>CM057468.1:129334644-130721144 GCA_030035585.1 Dugong dugon | reverse complement strand
AAATGAAGGAGTATGGTTACTATTATTTAGCTTTTTGTTTAATGAATCATTCCATAGTTCAACAAATCAGCTGACAAACCAGCAATAAGTGTGTCAAGTAAAGTGTTTTGGGTATGCAAACAGCAAATAATACATATGTATGGTAACATTGAGTCTGCAGGCCCCCTGCTGTAAACCCTTATGCTGCCTAGGGATAATTGTCTTTTCTTCAATATGAGTTTCAAGAAATCTGCTTGAATATGCTCTGCTGGGCTTCTAGAATACTATATATGCTCATTATAAAAACAATTCTTGGGAAACAGACAAATTCACTTTGTTATATTTTCTGAGTTCTTACCTTGAAAATTCCTTTGAAATAAAGACTTGTCTATTCCTTTGGAGCAAGGGTTGCAAATAAAATGAAAAAAATGTCTGTTGTGTCTTTTCTTCCCCCTTCCAAATTATCAATGGAAAATCAGTTGTATTAGTTTCCTAGGGCTGCCGTAATACAATACTTCAAAGTGGGTAACTTTAAGATACAGACATTTATTGTCTCACAGTTCTCCAGGCTAGAAGTCCAAATCAGTGTCAGCCGTGTTGATTCCTTCTGGGGGCTTTGAGAGAGGAACTGGTTCATGTTTCTCTCCTAGCTTCTGGTGACTGTCGTGGCCCTTGGTGTTCCTTTGTTTCGTGTCTTCCCCTATATGGGACTCTGTTTCTGTATCTTTCTTTTCTCTTTTAGAAGACATCATTTAGAATGGGTCAGGATTAGGACTTACCTTACTCTGATGGGACTTCATTAATGTAACTGATTGTGTCTGCAAAGAAAAACTCTATTTCCCCAAACAAGGTCACATTTACAAGTTTAGGGGTCAAGACTTCAACATATCTTTCTGTGGACACAATTCAACCCATAACACCTAAGAGTTTTTTTTCTTAGTTTTAAAGCAGTACAATTATTTTTTTAAAAGAATATGGCTTCTCATACAGCTCATTAAATCTCATTTGACCTACCCTTAAAACATTGAGTATTTTAGATCAAATAATGGTGTAAAGATGGAAAATTTATGGAATTAAATTTAATTAAAAAACTAAGCAATGAGATTCCCAGATTCTTAAACTTTATATAGCGTATCATCCATTAAGTATTAGAGAATATTTAGAAAGGAACAGTATTAGCAATTTTCAGGATATAGAAAAATATTTTATTTCTTTCTCTGACAAGTTGAATGACATAAATATATTTTTAGATATGAAAATTGGTGAGAATGTGTCACACTGTCACTCTGAAGAATTGTTTTCTTTATGTATGTAAAAGTAAAGGTACTAAGTAAAATGAAAGAGAATCTAAGCCAGAACTTGGAAATTACTTTGCCAATTAGAATTT
This sequence comes from Dugong dugon, assembly GCA_030035585.1. Lineage (NCBI taxonomy): Eukaryota > Metazoa > Chordata > Mammalia > Sirenia > Dugongidae > Dugong > Dugong dugon. Next base: position 130,719,778 of record CM057468.1, on the reverse strand, counting down.
AAGTCGTAAGACTTTCTCCTCAACTTTTGTGTGGTTGAAAAACATCTCTTGAGAGCAAAAAAATCCTGTCCAAATGGGTAGTAGAAAAAAAATGGAATCAAATTATATTACCATTGAGGGATGGTCTCTAACTTGCATTGCTAAAGACAAAATAAGGTAAATTCTGCCCTTAAGAGGGATAAACGGAGGAGCACACTGAGCAACAATTTAAATGAAATGAGTATTTATGTGATCTTTTATAGGCAATTAATGAAAAAATGAAACATCTGCAGCAGAGAGAATTCTGAGAAGGTAACAACTCGAGCCCATTTCCTTCCCTTCCTCCCAACCATCGCAGGGATAACACAAAAGCCAGGACTGGTAACCTGGCTGACTGAAGTGGTGTAGATGCTGGGGGAGAGTGGAGGGCATCAGAAACATAGGGGAGGTGAGTTCCTGCAGTAATAAGATTAGGTCTAAACACCTTCAGGCACATTTTGTAGGTTGATTTAATTTTATTCTGAAGGTTTCTTGTCATAGACACCTGGTTTCTGGTGTCAAAAGCCTAACCCTACTTCAGCACTTTTCAATCCTTGTACCTGTAACCTGGGCTAGGACAGGTTGTCAGAGGCAGAATTACAGGAAGACCTAGGTTTGGGAGATAGTGAATTTTTTTCTGTAGGTTAATTGTGCTCATCATACATACATAAGCCTGAAGACTTCTTAAGCATACACCATCCTGGAACACACCAGGTCCTCAATAAACATCTATTGAATGAATGAAGTGGGAGCACAGCTTCATGTTTTAAATGATGGAGGATCTGCAGTCCAGAAAAGATCACTTTGCACCTTGAAATAAGTCAAGCACAATTGCTGCTGGAGATAGGAATTCTTAGACACAAAGCATTACTGTCAGCCACATATTGTTCAGAGAGAGGAAAGATGTATAGAGCCTGTTTGCACCTCTTCTCAAATGTCTATAAATGTGTTCTTTTGTTATTACTAACAGCGCTGCAAACTTTCATATCATGCGTGGGCAGGCAAGGGTAGTTTCCACTCCTTGCTTCCTTCCTGTAACACGCCCTTACCCAAGTGACTTTGCAATGTGTTCCAGTAGGCAGAGCATTCAACACCTTCTGAAGACTGGTCTCAGCCATATGACTTGCTTCATCCAATGGAACATGGGAAGAAGTGAAAGTGTGCTAGTTCTGAGCAGAGACTTTAAGAAGCACCTTATGTTTCCATGAAGCCCCGGGAACTTCTTCACCTCCCACTCTAAGAACAGCATGCCCCAACGGGTAGATGACACTTCAGCCCTGGCTCAGGAATGAGAAGACACCAACGAACCAAAAGCTAATCTGCAGCCCTCACGTAATAAGAGCAGTAAATAAATGCTTTGGTTGTAAGTCACTGAGATTTTGGGGTTGTGTACTGCTTCTACAAAAGCTGACTGGGAAAGCTGGGCTAAATTCCTAGAACTGGGATTTCTGGGGCAAAGGGTAAATGAAATTTTAATTTTGATAGACCTTGCCAAATTTCATTCCATAGGCATAGCACCATTCTACCCTCCAGCAATGTATTAGCTTGTGTCTGTTTGCCCACAGCCTCCGCAACAGATTGTGTGGTTAGATGTTTGGATTTTTGCCATTCTGAGAAGTGAGAAATTTTATCTTAATTTAGTTTTAATTTGCATTTCTCCAGTTAAGACTGTGATTGTGTTCATAGTTTACGTCCTCTGTATTTCAAAGAACCCTCTGCTCATGTCCTTTGCCCATCTTTCTTGTGGATTACATGTTTTCTTCTCAATTTCTAGATGCTTCATGTATAATAAGACTGGCCTCTTGTGGAATGATTGCCAAACATTCTCCCTATTTGTCCCTTTTTGTTTGACTTGGATTGTCAATTTTTCTCCAGTACATTCAGCTATGTTTTGTTTACGTGAAATACCTAAATTTGCGCCTCTCCCTGTGGTTGAAATGGAGCATAAAGCAATGGAATCAAGATGTAACCAAGTTGACTGAGTGGCAAATATGGTAAAATCTGTATAATGGAGCTATTTTCTGTGTGAATCCTACCAAGTTCAGTCTACTTAACATATGTTGTTGTTGTTAGATGATGCTGAGTTGGTTCCGACTCAAAGCAACCCTATGTACAATAGAATGAAACCCTGCCCCGTCCTGCACCATCATCACAATTGTTGCTATTTGCACCCATTGTTGCAGCCACTGTGTCAATCCATCTCATTGAGGGTCTTCCTCTTTTTTGCTGGCCCTCTACTTTACCAAGCATGATGTCCTTTTCCAGGGACTGGACCCTCCTGATAACACGTCCAAAATATGTGAGATGAAGTCTCACCATCCTTACTTCTAAGGAGCATTCGGGCTATATTTCTTCCAAGATGGATTTGTTTGTTCCTCTGGCAGTCATGGTATACTCAATATTCTTCACCAACACCTTAATTCAAAGGCATCAATTCTTTGGTCTTCCTTGTTCATCGTCCAGCTTTCACATGCATATGAGGCGATTGACGATACCATGGCTCCGGTCAGGCACACCTTAGTCTTCAAGGTGACATCTTTGCTTTTCAACATTTCAAAGAGGTCTTTTGCAGAAGATTTGTCCAGTGATTTAATATATAATTTATATGTATTTTATTATATAGAGATACCTGAGTTAGTTAAGTTCTACTTGACACTGAGAATTAAGATTCTTTGTTTTAGAATAGTTAAACTCAGGTAAAAACTATTTCTTATAGAGTTGAGTGCTAAAAAAAACGGGACTAGCTGATTCTAAACATAACTAAATAGAATATGAGTCATTTTTTATGAATAAATAACATTAACACAATAGTAATTAGAAAGTCAAAGAAATGTTTCAAGTAACACATTGTGGCAGAAAAATATAATTAATAAAGCAATTATACAGTAGTCTCCCCTTATCCAGGGGGGGATATGTTCCAAGACGCCCAGTGGATGTCTGAAACCATGGATAATATCCAACCCTATATATACTACGTTTTTTCCTATACATACATACCTATGATAAAGTTTAATTTATAAATTAGGCACAGTAACAGTTAATAACTAATTATAAAATAGAACAATTATAAAGATATACTGTAATAAAAGTTATGTGAATGTGGTCTCTCTCTCGCCTTATTAAGTCAATAACACTTAAAGGAAGCACTTTATAGCTTCTCTTTGGCATTTACAAACTGCCAGCATCACTACTCTTGCACTTTGCGGCCATTATTAAGTAAAATAAGGGTCACATGAACACAAGCACTGCAATACTGTGACAGGCGATCAGATAACCAAGATGGCTACTAAGTGACAACTGGGTGGGTAGTGTATACAATGTGGATACACTGGACAAAGGGATGATTCACATCCCAGGTGGGATGGGGCAGAACAATGTGAGATTTTAGCATACTACTCCTTTAACTTTTTTGCACCACTGTTGACCATGGGTAACAAACTTCAGAAAGTAAAACCGAGGCTAAGTGGTGACTACTGTATCTTATTTTCTGCTCTAGGTTCATCACAAAAGAATGAGCGGAATTTTAGACAACTTCTCCATCTCCCTACCTCTCAGTACACTCAGACCCATAAGACAGTAACTCAAACTCTGCTAGGACATGGGGCCAGGATGGCAGAGTAGTCAGATGCTTCCTGTGGTTTCTCTTACAAAAAAGATCCAAAAAAAAAAGTGAATTGATTATATATGACATTCTAGGAGCCCTGAACATCAAAGACAAAGTTGAGCAATAAAAATGAGCAGCAGGGGGAGGGAAAGATGGTTCAGAAGCAGCAAGGAATTGCCAGCCCTGACCTGGCTGGCACCAGCATCCTACAGGCTGGATCGGCTGGTGCGTGTGGGGTGAGGCAAGTAGTGGTGCTCGGGATGCATTTTCCACATTGGGAGAGATCTAATGGAGGAGAGTCTGCTCAAAACTCCAGAACGGGAGAGAAGTGGTGCTCAATCAGTGAAAGATAAGTACAAGCATCTAACCTACTGCGCAGAGCAAAAAAATCCTCACTTTGGTAAGTACCTCTCTCCCACTTACCTGCCCCCTCCCCACTCTGCTCTGGGTCCTGGTTCTGCTTCAGCAATTGCTGCACCCTTGGGCTGGAAGTAGGACCCGTCTCGCACCCTGAGCCATTCTCCCGGCTTTGGAGAGGGAAAAAATTAACAAAAAGGAAAAAATAATCTGCCAGGTTCCCTAAGCCAGTATCTCAGGGCAGGCACAACCCCTTTGCCTAGGCACAGGCATAACAGGTCTGCAGACTATAAAAGCCTTTCACACCTGCATATACCTGTGTGGGCCCATTTTAACAGTGTATGCCCTCATTAGCACAGTACAACAGAGTACATACCCAAAGACTATTTTCAACTGCATCAGCTATATGGAGGAGTGGCAGATTCATGATATTTGACACTACCCTGCCCATTAAGCAGGGTCCTCATCTACCCACATCAAGGGCTTGAGGACTGGTGGCCCCACCCATACTACCTACAGGGGTCCGAAAATAAGTGGTGCCTCCCAGTCATTACAGCCAACAGCACTGAGTGCCCATAGTCCTGCTTCAAAACCTACCCACCTATGCAATCTAGGGAACAAGGGCATGCCTTCCACCCAGACACTCAGGGGCAGTCATCAATGCCCTGCCTTTCTCAGCACATGACCCCTAGTGCAGCCAGATACCTGTTCCTACTTGAATCACCCCTGCCCATTTAGGACTGTAGGTGAGAGCCTACACCACATGCTCGGTGACCTACGACCTAGACACCTGAGCTGAATCCACACAGGAAAGTAAATGGACTCCTGAGCTCACATACCTAGTAACAGCTCTAACTACCTGGTGACAGGATGTGAAATCTTCAAAGATACTAATAATCAAAGTAGCACACATGACAAGCCTATTTGGGCATATCAAAACAAGAAGCTAGGACACAGTAAGCAAACATAAAATAAATAAATATAATAACTTATTGATGGCTCAGAAACAACAGTTAATATCAAATCATATAAAGAGGCAGACCATGATGGCTTCAGCAAGTGACCAAAATAAAGAACCAAGAAACATTCCAGAGGAAGAGAACTTCTTGGAATTACCGGAGGTAGAATTCAAAAGATTAATATACAGAGCTCTTCAAGATACCAGGAAGGAGATCATTCAAAATGCAGAACAATGCAAGGAACACACAGACAAAGCAATAGAGGAACTTAAGAAGATTACAGAAGAGCACAATGACAAATTTAACAGGCTGCAAGAATCCATAGAGACACAGCACACAGAAATACAAAATATTAACAACAAAATTTCATAATTAGACAACTCAATAGAAAGTCAAAGGAGCACAACTGAGGCAATGGAAGTTAGAATTAGTGAGATTTAAGATAAAGCACTTGACACCAACTTATTTAAGGAAAAATCAGATAAAAAAATTTTAAAAAATGAAGAAATCCTAAGAATGATGTAGGACTCTATCAAGAGGAATAATCTACAAGTGATTAGAGTACTGGAATGGGGGGATAACAGAAAATACAGAGAGAATTGTTGAAGATTTGTTGGCAGAAAACTTCTTTGATAACATGAAAGATGATAAGACATCTATCCAAGAAGCTCATCAAGCCCCACACAAGGTAGATCCAAAAAGAAAAGTCACCAAGACATATTATAATCAAACTTGTCAAAATCAAGAACAAAGAGAGAATTTTAAGAGTGGCTAGGGATAAATGAAAAGTCATCTAAAAGGAAAGTCACTAAGACTAAGCTTGTACAACTCAGCAGAAACCATGCAGGCAAGAAGGCAATGGGGTGACATATATAAAGCCTTAAAGGAAAAAAATTACCAGCCAAGAATTATAAATCCAGCAAAACTGTCTCTCCAATATGGTGGTGAAATTAGGGCATTTCCAGATAAATAGAAATTTAGGCAATTTGTAAAAAAAAAAAAAAACAAAATTACTAGAAATACTAAAGGGGGTCCTCCAGTTAGAAAATCAATAACATCAGATAACAACCCAAGACTAGAACACAGGACAGAACAACCAGATATCAACCCAGATAGGGAAGTCACAAAAATAAATCAAAGCTAAAACACTGAAATTAGGGCAACAGAGACATCAATATGTAAAAGATGACAACATTAAAACAAAAAAGAGGGACTAAATAATGTAGTCATAGATCTTTCATATGGATAGGAAATCAAGGGGATAGAAAGAAATAAAAGATTAGTTCAAACTTAGAAAAATAGAGGTAAATATTAAGGTAAACACAAAGAAAACTAACAATCCTACACATCAAAATAAAAAAACAAGAAAAACATAAAGTAAATAATTAAAATTAGAGCAGAATTAAACAAAATAAAGAATAGAAAAATAATCAAAGAGTTAAAAAGACCAAAAGCTGGTTCTTTGAAAGGATCAAAAAAATCAATAAACTATTGGCCAAACTGACAAAAGAAACACAGGAAAGGAAGCTAAGAAGCGGAATAAGAATGAGATGGGTGATATCACAAGAGACCCAACTGAAATTGAAAGAATCATAACAGAATACTATGAAAAATTGTACTCTAACAAATTTGAAAACCTAGAGGAAATGGACAAATTTCTAGAAACTCACTACCTACCTAAACTAACATAAACAGAGGTAGAACAACTAAATAAACCCATAACAAAAGATAAGATTGAAAAGGTAACAAAAAACTCCCAACAAAAAGAAAAGCCCTGGCCCTGATGGCTTCACTGGAGAACTCTACTAAACTTCCAGAGATGAGTTAACACCACTACTACTAAAGCTATTCCAGAGCATAGAAAAGGATGGAATACTCCCAAACTCATTTTATGAAACCAGCATAACCCTAATACCAAAACCAGGTAAAGACACCAAAAAAAGAGAAAATTACAGGCCAATATCCCTCATGAACATAGACACAAAAATTCTTAACAAAATTCTAGCCAATAGAATTCAACAACATATCAAAAAAATAATTCACCATGACCATGTGGGATTTCTTTTTTTTTAAATTTTTTCCCATACAAAAATTTATACATACATTGTGACGTGACTCTAATTGTACTCCCCACACTGTGACAGCACATTCCTCCTTTCCACCCCTGATTCCTCATGTCCATTCAACCACCTCCTAACCCTCTGCCTTCCCATCTCACCTCCAGACAGAAGCTGCCCGTTTAGTCTCTTGTATCTACTTGAGCTAAGAGGCACCATCCTCATGAGTATCACTTTATGTCCCACAGTCCAGTCCAATCCCTGTCTGAAGAGTTGGCCTCGGAAATTGTTTTAGTTCTGGGCTGATAGAGAATCTAGGGGTCATGCTTTCTGGGGTTCCTCCAGTCTCAGTCAGACAATTAAGTCTAGTCTTCTTACTAGAATTTGAGTTCTGTACCCGACCTTTCTCCTGCTCCATCTGGGACTCTCTGTTGTGCTCCCTGTCAGGGTGGTCATTGGTGGTAGCCAGGCACCATCTAGTTCTTCTAGTCTCAGGCTGATGAAGTCTCTGGTTTATGTGGCCCTTTCTATCTCTTGGGCTAATACTTTTCCTTGTGTCTTTGGTGTTTTTCATTCTCTCCAGGTGGTTGGGACCAACTGATGCATCTTAGATGGCCACTTGCAAGCTTTTAAGACCCCAGATGCCACTCACCAAAGTAGGATGCAGAACATTTTCTTAATAAGCTTTGTTATGCCAATTGACCTAGATGTCCCCTGAAAGCATGTTCCCCAGATCCCTACTCCTGCTACTCTGTCCCTCAAAGTGTTTGATTGTATTCAGGAAACTTCTTAGCTTTGATTTAGTCCAGTTGTGCTGACTTTAACTGTAGTGCGTGCTGTCCTTCCCTTCACCTAAGATAATTCTTATCTACTATCTAGTTAGTAAATATCCCTCATCCTCCATCCCCACCCTTGTAACCATCAAAGAATGTTGTATTCTGTATTTAAGCCTTTTCTTGAGTTCTTAAAATAGTGATCTTATACAATATTTGTCCTTCTGTGACTGACTAAATTCACTCAGCATAATGACCTCCAGCTTCCTCCACGTTATAAGATGTTTCACGGCTTCATTGTTCTTTATCCTTGCATAGTATTCCTTTGTGTGGATATACCATAGTTTGTTTATCCATTCGTCCGCTGATGGGCACCTAGGTTGTTTCCATCTTTTTGCTATTGTGAACAGTGCTGCGATGAACATGGGTGTGCATATATCTATTCGTGTGATGGCTCTTATTTTTCTAGGATATATTCCAAGGAGCGGGATAGCTGGATCATATGGTACTTCTATTTCTAGCTTTTTATGGAAGTGCCAAATTGATTTCCAAAGTGGTTGTACCATTTTACATTCCCATCAACAGTGTATAACTGTTCCAGTCTCTCCACAACCTCTCCAGCATTTATTATTTTGTGTTTTTTGGATTAATGATAGCCTTGTTGGGGTGAGAGGATACCTCATTGTAGTTTCGATCTGCATTTCTCTAATAGCTAATGATCGTGAGCATTTCTTCATGTTTCTGTTAGCTGCCTGAATATCTTCTTTGGTGAAGTGCCTGTTCATATCCTCTGGCCATTTTTTAATTTGGTTATTTGTCTTTTTGTTGTTGAGGTTTTGCAGTATCTTGTAGATTTTAGAGATTAGATGCTGATCGGATTAATCATAGCCAAAATTTTTTTCCCAGTCTGTAGGTTGTCTTTTGACTCTTTTGGTGAAATCTTTTGATGAGCATAAGTGTTGGATTTTTAGGAGCTCCCATTTATCTAGTCTCTCTTCTGGTGCTTGTGCATTGTTACTTATGGTTTGTATTGTGTTTATGCCATTATTAGGGCTCCTAGTGTCATCCCTATTTTTTCTTCCATGGTCTTTATCATTTTTGATTTTATATTTAAGTCTTTGATCCATTTTGAGTTAGTTTCTGTGAATGGTGTGAGATATGGGTCTTGTTTCAGTTTTTTGCAAATGGATATCCAGTTATGCCAGCACCATTTGTTAAAAAGACTGTCTTTTCCCCAATTAATGGACTTTGGGCCTTTGTAAAATATCAGCTGCTCATAGGTGGATGAATTTATGTCTGGATTCTCAATTCTGTTCCATTGGTCTATGTATCTGTTGTTGTACCAGTACCAGGCTGTTTTGACTACCGTGGGGGTATAATAGGTTCTGAAATCAGGTAGTGTAAGGCCTCCCACTTTGTTCTTCTTCTTGAGTAATGCTTTACTTATTCAGGGCCTCTTCCCTTTCCATATGAAGTTGGTGATTTGTTTTTCCATCTCATTAAAAAATGCCGGTGGAATTTGGATCAGGATTGCATTGTATCTGTAGATTGCTTTGGGTAGAATTGATATTTTCCCTATATTGAGTCTACCTATCCATGAGCAAGGTATGTTTTTCCACTTATGCAGGTCTCTTTTGATTTCTTGCAGTAGTGTCTTGTACTTTTCATTGTATAGACCTTTTACGTCTCTGGTTAGATTTATTCTTAAGTATTTTATCTTCGTGGGGGCTATTGTAAATGGTATTGATTTGGTGATTTCCTCTTCGAGGTTCTCTTTGTTGGTGTAAAGGAATCCAATTGATTTTTGTATGTTTATCTTGTATCCTGAAACTTTGCTGAAATCTTCTATTAGTTCCAGTAGTTCTCTTGTGGATTCTTTGGGGTTTTCGGTATATAAGATCATATCATCTGCAAATAGAGATATACTTTGACTTCTTCCCTACCAATTTGGATGCCCTTTATTTGTTTTTCTAGCCTAATTGCTCTGGCTAGGACCTCCAGCACAATGTTGAATAAGAGTGGTGATACACGGCATCCTTGTCTGGTTCCCGTTCTCAAGGGGAATGCTTTCAAAGTCTCTCCATTTAGAATGATGTTATCTGTTGGCTTTGTATAAACGCCCTTAATTATATTGTGGAATTTCCTTTCTATTCCTATTTTGTTGACAGTTTTTTATCATGAATGGGTGTTGGACTTTGTCAAACGCATTGATTGATAGGATCACGTGGTTCTTGAATTTTGTTTTATTTATGTGATGGATTACTTTGATTTTCTAGTGTTGAACCATCCCTGCATACCTGGTATAAACCCCACTTGATCATAGTGAATTTATTTTTTTTTTTTTGATATGTTTCTTAATTCTATTGGCTAGAATTTTGTAGAGGATTTTTGTGTCAACATTCATGAGGGATATTGGTCTGTAATTTTGTTTTTTTTTTGTGTCTTTATCTGGTTTTGGTATCAGGGCTATGCTCGCTTCATAGAATGAGATTGGGAGTATTCCATCTTTTTCTATGCTCTGAAATACCTTTAGTAGTAGTGGTGTTAACTCTTCTCTGAACATTGGTAGAACTCTCCAGTGAAGCCATCTAGGCCAGGTTTTTGTTGTTGTTGTTGTTGGGAGTTTTTAAATTACCTTTCCAATCTCTTCTTTTGTTATGGGTTTATTTAGTTGTTCTACCTCTGTTTGTGTTAGTTTAGGTAGGTAGTGAGTTTCTAGAAATTTGTCCATTTCTCTAGGTTTTCAAATTTGTTAGAGTAAAATTTTTCACAGTATTCTGTTATGATTCTTTCAATTTCAGTTGGGTCTCTTGTGATATCACCCATCTCATTTCTTATATGGGTTATCTGCTCCCTCTCCTGCTTTTCTTTTGTCAGTTTGGCCAATGGTTTATCAATTTCGTTTATCTTTTTGAAGAACCAGCTTTTGGTCTTGTTAACTTTTTCAATTGTTTTTCTATTCTCTATTTCATTTAATTCTTATTATTTCCTTTCTTCTGGTGCCTGAGTGCTTCTTTTGCTGCTCTCTTTCTACTTGCTCCAGTTGTAGGTTTAACGTTTTCATTATGGCTCTGTCTTCATTTTGGATATGGGCATTTATTACTATAAGCTGACCTCTAAGTACTGCTTTTGCTGTGCCCCAAAGGTTCTGATAGGATGTGTTTTCATTCTCATTTGATTCTATGAATTTTTTTATTCCATCCTTAATTTCTTCTATAACCCAGTAGTTTTTGAGCAAGGTGTTGTTCACTTTCCATGTGTTTGATTTTTTTCCTTGCTTTTTCTGTTGTTGATTTTGACTTTACTGGCTTTATGGTCAGAAAAGATGCTTTTTAATATTTTGATGCTTTGGATTTTGTTAAGGCTTGCTTTATGGCCTAACATGTGGTCTATTGTGGAGAATGTTCCATGTGCATTGGAAAAGAAAGTATACTTGGCTGCTATTGGGTGGAGTATTCGGTGTATGTCTATCAGATCGAGTTGGTTGATTGTAGCATTTAGCTCTTCTGTGTCTTTGTTGAGCTTCTTTCTGGATGTTCTGTCCTTCACCAACAGTGGTATGTTGAAGTCCCCTACTACTATTGTGGAGCTGTCTGTCTCTCTTTTCAGTGCTGTTAGAGTTTGTTTTATGTATTTTGGAGCCCTGTCATTGGGTGCATAAATATTTATTATAGTTATGTCCTCCTGGTGTATTGATCCTTTAATCATTATATAGTGTCTTTCCTTATCCTTTGTGGTAGATTTTACTTTAACTTCTATTTTGTCAGTGATTAATATTGTCAGTCCTGCTATTTTCTGAGTGTTGTTTGCTTGACATATTTTTTTCCCATCCTTTGAGTTTTAGTTTGTTGGTGTCTTTAAGTATAAGGTGTGTCTCTTCTAGGCAGCATATAGATGGATCGTGTGTTTTTATCCAATCTGCCACTCTCTGTCTCTTTATTGGTGCATTTAGTCCATTTACATTTAACATAATTATTGATAGGTATGAGTTTAGCATTTTGATGTCTTTTTTTGTGTTTTGTTCACAGTTTCTTTGTTCCACTTAATTTTCTGTGCTGAGTCATTTTTCTTTATGTGTTTACTTTCCATCTTTTTTGGTGTTGTTAATTTCGTGTTTACCGAGTCTTTATATTTTTCTAGTTTTTTATTTTGACTTGTAGGATTGTTAGTTTCCTTTGTGGTTACCTTAATATTTACTCCTATTTTTCTAAGTTTATACCAGTCTTTTGTTTCTTTATATCCCCTTGACTTCCTCTCCATATGAAAAATCTATGTCTACATTTTTTAAGTCCCTCTTTTTTGTTTTAATACTGTCATCTTTTACGTACTGATATCTGTTTCCCTATTTTCAGTGTTTTAGCTTTGATTTACTATTGTGACTGCCCTATCTTGGTTGATATCTGGTTGCTCTGTCTGGTGTTCTAGACTTGAGTTGTTATCTGATGTTACTGATTTTCTAACTGGAGGACTCCCTTTAGTATTTCTTGTAATTTTGGTTTAGCTTTTTCAAATTCCCTAAACATCTGTTTATCAGGAAATGCCCTAATTTTGCCATCATATTTGAGAGACAGTTTTGCTGGATATATAATTCTTGGATGGTAATTCTTTTTTCTTCAAGGCTTTATATATGTTGTCCCATTGCCTTCTTGCCTGCATGGTTTCTGCTGAGTAGACCGAGCTTATTCGTATTAACTCTCCTTTGTAGATGACTTTTCGTTTATCCCTAGCTGCTCTTAAGATTCTCTATGTTTGGTTTAGGCAAGTTTGATTATAATATGTCTTGTGATTTTCTTTTGGGATCTGCCTTATGTGGGGTTTGATGAGCATCTTGGATAGATATCTTCTTATCTTTCATGATATGAGGGAAGTTTTCTGCCAACAAATCTTCAACAATTGTCTCTGTATTTTCTGTTATCCACCCTGTTCTGGTACTCCAATCACTTGTAGGTTATTCCTCTTGATAGAGTCCCACTGAATTCTTAGGGTTTCTTCATTTTTTAAAATCCTTTTATGTGATTTTGCTCAAATAAGTTGGTGTCAAGTGCTTTATCTTCAATCTCACTAATTCTGACTTCCACTACCTCAGTTCTGCTCCTGTGACTTTCTGCTGTGTTGTCTAATTCTGAAAGTTTGTTGTTAATCTTCTGGATTTCTGATTGCTGTTTCTCTGTGGATTCTTGCAGCCTGTTAAATTTGTCATTATGCGCTTCTCTAATCTTTTAAATTTCCTCTATTTTGTGTTCTGCATTATGCTTGATTTCCTTCCTAAATTCTTGAAGAGTTCTGTATATTAATCTTTTGTATTCTGCCTCTGGTAATTCCAAGAAATTTTTCTCCTCTGGAAAATTTCTAGATTCCTTATTTTGGGAGCTTGCTAAAGCTATCATGGATTGCCTCTTTATGTGATTTGATGTTGGCTGTTGTCTCTGAGCCATTAATAAGTAATTATATTTATTTATTTTATTTTTGTTTACTGTGTCCTAGCTTCTTAGTTTGTTCTGATATGCCCAAATAGGCTGCTCATATGAGCTAGTTTGATTATTGGCATCTTTGAAGCTCTAATGTCCTGTAACCAGATGATTAGATCTGTTACTAGGTATATGAGCTCAGGAGTCCGCCCATTCCTCTTGTATGGATGCAGCTCAGGTGCCCGGTAGATAGCCACTGCGTGTGTGGTGGAGGCTCTCACTTACAGTCCTAGACAGGCATGGGTGATTGGTGTAGGCACAGGCATCTGGCTGCATCAGGGAGACACACTGTGAGCAAGGCAGGGGGCTGACAGCTGCCCCTGAGTGTCCAGGAGGAAGGCGTGTCCCTGTTCCCTAGAGCACGTAAGTGGGTGGGTTTTGCAGCCAGACTATGAGCACATAATGCTGTTGGCTGTCAGGACTGGGGGGCACCTCTTGTTCATGGGCCCCTATTGCAGGTGGCTAGGTGGCATGGGTGGAGCCACCAGTCCTCAGGCGCCTGATGTGGGTAGGTGAATACCCTGCTGAATGGGCAGAACAGGTCAAATGTCAAGAACCTGCCACTTCACAGCTGAAACAGTTGAAGTTAGACATCCAGTATATACCCTGTTGTACTGCGGTTAATGGGGGCCCACGCTGCTGAGATGGGCCCACACAAGTCTATGCAGGAGGAAAGGTGCTCAAAGTCCATGGATCCCTTCCGCCTGTGCCTAGGCAAAGGAGCTGTGCCTACCCTGGGTTCCTGGCCTAGGGGAGCTGGCCATTTTTTTTTTCCTCTATTTGTTAATTTGTTCACTTTCCAAGACTGGGAGAATGGCTCTGGACATGTGACGGATACCACTTCTGGCCCAGGGGACTTGGCAATTGCGAAAGCCAGTCCGGGATCCAGTGTAAAGCAGGGAGCAGAGAGGTAAATGAGAGAGAGGTTTTCCCCTAAGGGAGGGGGGGGGTTTGATCTGTGCAGTGAGCCGTACGCAAGTACTTATCTTTCACTGATGAGGGCTGCTTCTCACTGGTTCTGGGTGAGTGTGTAGACTGTCTGGCTCTGGGTCTCTCCTGGTGCAGAAAACATGACTTCCAAGCACTGCCACTTGCCTGCCGCATCGCTCACTGCCAAGCTGATCAGACTTGAAGAGCTCAGGCTCTCACTGGGTCAGATCTGGCAACTCCTTGCTGCTTCTGAACCATCTCTCCCTCCCCCTGCCACTCAGTCCAGTTCCTCTACTCTGCCTTTGATGTTTAGGGCTCCCAGATTGCCATATATAATCACATCACTTTTTTCAGGTCTCTGTTGTAAAAGGGTTCACTGGAAGCATCTGACTACTCTGTCCTCTTGGCCCTGCCTTGACCAAGTGGGATTTCTACCAGCTATGCAGAGATGGTTCAACATTAGAAAAACAGTCAATGCAATCCATCACATAAATAAAACAAAAGACAAGAACCACATGATCTTATCAACTGTTGCAGAAAATACATTTGACAAATTCCAACACCCGTTCATGATGAAAACTCTCAGCAAAATAAGAATAGAAGGGAAATTCCTCAACATAATAAAGGGCATTTATATAAAGCCAATAGCCAACATCATCCTAAATGGAGGCAGTCTGAAAGCATTCTCCTTGAGAACAGGAACCAGACATGGATGCCCTTTACCACCACTCTTATTCAACATTGTGCTGGAGGTTCTAGCCAGAGCAATTAGGCAAGAAAAATAAAGGGCATCTAAATTAGTAAGGAAGAAGAAAAAGTATCCCCATTTGCAGATATGATCTTATACAAGAAAACCCCAAAGAATCCACAAGAAAACTACTGGACCTAATAGAAGAGTAAAAAGACAACTTACAAACTTGGAAAAAAATTTTGGCTATGGCAAATCCGATCAGCATCTAATCTCTAAAATCTACAAACTACAGCAAACTTTCAACAACAAAAAGACAACCTAATTAAAAAATGGGCAAAGGGTATGAACAGACACTTCACCAAAGAAGCCATTCAGGTGGCTAACAGATACATGAGGAAATGCTCATGGTCGTTAGCCATTAAACCCAAAAACCAAACCCATTGCCATTGAGTTAAGTTCGACTCATAGCAACCCTATAGGGCCTAGTAGAACTGCCCCATACAGTTTCCAAGAAGTGTCTTGTGGATTCGAACTGCTGATATTTTGGTTAGTAGCAGTAGCTCTTAACCACTATGCCACCAGGGTTTCCCATTAGCCTTTAGAGAAATGCAAATCAAGACTATAATGAGATACCATCTCACCTCAACAATGCTAGCTTTAATGCAAAAAACAGAAAATAATAAATGTTAGAGGGGTTGTGGAGAGACTGGAACACTTATACACTGCTGGTGGGAATGTAAAATGGTACAACCACTTTGGAAATCGATTTGGTGCTTCCTTAAAAAGCTAGAAATAGAAGTACCATACGATCCAGAAATCCCACTCTTTGGAGTATATCCTAGAGAAATAAGAGCCATCACACAAATAGATATACGCACATCCCTTTTCATTGCAACACTGTTCACAATAGCAAAAAAATGGAAACAACCTAGGTGCCTGTTAACGGAAGAACGGATAAATAAATTATGGTATATTCACACAATGGAATACTATGCAAAATAAAGAACAACGATGAATCCGTGAAACATAACATGGATGAATCTGGAAAGCATTACACTGAGTGAAATTAGTCAGATGCAAAAGGACAAACATTGTATGAGAGCACTATTATAAGAACTCAAGAGAAGTTTTAAACACAGAAGAAAACATTCTTCAATTGTTACGAGGTTGGGGAGGGAGGGAGAGTGGAATTCACTAACTAGACAGTAGACAAGAATTATCTTAGGTGAAGGGAAGGACAACATACACTACAGGGGATGTCAGCACAACTGGACTAAACGAAAAGCTAAGAAGTTTCCTGAACACAACCAAACACTTTAAGGGGCAGAGTAGCAGGGCAGGAGTCTGGGAATCATGGTTTCAGGGGACATCCAGTTCAATTAGCATTAAAAAGTTTATTAAGAAAATGATCCACATTCCATTTTGGTGAGTGGCATCTGGGGTCTTAAAAGCTAGTGAGAGGCCATCTAAGATGCATCAATAGGACCCAACACACCTAGAGCAAAGAAGAATGAAGAACATCAAAGACACAAGAAAAGTATTAGCCCAAGAGACAGAAAGAGCCACATAAACAAGAGACTCCATCAGCCTAAGACCAGAAGATCTTGATGGTGCCCAGCTACCACCAATGACCACCCTGACAGGAAATACAACAGAGTCCCTGACAGAGCAGGATAAAAGTGGGGTACAGAACTCAAATTTTAGTAAAAAGACCAGACCTAATGATCTGACTGAGACTGGAGGAACCCCAGAAGACATAGCCCCGAACTCTCTGATAACCAGAACTAAAGCCATTCCCAAAGCCAACTCTTCATATAAAGATTAGACTGGACTATAAGACATAAAATGATACTCCTAAAGAGTGTGCTTCTTAGTTCAAGTAGATACACAAGACTAAATGGGCAGCTCCCGTCCAGAAGTGCGATTAGAAAACAGAAACGGATAGGAGCTGGTTGAACAGACACTGGAAATCCGGGATGGAAAGGAGGAGTGTGCTGTCACATTATAGGGCTAGCAACTAGGGTCACATAACAATGTGTGTATAAATTTTTGTGTGAGAAACTAACCTGAGCTGTAAACTTTCACCTAAAGCACAATACAAAATAAATATATTTGCTAGTTTGTACTAAGAATGTTTAAACTATGTATCCTACCCTGTCACACATTTTTAAGTTAAGATTTGAATGATTCATAATGAGTTTAAATAGTTTTAATATATTTTTAGTTTTCAGTAAAAATAGTTTAAATAGTGTGCAGATAGTTCCAACTTAGCTACAAATGGATTTATTATTCTGTAATCAGAGTCATTCAGTTCTCAATTTCTGGAAATAATATAAAACAAAAACCACCATACAACAAAGAAAGAAACCTTTACTTAGACATACCAAGTGCCTCTTGATTATAATGTTAATCTTTCACTTTGACCTACCATAATTAACTCAACCTACTCAGAAAGTTTGGGGAAGATGGAAATATTGTTCATTTCAATATGCCTTTGCCAATAATTATTTTGGATAAAATGTTTTAATCTTCTCACAGCCTTTATTATACATGTTTGTCAAAACCTGGTCTTACAGACTTACCTTATTAAATTTGGAAAATGTCAGTCACATAACCTAATTGGCAAAGCCAGTCAATATTTTCAAAGTAATCAGCCAATTCAGAATTCTTTCTGTCAGAGAAAGTCTGACTTCTTTTTTCAATTCAAATAAACATATTAATATGCATTCCTATGACACCACTTCATTTCTGAACTCTAGTTCTAAGAAAGATAGATAAGACAGTTTTGCCATGAATATCCATATGAGTGAGATAGTGTGCTGCCATCTTCAATATTTATTCTTGATGGTCTATTGCTTTTCTTTCATGAGGCTCCCTGAGGAGTGATTAATTTTTTGACAATAGTTGTGGAATGGAAGAGGCAATATCTCCAATGAAATGTGTCATTGTTTCTCCACTGCCCTATTCTAAAATATATTTCAATCCCAACAAAACACACTGTTTCTAAGTCTACTTTACCCTTAACAGTACATAAGGCAAATATACACAATGGTGCCTTAAATAAAGGGGTATTTCTGGGAAAGAGTTCCTATTTCAAGTGGTCTCTTTGGTTTAAAGCCCACCTAAGACTTCCTTTTATAAAATAGGAAGAGATAAAGGAAAATGGAATGGCACAGTCTTGGGTCCATAAGTATTTGGACGGAAAAGTTATGAAATTTGAAATTCTAGCTTCTGATTTACTCTGAATATCTATGTATAGTCCATGGAAGCAGCAGTGAAGAAATCAAACAACATATTACATTGGGAAAATCTGCTGCAAAAGACTTCTCTAAAATCTTAAAAAGTAAAGCTGTAACTTAGAGAACAAAGGTGCACCTAACCCAAGCCATGGTATTTTCAATAGCCTCATATGCATCCAAAAGCTGGACAATGAATAAGGAAGACCAAAGAAGAACTAATACCTTTGAATTATGGTGTTGGCAAAGAATACTGAATATACCATGGACTGCCAGAAGTAACAAACAAATCTGTCTTGGAAGAAGTACAGCCAGAATGCTCCTTAGAAGGGAGGGTGAGACTTTGTCTAATGTACTTTGGACATATGAACAGGAGGAACCACTCCATGGAGACAGACAACATGCTTGATAGAGGGTCAGCAAAAGAGAGTAAGCCCTCAAGGAGATGGATTGACAGAGTGACTGCAACAATGGGCTCAAACATACCTACTATTGTGAGGATGGCACAGTACCAGGCATCTTTTTGTTCTGTTGTGCATGGGTTGCTATGAGTTAGAGCCAACTTGATGACACCTGAGATGGTTAATGTTATGTGTCAACTTGTCTGGGCCATGATTCTCAGTGGTTTGGCAGTTATAATGTAGTTCAGCAGTTATGGAATGATATAATCACCTCCACCATGAGATCTGATATAAGGTAATCACCTCCATGATGAGATTTGCTATGAGCAGCCAATCATTGAAAGGGCGTTTCCTTGCGGGGGTGGCCTGCATCTAATATTATGGACTTTCTGCCAAAACTAGCTGGTTTTTTTCTCCGCTCTGGATACTGCATTTGGCTTGTCATCTTCTGACCTTTGGTTCTTGGGACTTGAGTCAGCAGCCTGACTTCTTACCTGCTGATCTTGGGTTCACTAACTTCTGCAGCCTGTGAGTCAGCAGCCTGCTGTCTGACCTGCTGATCTTGAGTTCATCAGCACCTGCAGCTATGTGAGTGAGGAGAAGCTTCCAGCCTGATGTCTCACATGGACTTGGAACTTTTCAGCCTCCACAATCACATGAACCAATTCCTTGATCTCTCTCTCTCTCTGGTTTTGCTTCTCTAGAGAAACCAGCCTAAGACATTTGGTACCAAGAGTGGTTCTAGAGAAATAAAATTGTAAGGGTTAGTTTTCTAAATTGGTTCTCAAGTCTGGTTAGTCTTAGAGATGTTTATGACTCTGCTTACAGTAGTAAAGAGGGCACTGATAATCCGTGGGGTGAGGTGGCAATAGAAATACAGAAAAGATCATCACCAATAGATCAAGTATTACTGACAGGCAAGGCTCTGGGTGATTGCATGTTTGATACTTTTTTTGTAATTTTGACAGAAAGAGAAGTATAAGGAAGCTAGTTCGCTGGTCCTACTTTCACTAGAAAAAGTGGTGAAAGAGATGAGTTCAGGGCTTCAGAGTCAAAGCTCAAGCACCAAATAAACAACCTCAAAGTTGCCACTTGTGCCTTGAAAGAAAGCCTTATTTCTTGTCGTAACAGAGCTGATATTGCCAAAAACTAAACCTAGAGTCTTATCCTAAGAGTGCCTGAAATATAATGTCAATTAAATTCACAAATTCTAATGGTGTCTGAAGTTAAATTGAGAGCTTTTATTGGGAAGAAATAGGATCCTGAAACTTGATGTGGGGACATATAGGCAGATAATCAGGAATCTGGGCCCCTAAATTCCATCTAGTCGCTCCTACCAACAAAACCATTAGCCCCTCCACCCCCATCTGATGAGATTAACCCAGTTGTGTCTGAAGAGCCTTTGTCTGAGATATTTCCTGGGGCAGTATCTGAGTCATTGCCTGGGATATTGCCTGAGACAAATGCCTTACAAGACATTGCTGAATGTTCTCAAAACATCCATATCACCCATTATTGCTTCTCAACCTGTAACTAGACTTCAGTTCCAAAAGGTGAAGTGAAAGTATGACACAGGAAGAGGTGTGCTACACCCCAGAAGAACTGCTTGACTTTTCTAGTATGTACAAACAGAAACCTGAGGAATATGTGTGGGGATGGCTATTAAAGCGGTCAGATAATGGTTGTGATGGTTAAAGCTGTGTGTCAACTTTTCTGGGCCATGATTCTCAGTGGTTTGGCAGTTATATGATGTTGTGATTGCTTCCATGAAATTTGGTATAATGTGATCACCTCCTTGATGGGATGTGTTGTGAGTAGCCAATCAGTTGAAAGGGAGTTTACTTGGGTGTGTGACCTGCGTCAAGTATAAGTGGACATTCTGGCAAGGCTCATGGGCTTTTGCTCACTCTGAATCCTGCAGCTGGCTCTTGTTCATCTGACCTCCAGTTCTTGTGACTTGAGCTAGCAGCTTACCTGTGGTCTTGCCTGCTTATCTTGGGATCTGTTGATCTTCACAGGCTGTGAGGAAGAGCCCAGCTCTCTGACCTGCTGATCTTGCATTCACCAGCCCCTGCAGCTACATGTGGCTATGTATATCAGAAGAAGACTCTATCCTGACCCACAGAATTGGGACATTACAGTCTCTACAACCACGTGAGCCATTACCTTGATATAAGTCTCTCTCTATATGTATTTATGCGCTTTACTGGTTTTGCTTATCTACAGAATCCAGCCTAAGACAATGGTGCAAGGAAAATAAAGTTGGATAAGTCTGAGTTTACTGATTTGCACCCACTAAGCACAGATTCTTCATTCAGTGTTTTAGCTGGAGACACTAGGAAAGGATCTAATAGTTCATTTGGTTGGGTCCCTGAAGCAAGGATTATGTGGTGGCCTACACTAAATCAAGTTGAAATACCAGACCTGCCTTGTATAGTGTAGAAGGAAGTATCCAATGGCTTAGGGAAATTGGCATGTTAGAATAGATTTAGCAGGTTAGACCCACAGAACCACACATGGAGGGCCCAGAGGACACATCTTTTACCACAATGGTGAGGAACATATTTGTCAAGGAAGCCCCAGCATCCTTGAAGACTCCTGTGATCGTTTATTTTATGTAAGTCAAAATTGACAGAGGAAACTGCCCTAACTGAATTATGACACCTAACTACAACGGGACTGATTGGACTCAAGATAGTAGGGGCCAAGTGGTGGTGATAAATCGACAAAGAGAAGGCGGGAGTGGTTACCATAATGGACAATGGAGTCAAAGCAATAGCAATCAGAATAGTCTGACTTGTACGGACTTAAGGCACTGGCTACTTAGTCATGGTGTCCCTAGGAGTGAAATAGATGGGAAATATACTAAATATTTACTTGATCTATACAAGCAGAAGAATTCTAAGTCAAGTGAATGGCAGTCTAACTTGAATTGCCAGAATAGAGAGTCACAGCCCCTCAAACAATTCCCAGACTTGAGTGACTTTAGAGACCCACAACACTTTGAGTGAATGGGAGGCTGGATCCCCTTGAGGAAGGACCCCACTACATTGCCAAAAATTTATACTGTTAACCTTTCTTCCAGCCTTCCCCAAAGGAATTTATGGACTTTTACAAGATTGATTGTTCACTGGGGAAAAGGAAATAATCAGAATTTTCAGGGATTACTGGATTCTGGCTCTGAACTTAGAGTAATTCCAGGAGACACAGAACATCACTGTGGATCATCAATCAGAGTGGGGGAGTATGGAGGTCAGGTTATTAATGGAGTCTTAGCTGAGTTTCATCTCAACATGAGTCCAGTGCGTCCCCTGGTAGGTGATTTCCCCAGTTCCAGAATGTGTAATTAGAATATACTCAGAAACTGGCAGAACCTACCCATTGAATCCCTGACATATGGAGTAAGGACTATTATGGTGAGAAAGTCAAGTGAAAGCCGTTACAACTGCTCCTACCTAGGAAAATAGTAAACCAAAAGCAATACCACATTCCTGAAGGGATTGAAGAGACTACGGCCACCATCAAGGACTTGAATGATTATGAAGGAGTGATGATTCCTACCACAGTCCCATCCAACTCACCTATTTGGCCTCTGTAAAAAAACAGATGGATCTTGGATAATGACAGTGTATTATTGTAAACTTAACCAGGTGGTGACTCCAATTGCAGCTGCTCTTCCAGATGTGGTTTCATCGCTTGAGCAAATTAATACATCTTCTGGTACCTGGTAGGCAGCTATTGATCTGGCTCATGCCTTTTTATCTATACCTGTTTCGAAGAACCATCAGAAGCAGTTTGCCTTCAGCTGGAAAGGCCAGCAATACACTATCAGTATCCCATCTCATGGTATATCAACTCTCCTGCCCTATTGCATACTTTAGTCTGCAGGAAACTTGATCACCTTTCCCTTCCACAATATGTCACACTGGTCTATTACTTTGATTATGCTGATTGGATAAAGCAAGGAAAAAATTTCAATGACTCTGGACTTATTGGTAAATTATTTGTGTGCTACAGGGTGGGAAATTAATCCTACAAAAATTCAGGCACCTTCCACTTCAGTGAAATTTCTAGGGATCCAGTGGTGTGGGGCATGTTGATCCATTCCTTCTAAAGTGAAGGATAAGTTGTTACATCTGGCCCCTCCTACAACTGAAAAGGAGGCACAACACCTAGTGGGCCTGTTTCGATTTTGGAGGCAACATACACTTCATCTGGGTGTGCTACTCCTACCTATTTATCAAGTGACTTGAAAAGCTGCTAGCTTTGAGTAGGGCCCAGAACAATAGAAGGCTCTGCAACAGGTTCAGGCTACCATGGAAGAAGCTCTGCCACTTGGACCATATGATCTGGCTGATTCCGTGGTACTTGAAGTGTCCATGGCAGATAGAAATGCTGTTTGGAGTCTTTGGCAGGCACTTATTGGTGAATTACAGTGCAGACCCTTAGGATTTTGGAGCGAAGCCCTGCCATCCTCTGCAGATGACTACTCTCCTTTTGAGAAATAGCTTTTGGCTTCTTACTGAGCCTTAGTAAAGACTGAACAGTTAACTATGGGCCACCACATCACCATGCAGCCTGAGCTGCTCATCATGAACTGGGTGTTGTCTGACCTATAGAGTCATAAAGTCAGAAGTGACCAGGAGCACTCCATCATTAAGTGGAAGTGGTATATATGAGATCGGTCCCAAGCAGGTCCTGAAGGCACAAGTAATTTGCATGAGGAAGTGGTCCAAATGCCCATGGTCTCCACTCCTGTCACATTACCTTACATCTCCCAGTCTGTACCTATGGCTCAAGGAGGGTTCCTTGATCAGTTGACTGAGGAAGAGAAAATTAGTGTCTTGTTTACAGATGGTTCTGTGAGATAAGCAGGCATCACTCAAAAGCGCACTACAATCACTTTCTGGGACCTTGCTGAAGGACAGTTCTGAAGGCAAATCCTCTCAATGGGTAGAACTTAGCAGTTCACCTGGTTGTTCACTTTTCTTGGAAGAAGAAATGTCCAGATGTATGATTTTATACTGATTCATGGGCTGTGGCCAATGGTTTGGCTGGATGGTCAGGGACTTGGAAGGAACATGATGGGAAAATTGGAGACAAGGATCTATGGGGCAGAGGTATGTGGACAAACCTCTCTGAATGGGCCAAAGATGTGAAGATATTTGTGTTTTATGTGAATGCTTACCAAAGGGTGACCTCGGCAGAGGAGGATTTTAACAATCAAGTGTATGGGATGATGTGTTCATCTTCTTTCCCTAGCCACTCCCATTATTGCCCAATGGGCTTATTAACAAAGTGGCCATGGTGGCAGGGATAGAGGTTATGCATGGGCTGAGCAACATGGACTTCCACTCACCAAGGCCAACTTGGCTACAACTACTGCTCAGCGCCCAATCTGCCAGCAGCAGAGACAATACTAAGTCCCGAATATGACACTATTCCTCGAGGTTATCAGCCAGCAACCTGGTGGCAAGTTGATTACACTAGACCACTTTCATCAGGGAAAGGACAGTGTTTTAGTCTTACTGGAATAGATACTTACTCTGGATACATACTCGCCTTCCCTGCATGCAGTATTTCTGCCAAAACTAACATCGGTGGACTTACAGAATGCCTTATTCGCTGTCATGGTGTCCCACACAGCATCACCTTAGATCAAGGAACTCACTTCACAGCAAATAAAGTGCAGCAGTGGGTCCATGCATATGTAATTCACTGGTGTTACCACGTTCTTCATCACCCTGAAGCAGCTGGCTTGATAGAATGACGAAGTAGCCTTCTGAAGTCACAATTACAGCACAAGCTAGGTGGCAATACCTTGCACGGTTGGGGCAATGTTCTCCAGGAGGCTGTATATGCTCTAAACCAGCATCCAAAATAAAGTGCTGTTTATTCCATATCCAGGATTCATGAGTCCAGGAATCAAGGTGCGGAAATGAGAGTGGCACCAATCACTATTACCCCTAGTGACCCACTCACAAGATTTTTGTTTCCTGTCCCCGTGACCTTATGCTTTGCAGGTCTAGAGGTCTTAGTTCCAAAAGGAGGAATGCTCCTACCTGGAGACACATCACTGATTCCATTGAAATGGAAATTAAGAATGTCTCCAGGCCACTTTGGGCTCCTTATGCCTAAGGATCAACAGGCAATGAAGGGAGTTATCATATTGGCTGGTGTGATTGATCCTGATTACTAACAGGAAATTGGATTGATATTACATAATGGAGGTAAAGGTGAGTATGTTTGTAATGTAGGAGATCCATTATGGCTGATAAACAAAAAAGGTTGGCAGTTTGAATCCACCAGCTGCTCCTTGGAAACCCTATGGGGCCGTTCTACTGTGTCCTATAGGGTCACTACGAGTCGGAAGTGACTTGACTGCTTTTTTTTTTTTTTTTTTTTTTTTTAAGTACTACCATGCCCTGTGATTAAAGTCAATGGAAAACTACAGCAGCCCAATTCTGACATGACTACTAACGGCCCAAGACGCTTCGGGAATGAAGCTTTGGGTCACTCCACCAGGCAAAGAAACATGACCAGCTGAGGTGCTTGCTGAGGGTAAACGGAATACGGACTGGGTGGTGGAAGAAGGTAGTTCTAAATACCAGCTACAACCATTTGACCAATTGCAGAAATGAGGACTGTAATTGTTATATTTCTTCCTTGTATATGTGCATCAAATATTTTTGTTTTTTCCACTTATAAAATGTAAGATGTAAATAGGGCTAGTGGGTTTTCGGTTGTACATGTGTTAGTTGTATCATGTTAGATGCAAGTATGACTTTATAATTGTCCTTATTTAGAGATTATATGTGTTTTAAGGAGATATGTACAGGTGCCAAGTTGTCAAGGGTGGAATGTGATGGTTAAGGCTGTGTGTCAACTTGGCTGGGCCATGATTCTCAGTGGTTTGGCAGTTATGATGTAGTGAGGTAGTTACATAATGATGTAATCACCTCCATGATGAGATCTGCTATGAGCAGTCAATCAGTTGAAAGAGAATCTCCTTGGGGGTGTGGCCTGCATCCAATATTATGGACTTTCTGGCAAAACTCACTGACTTTTGCTCTGGTCTGCATCCTGAATTTGGTTCATTATCTTTTTTCATTAATTTTATTGTGTTTTAGGTGAAAGTTTACAGTATAAATTAGTATCTCATTAAAAAATTTATACACAAATTGATTTGTGATATTAGTTACAATCTCTGCAATACGTCAGCACTCTCCCTCTTTCCCTTTCCACCCTGGGTTCTCTGTGTCCATTTGTCCAGTATTCCTGTCCTTTCCTGCCTTCTCATCTTTGCCTTTGAGAAGGTGTTGCTCATTTGGTCTCACATACTGGATTGAACTAAGAAGCCCATTCCTCACTTGTGTTATTCTTTGTTTTACAGGCCTGTGAAATCTTTGGCTGAAAGGTGGACTTTGGGAGGGGCTTCAGTTTTGAGTTAAGAGGGTTTCTGGGGGCCATAGTCTCAGAGGTTACTCCAGTCTCTGACGGACCAGTAAGTCTGGTCTTTTTTGTAAATTTGAATATTGTTCTACATTTTTCTCCTGCTCTGTCCAGGACTATCTGTTGTGATCCCTGTCAGAGTGGTCAGTGGTGGTAGCTGTTTATCATCTAGTTCTTCTGGGATCAGGCTGGTGGAGGCTGCAGTTCATGTGGTTTGGCTTGTCGTCTTCTGATCTCCAGCTCTTGGGACTTGAGCCAGCAGCCTGCCATCTTACCTGCTGATTTTGGGTTTGTCAGACCCTGTAGCTATGTGAGTCAGGAGATGCCTCCAACCTGACATCTGATCCACAAACTTGGGACTTTCCAGCCTCTACAGCTACATGAGCCATTTCCTTCATATAAATCTCTCTCTCCATCTGTCTCTTTTTCCCTCTCTTTCTCTCTCTTTATATATATATATATATATATGCACATTTCACTGGTTTTGTTGTCTAGAGAACCCAGCCTAAGACAGCATCTAACAACAACACCATCCATGTAGAAATACTTTTTGGAATGCATTTGCATACCATAAAGAATTTTAAGACCATTATCACAAAGAGAGATACTTCCTTTGACCTAGAGAAAATTTAACAGAACTTTACAAAAACATGACCCTAATAGAGCAAACCAGACTGTCTGGGAAGAGAAAGACTTCGTAGCTTGAAAAGGGAGAAACTGGACACCCTAACCTTGTACAGTAGTTAGCTACTCTGTGCTAAGGATTGAATTGTGTCCCCTTCCCCCAAAAATTCGACGTTGAAGCCCTATCCCTGTACCTGTAAATATGACCTTGTTCAGAAACAGAGGTTTTCTTTTATTATACTAAAGTGTTCATACCAGAGTATGGTAGATGCTAAACCTAATAATTTCTAAGTGGTTTCTTATAAAATAGAAGAATAGACAAAGAGACACACACCCAGGGAAAAGAAAGATAACAAGGAATGGAAAGGAATGTCAAGGAATCCTCAGGGCTACTGGCCAGGAAAGAGCCTCCTCTAGAGCTCATGCCCTGATTTGGACTCTAGCCTCCAAAACTGTGAGAAAATAAATGTCTGTGCTTTAAAGCAAGCCACTTGTAGTATTGTGTTACAGCAGCACTAGGAAGCTAAGACACTCTGAGGTTAGGATTTCTTATATCCATACTTGTGATTGGATTTTGAAAGATCAGGATTTCCAATGGTGTAGTGAGTCTTGAGAAGCAACAAATTTACCAGTGATTGAGACAGGCAAGGATGCAGTGTGTGCCCTGAGCAGCAGAGCTACTGTCTTTGAATAGACCTTGAGGATGTAAATAATAAGTGTTTCAACAGCAATCCCAGTGAGCTGTTTAAGGCTCCAGGAATCCCAGAAAGTAGAGTCCCCTACTCCTATGACTGAGCTGAAATTCTCCAGTCAGGGAGATAGGTTCTGAGTCAAATTATTTGTTTGACTACTGCACAATATTTGAAGTAAAAGGAATAGATATTTTCTGGGTTAGTTTGAACTTATAATTTTTAAAAAAAAAAACTTTTTAAAGTGTAAATTCTTTAAAGGACCATGCCATTATCATATGAGTTTATTTCGTGGTGTCAAGTAGCTGCATATGTAAATGTAATAAAAAAGTGTGTTCTATCCAAACACCTAGCAATGCTGACACATATGGGTTTGCTATGAATTGCAATTAACTCAACAGCAACTGATTTGCTAAGCGTCTACCTTGTGATAAGCAACAGAATTTACCAAAAACTTTTACTTTTAAAAAACTTTTAAAACACTGAATATTGGTTGGTACATAGTACATCTTTCTTTAGACTTGAAGAAGGGTTACATGCCAATCACTGTAGTAGATGAGATTTAACTGGGATTTTACTCTGATGTAGCAGTCTACTTCTAAAAAGAATCAGCCAGTGAAAACCTTATGAATAGCAGTGGAACACTGTCTGATATAGTTCTGGAAGATGAGCCCCTCAGGTTGGAAGGCACTCAAAAGATGACTGGGGAAGAGCTCCCTCCTTAAGGTAGAGTTGACCTTAATGATGTGGATGGAGTAAAGCTTTCAGGACCTTCATTTGCTGATATGGCATGACTCAAAATGAGAAGAAATAGCTACGGACATCCATTAATAATTGGGACTTGGATGTATGAAGTATGAATCTAGGAAAATTGGAAATGGTCAAAAATGAAATGGAATGGATAAACATCACTATACTAGGCATTAAAAAAAGAAAAAAACTTTGCCATCAACTCAATTCTGACTCACAGCGACGCTATATAAAGCAGAGTAGAACTGCCCCACAGGGTTTCCAAGGAGCGCCTGGTGGATTCGAAGTGCCGACCTTTTGGTTAGCAACCCAACACTTAACCATTATGCCACCAGGGCCTCCATCCTAGACATTACTGAGCTGAAATGGACTGGTATTGATCATTTTGAATCAGACAATCATATGGTCTACTATGCTGGGAATGACGATTTGAAGAGGAATGGCATTGCATTCATCGTCAAAAAGAACATTTCAAGACCTGTCCTGAAGGACAACGCTGTCAGTGATAGGATGATATTCATACACCTACAAGGTGTATGTACGAATACGACTACTATTCAAATTTACGCACCAATCACTAAGGCCAAAGAGGAATAAACTGAAGATTTTTGCCACTTTCTGCAGTCTGAATTGATTGAAGATGCAATCAGGATGCACTGAGAATTACTAGTGTCGACTAGATGACAATGAATTTGGTTTGGTTTTTGGAATGTGAAAATTGTAAACAAAGAAGAATCAGTAGTTGGAAAGTATGGCCTTGGTGATAAGAATAATGCTGGAGATCCCATAATAGAATTTTGCAAGACCAACAACTTCTTCACTGCAAATACCTTTCTTCAACAACATAAACGGTGACTATACACATGGACTTCACCAAACGGAATACACAGGAATCAAATCAACTACATCTGTGGAAAGAGATAGTAGAAAAGCTCAATACCATCAGTTAGAACAAGACCACAGGCAGATGGTGGAACAGATCATCAATTGCTCCTATGTATGTTCAACTTGAAACTGAAGAAAATTAGAACAAGTCCAGGAGAGCCAAAGTAAGATCTTGAGTATATCTCACCTGAATTTGGAGACCACCCCAAGAATAGATTTGACCCACTGAACACTAATGACTGAAGACGAGACGAATTTTGGAAGGACATCATACCTGAAGAAAGAGGCCATTAAAAAGATGGGAAAGAAAGAAAAGACCAAAATGGATGTCAGAAGAGACTCTGAAACTTGCTCTTGAACGTTGAGTAGCTAAAGCAAAACAAAGAAATGATGAAGTGAAATAGCTGAACAGAAGATTTGAAAGGGCAGCTTGAGAAGACAAAGTAAAGTATTATAATAATATGTGCGAAGACCTGGAGTTAGAAAACCAAAAGGGAAGAACATGCTTGACATTCATCAAGCTGAAAGAACTAAAGAAAAAATTCAAGCCTGGAGTTGCAATATTGAAGGATTCTATGGGGAAAATATTAGACAACACAGGAAGCATCAAAAGAAGATTGAAGGAATACACAGAGTCGCTATGTCAAAAAGAGTTGGTCAACGTTCAACCATTTCAGGAGGTAGCATATGATCAGGAACTGATGGTACTGAAGGAAGAAGTCCAAGCAGCACTGAAAGCAGTGACGGAAAACAAGGCTCCAGGAATTGACAGAATACCAATAAAGATGCTTCAGCAAACAGAAACAGCGCTGGATGTGCCCATTAGTCTATGTCAAGAAATTTGGAAGACAGCTACCTGGCCAAACAACTGGAAGAGATCCATATTTATGCCTATGCCAAAGAAAGGCAATCCAACTGAATGCAGAAATTATCAAACAATATCATTAATATCACATGCAAGTAAACTTGCTGAAGATCATTCAAAAACAGCTGCAGCAGTATATTGACAGAGAACTGCCAGAAATTCAAGCTGAATTCAGAATAGGATGTGGAACCAGGGGGTATCACTGCTGTTGTCAGATGGATCATGGCTGAAAGCAGAGAATACGAGAAATATGTTTACCTGTGTTTTATTGACTATGCAAAGTCATTGGACTATGTAGGTCATAACAAATTATGAATAACACTGCAAAGAATGGGATTTCCAGAACACTTAACTGTGCTCATGAGGAACCTGTACATAGATCAAGAGGCAGTAGTTCGAACAGAACAAGGGGATACTGCATGGTTTAAAGTCAGGAAAGGTATGCAGAAGGGTTGTATCCTTTCACCATACCTATTCAATCCATATGCTGACAAATAATCCCAGAAACTGGACTGCATGAAGAAGAATGGGGCATCAGGATTGGAGGAAGACTCATTAACAACCTGAGTTATGCAGATGACACAACCATCCTTGCTGAAAGGGAAGAGGACTTGAAGCACTTACTGATGAAGATCAAAGACCACAGCCTTCAGTATGGATTACATCTCAACATAAAGAAAATAAAAGTCCTCACAGCTGGACCAATAAGCAATATCACAATAAACAGAGAAAATATTGAAATTGTCAAGGATTTCATTTTACGTGGATCTACAATCAACACCCACAGAAGCAGCAGTCAAGAAATCAAAACATGCATTGCATTGGGCAAATATACTGCGAAAGACCTCTTTAAAACGTTAAAAAACAAAAATGTCACCTTGAAGACTAAGGGGTACCTGACCCAAGCCAAGGTGTTTTCAATCACCTCATATGCATGTGAAAGCTGGATGATGAATAAGGAAGACTGAAGAAGAATTGACACCCTTGACTTGTGGTGCTGGCCAAGAATATTGAATACGTTATGGACTGCCGAAAGAAGGAACAAATTTATCTAGGAAGAAGTACAGTCAGAATTCTCCTTCAAAGCCAGGATGGCGAGAATAGGTCTCTCATACTTTGGACATGTTATCAGAAGGGATCAGTCCCTGGAGAAGGCCATCATGATTGGTAAAGTAGGGGGTCAGCGAAAAAGAGGAAGACCCTCAATGAGACGGATGGACACAGTGGCTACAATGATGGGCTCAAGAATAACGACGACTGTGAGGAGGGCACAGGACCGGGCAGGGTTTCATTCTGCTGTACATCGGGTGGCTATGAGCCGGAACCGACTCGATGGTATCGAACAACAACACCATAGCTTCATGAATCAAAAAATTAAATGTCATACCAAATGTTCTTTAACTTTAATCACTGACGTATTTGAATGTTAGCAGGGTATTTATATAAGGGTAAATTTGATACACAATTTAATAGAAATTATATTTAGTACACAACTTCTCTTGTAGCATATGCCAAACCACTATGAAAGATATCACTGCTGAGAGAAGTTTAACTGCAAACTAGCCAAGGGCAAAATTTCTCTTGACTCCTTTCAAACTGAACAGGAGTTTTAAAGTAATTTAGTTTAACATATATGTTAATAAAAACCTATTGCTATGGAGTCGATTCTGACTCATAATGACCCTATAGGATCGAGTATAACTGCCCCATTGGGTTTCTAAGGAGCGGTTGGTGGATTCAAACTGCCGATCTTTTTGTTAGCAGCCAACCTCTTAACCACTGCGCCACCAGCGCTCCTATTTATATTAATATATGATATTAATTAATACGTGATAAATTCACGCCCTCAATCCAGTGGATAATGTCCAGTGGTGTATGCAACCGACACAATTTGAAACTTATCAAAAAGATACTTTGATAATAATACTGGAAAGTATAAGAAAATAGACTCACATAATGTTCCCCTAAAAGTGAAAAATATAAAATTCTTTTCTTATTATACACCCTTCAATATAGGCATCAATATTTCAACAAGTATGAATTCCATTCCAACTATTTTATAGTCAATTCGAGATATAGTCAGCCTCCTATAAATCATGGAAGAAGAAGTAATAGTCCTAAGGCTAGAATTCTGTTTCTACCCTGCTGATTAAAGACTGTATTTCTCCAGTTCCCTAACTGGACAATATCAGTTTCAACATGACTAAGTAAGCCTCAATAAAAGAAATAAAGCTAACATTTATAGATATTCAATAAACAGAAAACACAAGAAGATGCAAGGAAGTGTCTGAAAAGTATAGATCAGGTAGTGGAAAGTAAATTGAAGATGAGGGAAACTGGGGAGAGTCATTTCACTGATTTAGTAGATGTTTCTTTGTTTCATGATAATCTTGAAAATAGCCCAAGAATTCTCCAAAGCATTTTGACTTCCTTGAAACACCTAAGATCCTTGTTTTCTTCACTCTAGACTACAACCACAAAATAAGCAGCAGCATTGGAAAGAATTAACTACCAAACAGAGGACTGAATATGTCAGATATTCCATCAAAAGTGAGCTGATTTTTCTCACCAAACATTCAGTAAGTTGTTTTATTTATCCTAGCTATGGACTTTCCCAAATCAAGATGTCCTAATTTGTTTTTAAGTAGGTCAGATCTCATTTTACATCTAAACAGCTTCCTTAGATTCACGACTGCAAATTATGAAAAGCTAAATATATAGTTTTTTAACTCAGATAGTAAAATTATCATCTAAATAATGTGATTCAATCCATTGTGAAAGCATACCGAAGTTACTTTACTTTTATTGCTACTTCGTTTTTGTACTTTGATCATTGCAATTTCTGTCGCTGAGCAAAATAAAGACTATATTGCTGGAGTCAGCCTAGATCATTTAGGACATGGCTGTTACCCTTATTAGCTCTTTGCAACATTTTAAATTATACCGTCAATATTTCATATTGATTATTTAAAAAACTGAAGATAGCAGCAATGGTCCATTTGGTCACTTAAGGAGACTACATCTAGTGTTATGATTATGAAACATTATCAGTGCCATTATCCACTCTTTACTCTCCTTCTCTACCCAAGATCATATATTTTTTAAATGGTTTCACACTGTATGATCAACAATATCCAATTTCAATTTCTTCCCAACCATTAGGTTTGGGCTATTTTCATAAAACAGAAAAGGCATATCTTCCTGCACATCAGCATCTAAGATTTTTTTTTTTTAATCAGTGAGAAACTGCTATTCTGTTACTCTTATGGTCTGTATCTCCATCCCTCAAATAAAGAAAATTACACTCATGTTAAAACAAACAAAAAACAGTTGCTGCCAAGTTAATTCAGATTCATGGCGCCCCCATGTGCATCAGAGAAGAACTGTGCTCCACAGGGTTTTCAGTGGCTGATTTTTTGGAAGTAGATCACCAGGGCTTTCTTCCATTACTCCTCTTGATGGACTCTAACCTATAACCTCTTTGTCAGCAGCCGAGCACGTTAACCGTTTGCACTGCCCAGGGACTCCCTCAGTCACGGTACAAATGATGAATTGACACATACGATAAGCAAGAAACCCTGGTGGCATAGTGCTTAAGAGCTCTGCTGCTAACTAAAAGGTCGGCAGTTCAAATCCACCAGCCACTGCTTGGAAACCCTATGGGGTGGTTCTACTCTGTCCTATAGAATTGCTATGAGTCAGAACCGACTCGACGGCACCTAACTACAACATGATAAGCAAAGTCTTCATTCCCAAATTGTTATCAGATGAGGTTTCTCATAATATCATATCTTATTATTATAACTTCACTATTAATAGACAGTATTGGAAAACGAAACTTTGAACATTTTATCCTAAAAGCTGATTGTTAATATTTGGTATCAGAACAGAAAAAAAGTAAAAATATTTTTGCTTTTTAAAACGATAAGCGGATTGTATGTCTTCACTGTGGAACTCTAAGAATCTTTCGTACGCTAACATGTATTGTGAGTGTCCATGAAGGAGCTATGATGTGAAGCATTTTTCCAAAAATTTAGAACACAGAAGTTTTGGGTGTTGCTGTTGTTATTTGTGTATATACATATACACCCAGTGGTTAAGAACTTGGCTGCTAACCAAAAGTTCAGAAGTTCGAATCCACCAGCCGCTCCTTGGAGACCTTATGGGGCAGTTCTACTCTTTCCTGTAGGGTCGCTATGAGTCAGAATTGACTCGACAGCAACAGGTTTGGTTTGGTTTTTTGGTTATATACTTTGGTCGTATATACTTTTGTAAGAGTCCTGGTGGTGCAACAGTTAAGCACTTGGCTGCTAACCAAAAGGTCAGCACTTCAAACCCATCCAGAGGACCTCCCAGAGAAAGACCTGGTGATCTGCTCCCATAAAGATTACAGCCTAGGAAACCCTATGGGGCAATTCTACTCTGTTACATAGGGTCGTTATGGGAAGAAATCAACTTGATGGCACACAAGGACAACAACAACAGTGTTCTGAGAACTGCACTTTGGAAACCCTAACCTGAAAAATTTACAAGGAAATTGACGTTGATTCAGCGGATTCCACCCATGGATTGGCTTTAAGGGATTCATTAACATCTATGTTATAACATTGCAACACAGTCTTGTTACTTCATTTTTCTGGGATGTCTGGTGTGATACCACACTATGGTTATTGAGTACAAGCTTTACATATCGCATCAAAGGAAGAGAATACTTAAGTATGCAGAATTTCCTTGAGAAGTCCCTTTTCTAAAAAAATACTCATTTGTTTTTTAAGCTTTTTCTACTAGAGAGCACAGAGGAATCTCACCTTTAATTTCTCAACCAAAATGAGACACTGGTAATCAGTGGACATCAATGAAGCAGTGTCAACTAGTGTAAGAATATAATAATGATTGTCACTTGGCTTTTTCACTGGATGAAAAAGTAATAGATGGAGAAAAAATACTTATTCCTGGACTTCTGGGCAACTTGGCACTATAGACAGAAGCACCACGCCATCCCTCCACAGCAAAGATCCAAAAAACTAAGTCAAACAGAGTCACACATCAATCCTGAAACCCTAAGCATCAAATGAAGAGATAAAGAACTCAGTGAAGCACTGAATGGCATAAGAAACTGACCAAGAACAGAGAGCTAGGAGAGATACATGTAGAGGTCCCCTATCAGCTACTGCAGCACGGATCCGCCATCTTGGACTCGTATCGGAGATCAGTGAACGGGGTACAAGAGTGCAGCTTCATGGAGCTTCCAGCAGGAGACAGAACAACCAGTAACCAATGATATATGCTCCCCCCCCCACTTCTTTACCCCCACTCAGCCTCCTCTGTTTACTGCGTCCACAGTCTCTTGGCTGGGAAACCCCGGCTTCACCCTGGTGTCACTTGAATTCCACCAGACCATACTGGCTGGCTCCCTGAGTACCATTTGTTGGCTACTGGTGTTGCTTTTTTCCACATCATTAGATTTCTTCCTTACCTCTCACCACCTCCCCTCGTTTCTCTCAAATACCTAGCTCCATGTGCCATCTTTGCTTCTCCCTGAAAGGCTGCAAAACACTGCTCAACTGTGAAACTGCTTCCCAGCCTGTGCTGTCATGCTGGTGGGAACCCAGTGGATTTTTTTTTGGTTGTTTGTTCTGCTTTGATTTGTTTGTTTGTTTCTTTTCTTTTTCTTTTCTCGGCTTGGGAGCCGCTTCTAGACGGGCAGTACTATGCAGCTTGGGAGCTACTCCATTACTCTGCACAGACACAGTGACATCTCTGGGGGCATTTCTTTTTCTTTGGGGGGGGGGGTTGTTTCTTTGTTTTGTTTTCTTCTCTCTCTTTTTCCCTTTTTGTCTTTCTTCATTTCCAATTTCTCAATTTATTCATTTTTTCTTTTACCCTATTTCTTTTTTAATTTTTGTTTTTCTCCATTTCTCAGTCTCTCATCTCTCCACTCCAATAGCAGGCTCCCTTAGCACTCTTTTTTGTTTGTGTGTATGTTTTGGGGTCCTGTTCCTCTTTCCTCTTTCCCATACCCATCTTAGCTCCACACATCACAATCTCCCCCCTCCTTCCTGCCTCCTTGCACCATGTGCTATACATCAGACTCCCAAGCAGCACACACATGGCCTACTGGAACCTGCCATGCACTGATTCCCAATCCACCCTGTCGGCCCTAGTACATTCCACAAATAACCCATCCCAGCAACTCCCCTTCAGCTAGACCCACCCTGTTGTATCATACCTGAGTGACTGACCCTACCCATTGAGAAGGAGGTGAAAAGTATTGTGCCCACAGGTGAGCAAACAACAAAGAACGCACAGCCCACCTGCTCAGACATAACCAAATAAAACAAAAAAGCAGGATGAAACAAACAAATCTACAATCACTAAACAAGGAAAATAACTACTGAATGCCCCGAAGACAGCAGACAATATCAAAACATATACAAAAACAGGACAGGATGGTTCCAGTAGGCATTCAAAATAAAACACCAGATGGTTTTCCAGTAGAAGAAAAGGCACTAGAACTACCTCATAAGGAAATAAAATCTCTAATTTGCAGAATTACCCAAGAGTTGAAGCGAAAAGCAGACAAAAATGAGGAAAAAATAGACAAATTCATGGAAAAGGCAGACAAATTCACGGAAAATACAAACCAACCAATGGAAGAATTCAAGAAAATAACACAGGAACAAAATGGTAAAATAAATTCACAACACAGAAATCATACAAAAACAACAATTATAAATCCAAAAGATAAACAGTAAGATTTCAGAAATGGACAGTATCATAGAAGGGCTGAGGAGCAGGTTTGAAATGATGGAAGACAGGATCAGTGAAATTGAAGACAAACACTTGGATATGACTCTGTTTAAGGAAAAATCAGAAAAAAATGAAGAAAAATGAAACCCTGAGAATTATGTGAGATATAATCAAAAGCAAAAATCTTCGAGTGATCGGAATTCCAGAAAGGGGAGAAAACAGAAAACACAGAGACGATCATTGAAGAATTTCTGACAGAAAACTTCCCCAATATCATGAAAGGTGAAAAGCTGACCATCCAAGAAGCTCAATGAACCCCATATAGGAGAGACCCCAAAAGAAAATCACCAAGGCATATCATAATCATACTTGCTAAAACCAAAAACAAAGAACCCTGAGAGCAGCTTGAAAAAAACAAAAAGTCACATACAGAGGGGAAACAATAAGACTCAGCTCGGATTAATCAGCAGAAACCATGCAGGCAAGAAGGCAATGGGAAGACATAAATAAAAACTTGAAAGAAAAAATTGCCAGCCAAGAATAATATATCCTGCAAAACTCTCATTCAAATATGATGGTAAAATTAGGTCATTTCCAGATAAACAGAAATTAAGGGGTTATGCAAAAACCAAACCAAACTTATAAGAGTTATTAAAGGGAGTCCTTCGATCTGAGAACAAACAACATCAGACCACAGGCTAGATCTAGGACACAGGATTGTACCAGCCAGACTCCAACCTAGGAAATGAACTATCAAGGACTATCCAAACCAAAATAAATACAACAGGGAACCAAGAGGTTAATGTGCAAATGACAACAACATCAGAACAATAAAAGATGGAAAAAGCAGTGTATGTATAGAACCTTCTTATTGGAGAGTAAGGCAAGGCAATAGCAAGTAACAATAGACTGGTTCAAAGCTAGGAAGATAAGGGTAAATTTCAAGGTAACCTCAAAGAAAGTTAACAAAGCTACTCATCAAAATAAAGAAGAAAAACATAAAGTCTAAGTAAAAACAAAACCTACATAAACAAAGGAAATTAAAAAAAAATTCACAAACAAAAGGAATTCAGCACAGAAGAGTAAAAGGAGCAAAGAAAATGTCAGCACCAAAAAAAAAAAAATCACTACAAAATGATAGCAATAAATTCACAACTTGAATAATTACACTGAATGTAAATGGCCTAAATGCATCCATAAACAGATGGAGACTGACAAGATGGATTTAAAAACAAGATTCAGCAATACACTGTCTACAAGACATACACCTTAGAAACTAAGATGTAAATTTATTAAAAATCAAAGAATGAAAAAAATATATATCAAGCAAACAGCTACCAAAAAAAAGAGCAGGAGTTGCAATACTAATCTCAGATAAAATAAACTTTAAAACAAAATCCACCATAAAAGACAAAGAAGGACACTATATAATGATTAAGGGGACGATCCATCATGAAGACATAAGCATAAAAAAATCTATGCACCCAATGACAGAGCTCCAAAATACATAAAAGAAACTCTAACAACTCTGAAAAGAGAAACTGACAGTTCCACAATAATAGTAGGAGACTTCAACACACCACTCTTGGTAAAGGACAGAACATCTAGAAAGAAACTCAACAAAGATACAGAAGACCTAAAGGGTACAGTCAGCCAACTTGACCTCATAGACATATATAGAACACTCCACCCAACAGCTGCAAAGTACATGTTCTTTTTCAATGCACATGGAACGTTCTCCAGAATAGACCACATCTTAGGCCACAGAGTAATCCTCAACAAGATGCAAAATGTTGAGATAATACAAAGTATCTTCTCTGACCACAATGCCAACAAAGTAGAAATTAACAACAGGAAGAGCAAGGAAAAAAAATCAATTACATGGAAATTGAATAACACCCTGCTTACACACCACTGGGTAATAGAAGAAATCAGAGATGGAATAAAAAAATTCCTAGAATCAAACGAGAATGAAAACACATCATACCAAAACTTTTGGGACACAGCAAAGGCAGTTCTCAGATGACAATTTATAGCAATAGATGCACACTTCAAAAAGGAAGAAAGGGACAAAATCAAAACATTAACTACACAACTCAAAAAAATATAAAGAGAACAGCCAAAAAAAGCCCACACCCACTAGAAGAAAGGAAATAATAAAGATTAGAGAAGAAATGAATGAAATAGAGAATAGAAAAACAATAGAAAGAATCAACAAAACCAAAATTTGGTTCTTTGAAAGGATCAACAAAATCGACAAACCACTGGCCAGACTGACAAAAGAAAAACAGGAGAGGATGCAAATAACCCAAATAAGAAATTAAATGGGGGAATTACAACAGACCCAACTGAAATAAAAAGGATCATAAAAAGAGTATTACAAAAAACTATATGCCAACAAATCTGAAAACCTAGAGGAAATGGATAAATTTCTAGAAACACACTACCTACCCAAACTGCCACAAAGTGATGTTGAAAATCTGAACAGACCCATAACAAGAGAAGAGATTGAAAAAGTAATAAAAATAAACTCTCAGCAAAAAAAGTCCTGGCCCAGATGGCTTCACTGGAGAATTTTACCAAACATTCAGAGAAGAGCTTATACCAGTACTACTCAAACTATTTCAGAACACAGAAAAGGAAGGGATACTTCCGAATTCATTTTATGAAGCCAGCATAACCCTGATACCAAAACCAGGCAAAGATGCCACAAAAAAAGAAAATTAAAGACCAATATCTTTCATGAATAAAGATGCAAAAATTGTCAACAAAATTCTAGCCAATAGAATTCAGCATCATATCAGAAAAATAATACACCATGACCAAGTAGGATTCATACCAGTTATGCAAGGATGGTTCAACATTAGAAAATCAATCAATGTAATCCATCACATAAATGAAAGAAAAGAAAAGAATCACATGATCATCTCAATTGATGCAGAAAAGGCATTTGACAAAGTCCAACACCCATTCCTGATGAAAACTCTCAAAAAAATAGGTATAGAAGGGATATTTATCAAAATAATAAATAGCATCTATGCAAAACCATCAGCCAACATCATTCTTAATGGAGAGAGGCTGAAAACGTTCCCCTTGAGAACAGGAACAGGACAAGGATGCCCTTTATCTCCTCTCCTATTTAACATTGTGCTGGAAGTCCTAGCTAGAGCAATAAGGCAAGAAAAAGAAATAAAGGGCAACCAAATTGGTAATGAAGAAGTGAAACTGTCCCTGTTTGCAAATCATATGGTACTATACACAGAAAACCCTAAAGACTCCATGAGAAAACTACTGGAACTAATACAAAGATTCAGCAGAGTAGCAGGATACTAGATAAACATACTAAAATCGGCCAGATTTGTATACAGTAATAAAGAGAACAATGAGAAGGAAATCAGGAAAGCAATACTATTTATAGTAGCCCCTAAAAAATAAAATACTTAGGAATAAATCTAAGCAGGGATGTAAAAGACCTATACAAAGAAAACTACAAAACACTAATGCAAGAAACCCAAAGGGATATACATCAATGGAAAAACATACCATGCTTATGGATAGGTACACTCAAAATAGTGAAAATTACAATTCTACCCAAAGCAATTTACAAATACAATGCAATCCCGATCCAAGTACCAACATAATTCTTTAAAGAGATGGAAAAACTAATCATTAACTTTATATGGAATGGGAAGAAACCCTGGATAAGTAAAGCTCTATTGAAGAGAAGATTAAAGCAGGAGGACTCCCACTACCTGACCTCAGAACCTACTATACAGCTACGGTAGTCAATACAGCCTAGTACTCGTACAACGACAGATACGTTGACCAATGGAACAGAACAGAGAACCTGGATGTAAATCCATCCACCTACTGTCATCTGATCTTTGACAAGGGCCCAAAGTCCATCAAATGGGGAAAAGACAGTCTTTTTAACAAATGGTGCTGGCAAAACTGGATGTCCATCTTCAAAAAAATGAAACAGGACTCATAGCTCACACCATATACAAAAACTAATTCCAAATGGATAAAAGACCTAGACATAAAGCCAAAAACTATAAAGTTCATAGAAGAAAAAATAGAATCAATGCTATAGGCCCTAATGCATGGCATGAACAGGATACAAACCATAACCAACAACACACAACACCAGAAGATAAGCTAGATTACTGGGATCTTCTAACAATTAAATACTTATGCTCATCAAAAGACTTCACCAAAAGAGTAAAAAGGCAAACTACATACTGGGAATAAAATTTTGGACATTACAAGTCAGACAAAGGTCTAATCTCTAAAATCTACAAGAAAATCCAACACCTCAACAACAGAAGGACAAATAATCCAATTAAAAAATGGGCAAAGGAAATGAACAGACACTTCACCAAAGAAGACATTCAGGTGGCCAACAGACACATGAGGAAATGCTTGCGATCACAAGCCATTAGAGAAATGCAAATTAAAACCACAATGAGATACCATATTCCTTGCACAAATCAACAACACCAGAAATAACATGTTGGAGAGGCCACGGGGAGATCGAACTCTTATGCGCTGCTGGTGTGAGTGCAAAATGATACAACCATTTTGGAAAATGATATGGCACTTCCTTAGAAAGCTAGAAATAGAAATACCATAGGATCCAGCAATCCCCCTCATAGGAATATATCCTAGAGAATTAAGAGCTGTCACATGAACAGACATATGCACACCCATATTCATTGCAGCACTGTTCACAATAGCAAAAAGATGGAAACAACCTAGATGCCCATCAACAGATGAATGGATAAACAAACTGTTGTACATAAACAGAATGGAGTATTATGCAAAGATAAAGAACAATGATGAATCTGTGAAGCATCTCATAACATGGATGAAACTGGAGGACATTATGCTGAGTGAAATAAGTCAATCACAAAAGGACAAATATTGTATGAGACCTCTACTCTAAAAACTCTTATAAAAGCTTACATACAAAAAGAAAACATCTTTGTTGGTTACGAGGGTTGGGAGGGGTCATGGGGAAACTAAATAGACAACAGATAAGTGGTAACTTTGGTGATGGGTAAGACAGTACACAATACTGGGGAAGCCAGCACAGCTTGTACAAGGAAAGGTCATGGAAGCCCCATAGACTCATCCAAACTCCCTGAGGGACTGAATCGCTGGGCAGAGGGCTGTGGGGACCATGGTCTCTGGGAACATCTAGCTCAATTGGCATAACACAGTTTATAAAGACAATGTTCTACATTCTACCTTGTTGAATAGTGTCTGAGGTCTTAAAAGCCTGTGAACAGCCATCTAAGATATTCCACTGGTCTCACCCCTTTGGGAGCAAGGGAGAATGAAGAGAACAGGAGGCAAGGAAAAGATCAGTCCAAAGGACTAATGGACCACAGCTACCAAGGCCTCCACCAGACTGAGTCCGTTACAGCTAGATGGTGCCCGGCTA
Source organism: Dugong dugon (assembly GCA_030035585.1). Classification (NCBI taxonomy): domain Eukaryota; kingdom Metazoa; phylum Chordata; class Mammalia; order Sirenia; family Dugongidae; genus Dugong; species Dugong dugon. The sequence continues at coordinate 130,677,823 of CM057468.1, read as the reverse complement.
CCACCACTGACTGCTCTGACCAGAATCACAACAGAGGGTCCTGGACAGAGCGGGAGAAAAATGTAGAACAAAATTCTAACTCACAAAAAGAGACCAGATTTACTGGCTTGACAGACTGGAGAAACCCCAAGAGTATGGCCCCCAGACACCCTTTTAGCTCAGTGGTGAAGTCACTCCTGAGGTTCACTGTTCAGCCGGGGATTGGACAGCCCCATAAAACAAAATGGGAGTAATGAGGCACAGCAGTCCAGGGACAAGGACTAGAACGCAGGAATGGACAGGAAACTGGTGATAGGGAACCCAAGGTTGAGAAGGGACAGTGTTGACATGTCATGGGGTTGTTAACCATTGTCATAGGGCAATATGTGTGCTGATTAATGAGAAACTATTTGTTCTGTAAACCTTCTTCTAAGGCACACACACACACAAAAAGAATTATCTATTTGAGATCAAATTGACAACAGCTACTCAAAAGGTTTGATGGGAAGCCTAGAGTGCAGTGAGTTGAAGATAATGGCGATGGAATAATTTGGAAAAGGATAGTGAGAATAGCAGCACAACTGGAAGGATGTAATAGATATCACTGAATTGTACATGTAGAAACTTTTGAAATGGTGTTTCTTTGGCTATGTATATTTTCACCAAAAAAAAAAAAAAAAGGTCCTCCAAGGTCAAGAAAGGAGAGTGTTGACATGTCATGGGGTTGTTAACCAATGTCATAAAACAACATGTGTATTGACTGTTTAATGAGAAACTATTTGTTCTGTAAACCTTCATCTAAATTACAATAAAAAAAATTAAAAAAAGAAAAAAATACTTATTCCTTTTGTCTACTTTGGCACACTTTTCTCAGTCCTCTAAACCATGTCTCTAGTAACTTTTCAAAAAATAAATCTGATAACATTTCTTCTCTACTTAAATCATTCAATGTTTCCAATTTCCATTAAAACCAACCAAAAAAGCAAAACCTGCTGCCATCGAGTCAGCCCCCAACTCATAGCAACTCCATGTGTTACAGAGTAGTACTTCTCCACATGGTTTTCTTGGCTGTAGTCTCTAAGGAAGCGAACCACCAACTCTTTATTCTGGTACACCACTGGATGGGTCTGAACTGCCAACCTTTCAGTTAACAACCGAGTGCAAACCATTTGTACCACCCACGGACATATTTCTATGAAAAAAGACCAGAATACTTTCCACGGTCTAACTAACCCCATTGAAAAAGTCTTACCTCTCTCTCCAGCCTCCCCTCAGAAAAGCATGTTGCTCCTTATTTATTCAAGTCAAGCTGATTGTCTTGGGCTTCTTCATTGACATTCTCCCTCTCACCACCGAGAATCACATGCCTCTTCCCTATTCTTGGATATCTCTTCTCCTTTGCCCTTCATTTAGTTAATTTTTAACTGAGACTAATCCTTTATATATCAGCTTAATCAACACTTCATCAGGGAGCACTGCTTACCCCAGAGATGAGGTCAGATCCACGTTAACATGGGCTTTTATAGCACTGCACTCTTGTTAAAAGCAATCATTCAGTAGTATTGCATGTTTATTCACACAATTATGTAATTCCTCTACTTCTGCCCCATGAAAGTATTAGGTACAGAAGGGCACTGTCATTTTTTTTGGAGGGGGGAATATGCTTTGTACCCCAGAAACATATCTCAGTGCCTGTCCCATAGTAATAGTTCAGTAAGTATTTGCAAACATGAAAATAAAAATTTATATATTAAATGGCATGCTTGTAAATGTAAATAAACTGGTGTTTTAAGGAAGGTAGATATCTGTTTTAGTTAAAGTGGTCAGAGGAGCATGTTGCTTGTTGTTAGGTGCCACAAGTTAGTTCCATCTAATAGTGACCCTATGTAAAACAGAACAAAACACTGCCCTTCCCTGTGTCATTCTTACAATCCTTGCTATGCTTGAGCTCATTGTTGCAGCCACCATGTCAGTCCATCTCGTTGAGGGCCTTCCTCTTTTTCACTGACCCAATACTTTACCAAGCATGATATCCTTCTCCAGGGACTGGTCCCTCCTGATAACATGTCCAAAATACGTGAGACCAAGTCTCACCATCCTCACTTTCAAGGAGCATTCTGGTTGTATTCTTCCAAGATAGACTTCTTCTTTTTTCTGACAGTCCATGGAATATTCAATAGTCTTCACCAACACCATAATTCAAAGGTGTCAATTCTTCTTTGGTCTTCCTTATTCACTGTCCAGCTTTTGCATGCATATGAGGCAATTAAAAATATCAATCACATAATTAGCACACTCTAATTAAATTGGGCATTGATATTATATTCATATATGCAAAATATGAAGGAGAATCAGGGACTGAGAGAATAACAAATATTAGGAATTAGAAATGAACATGTCAGATATAAAACACATGAGGTAATAAACCTAGAAATAAAGATACATGTTGATAAACAGTGAAATTTGATAAGTACGTGGGACCATATTAAAAATGTGGAGCTATATTCAATAAAACAAAAACTTAAAAGTCTGGAAATCTTGACAATGTCTAGCAATATAAATGAGAACTGCTTAAAGATTTTGATCAGGGGAGAAGGATAATTAAAGTAGTAGTGGATTAGGATGTTCAGTCTAATAATGTGGACTCAATGGAGAGAAACTAGCAAGATAAAAACTAGATATCAGGTTCTTGTGGTAATATTTGTAAGGCCATGAGGTATGTACGGCCATGGGGTACGTATGGCCATGAGGTATGTATGGCCATGATGCATGTATTACTGTGAAGTATGTATGTTTGTGAGGCATGTTTGGCCATGGGGTATGTATGGCCATGATGTATGCATGGCCATGATGTATGTACATCTGTGGGATATGTATGGCCGTGAAGCATGTTTGGCCATGGGATATTGTCACGGATTGAATTTTGTCCCCCAAAATATATGTCAAGGTGGTTAGGCCATGATTCCCAGTATTGTGTGGTTGTCCTACATGTTGTAATTTTCCTATGTGTTATAAATCATAATCTCTGCCTGTGGTTAAAGAGGATTAGGGTGGGATGTAACACCTTTGCTCAGATCACATCCCTGATCCAGTGTAAAGGGAGTTTCCCTGGGGTGGGGCCTGCACCATCTTTTATCTTACAAGAGATAAAAGGAAAGGGAAGCAAGCAGAAAGTTGGGGACCTTATGCCATCAAGAAAGCAGTGCCGGGAGCAGAGCGCATCCTTTGGACCTGGGGTTCCTTCACGGAGAAGCTCCTAGTCCAGGGGAAGATTGATGACAAGGATCTTTCTCCAGAGCCAACAGAGAAAGCCTTCCCCTGGAGCTGACACCCTAAATTTGGACTTCTAGTCTACTAGACTGTGAGAAAAAAATTTCTGTTTGTTAAAGCCATCCACTTGTGGTATTTCTATTACAGCAGCACTAGATGACTAAGACAGGCATATATGGCCACGATGTATGTATAGCAATGGGGTATGTATAGCTGTGTGGTATGTATGGCTGTGAGGTGTATGTGGTCATGGGATATGTGTGGCTGTGAGGTATGTATGGCTATGAGGTATGTATGATCGTGAGGTATGTATTGCCATGGGATATGTATGGCCATGGGGTATGTATGGCCATGGAGTATGTATAGCTGTGAGGTATGTATGATCGTGGAGTATATATGTCCATGAGGTATGTATGATCATGGGGTATGTATGGCTATGAAGCATGTATGGCCGTGAGGCGTGTATGGCCATGGGGTATGCATGGCTGTGATGTATGTATAGTCGTGATGTATGTATGGCCATGAGGCCAGGCAAGGGGATTAAAATTGGAGAAAGAATAAAGAGTTAATTTAATAAATGTAGACACATGTGATATATAAAATGAAGGCTAAAGAAGAATTAAATATGACTTCAAGGATTTTTACTCTGGGAATGGAAATTAAAATGAAAATTCCTAATTTTGTTGCTGTTGTTGTTAGGTGCCATCAGGTCAGTTCCGACACATAGCGACCCTATGTACAACAGAATGAAACCCTGCCCAGTACTGCGACATCCTCACAATCAATTCTTCTTCTGTCTTCCTTATTCATTTTCCAGCCTTCACATCCATACGAGACGACTGAAAACACCATGGCTTGGGGCAGGTGCACCTTAGTCCTTAAAGTGACATCTTTGCTTTTGAACACTTCAAAGAGATCTTTTACAGCACATTTGCCCAGTGACAACCATTGTTTGATTTCCTGACTGCTGTTTCCATGGGCAGTGATTGTGGACCCAAGTAAAATTAAATCCTTGACAAATTCAATATTTTCTCTGTGTGATCATGATGTTGCTTTTTGATCCAGCTGTTAGGATTTTTGTTTTCTTTATATTGAGGTGTAATCCATACTGAAGGCTGTGGTCTTTGACCTTCATCATTAAATGCTTCAAGTCCTCTTCACTTTCAGCAAGCAAGATTATGCCATCTGCATATTGAAGGTTGTTAATAAGTCTTCCTTCAATCCTGATGCCCCATTATTCTTCATATAGTCAAGCTTATCTGCTCAGCATACAGATTGAATAAGTATGGTGAAAAGATACAACCCTGCTGCACACGTTTCCTGACTTTAAACCATGCAGTATCCCCTTGTTCTGTTCGAACAACTGCCTCTTGATCTAAGTACAGGTTCCTAATGAGCACAATTAAGTGTTCTGGAATTCCCATTCTTAGCAATGTTATCCATGATTTGTTATGATCCACACAGTCGAAAGCCTTTGTAAAAACAATAAAACACAGTTAACATCTTTCTGGTATTCTCTGCTTTCAGCCATGATCCATCTGACATCAGTGATCTTATCCCTTGTTTCACTTCCTCTTCTGAATCCAGCTTGAATTGCTGGCAGTTTCCTGCAGGTGTACTGGTGCAACCACTTTTGCATGATCTTCAGCAAATTTTTACTTGTGTGTGATATTAATATTATTATTTGATAATTTCTGCATTCTGTTGGAACACTTTTATTTGGAATGGGTATAAATGTGGATCTCTTCCAGTTGGTTGGCCAGGTAGCTGTCCTTCAAATTTCTTGGCATAGATGAGTGAGCACCTCCAGCACTACAACCATTTGTTGAAACATCTCAACTGGCATTCTGCCAATTCCTGGAGGCTTGTTTTTCATCAATGCCTTCAGTGCAGCTTGGATTTCTTCCTTCAGTACCATTGGTTCTTGATCATATACTACCTTCTGAAATGGTGGAATGTTGACCAATTCTATTTGGTACAGTGACTGTGCATTCCTTCCATCTTCTTTTGATGCTTCCGGTGTCATATAGTATTTTTCCCATAGAATCCTTCAATATTGCAACTCGAGGCTTGAAATTTTTGTTCAGTTCTTTCAGCTTAAGAAATGCCAAGGGTGTTCTTCCCTTTTGGTTTTCTAACTCTAGGTCTTTGCACATTTCATTATAATACTTTAGTTGGTCTTCTCGAGCTCCCCTTTGAAATCTCCTGTTCAGCCCTTTTACTTCATCATTTCTTCCTTTCACTTTAGCTACTCTATGTTTAAGAGCAATTTTCAGAGACTCTTCTTACATCCGTTTTGGTCTTTTCTGTCTTTACTTTCTTTTTAATGACCTCTTGCTTTCTTTATTTGTGATATCCTTGACGTCATGCCACAACTCATTTGGTCTTTCATCATTAGTGTCTAATGCATCTAATCTATTCTTGAGATGGTCTCTAAATTCAGGTGGGATATACTCAAGGCTGTACTTTGGCTCTTGTGGACTTGTTCTAATTTTTTTCAACTTCAACTTGAATTTTCGTATGAGCAACTGATGGTCTGTTCCACAGTCAGCCCCCGGCCTTGTTCTGACTGATGATAGTGAGATTTTCCATTATCTCTTTTCACAGATGTAGTCAATTTGATTCCTGTGTATTCCATACAGTGAGGCCCACGTGCATAGTTGCCCTTTATGTTGTTGAAAAAATGTATTTGCAAAGAAGAAGTCATTGGTCTTGCAAAATTCTATCATGCGATATCCAAGCCTATGTTTTTCAACTACCAAGTCTTCTTTGTTTCTAAGTTTCGCATTCCAACTGCCAGTAATCAGCAAGGCGTCTTGACTGCACATTCAATCATTTTCAGGCTGTAGACGTTGTTAAAAATCTTCAATTTCTTCATCTTTGGCCTTCGTGGTCGATGCATAAATTTGAATAGTATTTGTATTAACTGGTCTTTTTTGTAAGGATATGGATATTATCCTATCACTGACAGCATGGTACTTCAGGACAGATCTTTAAATGTTCTCTTTGATGATGAACGTGACATCATTTCTCTTCAATTTGTCATTCCCAGCATAGTAGGCCGTACGATTATCTGATTCAAAATGGCCGATATCCGTCCATTTCAGCTCACTAATGCCTAGGATATCAATGTTTATGTGTTCCATTTAATTTTTGACTATTTCTAATTTTCCTAGATTCATACTTTGTGCAGTCCATGTTCCAGTTACTAATGGATGTTTGCAGCTGTTTCTTCCCATTTTGAGTCATGCCACATCAGCAAATGAAGGTCCTGAAATCTTGACTCCATTCACGTCATTAAGGTTGACTTTACTTTGAGGAGGCAGCTCTGCCCCAGTTGTCTTTTGAGTGCCTTCCAATCCTTCCAACCTGAGGGGTTCATCTTCCAGCACTACATCAGAGGATGTTCCCCTGCTATTCATAAGGGTTTCACTAGCTTTTTTTTTTTTTTCAGAAGGAGACTGCCAGGTCCTTCTTCCTCATCTTTCTTAGTCTGGAAGCTCAGCTGAAACCTGTCTACCATGAGTGGCCCTGCTGTTATTTGAACACTAGTGGCATAGCTTCCAGTATCACAGCAACATGCAAAACCCCTCAGTGTGACAAACTGACAGATGTGTGGGGGGAAAAATTATACTGACTGATTAAGGCACTATGCTTTCCTTTCTCTTTTGAATGGGGAGTATCCTTTCTAGTTTGTGGTTTCAGTACTAATTTCTGATGGATGCACAGGCGACAGATAAGTTTTCTCTTTATTCATGTGTCTCTGGATTAAGAGGAACTACATCCAAGAAGCATCATCCACATCTGAACCAGAAGCAAACCAAAGATCCTGGACTTTGAGCCTAATGTCATCCTTGATTAAGACCTTCGAGTATCTTAAAACAGACTGAATGTATTTTTCATGTGGGAAGAATATACATGACTGGGGCCAGAGCACAGTATATTTAATATGACACCAGATAATCTGAGCAATTCTCAACACAAGGTGGGGTCTATTTTTCCATCGCTTGAACCTATGCTGGCTTTGTTAGTTGTTTTGATCAATAGAATGCGTTGGAATTGATGTTGTGCAAGTTTCAGTCTTTGATTCTCTCCCTTTTTGAATCAGCTGCTGTAGGTGGAAGCCTGAGCTAGCCTACTAGATGCTTCAGTTACATGTCCCAGCCAACAGCCAGCACCAACCACCAGGCCAGTGGGGGTGATCATCTTATATATTTAGCCACTGTTGAGGTGCCAGGTACTGCAGCGCTATGACTGACTGCAGCTAGGGGGAGCAGAGCAACTACCCTGCTGAGCCCAGCCCAAATTGGTAACCCATAGAATTGCACACAAATAAAATAATAGTTTTCAACTAATAAATTTTGAGATGCTTTGTTACACTGCAGCATGCTATTCTTCTATGATGTGTTATAAGGCCTCTGATTGGAACTAAATCTATAAAAGCTAGTGCATTGGGAAAAGGTTTAAGGTTTCTTGCCCATGCATAGGTGAAAAAAGTCCCTTAGTGACAACAGAAGAAGAATGTCATTGTGATGTATTTCTACTTTGTATATTCATATTACTCCATATTTTGGGAATTCTGCACTTGAATTTCAAGAGCTAATATGTTGGTTTAGTTGATTGGTTTGTTCATTTTTACCTATTTTTCAGAGAAATCACAGAATTACTATTTTAATAATTAGAGGAAATGGCTCCTGTTTAAAATTTGTTAAAGATTATTGAATTTTATCTTCAACTACTAATGGTCCCTATTTCCTGTAGGGGAAGTGAAAAACAAAAGAAAGTCCAAGCAGCAGGGAAGAAATGCCTTACATCCCAGACTTAGTTAATTATCACTATAATTTGACCCTTTTTTGAAGCCTGATGACTTTAGAGGAGATGCCGTTATTATTTAATTATAAGATGGGCCATAACTGGTAAATATAATTTGAAAATGTTAATGTGTATGTGGAAAGACATTTATTACTTTATTCCATATTTCTCTGGATAGAAAATTCTTGAAATGGTAGTTTACAGGAGAGGTGAAGCTAGGGAATAATTGATCATAATGAAAAAATTTGTGACTGCCTCCTGTGAAGTTAATTAAGTGACTATTTCCACTTGCAAATAATCTTGGTACAAAGATAATTTTTTTATATTATAAGGTTTTGGTTTTACCAACAGATCGTAATTTATTTTTACAGGGGATCAGTATAGGGAATGAAGGTAAAGGGTAATTACAAAAATAAATTTATGAGCTAATAAAATTTCATGATAACCACAAACACCCAGAAGTGACAAAAACTAAAATGAAGTGTTCCATTTTGATGATGGAAGATAATCAGTAAATCAGACCAACTCCACCCACCTCCCCCTGAGGGTCAATAGAAAAGCTGAACAAAACACAAAATGAATCCACGTGAAGATCATCTTAGAGAAAAGGTGATGGTGAAGACTTTTCAGTCTACCATTCAGGAGAAGAAAATGACTGAGGGAGTTGAACCCAGGACTTGGAGATACTTTTTATGGTTGCATTTTCTGATTTTATAGACAACAAGTGAAAGTCTGAGTGGAAATTTTGACATCATTGGGGGATTAAGAACTCCAGCAGTAGATTGGAGAGTCAGAGTCCACGAAGAGGGAGAGACAATGGGTATAACACCTCACTTTGAGCTTGTATCACAAAGGGCTACATCATAGTAGTAAAGATGAAAGAAAATTAGATCCCTTTGCAGGCAGACCAGCTCAGCCACAAAATAGTTCAATTTCTGAAATGGAAATAAAGTTATCTGAGATTATTTGAACCATTTACCACCTTCCAGAACTAAATATAAATATTACTGGAAGAAATAAACTATTAGCTGCAAATTAATTCTACAAACAATATTGCAAGAACATGTACTTAACATAATAAAAAGTAACCAGGAGTATTTAAAAAATAAACATTAATAAAAATAAGTAGAAACAAACAGACAATAGAATCAGATGCATAGAGGCTTCAGATAGTTGAGATATCAAAAAGAGATATCAAAATAACTGTGCTTCCTCAAGATTATAACAGACAAGATTGAGAATTTCGGCAGATAACTGGAAACAATAAAAAAACAAAATGAAAATTCTAAAATTAAAAAGAGAAACCACTAAATTAAGAAATTGGTGGATGGTTGAATAGAGAATTATAAGATGAAAGCTAGGTAAAAATAAATTATCCAAATTCTACTTCTGGCAACAGCAATTCAGTTCAAACTTTTTTCTGGAAACAACTATAAAACCTGGAAAATACAGTGTTACTTTATTTGATAAAATACTCACTACACTAGGGATATATAACAAGACTATTTGTGCACACCTGATAACATAGCTTCAAAATACATATATAGCAAATATTGATGGAATTAAATGGAAAAATCTGAATAATTCATGTCTGTCAGTTTGTCACACTGTGGGCACTTACGTGTTGCTGTGATGTTGGAAGCTATGCCACCAGTATTCAAATATCTGCAGGGTCACACATGGCAGACAGGTTTCAGCTGAGCTTCCAGACTAAGGTAGACTAAGAAGAAGGACCCACTGGCCTACTTCTGAAAAAAATTAGCCAGTGAAAACATTATGAATAGGAACGGAACATTGTCGGATATAGTGCCGGAAGTTGAGCCTCTCAGGTTGGAAGGCATTCAAAAAATGCCTGGGGAAGAGCTGCCTCCTCAGAGTAGAGTCAGTCTTAATGACATGGATGCAGTCAAGCTTTTGGGACCTTCATTTGCTGATGTGGCATGACTCAAAATGAGAAGAAACAGCTGCAAACATCCTTTAATAATCGGAATGTGGAATGTATGAAGTATGAATCTAGGAAAATTGGAAATTGTCAAAAATGAAATACAATGCATAAACATTGATATCCTAGGCATTAGTGAGCTGAAATGGACTGCTACTGGACATTTTGAATCAGACAAGCATATGGTCTACTATGATGGGAATGACAACTTGAAGATGAATGGTGTCGCATTCATCATCAAGAAAAAATTTCAAGATCTATCCTGAAGTGCAAGGCTGTCAGTGAGGATAATATCCATACCTCTACAAGGAAGACCAGTTGGTATGACTATTATTCAAATTTAAGCACCAACCACTAAGGCCAAAGATGAAGAAATTGAAGATTTTTACCAGTTTCTGCAGTCTGAAATTGATCAAACATGCAATCAGGATGCATTGATAATTACTGGTGATTGGAATGCCAAAGTTGGAAACAAAGAAGAAGAATCTGTAGCTGGAAAATATAGCCTTGGTGATAGAAATGATGCCGGAGATTGCATGATAGAATTTTGCGAGACCAACGACTTCTTCATTGCAAATATCTTTTTTTTCACCAACATAAGTGGCGACTATACACGTCGACCTCACCAGATGGAATACACAGGAATCAAATGACTACATCTGTGGAAAGAGCTAATGGAAAAGCTCAATACCATCAGCTAGAACAAGGCCACAGGTGGATGGTGGAACAGACCATCAATTGCTCCTATGCAAGTTCAAGTTGAAGCTGAAGAAAATTAGAACAGGTCCAGGAGAGCCAAAGTATAACCTTGAGTATATCCCACCTGAATTTAGAGACCACCTCAAGAATAGATTTGACACATTGAATGCTAATGACCCAAGACCAGATGAGTTGTGGAATGACATAAAGGACATCATACATAAAGAAAGCAAGAGGCCATTAAAAAGACAGGAAAGAAAAAAAAAGACTAAAATAGATGTCAGAAGAGACTCTGAAACTTGCTTTTGAAAGTCCAGTAGCTAAATCAAAAGGAAGAAATGATGAAGTAAAAGAACTGAACAGAAGATTTCAGAGGGCAGCTCAAGAAGACAAAGTAAAGTACTATAATGACATGTGCAAAGACCTGGAGATGGAAAACCTAAAGGGAAAAACATGCTTAGCATTTCTCAAGCTGAAAGAAGTGAAGAAAAAATTGAAGCCTTGAATTGCAATATTGAAGGATTCTATGGGGAAAATATTAAACAAGGCAGGAAGCATCAAAAGAAGATGGAAGGAATACACAGAGTCACTATATCAAAAAGAATTCATCGACATTCAACCATTTCAGGGGGTAGGAGATGATCAGGAAGAAGTCCAAGCTGCACTGAAGGCATTGGTGAAAAACAAGGCTCCAGGAATTGACAGAATACCAATTGAGATGTTTCAGCAAATGGATGCAGTGCTGGAAGTGCTCACTCATCTATGCCAAGAAACTTAGAAGACAGCTACCTGGCCAACCAACTGGAAGAGATCCATATTTATGCCTATTCCCAAGAAAGGTGATCCAATCGAATGTGGAAATTATCAAACACTATCATTAATATCACATGCAAGCAAAATTTTGCTGAAAATCATTCAAAAGCAGCTGCAGCAGTATATTGACAGGGAATTGTCAGAAATTCAAGCTGGATTCAGAAGATGACGTGGAACCAGGGATATCATTGCTGATGTCAGATAGATGCTGACTGAAAGCAGAGAATACCAGGAAGATGTTTACCTTCGTTTTATTGACTATGGGAAGACATTTGTCTGGGTGGATCATAACAAATTATGGATAACACTGGGAAGAACGGGAATTCCAGAACACTTAATTGTGTTCATGAGGAACCTGTACATAGATCAAGAAGCAGTTGCTCAAACAGAACAAGGGGATACTGCATGGTTTAAAATTAGGTTAAGTGTGTGCCAGGGTTCTATCCTTTCACCATACCTATTCAATCTGTATGCTGAGCAAATAATCCAAGAAGCTGGACTATATGAATAACGGGGCATCAGGATTGGAGGAAGACTCATTAACAACCTGCGGTATGCAGATGACATAACTTTGCTTGCTGAAAGAGAAAAGGACTTGAAGCACTTACTGATGAAGACCAAAGACCACAGCTTTCAGTATGGATTACACCTCAACGTAAAGAAAACAAAAGTCCTCAGGACTGGACCAATAAGCAACATCATGATAAATGGAGAAAAGACTGAAGTTGTCAAGGATTTCTTTTTACTTGGATCCACAATCAACACCCATGGAAGCAGCAGTCAAGAAATCAAAAGACGTATTGATTGGGCAAATCTGCTGCAAAAAGTATCTTTAAAGTGTTGAAAAGCAAAGATGTCACCTTGAAGACTAAGGTGTGCCTGACTGAAACAGTGGTGTTTTCAATCGCCTCATATGCATGTGAAAGCTGGACCATGAATAAGGAAGACAGAACAAGAATTGATGCCTTTTAATTGTGGTGTTGGCGAAGAATATTGAAGATACCATGGACTACCAAAAGTTGAACAAATCTGTCTTGGAAGAAGTATGACCAGAATGCTCCTTAGAATCAAGGATGGCGAGACTATGTCTCATATACTTTGGTCATGTTGTCAGGGAGGATCAATCTCTGGAGAGGGACATTATGCTTGGTAAAGTAGAGGGTCAGCAAAAAAGAGGAAGACCCTCAATGAGATGGATTAACCCAGTGGCTGCAACAATGGGCTTAAGTATAACAGTGATTGTGAGGATGGCGCAGGACTGGGCAGTGTTTCATTCTGTTGTTCATAGAGTCACTATGAGTCAGAACCACTGGACGGCACCTAATAACAAGAACGTCTGAATAATTAATAGATAGAACAAAAAGACAAAAAAAATAAGGCTATAAAATATTTGAAAGGAGCCGTCGTGGAACAACAGTTAAGCATTCAGCTGCTAGTCAAAAGGTTGGCAGTTCTAACCCACCCAGTGGCTCCACAGGAGAAAGACACAGAGATCTGCTTCCATAAAGATTACAGCCAAGAAAACCCTATGAAACTATTCTACTCTATCACATGTCACTATGAATAGAAATTGACTTGATGGTACCTTAACAACAACAATAAACTATTTGGACAACATGACTAACAAATTTAATTTAATGGACATACATAGAACACTGAACCCTACAAGAATAAGTACACAATTGTTTAAGCAAGTATAGAAAGTTTATAGGAATTTGTCATATTCTGATCCATTAAACAAGTGCCAAAAATTTGTATATAATTAAAAGCATGCTCTTTCTTTGAACAAATTGCATTATGCAAGAAATCAATAATAAAATGATTACTAGACAATTCCAACATATTTTAAAATTAGAAAATACAAATTTAGAGGCGTGGTCAACAAGGCAGAGTAGTTAGACGCTTCCTATATCCCTCTTACAACAAAGACCTGGAAAAACAAGTGATTTGATTCTATGTGAATATCTGGCAGCCATGAAAGGGAAGGTTAAGAAATCCATCTGAGTCATACAGGAGAGGAACATCGTTTGGAAGAGGTGAGGAGGGGTAGAGCTGCGGTGGCGAAACTGCAGAGACACAGCCACACTGGTCTGCGGTGAAGCAGGCAAACATCTGTGCTGTGCTGTGCGTGCTTGGGAAGGAGTTTCCACATCGAGAGAGACCCGGCAGCAAAGATTCTCCTTGGATACTCCGAACCAGTGAAGAGCAGCTCCCAAGAGGCTAGAATAAGTACATGCGTGCACCCTTTGGAGGCAATTAAAAAAAAAAAAAAAGCCCATTTGGGAAAAACCTCTCTTTCTTTTTCTCCTCCCTCTGCACTCTGCACTGGGAGTCCTCTGGGCTGGAAGTAGATCCCAAAAGGCGCACTGACCCATTCTCCTGGCCTTGGAGAGGGAACAAATAAGCTTATAGCTCCCCTAGGCCAGGAACACAGGTTGGCACAGCAACTTTGCTGGCCACAGAAATCAGGGGTCCACAGACTCTGAGTACCTTAAACCCCTGTATAGACTTGTGGGGACCCATCTCAACAGTGTTAGCTCTCACTGCCACAGTACAGCAGGGAAAAAACTGAAGTTTAACTTCAACTGCTTCAGCTGTGAACTGGCAGATTTGTGACCCTCGAAACAGCTCTGCCCCTTAAGTAGGTACTTTTATTGATCTGCAACAGGGTCTTGAGGACTGGTGGTAGCTCCTAAAGTGCCTAGACACCTGCTACAGGAGGTCAAGAAAAAGTGGTGCCCTCGATTCAGGAGCAAGAGAGAATGAAGAGAACAGGATACAAGGAAAAGATTAGTGCGAAGGACTAATGGTCCACAGCTACCAAGGCCTCCACCAGACTGAGTCCAGTACAGCTAGATGGTGCCCGGCTACCACCACTGACTGTTCTGACCGGGATCATAGCAGAGGGTTCTGGACAGAGCTGGAGAAGGATGTAGAACATAATTCTAACTCACAAAAAAAGACCAGATTTACTGGCGTAAAGGAGACTGCAGAAATCCTGAGAGTATGGCCCCCAGAAACCCTTTTAGCTCAGTGGTGAAGTTATCTTTGAGGTTCACCGTTCAGCCTGGGAATGGACAGTCCGGTAAAACCAAATGGGACTAATGAGGTAGAGTAGTCCAGTGACAAGGGCCAGAAGGCAGAACGGGACAAGGAAGCTGGTGATAGGGATCCCAAGGTTGAGTAATGATATTGTTGATGTGTTGTGAGATTGTTAACCACTGTCATAGGGCAACATGTGTAGTAACTGTTAAATGAGAAACTATTTTGTTCTGTAAGCCTTCATCTTAAGTGAGAATAGCAGCACAATTGGAAGAGTGCAGTCAATGTCACTGAACTGTGCATGTAGAAATTTTTGAAATGGTGTATCTTTGGCTATGTGTATTTTCACCAAAACAAAGGTTGAGAAGTTACAGGATTGACATGTTGTGGGGTTGTTAACCAATGTCATAAAACAATATGTGTACTACAGTTTCATGGAAACTATTCTGTTAAGCCTTCACCTGAAGTACAATTAAAAATAAAAAAAATCTCAGAGGTGGAAAAAAAAAATGGTGCTCCTGAGTCTTTGCAGCCAACAGAGTGGGGTGCTCTTAGTCCAGCTGCAAAACTCACCTACCTACTCACCGTAGAGAATAGAGACACGCTTTCCTTTCAGACTCTCAGGGGCAGCCATCAGCCCCCTGCCTGGCTCAGTGCATGATCCCCTACCACAGCCAGAGTCCAGAGCCTGCACCAGTCACCCATGCCTGTCTAGGACTAGGGGTGAGAGCCTGCATCACACACTTGGTGACCAACTGCCTGAACACCCGAGCTGATCCCATATAGGAAAATTTAACAGACTCCCGTGTGCACATACTTAGTTACAGAACTAACTACCTGGTGACAGAACATTAGAGATCAAGGTGTCAAAAATCAGACTAGTGCACACGAGCAGCCTATTTGGGCATATCAAAACAAAATAAGAAGCTAGGTCTCACTAAGCAAACACAAAATAAAATTATAATAAATTATTGATGGCTCAGAGACAACAGTCAATATCAAGTCGCATAAAGAGACAGTCCATGATGGCTTCAGCATTCTCCCAAAATAAAGAATCAATAAATTCTCTGGAGGAAGAGAACTTCTTGGAATTACCAGAGGCAGAATACAAAAGATTAATATACAGAACTCTTCTAGAAATAAGAAAGGAAATTCTACAGAATGCAGAAACAACCACAGAACATACAGACACAGTAGTAGCGGAACTTAAAAAAGTTATACAAGAAAATAATGCCAAATTTAATAGGCTGCAAGAATCCATAGAGAGACAGCAATCAGAAATCCAAAAGATTAACAATAAAATTTCAGAATTAGACAACTCAGTAGAAAGTCATAGGAGCAGAATTGAGGCAGTAGAAGTTAGAATTAGTGACACTGAAGATAAAGCTCTTGATGCCAACTTATTTGAGGAAAAATCAGATAAAATAATTAAAAAGAATGAAGAAACTCTAACAGTCATGTGGGACTCTATCAAGAGAGATAACGTACGAGTGATTGGAGTACCAGAACAGGGTGGGATAACAGAAAATACAGAGAAAATTGTTGAAGATTTGTTGACAGAAAACTTCCCTGATATCATGAAATATGAGAAGATATCTATCCAAGATGCTCATCGAACCCACATAAGGTAAATCCCAAAAGAAAGTCACCAAGACATATTATAATCAAACTTACCAAAACCAAAGATAAAGAGAGAATTTTAAGAGTGGCTAGGGATAAAAGAAAAGTCATCTACAAAGGAGAGTCAATGAGAATAAGCTCGGACTACTCAACAGAAACCATGCAGGGTAGAAGGCAATGGGATGACATATTTAAAGCCTTGAAGGAAAATAACTGTCAGCCAAGAGTTATATATCCAGCAAAACTGTCTCTCAAATATGATGGTAAAATTAGGGCCTTTCCAGATAAACGGAAGTTCAAGGAATTTGAAAAACCAAACCAAAATTAGAAGAAATACTAAAGGGAGTCCTACGGTTAGATAATCAATAACACCAGCTAACAATGCAAGACTAGAACACTGGACACAGCAACCAGATATTGACTCAGATAGGGAAATCGAAATTACATCAAAGCTAAAACATTGAAAATAAGGAAACAGATATCAATACGTAAAAAAAAAAAGGGTAATAATGAAACAAAAAAAGAGGGACTTAAAAAATAGAGACATTGATTTTCTATATGGAAGGGAAGTTAAGGTGATATAAAGTAATAAAAGACTGGTATAAACTTAGAAAATTAGGGGTAAATATTAAGCTAATCACAAAGGAATCTAACAAACCTACATATCAAAATAAAAAAGTAGAAAAACATAAAGACCCAGCAAACAAAAAATCTACAACAAAGAAAAAGATGAAAAAAATATACATAAAGAAAAACGACTCAGCACAGAAAATTGAGGAAAACAAAGAAACTGTGAACAACACACAAAAATAGATATCAGGACTACAGCACTAAACTCATACCTATCTATAATTACGCTGAATGTAAACGGACTTAATGCACCTACAGAGAGATGGAGAGTGGCAAATTGGATAAAAAAGCATGATCCATCTATATGCTGCCTACAAGACACGCACCTTAGACTTAAAGACACAAACAGTCTAAAACTTAAAGGATGGAAAAAAATATATCAAGCAAACAACACTCAAAAAGAGCAGGACTGACAATATTAATCTCTGACAAAATAGAAGTTAAAGTAAAATAAACCATAAAAGGTAAGGAAGGACACTATATAATGATTAAAGGGTCAATACACCAGGAGGACATAACTATAATAAATATTTACGCAGCCAACAATAGGGCTCCAAAATACATAAAACACACTGTAACAGCTCTGAAGAGAGAGATAGACAGCTCCACAATAGTAGTAGGAGACTTCAACATGCCACTTTCGGTGAAGGATAGAACATGCAGAAAGAAGCTCAACAAAGACACAGAAGAGATAAATGTTACAATCAACCAACTTGATCTCGTAGACATATACCGAACTGTGCACCCAACAGCAGCCAAGTATACTTTCTTTTCCAACACACATGGAACATTCTCCGGAATAGACCACATATTAGGCCATAAAGCAAGCCTTAACAAAATCCAAAGCATCAAAATATTACAAAGCATCTTTTCTGACCATGAAGCCATAAAAGTAGAAATCAATGACAGAAAAAGAAAGGCAAACAAATCAAACACATGGAAAGTGAACAACAGTTTTCTCAAAAACTACTGGGTTATGGAAGAAATTAAGTATGGAATAAAGAAATTCATAGAATCAAATGAGAATGAAAACACATCCTACCAGAACCTTTGGGACACAGAAAAAGCAGTGCTTAGAGGTCACTTTATAGCAATAAATGCAGACATCCAAAAACAAGAAAGGCTCATAATCAAAGCATTAACCCTACAACTGGAACTAGTAGACAGAGAGTGGCAAAAGAAGCCTACATGTGCCAGAAGGAAGGAAATAATAGGAATTAAAGAAGAATTAAATGAAATAGAGAATAGAAAAACAATTGAAAGAGTTAACAAATCCAAAAGCTGTTTCTTTGAAAAGATCAACAAAATTGATAAACCACTGGCCAAACTGACAACAGAAAAACTGAAGAGCAAGCAGATAACCCTTATAAGAAATGAGATGGGTGATATCATAACAGTCCCAACTGAAATTAAAAGAATCATAACAGAATACTATGAAAAATTGTACTCTGAAAAACTTGAAAACCTAGAGGAAATGGACAAATTTCTAGAAACTCACTACCTGCCTAAATTAACACAAACAGAGGTAGAACAACTAAATAAACCCATGACAAAATAAGAGAAAGAAAAGGTTATTAAAAAACTGCCAACACAAAAAAGCCCTGGCCTAGATGGCTTCACTGGAGAATTTTACCAAACTTTCAGAGAAGAGATAACACCACTTCTACTAAAGTATTTCAGAGCATAGAAATGGATGGAATACTCTCAAACTCATTCTATGAAGCCAGCATAACCCTGATACCAAAACCAGGTAAAGACACCACAAAAGTAGAAAATTACAGACCGATATCCCTCATGAACACTGACACAAAAATCCTCAACAAAATTTTAGCCAATAGATTCAGCAACATAACAAAAAAATAATTCACCATGACCAAGTGGGATTTATACCAGGTATTCAGGGATGGTTCACCATTAGAAAAACAATCAACGTAATCCATCACATAAATAAAACAAAAGACAAGAACCACATGATCTTATCAATTGATGAGAAAAGGCATTCGACAAAGTCCAACACCCATTCATGATAAAAACTCTCAAAAAAATAGGAATAGAAGGGAAATTCTTCAGTATAGTTAAGGGTATTTATACAAAACCAATAGCCAACATCATCCTAAATGGAGAGACTTTGAAAGCATTCCCTTTCAGAACAGGAACCAGACAAGGATGCCCTTTATCACCACTATTATTCAACATTGTGCTGGAGGTCCTAGCCCAAGCAGTTAGGCTAGAAAAAGAAATAAAGGGCATCCAAATAGGTAGGGAAGAAGTCAAAGTCTCTCTATTTGCAGATGATAGGATCTTATACACAGAAAACCCCAAGGAATCCACAAGAAAACTACTGGAACTAATAGAAGATTTCATCAAAGTTTCAGGATACATGATAAACATACAAAAATCAGCTGGATTCCTTTACACCAGCAAAGAGAATCTTGAAGAGGAAACCATCAAATCAATACCATTTACCATAGCCCCCAAGAAGATAAAATACTTAGGAATAAATCTAACCAGAGATGTAAAAGATCTTTACATAGAAAACTACAAGACACTATTGCAAGAAACTAAAAGTGAAAAAGTGTTTCCTCAATACAAGCAAATACTTTGAGAGACAGAGTAGCAGGGTTGCGGGGTCTGGGGACCATGCTTTCAAGGGACATCTATGTCAATTGGCATAACAAACCTTATCAAGAAAATGTTCTGCATCCTACTTTGGTGAGTGGCGTCTGGGGTCTTAAAAGCTTGCAAGCGGCCATCTAAGATGCATCAATTAGTCCCAACCACTTGGAGTAAAGGAGAACGAAGAACACCAAAGACACAAGGAAAGTATTGGCCCAAGTGACAGAATGGGCCACATAAACCAGAGACTTCATCAGCCTGAGACCAGAAGAACTAGATGGTGCCCGGCTACCACCAATTAACGTCCTGACAGGGAACACATCAGAGGGTCCCTGATGGAGCAGTAGAATGATGGGATGCAGAAAGCAAATTCTAGTAAGAGGACCAGACCTAATGGTTTGACTAAGGCCAGAGGTGCCCCGGAAAGTGTGGCCCCTGGTCTCTCCATCACCACAGAACTAAAACAATTTCCGAAGCCAACTCTTCAGACAGGGATTGGACTGGACTGTGGGACATAAAGTGATACTTGTGAAGAATATGCCTCTTAGACAAGTAGATACAAGAGACCAAAGGGGTGGCTTCTGTCCAGAGGTGAGATGGGAAGGCAGAGAGAATTAGGAGCTGGTTGAATGTTCGTGGGGAATCAGGGGCAGAGGGGAAGAGTGTGCTGTCACAGAATGGGATGAGCGGTTGGGGGTCTCATAACAATGTATGTAAAAAAAAAAAAATTCTGTATGGGAGACTAAGTTGAAATGTAAACTTCATTTAATTACAACAATAAAAAAAATCAAAGAATCAAGAAAGTGAAAAAAAAGAAAATACTAATTTAAATTACTCATGGTTCAAAGAAGAGACTACAATGGCAAACTCAAAATATTCTAAATGGAATTATGATGAAAGTCTTGTATTTCAAAACTGATGAGATGCTGCTAAAGTGGATGGACGTGATTAGAAGGCAATTAGAGCTTTAATGTAATGACATGGGTACACGTTAAAGTGCCTCTCTGCCTTCATACATCTCTCTTTTTACCTATCATCTATCAGGAGTCCCTGGGTGATGCAAATGGTTAGCACGCTCAGCTGCTAACCAAGAAGCTGGAAGTTGGAATCCACCCAGGAGCACCTTGGCAGTAAGGCCTGGAAATCTACTTCCAAAATATTAACTGTTGAAAACCCTATGGAGTGCAGTTCTACTGACACACATGAGGTTGTTATGAGTTGGAGCAGACTTGATGGCAACTGGTCTATCTATCTATCTATCCGTCTGTGTCTCCATCGGTCTATCCACCCACCCATCCATCCACCCACCCATCCATCCATCCATCCATCCATCCACCCACCCACTCACCCATCCATCCACCCACTCACCCATCCATTACACAATCCCATTGTTTCAGCCAAATGAATCATTTTGAGCCTGTAATGTTATTTGATTTGAACATTTCTATATCAACGCAATGCCACAAGGGGGAGGGAGTATTGCCACACAACCTGTTAGCAACCAAACACTATAAAAAGCGAAGCGGAGAGATAAAGGAAAAAGGGAAAGGGGAGAGGGAGGGAGGGAGAAGGAAGGAAGGGAGGAAGGGAAGGGAACTGAGAGGGAGAAAGAGAGGGAGGAAATTCAGAGGAAGGAAAAAATGAGTATGTCTTTAGGGGGAGAAACTGTAGGTTAAATTTGATTAAAACCATGCTAACTGCTGGTTTAAATCCCAAAGTTGTAGACCCTATACTAGACTCTACAAAATTCCAAGGCAAGGTTTTCCCTTTGTTCACTTTTATATGAGTATCTCCTAGTACAGTGCTTGCAACTAGCCATAACACAAATATGTGCCAGCTAATCAGTGATGCACATCTGGCTGTGCTTGGAATAAACGGTGGCATAGCTCTGGTTGGGGTCAGATTGCATTCCTGTCGGAGTTGGCAGCATTCGAAAAGGTGAATTTTATCCGATGCCTCTCGGTACTGTCTTCTCAGCAGTGGGCTAAGAATTATAAAAACCCAGGTTAGCCTTTATAACTAGCTGTAATCTGCTTTTTATTCTTCCTTTTCATGTCTTGGCCCAAAGCTTGCTGCCCATGGCACAATCTTGGTCCTGGCCTTTTGTCTTAAGAGTCCATTCATTCGTGACATCACAAAAATGAAAGGCTCTTTCCCAGGAAATGGGACATTTATGAAAGAGATAACTTGAGTGGGGAATAGGTATCTCCTTCCTTCCAGGTCCACCCTCCTAGGATCCGGTCTTTGGCAAACCTGGGCTCCACAAACAGTAAAAACAGCACTTTTCCCCAGTGATACTTGGTAACCATGTCAGTAATTTGTGCTGCTGTGTGATCTGCAGGCTAACTCTTCTCTTTGAGGCCTGAGAAGTAAAGAAATGAGCAAATCTGTGTTGCTAAAATCAGAAAAAGGAGTTGGCCTGGCTCCCTTTCAGTGCTCTGTTCTCACTACCGCCTGCTGTGTCTTGTCATTGCTTCTGGGTGGAATTTTATTTCATTTTGAAAACCACATATTAGGAATAAATGAACATGAAATATCACTCCTGAAGGATGGACATTTACCTCAAATGCTGCTTTTGAATTCCCACCTCCACAAAGAGCTGTATGTAGAGCAAAGCTGAAACCCTCACGATAAATCCTTCAATCATCACTACATACAAATAGATAAATATTGACGATGAACCTGAGGCACAATCCAGAAGCAGATGGTCTCAGGGGGCTCTTCCTTTGCTCGGGAAGCCTGTTTACCATCTTGCAGATGGTGCCAGAGGCAGGCGCCAGATGCTACACAGTGAGCAAGTCCCCTTTGGCCTCAGGGATGCGCTGTACGTACTCCAACGGAAAAACAACCCATGCTTGATTTACTCAGATGCGTCAGAGTCCAGTGGAACTGGAGGCTGGCTAACAGACTAGTACAGGGGCTGGCGGCTCTCTGTCCGTGGTTTAGTGAGTTCAGTTTGGAGGCTGGACCTGGACTTTCCAAAGCCAAGTAACTCAGTTCTTGCTCTGTCCCCAAAGAAGATAATCAGAGAGTCACTTTGAAAATCATTTTCCTAATATTCAACCTTTATTGCTTTTTTCAAGTTATCAATAGGAAAGATAGGATACATCCTAACAAGTTCTCAAAAGGACATGTGGGGTGCCATTTTCACAGGGAATCTCTGTCATGGTCGATCTTCCAATGGGACAGGCTGAGCTGTGTTTTCTCGGGGAAGACACAGTGCCACATGGTGTCACATATGCTGTGTGCTGGGAACAGAACGGTAGGAAAAGTAGTTGTGGAAGAGGTAGGATTTGAACATGGCCTCTTCTGGTATTTTAGATTTTAATAGCCTACTGATGCTGTTGCAGACAGAGAAAATGAGTGCAAACATGACTTTCAATGGAAGATGATGTTTTATATTTTCACCATTTTCAGGAGTTGATAAGGTTTTTAAGTGAAAATATCCAGTAAAGCAATTGGAAATAAGGAAGTAGAATGTATGTGTCTCATAATTCTGAATTGTAATAGTTTAGTGAAACAAATCAACAAAATATAAAAGCTGAGTTATTAGAATGTCAACAAATAGAATATAGTATATCTGACACTGGGTTTAGATAAAAATTAGTAAACTGGGGGTTTAAGAACTCATAACTGAGAAATACCCGTATCTGGGTGCAGCCACCTCCAGAGAATCATGGATTCTCCTCCTTTCCTGGTTCAGAATCTCATGCAATTCCTTCTCTTTGGCAAAATCTAGCATCAAAGAAACAGGATTCTGAGAAATATGGTTTTGTTTCCCCTCTGAATTGCCCTTGCTGTATTCTTAGTGAGAGCATTTCTCCTTAGGGAACTAAGCCTTGTCAACCATCATAGGTCAATGTCGTAGATCATTGGGGGTAACTACTGCTACTTCCATCCCTTAGCTCCTGAACCTATAGTCTAGCTATGGGGGAAACAGAAGCATACACTGGTATATGAGATTTAGAACTAAACCCCCATCTATAGAATATAACCTGATCTCTGCAAGGTGTTCTAACTAAGTCTTCAGAAGCCCATTCCACCATTCCATTGGGCAGGTGATGGGGTATGCAGTAGGATCTATGAAGTCCGTGGGCATGAGCTCCTGCTGCACTTCATTTTCTCTAAAATGATTTCTTTGTTCAGGAGAAATACCATGGATAATTTCATGACGGTGAGCAAAGCAATCCCAAAATCATAAATGGTGATTTTGGCAGGATCATTTTTGGCAGGGAAGGCAAATCTATCTCAGAATAATGTCTATTCCAAAAAGAACAAATTGCTTCCCCTTCCAAGATGGAAGTGCTCCAATGTAATCAATAGTCACAGGTGGCTGGCTTGCCCACTTGGGAAACATTAGCATACTGGTGGCTCAATGTCATTTTCTCTCTCTTCAACACTGTTGATGTGTTGGGAACTCACCAGTAGCTCTCACCATATCACCCATGGTGAGTAGAAGCCCAGGGTACTGACTCCTTGTATACCTTCCATGCCTGTTTCCAAGGTGGTTTGGCTCATTAGTCCTTTCAGCAATGATGGGAATGGCTGGGCAAAGAGGTTCGATGGGCAAAGAAGGTCACTGGCATCTGCTGATGGGCCGCCATGCCTACGCAGTTGATGCAACACTTCTCTGAAGGGGTTGTTGTTTGGTGGGAGTTTTCACAAGAAAAAAATACCCTCACTGTTTGTGCCCATTCTGTGAGGTCCATCCACATATCTCTGCCCAGGCCTCTTTGTCACCGTTGTTCTTTCATCCCGCCAAATCGTTAGCCATGCTCAGAAATCTATGTGCATCTGACTTCTCTCCGCCTCTTCTTCCAGGATGCCTGGACAATCAGGTTCTGTCCACTGGAAACTTTGTTCTCCAGCATCTCTCCTGAGTGGGGATTGATGCTATCATCACCCGCTGTTGGGTGTTCCCAGGGTATCACGAGGGACTGTCCATAAACCAGATACGTATGTCTTCTTCCTCAGACAACTTCTCATAGGAAATGCCTCAAAAAGCCATAATGTGAGCTTACAGGGAGAAGGCTGGGCTTTAGAAGCAGATGTGGGAATATGATCCTCTTTCTCATACAACTTAACTATGCCTCAGGACTCATTCAAGCTCAGTATCAACCTCTCTTCCACCTGAAGATGAATGCTACTGCAAACACCACAAGTCACTGCTGTGTGGTCAGATCACACCAGGACAGGACGGGCAGCTTAGACGGCATGGCAAATCAGTGGCCCCTGCCAAGCTTTCTATCTCTAACAGGACCTGCAATGAGCCAGAAGTTATGCCGTTGTTCTTGTTGTTTTCAAGCAAGAAGAGTTACCTTCAGAATATGGAGTGACTTTGCTGCAAAGTCATAAGAGCATACACTGTAGTTTCCTAGAGGGGACTTTCCTGTACAACAACCTAACTGCCTCAGACACTTCAGGCACCACTGACTCTCCATGTCCAGATGGCTCAGTGGCAGCACGCTTGCTTCAGCCTTCGGGACCTTTGACAGGGCCTGCTGTCTGTTTGGTCTCAAAATGTCAGCTTTAGGGTTACTCAGTAAATGTGTTGCAATATGCCAAAATGTGGTATAAGTTGCCTCTAAAATCCAAACAGACCCCAAAAGTATTGTGTTATTTTCTTGGTGGAAGATCTCAGATATGAAATCTTGCCACTTACCTTAGAGTAGATATCTTTTCATGCTTCAAACTGAAGAAAACCTAGAAACCTAGTCAAGGTGGCAGATCCAGAATTTTCATGGGGTTTTCTCTCCTACCGGCAGGCAGGCATGTATGTTATCAATGCTTCTGTGACATCTGCCACATCCTGGTTTCCATGTCCAGCTAGCATGGTATCATTAATATAGCGGACTGGCCCAGTGTCTTGTGGGAAGATAAAATGACAGAAATCCCTCCATCCTACAGAAAGACAGAGAGCTGGAGAGCTGATATATCCCTGAGCCAAGTGAGTGCGACTCTTTTCCCCTTGTAGGTGAAATCGAGTGGGTCTGACTATCTGTACTTACAGGCACAGAGTGGAAAGTTCTCACTGATTTCTGGCTTGATGTATCTCCTGTGAGAGAGAGGAAGCTTGGCAAGGACCAACAATGGGCCATGCTGGCCGCCCATCCTGATGGGGTGTGATCTGACCACAGGGCCGCGGACTGTGTTCTTTGCAGCAGCCTCTTCAGGTGGAAGAGGGGTTATGATATTAGGGTTGAGCAGGTCCTGAACACCAGGGGCTGTGTTTGTACCCTTTAGAAGAGACACTGCATCTAGGGTGGTCACTAGCTGAATAAGTTTACGATTGTTGTTGAGTGCCGTTGGGTCGATTCCAACTCACAGCGATCCCATGTGATGAAGTAGAACCGCCCCATAGGGTTTCCAAAGCTGTACTCTTTACGGAAGCACACTGCCACATCCCTCTCCCGAAGAGGAGCTGGTGGATTTGAGTTGCTGATCTTTTGGTTCGCAGCCGAGTGCTTAGCCACTGCACGCCCAGGGCGCCTTATTGCTTCACTAGAGCTCCTAAATCAATTCTAGCTACCTTATCCTTAGTCTGGGCAGGTTTCTACTTTGTAGTCTGTGATAGCATCAGGCGTCTTCATTTTTTTCATGTCATTAATTCCATTCTCTCGTCTGTATCACGAGACTATAAACTCCGTGAGAAGAGAGGATATGTGTAACCTCAGTTTCCTGTGTTCCTGAAACAGTCGGCACGGAAAGCCGCGGGTAGGTGTTAATTTAACTAATAGCTTTTCAGATGTGTCTTATCAGGAGACATGTCCAGTGGAAAATATTTCTTTTAGTGCTTTGATACGAAATGTTTAAGTAAAATTGTTTTCTAAAACGTCTCCTATATATGTTGGAATCCTTAACCATGTAATCACAGCCTTTCCAAATTCTGTGCTTTCATAGTCTGAGTTTATATGAGATGGAAACAAAATAATGCTTTCTGAATTATGCTTGCTTTTGTATTTTCTAAATAACTGATCAAATATAGGAAATCATAAAGTGTTATGCCACAGCTGTATTAGACAGATTTCATAAATTAACATGACACATTTTTAAACCTGTTAGAGAAGGGGAGGACTCTAGAAATGTTTCAAAATCTCCCAAGCTTCTGAGAATCAAGTAATGCCCTACACTTCCTGAGATGTTAATTCTGTCTTTGATATAGGAAGACAATAATGCTCTTTGCAGAGCCTCTAATTTATATTCAGGTAGTACTTTTTTGTTAGTATGCTCTGAACCACTAATTTTTGTGACTTCAATAATACATACATTAACTTAAAATGCCAGTATAGGAATACAGGATATCTTGTATCTTGTATCTCAAGATATCCCAACCAAAATATACTCGACTTTTTATGACATTTTGATATATATACCAAAGGTAGTGATCACGCATCTTCCCCAAAAAAGTCTTACTTAGAAAAGGACAGATATGGCCACAGTCCACAGAAATCTCGCAAGTACTAATCCAAAATCTACTTTTAACTTCAAGATGGAAACTCAGTAAAAATATTGACATAAATGTATGCCTGTGTTAATTTATTTGAATAATATGAATAAATATAATGTTATATCTTAACAGTATATATATTATGTTTGAAAATAGATTCTATGTCTATATTTCTATCTCTAAATCTTTTTCTATCTCTCTGTCTCTCTGTCCTTCTGTCTCTGTCTCTCCATCTATCTCTCTTTTTCTATGTCTACATCTCTATCTCTATCTCTCTGTCTCCATCTCTCCATCTATTTATCTGTATCTCTCTTTTTCTATCTCTCTGTCTATATCTCTATCTCTATCTCTCTGTCTCTCTCTCCATCTATATCTAGCTCTCTTTTTCTCTCTCTTTCTCTATCCATCCGTCTATCTTTCCGTCTCTTAACTATACAGAAGATAACCTTTCTTCGAAGCCTACTAAGTGAGTCTCTGTTAAATTGAAGACAATGGTAGGTGGTTCTCAGGGAGCTGAGGCAGCTCCTCCCCTGATAGGTGAGGATGGTGTGACCTATGTAGAAGGCATCTTTTTAAAGTAGAGTGTGCACACTTAATAATTTATTGAATATTTTTTCACAACATTCTTTCCCCTGCACTTAAAACCACATCTGCAATCACTAATTCTATCATTATTAACAACTATACCTTTAACATTAAAGTCATCAATAGCTGTGTAGACAAACTTCTAATTCTCAAAACCTTTTCAAAAAGGTTTTCAAAACCTTGAATCATTTTTCAAACCTAATGGCCTCTGATTCACCAAGCTGCCCAAGGTCACACAGTGGCAGAGAAGTGGGATCAGGAACCACGTCTCTCCGCTCCTTCCTTATGGGCGGCTGGCGCAGTTGTTGTATTGGTGAGTCTAGAATTGTTTTCGAAATCAATATTTTTTTCCAAGCAACGTATTGGTATATTAGCATCCTATGAATGACAGCTTGGGATTATCTTTATTTTATAATTTTCTCACACATTATGAACTCCACCATGTAGTCTGGTAAAGCCCATATTTCACTAAATGGTCTAAGGGTGACTGTAGGGTCTAAAGATCAGGCAGAACACATTTGGAATTTAGATTCAAATAAACATGAGTTTAAATACTGGCTCTACTTAAAAAGCCACATGACTCTGGGTAACTTATTTAATTGCTATGGACCTCATATTTTAATTGCTAAAATGAGAATACATATTATTCTTCCCAAATTACGCTGACATGAGGTTACATATGTAAAGCTCTTAAGCATGATATTCAGCTCACAGTAAACACTCAGTGAAGTTAGCAGTTACTGTACTCTACTAGGTCACTGGGTGGAGCAAACGGTGCTCACTCAGCTACTGACTAAAAGGTTGGCTGTTTGAACTCACCCAGTGGCGCTGCAGAAGAAAGTCCCTGTGATCAGGTCCATAAAGATGACAGCCTGGGAAACCCTATGGAGCTCAGTTCTCGGCAACACATGGGGTTGCCATGAGTCAGAACTGACTCAACGGCAGTGAGTTTGGTACTCTTTACTAGGTAGTCTTCTGGACACATTCCCACACTTATGAGAGCTCTCACTGCTATTAATACCAAAACAAGAAATCAAATCCATCACGTATCACCCACCTTTCAACATGTTCTACTAAAATGGGGTTAAATCTACAGCAGGACAAATGTGACAGAAAACACACAAGAGTCACATAGTCGGGGGGGGGGGTGGTCTAGTGCAGGAGGTTGTGTGTTCCATTGACAGGAAACCGGAGCCCTCTCAGCCCAGGATGTGGTGAAGGCTGAGAGACATTAGCACCAGGAAAGGTGATGCACCTCCCGTGGGAAGTCTCTCTGCCTGCATTCCAGGCCTTCCACCTGCCTCTTGGTCTTCTGGAGTCAGCTGGCAGGTTCAGTATCTGCACCAAATACCCAGTCTGTGCTGAGGGAGAAGGATGACGTCCTCTTGAATGGGATCGAAGGTAGACTGTGCCAGCCTCCCTGCAATGGAAGTTCCCACTGTGTGTACAAACGTGAGAGATTTCACTCCCCTGCTGTGTACACTTGTTGTGGCTGGGTTATGCTTATTTAAAGAACATAACTTTTACGAAAAAAATCCACGTCTCTTTCACTTAACTAAGGGCAGGTAACATTATCCTCAGTTTATAGAGCAGTTATGTGAAGCTTAGAAACATTAAGTGCCTTTTACAAAAAATAAGTAATGGATCCAGACAGGGAGGCTGGTAAAAAAAATGCCTTTAATGTGATCTACTTTAAATAGGGAAAAATTAGACTGCGTTTATTGTAGAAAACTTTTAAGAACCTATGCATAAATGATGCAAATATATCTTTTCAATCACTGTTTTTCTAATAGTAAAGAAATAATAAAGGAAAGCTTAACAAATTTTATTTGATCCCCTGGTTAGTACCTCTTGCTGACAGTAAATTGCTGCAGATACGCTTACTTGAGTTTAGCTATCCTTTTATTGAGGCACTAAAGTTGGAGCTAGACGCACAGCCAAAAATAAACTCTACCTATCACCTCACTGTGAAAAAATGTCAGATTTTCTTCTTGGTTCTCTTTTTCCAGACCAGGGTCCAGCCAGTATTCACTATTCTTTTACTCTAGGGAGTCATCTTTTCTAATTTGATTAGAAAACAGAGAACCCAAAGCAACCATTCACAAAAGGATTTAGGGCGAAAATTAACTCTCCAATATGTTAATGTGTTAAATACACATGTGCACACACACACATACATACCCATGTGCACGTACATACACACATGTCTGTATGCACAGTTTGTAATTAAATAGAGAAAATCTCTCTAGGTCTCAATAGACAGCGTATACAACTCAAGTAATCCTTGGATAAGTGAAGGACTGGCAAAAGTGTTGCTGACTCAAATTCTAAAAGCGATAGAGCGTGGAAACAGAGTAAGACAGGGGTTCTGGGGTCAGCCACAGCAGCCGGCAATGCACTTGGAATGCAGCAGTGAGTCCACATCAGGGACAACGGTCCTAGTCATCTGTACAACTTTGTAAATAGTTCTGTGGACTTTGTAGGATGCAGA
Source organism: Dugong dugon (assembly GCA_030035585.1). Classification (NCBI taxonomy): domain Eukaryota; kingdom Metazoa; phylum Chordata; class Mammalia; order Sirenia; family Dugongidae; genus Dugong; species Dugong dugon. Next base: position 130,647,877 of record CM057468.1, on the reverse strand, counting down.
AGGGAAAATCAGAAAGATTTTTGCTCTGAACCAAATATTAGGATGAAATATTTCAGCTAAACAGACAGGAGTCCTGAAACAACAACTTAACCAAGTTCTATGTGGGAAATAATGCTCATTTACTTTAATTAATGACTGATTTGCTTTAATGATTGGTTATTTTGCAGTAACTACACATTACTAAGAAGCCCTGGTGGGGCGGTGGTTAAACCCACCTGCCACTCCACGGGAGAAAGATGTGAATGACAGTATGTCCTGCAAGTATTTGCAGCCTTGGAAACCCTATGGGGCAGTTCTGTCCTATAGGGTCACTAGGAGTCGGAGTAGACTCAACAGCAATGGGTTTGGTTTAATTTGGTTTATACATTACTAAAACCTAATAAGTAGTAGAAGGCCAATATAACATTTCTGGAGAAGTGTAGAAATTTCGATTTCCTTATCTTTATATACCTAATATTGTAACCCTAATATAACTATAATATGCTTTTATACCATTATAAGTAAGTGAAACTGATTTTAATAACTATGGAGTCACTATAGTCTGAACCGACCTGACGGTACCTAACAACAACAACAAACTGTTTCAATCGAATATTCCACATCTGAATAATGATCTCTTAGATTCTCCCATTTATGTTGATTTATTAACTGCAGATACTCAGAGTATTTAACGGGACACTGGAAATATCTCTTTTCCTTTTCTTATTTGACTTGTAAGAATAATAGCACGTTTAAAAGCTATAAGATATATTGATTTTTCTACTATTAAAATTGAATTCCATAGAATTATAATAATTTAAAACTGAGAATAAAAGGAATTTAAAACTGAAACTTAACAAAGCTTTTGTTCAAAACTTCAGTCCCTCTGCGCCCCAGAGAGAAGCAGAATAACTTGCCCAACCTTCTGTGACTAGTTAGTGATAGAATCCAGAAGAGAATACAGACACTTTGTTTTCTGCTATTTTCAGTTTTAGATGTTATACGTTACACTAACTTAATACAGTTTATACATTTTTGAAAACCTATCACTAAAATCATCTTAAAAAGAAAAGAATGGTATCCTAACACAAGATTTGCCTATAAGCATAATACCACCTTAGTTTACCGCTTTTATATGACCCGTGGAAAAGAGATGATTTTAACATCCCAGATGAGGTGGCCCACGGAAGCATGTCATTCATGAGGTTGAGTGGAGGAATATGATCCTACTAAGCCTCCTGGCCAAGGGCTGGGAGAATATTTTTGAAAATAATATATCTGATCAAGAAACTGAATCCTAAATATATACAGACGTCTCAAAACTCAATAATAAGAACCCAAACAATCAAATTTAAAAATGGGCAAAAATTTGAACAAAGACTTCATCACAGAAGATACACAGCCGACAAAGAAGCACGTGAAAAGATGCTCAACATCATTAGCCACTGGTGGAATGTGAATTACAACCACAGGAGCTGCCACACCTACCGGCTGGAACAGCTCAATTAGGAGGAGAGAGCCTGCTCGTGTCGGAAGGAACAAGAAGTGAACGGGACCCTCCTGTGCCGCAACTGTATAAACAACTTGGAAGTTTGACAGTTTCTTAAAAATGTGAGCCTACACTTATAACACAATCCAGCCACTCTTTTACTAAGTATATACCCCAGAGACAAAAAGTGTAAGTCCATGCAATGGCTTCTACAACAATGCTCACAGCAACTTTATTTGTAATAGCCAACAACTGGAAATAACCCATATGTCCATTAACCTGTGATTGGATAAGCAAACTGCAGCATATCCATATAATGGGATAAAACTCACCAATAAGAAGGAATGAAATACTGATAGGCACTACACCATAAATGAATTTAAAAAAAAAAAGGCTGAAAGAAGCCAGATGAAAGAGTACATGCTGTGTCATTGATTTAAATAAAATTCTAGAACACGCAAGCTAAACTAACACATAGTAACAGAAAGCTGTTCAGTGCTTGCCTGGAGAGGGGGGCAGAGTGGGGTGAGACAGGATTACTTTCGTCTGATGTGGTGATGTTTCAGTCAAAACTTGCGAAGTTCTAGATTTTAACTACAAGCAGTATATTACATGCCAATTATATCACAGAAAAGCTGCTTAAATTATAAATGTACTTGAATTGAATCAAATCTAAGACTTATTTTGAAGGGCATCCAAAAATAATGACTAAATGAATAGGTATGTACACACACCAATACTTTTTCAAACATAGCATAATGTTAATTATAGAATTTATGTGGTAGGAATATAGGTATGCACTGGTTCACTATATATTTTTTCGACTTTTCCATAAATATTAAATTTTTTATAATAATGTGAAATTGATGTAAACACTTTAAGAACATAGAAACAGAAAGATAGCGTTCTGATTCCCTTCTGTGAAGTAAAAGCATAAGCAATGATATTAAAACATGAAAAATACTGAATAGAAAGAAAACTAGACAGATCTCTGATAGGAATACTAAAGTAACACAACTAAATAAAATATTAGCAAACCTAATCCAGGAACATTCTAAAAGTTCACTGTCAAATAGGTTTTAACTAAAGAAAACAGGATAGTTAACCTTAGAATACTGATTAATATAATTTATCATTAGTTCAGAGCCATGGTGGTACAGTGGTTAGGATCTCAGCTGCTAACCATAAGGTCGGCAGTTCAAATCCACCAGCCACTCCTTGGAAACCCTATGAGGCAGTTCTACTCTGTCCTGTAGGGCAACTATGAGTCAGAATAGACTCGAAAGCAACAGGTATCATTATCTGATTTAAAGATAAAAGTCATGTAATTTTATATATGATAGTCTATTTGTATGTATGTGTGTGCATATATATATAGATATATATAAAGGCATTTGGTGAAATTCAACAATAATTCAGGGTAAACTAATAAAATAGCAATTGATTAAAACTTTCTTAACAGTTTAAATTGCAAAAGTCAGCATCATAATTAATAGGGAAACAGAATTTTAACACCAAAGATCAAAACAAACCACCACCACCACCAAAAACAACCAGCAGATACGACCCCATTACACAGTGGTTTAACGTTTTAGTAGAGGTACAAGCTAACAAATGGAAAAGGGAAAAAAAGTGATAATAGTAAAAATAAATTAAATTTCTAAAAATGAGAAGAGAAAAAGTAAAATAATTGTGAAAGATTGTGTAGTAAAAGATTATCACACAGAAAATAATAGCAGTTATTTGCATATTATCAACCAGTTAGAAGATATAATATATTATTTAAGAATATGCTAAAGAGGAAATGTGTGGGACCTATATAAAGATGAGTTAAGACACCTCTTAAACCCTGACACTAACTCCTGAATGAATTTAAAAAGCCTACAATGTTTTCTAGTTGCAACATTTAACACGAGAGTTTGTGCAAATTTTTCTAAGTTATCAAAATATTTAATAAAATCTTAATAACACCATTTTGTTTCCAGGATTAGAAAAGGTAGTTTTAAAATTAATATGGAAACAAACCAAAATAAATAAATGAACACGAGGATATACAGAAAACCCTCAAATACAAGAGGAATAAGTGGGGATTTGCCCTGCTGTGTATTCAAATATACACAAATCTACAGTCATTAGAACATTATGGTATTATCTCATGAATCTAAATACTACTAATGGGACCATACTGAAAATCTAGAAGAGTGAACTATATATATGAAAAATAATCTTCAATAAATTATATTGGAACAAATGGGAAGCTTTCTATAAAATAATAATAAACTATAACTCAGTTTGTACATTTTAGACTGGGATAAATTCCAATTATTTTGTCACTTCAAGGTTAAGAAGAAATAACTCACTAGGCCAAAAAAACCCCAAAGCCTTAAAATTAAAAAAATTAAATACCTACATTTAAAAAAAACTTCCACATCCATAACTCTCTCTGTCATAACACACACACACACACACACACACACGCACATGCACACGCACACAGTAAAAAGACTAAAAAGAAATGACAAAATTGGTAATAATATTTGAAATTCATACCACACAGTCAAAATGCTAATTTTTATGAATATCAGTGACAAAAGGAGGAACAGCCTAATTAAAAATGGAGCAGATGATATAATAATGGCTCTTAAATACATTAAATGATTTTAAAATAAGATAAATGCAAATTGAATCTACACTGAGATGTAATTTTTACCTATCACACTGACAAAATAGAAAATTTGAAAGCACAATCCTAGTTTAATCATGAGAAAACTTCCCACACATCCCAATAGAAGGGTATTCTGCCCCTCAAAACTGCCAAAGTCACAAAAAAAAAAAAAAAAAAAAGGGAAGTCTGAGATACTGTCACAGCCAAGAGAAGCTAAGGAGACATGATAACTAAATGTAATGTGGTGTCCTGGATAGGGTCCTCGAACAGAAAAGGAACATTAGTTAAAATGTAAGAGAATCAGAATAGAGTATGGACTCCCATTGACAATGATGGGTCAATATTTGTTCATGAATTGTGGCAAATGTACCATACTAATGCATGTTAAAATAGAAAAAACTTTTAGTACCATCTTCACATTTTTTTCTGTAAATCCAAATAAAAGCTGTATTTATTAAACAATAGTCTTCACTGGTAAAAATGGGTGATGGGTAAAAAAGCTAATGAAGAAATCAGGGAAGCTGACTTAGATCATAGAATAAGCCATGCAGAGATGGAAATTTTTAACATGTAAGTTCTAGATGTGGACCATAGAGGGAGCTGCAGAGAGGGAATAAGAAACACTTCAAAAAAAAACAAATTATTAAAACAAAATAAAACATAAGAAGTTTTCAAATCGAATAGTCATAAGATCCCAGAATATGTACACATGAATTGCTAAAGAGAATAAACAAAGCATATTACATAGTGAGACAGATCTTAGTGAAATAGTAGGGCATCAAAGATAAAGCAAAATTCATAAAAACTACCAGAAATTATAAATATCTTACAAAGAGTTAATGAGGCTAACAACCAGCTATTCAGCAGTAGTAACAGATGTGCAAAGATTATGAAGTTGTATCTTTAAAGTGCTGAGGGAAAACAGTTGTCAAATTAGAGTTATACAGCCAAATAAAGTATTTTTCAACACTGAGAATAGTATTTTTTTTAATTTAGAAGTAATGAAATAGTTGACCCACCAAAAGACCTTCTAATGAGAGACTTATTAGTTGAAAATAAAAATTAAAACCAGATGAAGAAGATATAAACAGCATAGGTGATGAAGAATATTGGCAAAATATATTGTTGAGTCTACATAACTACAAACTGTTAAAAATCATACTTGCATGTTTAAAAAATAGAAACAACTTCAATAGACATAACACAAGTTATGGAAGGGAAGTAGCACAGGGGATAACAGAAAAGGCTCATGGGAAGTTCTTGCCCTGTTCAGGAAGAGGGGGAGACACTTTATAATATTAAATTTTATTAGAGTTTTAAAAAGATTATATTTTTGTGCTAATTGAATCAGAGCAACTGGAATTTCAATGTATTACCTCCAATGTAAGGAGGGAACGTGGGGGCAGAACGACAACCACAAGGAAATGATAGAGTAGCCATTCAAGAGAGGCTGGGGAAGGAGGGAAAAAGCCAATGGAAAGTAAAAAACAAAGCAAACAAGCAAAACCAGCTGATTGAAACACAAAGTAAAACACTAGTAATGATTGCTAATAACCCACTAAGCTTTTAGACTGTGGTTTTAAAAAAATCCAGTCATATGCTACTGGGAAGGAATAAATTAAAAATAAAATGAAACAGAATGATTAAATAGATGTGGAGATACAAAGAAAAGACAAGCATCATTTTTACAAAGTAAAGTTTGATTTAGCAATATGAGTAAGGGACAAAAATATTACGGGGAGTAAAGATTAAGTAAGAGGAGACACAGCCACTGTATGATAACAGACAACCAATGAGAAGACATTACAATCAGGAACGCATATGAACCCAGCAATACAGTCTCTCACACTTAAAGGAGAGTTGACAGAAATGTAAAGACAAATCGATTTAAGAAAAAAATCATAGTCGGAGATTTTAATACACCTATCTCAAAAATGAGAAACTCAACTGGAAAATCACAATTAACAAACTTCACAAACGCCGGTAAAACAAACAGCTGGAGAGAGAACCCTGCACCCAACAAAGAGTATCTCAGTGTGCCTCCTAGTCCTAAATACTGACCAGTTTCATAGGTCATGAAAGAGGTCACAACTTACCCAAAAATGAATCAGTTACCTGCAGAATTTCTCTTTTTCACAATGAAATTTGGTGAGATATCAACAATTAAAAAGGTCAAAAAGTTTGAAATTGAAAAATAGAATTCATGGGTTAAATAACAAACATTATGGAATTTTTCAAATTAGGAGATGCAGCTAAAGTGGTACTTTGAAGGAAACGCATTTATCTAAAACAACAACAACAACAAACAAAAACTGGATTATAAAAGAACCGAGGATTCAATTCAAAGAGATATACAAAAGAACTTCAAGCACAGAACAAGTTAAAGGAAATAAGGAATAAAATTAATAGCAGAGCTCTTATGTTAATGGGAGATGAACTTCATAGGATACTTGGAATAAATAACAATTTTAAAATCCTGAATAAAATATTTGAAATAAATCTTCATGCGTCAAAATTCTAAAGGTATGTAAATGAATTTCCAGGTAAAAATCTGAGAAAGCCAGAAGCCAGAGAGAAGGGGGAAGCACTAGAACCACTTAGACCTTTCACTTTGAATGAGGCACATTTAAAGACTTTAGTTTTGATGGATTTATGAGGCAAGTAGAAAAGAAATAAAAACCAACTACCTCTTCCCAATGATGAAGTACCTGCTTGTAGCATTCATTGTAAGGCTCCACCAGAAGTCAATCTTCTCCAGGCAATTTCTCAGAGTTGGGTTTTTTCTTAACTAGGAAAAATCTTCCCTGAGATAATGCTGTTACAAGGCAGCTCTTGGAAGGATTTAATGCTTAAATTCCCAACTCCTAGGTGGTCCAGACAATCTCAAAATATATACCCAAAACTGACAGAACCACAAACATAGTCAAACATGTTAACATATCTCTTTAACAAATTTATAGAATAAACAAAAATTAGAAAAGATTTAGTTGGTTTGAAAAACAAACCTAATTAATTAAATTCCTTCTCTGGATGTTGCATTTTTCATTATATGCCTTAAAGAAGCCTGTAGGATAAGGAGCAGCCCAAAGTAAAAACGATTTTCAAGCACAGAAGGTGCACTGATAGGTATCAGCTGAAACAACACACACCAGAAACAGCCAGAAAGATTTTGATAGCGATTGTAAATCAGTAATGCTTACTACGTTTAAGGAAATAAAAATCAAGCTTGAAAATATTTTCAAGAAACATACAACCGTTAAAAAAAAAAAAAAAAAAGTGACCTAAGAGGGTTGAAAAAGCACCTACAAGAACTATTGGAAATAAAAATACATTAATAAGAATTAAATATTTAGTTTACTACTGTGACAGCAGAGTAGAAACAGTTTAAAAGAAAATTAGAAAGTAGGTCAGAAGAAATAACCCAAAGTACATAGAGACAAAAAAAGCAGAAAATATGGATAAGTTTTTAACAGACTTGGAGAACAGTGAGGGGTCTATTGTTGTCAGGTACCATCGAGTTGCTTCTGACTCGCAGCAACCCTATGTACTACAGAAAGAAACACTGCCTGGTCCTGCGCCATGCTGATAATCGTTGTTATGCTTGAGCTCATTGTGGTAGCCACTGTGTCAATCCATCTCCTTGAGGGTCTTCCTCTTTTTCACTGACCCTGTACTTTACCAAGCATGATGTCCTTCTCCAGGGACTGATCCCTCCTGACAACATGTCCAAAGTATGTAAGATGTAGTCTCACCATCCTTGCTTCTAAGAAGCATTCTGGCTGTACTTCTTCCAAGACAGACCTGTTCATTCCTTTGGCAGTCTGTGGTATATTCAACATTCTTCGCCAACACCACAATACAAAGGCATCAGTTCTTCGGCATTCCTTATTCGTTGTCCAGGTTTCTCATGCACATGATGCAACTGAAAATACCACGGCTTGGGGTCAGGCACACCCTAGTCTTCAAGGTGACATCTTTGCTTTTCAACATTTTAAAGAGGTTTATCACAGCAGATTTGCCCAACATAATGTGTCTTTTGATTTCTTGACTACTGTTTCCATGTGTGTTGATTGTGGATCCAAGTAAAATGAAATCCTTGATAACTTCAATCTTTTCTCCATTTGCCATGATGTTGCTAATTGGTCCAGTTGTGAGGATTTTTGTTTCCTTTATGTTGAGGTGTGATCCATACTGAAGGCTGTGGTCTTTGATCTTCATCAGGAAGTGCTTCATGTCCTCTTCACTTGCAGCAAGCAAGGTTGTGTCATCTGCATAACACAGGTTGTTAATGGGTCTTCCTTCAATCCTGATGCCCCGTTCTTCTTCATCTAGTTCAGGTTCTTGGATTATTTGCTCAGCATACAGGTTGAATAGGTATGGTGAAAGATACAACTCTGACGCACACCTTTCCTGACTTTAAACCATACAGTATCCCCTTGCTCTGTTCAAACAACTGCCTCCTGATCTATGTACAGGTTCCTCATGAGCACAATTAAGTGTTCTGGAATTCCCATTCTTAGCAATGTTATCCATAATTTGTTATGCTCCACATAGTCAAAAGCCTTTGGATAGACCGTAAAACATAGGTAAACATCTTTCTGGTATTCTCTGCTCTCAGCCAGGATCCATCTGACATCAGCAATGATATCCCTGGTTCCATGTCCTCTTCTGAATCCAGCCGGAATTTCTGGCAGTTCCCTGTCTACATACTGCCACAGCCGCTTTTGAATGATATTTAGGCAAATTTTACTTGTGTGTGATATTAATGATATTGTTCAATAATTTCTGCATTTGGTGGATCACCTTTCTTGGGAATAGGCATAAATATGGATCTCTTCCAGTCGATTGGCCAGGTAGCTGTCTTCCAAATTTCTTGGCATAGACGTGTGAGCGCTTCCTGTGCCGCATCTGTTTGTCGAAACATCTCAACTGATATTCTGTCAATTCCTGGAGCCTTGTTTTTCACGAATGCTTCCAGTAAAGCTTGCACTTCTTCCTTCAGTACCATTAGTTCCTCATTATATGCTATCTTTAGAAATAGTTGAACGTCGACCAATTCTTTTTGGTATAATGACTCTGTGCATTCCTTCCATCTTCTTTTGATGCTTCCTACATTGTTTAATATTTTCCCCATAGAATCCTTCACTATTGTAACTTGAGACTTGAATTTTTTCTTCAGTTCTTTCAGCTTGAGAAATGCCTATCTTGTTCTTCCCTTTTGGTTTTCTACCTCCAGCCCTTTGCACATGTCATAATACTTTACTTTGTCTTCTTGAGCTGCCCTTTGAAATCTTCTGTTCAGTTCTTTTACTTCATCATTGCTTCCTTTTGCCTTAGCTACTCGATGTTCAGCAGCAAGTTTCAGAGTCTCTTCTGACATCCCTTTTTGTCTTTTCTTTCTTTCCTGTCTTTTGAATGACCTTTTGCTTTCTTCATGTATGATTGCCTTGATGTCATTCCACAACCTGTCTGGTCTCTGGTCATAAGTGTTCAAGGCATCAAATATATTCTTGATATGGTCTCTAAATTCAAGTGGGATATACTCAAGGTCGTACTTTGGCTCTCATGGACTTGTTCTAATTTTCTTCAGTTTCTACTTGAACTTGCATATGATCAATTGATGGTCTATTCCACAGTTGGCCACTGGCCTTGTTCTGACTGATGATATTGAGCTTTTCCATCAGCTCTTTCCACAGATGTAGTTGTTTTATTCCTGTGTATTCCATCTGGTGAGGTCCATGTGTAGAATCGCTGTTTATGTTGGTGAAAAACGCTATTTGCAATGAAGAAGTCACTGGTCTTGCAAAATTCTATCATGCGATCTCTGGCATCATTTCTATCACCAAGGCCAAATTTTCCAACTACCTATCCTTCTTTGTTTCCAACTTTGGTGTTCCAATCACCAGTAGTTATCAATGCATTCTGATTGCATCTTCGATCAATTTCAGACTGCAGAAGCTGGTAAAAATCTTCAATTTCTTCATCTTTGGCCTTAGTGGTTGGTGTGTAAATTTGAATAATAATCATACTAACTTGTTTTCTTTGTAGACTATGGATATTATCCTATCACTGACATCACTGTACTTCAGGAGGGATCTTGAAATGTTCTTTTTGACGATGAATGCAATGCCATCCCTCTTCAAGTTGTCATTCCCAGCGTAGTAGACCATACGATTGTCCAATTCAAAATGGTCAATACCACTCCACTTCAGCTCACTAATGCCTAGGATATCGATGTTTATGGGTTCCATTTCATTTTTGACAATTTTCAATTTTCCTAGATTCATACTTCAGACATTCCACATTCCAATTATTAATGGATATTTGCAGCTGTTTCTTCTCATTTTGAGGCATGCCACATGAGCAAATGAAGGTCGTGAAAGCTTGACTCCATCCACATCATTAAGATCGACTCTACTTTGAGGAGGCAGCTCTTCCCCAGTCGTCTTTTGAGTGCTTTCCAACCTGGGTGGCTCATTTTCCGGCACTATATCAGACAATGTTCTGCTACTATTCATAAGGTTTTCACTGGCTAATTCTTTTCAGAAGTAGACTGCCGGGTCCTTCTTAGTCTTCTTAGTCTGGAAGCTCAGCTGAAACCTGTCCACCATGTGTGACCCTGCAGATATTTGAATACTCTTGGTATAGCTTCCAGCATCACAGCAACACATGAGCCCCACATTACGACAAACTGACAGACACATAGGGGGTGAGAGGTCTAGAGTACCTTTATTCTGAATTTCAGAAGGATAGGAAAGACAAAATGCAATGGAGATTGTATGTGAAGAGATTACTGATAATTTTCCATAACTGAGGCAGGTACTGATATACATCTTAAAGAAGCCCTATCTGTTTTAAGAAGAGTGAGTAAAAAGAAAACCACAGCTAGACACATGGGACTGAAATCACAGAACACTAAATATAAAAACTTAAAAGACAACACAAATATTAAACCTTATGTGTGTTTAAAACATGCATATATTCATTTTGAAGATACAGGTAATATTTAAAGCACAATTAACAATCACTTATTAACACATTTGCTGCTTAGAAGTAAGGATGGTGAGACTTCATCTCTCCTACTTTGGACATACTATCAGGAGGGCCTAATCCCTGGAAGACATTGTTATGGATTGAATTGTGTCCCCCAGAAATCTGTGTGAACTTGATTAGCCATGATTCCCAGTGTTGTGTGACTGCACAGCATTTTGTCATCTGATGTGATTTTCCTATGTGTTGTAAATTCTACATCTACGATGTTAATGATGCAGGATTAGAGGCAGTTATGTTAATGAGGCAGGACTCAATCTACAGGATTAGGTTGTATCTTGAGTCAATCTCTTTTGAGATATAAAAGAGAGAAGCAAGCAGAGAGACAAGGGACCTCATATTACCAGGAAAGTAGTGCGAGCGAGTACTTTGGACCCAAGGTCCCTTCGCTGAGATACTCCTAGACGAGGGGAAGATTGATGACAAGGACATTCCTCCACAGCCAACAGAGAGAAAAGCTCTTCCCATGGAACTAGTGCCCTAAATTCAGACTTCTAGCCTATTAGACTGTGAGAGAATGAAACTCCATTTGTTGAAGCCATCCACTTGTGTATTTCTATTATAGCAACACTAGATAACAAAGACATCCATCATGCTTGGTAAAGGAGATGGTCAACAAAAAAGAGGAAGGTCCTCAGTGAGATGGGCTGACACAATGGCTACAAGAATGAGCTTAAACATACCTACTATTGTGACGATGGCACAGGACTGGGCAATGTTTTGTTGTTAGACATGGGGTGGCTATGAGTTGGAGTTGACACGATTGCACCTAACTAAAATAACATAATAATAACATGTAGATAAGTAGGGAGAGCCCGAGAGAGACTCCTACACTCAACATATATAATTGTGAAAAGAGCTTTACTTAAATTTACGGTTGACTATTCATTAACAAAAATGGAAGCTGAGAGATATTAGAATGGTGATTTTAATATGCTCTAAAAACTACCAACCTATAATTCTATTCAAAACAAGTGTGCTTCAAGAATAATGATGAGAGGTGGGGCCAAGAAGGCAGAATAGTCAGACACTTCTGGTAGTCCCTCTTACAAAAAAGTCCCAAAAAAGTAAGTGAACCAATTATATATGACAATCTAGGAGCCCTAAACATCAAAGACAAAGTTGAGGAATCAGACTTAGTGGCAGGGGGAGGGAGATACGATTCAGAAGCAGTGAGGAATTGCCAGACCTGATACAGCAGGAGCTGGCACCCTGGGGGCTGGATCTGCTGGCGTGCATGGTGAGGCAAGCAGGGACATTTGGGACATGTTGGGAGAGACTGAGAAGCAGAGAGTCCACACAAGCCTCCATAACAAGTGAAAAGCAGCACTCAGTAGGCCAAAGATAAGTACATGAATTTAACCTACCGTGCAGATCAAAGAACACTCCATATGGGAAGAACCTCTCTCCCATTTTCCTGCCCCCTCCCCACTCTGCACGAGGTCCCAGGCTGGCTTCAGCAAGTGCCACTTCCTCTGGGCTGGAAGTAGGACCCACCATGGTCTCTGAGCCATTCTTCCAACCTTGGAAAGGGAACAAATTAACAAACAGGAAAAAATAATCTGCCAGCTCCCATAAGCTGGGAACTCAGGGAAGACACAGCTCCTTTTCCTAGGCACAGGCATAAGAGGTCCATGGACTTCAAATGCCTTTCACCCCTGCATAGACCTGTGTGGGCCCATTTCAACAGTGTATGTCCTCATTAGTACAGTACAACAGGGTATATACCTGAAGCCCAACTTCACTGTATCAGTTATATGGTGGAGTGGCAGGTTCGTGACATTTAACACAGCTCTGCCCATTAAGCAGTGTCCTCACCTACCCACATCAGGGGCCTGAGGACTGCTGACTCCACCCACACCACCTAGCCACCTGTGACAGGGGTCCAAGAATAAGTGGTGCCTCCCAGTCCTTACAGCCAACTGCATTGGGTACCCATAATCTGGCTGCAAAACCCACCTACTATGCACTCGAGGGAACAGGGACATGCTATCCTCTCAGACCCTCAAGAACAGTCATCAGTCCACTGCCTTGTTCAGTGTGTGACCCCTACTCTAGCCGGATACCTGTGCCTACTCCAATCACCCCTGCCCAGCTAGGGCTGTAGGTAATAGCCTATACCACACACTTGGTGACCGACTACCTGAACACCTAAGCTGAATCCATACAAGAAAAGTAAATGGACTCCTGGCCTCACATACCTAGTAACAGATCTAGCCACCTGGTGACAGGACGTGAAACTTCAAAAGTACTAGTAATCAAACTAGCTCACAAGACTAGCCTATTTGGGCATATCAAAACAAAACAAAATAAGAAGCTAGGACACAGTAAGCAAACATAAAATAAGTAAATATACTAACTTATTGATAGCTTGGAGACAACAGTCAATATCAAATCACCTAAAGAGGCAGACCATAACAGCTTCAGCAAACTCCCAAAACAAAGCATCAAGAAATCTTCCAGAGGAAGAGAACTTCTTGGAATTACCAGAAGAACCTAAGAAGATTATAGAAGAGTACAATAATACATTTAACAGGCTGCAAGAATCCATAGATAGCACACAGAAATCCAGAAGAGTAACAATAAAATTTCAGAATTTGTCAACTCAATAGAAAGTCATAGGAGCAGAACTGAGATAATGGAAGTCAGAATTAGTGAGATTGAAGATAAAGCATTTATTTGAGGAAAAATAAGATAAAAGAATTTTAAAAAAATGAAGAAAACCCAAGAATTATGTGGGACTCTATCAAGAGGAATAACCTACGAGTGACTAAAGTAGCAGAACAGGGGAGGATAACAGAAAATACAGACAGAATTGAAGTTTTTTTGGCAGAAAACTTCCCTGATATCATGAAAGATGAGACGATATCTATCCAAGATGCTCATTGAACCCCACACAAGGTAGATCCCAAAAGAAAGTCACCCAAACAATTATAATCAAACTTGCTAAAACCAAAGATAGAGAATTTTAAGAGTTGCTAGGGATAAAGGAAAAGTCATCTACAAAGGAAAGTCAATAAGAATAAGCTCAGACTACTCAGCAGAAACCACACAGGCAAGAAGGCAATGGGATAACATATATGAAGCCTTGCAGGAAATGGGCATAAATATAGATCTCTTTCAGTCAGTTGGTCAGGTAACTGTCTTCCAAATTTATTGGATAGACGAGTGAGTACTTCCAGTGTTGCATTTAAATGATAAGCAACATTTGAGAGAAGATATTTGCAGCTTGAGGATCTTTGGTGGCGCAGTGTTTAAGGTGCTTGGCTGCTAACAGAAGGGTCAACAGTTTGAACTCACCAGCTGCTCTGCAGGAGAAAGATATAGCAGTCTGCTTTTGTAAAGATTACAGCCTTGGAAACAGTATGGGGCAATTCTACCCTGTCCTATAGGGTCCATATGAGTTGGAATCGACTGGGTGGTAATGAGTTTCTTTTTTTTTTAAATTTATTTACAGCTTACAAAATAGACCAATATTTGTAATACAATATGCATGCTTGCGTTCAGCTGCTATTCATGAAAACCTTATGAATACCAGTGGAATGCAAGCATGCATACTGTATTATAAATATTTGTCTATTTTGTAAGCTGCAAATATCTTCTAAATGTCGCTTATCATTTAAATTTCTTTAGAATGTCTTTTCTGGTATGTATTTATTCCAAAGCTAGTATAATTACTGACAGATATAAAATTTTCTATTTTCTATTGTGATTTACATTTTCCCTTTCTTTTTTTTCTTCTTCTACTTTTTGGATTCATTGAGTTCTTTTTCCGTTTTATTTGATCCCTCTAGTAGTTTGAAAGTTATAGAGTCTATTATTTATCTTTTAGATTTTCTCTAGTTCTGCACCACGCATATTGAACACTATAAAATCTAATCAGTACATTAATCTATCTTGTCAATAATATAAGAACTCATATCACTGTAATTCTCTTTATTGTTGTTGTTTGTTTATTACTACTCCGAAATTACATGTCATTGTCGTCATATATATTTTTAAGCCCTAAGAGACATCACTTTATTGCTGATAGCCAATGTGTGTTTATAATTGCCCTTTATATCTATACTTCCTTTTGTTGTTGTTGTTGCATCTCAAAGCTTCCATCTGGCCTCAAGTTCCTTCCACCTGAAGCATACCCCTTAAAATTTTCTTCACAGAGGATCTTCTGGTAGTAGATTCTTTGTTTTGTATTTTTCCTGAAAATGATTTCATATCATCATAATTCTTTTTTTTTATTGTGCTTTAAGTGAAAACTTACAGTTCAAGTCGGTTTCTCATACAAAAATTTATACACACATCGCTATGTGACCCTAGCTGCTCTCCCTATAATGTGACAGCGCACTCCTCCTTTCTACCCTAGGTTTCTCATGTCCATTCAACCAGCTCCTGTCCTTTTCTGCCTTCTCATCTCGCCTCTGGACAGGAGCTGCCCATTTAGTCTCATGTATCTACTTGAGCTAAGATGCACTCTTCATGAATATAAATTTTATGTCCCACAGTCCAATCTAACCTTGTCTGAAGAGTTGGCTTCAGGAATGGTTTTAGTTCTGTACTACTAGAGGGTCCAGGGACCATGTCTTCTGGGGTCCCTCCAGCTTCATCCAGACCATTAACCTTGTCTTTTTACTAGAATTTGAGTTCTGCACCCCACTTTTCTCCTGCTCCAACAGGGAATCTCTTTTGTGTTCCCTGTCAGGGTGGTCACTGGTGGTAGCCAGGCACCATCTAGTTCTGGTTTCAGGCTGATGAAGCCTCTGATTTATGTGGCCCTTTCTGTCTCTTGGGCTAATATTTTCCTTGTGTCTTTGGTGTTCTTCATTCTCCCTTGCTCCAGGTGGGTTGGGACCAATTGATGCATCTTAGATGGCCACTCGCTAGCTTTTAAGATCCCAGATATCACTCACAAAATGGGATGCAGAACATTTTCTTAATAAATTTTGTTATGCCAATTGTTCTCGATGTCCCCTGAAACTGTGGTCCCCAGACCCCCGCCCCTGCTACTCTGTCCCTTGAAGTGTTTGGTTGTATTCAGGAAACTTCTTAGATTTTGGTTTAGTCCAATTGTGCTGACTTCCCCTGTATTGCGTGTTGTCCTTCTCTTCATCTAAGATAATTCTTGTCTACTATCTAGTTAGGGAATACCCCTATCCCTCCCTCCCCACCCTTGTAACCATCAAAGAATGTTTTCTTCTGTGTTTAAATCTTTACTTGATTTCTTATAATAGTGGTCTCATATAATATTTGTCCTTTGGTGACTGATAATTTCACTCAGCATAATACCTTCCAGATTCACCCGTGTTATGAGATGTTTCACATATTCATCATTGTTCTTTATCATTGCATAGTATTCCATTGTGTGAATATACCATAATTTGTTTATCCATTAGTCCATTGATGGGCACCTAGGTTGTTTCCATCTCTTTGCTAACATGAACAGTGCAGCAGTGAACATGGGTGTGCATATATCTATTCATGTGACGGCTCTTATTTGTCTAGGATATATTCCAAGGAGTGGTAGTGCTAGATCATACGGTACTTCTGTTTCTAACTTTTTAAGGCAGTGTCAAATTGATTGCCAAAGTTGTACCATTTTACATTCCCACCAACCGTGTATAAGTGTTCCAGTCTCTCCACAACCTCTCCAGCATTTATTATTTTGTGTTTTTTGTATTAAAGCCAGCCTTGTTGGGGTGAGATGGTATCTCATTGTAGTTTTGATTTGCATTTCTCTAATGGCTAATGATTGTGAGCAATTCCTCATGTATCTGTTAGCTGCCTGAATGTCTTCTTTGGGGAAGTGCCTGTTCATATCCTTTGCCCATTTTTTAATTGGATTATTTGCCTTTTTGTAGTTGAAGTTTTGCAGTGTCTTGTAGATTTTAGAGATTAGACGCTGATCAGATTTGTCATAGCCAAATTTTTTTTCCTAGTCTGTAGGTTCTCTTTTTACTCTTTTGGTGAAGTCTTTTGATGAGCATAAGTGTTTCATTTTTAGGAGCTTCCGGTTATGTAGTTTCTCTTCTGGTGTTTGTGCATTGTTACTTATGGTTTGTGTGCTGTTTATGCCATGTATTAGGACTAAGCATTGTCCCTATTTTTTCTTCCATAATCTTTATCATTTCAGATTTTATATTTAGGTCTTCAATCCATTTTTAGTTAGTTTTTGCGCATGGTGTGAGGTATGGGTCTTGTTTCAGTTTTTTTGCAGATGGATATCCAGTTATGCCAGCACCATTTGTTAAAGAGACTGTCTTTTCCCCAACTAACAGACTTTGGGTCTTTGTCAAATATCAGCTGCTTATAAGTGGATGGATTTACGTCTGAATTCTCAATTCGGTTCCATTGATCAATGTATCTGTTGTTGTACCAGTACCAGGCTGTTTTCACTACTGTGGTGGTATAATAGGTTCTAAAATCAGGTAGTGTGTGTGAGGCCTCCCACTTTGTTCTTCTTCTTGAGTAATGCTTTACTTATCCAGGGCCTCTTCCATTTCCATATGAAGTTGGTGATTTTTTTTCTCCATTTCGTTAAAAATGTCATTGGAATTTGGATAGGAATTGCATTGTATCTGTAGATTGCTTTGCATAAAATAGACATTTTCACAATGTTGAGTCTTCCTATCCATGGGCAAAGTATGTTTTTCCACTTATGTAGGTCTCCTTTGGTTTCTTGCAGTGGCGGCATGTAGTTTACTTTGTGTAGGTCTTTTATATCTCTGGTTAGATTTATTCCTAAGTATTTTATCTTCTTGGGGGCTATTGTAAATGGTATTGATTTGGTAATTTCCTCTTCGAAGTTCTCTTTGTTGGTGTACAGGAATATAACTGATTTTTGTATGTTTATCTTGTATCCTGATACATTGCTGAAATCTTCTATTAGTTCCAGTAGTTTTCTTGTGAATTCTTTGGGGGTTTCTGTGTATAAGATCATATCATCTGCAAGTAGAGATACTTTTACTTCTCCCTTACCAATTTCAATGCTATTTATTTCTTTTTCTAGCCTAATTGCTCTGGCTAGGACCTCCAGCACAATGTTGAATAAGAGTGGTGATAAAGGGCATCCTTGTCTGGTTCCCATTCTCATGGGGAGTCATTTCAGACTCTCTATTTAGGATGATGTTGGCTGTTGGCTTTGTATAAATGCCCTTTATTAAGTTGAGGAATTTCCCCTCTATTCCTATTTTGCTGAGAGTTTTTATCATGAATGGGTGTTGGACTTTGTCAAATGCCTTTTTTGCATAAATTAATAAGATCATGTGGTTCATGTCTTTTGTTTTATTCATGTGATGGATTACATTGTTTTTCTAATGTTGAACCATCCCTGCATACCTGGTATGAATTCGACTTGGTCATGGTGAATTATTTTTTTGATGTATTGTTGAATTCTGTTGTAGAATTTTGTTGAGGATTTTTGTGTCAATGATGATGAGGAATATTGGTCTGTAATTTTCTTTTTTGTGTGTGGTATCTTTACCTGGTTTTGGTATCAGGGTTATTCTGGCTTCGTAGAATGAGTCTGGGAGTATGCCATCCTTTTCTGTGTTCTGAAATACCTTTAGTAATAGTGGCATTAACCCTTCTCTGAAAGTTTGGTGGAATTCTCTGGTGAAACCATCCTGGCCATGGCTTTTTTTTTGGGGGGGGGTGGTTTTAAATTACCTTTTCTCCCTCTTCTTTTGTTATAGGTTTATTTAGTTGTTCTCCCTCTGTGTTACTTTAGGTAGGTAGTGTGTTTCTAAAAATTTGTACATTTCCTCCAGGTTTTCAAATTTGTTAGAGTACAATTTTTCATAGTATTCTGTTATGATTCTTTTAATTTCAATTGGGTCTGTTTTGATTTCACCCATGTCATTTCTTATCTGAGTTATGTGCTTGCTCTCCTGTTTTTCTTCTGTCAGTTTGGCCAGTGGTTTATCTATTTTGCTGATCTTTTCAAAGAACCAGCTTTTGGCCTTGTTAACTCATTCAATTGGTTTTCCATTTTCTATTTCATTTAATTCTGCTCCAATTTTTATTATTTCCTTTCTTCTTGTGCCAGAGGGATTCTTTTGCTGCTCTATTTCTATTTGTTCCAATTGTAGGGTTAATATTTTGATTTTGGCCCATTTTTCTTTTTGGATGTGTGCTTTTTTTGTTATAAATTAACCTCTGAGTACTGCTGTTGCTGTGTCCCAAAGGTTCTGGTAAGATGTGTTTTCATTCTTATTGGATTTTGTGAATGTCTTTATTCCATCCTTAATTTCTTCTATAACCCAGTAGATTTTGAGCAAGGTGTTGTTCAGTTTCCATGTGTGTGATTTTTTTTTCCTTGGTTTTTCTTTTATTGATTTCCACTTTTATGGCTTTATGGTCAGAAAGATGCTTTGTAATATTTCGATGTTTTGGATTCTGTTAAGGCTTGCTTTATAGCCTAATATGTGGTCTATTCTGGAGAACGTTCCATGTGTGTTGGAAAATAAATTATACTTGCCTGCTGTTGGTCGGAGTGTTCTGTATATGTCTATGAGATCAAGTTGGTTGATTGTGGCATTTAGATCTTCAGTGTCTTTATTGAGCTTCTTTCTGGATGTTCTGTTCTTCACCGAAAGTAGTGTGTTGAAATCTCCTACTATTATTGTGGAGCTGTCTATCTCTTTTTCAATGCCGTTAGAGTTTGTTCTATGTATTTTGGAGCCCCGTTATTGGGAGCATAAATATTTATTATGGTTATGTCCTCCTGGTGTACTGACCCTTTAATCATTGTATAGTATCCTTCTTTAACCTTTGTGGTGTGTTTTACCATAAAGTCTATTTTTTCAAAGATTAATATTGCCACTCCTGCTCTTTTTTGATTATTGTTTGCTTGATATATTTTTTTCCATCCTTTGAGTTTTAGTTTCTTTGTGTCTTTACATCTAAGGTGTGTCTCTTGTAGGCAGCATATAGACAGATTGTGTTTTTTAATCCATTCTGCCACTCTCTGTCTCTTTATTGGTGCACATGGTCCGTTTACAATCAGCGTAATTATTGATATTTATGAGTTTAGTGCTGTCATTTTGAAGTCTTTTTTTGTCTTGTTGACAGTTTCTTTCTTCCACTTAATTTTCTGTGCTGAGTCGTTTTTCTTTATGTATGTTCTTTTCATCTTTTTCATTGTTGTTGATTTTGTATATGCTGATTCTTTACGGTTTTCTTCTTTTTTATTTTTATGTATATGATCCTTAGTTTCCTTTGTGGTTATCTGAATATTCACACCTATTTTTCTAAGTTTAAACCAATCTCTTATTTTTTATGTCACCTTGACTTCCTCTCCATATGAAACATCTATGACTACATTTTTTAGTCCCTCTTTTTTGTTTTAATGTTTTCATCTTTTACATATTGACATCTGTTTCCCTATTTTCAGTGTTTTAGCTTTGATTTACTTTTGTGACTTCCCCATCTAGGTTGATATCTGGTGGCTCTGTCCTGTGTTCTAGTCTTGGGTTGTTATCTGATGTTATTGATTTTCTAACCAGAGAACTCCCTTTAGTATTTCTTGTAATTTTGGTTTGGTTTTTGCAAATTCCCTAAACTTCTGTTTTCTGGAAACGTCCTAATGTTGCCATTATATTTGATAGTTTTGCTGCATATAGCATTCTTGAATGGCAATCTTTTTCCTTTAAGGCTTTATATATGTCATCCCACTGCCTCCTTGCCTGCAAGGCTTCTGCTGAGCAGTCTGAGCTTATTCTTATTGACTCTCCTTAGTAGATGCCTTTTATTTATCCCTAGACACTCTTAAAATTCTCTCTTTATCTTTGGTTTTGGCAAGTTTGATTATAATTTTCTTGGGATCTACCTAGTGTGGGGTTCCATGAGCTTCTTAGATAGGTATCTTCTCATCTTTCACAATATCAGGGAAGTTTTCTGCCAATAAATCTTCAACAATTCTCTCTGTATTTTCTGTTATCCTCCCCTGTTCTAGTACTCCAATCACTCATAGGTTATTCCTCTTGATAGAGTCCCACATAATTCCTAGGGTTTCTTCTTTTTTAAAAAATTCTTTTATCCTATTTTTCCTCAAATAATTTGATGTCAAGTTCTTTGTCTTCAATCTCATTGATTCTGACTTCCATTACCTCAATTCTGCTCCTATGACTTTCTACTGAGTTGTATAATTCTGAAATTTTATTGTTAATCTTCTGGATTTCTGGGTACTGTTTTTGTATGGATTCTTGCAGCCTGTTAAATTTGTCATTGTGCTCTTCTATAACTTCTTAAGTTCCTCTATTGCTTTGTCTGTTTATTCCTTGTCTTGTTCTGCATTTTGCCTGAACTTCTGAAGAGTTCTGTAAATTAATCTTTTGTATTCTACCTCTGGTAATTCCAAGAAGTTCTCTCCCTCAGAAAGATTTCTTGATGTTTTGTTTTAGGAGCTTGCTGAAGCCATCATGGTCTGCCTCTTTATGTGATTTGATATTGACTGTTATCTCCAAGCTATCAGTAGGTTATTATATTTATTTATTTTATGTTTGCTTACTGTGTCCTAGCTTCTTCTTTTGTTATGTTTTGATATATCCAAATAGGTTAGTCATGTGAGCTAGTTTGATTATTGGTGTCTTTGAAGCTCTCACGTCCTGTCACCAAGTGGTTAGAGCTGTTACTAGGTATGTGAGCCCAGGAGTCCATTTACTTTTCTTTTATGGATTCAGCTCAGGGGCCCAGGTAGTTGGTCACAAAGTGTGTGGTGCATTCTCTAACCTACAGTCCTAGATGGGCAGGGGTGATTGGAGTAGGCACAGGTATTGGCTAGAGTAGGGGGTCACGCATGAGCAAGGCAGGGGGCTGATGGCTGCCTCTGCATGTCTGGGAGGAAAGCATGTCCCTGTTCCCTACAGTTAATAGTTAGGTGGGTTTTGCAGTCAGACTATTGGCACTCAGTGCTGTTGGCTGTAGGGACTGTGAGGCACTACTTATACTTGGACCCCTGTAACAGGTGGCTAGGTGGTGTGGGTAGAGCCTCAAGTTATCAGGCCCCTCATGTGGGTAGGTGAGGACCCTGTTTAATGGACAGAGCTGTGTCAAATGTCATGAACCTGCCACCCCACCATGTAGCTGATACAATGAAGTTAAGCTTCAGATATACACCCTGTTGTACTGTACTAATGAGGGCCTACGCTGTTGAAATGGCCCAGCACAGGTCTATGCAGGAGTGAAAGGCATTCAAAGTCCATGGACCCCTTATGCATATGTCCAGGCAAAGGAGTTGTGCCTGCCCCGAGTTCCTGGCTTAGGGGAGCTGGAAGATTATTTCTTCCTGTTTGTTAATTTGTTCCCTTTCCAAGGTTGGAAGAATGGCTCAGGGACCATGATGGGTCCTACTTTCAGCCCAGAGGAAGTGGCAATCGCTGAAGCCAGCCTGGCACCCGGTGCAAAGCAGGGAGGGGGCAGGTAAATGGGAGAGACGTTCTTCCTAAATGGGGTGTTTTTTGGTCTGCATGGTAGGTTAAATGCATGTACTTATCTTTTGCCAATTAAGCGTGTTTTCACTGGTTATGGAAGCTTGTGTAGACTCTCCGCTGTGCAATCTCTCTCGAGATGGAAAACGCATCCCAAGTGCCACTGCTTGCCGCACCGCACACGCCAGCCGATCTGAGCTGTGGGGTACTGGTTCCTGCCGGCTCAGGTTTAGAAACTCCTATTTGCTTCTGAACCGTCTCTCCCTTCCCCTGTCACTCAGTCAGATTCGTCAACTTTACCTGTGATGTTCAGGGCTCCTAGATTGTCATATATAATGGATTCACTTGTTTATTTGGGTCTTTGTTGTAAGAGGGAACACAGGAAGCGTTTGACTTCTCCACCATCTTGGCACTGCCCTATTTATGCCTATTTCAAAGAAAGGTGATCCAACAGAATGTGGAAATTATAAAACAATATTATTAATATCACACTCAAGTAAAATTTTGCCAAAGATAATTAAAAAACTGTTGCAGCAGTGCATCAAAAGGGAACTTCCAGAAATTTAAGCAGAATTCAGAAGAGATGTGGAACAAGGGATATCAATGCTGATATCATTGATTCATCAGCACTTACTGATGAAGATCAAAGACTACAGACTTCAGTATGGATTATACTTCAACATAAAGAAAACAAAAATTCTCCCAACTGGCATCATGATAAATGGAGAAAAGATTGAGGTTGTCAAGGATTTTATTTTACTTAGATCCACAATCAACATCCATGGAAGCAGTAGTTAAGAAATCAAAAGACTCATGGCATTGGGCAAATCTGCTACCAAAGACCTCTTTAAAGTGTTAAAAAGCAAAGATGTCACTTTAAGGGCTAAAGTGCACCTGACCAAGCCATGGTATTTTCAATTGCCTCATATGCACGTGAAAGCTGGACAATGAATAAGGAAGACCAAAGAAGAATTGATGCATTTGAATTATGGTGGTGGTGATGAATATTGACTATACCATGGACTGCCAGAAGTACGAACAAATCTGTCTTGGAAGAAATACAACCAGAATGCTTCTTAGAAGCAAGGATGGCAAGACTTCATCTTATGTACTTTGGACATGTTATCAGGAGGGACCAGCTCCTGGAGAAAGACATCATGCTTGGTAAAGTAGATGGTCAGAGAAAAAGAGGAAGACTCTCAAGGAGATGGACAGACACAGTGACTGCAACATTGGGCTCAAGCATGACAAGGACTGTGAGGATGGTACAGGACCAGGCAGTGTTTCATTCTGTTGTACCCATTTTGCTGAGTTGCAACCGACTCAACGGCTCTTAACAACAACAACATGCATGCTTGATTTATATCCTATATAAATAGCTACTTTTACCACTTCACTTCACATACAGCTCCAGGACCTTGTTGTTGTCAGGTGCCGTCAATTCAGTTCCAACTCACAGTGAACCTATGCACCAGAGAACAAAACACTGATCTGTCCTGCTCCATGCTCACAATCGGTGTTATGTCTGAGCTCATTGTTGTAGCCACTGTGTCAATCCATCTCGCTGAGGGTCTTCCTCTTTTTGGCTGACCCTGTACTTTACCAAGCATGATGTCCTTCTCCAGGGACTGGAGAATCCCTCCTGACAACCTGTCCGAAGTATGTAAGATGTAGTCTCATCATCCTTCCTTCTAAGGAGCATTCTGGTTGTACAAGACAGATTTGTTCATTCTTTTGTCAGTCCATGGTATATTCAATATTCTTTGCCAACACCACAATTCAAAGGCGTCAATTCTTCTTTGATCTTCCTTATTCATTGTCCAGCTTTCACATACATATGATGTGATTGAAAATACCATGGCGTGGGTCAGGCACACCTTAGTCTTCAAGGTGACATCTTTGCTTTTCAACACTTTAAAGAGGTCTTTTGCAGCAGATTTGCCCAACACAATGTGTCTTTTGATTTCCTGGCTTCTGCTTCCACGGGTGCTGATTGTGGGTCCAGGTAAAATGAAATCCTTGACAACTTCAATCTTTTCTCCGTTTATGATGCTGCTGCTTAGTGGTCTAGTTGTGAGGATTTTTGTTTTCTTTATGGTGAGGTGTAATCCATACTGAAGGCTTTGGTCTTTGATCTTCATCAGTAAGTGCTTCAAGTCCCCTTCACTTTCATCAAGCAAGGTTGTGTCACCTGCATGCAGGTTGTTAATGAGTCTTCCTCCACTCCTGATGCCCCTTTCTTCTTCATATAGTCCAGCTTCTTGGATTATTTGCTCAGCATACAGATTGAATAGGTATGGTGAAAGGATACAACCCTGATGCACACTTTTCCTGACTCTAAACCACACAGTATCCCCTTGTTCTGTCTGAACAACTACCTCTTGAGCTGTGTACATGTTCCTCATGAGCACAATTAAGTGTTCTGGACTTCCCATTCTTCACAATGTTATCCATAATTTGTTATGATCCACACAATTGAATGCTTTTGTGTAGTCAATAAAACACAGATAATCATCTTTCTGGTATTCTCTGCTTTCAGCCAGGATCCATCTGACATCATCAATGATATCCCTGGTTCTGGCCAGAATTTCTGGCAGTTCCCTGTCAACATACTGCTGCAGCCACTTTTGAATGATCTTCAGCAAAATTTTTCTTGCCTGTGATATTAACGATATTGTTTGATAATTTCCACATTTGATTGGATCACCTTTCTTGGGAATAGGCATAAATATGGATCTCTTCCAGTCAGTTGGCCAGGTAGCTCTCTTCCAAGTTTCTTGGCATAGACGAGTGACCACTTCCAGCACTGCATTCGTTTGTTGAAACATCTTAATTGATATTCAGTCAATTCCTGAAGCCTTGTTTTTCTCCAATGCCTTCAGTGCAGCTTGGACTTCTTCCTTCAGTACTATCAGTTCCTGATCATATGCTACCTCTTGAAATGGTTGAATGTTGACCAATTCTTTTTGGTATAATGACTCAGTGTATTCCTTCCATTTTCTTTTGAAGCTTCCTGCATCTTTTAATATTTTCCCCCATAGAATCCATCACTATTGCAACTCTAAGGCTTGAATTTTTTCTTCAATTCGTTCAGCTTGAGGAATGCTAAGCGTGTTCTTCCCTTTTGGTTTTCTATCTCCAGCTCTTTGCACATGTCATTATAATACTTTACTTTGTCTTCTCAAGCCACCCTTTGCAATCTTTTCAGTTCTTTTACTTCATCATTTCTTCCTTTTGCTTTAGCTACTCGATGTTCAAGAGTAAGCTTCAGAGTTTCTTCTGATATCCACTTTGATCTTTTCTTTCTTTCCTGACTTTTTAATGACCTCTTGCTTTCTTCATGTACGATGTCCTTGATGTCATTCCACAACTTGTCTGGTCTTCAGTCATTAGTGTTCAACGTGTCAAATCTGTTCTTGAGATGGTCTCCAAATTCAGGTGGGATATACTCAAGATCGTACTTTGGATCTCATGGATTTGTTCTAATTTTCTTCAGTTACAACCTGAATTTGCATATGAGCAATTGATGGTCTGTTCTTCAGTCAGTCTCTGGCCTTGTTCTGACTCACGATATTGAGCTTTCCCATTGTGTCTTTCCACAGATGTAGTCAATTTGATTACTGTGTATTTCATCTGGTGAGGTCCATGTGTAGTCACTGTTTATGTTGGTGAAAAAAGGTATTTGCAATGAAGAAGTCATTGGTCTTGCAAAATTCTATCATGCAATCTCTGGCATCATTTCTATCACCAAATCCATATTTTCCAACTACCAACCCTTCTTCTTTGTTTCCAACTTTTGCATTCCAATCACCAGTAATTATCAATGAGTCCTGATTGCGTGTTCGATGAATTTCAGGCTGAAGAAGTTCATAAAAATCTTTAATTTCTTCATCTTTGGCCTTAGTGGTTGGTGCGTAAATATGAATAACAGTCGTATTAACTGGTCTTCCTTATAGGTGTATGGATATTATCCTATCACTGACAGCATTGTACTTCAGGACAGATCTTGAAATGTTCTTTTTGACAATGAATGCAATGCCATTCCTCTTCAAGTTGTCATTCCTGGCATGGTAGACCTTATGGTTGTCCAATTCAATATGGTCAATACCACTCCATTTCAACTCACTAATGCCTAGGATATCAATGTTTATGCATTCCATTTCATTTTTGACAATTTCCTATTTTCCTAGATTCATTCTTCTTACATTCCACCTTCTGATTATTAATGGATGTTTGCAGCTGTTTCTTCTTATTTTGATTCATTCCACATCAGCAAATGAAGGTCCCAAAAGCTTGACTCCGTCCAAGTCATTAAGGTCGACTCTACTTTGAGGATGCAGCTCTTCCCTAGTTGTCTTTTGAGTGCCTTCCAACCTGGGTGGCTCAACTTCCGGCACTATATCAGACAACGTTCACTGTTACTCATAAGGTTTTCACTGGCTAATTCTTTTCAGAATTAGACTACTGGGTCCTTCTTCCTAGTCTGTCTTAGTCTGGAAGCTCAGCTGAAACCTGTCCACCATGGGTGACCCTGCTGGTATCTGAATACAAGTGACATAGTTTCCAGCATCACAGAAATATGCAAGCTCCCACAGACAAACTGACAGACAAGTGGAGGTCCAGGACCTTAGAACCTTTTAAATCCACTTGCCCTTTTCTGTCTTTTATGCTATTGTTTTCCTGCATTTTAATTCCATATGTATTTTAAGCCTTCGAAGACACAACTATTGATATTGCATTCTATAGTCGATATTATTTAATGCCTACAACACATTTACTGCTCACCATTTCCTTTAATCCTTCCTCAACTTCTGAGTTTTCATTGGGATCAATTTCCTTCTTCCTGAAAAATTCCCTTTAGAATTCTTTTAAATGCAAGTTTGCTTCTGATGAATTCTCTCAGGTTTGGCTTGTCTGAAAATCTCTTTATTCCTCCTTCATTAAAAAAAATATATAATATCAATAATATTACCTGGTATTGGTTTTATTTTTGGTTCCTTTTCAACTTATTGTGAAAATTATAGGCCAAAATAGAAAAATGTGACCATTTTGATGATGATGATGACGATTTTGTCAAAAGTTCTGTGGTCAGTAACTGGACTGGTCATTATTGCTATGATATTGGGAATTATCCAATGTAGTAGGCAGAATAATGGCCCCCCAAAGATGTCCAGATCCTATCCCGGTATCTGTGAATGTGTTAGGTTACATGGCAAAAGGTAAATGAGGGTGCAGATGAATTAACGTTACTAATTAGCTGATGTTAAAACAGGAAGAGTAGCCTGAATTATCCAGGTGGGTCCAAAGTAATCACTCGAGGTTTTCTAAGCAGAAGAGGGAGGCATAGTAGTTGAGAGGGTTATACCCTGAGAAGGTCTCCACCAACCTTGCTGGCTTTAGAGATGGAAGAACAGGGCCATGAGCCAAGGAACGTGGAGGCCTCTAGAGCTGGGAATGGCCCTCAGCTGGCAGCCAGCAAGAAAACAGGGCCCTTGGTGCTGTAGCCATAAGGACCAAACAAGCAAGAAATGGATTCTTCCCAAGAACTTCAGAAAGGAACCCTGCCGACATCTTGATTTTAGCCAAATGGGACCCACGCTGGGCTTCTGACCACCAAAACGGTGCTGTAATACATCTGTCTTGTTTAAAGCCATTAAGCATATGGCAATTTGTTACGGGAATGAAGGGAACCTAATACAGCAAATCTTATCAACACTCTTTTAGGCAACAGGGAAAAAAAATACCTCTTTCAAGTAAGTTGTTATAAATGTGCTAAAACCACAAATGCCTACACACACACTCACACACACTTGAAATACTTATGATGACTAGTCTACTTCATTTTAATTTTAATGTCCCTACTGAAAACCTTAGGAGTAAAAGTAATTTAAATTTAGAAGCGCAAATACCACTGCAGGTTTATATTTATCAAAATACAGTAAACAGTAATATTCCTTCATTTCCATTTAATAGCGATCTTCAAGTGCATGTCTTATTATTTTAACCTTTATTAGATCATTTTCAAAGGGCTGGGGAAATCTGTGTTTATATGGAATTGGATTCTAGATGTCTGATGCTGTACTGTACCTAAATGAGCCCAGCATTAGATTTTAGGTTTTTTTTAAACTTTAAAATAAAGCAATATGTTATGGTAGGTTTTATATGGCATGCATTAATGTCTTCTATATCTATCCTGCCCTAGTCTTTAGGCTATAAGCAGAGAATTATAACTACCTGCAGGCTAGAAAGATTACTGTTGACACATGAACCCAGAATAACTTACTGTGATCATAAAATCACACTGTGCAGATCTCATTAGGAAAAAAGAAACTATATCTATAGTAAAATTATTCTACTCTAAACTCAAATAGTCCACATCAAAATTAATTTAATTCTTAACTCTTTAAATCCACTTTTTGGGACTTTTTTTTACATTGTTCTTTAACTAAATGTAACACTCTTAAGAATTCCAAGCTTTTGAGAGTAGGGGTTACACCGAACAATGCCGTCTTCTGAGTAAAGCACCGTATAGCTATAGCACCAACCTATACCTTGTGGTATTCACATGGGAGGCCACATACATACGGGGTGTACATTTCATAACTGGTTCCTTTCACAGCCATTTTCTGAGCAATATTGCAATGAAATGCAGTATGGCTAATATATATTGTTCTACATAATTGATTCAGATAATTCAGTATTTTTTCAGTTTTGATACGTGTAAGAATCTGTTGGTGGTGAGAAACCACTGATTACTATAAGCCATTTCCATTGAGAACTCAATGCCTATTAGGCACCAGACTTTATATATGTTGTCTTAGTCTAGGTTCTCTAGAAGCGAATATATAAACATAGAGACAGATTTATTTCAAGGAAATGGCTTACACAGTTGTGGAGACTGGCAAGTCCCAAATCTGTGGGTCAGTTGCAGGCTGGAGGCTTATCCTGATCTACATGGTAGCAGGGGCCGACGAACCCAAAATCTGCAGGTCAGGCAGCAGACTGAAGTTTACTCATGTTCTAAGAACTGGAGTCAGACAATGGCAAGAGTAATGCAGTATAGAGAGAGAGAGAGAGCTTTGTCAGAACATCCATTTATATCATTGATACGGGCCACACCCCCAAGGAAGTTCCTTTTCCAACTGATTGGCTGATCACACTAGATCACAAAATGGGAGGTGATTACACAGTGTCTGCCAAACCACTGAGAAACACAGCCCAGACAACTTGACACATAACATGAACCATCACATATGTATTAAAGCATAATAAATACTAATGTTTCCATGTATTACTTTATAGCAAGCTTCAAAGGTAAACCTTATTCATCTAACTCAGAGGTCAGCAAACTAGAGTGTATGGGTCAAATCCAGCTGGCTGCCTGTTTCTGTAAATAAAGTTTTACTAGAAAAGAGTACACCTGTTTCCATGTGTTATGGATTGAATTGTAACAAAATGTCCCCCAAAATGTGTGTCAAGTTGGCTAGGCTATAATTCCCAGTATTGTATGATTATCCACCATTTTGTCATCTAATGTGATTTTTCTATGTGTTGTAAATCCTTCCCCTATGATGTTGATGAGGCGGGATCAGAGGCAGTTAGTTAATGAGGCAGGACTCAGTCCACAAGATTAGGTGGTATCTTGAGTCAATCTCATTTGAGATATAAAAGAGAGAAGCCAGCCGAGGGACAAGGGACCTCATTCCACCAAGAAAGTAGTGCCAGGAGTAGAGCACATCCTTTGGACCTGGGGTTCCTGTGCTGAGACACTCCTAGACCAGAGGAAGATTGATGACAAGAACCTTCCCCCAGAGCCGATAGAGAGGAAGTCTTCCCCTCGTTCTGGCGCCCTGAATTTGGGCTTCCAGCCTCCCGTACTGTGAGAATAAATTTCTGTTTGTTAAAGCCATCTACTTGTGGTATTTTTGTTATAGCAGCACTAGATCACTAAGCATGTTTTCTATGGCCACTTTTGTGCTACAACTGCAGAGTTGAGTAGTTGTGACAGAGACTATGTAGGCCCCTCTTAGTTTCCTAGTGCTGCTATGACAGAAATAACAAGTGGATGGCTTTAGCGAACAGAAATTTTTTTCTCACAGTTCAGGAGACTAGAAGTCCAAATTCAGGGCATGTGCTGTAGGGGGAGGCTCTCTCTCTCTGTTGCTCTAGGGGAAGACCCTTGTCTCTTTCAGCATCCCTTTCTTCCTTGTGATCTTCACATGACATCTATCTTGCCCTGTTTATGATTGCTTGTCTCTGTGTCTAATCTGCTCTGTTTATAACTCAGAATTGATTAGGTTTAGGACACACCCTACACTGGTATGGCCTCATTAACATAATATTAGATTGCATTATGGAAAGTAATTACATTACATTACATCCACAGGTATAGAGGTTAGGATTCCAACACATATTTCCGGGGGGCACAGTTCAATCCATAACACACAAAGTCTAGAATGTTCACTATCTAGCACTCCACAGGGGGGAAAAAAACTGCTGACCTCTAATCTCACTGAAGGAAACATTTGCTTGTAAGCAATAATACCAGTAAAATATGATAGAAAAAGGGAGTCAAACTCTTCCAAGAGGAGATGATGTTTCCATTGATAATTTCCACTGAACTACAAGCTAGACTCTGCCAGCTGGATATGGGGCAGGATAGGGCAATTCAGGTAGAGGGAGCCATATACATGGCAAGGCTAGTGACTTGCAAAATAATGTTTGTGCAAAGAAACGTAAGTATTCTGGGAACACATAAGCAATGGTGGAAGATCAGGCTGGAGAGGCAGGCCACCGTACGAAAATGAAAGGCCATTAATGCCTTTTAGTTTTAAGACAGTAGATTTTATGTTGTATTTTATATAATTTCCCCTTGGCACCAATTCTGAACGTGGATTGGAGATGACTGTAACTGGAAATAGGGACAGCAATGGGGAGCAGACCTCAATAATACACACGAGAGAAGGGCAGTTCTTGAAAAATTCAGTGGCATGGAGTGTAGAGAGTGGGGGGAGATTGATCCTATAGATCTTTAGGAGGAAATACTGTGGAACTCATTGACTGATTAGAGACATGGGGTTGTTGAAGAACGAGGAGAAAAGGGCGGCTCTGTGGCATTTAGTCCAGACAAATTGATGCTCCCAATTATTACCCAAGAGAGAGCCATGGAGGAAGAAGATGGCAATGCTTACAGAAAAAAAAAATGTTAATTCTTCCAAGTTTGTAAAAGCCTTTGGAGAATCTTTGGTTCACTTAAACCATTTTGAAATGATGGGTGATAAATTGTTCTGGATTGAATGCATACCTTTTGCTCTCAGTATGTGTTCCATAAGGATGTTATTCTGTTCTCCATTCTTTTTGACCCCATAATCACTTTGTACAGGGTTTAATTCCAAACTTTTTACGGCTTATTTCTGTGAAACACTAGTTTCCCTAAACTTTTACAAGGTCATGTGGCTCAGGAAACTTCTCTCACTCAGGAAGCCTTTCTGTGTTTTCTTTTGTGTGGCGATAAAAATAAATCACAGCAGCTTGTTCTCTGAGGTTTTCTGGCTCTGTTCCCCTCCCTCCATGCTATCACAGCTTTCTCCTCTTTGCCCCTATTATCCCTCTGCTTTTTAGTTCTTTGGCCACTCTGAGTTTCTCCTCAGTGTGGAGCCATCCTGGAAGTTAGCCCAGCTGCTCAGCTCTGAGGGATCTCAGGGGACACTTGACAGCAGCCCCTTCAACATTACTCTGATCCTGCGTGCTCATCAACTACTGAATTGGGCAGAATCCTTCCAGGCTTATCTGCTGCGTTTCTGTGAATAGAGATAGAATATTTTGGAGTTTTCTGTTTTCAGAACTGTTAGATGCTCCTCGTTTCTTCCCTCGTCTTCCTTGTACTCAAAGCTGGATCCACCCCGGTCATACAACTGTCAGAGGCTTTTCCCCATATGGCTGTGTTTGCATCCACAGGGATACCGTGTCACCGGGTTTTGTTGGAAATGTGTCCGCAAGTTTTTAGATTTGCTGCCTAGTTTCTCTGTCTGTTGATAAGGGGATTGTAGGACAGTCAAAAACAATGCCATTCCCAGAATCCTTCATGCACTGATTTTTAATTATTTGATATTAACACTGCCAGAGGTGAAGTGAGAGTCATGGTATTGTTGATTGATATTCTGGCTTTAAACAGACATTTTTCCATGTCTTCTAAACATCTCACAGTCATATGGAGAGTATTTTAAGAGCTGAGTGTTGAACCATGGATGCTTGTATCACTTGGAACTTAATGGCACAAACTGTGAAATCATGGAGAGTTGAACTGAAAAATTCTGATTTTGCAAATCAGTTCAGAAGTCTACGTGAGACCTAACACTGTACATACAGAGCCACGGATTGCAGCAATTACTCCCTGATGCGTAGCTGACTGCTAGTTCAGGCTTGTCTTTCCTTATGAGCCCGTGTACTGCAAAGGAACCTATGCTGTCCAGCCTCTCTTACCCTAGCACTCTGATCAAACACAACAGTGAGCTCTGGGTTAACGTTTAGATCGAATGTATAGAAGGAGATTTACCAAGTCTCTTCTTGGCCTCCGTTAGCTTTATCAGAGATCTCATGTAATTGAAGAGGCAGAAACTAGACAGGCATGAAAATAGCAATGCATGCAGGCTGTTTCAGCAGCTCATGGCTTTCAACTACAGGGTGAGCGATGGGAAGTACAAGGAAACACGGGAAGCAGAGGCAAAAAGCAATTTTCCAGTACAATATTCGTGAATGTAGGGGAAATTAAAAAATACAACCAGACTGTTTTTATTTAACATCATTTTAAATGCATAAAATTGGCTCTCAGATTAAGATATTGAATTGTGCAGAAATATATAATAACTCCTCCCTCTTTAGGGCTCATTTCAATGTTAGAAAAAGTATTTTTTAAGTATAAATAGTAATGCCGTCTTAATTCAGATATCAAGGGCCCTCAGAAAAATGTCTTCATTCCCAGACACTCTTCTAAACTAAATCTTACTAAACAACAAACCCCCATGCACAGAATTCTCAGTCAGCCTCCCTATTGGAAGATCAAAGATCACCAAACCTTTGAGCAAAGGCTGAGATATGAGCAAGTAAGACTAAGATAAAGAAAAGAAGAGCTTGTAGCAAAGAAGGGATAATTCAGGAAAAGAGAAGTCCTTTGATCATCAGGAGTATCTGAAGCTGTATCATTTTCAGGAGCCCTGGTGGCACAGTGGTTAAGAGTTATGATGGCTGCTAATCAAAAAGTCAGCAGTTTGAATTCACCAGCCACTCCTTGGAAACCCTTGGGACAGTTCTACTCTGTCCTATAGGTTCGCTATGAGTCGGAATCCTCTTGACAGTAGTGGGTTTGGCTTTTTGGTTTATTTCATTTTCATGAAACAGAATTAGGACGTTATTTAGATAAAGAGATACAGAGAGAGAGAGAGAAGACAGAAATAGGTACAAAGAGAGAGAGAGAATGTGAGTATTAAGAAATTCACATCTCTTCCTCTACTCTCCCCACATCCACCAGGCTGGCTCTTTCTAATAAACCCTTACTCATGTTTCAAATTGCTGTCCATACATTATCGGCTCCAAAATTAATTCCCTGATATTTCTATGAAGCTAAGTGGGTCACACTAGTGATAACTATACCGCTTTACCTATCTATAGTCCTGTTTTATATTTCTCATACATTGAGATGTCTATCCCTAGCCCTGCACTGAGAGGTCATTGAATGAAAGGACTTCGTTCTACTATACCTTGTATCTCCCACAACTATTAAGCACATGGGACACAGTAAGAGTGCAATAAATGCTTTATCTAGAATCATCCAGAAGGAAAATGATAGCTGCTAATAGGGAACCAGGAAGTCAAGCACTAACCACACACTTTTCCTTAGAAGTTTTGCCTACAGCTAACTTTGATTTAATGGCTAGTGTTTCTTGATACAACGTGCAAAGAAGGAAGGGAAAGAGGAAGGTGCAGAGGGAGGGAGGGAGGAAAAAAAAAAAACTTCCCAAACCAAGCAAAGAAAAATGAAAATCTACAGTAAAGGTACTATGCTACGAGCAGAAACTGGGAAAAAAAAAAAATTATTGTAAAGAATTACTAGTTGTCAAAGTCTTTTGTATGATGAGAGGAAGCAAAGAATTTGCAATGACTTTGTGAAATCTTCCTACAGTTGGGTTATCAGATCTCGTTACTATGAGCCATCTGCTCGGTCTCTGACCTTAGTTTCTCCACCGTCGTCTCCCCCATTTTTCTTTTTTTTTTTTTTTCAGTGTGAAAGTCCTCATATTAAGATTTCATTTGTTTAAAAATGTTCTGGGACATTTTGGTCCTACTTTGGTCTTATATAGAATGGAGGGTCAGGTAGAGTTTTGTGACTTTCAAATGGAAATATTCATAATTAAAGCCAACATATGGGGGTGGCAGGTTGTCATCTCCCTCAATAATGGCTATGCTATGAGTTAATTTCGGATGCTAAATTGAAGAGCAATGAGCTCCAGAATGCATAACCCATGCAAGGATAACAGCATGCCGAGGCCAACATCCACCGGTTATTAACTGTTTCAAAAGAATGAACCTTTTAACACCCAATGCTTTGCCAATCAAATTTCACAGGCTATTCCAAAAGCAAAACATAATGATTCCGATTTCTATCCATTTCCTAATAAGCAAGTAAGGAAAGAAAAGATAAGTTACTTTTGTGAAATGCTTAAAAAGATACTACAGAGTTCACTAGAACTATTTTTAAAAAGAAAATATTTGAATGAGTTGTTTATCTCTGATGACAGTATGTAACCCCCCACGGGTAGCTCTAAAAATGGGATTATGTTATTTCCACTAAGATTAGGAAATTGTATTGACCATATGTCATTCACCATGCCACAGGAATAAGGAGACAGCCCTGACCAAACCTGATTCAAATAAGAAAGCATGCACAAAGTTATTACAACATCTTTAAGTTATGTGTCCTTCCATCATTATAGCCTAAGGATCATGAAAGTAGATTTCTAATCTTTATTATGTCCAGTGAACTTATGTATAGCAGAAGGAAATGTTGCCCTGTTGGCACCATCTTCATGATTGTTGGTATGCTTGAGTCCATTGTTGCGGCCACTGTGTCAATCCATCACATTAAGGGTCTCCCTTATTTTCACTGACCCTCTGCTTTACACCACGACGTCCTTTTCAAGCGATTGGTCTTTGCTGATGATCCGTCCACCGTAAGTGAGCCAAGGTCTCATCACCCTTCCTTCTAAGGAGCATTCTGGTTGTATTTCTTCTAAAACTCATTTGTTCATTCTTCTGGCAGTCCACTGTGTATTTTATATTCTTTGCCAACGCCACAGATCAAATGCATCAGTTATTTTTCTGTTTTCCTGTTTCTTTGCCCAGCTTTCACATGCATATGAGGCGATCATGAAAAGACCATGGCTCGGGTCAAGACCACATTAGTCATCAAAATGACACCTATGTTTTTTAAAACTTTAAAGAAGGCTTTTGAAGCAGACTTGCCCAAATACTGTTTGATTTCTTGACTGCTGCTTCTGTGGACATTGATAGTATTTTGTTGAGGATTTTTGCATTTATACTCATAAGGGATATTACTCTGTAGTTTTCTTGTGGTATCTTTGCCTTTTGGTATCTGAGGAGCCTACAGTCTAGTAGGGAGGCATAGACATCATGACAAATAAGACTTATAAAAGAAGCCTGGACAGACCACATTAGGAGCTCAAGAGTCATGGTAGTCAGTTTGCTCAGCAGGTCAGGGAAGATTTCTTAAAATGATATCAGTGTTTGGAAAGTACAGTTCTTACAAAAGGAATAGGTTTTTACAGTCAGACTAAGGGAATAAAGGCAATTACATATAACAGAAAAAATATGGCATGTTTGACGACTTTACATTAGTAGGAGGTAGATCATGATGTAAAAGGCTGGGGTGGGGTGGACATTAAGATCTGAAGGCATGAAGTTAATGACAACTTTGCCAACCCAGACAGATATCCTTATACATCATCTAAAATATTCGTATTTTATCCTCAGGCAAGAGGACAGCATAGAAGGGGTGAGTCTAGAGAATGGGATATATATCAAATTTTAGAAAGTTTGTTTTTTCCCATCATTGTGAATTACATAGGTGAAAGACTACTATTGCAGCAGTCTAGGTAAGAGAAAATGAAGTTCCGAGCTACGGCAATGACAGTAGACTGGAAGAGAGACGAGACCGTAATAAGAGCCTGGGAGAGTATTCAAAGTCTGACCTTTCATATTGCCTAGACATCAACCAAACAGCTGATGAACTTCCTGATGTGTCCTGGGTATAAATAAACACTGCATCAAATATTTTTCATATTTGTTTTTCCTTGTGTCTCATAACACCTCAATGATCTATGTACTCTAATTGTCCCTATTTTATAAATGTGAAGACAGAGGCTTAAAGCAGTTAAATTTGCCAAGGCTGCTCAGCTGGGCTGTAAAAGGTGGGGCTTAGTTGGGTAATTAATTGAATAAAAATCTACAGCCCTAAATATCATTGCCAAGTATGAGCATTTATAAAGCAAGGAAAAAGTTAAAACAAAAGGAATGTTGAAGCAAAGTCCTGCTGCATGTTACACCACGGATGAACCTTGAAGACATTATACTAAGTCAAGTCAGTCAGTCACAAAAAGACAGATGTTGTATGTTCCCACTTAGATGAAATACCTAGAATAGGCAAATGTATAGGGACCAAAGCTCATTAATGGTTACCAGGGGTGAGAGGGAGAGGAAAGAGGGTGTCACTGTCTAGGAAGCAGTGGTTACCTATTCACATGATGGAAACATGGCAGTGAACACTGGTGATGGTTGTACAACATGATTCACGTAATTGGTGTCACTGAATTGTACACATAAAAATATTAAATTGGTAAATGTTGTGTTTTATATATTTTTCACAACAATTAAAAACAAAAAGAAGGAATTTTAAAGACCACAACTTCTAGCAATCAGCAGAGAATGAAGGATAGTAAAGACCCTACAGGACCCAGTAGAATGGCCCTATAGGGTTTCCAAGAAGCGGCTGGTGGATTCAAACTGCTAATCTTTCGGTTAGCAGCCTGAGCTCTTAACCACTATCCCATGAGGGCTCCAAAGAATAAATTAGAGGGGTACAAAAGGAACCAGGTGAAGTCAGTCAATGCAGGTCAAACGAAAAAGACTTATTTGAGAAAAAAATATATATATATGTATACATATATGTGGTCACCATTGTCAAACTATAGGGTCATATGGGCATTACAGTCCAACAATGCAGATATGAAAATACAATCTTCTTTGGAAAGACTCGTTGTTGGTAAACAGTAAGGCCATCAAGGACCCTGGCTGGTGTGGTCCTATACGGTGGTGGTGGCTTCAGACTGAAAGCAGTGCACGGGAGTATGGGAACAGAAGCTGTAGAAACAGATGGCAAAGTATTAACTCTATTTTTGAGGTCCCTGATGTGAAAAGAGGAAGGATTTAATGGCGTAGAAGAGGAAAAAGATAAGAAAATAGCCAGTGAAAGAGACAGGGAACAGAGGTAATTTTTTGATATGTAAGAAAGGCATAAGATCCTTGACGGCTTTATGAAGAAGCCAGCAGAGAGGAAACAGTTAAACACATAGGAAGCCCACAAATGACGATAAGATCCTCATGGAAAAGGAAGGGTATGGGTTCATGAGCACAGATGGATTTTTTCTTTTAGTAGAATAATACTGCCATCTGAGATTACACATTAAAAATTTCAGTGATATCACTTCAGCCAGTCTTCCCAATATGCTCTTCTGGAATAACCAAATCCCCAGAGGTTTCAGAATTATTAAGGTTTCAAAAGAAAGTCAAAATCAAATGAATAATTTTCTAAAATTCCATTTCATATGTGGGCAGGACAGTGCCTGCCTTTACAGGATGCCTTTTTTCAGATCAGAATGTGCTTGAGTGGCTTGTCCCTTATACTAGACAGACCTGGACACCAGCCCAGGGCAGCCGTGAGGAGCGAGATGCATGGCCTTTTCCCTCGGTTTCTGCACAGTATCACCCTCCACTGTGTACATGTCCCACTTCATCATTAATGAGGTACCACACCTAGTCACTGGTCTCCCCCGCTCCCATCCATCTCTGAATCCTCTGCACTGGACAAGGTGCAGAGGGTCCTTCATTGGGCAAGTACTATCCACATCCCTACATACATATTTTTTTCACACTTCCTACATGTACAATTTAGTGACATTGACTATACTCTTCGGGTGTGCAACTATTCTCACCCTCCTTTTCTGAGTTGTTCCTCCCTCATCAACATGAACTCACTGCCCCCTAAGGTTCCTATTTAATCTTGCCAGTTGCTGTTGTCAATTTAATTCCATATAGATAGTTCTTAAAAGAGCATAATGCTCAAGGCAGGCCTTTTTGCTAGTTAAGCTAAACAATTGTTTGGTTTTAAGATGACTTCAGGGGATATTTTTGGTTTAAGGTTTAAAAAGATCTCAGGGTAATTCTTTCAGGGATCTACAAATTTCTAATGAAATAAAACCATTGTTTTCTGCATAAATACCCATAGCTGGTGTTGCATTCATAGATCCAGGTCTTAGGGAGTCTGAAACTGATTCAGTTTGTAGCGGGGGATCTTTATAATTAAATGAGTCCCTGGGTGGTGCAAATAGTTAATGTGCTTGGCTGATAACCGAAAGGTTGGAGGTTGCAAACCACTCAGAGGCACTTCAAAATAAGGCCTGGCGATCTACTTCCAAAAAACCAGCCGTTGACAACACTATGGAGCACAGTTCTGTTCTGACACCCATGGGGTTGCATGAGTTGGAATGGACTTGAAAGCAATTGTTTATATGTCTATAAATAAACCTACTGCCATGGAGTCAATTCTGACACATAGAGACCCTATAATACAGAGTAGAACTGTTCCATAGTGTTTAGAAGGCTGTAAATTACTTACGGAAGCAGACCACTACATCTTTCTCCTGCAGAGGGGCTAGTGGGTTTGAACTGCCGACTTTTTGGTTAGCAGCAGAGCTCTTTAACCACTGTGCCACCAGGGCTCCTGTAAACTATTTTGTTGTTGTTTTTGGGTGCCGTTGAGCTGCTTCTGACTCATAGCAACCCTGTGTACAACAGAACGAAACACTGCCGGGTCCTGCGACATTCTCAGGATCGTAGCTATGCTTGAGGCCACTGTTGCAGCCACTGTGTCAATCCATCTCATTGAGGGTCCTCCTCTTTTTCACTAACCTCTACTTTACCAAGCATGATGTCCTTCTCCAGGGACTGGTGCCTTCTGAAAACATGTCCTAAGTAAGTAAGACAAAGTCTCACCATCCTCACTTCTAAGGAGCATTCTGGCTGTACTTCTAAGACACTTTTGTCCGTTCTTCTGGCAGTCCACAGTATATTCAATATTCTTTGCCAACACCATAATTCAAAGGCATCAACTCTTCTTCCATCTTCCTTATTGATTGTCCAGCTTTCACATGCATATGAGGCTATTGAAAATATTAAGGCTTTGGTCAGGTGCACCTTAGTCCTCAAAGTGACTTCTGTGGTTTAAGACACTTTAAAGAGATCTTTTGCAGCAGATTTTCCCAATGCAATGTGTCATTTGATGTCTTGACTGCTGCTTCCGTGGGTGTTGATTGTGCATCCAGGTAAAATGAAATCTTCACAACTTCAATATTTTCTCTTTTATCATGATGTTGCTTATCGGTCCAGTTGTGAGGATTTTTTTTTTTTTTTTTTTTTATGTTGAGGTGTAATCCATACTGAAGGCTGTAGTCTTTGATCTTCATCAGTAAGTGCTTCAAGTCCTCTTCGCTTTCAGCAACCAAGGCTGTGCCATCTACATATTGCAAGTTGCTAATGAGTCTTCCTCAATCTTGATGCCGTGTTCTTCTTCATATAGCCCAATTTCTTGGATTATTTGCTCCACATACATATTGAATAAGTATGGTGAAAGTATACAACCCTGATGCACACTTTTCTTGATTTTAAATCACACAGTATCTTCTTGTTCTGTTTGAACGACTGCCTGTTGGTCTATGTACAGATTCCACACGAGCACAGTTAAGTGTTCTGGAATTCCCATTCTTCGCAATGTTACCCATAATTTGTTGTGATCCACACAGTCTAGTGTCTTTGCATAGTCAGTAAAACACCTCTTGTACATATATATATATATATATATATATATATATATATATATATATATATATATATGTAATTTGAAAGAACATAAAATCATATACGAACTGAAAACTAGGTACAAGACTCATGGAAGGTAAGTGTAATTGAAGGTCACTGAAGCTTAGGCTTCATTAGCTTCATGCTAAGCCTGGCCAACACCAGAAGAATTTAAGTTATTGGCCAAAAGTTGAGTTATAATTGTTTTGGTTTTCATGAAGTTCGCGGTCCATCACAATCTTGACAGTAGTGGGACCCACATGGACAAAATAACTAGGGAGAAAAATGATTGCCACACCATATTCCCATGTATGCCTGCAGTAAACTTCCATTACCAAAGTTACAGTGTGAGACGTATGAATTTCTATTTCTTGTGGTCTGATTGATATTTCACCCCAGGTCATGTTCTAGGACTCCCTTTGATATATCTCTCTCTAAATT
Source organism: Dugong dugon (assembly GCA_030035585.1). Lineage (NCBI taxonomy): Eukaryota > Metazoa > Chordata > Mammalia > Sirenia > Dugongidae > Dugong > Dugong dugon. The sequence goes on along the minus strand of CM057468.1, from coordinate 130,606,626 downwards.
CAGTCTCTCACTTATTCATATTAACTCTGCCTTCATTTTACCTCTTGGTTTTGTCCCTTGCTCTGCATTTTCATTACCATTCTATAAACCTCAATTCTTATCATCTTGAATGTTGAATTAATCTCCCTACTAGTCTTTCTAGCTGAAGTTCTATACTTCTAACCCATACCCCATTGATTATAAATTACACTAGTTTAAACTTCCTAAAACTCTGCTTCATATACACTGACTTCTTTTCCAAAACCTCCATGGTTCCTCAATACATACAAAGTAAAATCCTATTAGGTCCATCATGGTCTAAGCCCCACATTCAGCCTTTTTTACTGCTACTTTCTTATATAACTCCACGTTTCATGAACACCGCACATTCAGTTTTATGCCTACATTTTATGTATGCTTTTCCTCCATGTGTAATATTCTCAGCACTTTTCCCCTCATCTATTAAGTGACTATCTTTTCTATGTGAGCAATTTCAATGTAAATCTTTTTCAAGTTTCCATAACCACTTCCACGTCTTTAATTGCCTAATCACTGTCATGATACTCAGTATCTTCCTACTGTCTTATTTATCTTCTCACATTTTCTTTCTGTTGTTTCATAAAGACCACATGCCCTTTGAGGTTAGAAAACATTTAGTCAACTTATTTATTTCTCTGAACACTTAGCATATTGCTCTGTGTTTACAAGTACCTAATATTGATAATATTGTGATAATATAAAGTTGAACATGAGTTTAATTTGAATAGAATATAGCAAAAACTAGACACTGTGGCTATGAGAAGTTGCTATTTTATCATGTATAAAAGTGTCCATTGTGCTTTAAAATTATTACTAAGAAAGAGATTATTTTTAATTTCAAAGTTCTAGAGACTCAGTACATAAAACCTCAGCCTTATTCTTTTCTAATGTCACTTGAAGAAAAAATTCTGTTTCACGGCAAAATAAGCTTCTTATTTGAAGACAGAAAAGGACAAGTGGATTTCCGTACACATCTTCAAAGCTGAGCTCTGGAGAATAGAGGCTGACTGGGGATGTACACCTATTTGAAAAGTATTTAGACAGAAAAGCAGTATGTTGACACTCTTGGGTTGACAACCCTGTACATGAAGAGCTTACCATTCTTATTTGTAACTTCCTGGTAGAATATTTCACAGGCACTTACCAAATTTTTATAGAAGTTTCCTGTAAGTGTGCAATCATAAAATAAATTTTAAAAATATGCTTGAATACTCCATCCAGTTAGGCATTGTCTCTCAAATTTTCAATATTTTTAGTTTTTAAATACAATTTTTCTGCCTAATGCCTAATAGCGCCAAATATACTTTGCTAATTCAAGTTAATTGAACAACACAAGTGAAAATTTGAATTCGATGAAAGTAATATAATCTCCATATGTTTCTAAAATTTTGGTTTACTCTTGATCACAACAAGGTCTTAATAGTCAAATCATTCTGAAAATATTGTCTTTCCTATATATAAGCAGATAACTTTTCCTCGTTTATTATAATGAGCATTCCATATAAATTCACCATTGTTAGAGTGATAGTAAAATGTACCTGTGTAATCTTTAGGCACATTTTTTCTTTATTTCAATTGTAGTAATATCACCAAGAATATGTTATGCCTTTTCACGTGTAATCTTTGTTAAGCCTAACCTGATCGTTATCCACAGATGTTCCTAAAATGTTCTCCACAAAAACATTGTCCTTATCGCATCCTAACACTTCTTAAAAACTCTAGGATCTTGTAGAAATTACTTAACAATTCTTGAGAGCCAAACACTAAAATAATTCAGTCAATGTTTTAAGCATGTACCCACACAGTGGGTTTACTGTCTCATACTACTGGAGGCTAGAAGTCCAAGTTCAGTGTGTCAGCCCTGTTGAATCCTTCTGAGGGGTCTGAGAAAGAAATTGTTCCGTGCATCTCTCCCAGCTTCTGGTGGTTCCTGGAAATCCTTGAAGTTCCTTGACTTCTAGCTGCATCTGCCTCTGTCTTCATATGGCCCACTTTCCTCTGTGTGTCTCTGTCTCTTCTCTTTAATGAGTACACCAGCCACATAGGATTAGGACCTACCCTCCTCCAGTATGACTTGATGTTAACTAATAACAGCTTCAAAAACCCTATTTCCAAACAAGGTCGCATTCACAGGTACAGTGGTTTGGACTTGGACGTGTCTTTTTGGGGGCACAATTCAATCCATAACAGTTTTGTATGTACACGTGCATGTGTATATGTATGCATAGTCATTAATTTATTTTTAAGTTATTGTATGTTCCTCTAGGACATAGATTTGTTTTCAGTTTATTGTGGTCCTTTGGCTTGTCCTTTCTCTGAACCTTTGTAAGCATGTGGCGATTTCTCATTGTGTACTTACTGGAACTCAGGCCCACGTGCTAGCACAACTTGAACAGCAGTGGCCCAGAACATGGCAGAAGGATCAACTCCCTGTGCTCCATGGGATAATGGTTTGACAGGAGACAAATCATACAACAAAAGATATCACAGGAAATGAAGCTTTAGAAAAAAATATTTGTAGTAAAATTGAATGAAAACAGTTGAAAACTGTAATGTACGAAGAACTCTTATTAATTCACAAAAAAGAAAAAACAAGAAAAGTGGGAAGAAGATATGAATAAGCAATTTGTAGAAGAGGAAATCCAAACGAATAATAAAAATATGAGAATATATTCAAATACAATACTCAGGAATGTAAATTAAAATAACAATGAGTTACATTTCATACTTACTAGACTGGAAAGAATGAAAAAGATTGAGTTAATATCAGAAGGGACACAATAAAAAAAAAAGTCATATACTTAGTATCTATAAATTAGGATTAATCATATGATCTATATCATAGATCTTACGCCTAGCAGCACAGATGAGTGAGCAAATCCATTTTACCCTTGCCAGCAATAAATTTGATATCTTCTCATTGCTTTGATGAGAGATAGTATTTCAATTTTTAATTGGCATTTATTTATTTGTTGAATATTGAGTTTCACCAAATTTCCATATAACTGATGGAAAGAAAAAAATACTGTTCAAAACAAACGCTGACCCAAGCCAGTTCTGCTTCCTAGTGAAGTCAAATAATATATCTCTGAAATTACATTAAATTGGACAACCATTAAATTGGACAAAATTGTTATGAAAAATAAATTCTCTCCACCCATATCTCACTCTTTCTCTACATTCTGTAGAAACAGAAAGTGTAACAATGACACACTAGAGTAGCTTTATCTTAAAAAACAAAAAAAACCAACACAAAAAGATAAACCCAATTAAATAATGAGCAAAGACTTGAAAAGACATTTCTACAAAGAAGATATCCAAATGGTCAATAAATAGCACATGAAAAGATGCTCAAGATCATTAGTAATTAGGGAAATGCGAACCAAAACTGCAGTGAAGTATGACTTCACACCCACTAAGATGACCATTATCAAAAACAAACAAAACAAAACAGAAAATGACAAGTATTGGTGAGGATATGCAGAAATTGGAACACTTCTCTGTTGCTGGTAGGATTGTAAGAGGGTGCAGCCACTCTGGAAAAGAGTTTGGCACTGCCTCAAAAAGTTAAACGTAGAATTACCATATGATCCAGCAATTCCACTCCTACGTATATACTCAGAAGACTTGAAAGCAGGGACTCAAACAGATGCGAGTTCATTGCAGCATTATGCACAATAGCCAAAAGACAGGAACACCCAGATGTCTATTAATAGATGAATGGACAAACAAAATATGATATATCCATACAGTGGAATAGTATTTGGACATAAAGAGAAGTGAAGTTCTGACATGCTACAACACAGATGAACTTTGAAAATGTTATGCTAAGTGAAGTAAGCCAGACGCTAAAGGGCAAATGTTTTATGATCCCACTTACAGTAAACATCTAGAATAGGCAAATGCATACAGACAGAAAGGAGATTACTAGTTACCAGCGGCTGGGGGGAGGGGGGAGGGAGAGTAATTATTTAATGGGTACAGAGTCTTTGTTTGGGAGGAAGAAATTTTTGGAAATAAATAGTGGTGACTGTCGTCCAATATGATGAATATAATTAATGTCACTGAACTGTACACTTAAAAATGGTGAAAATGGCACATTTTATGTTATATATATATATTTCCCTTAATAAAAAAGCCCTCAAAATTACTGAAGCAGCCTGGAAAAGAGTAATGGGGAAGCAGAAGGAGAAAGAAGACATGAAGGGTGGAGGCAGGTACCTAGAAACATAAAGGGTTCCCAGAGAACTTGGTCGCCTGTTACGGTACAAACAGATAAATACAGTGGTGAAAATGCCCGCCCAAGCTGTGGCTGAGACGGATTTAGGTAGTGATATTAATATTAAAATGTACTGTTCACTCTATCGTCTAGAATGAGGGAGACATACTCCATCGTAAGAAATAGTCATAAGGCATTTTCTGGGGAGTTACCCTTAACCATCAAACAGTATTATGAATGGGACAAATATATATATCAAAAATAAAGCTCATTTAAATATTCGGTTGCAGGAGGATTTATGTATTACTAAGGCTGCTACAGAGTCCTAGTGGCACAGTGGTTAAGAGCTCAGGCTGCTAACCAAAAGGTTGGCAGTTCGGATCTACCAGCCGCTCCCCAGAAACTCTATGGGGCAGGTCTACTCTGTCTTGCAGGGTTGCTATGAGTCGGAACCAAATTGACGACAAAGAGTTTGGTTTTTTGAAGACTGCTGTAAATTGATTTTTAAAGCATTGAAACAGGTGCTATTAATAATGTAGCAAATGATTTAGCACATTTTATAATATTATGATTTAATTTATAATCCCTATCTCCTCATTCTCTCTCTCTCCTTCCCCCACTCACTATCACTAACATCACTACCATTCTGTCTCAAAAATCAATTTCCCCATTTCTAAAGGATACCTGTAGTTTATCACTAGCTACAGCATGGTGCTGGGAAAGAACATCAAATATGCCATGGATTGCCAGAAGAATAAACAAATCAGTCTTAGAAGTAATACAACCAGAATGCTCCTTAGAAGCGAGGATGGCAGGACTTAGCTTTTATAGACAAACAGCATCACCATCGCTAGGAAAGACGCCATGGTTGGTACAGCAGAGGGTGAGCGAAAACGAGGGAAACCCTCAATGAGATGGATTGACGCAACAGCTGAAATAATGGACTCAGACATACCAAGGATCGTGGAGGCGGCGCAGGACCAGGTAACTCCTCCTTCTGTTATACATAAGGTCGTCATGAGTGGGAGCTGACTGATGACAACTGACAACAACCAAAGATTCACTCTTTCCATGGGACACATTTGGTCACTTAGCTCAGGAACTGGAGCTATAAAATCCCGGATGAAATAATCTAAGAGTACCACCACCCCACCCCCAAAACAGAAAAGAAAAATTTGCTATCACTATGTGAAAGATGGTGCTTCCATGGGATAAAATTCTAAATTAGCTCCCTTTCAATTTTTGTGTCCTGTTATCTTGTTATTCTATCTCTGTAATGGTCAGTTTTACTTTGTTAAAAAAAAAAAAAACCCGAGAGTTTAATTACTTTACCAATTTGTAGCTAATCATCAGATGCTTTGGGTTAGAAAAACTCCAGGTAGGATCTAAGCTTTTTAAAATAATTATATTTTAAAGAGCATTTAAACCATCCTCCTATTTAATTCATGAATATGAAAATTCTTTTGGTTTTATGACCAAACAATTTAATATGCAAAAACAAGTTAATGTTTTCTCCTCTCACTCAAGATGTCCTTTTGCTACTAATAAAAAAAAATCACTCTCATTTTCTCAATATATAATAAACTATGTCACCTGCACTGTTCCAAGCACTTTGTATAGATTACGCTAATCATTGCAACAACCATTCAAAGTAGGTATTATATTCTCCATTTTATAGGCCAGAATTGGAAGAGTTATAAATAAAACCACACAAGTACAAACTGACAAAGGTATAATTTAAACCTGAATCTATCCCGTTATTAATTGTTTAAGCTTATTCACCTATTCAAATACAGCTTACAGATGGAGAAATTTTGGTAATTGTATACTGCCCCTTAATCATCAACACAAACAAGAGAGAACATTCCATTTTCCTAAAACAGTTTTCTCCTGCCCCTTTGCAGACTACCCTTCCACCAATTCCCAGCTCAGAAAACCACGGATCTGCTAACTCTCCCTGAACCCCACCAATGTCATATGAATGCATCACACAGTATGTAGTCTTTTGTGTGCTTATTTCCTCTTACCACAGTGTTTTCTAGAGTCATCCAACCATCCTATTGTGATTAGTTATATTTCCTCCATTTCCTGCTGAGTAATAATCCATAGTGGCTAAATGTCACAATTTACTTATCCACTCACTAGTTAACGAATAAATGGAGTGCTTCCAGTTTTTTATTTTTGTTTATTTTAGGCTTTTGTTACAGGACCACAGCCCTGGTGGCACAGTGGTTAAGTGTTAGACTGCTAACCAAAATATCGGCAGTTCGAATCCACCAGCCGCTCCTTGGAAACCCTATGGGGCAATTCTACTCTGTCCTGTCGGGTCAGCGTGAGTTGGAATTGACTCGACAGCAACAGGTTTTTTATGGGAACAGGACCACTGCCCTTAGTTGAAGGTGAAAGGCCATGAAGAGGGGCAGTGACTTCATTCTGTTACCCTCCTCTGAGCCTGTATACCCACAAGTCTGTCCAGCTCTGTTCACTGTCTAGTATTTCCTAGTGTTTGACTTTTGTGTTATGCCCAGGTTTCATAGTAGTTCTCTCTGGGTAATCATCTCCCAGGGTCTTTGTCATCCCCGGTAGCAGAAGTGATTCTCAGTTGAGAAGAGACACCCTCACCTAGAGGAAGAGAGCCGGACCCATCGAGCTGTGCTTCCAAGACACTCCCCCAGCACCCTCAGACATTCTGACCTTCCTACTGCATCATACTTCCTCTCATACTGTTTAATTTTTAAAAATCTAGTAAAACAACCAAAAAGATATATTTGGATGAAATTTTCTTAACTTAGCCTTCAAGCAGTGTCATACTACACATCTTTGCTTCTCTTTTCTTCTCACCGCAGTTATTCTTCTTGGACATTCTCATAGCTTTAAATACCGTCTTAGCTCAAATGATTTCCAAATATATGTTTTAGAAATACATCATCTGAGCTCATTACTGGTGTATTTTTGACTACCTTCTGCATATTTCCACTTGAACTCCATTAATAACAATCACATTTTGCAATCAATCCTTTGCTAAGTACTTTTTTAGAAAATATCTCACTGGATTCTAACCTCAATGAGACCAACATGGTTAGTTAGGATAAAGATAAAATGACGGATTGGGGAAATTTTATAGACATCACCATTCCTACCCTGCCCTAGCTAAATGACCACTGTGTCCAATGGACACTCAGCCACGCTATGTTACGGGCACTCTTAGAATCTATCAGGACTGCAGGACAGGCTATCTACGGGCTGTCACTTAATAAGCTAATAGAATTTGCAAAGATTCTAGGGAATCCACCTTAGATGTTTCCCACTTTCATGAATACTAATATTACATCTAAAGAAAATCAGTATGAACATGACTCATGAAATAGCAAGGTAGTACTGAGATGCAGCTCTAATGCTGTTGGCTGAGTTCCCATCCCAACCAAGTGAACTAATTCTACACATCCATATGTATGAAAATTAAATTTGTGCCACTAATATTTAATGGTCAGAGTCATAAACATTAAGTAATTAAATACAAATACCTACAACTTTTATGATAATGCTTTATAGAAAGGTGGAGTTGCCAGGCAATTCCTTGATGTTTTTAATATGAGCACCCATGGAATATTGAATGACAAAACTTCTGCTTGCCTCATTTATGTAAGTTTTTTGTTCATTCATTCATTCATCTATTTATTTATTTACTATATATCTGGACTTTTCTACCCATCTATTCATAAAGGATTAAAGAATACTCTCTTTCCTCCTCTGTCTATCTATCATCTATTACTTATCTCTCTGTTCTCTGAAATAATCCATAAGTGAAAGATGAACTGTAATTCCTTCTGTGTCTCCTGTTTCCTTTGTAGTCAGATTTCAAACTATTGATTCAATTTCTTTAATAGTTATAGCCTTACTCAGGCTTTCTTTTTATACTTGGATCTATTTCAATTTAATTTTTTTCCAAAAACTTGTGCATTTCATCTAAGTTTTCAAATTCATTGATGAATTTTTAACAGTGTTCTATTATTAATGTTTGCCATTTAAAATATAATGTTCCTGTTTATATATATATATTAGTTATGTGTGCTTTTCTTCTGCTTGGAGCAGTCTTATCTGATTTCCTTAAATTTTTTTTCCCCCAAATCACAGATATTTGGCTTTGCTGATCTTCCCTCTTCTTGTTTAATATTTCATTTATATCTGATCTCATTTTTGTAATTTTCCTTCTTTGGTTTTGGTGGAGTCACTCAATTTTTCTTTTTCTAAATTCTTAAAATGGACAGTTAACTAATGTTCACATTTTCTGGTTTTCTAATGTAAATATTTAAGGTTATAAATTTGCCCCATCACCTCTTTTGCTATATCTCACAAATGTTTTATTATTTTTTTCATTCTCATTCAGCTGTAAATATTTTAATTTTTCATTATAATTTCTTATTCAACCCATGAGTTGTTTAGATGTGCTAAACATCTATTACTCGAGAAAATTTTAGATTTATATCTTTGTTATTCACTAATAATTTATTTGCATTTTAGACAGATAGTGTGGTCTACATGTTAAAATCAAACCAAACCAAACCTATTGCCTTCGTTTGATTTCTGACTCATAGCAACCCTATAGGACAGAGTAGAACTGCCTTATAGGGCTTCCACTGCTGCTAACCGAAAGGTCTACACGTTACTTACTCTTTAATCTATCTTGAGACCTGATTCATGGCCTTGTATGTGATCAGTTTTCAAAACTATTCCAAATATGCTTGAGGGGAATGCATCTTTCCTATTTCTTGGATGTGAATGTCTTTATAGATTTATTAAATTAAGATTGTCAATTGTCTTTTCAAATTTTCTGTATTGTTGAAATATCCCACTGTGAGTACTGCATTTGCCAATTTCTCCCTGCTTATTCAACAATTTTCCTTTCATATAGTTTTAGGCTGTTTATTAGGTGTGTTCATGTTTGTGATTGTTATATCTTTCTCATGAATTTATCAGTGTGCATTGATACTCTATCTTTTTAATAGATTTTTTTTTAAATTTTAAACTATAAGTTATCTGATAATCATAAGCCTACACCAAAATTCTTTTGTTTGGTATTTGTTGTATATATCTTTTTTTTTTTTTCCTATCCTTTTAACTTTAATTCTTTTTTCTTATATTTTAAGTAGATCTCTAAACAGTGTTTAGCTGGATTTTTATTTTTTAAATACAAACTGAATAATTTTCTCTTTTAACTTCTATGTTTGGGTCTAGATTTTTTTAACATAATTCTTCAATTCATATTTTATGGAATTATGTTTGTCTTTTTTGTGTCTGCTTTTATTGATTTTCTTTGTTCTTTTGTTTTTAATATTCAATTTTTTTCATCTTATCTGATTTGGAATTTTATACTTTCTATTTCTCTAATGCCATTGATCACCATTGAAATGTTACCATTCATATTTTATTTAAGTTAAAAATAACTCGACCCTCTACCAAATAATACAAAAATGTTAGATTATTGTGCCTCCAATCTTCCCATCCCACCCCAAATTGCAGCCTTAGCCATACAATGGAGAGCCTTTAAAACCTATATTATGCTTCTTTTGCCACTTTTTATTTCTAGTACCTGCTTTGACATGTGTTTGAAATCCCTACATGCACTGAATTTTATTGTGGTGTGCAGAAAATATGTCATATCTTGTGTACAATTTATACTCATTTCTGTAGTCAGGCATGTTTGTGGTGTATATGGTTATACTTTGTGCCATTTTCCCTTATATACTGGATGTAATCTAGGCTGTTCTTTCTTAATCCTTTCCCCCAGTTCCACTCCAATCTTCGTCCTTTCTGTCCTTCTCGGTGTCCTTAGAACTTTCCTCTCTGGACTTCTCTTCACAGGCTCCCAGCCCTCTCTGGCTGCTTGCTGGTCTCAGCATCAGCCAGTGAAAGACCAGAGAAGCAACAATAGACAGGTATTTCTCCCCTGCTTTCTCTCTGCCCCACTGCCCTTTGGGCAGGACTTCATGTGGCCTCTTTTCCTTTGCTCCAAGCTCTCACTGGACTACATAAAGAAACACCTTTCCCTCCCCTTACTCCATTAGACACAGAAATAATAAAAGCTTCCTTCTGTTGGCACTCCCTGTTGCTTCACTATCCTGATAGGGTTTACTCACTCTGTCTCCACACCTGTAAGCACTCCATTCATTTAATACACCCTGCTCAACCTATGGGGCCCTGGTGGCGCAGTGACTGTGGCATCTGATTCCTGCAGGAGTCTTTATTGATGAGAAGCCTGAACCCAAACTATTGATGGGCAGTAAATTTGCCTTCCCAACATTTAGCTTTGTTAATTTTACTGAAATGACAGTCTTTTTTTCTCTAACGCATTGCCTTTCTTTTCTTCCGTATACTTAAGCCAAGGTTTTCGAAGAGTTCCTATGTAAATAGTTTATACAGATAGATAGACAGAATATATAGTAATATTATATATTATATAAATATAAGTACGTATATATTTATATATATTCTATCTTTGTATTTTTAAGACTTCCTTCACATTCCATCTTTTTCCTCTCTCATTTCACATGCACCCTATTCCACGGTAATACCGCTTACCCTTCACTAGCACTGGTTCCTCCTGTTTCTTGAACTGGTTAAGCCTCAGGCAGCCTGTACACACTTTGTTTTTGTTTTTTCCAAGATTTTTTTCTTTCACTTTTAATTCTTACCAGCACAAAACTACCTCTGAGACAATATCATTCTTTCTCTCTTTCTTTTCAAAACTCTTATCCTCCTACTTTTTGCTTACTTCATATCTTGTTCATTACTACTGTCTTTATGTTTCGTTTTGACATTATTCCTCTGTCTCAAAATAATTATCTGCCATTTATCAACTCCATTCTCCTCCTTCCTTTGGAGGGTCTGGCTTCCTGGCTTTCTATGCTCTCACAGCACTAGTTGATTTCCCTAGATTTCAATGAACCTTTTATCTGCCTAGTTTCTCACACTTTATTTTAGTCTTTTGAAACTGGCCCAACTCTGCCTGTCTTTTTAATTTTATTTAGTTATAATAAGCTTTGAATTATTTACATATATATGACCTTCCTTCTTCCACACAGAGGTCACAAAAAACCCTCCTTTACTGAGAGCGCCTCTAAGCCCTTATCCTCCACACCCGAGCACCTCTCCTGACTACGTTGTACACTCAAATGGCTTCTGGTGTCTTGTTTATAGGGCGTCAGTGACTTTACCCTACAGAGTGCCAATCCTTCTCTGCTTATATGAAATAGACCAGGCAGGTGGGTAATTCCATCCTCCACGTGCCAGAATTCTACTTCCCATGGATCACCTCCAGCGCAAATCCCAACTCTTGTGGTTGTTTTTTTTTTTTTTTTAATTTTAATTTTGGAATATAAAATACTGCTTTTTTCAGGACACTGGATGAGTGTCATCTAAAGCAACTATTTCTTGCTAAAAAGAATGCATAGAATCCTTAATATTGTCTTTAAACAGAGTTCTATCAGGAAATATGTCATCTTACATGAGTATAGAGTTTCACAGACAACAATGTGCACTCATACACATCATCTGGTTTTGTTGCCTGTGAAGGGCACACGCACATACAAGTATTACCCCATTTTACACATGACAAGATTGAGTTTCAGAGATATTAAGATATTCATCTAAAATAGCAGCTAATACATGCAAGAACCAAGTGAAAATAACAACTGATTTTTATTCCTGATATTCCCCTACAGCTCTGTCTACCATATTATACAGCTTTACGCTTTTCTTTCTTTTCCCTTGATACCATCTGTCTTAGTTATCTAGTGCTGCTATAACAGAAATACCACAAGTGGATGGCTTTAAGAAACAGAAATTTATTCTCTTACAGTTTAGGAGGCTAGAAGTCCAAATTCATGACACCAGCTCCAGGAGAAGTCTTTCACTCTCTGTTGGCTCTAGGAGAAGGTCCTTGTCATCAATCTTCCCCAGGTCTAGGAGCTTCTCAGCACAGGGACCCAGGTCCAAAAGACACACTCTGCTCCCAGTGCCTCTTTCTTGGTGGTATGAGGTCCCTCTCCTCTCTGCTTAATGTTCTCTTTTATTTCTCAGAAGAGATTGACTCAAGATACAGCCCGATCCTGTAGATTGAGTCCTGCCTCATAGACATAACTGCCTCTAATTCTGCCTTATTAACATTATAGAGGGTAGGATTTACAACAAATAGGATAATCACATCAGATCACAAAATGGTGGACAACCACACAATACTTGGATCATGGCCTAATCAAATTGACACACATTTTTGGGGGACACAATTCAATCCATAACACCATATTTATCATGTTACCACCTGAATTTAGTTTTGTGTCTTTAAACCCACTTAAATCTCTCAATTCCACTGTGTTACCAAAAAAAATCCCATGCCATTCAGTCGATTCTGTCTCATAGTGACCCTTTAGGACAGAATAGAACTGCTCCATAGGGCTTCCAAGGAGCAGCTGGTGAATTTGAACTGCCAACCTTTTGGTTAGAAGCCATACTCTCAGCCACTGTGCCAACAGGGCTCCTCCACTGTATTACAATGTGAATAAAGACATTGCTAACAATGAAACAAACCAAGATCTGCAGAAACCAAACTTGACCTGAACTACACAAAAGAAAGAACTTGGGTTTATGTAATATATATAGTAAAAGTCTTCAACCATAGTGTATATTCATTTGTTTGTGTGTGTGTGTGTGTGTGTGTGTGTGTGTATGTATATATATATATCTATATATGTATATATATATAGTATGTGTATATATATATACACACATATATATGAAAACCCTGGTGGTGTAATGGTTAAGAGTTTGACTGCTAACCAAAAGATCGGCAGTTCGAATCCACCAGGCACTCCTTGGAAACCCTATGGGGCCACTCTACTCTGTCCTATAGGCTCATTATGAGTTGGAATCAACTCAACAGCAATGGGTATATACAGATACATACATTGAATATATATTGAATATACACTATGAATATGAATATACAAATATGAATACACAAAATGAGCATACAAATATATTGAATGAATATATATTATATATTAAATACACGTATTAAATTATATACATATTAAATTATATTAATAATATATGGAATACTGGTGGTGCAGTGGTTAAGAGCTTGGCTGCCAACCAAAAGGTCAGCGTTCAAATCCACCAGCTGCTCCTTGGAAACCCTATAGAGCAGTTCTACTCTGTCCTACAGGGTCACTATGAGTCAGAATTGACTCTACAGCAATGTTTTTTTTTTTAAATATATACAATATAATAAAATACATAATTACGTAATTATAAATTATATACATTATATACATATTAAATTATATTTAATATTATAGATATTAAATGAATATACAAATTAATACACACTACAGTTGAAAACTTAAAAAAAAAAATCCATTCTTGCTAAGGCAGACAGATAGTAGCCCAAAATAAAACATATAAAAGTTTATATAAGTATTTAATTTTTTTTCCTAACTCAATTAATATTATATATATATACTTGTAATATAGGGACACAGACTTTTGCTTGCAGGGTTTATTCTTCCCAAGAATTCCAGAGATTTCCAGGGTTACAAATATTTCCTATTGGTTCACTTCGGTTTATTATAATGACAGGCTCCACCATAGTTCCTTGAGAAAACTGGTACCAGACATAAATATTGCAAATTTAGTGTTCTATTTTCTCTCCTTTCATAGTCAACAATCTACAAAATAGCCAAGCCTACTTTCTTTTATTTCCTTCATTCTTTTTTCCATTCTTTTTCCCCCTTCTTTCCCCCATCTTAACTCACTATTTTCTCTCCCTCTCTCCTTCTCTGTCTCTTCCTTTTCTATCATTTCTCTCTCTTTTTTTCCCTCCCTCCCTCCCTCCCTCTCTCTCTCCTCTTTCTCTCCCTCACTTCCTCTCCCTTTCCTTCTTTCTTTAGGCTTATTTTTTCTGCTGATGGGTGTTCTCCATTCTTTCATTAATTTCCACAACCAGGTCCATCTGCTGGAGTTGCTGCTATATCGCCATAGCCACTCACTCAAACATCACTTCTGCAGCCATGTCACATTCTTCCAAGATTCATCACTCACTCATATTAAAAAAAAAAAAAAAAAAAGTTCATTTGATTCTACAAATTACCTTGTTGAATATGTAACATTTGTTGTTGTTGTTGTTAGGTGCTGTCAAGTTGGCTCCAAGTCATAGCAGCCTTGTGTACAACAGAACAAAACACTGCCTGGTACCGAGCCATCCTCACAATCATTGTTATGCTTCACCCCATTGTTGTAGCCACTGTGTCAATCCATATCATTGAGGATCTTCCTCTTTGTCGTTGACCCTGTACTTTACCAAGCATGATGTCCTTCTCCAGGGACTAGTCCCTTGATAACACGTCCAAAATATGTGACTTAGTCTTGCCAGGCTTGCTTCAGTAACATTTACTGTACCAATTTTTCAAATGAGATAACTGAAGTGCAGAGAGTTTCAGTACTTTTTCAAAGATCATGAAAAGTAAATGAGAGATAAAAAATAAAATAAAAGGCTAAGAACTCTGATCTCTTAATTCATATTCCAGGATTTATTGATGGCGCTCACATCCATAATGTATTCCAGGATGTATTGATGGAGCTTACACCCATAATGTATCATTTGCAGTCTGATTAATGTAACTCTAGGAGCTCGATGGCATGTCAAAACCAATTCATCAACAAATGGAGCATTAAGCACCTTCATGTTTCAGAAGTTTCTTGAGCTGGGTATGGATGTAATAAAAATATTCTAGTACTGAAACCCACCACTTGTCTGTCACTTTGTCATACTGTGGTGGCTTGCATGTTGCTGTGATGTTGGAAGCTATGCCACAGGTATTTCAAACACCAGCAGGGTCACCCATGAGTGACAGGTTTCAGCAGAGCTTCCAGACTAAGACAGGCTAGGAAGAAGGACCTGGCGATTTACTTATAAATAAACTGGCCAGTGAAAACCTTACAAATAACAGTGGAACATTATTTTTATTTAGTTACAAAACATAAATCCCTCAGGTCATAAGATACTCAAAATACGACTGGGGAAGAGCTGCCTCCTCAAAGTAGAGTTGACCTTAACGACATGGATGGAGTAAAGCTTTTAAGATCTTCATTTGCTGATGTGCTATGAATCAAAATGAGAAGAAACAAAGGCAAACATCCATTAATAGTTAGAACGTGGAATGTACAAAGTATGAATCTCAGAAAATTGGATGTTGTCAAAAAGGAAATGGAATGCTTGAAGATAGATAACCTAGGCATTAGTGAGCTGAAGTGGACTGGTATTGGCCATTTTGAATCAGACAATCGTATGGGCTACTAAGCCAGAGATGGCAAACTGAAGGGTAATGGCACTGTACTCACTGTAAAAAAGAACATTTCAAGATCTATCCTGAAGTACAATGTTGTCATTTATAGGATAATATCCATATTATCATATTACCAGTTATTATGACTATTATTCAAATTCATGCACCAAACACTAATGCCAAAGATAAAGATATTGAAGATTTTTACCAACTTCTGCAGTTGAAATTGATCAAACATGCAGTCAAGATGTCTTGATAATTACTGGTGATTTCAATGGGAAATTTGGAAACAAAGAAGAAGGATCTGTAGTTGTAAAACATAGCCTTGGTAATAGAAACAATGCCAGAGTTCACATGATAGAATTTTGCAAGACCAACAACCTATTCATTGGAAATACCTTTTTTCCAACAACATAAACTGCAAATATATGGGTGGAACTTGCCAGATGGAATACACAGGAATCAAATAGTCCACTAAATGTGTGGAAAGAGACAAAGGAAAAGCTTAATGTCATCACTCAGAAAAAGTAAACTAGTTGTAGGATGACATCAAGGACATCATACGTGAAAAAAGCAAAAGATCATTAAAAAGTCAGGGAAGAAAGAAAAGACCAAAATGGTTGTCAGAAGAGACTCTGAAACTTACTATTGAATGGAGAGTAGCTAAAGTGAATACAAGAATGAAGTAAGAGCTGAACTGAAGATTTCAAAGGGAAGCTTGAGAAGACAAAGTAAAGTATTATAATGAAATGTGCAAAGATCTGGAGTTAGAAAACCAAAACGGAAGAACATGCTTGGTATTTCTCAAGCTGAAAAAACTGAAGAAAAAATTCAAGCCCCAAGTCACAAAATTGAAGGATTCTGTGCACAACATATTGAAGGAAGCAGGATGCATCAAAAGAAGATAGAAGGAATATACAAAGCAACTGTACCAAAAAGAATTGGTTGATGGTCAACCGTTTCAGTAAGCAGCACATGATCAAGTATCAACGGTACTGAAGGAAAAAGTTCAAGCTACACTGAAGGCATTGGAGAAAAACAAGGCTCTAGGACTTGACAGAATACCAATTGAGATGTTTCAACAAAGCAATGGAACAATGGAAGGGCTCGCTCATCTATGCCAAGAAATTTGGAAGACAGCTACCTGGTCAACTGACTGGAAGAGATTCATATTTGTGCCCATTCCAGAGAAAGCTGATCCAATCAAATGCAGAAATTATCAAACAATATCATTAATATCACATGGAAGTAAATTTTTGCTAAAGATCATCCAATAGCAGTTGCAGCAATACAATCAACAAGGAACTGCCAGAAATTCAAGCTGAATTCAGAAGAGGATGTGGAACCAGGGATATCATTGCTGATGTCAGATGGGCCCTAACTGAAAGCAAAGAATACCAGAAGGATGTTTATCTGTGTTTTTTTGACTATGCTAAGGCATTTGACTGTGTGGATCATACAAATTTGGATAACATTGTGAAGAATAGGAATTCCAGAACATTTCACTGTGCTCATGAAGAACCTGTACATAGATCAAGCAAGAGCCAGTCATTCCAACAGAACAGGGGGACTCTGTGTGGTTTAAAATCAGGAAATGTGAACATCAGGGTTGAATCCTTTCACTATACTTATTCAATCTGTATGCTGAGCAAATAACCCCAGAAGCTGGGCTATAAGAAGAAAAATGGGGCATCAGGATTGGAGGAAGACTCATTAACAATCTGTGATATGGAGATGACACAACCTCACTTGCTGAAAGTGAGGAGGACTTGAAGCACTTACTGATGAAGACCAAAGACTACAGACTTCAGTATGGATTGCAGTTTAACATAAAGAAAACACAAATCCTCACAAGTGAATCAATAAGCAACATCATGATAAATGGAGAAAACACTGAAGTTGTTGAGAATTTCATTTTACTTGGATCCACAATCAACGCCTATGGAAGCAGCAGTCTAGAAATCAAAAGACACATTGTATTCAGTAAATCTGTTGCAAGAGAATTCTTTAAAGTGTTAAAAAGCAAAAATGTCACTTTGAAGGCTAAGGTGTGCCTGACCCAAGCTGTGGTATTTTCAATCACTTCATATGCATGCAAAAGCTGGACAATAAATAACGAAGACCAAAGAAGAATTGATGCCTTTGAATTGTGGTGTGGATGAAGAATATTGAATATACCACAGACTTCCAGAAGAATGAACAAATCTGTCTTGGAAGAAGTACAGCCAGAATGCTCCTTAGAAGCGAGAATGGCCAGACTTCCTCTCATGTACTTTGGACTTGTTATCAGGAGGGACCAGATCTTGGAGAAGGACATTATGCTAGGTAAAGCAGAGCATCAGGGAAAAAGAGGAAGACCCTCAATGAGATTGACATGGTAGCTGTAATAATGGGCTCAAACATAGCAATGATTGTGAGGATGGATGGCACAGGACCGGTCAGTGTTTTGTTCCATTGTACATAGGGTTGCTATGAGTCGGAACTGACTGGATGGCACCTAATAGCAGCAAGTGCTAAAATGACTTAAGAGCTGCAGAAATCAAACCTGACTCAAACATGTGAAACTGCAGTTTGAATTTCCTTTTTAATATTTTTATTTTGTTTCGTTTTTCTCGTATGTAATTAAAAACCTAGGGTTCTTTTTTAAACTTAATATTGACTAACACATACGCTTCCTTTCCCTTGCTCAAGTTTGCACAGGCATTTACTTGAGGCAGAACATTATTTAGAAACAGTAATTTCTCCTGCCCTTTGCCCAGGTTTACCCTTTGCATGGAGAAACACATTATTAGTTTTCAGCGAACTGGGTCAGGTAAAATCAAGAACTCACATAAAATCACATCAACCCTACTCTGTTTCTGATTCACTTAACTTTTCCTGATTTATGCTGATTATATGAATACAGGACACAGGAACCCAAAGTCAATGAAAAGACAGAGCATCAATAGCCTTTCTAGCTGAATTTCTGAAATAGCAGCAATTATTAATTGAATATTAGCATCATTATGATTATTATTCTCAAGTTTAAACCAAAAGGGAATATTTTTAAGTATATGCAGGAATAATACTAGGTAGAAAAACTACAAGTGGCCTCAGAATTTCATTTGCTTTTCCAAGAGTGTCCGTGACATTAATTCCACCAAACCTCTCCTGGCTGCTGTTGTGTATAAACTACTGGTTCCTCATAATGGCGTATGGCATTTCAATTTCAAACCTGCCCTCCATAAACAGGATGAAGAATTACTCTGTTCATGTATAAACCGCTTTGTTACTCCATGTTTACCTACCATAATCAATAACACCCAAATTGAAAAAAAAAATCAAAGCATAAGAAAAGTAAAACAATTTTATTTCATCTACTAAGCAAATTATTTATTCTTTTCTGAAGTTGAAAAGATTATTAAAACAATAAATGCCACAAAGTAAGCTTCATCATACAAAAGCTGTGATGTAAAATAGGCAGAAAAGTATTCCATGAACCTGCTTAGTTTCTAAAGATGATTTGTTTATGCACTTATTGATTTCTTCTGATGTATAATCTAGTCTAGCGTCTCTGTTCATCAGCACTGACCTGTCCTCTGTAAAACCCCCAAATAGTGTAATAAACATTATCTAGGAAAATATTTTAGTCTCCAGAGCAGTATCTTCCTGTATAAAGAAAGGGCTAGTAAAAATCAAGTAATCTAAATGGACTTCAGTCTGCGCAGGTTAACCACATTGAAAGAAAACGTTTATTAAAACAAAAACATTGACTTTTCTTCTTAAATTCTAAAGTGAATTTTAGTTTTGACGTGATATAAATTTGGAATAGAGCTTCTGTATGCAGCTGACTGGATTCTGCTCCTCACTTATTCCTTCCAGCCCTCAAAGTGAATCTTTTCTTGAATTAAATATCTATTAATTACTATATTAAAGGGCATATCCATTGCCATCAAGTCAATTCTGACTCATAGCGCCCCTGTAGGACAGAATAGAACTGTTCCATAGGGTTTCCAAGGCTGTAATCTTTATGGAAGCAGATTGCCACATCTTTCTCCTGTGGAGCAGCTCGTGGGTTCAAACCACCAACCTTTCAGTTAGCAGCCCAGCGCTTAACCACTGTACTACCAGAGCTCCTTATTAAAGGGCATACTATGTGCAAGCATAGTAAGAAGAACATTTCATACATTATCTTTAATTCTTACAATAACCCAACTACTTGGTTATTATTTGGGGGTGAAAAATTAAAAAACCTGAGCAAAGTCAATGATTAGCCCAAGGTCATACAGCTCCCAACCCAGATCTGTCTGATCCCCAAGCTCACAGGGTCCTTGTATGACAATGGCTTCAGAGATGGGTGTAGGTTAAACAGGTATGAAAAGGAAATGATTATGGGTGGATCATATTTTTGCGAAGCATGTACCATATTGACCACACAGTGTTGGGTGGGAATAATGACTCAAATGAGACCCATGAATCATCAGTTTGGACTTGGGAATATGGCTAGGACTGGCATCCCTGAGTGGTGCAAATGATTAAGTGCTCAAATACTAGCCAGAAGATTGGTGGTTCAAATCCACCCAGAGAAGCCTCAGAAAACGGGCTTGGCGATCTGCTTCTGAAAGATCCCAGCCTTGAAAACCCCATGGAACAGTTCTACTCTGCACACACAGGGTCACCATGAGTTGGAATTGACTTTATGGCAACTAACAATGACAATGGTGTGTTTACTAGAAGCAGAATGGCAGCTATTAGGGATTTTTGAGTGAAATTTTGGTGTGTTCAGAGTATGGAAGCCAGAACTTCAATGTCAAGTACTGGTAAAGAAAGGGTCAGTGTGTGTTTGCCCAGAGTTGACGGGTGTGGTCCTCCCCATCCCCTCCTGACTCTCCCTATCTATGGTGTTCTCCCTGCATTTCAGCCTGTTCCTTCTTCTGCATTTTTCTCTCTCCTGCTCCTGATGTACACCTCTTCTCTCTCTCTTTCCTTCTTCATCTTCATATTCTATTGCCAATTTCTGCCTTGTTTCTTCTGACTTCACTACAGTTATTTCTCTTCCCTGTTAGATCGGTGTCTCTCTGTAGCATAAATCCTGGAAATCTCTGAGTTAGTATTATCCTACCCCTCATCAGTTACAAAACTGCTAAGTCCTTCATACTATTTTTATAAGAAGTCATATAAAATAATTTTGCCATTATTTAAATGCTTTACATAAAATATTAAAAGTTTTTAAATAAGCTGGCAAGGGATAGAGTAAAACTAAGTCGTATCTTTTTCTTAAGTATTTTAAAAATCTTCTAGTAGTGAATTGATGTGTGAGCTGTTGAGGTAGTACATGATTGACCAGAAGTTTATATATTCTGTGAATATATAGATCTGGAACTGAATATTGGATTTCTGACTGTGGTATCATTTTTCAACCATATGAGCCCCAGCTTCAATATGAATAGCGTGGTTCAAAGAGTTTGAGGGAGTTAGGGGCTGGTTAAGGAAAGACAAACCCATGAAATAGTAGTGTTGCATAACAAGCTATTTACTGGGGCCAAGGCACTGACAGTGACATGCAGGGGGTGGTCCCATTGCCAAAGGTTGGCCTGAGGCACACAGAAGAGGGAGCCACCAGGAGGGCAGGAGAGCAAGGTAACTCTTGAGGGAGAGGAGAGAAAAAAGAAGCTTACTTATGCTAGGCAATGCCCCTCTGCAGCAAGGTGGTGAGTCTCTGGGTCAGAGAGTCCCAAGGGCACCAGGTACTTACAGTCTTTATAACCACGGGGTTTATCTTATCTAGGTGTGGCAGGGAGGTCTTGTGGTGCAGTGGTTAAGAGCTTGGCTGCTAACCAAAAGGTCGGCAGTTCAAATCTACCAGCTGCTCCTTGGAAACCCTATGGAGCAGCTGCAGTTCTACTCTGTCCTTTAGGGTCACTTTGTGTCGGAATCAATTTGATGGCAATGGGTTTGGTTTCTTTCTTTCTTTTTTTTTTTTTAAGTAGGTCTAGCAGATGTTACCTACCCACCCCCCAAAAAAAAAAAAATCTGCAGGACCTACCCTCCACCCTCAAAAAATTATGGTGTTGGCAAAGAATATTGAATATATATTTATTAAGAAAATGTTCTGCATCTTACTTTGGTAAGTGGTGTCTGGGGTCTTAAAAGCTAGCAAGCAGCCATCTAAGATGCATCAATCAGTCCCATCCACCTGGAGAAAAGGAGAATGAAGAATACCAAAGACACAAGCAAAGTATTAGCCCAAGAGACAGAAAGGGCCACATAAGCCAGAGACTTCATTAGCCTGAGACCAGAAGAACTAGATGGTGCCTGGCTACCACCAATGACCGCCCTAACAGGGAACATAACAGAGAGTCCCTGATGGAGCAGGAGAAAGATGGGGTGCAGAATTCAAATTCTAGTAAGAAGACCAGACTTAATGCTCTGGCTGACACTGGAGGAACCCCAGAGAGCATAGGCTCTGGACTCTCTGTCAACTCAGAACTAAAACAATTTCCAAGGCCAACTCTTCAGACAAAGATTGGACTGGACTGTGGGACATAAAATGATACTCATGAAGAGTGTGCTTCTTAGCTCAAGTAGATACATGAGACTAAATGGGCAGCTTCCATCCGGAGGTGAGATGAGAAGGACGAGAGGGTTAGAAGCTGGTTGAATGGTGGAAAGGAGGAGTGTGCTGTCACAGTATAGGGAGAGCAACTAGGGGTCACATAACAATCTATGTATAAATTTTGGTATGAGAGACTAACTTGAAATATAAACTTTCACTTAAACTACAACAAAAACAAACAAACAAGAAAAGAATATTGAATATACCATGGACTGTCAAAAGAACAAACAAAACTGTCTTGGAAGAAGTGCAGCCAGAATGCTCCTTAGAAACCAGGATGGCGAGACTACGTCTCACATACTTTGGACATGTTGTCAGGAGGGACCAGTCCCTGGAGAAGAACATCATGCTTGGTAAAGGGTCAGCGAAAAAGAGGAAGACTCTCAACAAGATGAACTGACACAGTGGCTGCAACAATGGGCTCAAACATAACAGCGATCATGAGGATGGTGCAGGACTGGGCAGTGTTTTGTTCTGTTGTACACAGGGTCGCTGTGAGTAGGAACTAATTCGACAGCATCTAACCACAACGACAGCAGATGTTGGGTGCGATTTCACAGGGTATGTAAGCAGGCAGGCTCTAATTGGCTAAAAATTGCTTATTTGGGCTATTTTTTAAATAATTGGATGTGTAAAACTTTGAGCTTTGTGTCAGTGGGATTTTCGGGCTAATGGACCCAGCTTACTATGAAGAAATAAATGATCTGGGGCCAATACACAGAGACCATCCTTGGATCATTTTTATAACACATGGGAATAATAAAACCTGCATCACAGATTAGATGAAGCTATCAATGTAAAACTATTTAGCATGTGTGAATTAACTTTTATTATAATTATCAATTAAAAAAAAATAAGTCAGGATGTTAGAATCTGCCTTTTGCTTCTCACGAAGATATCTGCTATTCCTGACTTTGCTGTCTACTTGGAGATTTGAGACCATGCTATATGAGAATCCCAACCTTCCCTTATTCGGCTGGAATAAAAAGAGACAGGATTTTGGAATGAGAGTTCTCATGATTTGTTCACTGTATGGGTTTTCCATTCATTTATTCATGCATCCAATAAATATTTATTCAGCAGCTGCTATGTGCCAGGTACCCATCTGTACTCTGGTGCCACAATGGTGAACAAGCAAAACAAAGTCTTTCTCTTGTGCAATGTGCAACAGAAGTTATACAAATTAGATAGATACACAGACAGAGATAGGAAGGTAGGCCCATTGGTCGGTTGATAAGCAGGTAGATAGATAAAAAGTGGGATAGTATGATAAAATATGACGTTATCGTTGTTGTTTTGTGCCATTGAGTTAATTCCAATTCATAGCAACCCTATAGGACAAAATAGAACTGCCCCTCTTTGCACTTACCATTTCCTCTTCCAGGAAATAGCTTGATCTTCTTGTTCCTTTACCTCAATCATGTCTCTGCTTAAATGTTATTTCTTCAGAGAAGTTCCTTCTGTCTGTTCTATTGACTATTGTACTTCTATATATTGAGGTAAAGGAACAAGAAGGTCAAGATATTTCCTGGGAGAAGGAAGGGCAAGTGCAAAGACTATGGAATGGGATCTCGCTCTGGTTGTTCAGAGAACAGAGAACAGGAAAGCCCAAGGGGCTGAGGCAGGGTGTGTGGGGGGAAGAAATAGGAGATGAATCCTACTGAGTTCAGACCTACAGACAGAGGTCAGATCGTGTGGGCTTGTAGGCTACTGCAAGCTAGTTTTGATACTCTGTAGGATGGACTTCACTGGAGGTTTTGAGTAGGAGAATAACCTGAAAATATTTTTGTCTTAAAAGGATCACTCTGGCTGATACCAGGAGAATATACAAGTTATTTAAACTCTCACAATCTCAAATTCTCATTTTTGAAATAGGAATAATACTATTTACCTAGTGCTGTCCTATGAGCACAGAATGAATTACAGATGTAATGCCTGACACATAGTAAGAGCTCCATAACAAGTATCTCTTTGTCTGTGTTTCTTTCTCCTGAGTTAGAGAAAAAATATCATTATTCCTTTTAAAGCTGATTTTGCCAATCACTTCTATGTCTTAATTCCTCTTTTTTCTACCTCTGTCTGGCTTTTGTCTGTCAGAAATTCATCCTCTCCATCCTCCATGTCTCTCCCAATGGCTTATTCTCTCAATCTTTAAGCCTATACACATCTTCCTTACCTAAAACAAGTCTTTTTTTTCTTTTTTTTCAATCTTGATAACCCATTATATGGCACCACTCTCCTTCATTTTGAAACAAAATTTCTTACAGGTAATCATCAGTGTAGAATGCCTCCATTGCATTCACATTCCATTGTTTTCTTATCTGTTCATGCTCTGACATTTCCATGACTGTCCTAGTGAGCCTATGTCCTGACCGTCCCACCAGCAGACAGACAGTGGAGACATCAACAACAATGGCAATGACTTGACCGTCCCACCAGCAGACAGACAGTGGAGACTTTAGCCATGATGGCAGTGACATGACTGCTGTGGCAGGTTCACGGTTGTGTGTTTGCCAAGAGGCTCCAGAAAGAGACAGATACGTTCTTAAAAAGGAATCTGTCATTTTTCATCCTTAGAAAAGGTGACAGCATGAGCAAAGTTCTGGCTAGTAGGAAATAAAAATTATTTCAGAGAACGTACTATGGAAAACTCCAATTAAAAATAGCCCTGCTGTGGGGCTTCCTCTCCTGCTATGATTAGGGAGCTAGTACTGGACTTGCCTGTCCACTGTAAACAACTTGACAACTGGGAAATCTCTATGGAAAAAACTGCTTCAAGACACTGGACAAGATGCACTGCAGAATCTTGACACATGGCATGAGTAAATAAACGAAGGCTCATGATGACTGGGTTTCTGCCCACAGGCACTGCTGGACAGCAGCATTGGAAGTGGGGGGGGGGGGCAGGGCAGAGCATGGTGTCCCTACTGAGCTGAGGAGCCAGAGCTTAGAATTCAAGGAGGTGAGGCAGTGAGGATTTATGGGAAAGAATACTGGAAAGGAAGGAGCTGTGCAGAAAATTAAATTCAGATATCTGTAGAAGGGTCCCGTTGAGTGTTTGCTGAACAATAAGCTATACATATTTAGGGTGAAAGACACCAGGGGGAAGAACCTCTGGGAGATGCAAGCTAGACATTTCTTAGACCTCACACAAGCCTGGGAGATAGTCGAGTCTGCACCAGCCAGACTGGAAAGGCCTTGTACACCCAGAGCATTCTGTCAGTGATCCCTGAGTGCCATGTCTTAGCAGTGACAAGTGCTCATACTTGCTTACAACTTACCCACTCACCTCACCTGACCAAGCTTTAGTCAGGTTCTCTCCTCCCCAAGGCTCCTCAACTTTGGCTCACCTCCAAGCTGAAGGGAGCCCTAAGGTTCAGACATTCTCCCTTGCCAGCTCCTTCTGAAAATCAGCCAACCACAGAGAACAACAATTTCCTGTTGATCTGCTCCAATCATGGGTTCTGCTCACCTCCATCTGCTTGCTCTACTCCCCACAAATTTCCTGCTAGCCCTCCTTACCCCTTGTAGTAGCTAAATGATAACCACAAAAAGATATGTTCATGTTTTAACCCTCAGAACCTGTGAGTGTGAACTTACTGGGAAAAAGGATCTTTGTAGAGGTAATTAAGTTAAGGATGTTGAGATGAGACCATCCTAGAGTATCCAAACCAAAAAACCAAATCTGTTGCCGTTGAGTTGATTCCAACTCATAGCTACCCTATAGGACAGAGTAGAACTTCCCCATAGGGTTTCCAAGGAGTGCCTGGTAGATTTAAACTGCTGATGTTTTGGTCAGCAGCCATAGCTCTTAACCACTACACCAGCAGGGTTTCCTAGGGTATCCACGAGAACCCTAAATTCAATGACAATTGTTCTTATAAGAGACAAAAGAGAAGACACAGAGAAAAGGAAAAGATCACATGAAGATGGAGGTACAGATTGAAACTATGAAGCCACAAGCAAAGGAACACCTGGAACCACTAGAAGCCAGAAGAGACAAGAAGAACTCTGCCTCTGGAGGGAGCGTGGTCTGGACGGCACCTTGATTTTGGACTTCTGGCCTCCAGCACTGTGTTTTAGGCAACCAAGATTGTTGTAATTTGTTAAGTCAGTCCTAGGAAACTAACACACCACTCCCTATAAAAGAAAAGCCTTTTCCCGTTTGACTTTGAGATGCTTACAGATCCTGAGTTTGGAGTAATCTTCCTTTTACAATAGTCTTTTTGAGTAAAGTCTTTCCTTACTTAAGTCTAGCTTTATTTTTATTTGACACTACTTGTCATGGATTGAATTGTGTTCCCCAAAAGTATCTGCCAACTTGGCTGGGACATGATTCCCAGTATTGTACGATTGTGTACTGTTTTGTAATCTGATGTGATTTCCTTATGTGTTGTAAACTCTATCACTATGATGTAATAAAATGGATTAGCAACAGTTATACTCTTGAGGTCTACAAGACTAGATAGTGTCTTAAGCCAATCTCTTTTGAGATATAAAAGAAAAACGCAAGCAGGGTCACAGGGGAACCTCACACCACCAAGAAAGCAGTACTGGGAGCAAAGAGTGCCCTTTGGACCTGAGGTTCCTGTGCAGGGACGCTCCCAGACCAAAAGAAGATTGATGACATGGACATTCCTCCAGAGCCAACAGAGAAAGCCTTCCCATGGCGCCGACACCCTGAATTTGGACTTGTAGCCTACCAGACTGTGAGAGAATAAACTTCTCTCTGTTAAAGCCAACCACTTGTGGTATTTCTGTTAGAGTAGCACTGGATGACTAAGACACTAGTATAGCTAAAATCTCTCACAACTTGACCAACAAGTATCATCATGATAAACGGAGAAAAGACTGAACTTGTCCAAGATTTCGTTTTCCTTGGATCCACAATCAACACCCATGGAAGCAGTAGTCAAGAAATCAAAATGTATTGCACTGGACAAATCTGCTGCAAAAGACTTCTTTAAAGTGTTAGAAAGCAGAGATGTCACTTTGAGGACTAAGGTGTGCATGACCCAAGACAAGGTATTTTCAATCGCCTCATATGTGTGTGAAAGCTAGACAATGAGTAAGGAATACTAAAGAAGAACTGATGCCTTTGAATTATGGTGTTGGCAAAGAATATTGAATATACCATGGGCTTCCAGAAGAACAAACAAATCTGTCTTGGAAAAAATATAGCCAGAATGCTCCTTAGAAGCAAGGATGGCAAGACTTTGTTCCATGTACTTTAGACGTGTTATCAGAAGGGACCAATCCTTGGAGAAGGACATTATGCTCGGTAAAGTAGAGGGTCAGCGAAAAAGAGGAAGACTCTCAACGAGACAGATTGACACAGTGGTTGCAACAATGGACTCAAACATAGCAACAATTGTGAGGATGGCACAGGACCAGGAAGTGTTTCATTCTGTTGTACACAGGGTCGCTATTATTCAGAACCTACTTGATGGCACCTAACAACAAATTTTTCTCTGGTATCATCTTTCTGACAGCAGGATTGCTGAAGATAAATTATTTTGTTGTTGTTGTTTGTTTTTGCTCTGGAAAAATCTTGTTTTGCAGCTGTTTTTGAAGAGTGTTTTTCCTGGATATAGAATTCTAGTTTGACAGTTTTTTCTTTCAATATTGTAAAAATATTGTTCCAGTGTTTGCTGGGTAGTTTTGTTTCTGATGATTACGCTGAGGTTTTTTTTCTCTTGTTCCCTCTTATGAAATGAATCTTTTACCTGGCCACTGTTTAGATTTCCTCTTTACCACCGATTTCCAATAAGTTGTTTATGAGGTTCCTTGGGGTATTTTTGTTGTTGTTGTTTTGCTTATATTGCTTGTGTATCTTTGTATTTCTTTATCTTTTTCTTGTCAGTTTTTCCTTTATTATTATATATATATTTTATATATGAAGGTTTGCAGAACAAACTAGCTTCTCATTAAACAATTAGTACACGTTGTTTTTTAACATTGGTTAACAACTCCATGATATGTCAACACTCTCCCTTCTCCACCTTGTGTTCCTTATTAGCAGCTTTCATGTCCCTATTGCCTTCTAGTCCTTGCTCCTGGGCTGGTGTGCCCCTTTAGTCTCGTTTTCTTTTATGGGCCTGTCTAATCTTGGGCTGAAGGGTGAACCTCAGGAGTGACTTCATTACTGAACTAAAAGGGCATCCAGGGGCCATACTCTTGGGGTTTCTCCAGTCTCTGTCAGACCAGTAAGTCTGGTCTTTTTTTTTTTTTTTGTGAGTTAGGTTTTTGTTCTACGTTTTTCTCCACTTCTGTCCAGGACCCTCTACTGTGATCCCTGTCAGAGCAGTCGGTGGTGGAAGCCGGGCACCATCTAGTTGTGCTGGACTCAGTCTGGTGGAGGCCGTGGTAGTTGTGGTCCATTAGTCCTTTGGACTAACCTTCCTTTGTGTCTTTGGTTTTCTTCATTCTCACTTGCTCCAGACAAGGTGAGACCAGTGAGTAGCTTAGATGGCTGCTCACAAACTTTTAAGACCCCGAACGCTACTCATCTAAGTAGAATGTAGAACATTTTCTTTATAAACTATGTTATGCCAGTTTAGGTAGATGTTCCCCGAGACCATGCTCCCTACAGCCCTCAGCCCAGTAATTTGGTCCCTCAGGGAGTTCGGATGTGTCTCTGGAGCTTCTGTGACCTTGCCTTTAGCCTTTAATTTAGGGCTAATTTAACTATGTTGATCTATGCAAAGTATTGAAGAGTTCAAAACATGATAAATGCATTTTGTTGTTGTTGTTAGGTGCCATCGAGTCCATTCTGATTCATAGTGACCCTATGCACAACAGAATGAAACACTGCCTGATCCTGCGCCATCCTCACAATTGTTGCTATGCTTGAGCCCATTGTTGCAGCCACTGTGTCAATCCATCTCATTGAGGGTCTTCCTCTTTTTCACTGACCGTTTACTTTACCAAGCATGATGTCCTTCTCTAGGGACTGATCCCTCCTGATAACATGTCCGAAGCATACGAGACATAGTCTTATCATTCTGGCTTGGAAGGATCATTCCGGTTGTACTTCTTCCAAGATAGATTTATTCCTTCTTTTGGCAGTCCATGGTATAGTCAATATTATTTGCCAATGCCACAATTCAAAGGCGTCAATTCTTCTTTGGTATTCCTGATTCACTGTCCAGCTTTTGCATACATATGAAGCGATTGAAAACACCATGGCTTGGATCAAGCTCACTTTAGTCCTCAAGGTGACATCTTTGCTTTTCAACACTTTAAAGAGGTCTTTTGCAGCAGATTTGCCCAATGCAATGCATCTTTTGATTTCTTGACTACTGCTTCTGTGGATGTTGACTGTGGATCCAAGTGAAATGAAATCCTTGACAATCTCAATGTTTTTTTTCTGTTTATCATGATGTTTCTTATTGGTCCAGTTGTGAGGATTTTTGTTTTCTTTATGTTGAAGTGTAATCCATACTGAAGGCTGTGGTCTTTGATCTTCATCAGTAAGTGCTTCAAGTCCTCTTCACTTTCTGCAAGCAAGGTTGTGTCATTTGCATAATGCACGTTGTTAATGAGTCTTACTCCAGTCCTGATGCCCTGTTCTTCCTCATATAGTCCAGCTTCTTGGATTATTTGCTCAGCATACAGATTTAATAGGTATGGTGGAAGGATATAACCCTGACCTATACCTTTCCTGACTTTAAATCATGCAGTATCCCCTTGTTTTGTTTGAATGACTGACTCTTGATCCATGTACAGATTTCTCATGAGCACAATTAAGTGTTCCAAAATTCCCATTTTCTGCAACGTTATCCATAATTTGTTATGATCCACACAGTTGAATGTCTTAGCATAGTCAATAAAACACAGGTAAACAACTTTTTGGTATTCTGTGCTTTCAGCCAGGATCCATCTGATATCAGCAATGATATCCCTAGTACCATGTCCTCTTCTAAATCCAGTTCGAATTTCTGGAAGTTTCCTGTTGATATACTCCTGCAGCTGCTTTTGAATGATCTTCAGTAAAATTCTGCTTGCATGTAATATTAATGATATTGTTAGATTATTTCCACATTCAGTTGGATCACCTTTCTTGGGAATAGGCATAAATATGTATCTCTTCCAGTCTCTTGGCATAGATGAGTGAGCACTTCTAGTGCTGCATCCGTTTGTTGAAACATCTCAATTGGTATTATGTCTATTTCCAGAGCCTTGTTTTTCACCAATGCCTTCACTACAGCTTAGGCTTCTTCCTTCAGTGCCATTGGTTCCTTATTATATGCTACCTCCTGAAATGGTTGAATGTCGACAAATTCTTTTCGATATAGTGACTCTGTGTATTCCTTCCATCTTCTTTTGATGCTTCCTGCATCGTTTAATATTTTCCCCATAGAATCCCTCAGTATTGCAACTCAAGGCTTGAATTTTTCATTCAGTTCTTTCAGCTTGAGAAATGCTGAGCGCGTTCTTCACTTTTGGTTGTCTATCTCTCCAGGTCTTTGCAAATGTCATCATAATACTTTACTTTGTCTTCTCGAGCCACCCTTTGAAATCTTCTGTTGAGCTCTTTTACTTCATCATTTCTTCCTTTTGCTTTAGCTACTTGATGTTCAAGAGTAAGTTTTAGAGTCTCTTCTGACATCCATTTTGGTCTTTTCTTTCCTGTCTTTTTAATAATCTCTTCCTTTCTTCATATATGATGTCCTTGATGTCATTCCACAACTCATCTGGTCTTTGGTCACTTGTGTTCAATGCATCAAATCTATTCTTGACATGGTCTCTAAATTCAGGTGGGATATACTCAAAGTTGTACTTTGGCTATAGTGAACTCATTCTAATTTTCTCCAGTTTCAACTTGAATTTGCAAATAAGCAATTGATGGTCTGTTCTGCAGTTGGCCCCTGGCCTTGTTCTGATTGATGATACACAGATGTAGTCGACTTGATTCCTGTGTATTCCAGCTGGTGAGATCCATGTGTATAGTTTATGTTTATGTTGGTAAAAAAAAGTTATTTGCAATGAAGAAGCCTTCTAAAATTCTATCATTCGATCTCCAGCATCATTTCTATCACCAAGGCCATATTTTCCA
Organism: Dugong dugon; assembly: GCA_030035585.1. Classification (NCBI taxonomy): domain Eukaryota; kingdom Metazoa; phylum Chordata; class Mammalia; order Sirenia; family Dugongidae; genus Dugong; species Dugong dugon. Next base: position 130,575,394 of record CM057468.1, on the reverse strand, counting down.
ACTACTACCGATTCTTCTTCATTTCCAACTTTCACATTCTAATCACCAGTAATTATCAGTGCATCTTGATTGCATGTTCAATCAATTTCAGACTGCGGAAACTGGTAAAAATCCTCAGTTTCTTCATCTTTGGCCTTAGTGGTTGGTGTGTAAATTTGAATAATATTTGTATTAACTGGTCTTCCTTGTAGGCATATGGATATTATCCTATCACTGACATCGTTGTAATTCGGGATAGGTCTTGAAATGTTCTTTTTGACAATGAATGCAATGCCATTCCTCTTCAAGGTGTCATTCCTGGCATAGTAAAACATATGATTCAAAATGACCAATTTCAGTCCATTTCAGCTCACTAATGCCTAGGATATTGATTTTTGTGCATTCTATTTCATTTTTGATGATTTCTAATTTCCCTAGATTCATTACTTCATACACTCTGGGTTCTGATTATTAATGGATGACTGCAGCTGTTTCTTCTCATTTTGAGTCATGCCACATCAGCAAATGAAGATCCTGAAATCTGGACTCTATCCATGTCATTAAGGTCAACTCTACTTTGAGGAAGCAGGTATTCCCCAGTCGTATGTTGAATGTCTTCCAACTTGAGGGGCCCATTTTCCAGCGCTACATCAGACAATGTTCTGCTGCTATTCATAAGGTTTTCATTGGCTAATTGTTTTCAGAAGTAGACTGTTGGGTCCTTCTTCCTAGTCTGCCTTAATCTGGAAGCTCAGCTGAAACCTGTCTGCCATGGGTGATCCTGCTGGTATTTGAATACCAGTGGCATAGCTTCCAGCTTCACAGCAATACATAAGCCTACACAGTATGACAAACTGACAGAATTGTTGGTCAATAAATATATGGGTAAATATAAAAGACTTTTTTTTCCTATTTTTAAAATTTCTTCAAAATAAAATTGAGCATTTAAATTAAAATGTTAGCAATATAACATTTACAGATACGGAGAATATAAATATATGATAAATGTAGCACAAAGGAGGTGGAAAATATAAGAATTCCCTTGGCTACGGGTGTCCAGTTACCCAGTTATGAAAATTGACCTGGCTCTCATTTTGTCACTAGGGGTAGATACTAGAGCAAGAGAGGAGCCACACACTTACTATTTAATGTCAGTTATTTAATAAGAAATCTGTCTCTGATGCAGAATACCTCATGTTTACATTCAGGATAAAATTAATAAAGATAAATATTAAAAACTCAATAGAATGCATCAAGGTCTTTGTATATAAGATCAACACTCAAAATTTAATTATTTCTGTATACCAGAAAAATACATGGAAAAGTGCTAACTATATAAACAAAAACTGATAAATTGGGCTTCATTGAAATTAAAGTTCTCTGTGACATATCAATGCTTCTGTTCATGTTAAAATTCATCTGAGCTCATTTTTGAATGAAGGTAGGATATAAATTAGTGTATTAGTTTTCTATGAACGCCATAAAACGTTGCCACCAGCTTAATGGCTGAAAAGAACGCAAGTGTATTATCTCAATAGTCTAAAGGTCAGAAGTCTGGGTTGGCTCAGCTGGTTTCTCTTTTCTAGATTTCATCAGGCCAAAGTCAAGGCATTGGATCTTCAATTTTTTCTTCTAACTGTCTAAGAACCTTCTACAAATTTACAGTCCCACATCCATGTATGAGCATTCTAGCTGCTCTACAGCCTCGCTGACACTTATTGTAGTCTTTTATTTCCTTCTCTTATTCAGCCAGTTTGGTGGGTATATAGTGATAGCTCATTGTGCTCTAGTTAGCATTTTTGTGATGATTAATAAAATGAAGCTCTTTTCTTAAATGCTCATTGAGTATACAAAAGACTCTGAGGAAAAATGTACTTTCAAACTCATTCACATTGCTGGCAGAATCCAGTTCCTTGTGGTTGTAGGACTGTGGTCCCCATTTCCCTGCGGGTTGTCACCTGGAGGCCCAGAGTAACCCCTAGAGGCCTCTCTCCTGTCCTTGCAGGTGGATGCCTATGTCTCAGAGCCAGTGAGGCCATGTTGAACCCTATCACTCTTGGAATCTCTCATCCTTCTCCTCCTGCCACCTCTCTCTTCTGCCTCCAGCCAGAGAAAGTTCTTTGCTTTAAACAACACAAGTGATTAGATGGTTCCTACCCAGAAAAATCCAAGATGACCTCCCTGTGTTAAAGCCAGTAACCTTAATTACATCTGAAAAGCCTCTTTGCCAGATAAGGTAACATCATCAAGCTTCCAGTGGCTAGTGGGTGGACATCTTTGGGGAGGTGGCATTCTGGGGCTGACCACAGTTAATAACTAATAAACTAAAATACTTGGCTATTTCCCATGTCTTATCCTCATCTTGACCACCCATAAATTTTAATCATAGCTTATTTTTATTTAATAAAAACTCTTATATAATGGCATTAGTCTATTTACATATGTCAGCAAACTAGAGGAAAGCAAAAAGCAAGTATGTTTTTTGTAAAATATTGAAAATGTCAGAGAAGATCTTCTTTGCAAATAATTTACTTGTACTGGGGACAGAAAATCAAACCCTTTCCTTATTATTTGTTCTTCTTATATATTCCAGAACCAAGAATATGTTTAAAAAGCTGAACTATTTGTCAGTCTTTCATGGAATATATTTCAGCGTCAAGCCTCGTGCTCCCGGGGAAATCACACAACACCTCATTCAGCTGAAGAGGCTGAAACTCTGAACAATGCAGTTAATAACTCCCATTTTTGCCATCGGCATGGGAAGCAGCTCCTTGGAATCCAAATCAGTAATTGTGTCTAATAGCTTGCATCTGGCTTCTGCAAGTTCAGCACATTAATACTTGCTGTATGTACCCCTGTCACCAGGCCCCAAGTGGACTCCTTCTGACCTGAGCCTCACAGTAGCTGCCACATTCGAACCTTCTCAGGAAATAGAATATCCCTTAATGAGTGAAACCTGGTCTTGGGAAACGGTCTGTAGAAATTCTCTGCAGCTTTATTTTAACTGTCAGTCTTGAGGAAGATGAGAGAAGCACCATAAAAAAATTCTTCCCTTGAGTGTGTCAAATGAAGTTTTGTTTAAAAATGTGAGATAAACAAGCTTGTTATACTGATTCTCTTGATTTTGTCTTCATTCTATGAAAACTCAAGGGCCTTACAAACATTAATTTTAAAAGTTATTTCAAGAAAACCACTCAGCTAAGAATACAGTCCAGAATATATGAAATGTGTATAGTTATCTATCTGAGCCTTGTTGCTGTTGTTAGCTGCTGTTAAGTTGTCCCTTGACTCAGGACAACCCCACGCACAAGGGAATGAATTGCTGCCTGGTCCTGCACCATCCCCATGATCAGTTACAGATCAGAAATCTGTGATCCATAGGGTTTTCTTTGGCTGATTTTCTGAAGTAGATCAACAGACCTTTCTTCCCAGCCCATCTTAGTCTGGAAGCTCAACTGAAACCTGTTCAGCAGCATCACAGCAACACACAAGCCTCCAATGACAGATGAGTGGTGGCTGCCCACAAGGTGCATTGGCTGGGAATCAAATCTGGGTCTCATGCTTGGAAGACAAGAATTCTTTCACTGAACCCCCACTGCCCTCTGAGACTCAGCCCTAGCAAATTCCTCCATCCAATTCAGAAAAAAGAGATTTCCTGACATTTTCCAGCCCATTTCTTCATATGTTCAGCTCCCAGTCCCTGAGGCGACATCACTGACTGATTGCCACCACCTGGACAGGCCCCTATCTGGGAAACCTGAGAGCCTCCCTTGCTTTGGGAAGGGGTTGAGGAAACAGCAATGGGACACACGCTTGGCTGAGACTTCTTGCTGGACTTTGCCTCTCTGCACCACACACACTGTGACTTGGTGTCTGATCCTCTAGAGGCATTTTCCCTTTGGGCTCCGGTGCTCAAATCTCCCTGCTTCCCACTGGCACTTTTTTTTGAAAGAGAAGCAGGCCTCTTAACACTGCAATGTATACAACATATGCATATTCTGCTGCTTAACAATGCTTCTAACTATGAGGACCTCTGGGACCTAAATCCCTTTGGAACAGCGGGGAATGCTCAAAGCTTTTACGGATAGATTCCTGTGATGTAATGGAAATATCCTGTACACAAACACCCAAAAAGTGTCCAAGAAGGCACAAGGCACCGGAAGTTTAGAAGGAAAAAAAAAGAGAGAGAGAAACATTTATAAAGCATTTAAGTTGGTATTTCAATAAAAATCACACAACAAAAAATGTAAGTACTTACCATGATTAAAAAAAAATCAAAGTCTCTTTCAACATCCTTGTTTGGTATGTATTGTTCTACTATTTCAATCTGATATGGTGAGGGGCACCATAATCTTTCATTTTTTTTTTTTTTAGAACTGCTAAACTTATCTCTGTGTGTGTCTGATATGGATATGTTTATGTTGGGTTTTTATGGGTTATTTCCTAAAAGGTAAGATAAAAAAGCAATAGTACAATAATTAAAATAACATGTAACATTTATTTAACACTGTGTGCATGCACAAATATAAGCACTTTCACCTCTGAGGAAAACTGAAATGCAGGAAGATTATGTCCCTCGCCTGTGTGATCTGTAAGGATATGTCATCAAGTGTGACAGCGATACAAAAGATGGAAAATCAATACCCACGTTATGGGTTGAATTGTGACCCCCCCCCCAAAAGATATGTCGAAATCCTAACCCTTGTATCTGTGAATGCGAAAAGTTTGAAAATAGGGTCTTTGCAGATGTTATCAGTTAATGTGAGGTCATACTGGAGTGGGGTGGGTCCTAATCCCAACTGAGTGATGTCCTTGTAAAAGAGGAGAAGAGACCCAGAGAGACAGACACAGAGGAAAGACGCCATGTGAAGACAGAGGTGCAGACTGGAGTGAAGCCTCTACCAGCCAAGGAACACCTGGGGCCACCAGAAGCCAGGAACACAAGAAAGGATCCTCTCCCAGAGCCTTCAGAGTGAGCATGGCCCTAGCGACAGCTTGATTTCAGACTTCTGGCTCCAGAACTATGAGAGAATAAATTTATGTTGCTTGAAGCCAGTCACTGTGTGATCCTTTGTCAGGACAGCCCTGGGAAAGTAGCACAACCACTTACTTGAACCATGTTGAGAAAGGGCTTCACAGAAAGAAAAAAATGAACTGATATTAAAGAATGGGTACTTGGGCGTTGGCAAAGGGGATGTGACCCTAATACTCTACAACATGTTTTCTCCTTTTCAAAATGGGCGATTGAGAGCTTGGCATAACTGACGCCATAACTACCTGCCCCCTCCTTTCTGCATACTTTTGTTAACGACTTTGTTTTGTTCAGTCCAGCCACCTCTGACTTACAACCCCCTACATGAAGGCTAGAGCCCAGATTTCTGGCATGTATATCTTTACCCTGATAAGGAGCTTTCTGGCATGTATCTCTTTTGTCTGATAAAAAGTCTCTTGTAATGAATAATTCATCCAGCCATGCCATCTGTGGGCTACATGCCAAAAAGATACTTCTAACCCTTGTAACAGCCATATATAAGCTCTAATGTAAAATTACCTTTTGGGACTCCATAAAGGCAGCCAGTGTTGCTGTTGGGCTCCCCGTTGTTGTCACCTCCTAATAAACTTTCTCTCTCTTTCTGACTTGGAGTACATTTCAATGGCTTGACTGCTCCAGGGCACGGACCCTAACTGGGCAACAGGGACCAGAGTAAAGGTCTTTCTAAGCAGAGCAACAGCATGTGCTCTGGCATGGAGCCATCAAACAGCTCTTGGGGAAGAGGGGATGGGGTGCCTTAGCAGGGCTTGTGGGGATGGAGGCAGGAACACCATCCAAGAAGAATACACAGGCTCCATAGCGCTGCCTTCAGTCAGTGCTATGCGGTGAGAGGGGCCTTTGCAGTAGGGGCCCAGAAGACTAGTAAGGGACCCCCAGGGGAGAAGTCAGAAGGTTGACCCTTCCCCTGAGAGTCAGTCTGGAAACTGAAAAGCTAAGCGGCCACACAAGGAAGCTGTGAATTGTTAGAAGCCACTGGGGAAAGAGCAACAAGAGGTACTCAGAGGGGTCAAAGAATGGGTGATATGTCCATGGTGGAATGGGAGAGCAGTAATGTTTGGCTGCATTGTTTAAATGATTCTTGCATTTTATTTTCTTCCTATTCCTCCGTATTGTTTAAATCTACTGATAAGTACAATTCAAGTTTCAGTTGTTCTAACAGAACTAATGGAAGACATTTGTATCCACCCTAGGGTCAGACTTTTGAAAGAGAATGAGCCTGCCTCTGTGTACCGGTGTGATTAAGCAGCAATAATTGGAGGAAAAGAACCCCACGGGGAAAGAATCGCAAGGTGAGAGACAGAGCTGACTCTGGTGTAAAAGTTCTGTTGTGTGTGTGTGTTTTGTTTGTTCGTTTTCCCAATCAGGAGCTAATTACATAAGCAAGAATATGAATTATTCTATAGAAGTCTGGAGTGACTTATTGTCTCCATATCATATACAGTGTTCCCAACAAAATTTGTAAATACCCAAAATTTTGCAAGCATGAAATTTGTGAAAGTGTGAAATATCCGTTCATTTGAAAAAGTCACGAGATACTTGTCAATTTGTATCTATACTAAATGAACAAACTTTTAGTTGTACTATTATTTCATGAAAATAATACCAGTTAAAATGAATTCTAATTTAATAAATTTTAGCTGAAGAACAAATATGCAGAATATCACTCAATATAAATTGATAATCTTGGTAATAATGTTATATATAGTATGATACAGGTCATGAAATGTAAAAGAAAATATGTCTAAAATATAGACATCAGATATAAATCTAGAATAGAGTAAGCTGTAACTAATACTTTTTAAAATGTACAGTTTTGTTTCACTAGCTTATCTGGGTTTCCATAGAACTTGTAGCTTCTCTTGATCTACTTTATTATTTACACACGTATCTACTTCTGAGAAGACTATGAGTTCCTTAAGAAAAGGGATATATTTTATTCACTTTTGTTTTCTTAGCCTACCATATAATACATACTTTGGACATCTTGTCAGGATGGATCAGTCCCTGGAGAAGGATATCACGTTTGGTAAAGTACAGGGTCAGCAAAAAAGAGGAAGACCCTCAACGAGATGGACTGACACAGTGGCTGCAACAATGGGCTCAAGAACGATTGTGAGCATGGCACAGGACTGGGCAGTGTTTTGTTCTGTAGTACATAGGGTTGCTATAAGTCAGAACCAACTCCACAGCACCTAACAACAACAACAGCATATAATAGGTGTTCCACCAGTAATTATTGAATTCACTTTGCATTAATTTGTAGCCACTCCGAAGCTCAATGCTTTCACTATCCAAAGCTTTAACAGTAGATGAAAGAAAAAAATAAATTCTGAAGGGGAATTGTGTAAGAGAACATGTTTTCAGATAACTTGCAAATGTATTTAAATGCAAATGATTTATGGGAATATAAAAATAATTGTATCCCATTATGAAGTTAGGTCTCTAATGACCTTATCTTTGCCAATAAAGTTAGCTTAATTTGGATCACAAGTCATTTAAATAAATTATTTATTATAAAATTTAGTTTTTCACCTTTTAAAATTATTTTAGGATTACAAATCTATCATAAGGGGAGAAAAGTGCCTCACAAATAATAAATGCTCAATAAACCATTGACTGGATTGATTTAAAAAAACTAGCATAAGCATGGCCACTAATTTCACTTACACTCTCTCCTCATCGACATGGTTAGGTTCCAAAGACCAGGTTGTTACGTAAAATCAGTGTTATGCAAAAATGGAAGACGATCACATCAGATCACAAAATGGAGGATGACTACATCAGATCACAAAATGGAGGATGACTACATCATTACATAACCGCCAAGTTACATCATTACATAACCACCAAACCACAGAGAATCATGGCCCAGACAAGTTGACACATAACCTTAACCATCAAAGGTACATTACTCTCATCTTCCACTTCAGCGTTCATTATTGCCAGACATACGTCATTAATGCACAAGATAATCTGACAGTAGATTTTTTACTATGGTCATAAACGTGAAATGTCAGATAATGAGATAGTCAATAAGTGAGGAGAAGATGTAGTCTTTTTTAAATGGATGGACAAATATATTGCCCAGTTTCAAGTCAGGTCACTGCTCCACGCCAAGGATTTGAAGCCACTGGTTTCCTCTGAAGAATCTGGTTCTTGAGGGAAGCTGAGAGATGGGTGGGAAATCCTTCTATGAGTGATAAACTCTCCACCCGAACTTCTAATAACAAGTCACTCCTCCTGTAAGAACTTCCACTTTCCTCACCCACTGAAGGAACTTCATAAAATCATTGCTCTTAGGAGTTGAAATCAACTCAACAGCATCCAACAACTAAAACAACAGCTGTAGATGGAGCTGCTGCATTTGCTCTTTGCTTCTACTGCCCTGAGGCTGGTGCTGCTTACTTCTGATCAGACCTCCTCAGACTCTCAGTCAGTGTTGGTACCCTCCGCTCCTCCAGATCTTTGCCACCTTCACTGCTCTTGCCAAGGCGGCTCCTGCCATTTGGAGAACTGAGGCAGCCCCACTGGGTATCTCCTACTTCTTCTGTTTGGAAGTATGCACTATTTAGACTGGAGCCCAGAGCAGTTCAGAGGCACAAAAGCTCAATCTTTGGACTTGAAAGCAGAAGACCATTGCTTTCTTTCTAATGGAAAAACAATCAGTTTTTTATTTTTTTTCCTAAAGAGACTGAAAGGTGGAGGCTAACTCAGAGGGATTTCATATCTTAGCACTTCCCTTAACTAAAACTGTGAATTAGACGCACATCAGAACACCTCAGTTAGGTATAGGATCCCTTGAGGGAAGTTCCCACCATATTATTTGAAGCCCCCCACCATCCCAGTACCACCCCTCACTAGAATTCTTGATTTATAGTCTTCCAGTCCTCGGACTACAGGGCAATTCAGACTGATGTTTCTACCACTAATTATTACTGAGATTTCCCAATGATAGTTTTCACATGCAATCAAACAATTATGATACAGGTCAACAACCCCTGCTTTGAAGCCCTGGGGTGTTATGAGTGTATCTGACCTGTTTCAGATTCTGAGAAGGCATTGCAGTCCATCCACCATCTATTGCATAGTGATCCCAGAGGAGACTGGGCTGCATCCTGTAGCCAAACACTTGAAGGCTTCTACAGCAGAACAGTGCAATATTCACCTAGGTGAAATGGAGTCTCACGTTTCTTCAGCTTAGTTTTTGGCTCCAAACAAGTTTGTGCAAAACTTATGTTTTCGTTTTTGTTTTTTTAATTTCAGAGAGTTTTTGGATTTCAGAATTGGAAATAATGGATTGTAGAATCATATTTTGACCTATAATTTACTATGTTTAGATTTTCTTCTTTGATCTTTCCAAAGAGATTATTTTATAGGAAATGATATTATTATTGGGTGTTGAAAATGTTCAATGGGAATATAATGCTGACACTATGCTGATACTGAAAGATATACAAAATCTTCCTGGTGCATTTCTTTGTTCGTCGATTTTGTGACAGGATTTTGATCATAGCCTTCCTAACAGATGTTTCCGTAAATAGGAATCATGACTAAAAATAGATTTTTATGAAAAGATGTAGGACTCTAACAAAATCAAGGTAAGCATTTCTTCTGTTTTATGAACATAACTGAATATCTCTTTAGATTAGAAACAAGTCAGTGAATGCCAGCCAAGTCCATTTACTAAGTCACAAAGGAGGAAAACAAATGATGTCGTACCATTCCTGACTCATTCAAACGTATACATGGAGCCCAGATCTCACTTTGTTCAGTGCTGAAAGCTAGCTATTGTCAAGGAGGTGGTGACATTTTCCTCAGGATCCAATTTCTACTGCATTACTAATTCCTGAGAATGTATTCACCCTCAAGGAGAAACAAAAAGGCATTATGATGGCTTTCTGACAGTCTAGATTATTCTTGTCCCGAGTTCCTTGTATGTATCTGCTTGTATTTATAAACTCCCATTTATCTTGTTCTACTATTTTTCTTCTATCAACAGTGGCTATCGGAAAGTTCTTTTTTAAAATATTTTTGTAGAACTTAAAGTTTCTTAAGTGAAATAAAGATAGACGATAAAGCATCTTGTAAGACTGTGTAGGCTATCACACTTTTAACTGACAAGTTAAAATATTTTTAATAAAAGTGTGTGAGCATGCTAATGCTGTTAGAATGATTGAATGCGATCAATATCGAACACAAGAATATGTAATATGATGACATTGCTTTTATATGTACTCTCATAAAAATAAGTTATATCTTTACAGGTCATCATTAATATCACTCTGCTTTAAGTATCGTCATGGTGCTATAGGACAGATAAACAGGAGCGCAGTGAGGGTAGCAGGCACTCAGAGGCAACCTCTAAGTTGCTCCTCCCCCAATTTCAACCTGAATAGAGGATGGTAGCAGCAATGAGTCAGCAGAAACACCTTCCCCCTTGTGTCTGGCTGCCTCAGTCAGGCGCCTTTCCTATTTGTGGCATCACAGAATGTCATTCGGTGCCTCTTCATGTCATTCCGCTCCTTCTCTGGTGCCTCCTTGGACTTGCACCTGGGGGCAAACCCTCTCTCTTCCCCACCTCTCCTCACTACACCTCTGGATTAATACAGAAAGAAGATAGTCTGTTTATATTTTGGGGGGAAGAAAACCCTGAAATTAGATGTGTGTGTGTGTGCCTATGTGTGTATCCATGTGTCCTTCAGAGAAGAAATCAGTAATTTTCTGTCTCTTAATTTTAATGAGATTCTGTCTAACAAAATGCCAGAGATATGATCTCAGGGGTAGTTTAGTCCAAACCCCCTCATTTTATGAATACATAAACTCAGCCTCAAATATATTACATAAATTAATCAAATCTCCACGACCGAGTTCATAACAGAATTAACATTAAGACCTATTGCTTCCAGCTCTTAATCCTCTCTTCCTGCTTTATGCTGCTGCTTCTTTTGCATTGATTTACTCTGAATAATTGAGTCCTGTGCTATAAGACTAAAATCCACTCCTTTGTGTACAGTGAGCTTACAATTTAGTGGGGTTGAGTTGAGAGGTAAGACATTCAAACGTATAAGGATAAATTCGAGTAGGAATAGAGGGAATGGTTTAACAGATTTCTAGTCTAATTAGGGCTAAGGGTAGACTAGTAAGCGTATGGTGATACCTGCAGATCTGATTCTTGATAGGTTGTTATAATTCACTTACTTCTATACAACAACAGAACAACCTTATGCTTCCACCTAACAGGTTGCATCTCTTCTCTGTTGAATGATGAAGACCTCACCCTCTCCCCAAAACGAGGAGACACATATTCCAGCAATTGTACTCATGGTACATCAAATTTAATCACACACGCATTGAATATTCTCTTACTTAAAGACTAAACTGTGGAGTTGTCCAACAACAAACTTTTATAGAGTAAGAAGGAAAAAAGAAGAGAGAGAAAGAAGAAAATGGCTTCTACATGAACTAAACATGTACCCAGCATACACAAGGAGAAAATACTGTTGTTGTATAGAAGTCCATCTGTGTGTTCCAGGGAATATATGGATGCTGAGTAGCCAAAGGGGTGGACTGTGACAATTATGATTTATTTCCTCTCAGCTTCAAATCCATCCGTCTTTGTCATGCTTCGTGATGCTGGAACTGGACTATGAAGATTGTGTTACCCTCTGCCAGCTGGGTCAAGATCAGGCTCTATTGCCACAGGGCTCTAGAAGGGCCTGCAAAGCCGCACAATGAAGACATTTTTTTTTTTTTTTTTTTGGTGTTCTATTTTTGCCTGTGTCTCTGAGTGCAGTGGTGTGCTGTTGGCCCCGCAGGCTACTAGGGCATTTTGGTGACTCACGTCCCCTCTCCGGCTTTACTGTCATCACTCCGACAGAATCTCTGGGCTCTCGCAGCTCAGCAGCTGAAACACTCCAGGCAGGTTTGTGCTCCCCACACTGGCAGCAGCCCATGGCATGGAGGTGACCCGTCCTTTGTCACCACAGCCCTGGGCGCATGTTCCTGGGGCAGCCGTGTCCTCTCCTCAGCGTCTGAGTCTGGGCTCTGCGGGCCCCTCCTTGGAGCTCTCAGGCTCCCTTCCTGTTAAATCCACCCCACGGTCCAAGGGTTCATAGCCACCCTACAGTGAACTCCTCTGTAACCTTTTGTTAGTTAACCACATTTTACCCAGTTAATAGTTTTTTATAATGAATCTCTGCTCAAAGTACTGGACTCGGATTGATAACCAGGAAAGTGCAAATTAAAACACAAATGAGGGGAAAAAAAAAAAAATCAAGTCCAGAACCCTAAAGAAAAAAGTCAATGAGATAGTATTTTACACCTAGCTGATTCCTAAAAATTGAAAACTCTGATAGTATAAGTTGTTGGCAAGAATATGAAGAAAATGGCAACGATCACACACTGTAAGTGTGCAGAGAAATCGCAGCAACACAGGAAACAAACTAGGAATATCTAGGAAGTTTGAACATATTCCTGTGCACCCCAGGTCTCAGCCATTTCACATCCAGTCACGTTTTCTAAAGAAATGTCTGTTCACGTGCATATGAAAACATATGCTTAATAGCATTGTTTTCAAAAGGATTCGATTGGAAACAACTTAAAATGCCATGAAGACTAGAATAAGCAAGTTGTTGTATATTAATTTAACGGGATAATATATTGCAGCAAAAGTAAGTAAAATAGTACACATATCAGGATCAATCAATCTTAGAATTTAATATTTAGAGAAAATAACAAGTATAATATAGAATATGTGCCGTTTGAAAATGTAGAAAAATATTATAAATATATTTCATACATATATACACATTTATTGTGTGTATAGTAAATACCATATCTTTATAGTATAAGAATAAGCATGGGACTGAAAATACTTCTGAGGAGGGTGGAAAAAGTGGCACTGCAGAAGGAAAAAACAGGAAGCTTTTTAAAGGAAAATTATAATATGCCCATTAAAACAACATCAAAAGCATCCCAAAGTCGTCACTAATGTCCTACCTAGAATCCAAAAAACAATTCATATTTAAGTAGAGACTTCCAAGAATGTGTCACACCTCCGTGTTTTTACACAGTAAGCTACCCCCTTTCAACTATTTCGTTCCCTTACTTTGTGCCTCACTCTTGTTGCTGTTGTTAGGTGCCGTAGAGTTCATTCCGACTCGTAGTGACCCCATGTGATGGAGTAGAACTCCCCCTTAGTTTTCCTAGACTGTAATCTTTATGGGAGCAGATCATCAGGCCTTTCTCCTGCAGAGCAGCTGGGTGGGTTCAAACCAAGGACCTTTTGGTTAGCAGCTGAGTGCTTAATCATTGCGCCAGCAGGTCTTACACATCCTTTAAACACAGCTCAGACATCACCTCCTCCCTGGTGCCTCCCATGAATTCCTAAAGTTTAAGTTAAATGACTTTTCTTCTTTTTTCATGTTAAGCACGTCTAACATTTATCACTTAGAATTTTTACTGGTCTTTTTGGTGAGGAGCCCTTGTGGTGCAGTGGTTAAGCACTCGGCTACTAACGGAAAGATCAGCGGTTCAAACCTACCAACTGCTCTACGGGAAAAAGATGTGGCAGTCTGCTTCCATAAAGGTTTACAATCTTGGAAACCTATGGGGCAGTTCTGCTCTGTCCGATAAGGTCCTATAAGGCTATGAGTGGGAACTGACTCCATGGCAATGGGTTTGGTTTTGGTCTTTTTGGTAGTCTAGACATCTATATACATTTGTCTCTGTATATTTTTAGTTATAATACAGTATAGAGCATAAAGAAATTACTAAGAAGCATGAATACAAGTTAAGATTATTTTGGAGATCCTGAAACTTACAAAGCCTTAACTACAATCAAGAACTGAACAATATAAATCTTTCACATAAAAATACGTCACAGAAGAAACTGCAAAGTAAATTACTTACCTTAATTATAGGTGTCCTAATCTTTAAAATTAGAGAGCAGAACCCTACATGAACAGAAATTCTCAGTTGATCTTTGGCATTTATAGATACAACATCTGTGTTTTAAGCTTCTGTCCAGAAACTCAGAATACTTATGAAATGTAATAATTGGCTTATTTTCCTAGGCGGGTGGTGTGTGCCAAGTGAGTCTCCACATCTAGTAACAGACCTATTCAAACAGCAGCGCCCACATCATTGATGAACCTGGGGTAATTACCACTTACTGAAACACTGTTTCCTTCCATGAAAAACAAGGGGCTGCTAACCAAAAAGTCAGCAGTTGGAATCCACCAGCCACTCCTTGCAAACGCATGAGACAGTCCTACTCTGTCCTACAGCATCACTATGAGTTGGAATTGATTCAATGGCAGGGGGTTCGGTTTGGTTTTTGGATCAAAGGAAGACAGTTTCCTATATTGGTGGTAGAATTACAGGGATAGTTAAGAGTTTCATTTATTCTTTCAATCAACAAATATATGTTGAATGCTTACCATATGCCTGATATTATACTAGGGACAATAGATTCAAGGATGAGGAAGACAAACATGATCTCTTTCCTCAAGAAGTTTTTATTCTGGTCAGAGAAATCAGCCAAAAAAAAAAAGAAACCACAAATAGGTCAAATAATTTCATACATGCTATAAAGGAAACAAGTAAGAGGATGCTGTACAGAATAATGAGAGGAGTGGGGTGAAATACTTCCTATATGACGACTAGAAAGGGCCGAAGAGGTAAAATTAAAGCAAAGTCTTGTGAGATGTAAGGGGACTCTGGATGCTGTTCAATCCTGCAGAGAAGGTTGATATTTTGTCTTAGCAGGCCACTGACTTGGTTGGGTTTAGCCGAAAAGTTGCAGACAGTCCTCTTCAGATTGTGGTTCTACAACCACATTTTGCACATTTTCAAAGCCTCTGACAGTGCTGTTTGGATGCATCCTACATGTATGCAGCAGCGGGCAGCCTAGGACCTGGGCAGTGGTCTAGTCTCAGCTTGGCTCCCAGTTTTTGTTATGTTCCTTTGGATTAGTTCCACACATACTGAGCTCAGAGGTGGTCCTAGAAGTTCATAAACTAGTCATGAGCTTGCTTTCCTGAGCTCTTCCCTCTCTATCAGATTCCAAATACATTCCTATTCCCTGGGATTTCCTTTTTCAGTTTTCTGGGCAGCAAGCTGGGGTTAATCGTTGTTTGTTCTCCTTTACGCTGCTGCATGCGTGCTGAAAGTGCTCCTGTGTCTAAGACCACACAGCAGAAAGACACAGAGAGAAAACCAATAGTGGGGACTTGCTCCACTCTTATGCGAACCCAGCACCTCTGGTCAGAGGGAAAGGTCCCCACCCTCAGAATTATAGGTGCCCATGTGTCCCTTCTGCCGCCACTCCTGTGACCACCACCCCATCCAGAGCAGAACTGCCATAGAGCTCACCTGCACAAAAAAAGGGGAAACAAAAACTGGAGATACTTCCCCAATTCCTCTGAGCTTTAGGAGACCCTTTCCTAGGCCCAGACCTAGGAGACTTCTGCATCCCTCTCTCCAGCATCCCTCTCTCCTCCAGCCCTCTCTCCTCCAACTCTCTCTCCTCCAGCCCTCTCTCCTACAGCCCTCTCTCCTCCAGCCTTCACTCCTCCAACCCTCTCTCCTCCAGCCCTCTCTCCTCCAACTCTCTCTCCTCCAGCCCTCTCTCCTGCAGCCCTCTCTCCTCCAGCCCTCTCTCCTCCAGCCCTCTCTCCTCCAACTCTCTGTCCTCCAGCCCTCTCTCCTGCAGCCCTCTCTCCTCCAGCCCTCACTCCTCCGGCCCAATCTCCTCCAACTCTCTTTCCTCCAGCCCTCTCTCCTGCAGCCCTCTCTCCTCCAACTCTCTCTCCTCCAGCCCTCTCTCCTCCAACCCTCTCTCCTGCAGCCTTCTCTCCTGCAGCCCTCTCTCCTCCAACTCTCTCTCCTCCAACTCTCTCTACTCCAGCCCTCTCTCCTGCAGCCCTCTGTCCTGCAGCCCTCTCTCCTGCAGCCCTCTCTCCTCCAGCCCTCTCTCCTCCAGCCGTCTCTCCTCCAACTCTCTTTCCTCCAGCCCTCTCTCCTGCAGCCCTCTCTCCTCCAGCCCTCACTCCTCCGGCCCAATCTCCTCCAACTCTCTTTCCTCCAGCCCTCTCTCCTGCAGCCCTCTCTCCTCCAGCCCTCTCTCCTCCAACCCTCTCTCCTGCAGCCTTCTCTCCTGCAGCCCTCTCTCCTCCAACTCTCTCTCCTCCAACTCTCTCTACTCCAGCCTTCTCTCCTGCAGCCCTCTGTCCTGCAGCCCTCTGTCCTGCAGCCCTCTCTCCTGCAGCCCTCTCTCCTGCAGCCCTCTCTCCTCCAACTCTCTCTCCTCCAGCCCTCTCTCCTCCAACCCTCTCTCCTGCAGCCTTCTCTCCTGCAGCCCTCTCTCCTCCAACTCTCTCTCCTCCAGTGCTCTCTCCTCCAGCTCTCTCTCCTCCAGCCTTCTCTCCTCCAGCCCTCTCTCCTCCAACCCTCTCTCCTGCAGCCTTCTCTCCTGCAGCCCTCTCTCCTCCAGCCCTCTCTCCTGCAGCCCTCTCTCCTCCAACTCTCTCTCCTGCAGCCCTCTCTCCTCCAGCCCTCTCTCCTCCAACTCTCTCTCCTGCAGCCCTCTCTCCTCCAGCCCTCTCTCCTCCAACCCTCTCTCCTGCAGCCCTCTCTCCTGCAGCCCTCTCTCCTCCAGCCCTCTCTCCTCCAGCCCTCTCTCCTCCAGCCCTCTCTCCTCCAACTCTCTCTCCTGCAGCCCTCTCTCCTGCAGCCCTCTCTCCTCCAGCCCTCTCACCTCCAACCCTCTCTCCTGCAGCCCTCTCTCCTCCAACCCTCACTCCTCCAGCCCTCTCTCCTGCAGCCCTCTCTCCTCCAGCCCTCTCTCCCACGGTCCTCTCTCCTGCAGCCCTCTCTCCTGCAGCCCTCTCTCCCGCAGCCCTCTCTCCTCCAGGCCTCTCTCCCACAGCTCTCTCTCCCATGACCCTCTCTCCTGCGTGCCCACTCTGCATCTGGGCTGCTTTGAGTCCTGGTGGAGCTGCACTGGAGGAAATGCTGGTGGACTCACAGCCAGCTGGTGGTGCTTCATCCTCAAGTAGCTGCTGCATGGGTTACATTCATTCAGAGCAAGAGACAGGGTTAGGTGTGCTGACTCCTTTTTATCTGGAATGGAACTCCTATGCCCATAATTTTAAGATCTAAAATATATATATATGGTTTTCTAAAATTCCATAGAAAGTATATGTTTGATAAAGGTGCCTTCCTTGTGATTTATAGTGTTGTCTTGTGGATAGAAGGAGTCATCAAGAACTGGCTAGTCAGATCCAGCTCACTGTAAATGTGGCATGATAAATGAGAGGGGGCCTGATACCAAGTGAAAGAGAATTAAGAGAAAATATCTTAAGGGGGACCCACAAAATGGGGAAGAATCCAAAGTATTTTAACCATATTCAGTTTTAGGTCAATATTTTGTAATAAATAATTTGCAATTCTGAATGAGAGTGCAATAAAATTAGATATATTCAATAGGAAAGCAGCATTACAAAGAGAAGAAAGTTTTAATAATAAATATAAAATAAAATAAATAATTATATTTTTAAAGCAGGTTTACTAACTACACCTACTTTCTTATTTACTTACTATTACATCTGTTACAGAAATGTAATATTCTAGTTCCTTATTCCAATATAGGAGTATAGCTTTCCACATGCAGCAGATAAAGATTACATACAAGCCAGCAGCCAGAAAGAAAACAGTACATTTGGGCTGATTCACAAATAGTGAGACAGAGTGGCATGCCATCCTTCATCCTCAATTACTACCATGTGGCTCTTGCTCTTGGAATCCTTCAGTCGTGCACTTTACTCCCCTGGTCCTTCCTCTGTTCTGCCAAATATGCCACTCCATCGTTCTCTTCCCTGTGCTCTGCGGAACACCGCTAGTGCCATTGGGGAGACTTCAACATAACCTGGAAAAATGTCCACCTTTATCCAATTGTAGCATGGCCCCTGCAGACACCGAAACTGCTCTCCTGCTCACCTCTCCTGTGAAAGTTCCAACATCAGCCTCTCCTCCCACTCAGCGGAGGAGATAATCTCTAATAATATTTGTTGCTCAGTACACATTCAAAAAAAAAGATCCAAGTATTTAATATATTTTTCTCTTCACTTGCTATTAACCTGGGTAATTTTCAGGATCCTCATTACCAGTAAGTTACAGTTCTGCCTAGAATTGACTTTACTTCCTGAACTCTACAGACATTGATCTCCATTGGAACAGCCATCCACCAGCCTGGCCATGTGAACAACATGGCACAATCTCACGCTCTCAGAGCCCAGATCCATTGTCTTCACTTAGCTATAGCTCCCCACATTTTCTAAAGACATTGTTTTTTTTTTTTTACTTTTGGTGGGTCAACCAAATGTCTGATACCAAGGGTTGTTTCTCAGCTATCTTAATTTCTTAGACGTGATCAGGTCCTAGAAAGAAAGTTTCTGCTCTGGAGTTTATTCATTCAATTCTAATTTCTGTTCTTATGATCACCAATGTGTTGACATTATGGAGAACTCCATCCCTCACAGAGATTCCACAGAGTACATATAAGGAAATCACATACCTAATCTTCAACTTACACCTCTAAAAATATCCCCAGAATAAATAAGATACTTGAGGTTTGAGTATACCACAATGTATTAAAGGTATGTTTAAAAATTTTATGTAATTTCCAGAAAGGGCCAATAAACCAGAGACTTCATCAGCCTGAGACCAGAAGAACTAAATGATGCCCAGTTACCACCAATGACCACCCTGACAGGGAACACAACAGAGAGTCCCTGATGGAGCAGGAGAAAAGTGGGGTACAGAACTCCAATTCTAGTAAAAAGACCAGACTTAATATTTTGATTGAGACTGGAGAGACCCCAGAAGACATGGCCCCAGGGCTCTCTGTTAGCCCCAAACTAAAACCATTCCCGAGGCCAAGTCTTCAGACAAAGATTAGACTGGACTATGGGACATAAAATGATACTTGTGAAGAGTGTGCTTCTTAGTTCAAGTAGATACATGAGACTAAATGGGCAGCTCCTATCCAGAGGTGAGATGAGAAGGCAGAGAGGGTCAGGAGCTCATTGAATGGACAAGGGAAATCCAGGATGGAAAGAGAGAGTGTGCTGTCACAGTATAGGGAGAGCAACTAGGGTCACAAAACAATGTATGTATAAATTTTTGTATGAGAGACTAACTTAAATTGTAAACTTGCACTTAGAGCACAACAATTTAAAAAAGAAAAATTATGTAATATCCAGACCAAGATGGAGTAGACTCACTTTTCCCTATTCCTCCCCACTAAGTTCAGCTAAAAACCCTGGGAAGATATATATATGTCTATTTATATGTATGTATATATAGGTGTATGTATGTATATACATGACATAAGAAGACTCTGAAAGATGCAGGAAGAGGGAGACTGACCAGGGACTTCGGGCTCAAAGAATAACATGGTGATCATTTCTTTGGGTTTTCTTTCTGTCTCATATATCCTGGACTGGGTGCTAGAGAAGGCAGCAGCAACCCAGAAATGCTACTGCAGCAAACAAAAAGATCCCAAGAAAACTTTCTCATTCTAGCCAAAAGACTCAGAGAGGGTCAACCTCGCGGCAAAGAAAGTATTTAGACAATAACCACCACACCAGGGCAAACACTGTGGAAAAGCCATGGCCCCATGACCATGCCTGTCAGCAGAGGCCAACAGGGAACCTGGGCTTCCTCCTGTGCCTGACTGTGGAGATATTCCCCACTCTACCCCTGGTGCCAGGTCAGAAATACTGTTTGGCTGAACATTCGCAATAAAATAGTAGAAAATATAGGGAATTTCATTAGAGACCAAGAATATATAAAAAAGAATCAAAAGCAAACTATAGAGCTGTAAATTTTCTAAATAAAATTTAACACATGTGTTGAGAAGATTAGACACAGCGGAACAGGACTTACGAACGAAAGATACGTCAGTAGCAGATACTAAGATTGACACACAGAGAGGGAATAAAAGAGGTCAAATGAGAAGAAGAAGCATAAGACGCAACGAAGATGTCTCTTACGTACGTAAGCAGAGTTCTCGAAGGAGAGCAGTGAGAGGATAGGGCTGGGCAATCTTGTAAGTGAAAATAGCTGAGACTATTCTAGCTATAACAAAGAACATCATGCCAGATACTCAAAGAAAAGTACCCAAGCAAAAGAAAAGAAAAGAAAAAGAAAGCAACACCTAGACACGTTATAGAAAAATTGCTGAAAATCAAGAACAAAGAGAAAAATCTTAAGAGCCGGCAGAGGATAAGGAGAAATATTACCTTCAAAGAGACAAGCAATAAGATATATCAAAACTTCCGTTAAATAACTAGGTCAGTGCTTAGAGGGAACTATTTAGTTCTAAATACATAAATCACAAAATGAAAAGGTTGACAATCAATTATATATCTCAAGAAACCATAATGGGGAGCAAATTAAACCCAAGACATTGAAGGAAACATAAAAAGCAGAAATCAATAAAAAAGAAAAAAAAGACACTCCCAGAGAAAATTAACAAAATCATAAGTTTGTATTGTAAAGAGATAAATATAATTGATTAAAATCTTGCAATACAGTTCAGATAAAAAGAGAAAAAAAAATTGCCAGTATCAGGAATGAAAAAATAATAACATTAGAAATAACAGACACTAAAAAGATATGGAGAGAATATTGTGAGCACCTTTAACCAATAAATTTTAAAATTTAGATAAAATGGACAATTTATTTAAAAAACTACTGAATCTGATTTAAAGAATAAAAATCAGTAATAGTCTAACATCTATAAAAATTTGATTCCATAATTTAAGAAATTTATATAAACTCCAGGCCTGGTAAATTCATTGGCATATTCTTTTTAAAATTTTTTGTTAATGACAGTTTAGACAAAATGTACAAAACTTATCAAAACTCACAAAATTTATAAAAGAAAAACAGAATAACCTCTAGGGTATCGTGTGGGATGGGGCATGATAGAGCATTCTGTAATACTAAATATGTTATATATGTTTACTTGAGTGTGAGTTATATGAGTGCATACATACACAAACATTTATTAGATTCTACTCTTGATTTGTATCCTTTGCTATTTGTAAAAACAGTATGTCAATAAAGCAATTTTTTTAAATGAGAAAAAATTATGACAAAATATTTTGACTCATAGGACAAATGGAAAAATTTCCAAGAATAAGAATTTTATATTTACCTATGAGGAAAATCTTCTAATAAACTTCTTACAATTAATGTATAAATACATTGAATTGGCAGCTAGAAAATATTCCAGTGAAATCCCTGCCATTTTAAAGGTAAGATTGCCCAAACTTTCATGAAACAGTTAATTTAAAACTTAACAATTTTTCAGAGAAGAATAATCTTTCCTAATATAAGTAAGTACAAGAACGCTAGGAGAAAGCAGAACGACTAGCCAATCTCACTCATGAACAAAGATACAAAAATCCTACTAAAACAGCAAACAGGGATTCAGTAAATACTCGTAGAGAGAATAGATGAATGGGTTGTTGACTATTCTTCCTTCATCTTTTTCTATTTTATTTCCATTTCTCCCCAAGTACTCATCTCAAACCTAAACCTTGCATAGCCTCGACAGTTCCCCAGTCTTCACTCAAGTCTGAGCTCCTCAATCTTCCTGCCTTAGTCCTTCTACAACAGCCAACTTGCCGGTCACTGTAGTTCTCAGCTATGCTTCTATCTGCCCACTACCCTCAACCCAACAAAACTGGACACAATGTCCGCCCATTGTCCATTTCCAGATTTAGTTGAACGGATATCCTTTACAGTTAGCTCGGTGCTCCTATTAACCTGCAAACATTCTAGTTTCAGATGTTATTTTGTTTCAGCTACTCCTTTTTCCCATCACGCTTTCCACCATCTGCCATGACTATTCAACTCCTGTCTCTCCTCAGAGACATCTCAGTTAACTGCCAATGTCATCAAAACTGTCTTTTCACCTCTCATCCATTAAACACCAAAGTCTCCCTTCTCCAAACTCCCAGAGTTCTCCTTACTTATTCAGCTGTCATTCTACATGATATGAAATCTTGCCCTATTAGACTTTTTTTCTATTTGTTTCTTGCAGGGCAGGATTCAAATCTTGAAATCCTTTTTTTTGTGATACCCTGCTGCAATGAGAGTATAAAGTTTTGAGCAAGAGAATCAGAACTGGCATACCAGCTCTGTTGTTCGTTCACTTTGCAACCTGAGGCACTGAACCTTCTTTTCCTAATGCATCAAAGGGTTAACAGAAAATACATGTTGGTGTTTCTGTCAATAGAGGACAATTTTTACTTTCCTACTGTACTTGCCTCATTATGTAATGTTAAAATAATGCTTGCATTTAATAGCTTGTATTTTATAGCTTAGATTTCATACTTGAAACCTTGGTCATATGAGAATCTAATGTTATACATGTCATAATAATTGGTCTGTTCTTTGTCTTTCTCAATTAAGTAGGCCTCTGGTATAGATTCTAGTCTAGAGAAAACTTTACTTTGTTGAGAACACTGTTCTTTCTTAGAGTTCTATCAACTTTTGAATGATTTTGGTTTTTCAAAACCAGATTTGGAATGACTTTGGTTTTTAGAAGCACAGATGCAAACTCAAGGAGCCCTGGTGGCTCTGTGGTTAAGCGCTCTGCTGCTAACTGAAAAGTTAGTGGTTAGAACCCACCCAGCCACTCTGTGGGAGAAAAATGTGGTGGTCTGATTCCGTAAGATTACAACCTAGGAAGCCCTATGAGGCAGTTCTACTCTGTCTTATAGGGTTGCTATGAGTCGGAATCCACTCAATGGCAATGGGTTTACAAGGATGCATACTCATATACTTCCTAAACTTCTTTTTTTTTTTAAATAAAGAGAGATTAAGAGAAATCGTAATGTTTTATTTCTAGGGAAAACACTGTATCTCATTCATAAATAGCATTTTAAAATATGCTATGAATTTCCAGTTTTAGGCTTGTTGTGAGAATAGATTTATCTCCAAGGAACACCTATTTTTAAATGTAATGGAAATAAAGATCCTAGTCTCAATTAGACAACATGTAAGAGAAATGTCACTTACTGGAACGGTGATTAAGACTTGTGTATTCTTTTTACCCAGTTCTAACTTTACAACAAAGAGTCTTTGAGTTTAGTGTCAGTGAAAAAATACTATTTTGAATGCTTTGAAAAGCAACTTTCTTTTCTCAAGTGAAGAAGACTTGAAGTTTCTACAGGTTTTAAAGGAGCTCATCTAATTTGCAGTCCCAGCAACTCAGTGGTTTTGTCTAGACATATGACAATAACATTCTCTCTGAAACAATACAAAGCTTGTCACAAAAACAACATAGTGCTTTTAAGAGTCTCTACTGCTAGAAAAAATACTCTTGTGATTTTTTTGGAGTAAAAACAAAGGAGAAAACTGGTTTCTTTTGTTTGTTTATTTGTTTTTTTACTGTGCATGATGGGCAAGTACACAAGATATTTTATTATTATCAGAGGCTGTTAATATCATTAGTTTCCTTAATAACATTAATTTCTCTTCCAAATTATCATGCAATATTATGTCCTTCTCCAACTTTAAAAAATCAACATGAGTGTTAAATGTGTGCATTAGCTATGCATTAGAATAATTATAATGCATTAAATATGCATTAGAATAATTGATAGTAACTCTTTAATAAAACTCTTAAAATATTTTTAAGAAGTTATGTTTGTTAAACTCTAAATCAAAGAGAAAACTTACGATACTATTTGGCATGGATGGTATCATTTAAAATGCATTAACTACTTCATTCAAAATTGAATCTAATATGGAATCTTATAAACATTTTAATTAGATCTGTTTTTCAGTTTTGATAATGTAAAGGTGTTACCTTCCTATGTGGTATACAAACAGGATTCAGTCAACAGTGAACACCAATATCAAACAAAGTGAAAAGCAAAAACCTCTTTCTGTAGGATTATTTATGTTTTGTTATTGTTGCAGTCTGAATACCTTCATTGCTGTAGAGTTGATTCTAACTCATAGAGACCCGACAGGACAGAGTAGAACTGCCCCATAGGGCTTCCAAGGCCGTAATCTTTACAGGAGACTGCCACATCTTTCTCCCATGGAGAACTGCCGACCTTCCATTAGCAGCAGAGCACTTAACCACGGAGCCATTAGGGCTCCTTAATGGCCCCCAAATGCCCATGTCTTAATCCCCAGAACCTGTGAATATGCCACCTTAAATTTAATAGAAATGTCAGCTGTTATAAATTAAGGATCTTGAGATGGATGCATTATCCAGGCCCTTAGAAGAGGGAGGCTGGAAGTCAGAGAGGGGAGAAGATACTACACTGCTGGCTCCAAAGCTGGAGGAAGGGGCCACAAGCCAAAGAAAGCTGGTAGCCTCTGCCGTTGTTAAAACCCGTTGCCACCGAGTAGATCCATCAACATACTTTCAACTCATAGTGACTCATATGACAGAGTAGAACTGCCCCAGAGGGTTGGCTAGCTTGTAATCTTTACAGGATCAAATTGCCAACTCTTGTCTTCTGCAGAGCCACTGGGTAGGTTCAAACTACAAACCTTTGGGTTAATAGCCGTGCGTTGAACTGTTTGCACCACCAGAGCTCCTCAGGCATATCTAGAAGCTCAAAAGACAAGGCAGTTGTTTCTCCCCTGAAACCTCCAGAAGGAAAGCAACCCTGCCAACACTGTGATTTTAGTTTTGAATTCCAGATAATAAATTTGTGTTGTTTTAAGCCACCAAGTTCGTGATAATTTGTTACAGCAACAATAGGAAACTAATACGGTTATGTTAACTTTTTTCTTTGATTTTTTATTTTTTACTGTTTTGTTTCTATTATTTAAAAAATGAAACCATTCTGGATACATATATTTTTTAAAAAATTTAAGTTTTTAGGAGACTAGATATTGAAAAATTTTACTTTTGCAAATATTAGCAAATAGTTACATATTCACTGGAAAAAACTATGGAATTAAAATGCTTTTTAATGATTTTACTTATTAATTTTAATGCATAATTTACGTTAGAAATTTTTTTTAAGTGCTAAGAAGTTACAGATTAATAGCCACAAATATAGATTGGTGGGCAAGAGGCCATGCTATGAAATAAAAAAAAACCAAACCCATTGCTATCAAGTCAATTCCAATCCATGGTGATCACATGTGTTACAGCGCAGAACTGCTCCATAGGGTTTTCTTGGCTGCAATCTTTAGAGAAGTAGATCACCAGGACTTTCTTCCACACCATTGCTAGGTGAATTTGAACAGCCAAACTTTATGTTAGTTGTTGTTGCTGTTAGTTATTGTGGAGTTGATTCCAACTCATGGCAACCCCACATGTGCAGAGTAGAATTGTTCCATAGGGTTTTCCAAACTGTCACCTTTTGGAAACAGATTGCAGGCCTGTCTTTCAAGGCACCTCTGAGGGGGTTGGACCACCAAAGTTTCAGCTGGTAGTCAAGTGCGTAACCATGTGCACCACTCAGAGACCTCTGAAATAAACCTAAACCCATTGCCATCGAGCCGATACTGAAATAGACAGGCCCAAATTTGAATTCAGGCTTCACCAAAATACTAGATGTGAGATTTGGGGCAAAATATCCCTTAACCTTTAATCTCTCCATTCATATGGAAAATAAGAATAGCCCTACGTAGGGTGTTTTAAGAATTCAATCAGATAACACTTACAAAGGATTTTAAAAAGCGTTTGCCATACAGCAGCATCTCAACCCATTATGGGGGCAATAACGATGATGATGAAGGTAATTTCTTGCTAACCGACAAGATTTCTAACGCTGAAGTCTTTTAAAAGGCTGCATTTAAATATTTTTGAGATCCAATCTACAAATACAACTTTTCAAAATGTCAGCACATAAAAGGCAGGAGGCAGCCTCGTTTTTCAAGAGTAGCTCAGCTGTGTGGCAAAGATGAGGCTGAGAAAATAGGAGAGATTCAGCAAGTTCAGCCACACTGGAACAAGATCTAAGGAACTAGATTCAAATGAAAGATTAATCAGCTCTCATATACACCGAAGACAAAAATAAATCTATTAAATACGGAAAAATTTTCAGCAAAGTAAACCAGGGAAAGTTTTTAATTGTTGTTTTTAAAATTTGCTTAATTGAGAGATTAAAAAAACCAAACCCGTTGCCATTGAGTAGATTCCGACTCATAGCGACCCTATAGGACAGAGTAGAACTGCCCCATAGAGTTTCCAAGGAGCGCCTGGTGGATTCAAATTGCCACCTTTTGGTTAGCAGACATAGCTCTTAACCACTACGCTACCAGGGTTTCGAATTGAGAGATTAGCTGCCACTTAAAACTGTCATTTCATCTCATTTTTATTAAAATTATGTGATTTTTAGCTATTTTATGGAAAATTGTTTCTGATATAGATTGATTTATTGAAAACCAAATTTTATTGTTTTTAGCAACGTAAGTCAAAGAACATCATGTTTAGTAAAGTAGAGGATCAGCAAACTGCCAAAAGTTAATGATGGATTTAGAAGAGGAGGAAGAACTAAGGATATTATTGCTGATATCAGAAGGATCTTGACTGAAAGCAGAGAATACCAGAAAAATGTTTACCTGTATTTTATTGACTACACAAAAGCATTCAGTTGGGTGGATAACAACAAATTATGGATAACATTGCAAAGACTGGGAATTCCAGAACACTTAATTGTACTCCTGAGGAATCTGTACATAGACCAAGAGGCAAATATTTGAACAGAACAGGGGATACTGCATGACTTAAAATGAGAAAAAGCATAAGGCAAGGTTGTATCCTTTCACCATACTTACTCAATCTGTATGCTGAGTAAACAATCCGAGAAGCTGGACTATATGAAGAAGAGTGGGGCATCAGGATTGGAGGAAGACTCATCAACAACCTGAAATATACAGATAACACAACCTTCGTTGACAAAAGTGAAGACAACTTGAAGCACTTACTGATGAAGGTAAAAGATTAAAGTCTTCATTATGTATTATACCTAAATGTGAAGAAAACAAAAATCCTCACAATGGGACCAATAAGTAACATCAGGATAAACAGAGAAAATATTGAAGTTGTCAAGGACATTATTTTACTTGGATCCACAATCAATGCCCATGGAAGCAGCAGTCAAGAAATCAAATGATGTATTGCATTGGGCAAGTCTATAGCAGAAGACCTCTTTAAAATCTTAAAAAGCAAAGATGTCACTTTGATGACTAAGATGTGTCTGACCCAGTCATGGTTATTTTCAGTCACCTCATATGCATGCAAAAGCTGGACAATGAAAAAGGAAGATGGAAGTATATACCATGGACTACCAGAAAAACAAACAAATCAGTCTTGGAAGAAGTATACCTCTGACTTAGAAGTATGCTTTTAGCTTTGGCTTTTTTTTTTTTAATTAAAAAAAAAAAAAAAAAGGAGGAGGGGGAGGAAATCGAGTCTTAGACATAATCAGACTTAACTTTGGCAAGATCAAAATTTAAAAATCATTAAGCTAGTGTCCAAATGTAAAAGGCCTTAAAGAACAAACTATAATATCAGGAGACTAACACACTGAACAAGACACAGTATGTCTAAACAATTTGAAATTGTAATCTAAACCATAAGGGTAAAAACTGAAAAAAATTATACTCAGTTCTTGCTAGATATTAAATGCACCTTTTCCTGCTTCCACCAGATAAAATCATAGAGCTTGCTATTTAATCACACCCTGAAGTTTGAGTTCTTTTCTCTTAGTACAAGACAACAGCTACACACACATAAAATGCTTATTTGTTAATGTGATCACTCCCCTGGCTCACCCAAAGTTCAGTGCACGTAACTTCAAAGACTACAGTTTTGGGCAAGTGTTCACAAACTGAAACAAAAAACAAAAGAACTACAACTGAAGTTACAAACCTGCTCTTAAAATTATTTATAGGACACTAAGGTCATTGTTACTTCTCAGTAAGATAAAAGTGATGTTGTGTTCCACTGTCATTTGATTATCAGTCCACCTCAGCATGGGAAGAATGTGTGTTACCAGATGCCAATTAGAGAGACCGGGGAAAACTTAAAAGGTACTAAACTTCTTAATGGCTGAATAAAGACATTAATTGCAAATAAATTTAGGTGTACATTTTGTTGATGAGTTCTTTGTAGTCTCAGCACCTAACAATACCTAACAGGCTCCAAGAATCCTTTCAGGTTAAATGATGGTGCAACATTTTAAAAAGAAGCCAATTATTTCAGCGTAAGTCATTCAGAGCCAAAAATCTAAATCTTTATTTTTATAACTGTATAAATGTGATCCAAATGTGTCCACCACTAGGTTTTCAGAAAGAAACATGCTATAGATAAGCAAACTACATCTGCTCCTGGATGTGTATGGACTCCTTGGACGTCACACTGGGCTCATTACAGACCTCTCACAGGTGAACATTTTTAGTATAAAGTGTAGCATGATATTAAGCCATTGTAGCTTTTGCACATACATGTTGCACTTATCGCTGACAATTCAGGAAACTTTGCAGCATTACATTGTTAAGGTAGGTAGCATCCATCATTTTAAACGCTCCTCAGAAGCGAAGATTGCAAGACTTCGCTTCATGTACTTTGGACATGTTATCAGGAGGGACCAGTCCCTGGAGAAGGACATCATGTTTGATAAAGTAGAGAGTCAGCAAAAGCAAGGGAGACCCTCAAGGAAATAGACTGACACAGTGGCTGCAACAATGTGCTCAAACATATCAACAATTGGGAGGACGGCGCAGGACCAGGCCATCAATCTGCTTTACATAAGGTCTACCTGAGTTGTAGCTGATTCTATGGCACCTAACAACAACATTGTTTTTCTAGTAATGACTTATTCCTAATGTCTTATGTATATGCATTTCTCTTTTTATAAAATAAAATGAATGTGGAAAGAAAGAAAGAAAAAAAACGTGGGCATGAACCTTTAATACAAACTATTTTTAAAAGGATCATGCTCCATTCTGACCTCTTCTTGTAGAAATGCAAATATTTAGTCATATATTTTGAGATCATCTCACTCCTTTCCATTATTCCACCTCCACACAGCCACCAAACATATGCGTATCATTGATATACATGTTAGCTGGTCATTAATGTTTTCATAAATAAATTTTATTATAATTTTTCCATAGAGTGTGGTAAAAAGAAATAATCAATTCTAAACTGTTCTTCCATAGCCGACTCGAAAGATTTCATTCCTGCTCTAGTCACTGATCCCACCGAACACTTGATGCTCAAATTCTGTTAAGCATCTATGCCTGACATTTTCCTTCAAAAGGAAATTAGGAGTAATCAATCATGATGGCCTGAGGGAGTCTTCAATGGAAAGTCATTTGAATATCTGACTTTTAAGCTTCACCTCCTAATTTCTTATGAATATGCATTTCTCTTTTTATAAAATAAAATGAGTATGGAAGAAAAAAAGACACTGTGGGCATAAACCTTTAATATAAACTATTTTTAAAAGGGCTGTGCTCGATTTTGACTTCATGTTTAAGAAAATGTAAAACAAAATGCATATTAGTTACTTCTCATCATCAAGTACTTTCTCTCTGTTTTTCTATTTTTAATTCTATTTTTTAAATTTATATTAGTACCATTACAAGACCACATTGTTAAATATGTATATCTGAAACATAAAACCTGTTGCCATCCAGTCAATTCCGACTAACAGTGACCCTATATTAAAGAGTAAAATTGCCACATAGGGTTTCCAAGAAGTGGCACCTGAGATATATATATGTGCATACATATATACCACCACCCGTCTGTCAGTTTGCCCTACTGTGGTGGCTTGCGTGTTACTGTGATCCTGGAAGCTATAACACCAATATTTCAAATATCCACAGGGTCACCCATGGTGGACAGGTATTAGCAGAGCTTCCTGGCTAAGACAGACTAGGAGGAAGGAGCTGGTGGTCTAATTCTGAAAAAAATTGGCCAGTGAAAACCTTATGAACAGCAACAGAACACTGTCTGATATAGTGCTGGAAGATGAGCCCCTCGGGTTGGAAGGCACTCAAAATACGACTGAGGAAGAGCTGCCTCTTCAAAGTAGAGTCAATCCAAATGATATGGACGGAGTCAAACTCTTAGGACCTTCATTTGCTTATGTGATAACACTCAAAATGAAAAGAGACTGCTGCAAACATCCATTAATAATCAGAACTGAACTGTACGAAGTGTGAATCTTGGAAAATTGGAAGTAGACAAACATTAATGGAATGCATAAACATTGATATCCTTGGCATTAGTGAGCTGAAATGAACTGGTATTGGCCATTTTGCATCAGACAATCATATGGTCTACAATGCCAGGAATGATAAATAGAAGAGGAATGGAGTCACATTCACTGTCTAAAAGAACATTTCAAGATCTATCCTAAAGTACAGAGTTATCAGTGACAGAATAATACCCATATGGCTACAAGGAAGACCAGTTAATATGACTATTATTCAAAACTATGCACCAATCACTAATGCCAAAGATACGGAAATTGAAGATTTTTACCAAATTCTACAGTCTGAAATTGATCAAATGTGCAATCAAGATGCATTGATAATTACTAGGGATTGGAATGTGAAAGTTGGAAAGAAAGAAGAAGGATCTGTAGTTGGAAAATACGGCCTTGGTGATAGAAATGCTGCCAGAGACTGTATCATAGAATTTTGCAAGACCAGCGACTTCATTGCAAATACCTTTTTTTCAACAACATAAATGGCAACTATACACATGGATCTCACTAGATGGGAAACACAGAAATCAAATCAACTACATCTGTAGAAAGATATGATGGAAAACTCAATATCATCACTCAGAAC
This sequence comes from Dugong dugon, assembly GCA_030035585.1. Taxonomy (NCBI): domain Eukaryota; kingdom Metazoa; phylum Chordata; class Mammalia; order Sirenia; family Dugongidae; genus Dugong; species Dugong dugon. Next base: position 130,544,499 of record CM057468.1, on the reverse strand, counting down.
AAGGCTAGGGCATCTGCAGAACAGACCATCAATTGCTCATATGCAAGTTTTGGTTGAAGCTGGAGAAAATTAAAATAAGTCCAAAATACGAACTTGAGTATATGCCACCTGAATTTGGAGACCATCTCAAGAATAGACTTGATGCATTGAACACTAATGACCAAAGACTAGATGAGTTGGGGGGTGACATCAAGAACATTATTCATGAAGAAAACAAACGGTCATTATAAAAGACAAGAAAGAAAGAAAAGACAAATATGGATGTCAGAAAAGACTCTGAAACTTCCTCTTGAATGTAGAGTAGCTAAAGTGGAGGAAAAAATAATGAAGTAAAAGAACTGAAATGAAGATTTCAAAGGGCAGCCCGAAAAGACAAAGTAAAGCAATATAATGAAATGTGCAAAGGCCTGGAGTTAGAAAACCAAAAGGGAAAATCACACGGCATTTCTCATGCTGAAAGAACTGAAGAAAAGCTTCAAGTGTCGAGTTGCAGTAGTGAGGACTGCATTGTCAAGATATTGAACCACCTACGAAGCATCAAAAGAAGATGGAAGGAATACACAGAGTCACCATAACAAAAGAATTGGTCAACATTCCACCATTTCAGGAGGTAGCATATAATCAAGAACCGACAGTACTGAAGGAAGAAGTTCAAGCTGCACTTCAGTCATTGGTGAAACAAGGCTCCAGGAATTGACGGAATACCAATTGGGATGTTTCAGCAAACAGATGCAACCCTGGAAGCACTCACTCATCTATGCCAAAAGATTTGGAAGATAGCTACCTGGCCAGCTGATTGGAAGAGATTCATATTTGTGCCAATTCCAAAGGAAAGTGAACCAACAGAATGCAGAAATTATCGAACAATATCATCAATATCACACCCAATTAAAATATTGCTGTAGATAACTCAAAAGAGATAGCAGCAGTACATGGACAGGGAATTGCCAGAAATTCAAGCTGAATTCAGAAGAGGACATAGAATGAGGGATATAATTGTTGATGACAGATGGGTCTTAGCTGAAAACAGAGAATACTAGAAAGATGTTTACCTGTGCCTGTGGTTTTTTTTGACTATGCGAAAGTATTCAGCTCTGTGGATAACAGAAAATTATGGATAACATTGCAAAAAATGGGAATTCCAGGACATTTAATTGTGTTTATTCAGAATCTGTACACAGACCAAAAGGCAGTAATTTAAACAGAACAAGGGGATACTGTATGATTTAAAATCAGGAAAGGTGTGTGCCAGGGTTGTATCATTTCACCATACTTAATATGTATGCTGCAAAAATAATCTGAGAAGCTGGACTGTATGAAAAAGAACTGGCATCAAGTTTGGAGGAAGATTCTTTATCAACCAGCAATATGCAGATGATACAACCTTGCTTGCTGAAAATGAGGAGAACTTGAAGCACTTACTGATGAAGATCAAAGACCACAGCCTTCAGTATGAATTACACCTCAACATAAAGAAAACAAAAGTCCTCAAAACTGGACCAGTAAGCAACATCGTGATAAATGGAGAAAAGTTTGAAGTTGTCAAGGATTACATTTTACATGGATCCACAATCAACGCCCATGGAAACAGCAGTCAAGAAGTCAAATGAAGTATTTCATTCTGCAAATCTGCTGCAAAAGACCTCTTTAAAGTGTTAAAAAAGCAAAGATGTCACTTTGAGGACTAACGTGGCCTGATTCAAGCCATGTTATTTTCAATCACCTCATAGTCATGTACAAGCTGAAAAATGAATAAGGGAGACCAAAGAAGAATTGATGCCTTTGAATTATATTATTGGTTAAGAATATTGAATATACCATAGACTGCCAGAAGAACGAGCATGTCTGTCTTGGAAGAAGTACAGCCCGAGTGCTCCTTGGAAGTGAGAATGGCGAGACTTTGTCTCATGTATTTTGGAAATGTTATCAGGATGAACCACTCCCTGGAGATGGACATCATGCTTAGTAAGTTAAAGGGTCAACAAAAAAGAGGAAGGCCCTCAGTGAGATCAGCTGAGACAGTGGCTGAAACAATGGACTCAAACATAGCAATCGTTGTGAGAATGGTGCAGGACTGGGCAGTGTTTCTTTCTGTTGCACATAGTGTAGCTATGAGGTGGAACTTGACTCAACGACACCTAAGAACAACAAATATATATATATATATATATATATATATGTGTGTGTGTGTGTGTGTGTGTGTGTGTGTGTGTATGTGTATATTATGTATGTGTGTGTATGTATATATATATATATATATATATATATATATATATATATATATATATAAAATAAGGAAGAAAATAACAAAGATATCGTATAACATAACATGTATTAATAATGTTGCTCTTGTTAGGAGTGGTTGAGTCGATTCTGACTCATAGTGACTCTATGTACAACAGAAGGAAACACTGCCCGGCCCTGTTCAATCCTCACAATCATTGCTATGTTTGAGCCCATTGTTGCAGCCACTGTATCAACCCATCTCATGAAGGGTCTTCCTCTTTTTTGCTGACTCTCTACTTTACCAAGCATGATGTCCTTCTCCAGGGACTGATCCCTCCTGATAATAAGTCCAAAGTATATGAGACGAAGTCTCGCCATCCTTGCTTCTAGGGAGCATTCTGGCTGTACTTCTTCCAAAACAAATTTGTTTGTTCTTTTAGCAGTCCATGGTATATCCAATATTCTTCGTCAACATCATAATTCAAAGACATTAATTCTTCTTTGGTCTTCTTTATTCATTGTCCAGCTTTTGCATGCATATGAGGTGATTGAAAACATCACAGCTTGGGTCAGGTGCACGTTAGTCTTCAAGGTGACATCTTTGCTTTTTAACACTTTAAAGAGATGTTTTGCAGCAGATTTGCCCAATGCGATGCGTCATTTGATTTCTTGACTGTTCCTTCCGTGGATGTTGATTGTGGATCGAAGTAAAATGAAATCCTTGACAAATTCAATTTTTCTCCACTTATTATGATGTTGCTTATTGGTCCAGTTACGAGGATTAATAATAATTAACTTTGTATCATAGTATTTAAGGTGCAGAACATCCAGAAGAGTGAATGTCACCCAAGGACTTTGCATCTTCTTCTGGGGAAATTTTTTGTGGTTGTTGTTTTATACCAGAAGTTGTATCATGTTAGGTGGAGGTATGACTTTGTTATTGTCTTTATTTATTGATTAAGCATGGTTTGAGGAGGTGTGTTTGAGTGTCAAGTTGACAAGGCATTAACTGTGATGGTTACTCTTCTGTGTCAACTTGGTTAGGCTATGTCACCCAGCTATTCAATCTTACACTAATCTAGGTGTTGTGGTCAGGTATTTTTAGACATGACTAACGTCTATGATCGGGTGACTTTCAGTGAAAATTACCTTCCATAATGTGGCCTGGCCTCATCCAATCATGTGAAGGCACGAGGAGTAAAAACCGAAGAGTAAAAGATCTCCCAAGAAATAAGAAATTCTGCCTTAAGATTGTAACATGGAAATCCTGCCTAAGTTTCCTGCTGCCTTGCCTACAGATTTCAGACTTGCCAACCCCACAATCCCATGAGCTAATTCTTAAAATCTCTATCTCTCTCTCAATCTCTGTATACACACACACTCACACACACACACATCCTATTGGTTCTATTTCCCTGGAGATCCCTGGTTAACACAACATCTGACAGATGGAAGATCTTCTAGAAGAAAGTAATGTCGGAGCTCAATCCTCAGGTTCAGATCTAGATGACGAGAGCACGGTTACTTTCCTAACACAACTGGTGAAACTGCTAGATATGGTTTAGGTTAATAGGAAGACTTCTCGTTTGTTTTGACTATATTGCGTAGAATAGGCAAGATATTCAGAACATAACACAGGACGTAAACGTGGAAATGGATGTTGAGAACATAGATTTACAGTCTTCAGCAATGTTGTGAAAATTGAATCCATGAGCTGGAATTGACTGTCAAAAAGAACAGCCCTTGAGAAGGAATAGAATAGAGTCTAATGGAAAAAAGAGTTGTGTGACTCTGGGTAATTAGACTGGACTCAGCAACTCTGACTCCAAATAATATCTGCAGAATTAAAGATGCTGAGTTATGTTCTGCCATATGCTTGCACGTAGGAAGTACTGGGCTGCATATGAGGGTGCATTTTTTCAAGATGGTGCTCAATTCCATGAAAGCATTAACTCTAGCATTTCTCCTCCTCCTCAAAAAAATTACTTAATTCCTGTAAATCATAAAGGGCTTTACCATCCAAAACAAAATGGTACCTCATTAGGTAGGCATGATCAATTGAACTCACCATTCAGCTCTCTCTCCCTACCTGAGGTTAGCTGATATCACCACGTGGTGGATCTTTTTAGTCTGGCCAACCTCCACCTGAGTTGCTTCATTAGCATAAAGCCTCAGGTGAAGTCTGGAGACCTCATCAAAGACAGTTCAATCATGGGCATTTCCAAGGTTTTAGAGGTAATCTCTCAGGAACCTGGGACAAAGACCAAATTCTCTGGGTAAAGTTAACTTTAAACCCCACAGTAATATACAAGTACAATGACATTATCTAGCAAGAAAAAAAAAAAAAAGAGCTAACTAGGGGGACAAAAAGGAGCCTACTAGAGAAAAAATAAGAGAGACAGGGAGAGGGTGCAAAGTGGAAAAGGAACCTAAAGTATGTCAGTGACTTGAAGAAACAATATTAGCAACACTAAAACTTGGCATTATACACTTCTTATGTTTACATGGAGGAGCCCTGGTGGTACAGTGGTTAAGCGCTCGTCTGCTACTGAAAGATTGGTGGTTTGAACCCACCCAGCAGCCCCACAGGAGAAAGACCTAGAGATCCACTCTCATAAAGATTACAGCCTAGAAAACCCTATAGGGCAGTTGTACTCTGTCACATTGGGGTGCCATGAGTTGTAATCGGCTCGATGGTAAACAGCAACAACATGTTAATGATGATGACTATTGTTATCATTATACATTTTCTATGTTTATATGATGACTAATGTTGGGGTTTTATGAGACAAAATATATAAAATCTCTCCTTAGACCCCAAGTTTGGATCTGACTGAGGGATATACAGAGGAGTCAGGAAGACAAAGACCAATGTCAGCTAGTAATTCACTCCTCAATTAGATGCCGCCTATGGAGTCCCTGGGTGGTGCAAATGGTTAATGCACTGGGCTACTAGCCAAAAGGTTTCATGTTTAAGTTAACTCAGAGGCACCTTAGAAGAAAGGTCTGATGATCTACTTCCAAAAAATCCGCCACTGAAAACCCTATGGAGCAGTGCTCTATTCTGACACGCAAGAGGTCACCATGAGTCATGGCTGATTCAATGGGAACCAGTTTACTCACACCATAGAAAACCAAATTCCATGAGGCTGGACCCTTCACCAGTGGCAGACCACAGATCAGAACATACCAATTCTGAAGACAGACTTGCTTCAAGACAGACTGGTTTCAAGAAGACAGACTGGAAAAGAAGGAACTGAACTCAATTTATTGTCTGAAATCCACCAATCAAATCAATTAGTTTTCCCCAAGAGACTAGTGAGTAGAGGGTGGGAAGTACTGGGGGGGTTAGTCCAGCCTCGTGACTCTATGCTTGGCTGCTCATTGGAATTTCCTAGGGAGCTCTACAAACCACTCACGTCTGGGTCTCGTCCCCAGAGACTCTGATTTATTGGCAATAGTCTTCAACATCATAGCTTGTTTTCATCTATTTATCTCTACGTGTTGAGGTGAAAACCCTGAAACTGGGTTTTCATGAGTCAAATTTAGTATTGCAAAGGAATCAACTTACAAATTTAATGTCTCATTTAATGATAAGAATGATTATCATTGTGTCACTTGGTTACTAGGCAATATGAGTAAGTAATTGGTTACTAGGCAATATGAGTAAGTAACTGATTCACGAGCTCTGGTGGTACAGTGGTTAAAGATCTCAGCTGCTAACTGAAAAGTAGTGGTTCGAAACCACCAGTGGCTCTAGGGGAGAAAGATGTGGCAGTTGGCTTCTGTAAAGATGTGTGGCCTTGGAAACCCTATGGGGCATTTCTACTCTGTTCTACAGGGTCTCTATGAGTCAAAATCGACTCAACGGCAGTGGGTTTGGTTTTTAACTGACCCATAATGGAATAAGATCAGTAGAGTTTTACATCTGTAGCACAAGCTTGGTTCTACCTTAGTGTGTTTTGACCCTCTAGCCTCTGCCTACTCCAGTGATGTCTTTTGGCTTCATTGAAGAGGCCATGGCATCATTCTCCTCTATTCCAACCACATACAAACTAATCTGCATTAGAGAAAGGTACATGTAGCAAAATAGGACGTTGTCCCTTTTTGCACTTCCTTTATTTCTCAGCAACACACTTTGTGTGGTATTTCTGATAACTATGAGTTAGCAAAAAACTGTCAGCTAAAGATGTGGTATTATTTTTACAAGAGTCAGACAGTGCCTCTTTTTGTGGATTCTTGTCAGCTAAAGATGTGGTATTATTTTTACAAGAGTCAGACAGTGCCTCTTTTTGTGGATTCTTGTCAGCTAAAGATGTGGTATTATTTTTACAAGAGTCAAATAGTGCCTCTTTTTGTGGATTCTTTACTCATCTGAACTGCTTCTTAACTTTTCATTGATCTTCCTCTTTACATTCTTGTCTACTTCCCAGCCATGTACTATATTCTCCAAACAGCAGTCACTATAATTTAAGACCATTTTATTTCCTTCCTCGAGACCATTCAATGTCTTTTCACCATACTTAGAATAACATCCAAAATCCTGTCCATGCCCTTGAGATGATATAAACATGGTTCCTCCTACCCCTCAAGCCCTTGCCTTCTCGATTTTTACCTCCTTCTCTGTTCCTCAAACAAACCAAGCCTGCTGGAGCCCCAGGATCAGTCTAAAATGCATCTCCCTGTGTATGTTACCAGGGAGTCATCTGTCTCTCCATTTGGGTCTCTATTCAAAACTCTCCTCCTCAGAGAGGCCTTCCCACACCACCCCATTGAAAGTGGCACCTCCTCTTAGCTTACTTTACTTTCTTCTTAGCACTTCTGTGGAAATCTTACACATATATTTGCTATTTTCCATCTCTGCAACTTGAATTTAAGTGCCATGAGGGTAGATTCTCTTCAATGTCCAATGCTGTTTCTCAGCATCTAGCATCATAGTTACAAAAGCACTCTTAATTATTTGGAAAATGAGTAAATAAAATGTAAAGGCATCCTGGACAAGAGTCATTAAATTCATGAAGGCAACATGGCTGTATACACAGAAGCACCATGCCATCCCTCCACAGGAAAAAAAACTGAAAAAGTAAGTAAAACAGAGACAAACATCAATCCTGGAATCCTAAGCCTCTAATTAAGAGATGGGGAACTCAGAACATGTAAAAACCAAACCAAACTTACAAGAATTATTGAAAGGAGTCCTTTGATTTGAGAACAAACAATATCAAACCACAGCCTGAATCTAGGATATAAGATCGTACCAGCCAGATATCAACCTAGGAAATGAACACTCAACAACTATGCAAAACCAAAAGAATTACAACAGGGAACCACAGAAGTTAATCTGTAAATGACAATGCCAGAACAATAAAAGAGGGAATAAACGGTGTAGGTATAGAATTTTCTAGTGGAGAGGAAGGCAAGATGATACCAAGTAATAATATACTTGTTCAAACTTAGAAAGATAAGGGTAAAATTCAAGGTAACCATAAAGAAAGTTGATAAACCTACTCACCAAAATAAAGAACAAAGGAGGCAGGGCCAAGATGGCAGAGTAGTCAGACACTTCCGGTGGACCCTCTTACAACAAAGACCCACCCAAAAAAAACCAAGTGAATTGATTATATATGGCAATCTGGAAGCCCTAAACATCAATGACAGTTGAGGAACTGGACTGAGGGGCAGGGGAAGGAGAGATGGTTCAGAAGCAGTGAGGAGTTGCCAGACCTGACCTGGCGAGAGCCTGAGCCCTTCAGGCCTGATCAGCTTGGGGGTGAGCTGCGAGGCAGGCAAGTGGTGGTGCTTGGAAGGCACGTTTTCTGCACCAGAAGAGAGCCAGCACCAGAGTCTACAAGGTCACCCAGAACCAGTGAGAAGAAGCCCTGGATGGGCAAAAGATAAGTAATCACGTACGGTCTACCCCACGAATCAAAAAAAAACCCCTTAGGGCTGGAAGTAGGATCCATCACACACCCAGAGCCATTCTCCCTGCCTTGGAGAGTAAACAAATCAACAAACAGAGGAAAAAATAAACTTCCAGCTCCCCTAAGCCAGGAACACAGGGTAGGCACAGCTCCTTTGCCTAGGCACAGGCATAAGGAATCCATGGACTTTGAGTGCCTTTCCCCCTGCATAGACTTGTGTGGGGCCATCTCAACAGTGTAGGCCTTCATTACTGCAATACAACAGGGTATATACCAGAAGTCTAACTTCAACTGTTTCAGCTATGAAGTGGCAGGTTCTTGACATTTGACACTGCTCTGCCCATTAAGCAGGGTCTTCACCTACCCACATCAGGGGCCTGAGGACTGGTGGCTTCACACACGCCTCCTAGTCACAGTGAATAAGAGATGCCGCCTAATCCTTACAGCCAACAGCATTAGGTGCTCATAGTGCCACTGGAAAACACACCCACGTATGCACTCTAGGGAACAGGGATACACCTTCCTCCTGGACACTCAGGGGCAGCCGTCAGCCCCTCGCCTTTCTCAGAGTGTGTCCTCCTGCTGCAGCCAGATGCCTGTGCCTACACCAATCACCCTTGCTTGTCTAGGACTGTAAGTGAGAGCCTACACCACACACTTGGTGGCTATCTACCTGGGCACATGAGCTGAATCCATACAGGAGGAGTGAGTGGACTCCTGAGCTCACATACCTAGTAACAGATCTAACCACCCAGGGATGGGACATTAGAGCTTCAAAGGTGCCAATAATCACACTAGCTCATACAAACAGCCTATTTGGGCACATCAGAACAAAACAAGACACTGACTGCTCTGATCAGGATCACAACAGAGGGTTCTGGACAGAGCTGGAGAATGATGTAGAACATAATTCTAACTCACAAAAAAAAGACCAGATTTACTGGCCTAAAGGAGACTGGAGAAACCCTGAGAGTATGGCCCCCAGACACCCTTTTAGCTCAGTGGTGAAGTTTCCTCCTAGGTTCACCATTCAGCCTGGGAGTGGACAGCCCCATAAAACCAAATGAGACTAATGAGGTACAGAAGTCCAGTGACAAGGGCCAGAAGGCATAAGGGGACAAGGAAGCTGGTGATAGGGAACCCAAGGTTGTGTAAGGATATTGTTGATGTGTTGTGAGATTGTTAACCATTGTCATAGGGCAACATGTGTAGTAACTGTTAAATGAGAAACTATTTTGTTCCGTAAGACTTCATCTTAAGTGATAATAGCAGCACAACTGGAAGAGCATAGTCAATGTCACTGAACTGTGCATGTAGAAATTTTTGAAATGGTGTATCTTTGGCTATGTGTATTTTCACCAAAAAAAAAAGGTTGAGAAGTTAGAGGGTTGACATGTTGTGGGGTTGTTAACCAATGTCATAAAACAATGTGTACTACTGTTTCATGAGAAACTATTTGTTCTGTAAGCCTTCACCTGAAGTACAATTAAAAAAAAAAAAAAAACAAGAAGCTAGGACACAGTAAGCAAACATAAAATAAATAAATATAATAACTTACTGATACTCGGAGACAACAGTCAATATCAAACCACATAAACAGGAAATCCATGAGGGCTTCAGCAGGCTCCCAAAATAAAGAATCTAGAAATTTTCCAGGGGAGGAAAATTTCTTGGAATTACCAGAGGAAGAATACAAAAGATTAATATACAGAACTCTTCAAGAAATTAGGAAGGAAATTAATCAGAACGCAGAATACACAATAGAGGAAATTAAAAAGATTAGAGAAGAGTATAATGACAAATTTAACAGGCTGCAAAAATCCATAGAGAGACAGCAATCAGAAATCCAGAAGATTAACAATAAAATTTCAGAATTAGACAACTCAATAGAAAGTCATAGTAACAGAATTGAGGCAATAGAAGTCAGAATTAGTGAGACTGAAGATAAAGCACTTGACACCAACTTATTTGAGGAAAAATCGGATAAAAGGATTTTAAAAAATGAAGAAACCCTAAGAATTATGTGCGACTCTATCAAGAGGAATAACCTACAAGTGATTGGAGTATCAGAACAGGGGGGGCGGATAACAGAAAATACAAAGAGAACTGTTGAAGATTTGTTGGCAGAAAACTTCCCTGATATTGTGAAAGATGACCAGATATCTATCCAAGATGCTCATCGAACCCCACATAAGGTAGATCCCAAAAGAAAGTCACCAAAACATATTATAATCAAACCTGAAAAACCAAAAGATAAAGAGAGAATTTTAAGAGCGGCTAGGGATAAACAAAAAGTCATTTACAAAGGAGAGTCAATAAGAATAAACTTGGACTACTCAGCAGAAACCATGCAGGCAAGAAGGCAATGGGATAATATCTATAAAGCCTTGAAGTAAAAAAACTGCCAGCCAACAATTATATATCCAGCAAAACTGTCTCTCAAATATGGTGGCGAAATTAGGGCATTTCCAGATAAACAGAAGTTTAGAGAATTTGCAAAAACCCAACCCAAATTACAAGAAATATTAAAGGGCATCCTCCAGTTAGAAAATCAGTAACATCAGATAACAACCCAAGACTAGAACACAGGACAAAGCAACCACATATCAACCCAGATAGGGAAGTCACAAAAGTAAATCAAAGCTAAAACATTGAAAATAGGGAAACAGATGTCAATGTGTAAAAGATGACAACATTAAAACAAAAAAGAGGGACTTAAAAAATGTAGACATAGATTTTTTCATATGGAGAGGAAATCAACACAATATAAAGAAATAAAAGACTGGTATAAACTTAGAAACATAGGGGTACATATTACGTTAACCACAAAGGAAACTAAAATCCTACAAGTCAAAATTAAAACCTAGAAAAAAATAAAGACTCAGCAAACACAAAGTCAACAACAATGAAAAAGACGAAAAGAAATTGCATAAAGAAAAACGACTCAGCACAGAAAATTAAGTGGAATAAACAAACTGTGAATGACACACAAAAAAAGGCATCAAAATGATGGCACTAAACTGATACCTATCAATAATTACGCTGAATATAAATGAACTAAATGCACTAAAACAGAGACAGAGAGTGGCATGTTGCATAAAAAAACACGATCCGTCTGTATGCTGCCTACAAGAGACACACCTTAGACTTAAAGACACAAACACACTAAAACTGAAAGGATGGAAAAAAATATATCAAGCAAAAAACACTCAAAAGAGCACAGTGGCAATATTAATCTCTGACAAAATAGACTTTAAAGTAAAATTCACCACAAAGGATAAAGAAGGACACTATTTAATGATTAAAGGGTCAATACCCCAAGAGGACATAACTATAAAAATATTTACGCACTCAACAACAGGGCTTCAAAATGCATAAAACAAACTCTAACAGCTCTGAAGAGAGAGATAAAGACAGCTCCACAACAGTAGTAGGAGACGTCAACACACCACTTTCAGTGAAGGACAGAACATCCAAAAGAAGCTCAACAAAGACACGTTAGAGCTAAATGCTACGATCAACAAACTTGATCTTATAGACATATACTGAACACTCCACCCAACAGCAGCCAAGTATACTTTCTTTTCCAATGCACATGGAACATCTCCAGAATAGACTACATATTAGGCCATAAAGCAAGCCTTAACAAAATCCAAAGCATCGAAATATTACAAAGCATCTTTTCTGACCATAAGGCCATAGAAGTAGAAATCAACAACAGAAAAAGCAAGGAAAAAAAAATCACACACATGGAAACTGAACAACACCTTGCTCAAAAACTACTGAGATATAGAATAAGTTAAGGATGGAATAAAGAAATTCATACAATCAAGCAAGAATGAAAACACATCCTACCAGAACCTTTGGGACACAGCAAAAGCATGCTCAGAAGTCAGTTAATAGCAATAAACGCACACATCCAAAAGGAAGAAAGTGCCATAATCAAAACATTAACCCTACAACTGGAAAAAGTAGAAAGAGAGTAGCAAAAGAAGCCCACAGGCTCCAGAAGAAAGGAAATAATAAGAATTAGAGCAGAATTAAATGAACTAGAGAATAGAAAAACAATTGAAAGAGTTAACAAGAGCAAAAGCTGGTTCTTTGAAAAGATCAACAAAATTGATAAAACACTAGCCAAACTGACAACAGAAAAACAGGAGAGGAAGCAGATAATCCATATAAGAAAAGGGATGGGTGATATCACAACAGACCCAACTGAAATTAAAAGAATCGTAACACAATACTATGAAAAATTGTACTCTAACAAATTTGAACACCTAGAGGAAATGGACAAATTTCTAGAAACTCACTACCTACCTAAACTAAAACAAACAGAAGTAGAACAACTAAATAAACCAAAACAAAAGAAAAGATTGAAAAGGTAATTTAAAAAATTCCAACAAAAAAAAATGCTCTTGCCCAGATGGCTTCACTGGAGAGATCTACCAATGTTCACTGAAGAGTTAACACCACTACTACTAAAGGTATTTCAGAGCATAGAAAAGGATGGAATACTCCCAAACTCATTTTATGAAGCCAGCATAACCCTGATACAAAAACCAGGCAAAGATACCACAAAAAAAGAAAATTACACAGCAATATCCTTCATGAACGTTGACACAAAAATCCTCAACAAATTTCTAGCCAATAGAATTCAGCAGCATATCAAAAAAATAATTCACCGTGATCAAGTGAGATTTATACTAGGTATGCAGGGATGGTTCAACTTTGGAAAAACAATGACTATAATCCATCACATAAATAAAACAAAAGACAAGAACCACATGATGTTATCAATCGATGCAGAAAAGGCATTTGACAAAATCCAACATCCATTCATGATAAAAACTGTCAACAAAATAGGAATAGAGGGGAAATTCCTCAACACAATCAAGAGCATTTGTACAAAGCCAACAGCCAACATCATCCAAAATGGAGTGACTCTGAAAGCATTCCCCTTGAGAACGGAAACCAGACAAGGATGCCCCTTATCACCACTCATATTCAGCATTGTGCAGGAGGTCCTAGCCAGATCAATTAGGCTAGAAAAACAAATAAAGGGCATCCAAATTGGTAGGGAAGAATTCAAAATATCTCTATTTGCAGATGATATGATCTTATACACACAAAACCCGGAAGAATCCACAAGAAAACTACTGGTATTAACAGATTTCAGCAAAGTTTAAGGATATGAGATAAACATACAAAAATCAGTTGGATTCCTTTACACCAACAAAGAGAACCTTGAAGAAGAAATCACCAAATCAATACCATTTACAATAGCCCCCAAGAAGATAAAATACTTAGGAATAAGTCTAACCAGAGACATAAAAGACTTTTACAAGGAAAACTACAAGACACTACTGCAAGAAACCAAAAGAGACCTGCATAAGTGGAAAAATATACCTTGCTCATGGATAGGTAGACTCAACATTGTGAAAATGTCAATTCTTCCAAAAGCAACCTAGAGATACAATGAAATCCCAATCCAAATTCCACTGGCATTTTTTGATGAGAGGGAGAAACAAACCACCAACTTCATATCAAAAGGGAACAGGCCCCAAATAAGTAAAGCATTACTCAAGAATAAGAACAAAGTGGGAGGCCTCACACTACCTGATTTTAGAAACTATTATATCGCTACAGTAGTCAAAACAGCCTGGTACTGGTACAACAACAGATACATAGACCAAAGGAACCGAATTGAGAATCCAGACATAAATTCATCCACCTATGAACTGATATTTGACAAAGGCCCAAAGTCCATTAACTGGGGAAAAGACAGTCTCTTTAACAAATGGTGCTGGCATAACTGGATATACATTTGCAAAAACTGAAACAAGACCCATACCTCACACCATGAACAAAAACTAACTCAAAATGGATTAAAGACTTAAGTATAAAATCAAAAACGGTAAAGGTCATGGAAGAAAAAACAGGGACGACACTAGGAGCCCTAATACGTGGCATAAACACAATATGAACGATAAGTAACAATGCAAAGGCACCAGAAGAGAGACTAGATAACTGGGAGCTCCTGAAAATCAAACACTTATGCTCATCAAAAGACTTTACCAAAAGAGTGAAAAGACAACCTACAGACTGGGGAAAAATTTTTGGCTATGACAAATCCAGTCAGTGTCTAATCTCTAAATCTACAAGATACTGCAAAATCTCAACAACAAAAAAACACCCAATTGAAAAATGGGCAAAGGATATAAACAGGCACTTAGTCAAAGAAGATATTCAGGCAACTAATAGACACATGAAGAAATGCTCATGACCATTAGCCATTAGAGAAACGCAGATCAAAACTACAATGAGATATCATCTCACCCGAGCAAGGCTAGCATTAATCCAAAAATCACAAAATAATAAATGTTGGAGAGATTTTGGAGAGACTGGAACACTTATACACTGTTGGTGGGAATGTAAAATGGTAAAACCAATCTGGAAATTCATTTGGCCCTTCCTTAAAAAGCTAGAAATAGAAGTACCATACAAACTAGCTATCCTGCTCCGTGGAATGTACCCTAGAGAAATAAAAGCTGTCACATGAATATATATATGCACACCCATGTTCATTGCAGCAGTGTCACAATAGTAAAAAGATGGAAACAACCTAGGTGCCCAGCAATGGACGAATGGATAAACAAAGTATGGTATATCCACACAATGGAATACTATGCAACCATAAAGAACAACGATGAAGCTGTGGAACATCTTATAACATGGAGGAAACTGGAGGTCATTATGCTGAGTGAATTTAGTCAGTTATAGAAGGACAAATATTCTATAAGACCACTACTATAAGAACTCAAGAAAAGGTTTAAACACAGAAGAAAACATTCTTTGATGGTACTGAGGGTGGGGAAGGAGGGTGAGGGTTATTTACTAACTACATTGTAGATAACAATTACCTTAGAAGTGACAGGAAGCACAGCACACACTACAGGGGAAGTCAGCACAACTGGACTAAACCAAAGCTAAGAAGTTTCCTCTATACAATCAAACACTTTGAGGGACAGAGTAGCAGGAGTAGGGGTCTGGGGACCAATGCTTTCAGGGGACATCTAGGTCAACTGGCATAACAAAGCTTATTAAGAAAACGTTGTGCATCCTACTTTGGTGACTGGCATCTGAGGTCTTAAAAGCTTGCAGGCAGCCATCTAAGATGCATCAATTGTTCCCAACCACCTGGGGTGAAGCAGAATGAAGAACACCAAAGACACAAGAAAAGTATTAGCCTAAGAGACAGAAAGGGCCACATAAACCAGAGACTTCATCAGCCTGAGACCAGAAGCACTAGATGGTGCCCGGCTACCACCAATGACTGCCCTGACAGGGAACACAACAGACAGTCTCTGATGGAGTAGGAGAAAGGTGGGATGCAAAACTCAAATTCTAGTAAGAAGACCAGACTTAATGGTCTGACTGAGACTGGAGGTACCCCAGAAAGCATGGCCCCTGGATTCTCTATCAGCCCAGAACTAAAACAATTTCCAAGGCCAACTCTTCAGACTGGGATTGGACTGGACTGTGGGACTTAAAGTGATACTCGTGAGAAGTGTGCCTCTTGGCTCAAGTAGATACAAGAGACTAAATGGGCAGCTTCTGTCTGGAGGTGAGATGGGAAAGCAGAGAGGGTTAGGAGCTGGCTGAATGGACATGGGAAATCAGGGGTAGAAAAGAGGAGTATGCTGTCACAGTATGGGGAGAGCAATTAGGGTCACATAACAATGTATGTATAAATTTTTGTATGGGAAAAAATAAAAAAAAGAAGTAAAACAAAATTTCAGTAAAAACAAAACCTACAAAAACAAAAGAAATGAAAAAAAATCCACATAGAAAAGGAATTCAGCACAGCAGAGTAAGAGGAACAAAGAAAACATCACCACTACAAAAAAAAAGCACTACAAAATGACAGCAACAAACTCCCATCTATCAATAATTACAGTGAATGTAAATGGACTCCATGCACCCATAAAGAGATGGAGAGTGACAGAATGGATAAGAAAACAGGGTCCATCAATATGCTGTCTACAAGAGACACACATTAGAAACAAAGACATAAATTTATTAAAAATCAGAGAATGGAAAAAAATATATCATGAAAACAACTACCAAAAAAGAGCAGGAGTGGCAATAATAATCTCAGATAAAATAGACCATAAAACAAACTCCACCATAAAAGACAAAGAAGGGCACTATATAATGATTAAAGGGACGATCCATCATGAAGACATAACCATAATAAACATCTGTGCACCCAACGACAGGGCTCCAAAATACATAAAACAAACTCTAAAACACGGAAAAGAAAAATTGACAGTTCCACATTAATAGTAGGAGACTTCAATACACTACTCTCGGTAAAGGACAGAACATCTAGAAAGAAACTCAACAAAGATACAGAAGACCTAAAGGGCACAATCAGTCAACTTGACATCGAAGACATATATAGAACACTGTACCCAACAGCTGCAAAGTACACATTCTTTTCCAATGCACATGGAATGTTCCCCAGAATAGACCACATCTTAGGTCACAGAGCAACCCTCAACAAAATCCAAAACATTGAGATAATACAAAGTATCTTCTCTGACCACAACGCCATCAAGGTAGAGTTTATATGGAAATCAACTATATGGAAGCTGAATAACACCCTGCTTACAAACCACTGGGTAATAGGATAAATCAGAAATGGAATTAAAAAATTCCTGGAATCAAACAAGAATGAAAACACATCATACCAAAACCTTTGGGACTCAGCAAAGGCAGTCCTCAGAGGTCAGCTTATAGCAATAGATGTACACATCAAAAAAGAAGAAGGGACAAAATCAAAACATTAGTTACACAACTTGAACAAACAGAAAAAGAACAGCAAAAAAGCCCACAGCCACCAGAAGAAAGGAAATAATAAAGGTCAGAGCATAGATAAATGAAATAGAGAATAGAAAACCAATAGAAAGAATCAACAAAACCAAAAGTTGGTTCTCTGAAAGAATCAACAAAATTGATAAACCACTGGCCAGACTTACAAAAGAAAAACAGGAGAGGACACAAATAACTCAAATAAGAAATGAAATGAGGGACATTACAATAGACTCAATTTAAATAAAAAGAAGTGTTATGAAAAACTATACTCCAACAAATTTGAAAACCTAGAGGAAATTGACAAATTTCTAGAAACACTCTACCTACCCAAAGTAACACAAAATAATGTTGAAAATCTGAACAGACCCATAAAAAGAGAAGAGATTGAAAAGGTAATTTAAAAAAAAACAAAAAAAAACTCCCAACAAAACAAAGCCCTGGGCCAGATGGCTTCACAGGAGAATTCTCCATAACATTCAGAGAAGAGCTTATACCAGTACTACACAAACTATTTCAGAACATAGAAAAGGAAGCAACACTTTTGAATTCATTCTATGAAGCCAGCATAACCCTGATACTAAAACTAGGCAAAGACACCACAAAAAATAAAATTAAAGACCAATATCTCTCATGTATATAGATGTAAAAATCCTCAACAAAAGTCTAGCCAATAGAATTCAGTATCATATCAAAAAAATAATACACCACAACCAAGTAGGATTCATACCAGGTATGCAAAGATGGTTCAACATTAGAAAAACTATCAATGTAATCCACCACATAAATAAAAGGAAAAAAAAAGAATCACATGATCATCTCAATTGACACAGAAAAGGCATTTGACAAAGTCCAACACCCATTCCTGGTAAAAACTCTCAATAAAATAGGTATAGAAGCAAAATTTCTCAACATAATAAAGGCCATCTATGCAAAACCAACAGCCAAAATCATTCTTAATGGAGAGAGGCTGAAAACCTTCCCTTTGAGAACAGGAACAAGACAAGGATGCCCTTTATCACCACTCATATTTAACATTGTGCTGGAGTCCTAAATAGAGCAATAAGGCAAGAAAAAATAAATAAATAAAGGGCATCCAAAGCGGTAAGCAAGAAGTAAAACTGTCCCTATTTGTGGATGATATCATACTATACATAGAAAACCCAAAAGACTCCACGAGAAATCTACTTGAACTAATAGAAAGATTCAGCAGAGTAGCAGGATACAAGATAAACATACAAAAATCATTTGGTTTCCTACACACCAATAAAGAGAACAATGAAAAGGAAATTAAGAAAAGAATTGCATTTATAATAGCTCCTTTAAAAAAGTAAAATATTTAGGAATAAATCTAACCAAGGATGTAAAAGATATATACAAAGAAAACTACAAAACACTACTGCAAGAAACAAAAAGAGATCTGCATAAATGGAAAAACACACCATGCTCATGGATAGCTAGACTCAACATTCTAAAAAAGACAAATCTACCCAAAGCAGTTTACAAATATAATGCAATCCTGATCCAAATACCAACAACATTCTTTAAAGAGATGGAAAAACTAATCATTAACCTTATATGGAAAGAGAAATAGCTCTGGATAAGTAAAGTACTATTGAAGAAGAAGAATAAAGTAGGAGGGCTCGCACTACCTGACCTCAGAACCTTCTATACAGCTACCGTAGTCAAACAGCCTTGTACTGGTACAATGACAGACACATTGACCAATGGAACAGAATTGAGAACCCAGATATAAATCCATCTGCCTACAGTCACCTGATCTTTGATAAGGGCCCAAAGTCCATCAAATGGGGAAAAGACAGTCTTTTTAACAAATGGTGCTCGCAAAACTGGATGTCCATCCACAGAAAAATGAAACAGGACCCATACCTCACACCAAACACAGAAACTAATTGAAAATGGATCAAAGATCAAAATACAAAGCCCAACACTGTAAAGTTCATAGAAGAAAATATAGGATCAACACTAGAGGCCCTAATACATGGCATTAACAGAATATAAACCATAACCGCCAACACACAAACTCCAGAAGATAACCAAGATAACTGGGATCTTCTAAAAATTAAACACTTATGCTCATCAAAAGACTTCACCAAAAGAGTTAAAGGAGAACCTACATACTGGGAAAAAAACTTTTGGTATTACAAATCAGACAAAGATCTAATCTCTAAAATCTACAGGAAAATCCAACACCTCTACAACAAAAAGATAGATAATCCAACTGAAATTGGGCAAAGGAAATGAACAGACACTTCACCAAATAAGACATTCAAGCAGCCAACAGACACATGAGGAAATACTCGTGATCACTAGCCATTAGAGAACTACAAATCAAAACCACAATGAGTTACCATCTCACCCCGGCATTACTGGCAGGAATCAAAAGACAGGAAATAACAAATGTTGGATAGGCTGTGGGGAGATTGTCACTCTTACGCACTGCTGGTGGGAATGCATAATGATACAACCATTTTGGAAAATGATATCGTGCTTCCTTGGAAAGCTAGAAATAGAAATACCATACGATCCAGCTATCTCACTCCTAGGAATATATCCTAGAGAAATAAGAGCCGTCACATGAATAGACATACGCACACCCATGTTTATTGTAGCATTGTTCACACCAGCAAAAAGATGGAAACAACCTAGAAGCCCATCAACAGACGAATGGATAAACAAACTATGGTGCATACACACAATGGAATATTACACAATGATAAAAAGAACAATGATGAATCTATGAAGCATCTCACAACAGAGATGAATCTGGAGGGCATTACACCGAGTGAAAAAAGTCAATCACAAAAGGACAAATATTGTATGAGACCACTAACGTAAAAACCCATGAAAAAGTTCACGCACAAAAAGAAACAATGCTTGATGGTTACGAGAGAGGGAAGGAGCGAGGATGGAAAAACACTAAATAGACAATAGATAAGTGGTAACTTTGGTGAAGGGTAAGACAGTACACAATACTGAGGAAGCCAGCACAACTTGTCCAAAGCAAGGTCATGGAAGCTCCACAGACACTTTCGAACTCCCTGAGGAAACAAATTACTGGGCTGAGGGCCGTGGGGACCGTGGTCTCGGAGAATATTTAGCTCAATTGGCATAACATAGTTTATAAAGAAGATGTTCTACATCCTACTTTGATGAGTAGCATCTGAGGACTTAAAAGCCTGTGAGTGGTCATCTAAGATACTCCACTGGTCTCACCCTTTGGGAGCAAGGAAGAATGAAGAAAACTAAAGATACAAGGGAAAGATTAGTCCAGAGGACTAATGGACCACATCTATCACCAGACTGAGGCCAGTACAAGCAGATGGGGCCCGGCTACCACCACTGACTATTCTGATAAGGATCACAATAGAGGGTCCTGGATAGAGCCGGAGAGAAATGCAGAACAAGATTCCAACTCACAAAAAAAGAGCAGATTTACTGGCCTCACAGAGACTAGAGAGTATGGCCCCCGGACACCCTTTTAGCTCAGTAATGAACTCACTCCTGAGGTTCACCCTTCAGCCAAAGATGAGACAGGCCCATAAAACAAAACAAGACCAAAGGGGCACACCAGCCTAGGGACAAGGACTAGAAAGCAGGAGAGGACAGGAAAGCTAGTAATAGGTAATCAATGGATTGTTAACCAATGTCCTAAAACAATATGTGTACTAACTGTTGAATGAGAAGCTAGTTTGTTCTGTAAACCTTCATCTAAAGTACAAAAAAAAAAATCCCTGAAGGCATTTATCATCAGTCTCAGCAAAGTAAGAATGTAAGACAGAAGCTAAACCTGAAGTACTTTAAACTGCACAAAATGGCCCCCACTCTGAGTTCTTGCTATTTCAAAGTTAACGGCATGCTTCCCTCCATTTTGTTCATAAATTTTGGTTTAGCCCGTGATTCTTCTAGACGTCTTCTCCCATGTCTATAGTTTTAATTCTTTAAACAAGTCCCTAACAGCTGTTCTGCTTTTTAGTGTTATATTTGTTCTTTGTTTTTGATATTCAGCTGTTGTTAAGGCACAGTATTATGCATATGGAATTTCTGGCTTGTATGTATGTATGTAAAAAAAAAACATGTAGTTATTTTGACAGAAGGGTTTCAGACAGGTGAGTAAGAGGTCTCTAGTGTTTTTTTGTATCTCTGCCTATATGTTTTGCATCTTTTGCAATAGGCAAATACAATAATGTTCTGTATTTATAGCTGTTAAAAAGGCCAAGTGTTTTCCACAGGAAACAAACAGTAAACTATTTGTCTGATTTTTCCTAGTCTCGTTTTTTAACCAATTTCCAGTCTTCAAATAGCTTGCTATATTTCCATGAATCTTTTGAATCAGACTGTGAGATTGAAAGCAAATGTAGCCTCTGACTTTAAATTGATTTGGCAATATTGGCTTCATTCAATCTTCACAACATCCCAATAAAATAAACATAAAGGCAAAGAAAAGTGAGAACCCATAACTCCACTAAAAAAAGCAATCCCTATCTTTCAAAGATCATGTGGGCGTTTCCCTGAAATACTGACGAATGTAATAAAAGTGAGAAGTTTAACTGCTGGTAAACACGTGCCATGCTCACAGGATAGTGAAAAGGAGTATACCTATTCTTTCCACCTGGTATCATCCCAGCTGACAAATCTGAGGTCTATTTTTCCATCAGAAAATTGAGAAATCGCCCATCTACTGCACTGGCATAGAAAGCAGCTAAAGTGGAATTTCTGAATCCCCAATCTCTGATAATGGTAACTATTGATCAATATCCAGGGAGACAATCACCACCAGCTTTACAGCCTCCAATACAAACACACACACACACACACACACACACACACACACACACACAGTATTTGTCCTTGCTTGCTTGCAGATTTAATCCCCACGTGTAAAAGGCACTGCAGGAGAGCCTGGGACAGGAAAGGTCCAGTGGCAGTGCATGTTGGGGACAAATTTTAATTTAGTTTGTGTATGCAGAGTATTAGGAAGCTAGGAAGTGGAGGTGAGAAAAGATCCCTTTTTAGCTCAGCAGAGCCCCAGCTGCTCTCTGGGAATTGGATTAACCACTCTGTACATGTACCTGCACGCAGCTAGAAACCTAAGTAATAAAGAAAGAGGCCAAGGACATGCACATGGTTGGTCTACTGGTAAACACCCTTTCCAGACAGACCTGCCCTCATCAATGGAGGAGTAAAATTAAATAAGTTGTAAGTGGTTTCTTGAATAAATTGTAAAACAAAAGAAAGAGAATATCATCCTTAAATAAAAAATGAATATATATACATATAATTAAGTACGAATCCAAGAAAATTTTTTTAGAAAATTTGGCATTGTCGCTAGAAATGCAACAAGAGAAAATGTAAAACCTTCATGAAACAAGAGCACATCAACATGATCCTAAAATTGAGACAGAGGTGATAAGAAAAGATACAGAAAAACAGAAAATTACTTATTAGAACATGAAACAGTATTAGAGGTAGTGAAGTGTTAAATTAATATATATTAAAATAGTTTTAAAAAGTGAAGAGCAAAGTTTAAAAACCATCCTTGAATGAATGAGGAAATGAAAAAAAAGATAAAAAACGATTAAAAGATCTTTTTTAATGATAAATATGGTGTAGAGACAACACAAATTCAACCCAAGATTTAAAGATATCCTTGAGAAAAAACAAGCAAACAAAAACAATTAAAGAAACACAAAATTGAAGTGTTATCGTGGCTCCTTGGAATCCACTGAATATGTTTGAATTGTAAGAGTTAATAACGCTGGAGAAACAGATTACAATGAGGAAGAAGATTAAGGCTGGTTTGACACTCTTTGCAACACTGATTTCTGGATGACAATGGAGAAGTACCTCTAGATTTTTAGGGACAATTTGG
This sequence comes from Dugong dugon, assembly GCA_030035585.1. Taxonomy (NCBI): domain Eukaryota; kingdom Metazoa; phylum Chordata; class Mammalia; order Sirenia; family Dugongidae; genus Dugong; species Dugong dugon. The sequence continues at coordinate 130,521,585 of CM057468.1, read as the reverse complement.
TGACCCAATTTGTTTTCTTGTTGTTTTTTTTTTTTTTTTTTCACTATTACCACATGAATGAAGCAAAATCATCTTTTTATTTGGAAAACTCAAAACAGATGCCTCCATTCATGGAAGCAGCAGTTAAGAAATCAAATGACGTACTGCATTGGGCAAATCTGTTGCAAAAGATCTCTTTAAAGTGTTAAAAAGCAAAGATGTCACCTTGAGGACTAAGGTGCACCTGACCCAAGCTGTAATATTCTCAATCGCCTCACATGGGAAAACTGGACAATGACTAAGGAAGATTAAGGAAGAACTGATGTCTTTGAATTACAGTGTTTGTGAAGAGTATTGAATATACCATGGACTACCAGAGGAACAAACAAGTCTGTCTTGGAAGAAATACAGCCAGAGTACTCCCGGGAATCGAGGATGGCAAGACTTCGTCTCACGTACTTTGGACATGTTATCAGGAGGAACCAGTCCCTAGATAAGGACATCAGGCTTGGTAAAGTAGAAGGTCATCAAAAAAGAGGAAGACCCTCAGTGAGATGGATTGACACAGCGGCTACACCAGTGGGCTTAAACACAGCAACGACTGCGAAGATGGCACAGGACCAGGTGGTGTTTTGTTCTGTTGTACATAGGGTCCCTGTGAGTTGGAGCCAACTTGACAGCACCTAACAACAACAACTTTCCCTCGCAGATAAACATTCTGAAGATATACCAAAGCCAATTGAAATATGATCAAAATTAAGAAAGTCATAATGAAAAATAAAATAAAAATCTTTGCTTACTCTCCTGTAGGGCCATTAAGCTTAGTCTTCACAGACTGCTCTGTGCAGTCAAGACTCCAGGATTAGAAATACGTCGGTTCTCACAACAAAGATTCCTCCCTTGGGGAGCTTACATTCTCAGGTGGATGGAGTTGGGAAGACACAAAAAGTAAACAGTAGACATAACAAATAAGCAAACTGTATAATAGGTTAAAGACTGATGGGTGTTATGAAGAACAAAAAAAGGGAAGCAGGATTAGAGCGCTGGGCTGGGACGTGTCAGAGGATGTGGGGTGGAGGGATTGCAATGTAAGTAACAACTCATACCTGTTTGAACACAAAGGGGCTTGCAGATACAGGAAGACTTTGTAGTGTTTTATTATTAATCATTATTACTAGTACTACTACCACTATTACTTCTGTTACCATTAGTATTAGTATTTTCATGATGACTACTGTTCCTGCTGATGATGATACTGTCCCTAATGATACAAATTATAAATATTACTTATGGGGCATTTTCTATTTTCTCAACGTGGTTGCATATGGCTTGCATACTTACTGCTCACTATAATTCCATGAAGTCAGTACTATTATTATCTTCATTTTATAGATGTGAAAGATGAGACTTAGAAATTTACTCAAGGTCTTATCAAGCTTTCACACTGCCACGTAGATGGAGAGTAAAGTCAAAATTATTGTATCGTGATTTTTCAGCCTTCATTCACAACCTGTAATTAAACTCAAGAAATGCCTTTGGGAGGCATAGTCAACATGGTGGAGTAGTTAGACGCTTCCTATATCCCTCTTACAACAAAGACCTGGAAAAACAAGTGATTTGATTCCATGTGAACATCTGGCAGCCCTGAACAAGGCAAGGTTAAGAAATCCATCTGAGTCATACAGGAGAGGAAGACCATTTTGAAGAGGTGAGAAGTGCTAGAGCTGCGGTGGCAAAACTACAGAGACACAGCCACGCCGGTCCGCGGTGAAGCAGGCAAAAAGCTGTGCTATGCGCACACTCGAGAAGCAGGTTCCACATCAAGAGAGACCCAGCAGCAGAGATTCTGCTTGGACACTCTGAACCAGTGAAGAGCAGCTCCCAAGAGGCTAGCATAAGTACATGCATGCACCCTTTCATGGCAATTAAAAAAAAAGCCAATTTGGGAAAAACCTCTTACTTCCTACCTCCATGCTCTACACTGGATTTGGGAAAAACCTCTCTTCCTTTTACCTCCTCCCTCCCTGCTCTGCACTGGGAGTCCACTGGGCTGGAAGTAGATCCCAAAAGGTGCCCTGACCCATTCTCCTGGCCTTGGAGAGGGAACAAATAAGCTGCTGCCCCACCCCAGGCCAGGAACACAGGGTTGGCACAGCTCCTTTGCCAGCCACAGAAATCAGGGGTCTGCAGACTCTGAGTGCCATACACCCCTGTATAGACTTGTGGGGACCATCTTAACAGCATTAGCCCTCACTGCCACAGTACAACAGGGCAAACATTTGAAGTTTAACTTCAACTGCTTCAGCTGTGAACAGGCAGATTTGTGACCCTCGAAACAGCCCTGCCCCTCAAGTAGGAACTTTTACAGATCTTCAGCAGAGTCTTGAGGACTGGTGGTAGCTCCTAAAGTGCCTCGTCACCTCCTGCAGGAGTTCCAGAAAAAGTGGTGCCCTCGAGTCTTAACAGCCAACAGAGTGGGGTGCTCTTAGCCTGGCTGCAAAACTCACCTACCTATTTACCCTAGAAAATAGGGACAGGCTTTTCTTTCAGACTCTCAGGGGCAGCCGTCAGCCCCCTGCCTGGCTTAGCACGTGATCCCCTACCAAAGCCAGAGTCTGGTGCCTGCATCAATCACCCATGCCTCTCTAGGACTCGGGGTGACAGCCTGCATCACACACCTGATGACCGACTGTCTGCACAACTGAGCTGATCCCATATAGGAAAATTTAACAGACTCCGGTGTGCACATACTTAGTTACAGAACTACCTGGTGACAGCACATTAGAGATCAAAAGGTGTCAAAAATCAAACTAGTGCACATGAGCAGCCTATTTGGGCATATCAAAACAAAACAAAATAAGAAGCTAGGTCTCAGTAAACAAACACAAAATAAAATCATAATAAATTATTGATGGCTTGGAGACAACAGTCAATATCAAGTCGCATAAAGAGGCAGTCCATGATGATTTCAGCAATCTCCCAAAATAAAGAATCAATAAATTCTCTGGAGGAAGAGAACTTCTTGGAATTACCGGAGACAGAATACAAAAGATTAATATACAGAACTCTTCTAGAAATAAGAAAGGAAATTCTACAGAATGCAGAAACAACCAAGGAACATACAGACAGAGTAGTAGTGGAACTTAAAAAAGTTATTCAAGAACATAATGCCAAATTTAATAGGCTGAAAGAATCCATAGAGAGACAGCAATCAGAAATCCAGAAGATTAACAATAAAATTTCAGAATTAGACAACTCAGTAGAAAGTCATAGGAGCAGAATTGAGACAGTGGAAGTTAGAATTAGTGACAGTGAAGATAAAGCTCTTGATGCCAACTTATTTGAGGAAAAATCAGATAAAATAATTAAAAAGAATGAAGAAACTCTAACAGTCATGTGGGACTCTATCAAGAGAAATAACCTACAAGCGATTGGAGTACCAGAACAGGATGGGATAACAGAAAATACAGAGAAAACTGTTGAAGATTTGTTGACAGAAAACTTCCCTGATATCATGAAAGATGAGAAGATGTCTGTCCAAGATGCTCATCGAACCCCCCTTAAGGTAGATCCCAAAAGTAACTCACCAAGACATATTATAATCAAACTTACCAAAACCAAACATAAAGAGAGAATTTTAAGAGCGGCTAGAGATTAAAAAAATATCATCTACAAAGTCGAGTCAATTAGAATAAGCTCAGTCTACTCAGCAGAGACCATGCAGGCTAGAAGGCAATGGGATGACATATTTAAAGCCTTGAAGGAAAATAACTGTCAGCCAAGAGTTATATATCCAGCAAAACTGTCTCTTAAATATGATTGCTAAATTAGGGTATTTCCAGATAAACAGAAGTTCAGGGAATTGGCAAAAACCAAACCAAAATTACAAGAAATACTAAAGGGAGTCCTACAGTTAGATAATCAATAACACTAGCTAACAACACAAGACTAGAACACAGGACAGAACAACCAGATATTGACTCAGATATGAAAATTGAAATTACATCACAGCTAAAATATTGAAAATAGGGAAACAGATACCAATATGTAAAAAAAAAAGGATAAAATTAAGACAAAAAAAGAGGGAGTTAAAAAATAGAGACATTGATTTTCTATATGGAGGGGAAATTAAGGTGATATAAAGTAATAAAAGATTGGTATAAACTTAGAAAATTAGGGGTAAATATTAAGGTAATCTAACGATCCTACAAAATCAAAATAAAAAAGTATAAAAATATAAAGACCCAGCAAACACAAAATCTACAACAAAGAAAAAGATGAAAAAAAATAAATAAATAAGGAAAAATGACTCAGCACAGAAAATTGAGGAGAACAAAGAAACTATGAACAACACACAAAAAGAGATATCAGGATGAGCGCACTAAACTCATACCTATCAATAATTACACTGAATGTAAACGGACTTAATGCACCAATAAAGAGACGGAGAGTGACAGATTGGATAAAAAAGCATGATCCATCTATATGCTGCCTACAAGGCACGCACCTTAGACTTAAACACACAGTCTAAAACTCAAACGATGGAAAAAATATATCAAGCAAACAACACTCAAAAAAGAGCAGAGTGGCAATATTAATCTCTGACAAAATAGACTTTAAATAAAATCCATCACAAAAGATAAGGAAGGGCACTATGTAATGATTAAAGGGTCAATACACCAGGAGGACATAACTATAATAAATATTTACACACCCAACAACAGGGCTTCAAAATACATAAAACACACTGTAACAGCTCTGAAGAGAGAGATAGACAGCTCCACAATAGTAGTAGGAGACTTCAACACGCCACTTTCGGTGACGGACAGAACATCCACAAAGAAGCTCAGCAAAGACACAGAAGAGCTAAATGCGACAATCAACCAACTTGATCTCATAGACATATACCAAACTCTGCACCCAACAGCAACCAAGCATACTTTCTTTTCCAACGCACATGGAACAGTCTCCAAAACAGACCACATATTAGGCCATAAAGCAAGCCTTAACAAAATCCAAAACATCGAAATACTGCAAAGCATCTTTTATGACCATAAACCCATAAAACTGGAAGACAACAACACAAAAAGCAAGGAAAAAAAATCAAACACATGGAAACTGAACAACACCTTGCTCAAAAACTACTGGGTTATAGAAGAAATTAAGGATGGAATAAAGAAATTCATAGAATCAAACGAGAATGAAAACACATCCTACCAGAACCTTTGGGGCACAGCAAAAACAGTGCTCAGAGGTCAGTTTATAGCAATAAATGCACACATCCAAAAACAAGAAAGGCTCATAATCAAAGCATTAACCCTACAACTGGAACAAGTAGAAAGATAGCAGCAAAAGAAGCCTACAGGTGCCAGAAGGAAGGAAATAATAAGAATTAGAGCAGAATTAAATGAAATAGAGAACAGAAAAACAACTGAAAGAGTTAAAAAGTCCAAAAGCTGGTTCTTTGAAAAAAATCAACAAAACTGATAAACCACTGGCCAAAGTGACAAAAGAAAAACTGGAGAGGAAGCAGATAACCCATATAAGAAATGAGATGGGTGATATCACAGGAGACCCAACTGAAATTAAAAGAATCATAACAGAATACTATGAAAAATTATACTCTGACAAATTTGAAAACCTAGAGGAAATGGACAAATTTCTAGAAACTCACTACCTACCTAAATTAACACAAACAGAGGTAGAACAACTAAATAAAAGCATAACAAAAGAAGAGATTGAAAAGGTTATTAAAAAAATGCCAACAAATAAAATCCCTGGCCCAGATGGCTTCACTGGAGAATTCTACCAAACTTTCAGAGAAGAAATAATACCACTTCTACTAAAGGTATTTCAGAGCATAGAAATGGATGGAATACTCCCAAACTCATTCTATGAAGCCAGCATAACCCTGATACCAAAACCAGATAAAGACACCACAGAATGGAAAATTACAGACCGATAGCCCTCATGAACATTGATGCAAAAATCCTCAACAAAATTTTAGCCAATAGAATTCAGCAACATATCAAAAAAATAATTCACCATGACCAAGTGGGATTTATACTAGATATGCAGGGATGGTTCAACATTAGGAAAAAATCAATGTAATCCATCACATAAATAAAACAAAACAAAAGACAAGAACCACATGATCTTATCAATCAATGCAGAAAAGTCATTCGACAAAGTCCAACACCCATTCATGATAAAAACTCTCAATAAAATAGGAATAGAAGGGAAATTCCTCAGTATAATTTAGGGCATTTATACAAAACCAATAGCCAACATCATCCTGAATGGAGAGACTTTGAAAGCATTCCCCTTGAGAACAGGAACCAGACAAGGATGCCCTTTATCACCACTACTACTCAGCATTGTGCTGGAAGTCCTAGCCAGAGCAGTTAGGCTAGAAAAAGAAATAGAGGGCATCCAAATAGGTAGGGAAGAAGTCAAAGTCTCTCTATTCACAAATGATATCATCTTATACACGGAAAACCCCAAGGAATCCACCAGAAAACTACTGGAACTAATAGAAGATTTCAGCAAAGTTTCAGGATACAAGATAAACATACAAAAATCAATTGGATTCCTTTACACCAACAAACAGAACCTTGAAGAGGAAATCACCAAATCAATACCATTTACAATAGCCCCCAAGAAGATAAAATACTTAGGAATAAATCTAACCAGAGATGTAAAAGATCTTTACAGAGAAAACTACAAGACACTACTGCAAGAAACTAAAGGTGAAAAAGTGGAAAAATATGGCCTACTCATGGATAGGTAGACTCAACATAGTGAAAATGTCAATTCTACCCAAAGCAATCTACAGATACAATGCAATCCCAATCCAAATTCCACCGGCATTTTTTAATGAAATGGAGAAACAAATCACCAAATTCTTATGGAAAGGGAAGAGGTCCTGAATAAATAAAGCATTACTCAAGAAGAAGAACAAAGTGGGAGGCCTTACACTACCTGATTTTAGGACCTATTATACTGCCATGGTAGTCAAGACAGCCTGGTACTGGTACAATAACAGATACATAGACCAGTGGAACAGAGTTGAGAATCTAGATATAAGCTCATCCACCTTTGAGCAGCTAATATTTGACAAAGGCCCCAAGTCCATTAATTGGGCAAAAGACAGTCTCCTTAACAAATGGCACTGGCATAATTGGATATCTATATGCAAAAAACTACAACAAGACCCATATCTCACACCATGTACAAAAACTAACTCAAAATGGATCAAAGCCTTAAATATAAAATCAAAAATGATAAAGATCATGGAAGAAAAAATAGGGACAATGCTAGAAGCCCTAATACATGGCATAAACACAATACAAACCATAAGTAACAATGCACAAGCACCAAAAGAGAGACTAAATAAATGGGAGCTCTTAAAAATCAAGCACTTATGCTCATCAAAAGACTTCACCAAAAGAGTAAAAAGACAACCTACAGACTGGGAAAAAATTTTTGGCTATGACAAATCAGATCAGCATTTAATCTCTAAAATCTACAAGATACTGCAAAACCTCAACAGCAAAAAGACAACCCAATTAAAAAATGGGCAAAAGATATGAACAGGCACTTCACCAAAGAAGATATTCAGGCAGCTAACAGACACATGAAGAAATGCTCACAATCATTAGCCATTAGAGAAATGCAGATCAAAACTACAATGAGATATCTTATCCCAACAAGGCCAGCATTAATCCAAAAAACACAAAATAACAAATGCTGGAGAGGCTGTGGAGAGACTGGAACACTTATACACTGTTGGTGGGAATATAAACTGGTACAACCACTTTGGAAATTGATTTGGCGCTTCCTTAAAAAGCTAGAAATAGAAGTACCATACGATCCAGCTATCCCACTCCTTGGAATACATCCTAGAGAAACAAGAGCCGTGACATGAATAGATGTCTTCACACCCATGTTCATTGCAGCACTGTTCACAATAGCCAAAAGATGGAAGCAACCTAAGTGCCCATTGATGGATGAATGGATAAACAAATAATGGTATATCCATACAATGGAATATTACACAATGATAAAGAACAATGATGAAGCTGTGAAACATCGTACAACTTGGTGGAAGCTAGAACTTATTATGCTGAGTGAATTTAGTCAGTCAAAGAGGGACAAACACTGTATAAGACCACTATTTTAAGAACTCAATAAAAAGGTTTAAACACAGAAGAAAACATTCTTTGATGGCTACAGGGGTGGGGAGGGAGGGTTAGGGTTATTCACTAACTAGGTAGTAGATAAGAATCATCTTAGGTGAAGGGAAGGACAGCACACACTACAGGGGAAGCCAGCACAACTGGACTAAACCAAAGCTAAGATGTTTCCTCAATACAGTCAAATAGTTTGAGAGAGAGAGTAGCAAGGATGTGGGGTCTGGGGACCATGCTTTCAGGGGACATCTATGTTAATTGGCATAACAAACCTTATTAAGAAAATGTTCTGCATCCTACCTTGGTGAGTGGCATCTGGGGTCTTAAAAGCTTGCAAGCGACCATCTAAGTTGCATCAATTTGTCCCAACCACTTGGAGTAAAGGAGAACGAAGAACACCAAAGACACAAGGAAAGTATTGGTCCAAGAGACAGAATTGGCCACATGAACCAGAGACTTTAACAGGCTGGGACCAGAAGAACTAGATGGTGCCCAGCTACCACCAATGAACATCCTGACAGGGAACACAACAGAGGTTCCCTGATGGAGCAGTAGAATGACGGGATGCAAGACTCATATTCTAGTAAGAAGACCAGACTTAATGGTCTGACTAAGACTGGAGGTGCCCCGGAAAGCATGGCCCCTGGTCTCTCCATCACCCCAGAACTAAAACAATTTCCAAGGCCAACAGTTCAGACAGGGATTGGACTGGACTGTGGAACATAAAGCGATACTTGTGAAGAATGTGCCCCTTAGACAAGCAGATACAACAGACCAAAGGGACGGCTTCTGTCCTGAGGTGAAAGGGGAAGGCAGAGAGAGTTAGGAGCTGGTTGAATGTTCATGGGGAATCAGGGGCGGAGGGGAGGAGTGTGCTGTCGCAGGATGTGGTGAGCGGTTGGGGTCTCACAACGATGTATGTTAAAAAAAAAATTCTGTATGGGAGACTAACTTGAAATATAAACTTCATTTTATTACAACAATAAAATAAAATAAAATGTTAATAAAACCACAAAAAAAAAAAAAGAAATGCCTTTGAGAGGACTTTGCTTAAGGCAGCATTGCCCAACAGCTTCAGAAATGCCTTTAAGAATAAACACATAAATTTAAGTTGAAACATCATGCCTTCAAAAAGCTAAATATATCCAAATGCAATCTTACATTTTAGGACTAAAGATAATTTTATGAAAATAAATTTTACTTTCTGGACAACATAAAATTTAATGTTAGGGATTTTATAATTAAAAAAAAAAAAAAAACAGTAAAGTAGAGCCAAAACTTTGCAGATAGCTCACAGGCCTTAGAAATCCCACAAAATGTTTACAACTGGTAAATAAAACATCTGAGAAAACGCCAGCTATAGTCTTTGGCTAATTTTGCTTCTCGGTGCAAAATAGCAATGGTGATATGTAACTTAAAATGGCAGAGGAAGACTTCTCATTTTCATTTCATGATCAGTTTAAATATTTGGATCAATTTTTGAAGCTCGTATTGGTGACTGAATTCCAAGGACAGTTTTTGGCAGTCAGTGTGATTCAGATATATCTATCTCACAGCAGTATTAGGATTCTCTTAGCAGGAGCTAGCAAAACAGGACACTATGGCCAAGTCTGTCTGCTGTGATGTACTCTGTCTGCCCAGACTCCTTAGGATCCCATTATTGGCCCTGTGCACCTCTTTCCAGCCTCTTCCCTGTGAAGCTGCTTTGTCCACAGACTCAGAGACCTGGAAGCACTGGGAATTTACATCTATTGCCCCACCCTGAGAGGAGTCTTGGTGGTGCAGTGGTTAAGTGCTTGGCTGCTAACTGAAAGGTCAGTGGTTCAAACCCACTAGCTGCTCCATGAAAGAAGTGGCAGTCTGCTGCCGTAAGGTTAGAAACCCTATAGGGCAGTTCTGCTCTGTCCTATAGGGTCACTATGAGTCCAAAGCCACTCAGTGGCTGTGGGTTGGTATTGGGCCACACCCTGATGCCCTTAGCCAGTAACTGACTGGTGTTGTTGTTGTTAGACACCCTAGAGTCAGCTCTGACTCATAGCAACCTTATGTATAGCTGATTGGTGTGATCCTTGCATTTCTGGCCCTGTATATACAGGCATACTCTGAAGATACCGCAGGTTTGGTTCCAGACCGCTGCAATAAAGTGCGTATTGGAATATAGTGAGTTGCACAAGTTTTTTTTGTTTTCCCAGTACATATAAAAGTTATATTCACAGGATACTCTAGGGTTGCTTTGAGTCGGAATCCACGCAATGGCAACGGGTTTGTTTTTTTTCTTTGTTTTTTGTTTTGGTAGTCTGTTGGAGCCCTGGTGGTGCAGTGGTTAAGAGCTCAGCTTCTAACCAAAAGGTCAGCAGTTTGAATCCACCAACTGCTCCTTAGAAACCTTATGGGGCAGTTCTCCTCTGTCCTATAGGGTCGCTATGAGTCAGAATCGACTCGACAGCAACAGGTTTGGTTTTCTGTGGAGTAGTCTATTAGGAGCCCTGGTGATACAGTGGTTAAGAGCTGGGCTGCTAAACAGAAGGTCGGCAGTTTGAATCCACCAGCCGTTCCTTGGAAACACTATGGGGCAGTTGCACTCTGTCCGATAAGGTCGCTATGAGTCAGAATTGACTCCAGGGCAACGGGTTTTTGGTTTGTAGTCTATTAAGTGTGCGATAGCATTATGTCTAAAAAACAACGTACATACCTTAATTAAAAAATACTTTATTGCTAAAAAATGCTAACCATCATCTGAGCCTTCATCGAGTTGCAATCTTTTTGCTGGTAGAGGGTCTTGTTGTGATGCCAATAGCTGCTGACTGATCAGGATGGTGGTGGTTGCTGGAGGTTTTGGTGGCTCTGGCAATTTCTTAAAATAAGACAACAATGAAGTTTGCCTCATCAGTTGACTCTTCCTTTCACAAAAGATTTCTCTGTAGCATGTGATGCTATTTGATAGCATTGTACTCACAGAAGGACTTCTTTCAAAATTGTAATTAATCCTCTCAAACCCTGCTTTATCAACTAAGTTTATGTAATATTTTAAATCCTTTGTTGTCATTTCAACAATGTTCACAGCATCTTCACCAGGAGTAGATTCCATCTCAAGAAACCACTTTCTTTGTTCATCCATAGAAGCAACTCCTCATCGTTAAAAGCTTTATCATGAGATTGCAGCAATTCAGTCACATCTTCAGGCTCCCCTCCTAACTCGAATTCTCTGGCCGTTTCCCCACATCTGCACTTACTTCCTCCACTGAAGTCTTGAACACCTCAAAGTCATCCATGAGGGTTGGAATCAACTTCTTCCAAACTCCTGTTAATGTTGATATTTTGACCTCCTCCCATGAATCTCAAATGTTCTTAATGGCCTCTAGAACGGTGAATCCTTTCGAGAAGATTTTCAATTTACTTTTCCCAGACCCACCAGAAGAATCACTATCTATGGCGGCTATAGCCTTACAAAATATATTTCTTAAATAATAAGACTTGAAAGTTGAAATTACTCCTTGATCTATGAGCCGCAGAATGAACATTGTGTTAGTGGACATGAAAACAACATTAATCTCCTTGTACATCATCACCAGAACTCTTGGGTGAACAGGTGCATTGTCAGTGAGCAGTAATATTTTGGAAAAAAAAAAAAACCTTTTTTTCTGAGCAGTAGTTCTCAACAGTGGGCTTAAAATATTCAGTCAACCATGATGTAAACAGATGCGCTGACATCCAGGCTTTGTTGTCCCATTTATAGAGCATAAGCAGAGTAGATTTAGTATAATTCTTAAGGGTCTTAGGATTTTCAGAATGGTAAATAAGTGTTGGTTTGACTTAAATTGCCAGATGCATTAGCCCCTAACAAGGGAGTCAGCCTGTCCTTTGAAGTTTTGAAGCCAGGCACTGATTTCTCCTCTCTAGCTATGAAAGTCCTAGATGGCATCTTCTTCCCACACAAGAAGACTGTTTGGTCTACACTGAAACTCCATTGTTTAGTGTAGCCACCTTCATCCATTATCTTAGCTAGATCCTCTGGACAACTTGCTGCAGCTTCTCCATCAGCACTCGCTGCTTCCCCTTGCACTTCTATGTTATGGAGACGGCTTCTTTCCTTAAACCTCATGAGCCAACCTCTGCAAGCTTCAAACTTTCCTTCTGCAGATTCCTCACCTCTCTCATCCTTCATAGAATTGAAGAGAGTTAGGGCCTTGCTCTGGATTAGGCTGTAGCTTCAGGAAGTGTTGTGGCTGGTTTGATCCTCTGTCCAGACTACTAAAACTTTCTCCATATCAGCAATAAGGCTGTTTTACTTTCTTATTATTTGTGTGTTCACTGGAGTAGCACTTTTAATTTCCTTCAAGAACTTTTCCTTCACATTCACAACTTGGCCAACTATTTGGTGTGAGAGACCTGGCTTCCCGCCTATCTCAGCTTTTGACATGTCTCCTTCACTAAGCATAATCATTTCTAGCTTTTGATTTAAAATGAGAGACGTGCAGCTCTTCCTTTCACTTGAACACTTAGAGGTCATTGTAGGGTTATTAATTGGCCTAATTTCAATATTATCATGCCTCAGGGAATAGCGAGGCCTGAGGAGAGGGAGAGAGACAGGACGACAGCCAGCTGGTGGAACAGTCAGAACACACACATTTATTATGTTTGCCTTCTTACATGGGCACCGTTCTTGGCACCACAAAACAATTACAATAGTAACATCAAACATATCTGATCACAGATCACCATAATAGATAAAATAATAATGAAATTTTGAAATATTGCAAGAACTACCAGAATGTGACACAGAGACACGAAGTGAGCACATGCTATTGGAAAAATGGCTCCAATAGACTTGCTTGATGCAGGGTTGCCACAAACCTTCAGTTTGTAAAAAACACAGGCTCTGCAAAGCACAATAAAATGAGGTATTCCTGTATATATGCTGCTATCGTTAGTGATGGTGGTGAAGGTGGTGTGTGTGTATGTGTGTCTGTGTGTCAGGGGAGAAGGGAGAATGTCTGCTCCAGTTATTCTAAATCATCAATTTATTTCTTTCCTTCATAGCACTTACCATAATCTGTAATTACCTTGCTTTTTTTCTCACGTAGGTATTTTATGTTTCCTCAACTAGGAATAAAGTTGCTCCTAACTTAGCCATTATTTATCCATTTAGTCAACCATTCATTTGACTGATATGTGAGTGCCTGCCCCGTCCTAGCACTTCTATCTCAATCTAGATGATAGAAGGGCACTTTAAGGCTAGAAACATCATATACTCCTATCCACTGTGCTCCGGTCTCCAGTATTTGCCTGAGTAGAGGAGCACCAACCTGTAATTTACAAATGGATAGCAAGGATATGACAAACTTCTATTTAACCCATTAACCAGAGAGCAACAGGAAGATAGGGCCACTTCAAAAGGAAGTTAGATTTTATAATCAGTGGGGGAAAAAAAAAAGGAATGTTGAAATAAGATGGCTAAAAGTCCTTTAGGGAAAAAAATAAAACAAATTTTGAGGTTGTTTTATCTACTGAACAGTAAAGAAAATAACTCTATCAGTTATCTATAAATTTATCTATAACTTAAGTTATGCAAAATACTCATAATGTACATTAACTCAATGAGCATTACAGAAAATACACATAATCATTATAAACAGTAAGTCAAATAAATTAATATTCCAAAGGTCAGATAGGTGAGCTTGACACAATGCTCAGCATGAAATTCAATAGTCTCCTATCTTTTTCCATATTTCCAAATTTTGGATATGTACCTTTAACTCAAACTAGTTCTGTCCTTTTTACTTCCAAGTCTCTCTGTAGCAAATTTTATCACGTCCATTGCATTTATCTTGGCATGACCCATTCACTACTATGATCTTATATTAAACCAACTTTCTTCAATATTGAGCATAGAAAAGTGGAATAATACCACTACTCTCATTCTCATGAAATACAACTGCTTTTTGAAAAGCATCCATTATTGAACACTTGATCATTTGGTATTATTTATAGGCAGTCCCTGGTTTACAAACAAGAGCTGTTTCTTACTGTGTCTTTAACGTGAATTTGGAGGTAAGTCAGAACAGGTGCATACAGTTCTTATTTAGCCTTACATGTACTTTAGTGCAAGAAAAGGCTTGAAGCCTTTTCAAGGATTTAAACCTGCACGCGCAGCAAGTGAAGGTGACTGTAATGAAGAATTTGTTGCCAGTAGGTACTGGTTACACCATTTCAAAGTGAGGGCAAATCTACATAACATTCAAGGGCAAGTATGAGTTGTCTGCAAGTCAGAGGGGTCATAACCAGGGGATTGCCTGCATTATGCCTTTCTTGAAAATCCTTTCTTACAACTTTTCTATGACAGTACATACACTATCCCTTTCTGTTTGGTGATTTTCTGCTGATCACTTTTTTTTTTTTTCTCTCTCTCCCTGGTTTTTTGTTCAGCTACCTCATAGATTTTAGCATTCCAAAACTTCGACCTCACAGTTTAACTCTGTACTTTATATAAGCCTTCTCTTAGAAAGCTCATTTGTTCTCAGTATTTAGGGTATTATATGAAGCCTATCAACTCTGACCCAGGTGCTAGAATTTAAGTTGTATCTTCCAAATGGATATTCTTAATTACCACCAATACCTGATGCTCAAAACATTTAAAGCTAGATTTCTCCTTTGAGCCCCTCTCCTCCATGCAGTTCCCCATTCCTATCGTCGTTAATTCCGTTCCCATTCTCCCATTCCCAGGGGTTTAAAAATGTACCTCTTGCCTCTTCCCTTTCCTTTATTTTATACATCCAGTTGTTAGGTAAAACCTGTTAGACAAACACCCATTTGTTAGTTTGAAATATCTCTTTCAACTACTAATATAAAGGGAGAATTGGTGATTAGTAGTAGAATTCTTCCCTCTATGTAGGAGACTTGGGTTCAACTCCAGGCCAATGAACCCCAAGCACAGCCACCACCTAACTGTCAGTGGAGGCTTTCTTGTTGCGATGATGCCGAGCACATTTCAGCAGGGCTTCCAGACCAAGACAGACTAGGAAGAAACACCTGGTGATCTACTTCAGAAAAAAATCAGCCAATGAAAACTTTATGGATCACAATGGTCCAATTCAGTTGTACATGGATTCTCCATGAGTTGGGGGGTCAAGTCTACAGCAGTTACCAACAACTACTAATATACAGATTGATGTCTTTCTACTTCCCACTCAACAGTGGGAAGTAGAACAGTGGGGCCTAGCACACTGTCTTCCTCTGCTGAAGGCAGATTTATTCTCTCTGCTCTAGTCAGTTTTAACATCTTAAAATATGCCTTTCATCATGCCTACTGTGTAAAGGTATTCCTAGGCTCCTCGGTGCCGACGTCTAAAGTTTATACTCCTTGATTTCCAAGGCTATCTATAGCTTGGCCCTGAGGTACATTTCTGGCACTAATTTCCTCTCAATAAATTGCAATGTTCCTTAGAAGTAAAGATGGCGAGATTTCAGCTTGTTTACTTTGGACAGGAGAAACCAATCGCTAGCAAAGAACATCATCTTGGGTAAAGTAGCGGGTCAGTGAAAATGAGGGAAACTCTCAATGAGATGGATTGACATAATCTCCACAACAATGGGCTCAGACATACCAAAGATCATAAAGATGGTGCAGTACTGGTCATCACTGTGTTCTGCTATACATAATGTCACCACAAGTCTAAACATACTCGACAGCAACTGACGACAACAACGTTGTATTGGAAGCCAACTGAAAGTGCTTAAGGAGGAGTAGAGAGCGTTTCCAAATTCTGTCCATCATGTAGGATAATGACTGATACACTGTTGATGGCTAAAACTCCCCTGAGTAGTTTTCTGCCCCCTGCCCCAGTGCCTTACACATAAACCCCCAAACAGACCCATTGCCATAGAACTGCCCCATAGGGTTTTCAAGGAGAGGCTGGTGGTTTTGAACTACTGATCTTTTGGTTGGCAGCCAAATGCTTAAACCACTGCACCACCAAGGCTCCATCTTATACATAGTATGCATCTCATAAATAGTCATTAGCTCTTCCTCCTGGTCACCGCTGCCTCACGCTGTCAGGTAAAATGTCCTAGTGACAAGTTTCCTGGTGAAAGTACACCCTGGCTCAGAAACAAGGAGTAAATTGGAGGCACCCCATGCAATATGTGCTGCAAAAGCTCTTCAGTTAGTACAAATCCTTCAGGTCTGATGCCCATTTCTAAGTGGAAAGTGACTGTGGCTAAGTGGTTATAGATACTCATTTTGGTTTATCTTTTCTTCATGTTAGCTTTCGTCCCATTTACAATTTGAGGAGTCTATTACTTCAAAATGTCTCCCAAGGGGAGAAAAAAGTTACTAAATAAATCAGTATATATATTAAGTGCCAAAGCGTATCCCAGGTGAACTTTTTTTTTTCTTGAGGACTTCATGTCCAAAACCAATCGACTATTTCTACAATAGAAATAAGGGGGAAAAATGTGTTTTTAGTGTTCCCATCATTTCCTCATGAAAACGTTTTATTATCCAATGCTCACAATAAACCCGACTAGATAGAGGACTGTGGGTGGCTAATAAAATCTATTCCCTGAAAAGACTCAGACACATTCTAGACTAAGCTCTTATATTACAGTTTTTCCATATAGTCACTACTTAAAAGTCCACTTGAAGAATGGATCAAACTTTTTCTTTGCCTGACTCATTGTAGGCTCACTGACCTTTATAAATGACAGCAAACCCTGCCGAATGAAGGATGAAGGGAAAGCGGAAAACATTAAGCTATCGTGTCTACTTTTTTGTGACTTGTTGGAAATAATCATGGGACCGATCTGTCACAGTGGAATTCCATTGGTCCTCCCAGTAGCCTCTGACAGGCTGGGTGAAGAAAGTGCGTGAAGATGAATTGGCAGCAGCATCATCTTTGGCCTGTCTCCTGGTCTTTCTAAATTTGCCTCAGATGAAATATATATACAATATCAAGTCAGTTAAGTGAAAGAAACATCTAGAGGGAGAAGGAGAGTAACGGAGCTCTTTCTCTGGTATAGAAACAGCCATTAAACAATATCAGTCTCTTTTACTTTCACATAGTCCAGTTATACCCCTGGTCTTTATATCTGCAAAATGAAAATGTGTTTTCCCTTGGAAAAGAGGAATGACAGATGGTCCAGGGAGGCAGGAAATTGAGAGGAGATGAAAGGGAGAGAACAGAGAACTTAGACTAATAAATGCTAACAACCGTAAACTGAGCTAGGGGAAAAGACTGGATTCTACTAGACACTGCTAGGCTGAAATATTTTAAGTTAAACAAAACAATTCACTCAAGAATACACAGCAGAAAATAATCGGGCCCTGATAATAATTTTAAATGATGACATAGCATCACATTACATGATCTAGAGTCATCTGGTATGCCTCTCTAAAATCTCCCTGATACTTTGTCACTGAGTACTTACTGGAACATACTGGAACACAGTAATCGTCTCAAGATGCCCCAATCTTTTGTTGGCACCTGTTCTTTATTTTGCACTAAAGTAGCTTCCATTCATCATCCCCAATTTGATTACATTGTGCAACTCAAGATAAGTTAAACAATTACTCTGTGTTTTCAGTCAGAAATGTCTTCTCCAGGTTGGCCCATGTGTAGGTCAAGCACGCTAGTATTCTTTGCTTTGGTTTTGGTTTTGTTTATTTTAACCTATTATTATATCGCTAGGCCTTTGTCATCACAATTGTATTTCTTAAGCACCGTAGTTATTGGACAATTTAAGAACAGTGGGCCCAATAGTCATAATGCACGTTTACTTTTGCAGCAGCTAATTGTCTTTTTTTAAGACTGTATAAAATTTTTCATAGGCATTGTTTATCCACATTGAATTTATGTCTAAGCTAACACCTAGGCTTTTGACCATATATTTTGTTTTACACCACATATCACTATGGAGTTCTTTGTACAACCTGAAGAGTGTAGAACAAAATTTTTAGTGTAAACCAGCTATAACTGTGATTAAAATGCTACCTGAGAGGGAAATATTCAAATGACATAATTTTCAGGTTATAATAAATGAAGGTATATATTTATTCAGTATTCATCGAGTGCCTACTATGTGCTAGGTACTGAGAAGAGACCTGAAAACACAACATAAGAGAATCATTCTTCATGAAGCTTACAACCTAGTGAGGAACAGAGGCAAGTCAAGGATTGCTATAAAACAATTACAGCGTTGTATGTTTGGTATAGAAGCACTGGTGGCCAAGAGGTTAAATGCTCAGCTGCTAACCCAAAGGTCAGCAGTTTGAACCCACGAGTTGGTCCATGGGAGAAAGATGTGGCAGTCTGCTCCTGCAAAGATTATAGCCTTGGAAATCCTATGGGGCAGTTCTACTCTGTCCTATAGGGTCGCTGTGCGTTGGAATTGACTCGACAGCTATGGGTTTGGGTTTGGTATGTTTGGTAAAGTAGAAGATGGGTGAAAATGAGGGAAATCCTCAATAAGATGGTGTCTTAGTCATCTAGTGCTGCTATAACAGGAATACCACAACTGGATGGCTTTAACAAACAGAAATTATAAGTCTGAAGTTCAGGGTGCCAGCTCCAGAGGAAAGCTTTCTCTCTCTGTCAGCTCTGAGGGAAGGTTATGGTCATCAGTCCTTGCTTGGATGGGTCTAGGAGTTTCTCAGAGAAGGGACGAAAGCTCCAAGGGACACTCTTGCTCCTGGCTCTTCTTTCTTGGCGGTATGAGGTCCCTCTCCTCTCTACTCCCTTCTCTGTTTTATATCCCAAAAGAGACCGACTCAAAATACAACCTAATCCTGTAGATTGTGTCCTGCTTCATTAACATAACTGCCTCTAATCCTGCCTTATTAACATCATAGAGGTTAGGATTTACAACCCATAGAATAATTACATCATATCACAGAATTGAGGACAACCACACAATACTGGGAATCATGGCCTAGCCAAGTTGACATATTTTTGGGGGACACAATTCAATCCATGACAGCATATCTCTTTCCCTGTCTCTCCTCCACTCCCTTGCTAGCTTAATCTCTTTTATATATCAAAAGAGATGGACTCAAGATACAGTCTACACTAATCCTGCCTCATTAACGTAACAAAGATAACCCATTCCCAAATGGAATTATAACCACAGGCATAGAAGTTAGGATTTACAACACATATTTTTTGAGGGACTCAATTTAATCCGTAACAGTGGATTGAGACAATAGCACAACAATGGATTCAAACTTACCAATGATTATGAAGATGATGCAGACTGGGCAACATTTCACTTTGTTATACATAGGTTGCCATGAGTCATAGCTGACTCAACGGCAACTCACAACAACATGATAGCCAAATGGCAGGCATCTAAATCAGAGAAGAGATTAAATTAATAGGAGACAGAAACATGAATGGAGAAAATTATTTCAGGGAAAAGGAACAAAAACCATATAAAAGTCAAAAAGAGTAAGACGCACCCAGGGAAGGTAAGTAATTGAGTATGGTTGAAGCATATATGCATGTGTGAAGTAGAGTGGACGGAGTAAGAGAAGTAGAAATGATTTTTATCAGCTAAATAGAGAGTAAGTGATTTTATCAAAATTGTAAAAGCTACTAAAGGAATTGAAGGAAGAAAATGGCATGATTAGATTTGCACTTTAGAAAGGTAACTCTATCAGCACAATTTAACTTGGAAAAGATTCAGACTGCTAATAGATGAGACCGCTGCAGCCCCATAGGTAAGAATTCAAGAAGCTGGTCATCTTGAATGAGTGGGATGGACAGCAGATGACAGGCACAGAAGATCACTGTGTATTAGACTATACAGGATCCAGTGAAGGATGGGATGTTGGGGCTGAGGGACACCCAGTTACCAGATAAATACACCAAGAGAGGGAACCCATAAGAAGCAGCAGACCTGAAGAGTAAAGGCCATGAGTTTAAAAGTTATAAGCTCATCTCCAATATGTTGCTTTTGAGATACTTTTGGGATATCCAAATGGATGTACTTGGAAAGCAATTGCACATATTGAGGCACAAATTTGTGAGCATTCAATGCTATACTCTGGATAATTTCTTCTGATCAAGGTTTTAATTCTCTCTTTGGCTATTTAATCTGCTGTTAAACATGCCCATTGAGCTTTTAATTTTGGTTATTGTGTTTTTAAATAACAGATATTTTGGGTTTTTGGATTTTTTTCCAAAATTTGTTTTATCATTTTTATAGTTTCTAGTTTTCTGCAGATATCTCCAAACTTGTCTTTTATCTCTCTGAACACATAATGAATGACTGTTCTTTAACAGTCCTGATATCTGAAGACTTTTTGGGCCTGTTCTGTTACCAATTGTTTCTGTAGGATCTGACTCATGAAGCCTTGATTGCTTGTGTGTTCGGTGATCTTTGACTTCAAGAAGCTCATTGGACTTGAAAAATTCTTTGTAGGAATAATTCAAGGCCTAGGATAAAGGAAACATCTTCTAGAAAAGTTTTGTGTTTATTTCTGTGAAGCATGTATGGGGAGGGGCAGGAGGGTGCTCTGGGCTCTCAAATTCTGCTGAGTCTCCATGGGCCACCCAGGCAATGAAAACCACAACTGTATACCCATACAAGGGCTGGTTCAACCTTTGATTCAACCCTGTGAGGTCCTGGGTTAGAGTGAAGAGTGTCTCTAGCAGAATCCCAGTTCCTGTAGACCCCAGCCTTGGATTTTACATCCCATGATGGATAAAGCCACTGAAAGACGGTTCAGTGAGTGCCCTCAGTACAGTAGTGGTTTTCATGCTCTGCTTACCTATCCTAATTCTTATTTTTGGTTTTGTTTCAGATTTTATCTGGGTATTGTTATAATTGTGTTGGCACTTGGTGCTTTAAGAAAGGTTATTTTTATACTTTCTTTGGAACTTTTAATTTTCAGTGGAATGGTTGGTCTGAATCACCTAGCCCACCAGTACCAGAAAGGAAGTCTCAACTTGCCAACATGTAGCAAGTATACTTATTGAAGCCATGGGTTTAAATGAGGCCAACCAGATATATAAACAGAATGAAAAGATTAAAAGTCTGAGGGCAGATCTTTGAAAATGTCAAAATGTTGGGCAGAGGAGTCCATGAACATAAGACAAGCAGTGAAAGATTTGGAATAATAGCAGCACAACTGGAAGAATGTAATCGATGTCACTGAATTGTGCATGTGGAAATTTTTGAAATGGTGTATCTTTAGCTATGTATATTTTCACCAAAAAAAAAAAAAAGGTCAAGAAGGGAGAGAGTTGACATGTCATGGGGTTGTTAACCAATGTCATAAAACAATATGTGTACTGACTGTGTAATGAGAAACTATTTGTTCTGTAAACCTTCACCTAAAGTACAATAAAAAAAAAAAATGTATAAAAAAAAAAAAGCTATCTATATGAAACTAAATGGTCAACACTTACTTTAAAGTAAAGGCGAGAAGGCAAGGGAGCAAGGAAACTAGATTACTGAAAATGGAACAACCAGAACAGAAATAATGAGAAAGTTGACACACTTTAAAATGTAACCCATGTCACTGAACAAACTGTGTAGAAATTGTTAAACAGGAACCTAATTTGCTGTGTACACTTTCACTGAAAACACAATAAAATTAAAAGGAAAAAAAATACATTTGATCTGGAAGAAAACAGAAACAAGGGCATAACTGGGTATGAAAATGAGAGAACATCCGACGCCAAATGAGGCAGAAGCAGTAAATAACGGGAAGTCAGAAAAAGCATCAATGGAGCTGCCATATGAAAGCATCAGCGATTTTAACAAAAGCACTTTGAAAAGAGAGGATGAGGCAGAAGCCAAATCAGCACCGCTGTGCATGGGAGCGGAGGGTGTATGGAGAGCTCAGATGATGCTTTCTAGGAGCTTTAATGCTGAGGAGAAGGAAAGGCTGCCAAGGGGTCCAGAGTGGGCTTCTGGTGGTTTGTTTTATACTGGGAGGTTCTCAAGAATAAGCATATGCTTTAGACACCAGCCATGAGAGAAAACGTGGTTAAAATACTTGACAGGGAGGAGACATACTGGCAGAATTTTGTTAAAGACAAGTGAATGAAACCTACACAGAATTGCTTTATCAACAAAGACGTCGTATTGCTTCATATAATTAAAGCCTGTTGCCTTTGTTCGGCCCTGACTTGTGCAATCGCACATCTGTCAGAGGAGAACTGTGCTCCATAGGGTTTTCCGTGGCTCATTTTTTGGAAGTAGATCACCAGGCCTTTCTTCTGAGCTGCCACTGGGTGGACTCGAACCTCCAACTTTTTGGTTAGCAGCCTGAGCTCTTAACCATTTGCAACAGCCAGGGACTCTTTGTATAATTACAGAGCTGGATGTAGACGCTCAAATAGTATCAGCAGACTCTGCCCCTCCGTGTCTCAGAGAAGCTGTATCCACATGTAGGAATATTCAGATATGGATGGCGTGGTGGAAAATGTGGAATTTCACAATTCTTTGTAGGAAGACAAAACTATACAACTTTTTTAGATTGTGATGGTCTACTTCTAGAAAACTATCTTTCAGAAAATCAAAGACACAAAGCTGCATATGCAAAAATGCTTATTATTTGTAACTCTGAAATGCTGAAAACTTATTAAACTTTCTGTCAATTAGCTATGGGCTAAACATATTCTAGTTAAATGTAATAGACACATGCAACATAACTCTGAAACTTTTAAACAAAATAAGAGAGATTTTTATGTATTAACATGTCCACTATACAGAAACCGATGGAAAAAAAGCAGAATGTCCAGCAGATTTCCATGTATATGTAAATGAGTATACCTACTTAAACATGTAAAATAACTAGAAAAATAAAACTAATTAATTATCAGCTACTCTTTGTGGGGATTGGGTGTCACAGACACAAATTTCACTTTTTACAACTTCAACTGCTGATTTTTTTAATACCAAACATGTGTTTAGTTAATAATAAAAATATTAAGTAATAAAACATTTTCATTTTTTTAATAAAACAGAAAAGGACAGAACTCCACTTCGTTAATAAGGAAGAATGCTAAAAGTCTTCACTAACAGATATAAAATATAATGAAAAGCAAAGAGAGGCAAAAGCAAGAGAGATTTAACAGTTTTAAATGGTGATGCCAACAACATCATTTCCAATCACAGTGTTTATCCCATTTTATGTAGCTACTGCTTTGTCATGTATCCTCCAACTATATATTCTCGCTGCCCCATCTCTGTGAGAGAAGCCTAGTACAGTAGGCACTTGATAAATACTGAATTAACTAATAAATTAAGTAACTTGTGCTTTCTGTTTGCAGTCTAAAAAGGACACACTTTTGAAAGCAGATTCAGTTACGGGCTTAAACCTCCGATCAAAATTGAAAACTTATGTGATGGTTAAGACTGTGTGTCAGCTTGGCTGGGCCATGATTCTCAGTGTTCTGGCAGTTGTATGATGTTGCGATCACTTCCGTGTTGAAATCTGATATGAGATCACCCCCATGATGGAATCTGCTGAGTGGTACTAGCCAGCGCGGGGCCTGGGGCAGCTCACCGTCCCCTCAGCCTTCATCCCTCCACCCTCCGCTGGCTACTTCCTTCCTGCTCACCTTGCCAAGGTTTTTGGTTTGTTCCTGACCCAGCAGCTGACTCTTGTCATCTCACCTCTGGTTCTTGGGACTTGAGCCAGCAGCTTATCTGTCAGTTTTGGAATTCGAGGACCTTCACAACCTGTGAGGCGGAGCCCTGATCTCTGACCTGCTGACCTTGGGTTCGCCAGCTTCTGCGGCTGCGTAAATTGGGAGAGGCCTCTATCCTGATCCACGGACTTGGGATATTCTAGCCTCTACAATCACGTGAGCTGTTTCCTTGATATAAATCTCTCTCTGTATATATATATTTATACGCTTTACTGGTTTTGCTTCTCTAGATAACCCAGCCTAAAACAAGTTTGTACAGACATTTGGGAGACAATACCCAAAAGCCATTGGCACCAATGGCCTATCATAGGAAGACTGCCTAAGCAGATAGGACAGCAAAGACAAGAAGACTGAAAATAAACACAAAACATTTCATGGAAGAAACGAAGACAGGGCCTGCTAAGAGAAGCCAAAGAAGAAAATATTTCAAGAAGGAAGAGTGGTTTTAAAAAGTCAAATGCCTTTATACATAATTGAGAGAAGAACCTAGAAATCTAACCCAACTTTTGGCAATGAGACCTATGTTGTACACTGAAAGAGTTTGTGTAAGACTGGAACAGTTTTAGAATATGTAATAGAATTCACCTGTGCAGTCATATGGGCATGTCCATGAAGTTCTCTTCTTGGAGAGCTGATAAATTTCTTTATCGGAGCTTCCATTTCTTCTTTCACTAGCTCTGATAAGTTGTGTTTCAAGGAATTTGTCCACTTCAACTAATTATTGAATTTATTGGCATAAAGTTGTTCAGGATACTCCCTTATTAACTTTTAAAGCCAGTGCAATTTGTAGGATAGCCCCATAGAGCAAGACAAAAAATTGATTAGTCATGGCAGAAATTTATCATTTTTAGTAATCCTTTCAAACCAGCAAATTTTATTGATTGAAGACTGAATTTCAAAGAGCAAAATGGAAGGGTTTAGGGTTGAACATAGCCTCTCACCAGACACACACAATGAGTAATTGCCCTCAGAAAGGAAGGTAGTTTTGATGCTGATGTTCCAAAAACTTTTTAAAATTCAAATTACCTTACAATCCATTTCACTGGCCACTCAACATTTATTTATTCATTCAGCAAAAATTTTTAAAAATAACTACTATATTCTAGGCACTGTTCTAATAGCCACATATACTCTTCTTCACTAATGAAAATTTTAAAAGCCCCTACTTAATTTAATCCTGCATTATATAGTCCAAAACACACTCCTTCTATTCCTCAGCAAAAAAAATCTTAATTGTTGATTTGGTTTCAAATCAAGAATCTCCAAACGATGTTCCTTTTCCCTCTGATTCTTTTGTCATTCTATCTCAATAATCAGCTAACTATAGATGAAAATTTAGAATTAACATCCACAAACAGAGCCTACACACAATAATGGAGAGAAGGGAGAAGAAAGGAAAAGAAAATTAATTTATATATATAAATTAATACGTGCCACAAAGAAAAAAAATGTGATCGATAGCATATCACTTCTTGCAGCTGATCAAAAGACTATAGCTGGTATTTATAATTTATTGTTTCCTTCCATTCTACTTGCAATGTGCTTTAAGCCAGCGCCACAGCAGTTCAGAGCTATTTTCCACACCAGGTGGTAAAACACTTATTTCTGAGAAATCTGAGATGTTATCCGTCTTACTCGATAGGGTTGTAGTTGTCTTACAGGTTTACCTCTGGACGTGAGACTCCTCTGTGTTCCATGCAGACTCCTCCCTGCCCTCTTCTGTTCCTCTACCTCTTTCTCCATTAACTTGTGAAACTATCCCTCCCATAGTTCTATATTTCTCCTTCTGTAAGGCCCACTATTTCTGGAGGATGGGACACAAGAGAAGAGCATCTCTATCAGCCCTTTGCCCTTTCCCCTTTCTATAAAGTTCTTTGATCAGATATAAACTCCACAATTCACATGCTGAGTCATCTTGTCCACCTCATAATAAAAGCATCCTCTGCATAAATGAGCAATCACTTGTTTTCTGAGCTTCTCCCAGAAATCTGCATGAATATGACCCAAAACTTCTTTTAACCAATTTTCCAAATAAATAGCCTCTCTAGCCCATTTAATACACCATGAATTAACACATACCCTTATGTTACACCATCTCTCATTTGGATCAAGGTAAACAAAAAAATTGTCTGGTCTAAGGTCCATCTACTAGAAGGATTTCCATTTTTTGCAATCTTAGGTGCCCCACAGAGAAAGATTCTAATGTAGCATTCCACTTTTCAATGGTATCAAAGTCCTGTATAAACTAAACTCAGAAAGTTTTCCTCCTTGATGTTGTTGTTGTTAGGTGTCATTGAGTTGGTTCTGACTCATAGCAACCCTATGTACAACAGAACGAAACACTGCCCGGTCCTACTCCTTCCACACAATCTTTGTTATGCTTGAGCCCATTGTTGCAGCCACTGGGTCAGTCCATCTCATTGAGGGTCTTCCTCTTCTTTGCTGACCCTCTACTCTACCAAGCATGATGTCCTTCTCCAGGGACTGGTCCCTGCTGATAACATATCCAGAATATGTAAGATGAAGTCTTACCATGCTTGCTTCTAAGGTTCATTCTGGCTGTACTTCTTCCAAGACAGATGTGTTTGTTCTTCTGGCAGTCGATGGTATATTCAATATTCTTCGCCAACACGATAATTCAAAGGCGTCAATTCTTCTTCCATCTTCCTTACTCATCGTCCAGCTTTCAGATGCATATGAGGTGACTGAAAACACCATGGCTTGGGTCAGGCTCATATTAGGACTTTTGTTTTCTTTATGTTGAGGTATAATCCATACTGAAGACTATGGGCTTTGATCGTCATCAGTATGTGTTTCAAGTCCTCTTCACTTTCAGCAAGCAAGGCTATGTCATCTGCATATCACAGGTTGTTAAAAAGTCCTCCTCCAATCTTATGCCACGTTCTTCTTCACTTTAAACCACGCAGTATCCCTTTGTTCTGTTCCAACGACTGCATCTTGGTCTAAGTACAGGTTCCTCATGAGCACAATTAAGTGTTCTGGAAACCCATTCTTCACAATGTTATCCATAATTTGTTATGATCCGCACAGTCGAATGCCTTTGCGTAGTCAATAAAACACAGGTATACATCTTTCTCATATTCTTTGTTTTCAGCCATGATCCATCTGACATCAGCAATAATATCCCTTGTTCCATGTCCTCTTCTGAATCCAGCTTGAATTTCTGGCAGTTTCCTATCAATGTACTGCTGCAGCCACTTTTGAATGATCTTCAGAAAAATATTACTTGTGTGGAACTCCATAAAACTGTAGATAAGGGAGAGATGACAATGTAGCAATACAGACATTTTGGGAATATAAACAATCTCATGCAAGTTACCTTTCACTTCAGGATATGATCAGATTCAGTTACACTTACATGATTTCCACTAACTCTTGGAACCATGATGCCAATTTTATGACTAGTTTGATTAGATGAAATTCAGCTCTTGATAGGTACCTGTGGTTTCTTGATCACCTAGTGACCTAGTCAGCTGTCAGTCTCCATTAGGGTTAAAAGTCATTCCTCAGATGGAAAATGAGAGCATGACTTTGCTCCAAAATCCAAGAGATCAGCACTATGATTCTCCTACTAAGTTATTTCACCTGCTTCTGTTAACATTTTTAATGTTGCTACAAGAACATTTAAAAGTATACATGTGGCCTACATTAGAATTCCATTGTACAGTCCTGTTCTGTGTCCTCTTCAATGAAGTGGCTTCCCAAGAGTTAACGTATGTTTAGACCTGATGTCTCTGTAATGACTGGCAATCTTCCTTTGCCCAATCAGCAGTTGTTGTTGTTGTTAGGTGTCACTGAGTTGGTTCTGACTCATAGTGACCCTATGTACAACAGAATGAAACACTGCCTGGTCCTGTGCCTTCCTCAAAATCGTTGCTATGCTTGAGCCAATTAACTGCAGCCACTGTGTCAACCCATCTCATTGAGGGTCTTCCTCTCTTTTGCTGATCCTCTACTTTACCAAACACGATGTCCTTCTCCAGGGACTGGTCCCTCCTGATAACATGTTTGAAGTACGTGAGACAAAGTCTCCCAGTTTCCATTTCCAAAGAGCACTCTAGCCGTACTTCCAAGACAAATTTGTTCTTTCTTCTGGCAGTCCATGATATTTTCAATATTCTTTGCCAACACCATAATTCAAAGGCATTAATTCTTCTTCAGTCTTCCTTATTCATTGTGCAGATTTCACATGCATATGAGGTTATTGAAAATATCATGGCTTGGGTCAGGCACACCTTAGTCCGCAAAGTGACATCTTTGCTTTTCAACACTCTAAAGAGGTCGTTTGCAGAAGATTTTCCCAATGCAATACATCATTTGATTTCTTGACTGCTACTTTCATGGGTGTTGATTGCAGATTAAGCAAAATTAAATCCTTGACAACTTCAATCTTTTCTCTGTTTTTCATGATATTTATTATTGGTCCACTTGTGAGGATTTTTGTTATCTTTACGTTGAGGTGTAATCCATACTGAAGACTATAGTCTTTATTCTTCATCAATGAGTGCTTCAAGTCCTCTTCACTGTCAGCAAGGAATGTTGTGCCGTCTGCATATCTCAGGTTAATGAGTCTTCCTCTAATCCTGATGCCCCGTTCTCACATAGTCCAGTTTCTCAGATTATTTGCTCAGCATACAGATTGAATAAGTATGGTGAAAGGATACAATCCTGACCCACACCTTTCCTGATTGTAAACCACACAGTATCCCTGTGTTCTGCTTGAATGACTGCCTCTTGGTCTATGTACAGGTTCTGCATGAGCATAACTAAGTGTTCTGGAATTCCCAGTCTTTGCAACGTTGTCCATAATTTGTTATGATTCACACAGCCAAATGCCTTTGTAAGTCAGTAAAACACAGGTAAACATCTTTCTGGTATTCTCTACTTTCCACCAAGATCCATCTGACATCAGCAGTGATATCCATCATTCCATATCCTCTTCTGAATCCAGCTTGGATTTCTGGTAGTTCCCTGTTGATATACTGCTGCAACCAATTTTGAATTATCTTCAGAAAAATTTTATTTGTGTGTGATATTAATGACATCATTTGATAATTTTCTCATTCTGATGGATCACTTTTCTTTAGAAAAAGCACAAATGTGGATCTCTTCCAGCTGATTGGCCAGGTAGCTGTATTGCAAAGTTCTTGGCATAGATGAGCAAGCACCTCCAGCACTGTATCTGTTTGTTGGAACATCTCACTTGGTATTCTTTCAATTCTTGGAGCTTTGTTTTTTGCCAATTTCTTCAGTGCAGCTTAGACTTCTTCCTATAATACCATCAGTTCTTGATTATATGCTACCTCCTGAAATGGTTGAATGTAGACCTATTCTTTTTGGTTTAGTGACTCTGTGTATTCCTTCCATCTTCTTTTGATGCTTCCTGTGTCATTCAATATTGTGCCCATAGAACCCTTCAATATTGCAACTCAAGGCTTAAATTTTTCTCTTCAGTTCTTTCAGCTTGAGAAATGCTGATCATGTTCTTCTCTTTTGGCTTTCTAACTCCAGGTCTTTGCACATTTCAGCTGTCACCCTGATAAATCCAGATTCTTCTGGAGACAATCAGGAGGAAGATTGAAGTGTACAACAGTGATGTTAATGAGGTCTTCCTCAAAAGTGCTGGTTACTGATTTATGCAGAGGGCTCTGGTTCTGGGAATTGGGATGAAAGTGCAGCTCAACATTGTGATGACTAAAATTAGCCCCCTGTTGTACTGCTATGTTAACTATATCTGCTTGAATCTTATCATCCCTCATCCGCATTCAGATTCAGCACCCTTTGAATTATAAGATCTCTCCTTAGCATCTCTAACCTAAAGAGAAGTTCTTCTTCTTTTTTTTTAAGATGAAATCATTTCTTTCATATACTTACCTTGGAGAAAGGAATGTCTTATTTTGAGCATACCTAGAAGATATGGTTATGGGTGAGCAAGTGAGTTGTGCAAGGGAAGTTCACTACAGCCTTCTGTAATTTATCTCAAGGAAATATTGACAAATCACCTCCATTCTGTGCAGAAAATCTAAGTCTAGCTTCCCATTAACCAACCAAAAAAATAATAAATCACCTAATGAATTCAAAATTTCTGGTAAATGAATTCATGTCAATAAATTAAATCCAATCTAAGGTTACTTTTCTCTTATTTGAAAATATTCCCTCAGGGGATATTGCCACATATAGTCCCCAATTTCCCCTTCTCCACCTTAAATTAGCAAGATGCTGATGTCGTTTTTGTGTGTGAGCCTTCTCCCCACCTGTGTCACTTTGTAATTGGCTCCTTCACGTTCTCGAATTGGATTCTAGTTATAGGTCTGGAGATAATGAAGAGTGATGGGGAAGGGACAAGAAGAAAATTAACTTCCTCTTGAAAGGTAAGCTCCTCTGACAGGCACTAACTGTGTCTGTCTTCAAACAGGGGAGGAAAATGTTCATCAAATCAGGCAAGGAAGGCTTCGGGTATGATTCTGGTTATTCCAAAGCACTGTAAATGGTCACATAAAGGCCCCAAACTTTCAAAACCACTCCCATATTTAATCTTTACCAAAAGAGTAAGGAAAAAACATACGGTATTCAAATTTATGCTCCACCTCCTGATATCATCCAACTCGATTTTGTGAAACTTTCAATGACAAAAAAAAAAAAAAAAATCTTAGTTTACTTAAACTGCTTAACAGATTTAAGCAAGGTACGAAAACATGCAAAGTTGCATAACTGGGTCTACAAAGTCAGCATAAACATGATTTCAAGGTAATAACATCATAAGCTAAAAAAAAAACTCCTAAAAATGTCTCTGTTGTTGTTGTGTGCTCTCCAGTCAATCCTGAATCGTATCAACCCTGTATGAGTAGAACTGCTCCATAGGGTTTTCTAGGCTGTAATCTGTGTAAGTGCAGATAGCTAGGTCTTTCTCCTGTGGAGCCACTGCTGGATTCAAACTGACAATGTTTGAGTTAGCAGCTGAGTGCTAGCACTTAACCATTGAGCAACCAGGCCTCCTTATAAACATCTCTAGGCTAATCTAGTCTATAAAATTGAAAGTTAAAAAATTCTAAATGACATAGCAGGAAACCGAAGCTGGCAGTGTATTAAAAAGTATCTTGATGGATTTATCTTAGAATATTTTAGGAAATAGAGTAATATAATTCAAGACGGTAGTATACTAAAGGTAAAAATAATAAGATTTCTTTATAGATGCTGAAAGATTTTTGATAAAATGTAACAACCATCCCCAGTTTAAAAAAAGAAGAAAAAAATCTTGGGAAAACAGAAAGGAAGCAAAATTCAAAATTAAGATTATCTACCTGAAACTGTCAGCAAACACAATGAATCCTATTCCATTAAATTCATGACCAAACCTAGTTGCTATTATCCTGGAGTTATACCTAAATGAATACCACAGGAAAAATCAACAAGTAGTGTACATAACTGTGGATCAAGCTCAAACTCTAATTATTTGCAGGTGGCGTGGTTTTCTACAGTCATGGAGTAACACAATCTGGCCATCAGTTTGTCTATCCTCACCTGGCACGTATCTTTCTTACACAGCACTTACTCCTCCCCATCTGAGGACCAACATGGATGAGAGCAAAATTCATGGCGACTCAATTCGCCATTGGGCAGAACTGATTTACTTACCTTCCCTTCTCATTGTGGTCCTCCTCTCCTGGTTTTTATCCTCTTCTGTGATGTACCTCCTCCTGTTCCAGTGCTCACCCAAGGAGGAGTCCTTCCCATACACCCTTTCTCTTCAGGAGAGGAATTAGTCCCACAGCTGTCCTGCCCCTGATGTCAAGCCAGGGGTAAAGATTGGAGATTTCAACTCTGGCCTCAGATTCAAGCTTCATTTAACAATTTAGCCTTGCTCTTAGTAAAGATGACTTTAAAAAGAAAAATTAAATCTCCTCCTCTCTGCAATCATTTGAATTAAGAATATTATAAAGGAGAAGAAAAATAGATTGTCACCCAAAGGCAACCCACATCTATGTAGAATTCCTAATACTATTATCAGAAATACTATTAGAATGTATTCAATAAAATGGTAAGATAAGCAGAAAAATAAATCATATTTCAGCACCCAACCTGCTGAAAATAAAAAAAGAACCAAAAATAAATCACAGTAGAATTGAAAAATTCCAAATTTTATATGAGAGAAATATTCTTTTGTTGAAACCCACATTGGAAAGACCTGGGTATTCATTTTCCAAGTTAATCTATTCCTTGAATTCATTTACAATGCCAACAAAATGTGACAAGCTGACTCTAAGATTCCTATAGAAAAGAAATGTGAAAAAATATCTAACAATATGATGAGTAAGAAGGGCAAAGACTAAAGTTTTAACCTACTAAATAGAAAAATAGTAGAAAATTACCATAATTAAAACAGTATATCATTGATGCAGGAATAGACAAGTGAAATAGAAGAATAAAATAGTAAGTGCACAAAGTAACCCATGCACATAAGGAAATAAAATATGATAAGCATGGCATTTTAAATAGGTGGAATAAATGAACTACTCAATAAACACAGTCAAAAACAAAAACAAAAACAAATAAAGGCACAAAATACTAACACCATAAAGTAAAATATGTAAAAATATTCTAAAAGATCATAACTACAGTTGGAAGATCAAGAACTTAATAGAACATATTTTTAATATTTATAAAAATTTTAATATCCATAATATAGGATAGAAAGAATTTCTACAAAGGAAAGTTAAAAAAAAAATGCTCAATTAAGAAATGTGTTTCTACAACCAAAAACTCTGAGGGACAGAGTAGCTGGGGCTGGAGTCTGGGGATCATGGTTTTGGAGAACATCTAGGTCAACTGGCATAACAAAGTTTATTAAGAAAATGTTCTGCATCCCACTTTAGTGAGTGGCATCTGGGGTCTTAAAAGCTTGCAAGCGGACATCAATTGGCCCCAACCCAGCTGAAGCAAAAGAGAATGAAGAACACCAAAGACACAAGGAAAATACTAGCCCAAGATACAAAAGGGCCACATAAACCAGAGATTCCATCAGCCTGAGACCAGAACTAGATGCTTCTTGCTACCACTAATGACCGCCCTGACAGGGAACACAACAGACAGTCCCTGTTGGAGCAGGAGAAAAGTGTGGAACAGAACTCAAACTCACATAAAAAGACCAGACTTAATGGTCTGACTGAGACTGAAGGAATCCTCAAAGCCATGGCCCCCAGACCCTCTGTTAACCCAGAATTAAGACCATTCCCAAAGAGCACTCTTCAGACAAAGGTTAGACTGGACTATAAAACATAACATAATACTTGTGAAGAGTGTGCCTCTTAGTTCAAGCAGATACAGGAGTGCAAATGGGCAGCTTCTCTCTGGAGGCAGGATGAGAAGGCGGGGAGGGACAGGAGCTGGTTGGACGGACATAGGAAACCCTAAGTGTAAAGAGGGAGTACGCTGTCACATCATAGGGATCGCAACTAGTGTCACATGACAAGATGTTTATAAAATTTTGTATGAGAGATTAACTTGAGCTGTAAACTTTCACCTAAAGCACAGTTAAAAAAAAAAAAAAAGACATGTTTCTGGCACAGAGGAGAAAATGCAATGGTTACTGATAATATGAATATTAATTAATATATAAGATGAAGTTCAACCTTACTAAAAGTCAAGGAGGCACAAACTGAGCAATAATAAATTTTTTATCATTCATATACAATGCATATTAATGATATGGTTCAATAATTCCCACATTCTATTGAATCGTCTTTCTTTGGAGTGGGCAGAAATATGGATCTCTTCCAGTCAGTTGACCAGGTAGCTGTCTTCCAAATTTCCTGGCATAGACAAGTGAGCACCACGAACACTACATCTGTTTGTTGAAGCATCTCAATTGGTATTCTGTCAATTCCTGGAGCCTTGTTTTTGGCCAATGCCTTCAGTGCAGCTTGGACTTCTACCTTCAATGTAATTGGTTCTTGAGCATATGCTATCTCCTGAAATGGTTGAATATCTATCAGTTCTTTTTGGTACAGTGAGTTTGTGTATTTCTTCCATATTCTTTTGAAGCTTTCTGCATCATACAGTATTTTCTCCATGTTGTTGTTGTTGTTATTAGGTGCCATCCAGACAGTTCCAACTCATAACACCCTACGTACAACAGAATGAAATACTGCCCCATTCTGCGCTATCCTCACAATCTTTGTTATGCTTGAGACCATTGTTGCAGCCACTGTGTCAATCCATCTTGTGGAGAGTCTTCCTCTTTTTCACTGATTTCCTACTTTACCAGGCATGATGTCCTTCTCCAGGGACTGGTCCCTCCTAATAACATGTCCAAAGTACATGAGATGAAGTCTTATCATCCTGGCTTCTAAGGAGCATTCTGGCTGTACTTCTTCCAAGACAGATATATTTATTCTTCTGGGAGTCCATAGTATATTCAATATTCTTCCCTAACACCATAATTCAAAGGCATCAATTCTTTTCAGTCTTCCTTATTTGTTGTCCTGCTTTCACATGCATATGAGGTGATTGAAAACACCATGGCTTGGGTCAGATGCACCTTAGTCGTTGCCCATGGAATCCTTCAGTATTGCAACTCGAGGCTAAAATTTTTTCTTCAGTTCTTTCAGCTTGAGAAATGCCAAGCATGTTCTTCCCTTTTGGTGTTGTAACCCAAGGTCTTTGCACATTTCATTATAATACTTTACTTTGTCTTCTCGAGTAGCCTGTTAGAATCTTCTGTTTAGCTCTTTTACTTCATCATGTGTTCTGTTCCCTTTAGCTATTTGACGTTCAAGAGCAAGTTTCAGAGTCTCTTCTCACATTCATTTTTGTCTTTTACTTCTTTCCTGTATTTTTTAATGACCTTTTGCTTTCTTAGTGTATAATGTCCTTGATGTCATTCCACAACTCATCTGGTCTTCAGTCATTAGTGTTCAATGTGTCAGATCTATTCTTGAGATGGCCTCTAAATTCAGGCGGGATACACTTAAGGTCGTATTTTGTCTCTTGTGGACTTGCTGTAAATTTCTTCAGCTTCAACTTGAACTTATTGTTTTTGTTAGATGCCATTGAGTTGGTTCCGACTCATAGCGACCCTATGTACAACAGAATAAAACACTGCCTGGTCTTGCGCCATTCTCACAGTCACTGTTATGCCTCAGCCCATTGTTGCAGCCACTGGGTCAATCCATCTCATTGAGGGTCTTCCTCTTTTTTGCTAACCCTCTACTTTACCAAGTATGATGTCCTTCTCCAGGGACTGGTGCCTCCTGATAACACGTCCAAAGTATGTGAGATGAAGTTTCGCCATCCTCTCTTCTAAGAAGCATTCTAGCTGTACTTCTTCCAAGACAGATACCTTTGTTCTTTTGGCAGTCCATGGTATATTCAGTATTCTTTGCCAACACCACAACTCAAAGCCATCAATTCTTTTTCTATCTTCCTTAACTTGCATATGAGCAGTTGATGGTTTGTTCCGCATTCAGCCGCTGGCTTTATTCTGACTGATAATATTAAGCTTCTCTGTCATCTCTTTCCACAGATACTACACACAAATAAAATTTTGCTGAAGATAATTCAAAAGTGGTTTGCAGCAGTACATCATCAGGGAACTACTGGGAATTCAAGCTGGATGCAGAAGAGACATGGAACTAGGGATATCATTGCTGATGTTAGATGGATGTTGGCTGAAAGCAGAGAATATAAGAAAGATGTTTACCTGTGCTTTATTGACTATGCAAAGGTATTCAACTGTGTGGATCATAACAAATTATGGATAACATTGTGAAGAATGTGAATTCCAGAGCACAAGAATTCTAGAAAACTTAATTGTATTCACGAGGAATCTGTGCATAGACCAAGAGGCAGTTGTTTGATGAGAACAAGGGGATACAGGGTGGTTTACAATCAGGAAAGGTGTGTATCAGGGTTGTATACTTTCCCCATCCTTATTCATTATGTATACTGAGCAAATAATCCCAGAAGCTGGCCTATGTGAAGAATGGGGCATCAGGATTGGAGAAAGATTCATTAACAACATGTGTTATGCAGATGAAAGAACTTTGCTTGCTGAAAGTGAAGAGGACTTACTGATGAAGACCAAAGACTGCAGCCTTCAGTATGGATTGCACCTCAACATAAAGAAAACAAAAATCCTCACAACTGGACCAATAAGCAACATCATGACAAACGGAGAAAAGATTGAAACTGTAAGGATTTCATTTTACTTAGATCCACAATCAACGTCCATGGAAGCAGCAGTCAAGAAATCAAAAGATGCATTGCATTGGGCAAATCTGCTGCTAAAGATCTTTTTCAAGTGTTAAAAAGCAAAGATGTCACTTTGAGGACTAAGTTGCACCTGACTCAAGCTATGGTATTTTCAAGCGCCTCATATGCATGTGAACACTGGACAATGAATAAGGAAAACCAAAGTAGAATTGATGTCTTTGAATGATGGTATTGGCGAAGAATATTGACTATATCAGGGACTGCCAGAAAAATGAACAAATCTGTCTTGGAAGAAATATAGCCAGAATGCTCCTTAGCAGTGAGGATGGTGAGACTTTGTCACATATATTTTGGACACGGCACAGGGCCAGGAAGTGTTTCATTCTGTTGTGCATAGAGTCTCCGTGCGTCAGAACTGACTCAACAGCACCTAATAACAACAACAACAACTTGTATGTTTGTATATAACTGCATTTCTTTAATAGAATACTATGCAGTACTTTCAAAAGATCAAGCTATTAGCGATGTCATTAAAGATCTCTAAGGAAGGAAAATAAAATAACTTTCACGTGTTTACTCTTTGACCCTCTGAATTATTCAAATTTTTTATAATCACTAAGTATTTAAATATTTCTTTAGTAATATTTAAACCAATTAAAAAGACATAACTAATCAGAATGTTTTAAGAGTCCTAATAATTGATCCAGGTCACATAACATATTGATTATGTACCAATTATCAACATTCATCAAGACAGCTGAGCTCCACACAATTTCAAATTCTGACAGTATTCAAAAATTAACCACGGGACATTTCTGAGCCCCAAAACTCTTAGCATCTATTCAAAATTTCCAGAAGATTGTAATGTTAAAGCATGCAAAGGATTCATTTATTGGCCATATACTCCAAGAGATCCAGAACCCCATACGTCTTCTTATATCTTCAGCACCAACGGAGTACCTGATACATGGCAGGCAGCCAATATATTTTTGAAGTAAATGTAAATATAATGAGAGGTCACACAGCTTTCTTTATAAAATAAAGTTTATAAAATAATTTTGTTTCTTTTCCTCCACCTGTTTCTCTCAAGTATTTGAAATTTCTATTATGTTCCTATGTTGAATTATTACCTTATAATTAAGAAGTTTTCAAAAATAGCTATTATTTACAGTTCAGAACAAAATATTTATCATTTCTAATACCTGCAATATTTTCCTAGATTCTAAATCACGAATTTATTTGTTGTTCTTTTCTCCCCCCCCAAAAAAAAAGCAGTATTAATGCATTAGAAAATTACTAATCTATTTTCTCTCAGGTATTACTAAAATATGAGGGTGGGTTTACACATTGATACCAAATCTGAGTATGTTTTGGTGAACTAGGTTTATCCTGAATTTTAGCAGGATTCCACTTTTTATGTTGTCCTGAAGAATCAGTAGTTTGTCTTACTCTTAAAACTTTCTATCAGAGATATTATTTGAAAAAGAAAAAAGGCATTAATCCAAGATGATGTTATTCCCTTAGTAACACAGAGAGAAGCCATCAACATCAATATTTGGTGTGATACCCCCAAGCCTGCAGATGAGCTGGAAAAAACAAAAACAAACAAAAAACCAGAACTCTTTGGGCAATGACTTCTATGGTCAGCCCCAGTGCTTTATTAGTGAGGAAAATATTCTCTCACCATGCACTTAGAGTGTTTTGTCTTTGAGAAGCAATACTTATCTTTGAGGTGTGTTCTTACTTAAAATATTAATTAGTAAAGCAGTTAGTGAGTCTGTGGCCGTCTCTGCTGAGAAAGTTGAACCAGGATTGAAGGACACTCGTTCACCATTTATCATGGCCCCAGAGCCCCAGGAAAATAAAGGGAGACAATTATCCATCAGTGTACATGGAGCTGAAGTCTTGGACTACTAAAAAGGGGAAGATTAGGAAGATTAAGGAGTAAGATCACCTCCTATGGAAGACAGAAAGTCTTCTTCAGGGTGTAATCGAAAAGTGGACCCTCTTCCTATGTGATACTGTGAGCTTGTAGCACAGAGAGATTTCTGAAGGGACTTATTTGGTGCCAGGTACTAGACCTGAAGGCAAAAAAAGACAGAAAGAGCCCCCACATGTCACTCTTTTCTGAAGACTTTAACACATCCTGTTCCTTCTTTGTGCAGTACAAGAAAAGCCCAAATTACCAGGTCTGCAGATTTCCAAAATTTTAACAACCTACAGTGAGAAATACATTTCATACATATGACTGAAACAATTTTTTTCAAAATCAAACTTACTCTTGCTCTATGCAACAAACTCTAATATTTTCTATCCTCTTTTTTTTAACTTAAATTTTGAATTTCATTTAATTAAGCTTGTCACAATCCACTGAATCCACAATCCATGACTCAATAATATGTGGCTGTCACAGTCTAAAAACACTCAACGATATTTCCCTCTTTTGCATTTTAAGTCACTTATGACTTTTCCCTGGTGGTACTGTGATTAAGCACCAGGTTGTTAACTGAAAGGTTAACAGTTTGATCCTATCAGCTGCTCTGAAGGAGAAAGATGTGGCAGTCTGCTTCAGTAAAGATTTACAGTCTTGGAAACCCTATGGGGCAGTTCTAGTCCGTCCTGTAGGGTCGCTGTGAGTTGGAATCAACTCAAAGGCACTGCGTTTTTGGTTTTAGGACATTGCACTGACCCTTCAAAACAGACTTTTGTATGCGTCTCACGGCCTCCTCTATTAGTCTTTGCAGACTGAAGAGAAAGTCTGGAGAGGTGAGGAAGGGAGGGACAGGATATAGCTTCCCCAGAAGGGAATGGGCACAGGTTCATTGAGCGCCTGGAACAGAGTTGCCAATATTATTGCCCACAGTAGAGAGTTCTTCATCCTGTAGGTTCCAGAAAGAATATACATGTTATGGATTGAATTGTATCCTCCCAAAATATGTATTGGAACACTAACCCATATGTTGTCGTTCTGTGCTGTAGACTCATAGTGACTCTATAGGACAGAGTAGAGCTGCCCCATATGGTTTCCAAGGCTGTGGATCTTTACAGGAGCAGACTGCCACATCTTTCTCCCACAGAGCAGCTGGTGGGTTCCAATCACCAACCTTTGGATTAGCAGCAGAGTGCTTAACGACTGCACCACCAGGGCTTCTTACTAACCCCTATACCTGTGGATATAATTCCATTTTGGAATAGTGTTTTCTTTGTTATGTTAAAGGGCCATATCATCGTAGAGTGTGTCTTAAACCCAATCAATTCTGAGATATAAAAAGAGCAGATTAGGCATAGAAGCAACGAAGCACCAATGGAGGAAAGATAAATGCCTTGTGGAGATCTCTAAGGACTACTGAAAAGAAAGCTGAGACAAGGATTCTCCCCCAGAGCAGACAGAGAGAGCCTTCCCCTAGAGCCGGGATTTAGACTTTGAGCCACCTGAACTATGAGAAAATAAATTCCTGTTTGTTAAAGCCACCCACTTGTGGTATTTCTGT
This sequence comes from Dugong dugon, assembly GCA_030035585.1. Taxonomy (NCBI): domain Eukaryota; kingdom Metazoa; phylum Chordata; class Mammalia; order Sirenia; family Dugongidae; genus Dugong; species Dugong dugon. Next base: position 130,482,033 of record CM057468.1, on the reverse strand, counting down.
TGTAGAAGCACTAGATACCTAAGACAATATAAACACTTGACAGTAAGAGCAAACATTCTTTGGGCCATCCGAGGAGTCCTGGTGGTGTGATGATTAAATGCTCAGGTGAGAACCAAAAGGTTGGTGAGTCAAACCCACCCAGAGGCTCTGTGAGAGAAAAGACCTGGTTATCTGCTCCCATAAAGAATACAGCCTAGGAAACCCTATGGGGCAGTTCTACTCTGTTCTACAGGATTGCTATGAGTCGGAATCAGCTAGATGGCACACAACAACAACAAGGATTAGAAAAAGTGACCCTTGGAGAAAAGAGAAGGGTTAGAAGTAGTAATACATCTCTAGGTTACGTTTATATAAAATTGTATGTTGTTAGCTATGGATAATAAAATTTGGAGATTATCTAGCTGTTCTCATGTTTTCTTCACCTGCAAGGAAGTTCTAACTAGCCAAAAGGAGTGAAATACCCTTGAAAAGTAACCCAGACACTCTTACCACAAGGCCTTTGGCAAATGGGTTATTTGAGAAATCTCCAGGTACCAAACTGTATAAATAGGAGACAAAGTCCTTGGTAGAATATGAAGAACAGAGGTGTCCTCTCTGAGTCACTTTTATGACTAGCCCCAAACCTCAACTACAAGCTCAAAGTTCACACCAATGATAAACCCCAGAACAAAACTCCTCCCCAGTATTAATTGATCTAATAAAATATTCTTCCTTACGCTGCTTTTGGTGCATTCATTTTATTATCAAGTAGGCGGCCAGTCACAGGAGTTGTAACTCTCGTTTTTGGTACGCACACGCTGAGATGAAGAAATAGATAGTATTACGAGCTAGCCCTTTCCAAGATCGCTCCGGAGAAACTAAAAAAATGAAGTTGTCTCTTAAATCACAGAAATTATCGAGGTGAGTTTTAATTCATGGCATTGTGTGCATAGATTTCAGAGGGAGATATTCTGCCCGTCCGTACCATTTCCTCTGTATTCATGCCTCATAGGCTTTCCTGACCTTTATTACATCCTTCTTATTAAAGAACACCTTTATAATTCGTACAAATATAAAAGAGTTGCCATTTTAAACCCAAAAAGCACTGGCCACACCTAATCTTAATCGTAACACATCATGCAAATAATAACACATGTTACACTTGAAAATTCCTATTTATGTAATTCTATTGCTCCCTACAATGTGGGTTAAAGTTAGTTTTGTTACTCTCTCTGCTGAAAGGCACTTTGATTGTCATATTAGAAGCCTAAAGTTGAGCTCTTTCTTTGGGGCTTCCAGGATTGGTGAGAACATCCATGTAATAGGGGAAAGGGTACAGCCCAGCCCTGGGGACAATGGAAGTCTTGCGCCAGGATTTCTCCCAGACCTCACCTGACGTGTCTCTTTGATTGCATTCTCTCTGGTTATAACAAATGAGTAAGTGTAAGTTAGGTAATAGTTTCTGTGAGTTCTGTGAGTCATTCTAGAGAATTAGCCAACCCACTGAGGGCAGTGAGAACCAGCAAAGAGGCTGGCATTTGCCTATTTGACAGGGACTGGAAAGACAGAGACCTAACTTGTGGAGACCCGGCTCTGGGTGGTTAGGATCGGAGAGGGTTTTTGCCGTGGAAGTGGTTGGTGATGAGTAATGGAAATGTGGGAAGGTAAAGCCTGGATCCACTTCCAGATGAGAATTGGATTCATGCTTATCCTTGCCACACAGTTAGTGACAAAGATGGGGTTTGCCCACCACACCCCTTTTATAGTGCAGTTTGCAGTGTGGTTTTCACACCCGGGTATTAAACAACAATGTTCATAGGAGCACTATTTCCACTACCCCAAACTGGGAACAACCCAAATGCCCATCTACAGGAGAAATAAGAAAGACAAATTATGATACAGTCAAATAATGAAATTCCATACAGCAAAGAAAAGGTACAAATAGCTCCAAAGAGCAACACGGATGTGTTTCACAAAATAATGTAGAACAACAACAACAAAAAAGCAAGACACAAAAAGACAGACTTTTGTGATGTCGTTTACATAATTTTTTTTTTACCAATGCCTAGAGAAGTGGTAAGAAAAGCAGAAGCAGGAGAGTGATCACCTCTGGGGCTCGGGGAGGGGATGATAGAGGAGCAGCTTGAGGCCTTCTGGAGGGTTGGCAACGCTCTGTTTTTTGATCTGGGCGGTTTTCACAAGGGTATTGGCCATATACTTATTCACTATATTGTTCATTTATGTTTTATGTATGTGTTTTGTATTTGAAATTTTAAAGATCTATAGAAAAAAGAAGTTAGGAAAGTTGGAGACAATCTGGGTGTTTACGACCCAGGAAATGTGTATAGAAACTGTGGTGACTGCATGTAAGTGTACAGCGTAACAGCCGAAGGTGAAAACTATCTACGTTTATGGAAACATGGAGACTTCCCACAAACATGGCCAACAAAGGAAGAAACAGAACGAGGTCTAGAGTACCATGCATGTGTGTGCTTACCCGTGCGCTCTTCCTCTCTCCGTGACAGACTTTGTTTTGGTATATCTTATTGTTGGTACTGTGTTCTACATAGTGCTGCAGCACATTATTTGCTGATGTTGTCATTCTCAGATGTTCACTTGTAGATGTTCAATGTTATGATTTACAAAGACACTGATAATAAAAGGCGATAATAATGAAAACTAAAAAAAAAAAAAAAAAATGAGGTCTTTGGCTTCATGTCAGAACCGGCTTTTGATGGAGTTGTCAGAACAGAACCCTGTCATCATTGGGAACTATTTGTATACATATAAATATGTAATTAAAAAAAATACATAATGAAACAATGCCGTGTATTTTTCAAGAATACACAGATATCCAAATAAACCCATGGAAGATGAATCGGTAAGGAATAGATACATATATAGTACACTCCAGTGGGTGGACAGCAAACTTTTTCTTAAAGAACCAGGCTTTTTTTAAATTACTGTTTTATTTTACATGCTTTATTGTGGTTAAGTACATATATAACAAAACATTTGCCATTTCAATGTTTTTCACACACACAATTCAGTGACTTTAATGACACTCCTGGTGTCCGCCACCCGTCCCCGCTATACACTGTCTTGGTTATGTCTGGGGGGAAGGTGCACTGACTTCCAGTACAGCTGGAACCCAGGCCTGACTCCTGCTAAGGCTCCAGTGGCTTTGCCCACCGTTGCTTTTGCACCATTGGTGCAAACTCCAAAGGCAAATAATGTCTTAGTATTCTGAAAACGGTCCTGACCTCTCAGATCCCGAGGGGAGTGCAGACCGCGCCCTGAGGACCACTGTTCTAGCTTTTCATTCGACAAGCATTTATTGACAGTTTCCCGTGTTCCAAGCCCTGGGACACACACTCAACTCCTCGGGCTCTGATTCGACAAGCATTTATTGACAGTTTCTGTGTGCCAAGCCCTGGGACACACACTCAACTCCTTGGGCTCCAATTCGACAAGCATTTATTGACAGTTTCCCGTGTGCCAAGCCCTGGGACACACACTCAACTCCTTGGGCTCTGATCTTTCTTGTCTAGTCCTGTTATTATTGCTGTTAGTGACCATCAAGTCAATGCTGACTCACGCCAACCCCATGCATGCAGAGTAGATCTGCTCCATAGGATTTCTAAGGCTGTGACCATTCAGAAGCAGATCACAAGGCCTGTCCTCCAAGTTGCCTCTGGGTGGGTTCGAACGATGCACTTAACCATTTGAGCCACCCAGGGACTCCTAAAGGCCTAGGTTTTGCAAGCCGTTAGGTCTCTGTGGTAACTATTCAATTGTCCCTGTAAGTCAATGGCAGCCATCGACAGTAAGGAAACCAATGGGCATGGCTGTGTTCCAATAAAACTCTGCTGACAAAGCCAGGGGGCTTGCCTGGGCTGCAGTTTGCCAAGACCTGGGCTTAGTGGAAGGAGAATAGAGGGGGAAATGGAGTAAGAGGGGCCTTGCATGGACCAATGACAGACAGTACCTTGAAGTCAGTATTCTCCAGTCAATGCTGGGGAAATGTATTCCTTTATAATTAAGAGGCAATCAAAGAAATAAAAAAAGAACCGGTACCTTTTTGTTTTGCCTTCCTTCTACACTTACCTCCTTGCTGTCCATCCCAGGAACCCACTTAAACATCCTAAGGGAAGTGTTACCCACAGTCACCCATTTTTTCTCTTTAAGACATTTCTTAGAACTGATAAAACAATAAAGAGTATTTTCTTTTCATAATTTGTGATTTTCTACTTCTCATAGATCATTCCTTCAATCTAGAATGCTTTATACATCTCTCTATCAAATCATATCTTACCTTTCAGCACAAAATAACCCCTTCCAGAAAGACTTCCCTATCAAGTGCCTTTGGCTCGAACCCTCTGCTTGCCACCTTTCCTCACACACAGTGTGCCAAAGCCTTTTTTCCGTGTAGACTACACCAACATAGAGCACAGCACGTTTTCAGACCCAGGTAGTTACCTGGTTTCACTTCTTTATTTTCCAAAAATTAATTCAATTCCACTGATATTTATAAAGCTCTATTATACAAGGCCCTGCAAGAGATAAAGGATGTATAAGATAGGATATCTATCATCCTGGGAGGTCACAAGGAGTGAAAAAGATAAGTAAGGAAATCATTGTAACACGTGAAGGTGGCAAGGCAGTTGAGAAGGCTGAAGACCAAGTGAGACTAGGCCAGCCCATGGAGCGCAGAAGTCCTGTCACTCCTGCTGGAACTCTGGGGTGAAGTGAAACACGACTTCCTTTTAAAATCGCAACAGCAGGGCAGGATGCTTCCTGCTGTCAGAGCTGAGCCTTACACTGGCTTCTGGAGAAGATAAAGGCCAAACCATAGGACAGATTGCTTCAAGGTTTCATTTTACAGAGAAGGTAACTTTTGGTACAAGGCTTAAAAAATCAGTAGTTTTTTTTTTTTTTTCCCCATGGGTGTGCATTCTTGTTTTTCCCCCAGGCACACACTTGGGGAAAGACAAGTGACATTCCAGGATAAGGGGGTAGATTATGGACAAGTAGAGGTGGAGAGGCTGAAGTCATGTTTGGAAAACAGCAAGTAATCAAGTTCAATGCTCAAGGTACTTCAAAGGAGTTGTGGGAGATAAAGCTGGAAAGGTCACCTGAGGCAGTTTTGGAGAAGGAATTAAACATCAGATTGAAGAATCCGCACATCCACACACAGCACCAGGCAGCACGTTGCACTGTATTCTTTTTTCACTTGTCTGGTGGTGCAGTGGTTAAGTGCTACGGATGCTAAGCAAAGGTTGACAGTTTGAATCCACCAGCCACTCCTCGGAAATCCTACTGGGCAGCTCTCCTCTGTTCTATAGGGTCACTATGAGTCAGAACCTACTTGATGGCAACGAGTTGGGTTTGTTTTTTTTTTGGTGGGTTACTTGTTGTGCTTTTCTCTTTACCACGGGTGTGTATACTTAATTTCTCACTATGGTGTGAGAGGGAGGACTCTCATTTATCTGGTACAAAGCACTCAGTGAAGCCAAGGAAAGCTCTGCATGGCCAACCAACCACCTAACCTCCCCACGGACAGACTCAAACCATAAAGCAGGACACTGGAAGCAGTAATTCTAACATTTCTGTAGCCATAGCTTCCTTTTTGTTCCTGGATCCCTTCTTACACACCCTCATTAAATGATATGACACTTTTTGCCTTTTCCAGTGTTTTTGAAACTATTAGTCAATTTACCAAAATGTAACTTAAATAAAGATCACAGGTTATTAATGCATCTTCAAAATCTCTGCCACTCAGAGGGGACAGGAAAGCTGGTAATGGGGAACCCAAGGCTGAGAAGGGACAGTGTTGACATGTTGTGGGGTTGTTAACCATTGTTATAAAACAATATGTGTACTAACTGTCAAATGAGAAACTATTTGTTCTGTAAGACTTCTTCTAAAGTACAATAAAATAGAAAAATGGTGCTCTAGGCAGAACCACCACGCTGTCCATCCACAGCAAAGATCCGAAAAACTAAGCCGAACAGAGAAAACAACAATCCTGAAACCCTAAAACATCAAAGGAAGAGATAAAGAACTCAGCCAACCACCAAATGGAGTGAGAAAACTGACAGAGAACAGAGAGCGAGGAGAGATTCATGCAGAGGTCCCCTACCAGCTAATGCAGCGCAGATCCACCATCTTGGACTCCTATTGGAGACCAGCAAGCCGGGGGTACTAGAAAGCAGCCTCACAGAGTGTCCAGTGGGGGACACAATAACCGGTAATTTGAAATATACTTTTTCCCACCCTGCACCCTTCTTCCCCCCCGACTTGGCCTCCTCTGCTTCCCGCAGCCACAATCTCTTATCCGGGAAACACCAGCTGCTTGGATTCCACACACCCAAACGGCACAGCTCTCTGAGTGCCATTTGTTGGCTGCTGGTGTTGCTTTTGCTTTTATCCACTTGTTTTGATTTCTTTCTTACCTCTCACCACCTCCCCCTCCTTTCACTCAAATACCTGGCTCCGTGCACCATCTTTGCTTCTTCCTGAGGGGCTGTGGAGCTCTGTTCGAGTGCGGAGCTGCTTCCTGTTCTGGGCTGCTACCCTGGTGGGATTCCGGGGCTTTTGTTCGTTTGTTTGTTTTGAATTGTTTGTTTGTTTTCTTTTCCTTTTCTTGAGTTGGGAGCCCTTTCTGGCCAGGCGGAGCTGCGTGGCAAGGAGAATATCCCCTTGGCTTGCATAGACATGCAGAGGGATCCCTGAGAGCATTTCTTTTATCATTTTTTTTTCTGTTTTTTGGGGGGCTTTTCTTGTTCTTTTTTTTTTTATTTAATTTGTTTTGTTTTCTTTTACCTCTTTTTCCCTTTTTGTCTTTCTTCATTACTCAGTTTCTCGTCTCTCTATATCTTCCTTCTCTTTCTGTTCCCTGAATACTTGGCGTTGTATACCTCTACACCTTCTAGTCAGGCTTTACTGAACACCTAAGCGTGACCTCCCCAGACCTCATAGCTGCACCAGTGGGATCCCTGGGAACTTTGTGGTTCTTTAACTTTTCTGATTTTTATTCATTCATTCTTTTCTTTTCTTCCTCTTCCCCCTTCTGTTTTTCTCCATTTCATAGTCTGTCATCTTTCCACTCCAACAGCAAGCTCCCCTAGCATTCTTTTTTGTTTGTTTCTATGTTTTTGGCTCCTGTTCCTCTCTCCTCTCTCCCATATCCATCTTAGCTCTACACATAACAATCTCCCTGCTACAGCCTGCCTACCTGCACTGTGCACTTAACATCACACCGCCAAGCAGCACAGACACGGCCTACTGGAACCTGCCCTGAACTGATTGCCGACCCACGCTGGTGGCTGTAGTAAGTGTCACAAACAACCCATCCCAGTAGCTCCTCTTTGGCAGCACCTGCCCAGCTGTACCATATCTGAGTGACTGACCCTGCCAATTGGAGAGGGAGGCGAAAAGTATTGTGCCCACAGATGAGCAAACAACAAAGAACACACAGTCTGCCTGCTCAGACAGAGTCAAATTTTTTTTAAAAAAAGGGACAAAACAAACAAATCTACAATCAATAAATGAGAAAAATAACTACCGAATGCTCCGAAAACAGCAGACAATATAAAAACATTTACAAAAACTGGACAGCATGGTTCCAGTAGGCATCCAAAATAAAACACCAGATGACTTTCCAGTGGAAGAAAATGAACTAGAACTACCTGATAGGTAATTCAAATCTCTAATACTCAGAATTCTCCAAGAACTGAGGCAAAAACCTGACAAACATGAGGAAAAAATAGAAAAATTCATGGAAAATACAGACAAAAAATTGGAATAATTCAGGAAAATAATGCAGGAACAAAATGGCAAAATAAATTCACAACTAGAAATTATACAAAGACAACAATTAGAAATCCAAAAGATAACAAGATTTCAGAAATGGACCGTGTCATACAAATGCTGAGAAGCAGATTTGAAACAGTGGAAGACAGGATCGGTGGAATTGAAGACAAACACTTGGATACAACTCTGTTTCAGGAAAACTCAGAAAACAGAACAAAGAAAAATGAAGAGACCCTGAGAGTTATGTGGGATGAAATCAAAAGCAAAAATTTTTGAGTGATTGGAATTCTAGAACAGGGGGAGAAAACAGAAAACACAGAGAGGATCACTGAAGAACTGCTGACAGAAAACTACCCCAATATCATGAAAGATGAAAAGCTGGCCATCCAAGAAGCTTAACAAACCCCTTATAGGAGAAAACACTAAAGAAAATCACTGAGGCATATCATAATTACACTCGCCAAAACCAAAGACAAACAAAGAATCCTGAGAGCAGCTTGTGAAAAACAAGAAGTCACATACAGAGGAGAAACAGTAAGACTAAGCTCAGATTATTTGGCAGAAACCATGCAGGCAAGAGGGCAATGGGATGACATACATAAAATCTTGAAAGAAAAAAATTGCCAGCCAAGAATAATATATCCTGCAAAATTCTCATTCAAATTTGATGGTGAAATTAGGTCATTTCCAGATAAACAGAAATTAAGGAAATATGTAAAAGTCAAATCAAATTTACAAGAATTATTAAAGGGGGTTCTTCGAACTGAGGACAAACAGCTTCAGCTCACAGGCAGAACCTAGGATGCAGGATCATACAAGCCAGATACCAATCTAGGAAATGACCTCCCGAGGACTATCCAAAACAAAAAGAAATACAATAGGGAATCAGAATAGTTAATCAGTGAATGACAACAACATCAAAACAATAAAAGAAGGAATAAACAGCATAGGTATAGAACCTTCTAATGGAGAGGAAGGCAAGGTGATACCAAGTAATGGTAGACTGCTTCAAACTTAGAAAGATAAGGGTAAAATTCATGGTAACCACAAAGAAAGTTAACAATCATACTCATAAAAATAAAGAGGAAAAACATAAAGTCTCAGCAAAAACAAAACCTACAAAAACAAAAGAAATGAAAAAAAAATCCACAAACAAAAGTAACTTAGCACAGGAGAGTAAGAAGAACAAAGAAAACTTCAGCATCACCAAAAAAACCACTACACAATGACAGCAACAAACTCACATATATCAATAATTACACTGAATGTAAATGGACTCGGTGCACCCACAAAGAGACGGAGAGCGACAGAATGGACAAGAAAACAGGATCTATCAATATGCTGTCTACAAGAGACACACCTTAGAAACAAAGATGTGAATTTATTAAAAGTCAAAGGTTGGAAAAAAATGTATCAAGCTAACAACTACCAAAAAAGAGCGGGACTGGCAATTCTAATCTCAGATGAAATAGACTTTAAAACAAAATCTACCATAAAAGAAAAGAAGGACACTATATAATGATTAAGGGGATGATCCATCATGAAGACATAACCATAATAAACATCTACGCACCCAATGACAGGGCTCCAAAATACATAAAACAAACTCTAACAACACTGAAAAGAGAAATTGACCGTTCGACAATAATAGTAGGAGACTTCAACACACCACTCTCAGTAAAGGACAGAACAACTAAGAAGAAACTCAGCAAAGATACAGAAGACCTAAAGGGCACAATCAGCCAACTTGACCTCATAGACATATATAGAACACTCCATCCAACTGGTGCAAAGTACACATTCTTTTCCAATGCACATAGAACGTTCTCCAGAATAGACCACATCTTAGGCCACAGAGCAATCCTCAACAAGATCCAAAACGCTGAGATAATTCAAAGTATCTTCTCTGACCACAATGCCATCAAGGTAGAAATTAACAATAGAAAGAGCAAGGGGAAAAAAATCAATTACATGGAAACTAAATAATACCCTGCTTACACATCAGTGGGTAACAGAAGAAATCAGAGATGGAATAAAAAAATTCCTAGAATCAAATGAGAATGAAAACACATCATACCAAAACCTTTGGGACACAGCAAAGGCAGTCCTCAGACGACAGTTTATAGCAACAGATGTACATATCAAAAAAGAAGAAAGGGACAAAATCAAAACATTAACTACAGAGCTCAAACAAATAGAAAGAGAACAGCAAAAAAAAAAAAAAAAAAAAAAAAAAAAGCACACAACCACGTGAAGAAAGGAAATAGTAACGATCAGAGCAGAAATAAATGAAATAAAGAACAGAAAAACAACAGAAAGAATCAACAAAACCAAAAGTTGGTTCTTTGAAAGAATCAACAAAATCGACAAACCACTGGCCTGACTGACAAAAGAAAAACAGGAGAGGACACAAATAACCCAAATAAGAAAAGAATTGGGGGACATTACAACAGACCCAACTGAAATAAAAAGGATTATAACAGAATATTATGAAAAACTATACTCCAACAAATTTGAAAACCTAGAGGAAATGGATAAATTTCTAGAAACACACGGCCTACCCAAACTACAACAAAGTGATGTTGAAAATCTGAACAGACCCATAAAAGGAGAAGAGATTGAAAAGGTAATTAAAAAACTCCCAACCAAAAAAAGCCCTGGCCCAGATGGCTTCACTGGAGAATTCTACAAAACATTTATAGAAGAGCTTGCACCAGTACTACTCAAGCTATTTCAGAGCATAGAAGAGGAAGCAACACTTCCAAATTCATTCTATGAAGCCAACATAATGCTGATACCAAAACCAGGCAAAGATGTCACAAAAAAAGAAAATTACAGACCAATATCCCTCATGAATATAGATGCAAAAATTCTGAACAAAATTCTAGCCAATACAATTCAGCATCATATCAAAAAAAATAATACACCACGACCAAGTAGGATTACGCAATGATGGTTCAACATTAGAAATTGATCAACGTAATCCACCACATAATAAAAGGAAAGAAAAGAATCACATGATTATCTCCATTGACACAGAAAAGACATTTGACAAAGTCCAACACCCATTCCTGATAAAAGCTCTCAATAAAATAGGTATAGAAGGGAAATTTCTCAACATAATAAAGAGCATCTATGCAAAACTGATGGCAGCATCATTCTTAATGGAGAGAGGCTGACAACATCCCCCTTGAAAACAGGAACAAGACAAAGATGCCCTTTATTACCACTCCTATTTAACATTGTGCTGGAAGTGATAGCTAGAGCAATAAGGCAAGAAAAAGAAATAAAGGGCATCCAAATTGGTAATGAAGAAGTTAAACTGTCCCTGTTTGCAGATGATATGATACTGTACATAGAAAACCCTAAAGACTCCACGAGAAATCTACTGGAAATAATACAAAGATTCAGCAGAGTAGCAGGATACAAGATAAACATTCAAAAATCAGTGTGATTCCTATACACCAGTAAGGAGAACGATGAAAAGGAAATCAGGAAAACAATACCATTTATAATAGCCCCTAAAAAGATAAAAGACTTAGGAATAAATCTGACAAGGGATGTAAAAGACCTATACAAAGAAAACTACAAAACACTACCTCATGAAACCCAGAGGGATCTACATAAATGGAAAAATATACCATGCTCATGGACAGGCAGACTCAACATTGTGAAAATGACAATTCTACCCAAGGCAATTTACAAATACAATGCAACCCCGATCCAAATACCAACTACATTCTTCAAAGAGATGGAAAAACTAATCATTAACTTTATATGGAAAGGGAAGAAGCCCCAAATAAGTAAAGCACTACTGAAGATGAAGAATAAAGTTGGAGGACTCACACTACCTGACTTCAGAACCTGCTATACAGCTACAGTAGTCAAAACAGCCTGGTACTGGTACATCAACAGATACATTGACCAATGGAACAGAATTGAGAACACAGATGTCAATCCATCCACCTACGGTCACCTTATCTTCGACTAGGGCCCAAAGTCCACCAAATGGGGAAAAGACAGTCTTTTTAACAAGTGGTGCTGGCAAAACTGGATATCCATTTGCAAAAAAATGAAACAGTACCCATACCACATGCTGTATACAAGAACTACTTCAAAATGGATCAAAGACCTGAATATAAAGCCTAAAACTATAAAGTTCATAGAAGAAAAAACAGGACCAACACTACAGGCCTTAATACACGGCATTAACAGGATACAAACCATAACTATCAATGCACAAACCCCAATAGATAAGCTAGATAACTGGGATCTTCTAAAAATCAAACACCTATGCTCTTCAAAAGACTTTGCCAAAAGAGTAAAAAGAGAACCTACAGACTGGGAAAAAATTTTTGGACAGTACAAGTCAGACAAAGGTCTAATCTCCATAATCTACAAGAAAATCCAACACCTCTACAACAAAAAGACAAATAATCCTATTAAACAATGGGCAAAGGAAATAAACAGACACTTCACCAAAGAAGACATTCAAATGGCCAACAGATACATGAGGAAATGCTCGCGATCACTAGCCATTAGAGAAAAGCAAATTAAAACCACAATGAGATACCATCTCACCCCAGCATTACTGGGACGAATCAAAAACACTGGAAATAACAAATGTTGGAGGGGCTGCGGGGAGATCGGAACTCTTATGCACTGCTGGTGGGAATGCAAAATGATACAACCATTTCAGAAAATGATATGGTACTTTCCCAGAAAGCTAGAAATAGACATACCATTCGATCCAGCAATCCCACTCTTGGGAGTATACCCTAGAGAAATAAGAGTCGTCACTCGAGTAGACATATGCGCACCTATGTTCGTGGCAGCATTGTTCACAATAGCAAAACGATGGAAACAGCCTAGATGCCCATCAACAGATGAATGGATAAACAAACTATGGTACATACACATAATGGAGTACTATGCAACGAGAAAGAACAACAATGAATCTGTGAAGCATCTCATAACATGGATGAAACTGAAGGACATTATGCTGAGTGAAATAAGTCAATCACAAAAGAACAAATATTGTATGAGACCTCTATTGTAAAAACCCATGAAAAAGTTCACATACAAAATGTAACAATCTTTGTTGGTTACCAGGGATGGGAGGGGTGTGGGGGAAATACTAAATAGGCAATAGATAAGTGGTACCTTGGGTGAGAGGTGAGACAGTACACAATACAGGGGAAACTAGCACAACTTGTACAAGGAAAGGTCATGGAAGCCCCATAGACACATCCAAACTCCCTGAGGGACTGAATTGCTGGGCAGAGGGTTGTGGGGACCATGGTCTCAGGGAACATCTGGCTCAATTGGCATAACACAGTGTATAAAGACAATGTTCTACATTCTACCTTGGTGAGTAGTGTCTGGGGTCTTAAAAGCCTGTGAGCGGCCATCTAAGATACTCCACTGGTCTCATCCCTTCGGGAGCAAGGGAGAATGAAGAGAACAGGATACAAGGAAAAGATTAGTCCAAAGGACGAATGGTCCACAGCTACGAAGGCCTCCACCAGACTGAGTCCAGTACAGCTAGATGGTGCCCGGCTACCACTACTGACTGTTCTGACCAGGATCATAACAGAGGGTTCTGGACAGAGCTGGAGAAGGATGTAGATCATAATTCTAACTCACCAAAAAAAAAGACCAGATTTACTCGCCTAAAGGAGACTGGAGAATCCCCGATAGTATGGCACCTAGATTTTAGCTCAGTGGTGAAGTTATCTCCGAGGTTCACCGTTCAGTCTGGGAGTGGACAGCCCTGTAAAACCAAATGGGACTGATGAGGTGGGAATGCAAAATGATACAACCAGTGACAAGGGCCAGAAGGCAGAAGGGGACAAGGAAGCTGGTGATAGGGAACCCAAGGTTGAGTAAGGATATTGTTGATGTGTTGTGGGATTGTTAACCATTGTCATAGGGCAACATGTGTAGTAACTGTTAAACAAGAAACTATTTTGTTCTCTAGGCTTTCATCTTAAGTGAGAATAGCAGCATAATTGGAAGAGCATAGTCAATGTCACTGAACTGTGCATGCAGAAATTTTTGAAATGGTGTATTTTTGGCTATGTGTATTTTCACCAAAAAAAAGGTTGAGAAGGTAGAGGGTTGACATGTTGTGGGGTTGTTAACCAATGTCATAAAACAATATGTGTACTACTGTTTCATGAGAAACTATTTGTTCTGCAAGGCTTCACCTGAAGTACAGTAAAAAATAAATAAATAAAAAAAATAAAGTACAATAAAAATTTTTAAAAAAATCTCCACTACTCCATTACTACTAAAATAATAGCCAACAGAAATAAACTTACAGAACAGATATTTTGTTCAAATAAATACAAATAATGTCGTGATAATTTTAGAGATAATCTCTAAGTGTCCAGGCTGGTCCAGGCTTGCATTGCTATGATGCTGAACAAGCCTCAGCAGAGTTTCCAGACTAAGGCAGACAAAGAACAAAGTTCTGGCAATCTACTTCCAAAAATCAGCCAGTGAAAACCCTACCTATCACAATAGTCTCATCTGCAACTGATTATGAGGATGGCGTAGGATTGAGCAATGTTTCATTCCACTATGCATGGGGTCACCATAAGTTGGAACCAACTTGATGGCAGCTAATAATATATCAAAAATGGCAGAGATTACCACTACACTCACAAGATAAATAAAGATATTAAGAGGGATACAAGTCTTTCCAAATCACTATTAAGGCCTCACAACTCTAAACCTGTTTAAGTCAAATGCCCGTGTTCTGAAGTGGCACACAGAGGCACCTTCAAAGTGCTCATGATGTGTGTGGAGGAGATACAACAGAGGAGACTATCCTTTGTTCCAAGAGGTTACTTGTCTAAGCATGTCAGGCAGAGGATGAATGTGCTTATTCTAAGAGCCACTCGTATCCTCATGAGATGCTTGCTGTCAGGAGGAATGAGGGCCAGATGCAGACAGCAGCTTTGGGACAGATGTCAACCAACTCTGAAAGTTTCAAGTCCGGATTTGAGATTACAAAAATTCAAAAGTGATGTTGTTCGACAAATGATGACATCATAGAAATGGAGAGGGACTGTGATGTAACAGAAAGAAGAATGACCTAAAGATTTAAGAAATTAGAGTTTATTCCTAGACAAGCCACTCCATTTCCTCAAGAAATATTTAATGTACAAGTCCCTGTACTAGACTTTGGGGGTGCATCTGGGGAGGAAATACACGTTCTTACCCTTACAGAGCCTGCATTCCAGCTGGAAACAGACATTAAACAACTCATTCACGATCAAAAAGAAAGAAAAAGAAACCTAAAGTTGTGATATATTTAATATATGCTATGTAAGAAAATCTCTCTGAGTTTCAGAGATCTGGGCTGCTATCTGGAGAAAATACAGAGTGACTTTGTTTTCTTTCTTATCACACTGAGTCCATAATATCCTGAAGCAAAGCTCATAGTATATTTTCATCAGTTCTACTGAACTGGATTTGTTCCATCCACCACTAACACCCCTCAAATGAATGAAACAGATTCACAGTTCCCTTATGGCAAGCCCATGGCAATGATATTTTTAAATTACATTTTCTAATATACTCTTTGACTAAAGGATGGTTTGTGGACCTACCTCTGAGTAAAGTCTGGATATTGCTTTTAAAACACAAGGATATTCCCCTCCATATAGCTTCAGGATCTTGATAACTGGTCTCCATGATAATGACTTAACTTTAATTCTTTAATTACTGATTAATAAGACCAACAAGGATAGTTTTAATAAAATAAAATTTATTAATTTTGAGGAGTGCATTTCAGAATGTAAAAGCTGGACAAAGAATAAGGAAGACAAAAGAAGAATTGATGCATTTGAGCTATGGTGTTGGTGAAGAATATTGAATATACCACAGACTGTCAGAAGAACAAACAAATCTGTCTTGGACAAAGTACAGCCAGAATGCTCCTTGGAAGGGAGAATGACAAGATTTTGCTTCAAGTATTTTGGACATATATGTCAGGAGGGACCAGTCCCTGGAGAGAGACATCATGCTTGGTAAGGTAGAGAGTCAGCAAAAAGGGGGAGACCCTCAAGGAGATGGACTGACACAGTGGCGTAACAATGGGCTCAAACATAGCAATCATTGCGAGGATGGCGCAGGACCAAGCAGTGTTTCATTCTGTTGTACACAGGGTCGCTATGAGTCGGAACTGACCTGATGACACCTAAGAACAACAATATCTCTGGAAACTCAGGTTTGTTCTAAAACACAGCACATATCTGAAAGAAAGGGAAAATTATTCAATTGAACTAATTTGGTGGTAAATCCTCTTTGGAACTGCCACTTCATCACTTAAGAATCCTCAGCTTGACCCGTCATCCAATGCCCAAATGCAGCCTGATGGTGACACGAGTGTCAGCGTGACGTGTCCTCTTGTGCAAGAGTCACTAGAAACAGAGATTGAACCCGTGACGGTAAAGATTAATTGAATGTTTTCCTTAGAAATAAGAACTGCTAGAATATGTATGGTTTGTATTTTCTCTGTATCTCATATAAGAATTTATTCCTATAAAATAAACTCTCATAGCATTATTTTTCCAACTAGATATCAATATTCATAAGTTTCACAGCGGAAGTATTAATATGTTTACAGGATCTGCCCCAGATTGCCTTCATGTTGTTACATAGTATCTTGCATAATCACACATTACATTCCAATCTGAAAAAAAAATCTGAATTTCCAAATAATAGTGTTTTGGATAAAAGATTAGATACACTACAGGGAGTGACATCAGAAAAATGGCAGAGTAGGCAGTTCTAAACTCCCATCTCTCCACAGAAACATCGAAAACAAGCAGAAACTGTCAGAACCAACTTTTTCAGAACTCTGGAAAGCAGTCAAAGGTTTACAGCAACCAACTGAGCACTGAACCAAGAAAAAGGCAATGTAAAAATGGTTGGAAGCATTTATGACATTTTTATTTGCCCTTGTTCCACCCCCTCCATAGCTCAGCAGCAGTCTTGAAGATGGCTGCCTGCATTCATAGCAGGTGGCTCTAGTCCCTGCTAACAGAGGGAGCAGAGCAGTCCTTATCTGTAAGTTGCCGTGTTCGTCAGTTCTAATCTGGCTAGGGACAACATGAAGGATAGAAGCAAGGCACTCGTTTCTGTTTAGCTGAACTCAGAACTCACTCAGGGTAGGAAAGAGAAAGACATTGCTCAAAAACATTGTAAGGCTAGCTAAAAAACCCTGCATCCACCTGGGGCAAAGATTATGATTGAGACATACACTATACAGCCTAAAACTGAGTAGGAAAATCTGGGGAGAGAGTTTCTTTGGGAAATTAGAGGATTCAAAAGGGCTCAATATACAGGAGAATTTAGAAAACCATGTGCATCCCCAGGAGAATGCATACTCAGAGAAGATCCTATGCTTTGACCTCTGACAGAACTCTAGGCTCAGTGCAAGCAGAAAGTGAAGACTAAGACAGAGTTGTATATAGCCCAGCTAAGTGACCAGAAGTGCTTTTGCACAGAGCCAATCTGCAAACACTGACAGGTGTTTTTTTTTTTTTTTTTTTTTTTAAGATTCTAACATTCAAGAAAATCTGTCAAAACACTAGCTGAACATAAACTTAAGGAACAGACTTCAGTGACCACACATGACAGGGAATACAGTCTTTGCTTAAAATAGTTTGGAAGTGTCACTAAACAAGCACATTATAATATTCAAATATCTAGTTTCCAAATAAAAATCACAAAGAATACAAAGAAACAGGAAGTATGGCCCAGTCAAAAAAATAAATAAATAAACTGAGAGAAATCGTCCCTAAGGAAGCCCAGACATTGGATCTACTAAAAAAAAAAAATTTATTTAATGACCTGACACTTCTTGAAACCTGGTGTCAAGGTATCAACCACTCTCTCCCTAGCAGGGATCAGAAGCAGCAGGTCATGGTGAACCTGGGGTCTCTGAAGAAGCAGGTCTCCTGGTTGAGCATCAAGGACAGACTTCAGAGATAAAGCCACTACTCTTACAGACAGAAGGAAACACAGTGCCTGACTCAGAGAAAGCAGACTCACTCAAGGAATAGGTCTTTCAGACGTAGATACGCTCCCAGCTGTACCACTTAGAATTCCAGTATGTTTGTAATATGCTTTGACGTCACAACCCACCCTGAGGGCCACTTACTTTTGGCCTCAGAGTGTTTGCTATCTCTTCTGCCTCTTCTAACTCTTAGATTCTTAGCTCATGACTCTTATTCTCAATTCTTCTGCATTCTTTTTTTTTTAATTGTGATTTGGATGAAAGTTTATAGCTCACATTAATTTCTCATTCAAAAATTTATACACATATTGTTTTGTGACATTTGTTGCAATCCCCACAAAATGACAGCACACTCCCCCTGTCCATTCTGGGTTCTTTGTGTCCATTCGTCCAGCTCCTGTCTCTTCCTGCCTTATCATCCTGCTTTTGGACAGGAGCTGCCTATTTGGTCTCGTTTATTTGATTGAACTAAGAAGCATGTTCCTCACATGTGTTTTTTTGTTTGTTTGTTTGTTTTATAGGCCTGTCTAATCTTTGTCTGAAAAGTGGGCTTCAGAAATCGTTTAAGTTCTTGGTTAGCAGAGCATCCAGGGTCTTCTACGTTCTTGGGCAATTCATTTCTCTGCTCAACCTAAATCCAGCCCATTCACTTCAGTAAAGGACTTTGATCTTTGGCCTGATTCTCAGCTGTATATCACATTCTGCAAGTAAGCCATATTCAACAAAAGGAACACCTTCCCTACTCTACTCCGGGTGGCACTTTAAGCAAAACCAGATAACCAGACCTCTTGTACAATTGCACAGTTTCTGCTGAAGTAGATCCTCTCAGAAGAGAATCTACTTGAAACTGGTTTTATTCTTAGTTCAACCTATTTCTGTCTACTAGTCATCCCTGTTCATCACCTCCCCCAGGTCTAGTTACCAAAGAAGTAGATAGCCCTGATTTCCCTCTTTCTACTTCAATTTTGCACTGAAGGCATTGGCAAAAAACAAGGCTTCAGGAATTGACAGAATACCAATTGAGATGTTTCAACAAATGGATGCAGCACTAGAAGTACTCACTCGTCTACACCAAGAAAATTGGGAAGACAGTTACCTGGACAACTGACTGGAAGAGATCCAGATTTATGCCTATTCCCAAGAAAAGTGATCCAACCGAATTCGGGAATTATCAAACAATATCATTAATGTCAAACGCAAGTAAAATTTTGCTGAAGATCTTTCAAAAGTGGAACGGCCAGGAATTCAAGCTGGCTTCAGAAGAGGATGCGGAACAAGGGATATCATTGCTGATGTCAAATGGATCCTGGCTGAAAGCAGAGAGTAACAGAAAGATGTTTACTTGTGTTTTATTGACTATGAATTCGATTGTGTGGATCATAACAAATTATGGATAACATTGCAAAGAATGGGAATCCCAGAACACTTAACTGTGCTTATGAGGAACCTGTACACAGATCAAGAGGCGGTTGTTCCAGCAGAACAAGGGGATACTGCATGGTTTAAAGTCAGGAAAGGTGTGTGTCACGGTTGTATCCTTTCACCATACTTACTCAGTCTGTATGCTGAGCAAATAATCTGAGAAGCTGGACTATATGAAGAAGAAGGGGGCATCAGGATAGGAGGAAGACTCATTAATAACCGGTGTTATGCCAATGACACAAACTCGCTTGCTGAAATTGAAAAGAACTTGAAGCACTTATTGATGAAGATCAAAGATCACAGTCTTCGGCATGGATTATGCCTCAACATTAAGCAAACAAAAATCCTCACAACTGGACCAATAAGCAACATCATGATAAATGGAAAAAAGATTGAAGTTGTCAAGGATTTCATTTTATTTGGATCCACAATCAACACCCATGGAAGCAGCAGTCAAGAAAGCAAACAACAAATTACACTGGGCAAATCTGCTGCAAAAGACCTCTTTAAAGTGTTAAAAAGCAAAGACGTCACCTTGAAGGCTAAGGTGCAAGCCATAGTATTTTCAATCACCTCATATGCATGCAAAACCTGGACAATGAATAAGGAAGACCGAAGAAGAATTGATTACTTTGAATTATCGTGTTGGCAAAGAATATTGGACTGCCAGAAATCTGTCTTGGAAGAGGTAGAGCCAGAATGCTCATTGGAACAGGATGGCGATACTTCATCTCACATACTTTAGACATGTTATCAGGAGGGACCTGTCCCTGGAGAAGGATATCATGCTTGATAAAGTAGAGGGTCTGTGCAAAAGAGGAGGAATCTCAGCGTGATGGACTGACACAGTGGTTGCAACAATGGGCTCAAGCATAACAACGATTGTGAGGATGGTGCAGGACTGGGCAGTCGTTCTGTTGTACATAGGGTCGCTATGAGTCAGAACCGACTCAATAGCACCTAACAACGTCAACAGCTCCAATTTTAGGCTAAATTGCACTTATATCCTGTTCCTCCAAGCAATGTGTTCTCTCTTAGTTTGGCTTCTCTCAGCCTCTTAGCTAACTATGACAATACATTTCTGCTTGTCTCCCGTTCACCAACTGATCTCCTGAAGAATACCTAGGGGTCAACTTTGATCCTTTCACATCTAGTTTAGCTAGATGCTGTTATTAACCAATCTCTTATCTTGGTTAAGAGAAAAGAAAATCATATCATGCTTGTTTCAAAACAGATTTTTAAAAAGGTGGAACCCTAAAGCAGATTCATTAACAAAAAATTTCAAAGAAAAAAATGTAGACATCACATACCTACAATGTTGGGAGAACTGACTCAGGAATCTCAAAGAAGAAGTTTCCTGGAAAGAGCCATCTATGTAACTTGACAGAGCTAGCCATTTGCCACCAAATCCACTCTGGCTCATGGCGATCCCTTGGGTGTCAAAGTATAACTGTGCTCCATCGGGTTTTCAGTGGCTGATTTTTCAGAAGTAGATCACCAGGACTTTTTCCTGAGTTGCCTCTGGATGGTTGGACATGAACCTCCAACTATTCTTAGCAGCTAAGAGTATTAACCATTTGCATCAACCAGGGACTTCAGCTTAATGGAAGCAGATGTTTTTTAACAGTTTTTTCCCCTCTTTTCACTGTGTTCATGGAAAAAAAAAAAAAAAAAAAAAAAAACCACTGATTCTGAATCCGAAACAACATCATGAAATCTAAGTCTTCTGCATATAATTCTAGAAGACATTTTTCTAAGGAATATTTTTATATTATGAAAACTCTAGACAGGCTTCATCCCTAACAGTCAATATTAGTAGTATTAAGTTTATAAAGATAGTTCCTGTGCTTGATTTTATCGAGGATAAAATTCTGAATATTCAGGATTTTCTAGATTATGTCTAGTCCTTTTCTGCAGCTCTAAGACACGTGGCAGTTTTAAAACCATGTAATACAGCCATCAATATCTCTATTGGCACCTGATTTTAGATGAATAATTGAAATTCTCAAATAGTCTAAAGTATAATTTAACTAACCATTTCAGTCTCCTTAACGACAAACATGTTTTCTCAGAGCAGCTGTTACACAGCATACTCACAGATAGAGGCATTATCTAGTTATTATCTAGTCAGCGAGGTTATATTTTATTACCTGAAATGGCAGGGGATGCATCACCAGGCTGATCCTGTATAATTTTGAAATGCAGATGCACCTCATTTTTCCAAAATTGTCTGGGAATAAACTATTCCACATAAGACATTTTTCAAGATAACAGACTCTTAGATCTAGCCATTAAAACAAATGAAAAAAATAGAATGACTACTATATACTAGGCATTGACTACTGCTTACACGTGTTCAACCTATTTTCAGATGAGGACACTGATTCCAGAGAAAATTAACCTACTCAAGGCCATATAGTCTGGAGGTAAAATCGCTTAGGACCTGAACCCAGTTTGCCTAGCACCAAACCACAAGTTCTTCTCACTACGTCCCAGCATCTCCCAGAGCGGGGCAGGTACCAGAGATGGAGAAAATATAAATATTCATTTTAACCAGGTTGCATAGAAATATTGCCAAAACGTAGTGCACCTCTTTCTATTTTCTTAAACTACACAACTAATGAATGATTTTTATCTGTTTTGATTTGGCTTTATAATTAGCATCAGTCAATATGTTACCTACAACCAGCATCAGTTACGTACACATGGCCCTTCATCATTTTCAAAGTACTTTTACATGACCTCAGCTGATTATACAAAATACAGTTTTACAAATACAAAAAATTACTGGATTGTCCCCACTTATAAGTCTTGGATTCTGAGTCTTAAAGACGTTACACGAACTCCAGAAAAATCACAAGCTAGTAAGAGTCAGGAACAAGGACTAGAATCATGTTATTTAATTTCTGGTGCAGATCTCTTTCCCCCACATATTGTTGATTTCCTGAAAGGCTGTTGAGAATGGTGGTGCATTACTGCCTACTCAAAATGGCCTCAGAAAGCTATGCTTTAGGAGAAAACGTGCCTTTTCCAGAATACTCCTGCTCCTCCCATGGGCAGCAGATCCTCGGTTGCTTTTCCTTCTTTTGTCACCTATCCTCTTTAGAAACTGAAAGCCAAACCAAACCTGTTGCCGTCGAGTCAATTCTGACTCATAGCGACACTATAGGACAGAGTAGAGCTGCTCAATAGGGCTTCCAAGGAGTGCCTGGGGGATCTGAACTGCCGACCTTTTGGTCAGCAGATGTAGCTCTTAACCACTATGCCACCAGGGTTTCCATCCTCTTTATAGTAGCCCGCATGATCCCGCCTTTAAAATCCCTGCTGCAAATGTTTGCTGCTGCCTTGAAATCAAGTCATCAAACTCAAGAGAATGTTTAAAGAAAGAATCTGTTAGCTATGGGGGGCTACTCAAATGTAAAGTATACAAGCTTGGCATTTTACAGTGGATATTTGTTTGATCTTTTATAATGTTGTTTTCTAACTGAAAAAATTAACACATGCTCATTGTGGAAAGAAAAACCAAAATTGCAGAAAGATTTCATTATGAAGTACAAATACATCGCCCAGATCTTAGCAGCCAGATAATAGTTCTTAATTCTTAATATTCTAGTGTGTTTTCTACTGTATAGGCTTTCATATCATTACCATTTGTTTTACTGTCATTATTAACATTGTTATTAACAAAATTTGAACAGCCTGGCTTCTGCTTTTTACGCGTGGCATTTAAATTGGAATATTTTCCAAAGGGTATAAATAATTTTCAAGTACATGATTTTTTATTTCAGCATAAACTTTACAATGTAAAATGCCATACTTCATTTAGCATTATCCTTTTTCTCTACTTAATGTTGTCATTATTTCCATTCATGGCTATTGTAAATAATACTGTGAACATCATTTTTGTGCATACAACTTTGACCTGGATTTCTAGTTGTGATTTCAATGTATAAGATTATGAAAATTTCATGCTTTAGATACACGTAGCCAAATTCTTTTTTCAGAGGTCGCATGAATTTCTACTCCTACCAAAATTAAATGAGCTTTAATACCTTACTTTAGCTCTGATGATGCCTTTTCTTACCTACTATAGGTTTACTGGTTGGATTCTAACCAGTTGAGGTCTAAATTGTTGTTGTCCTGGTGTGCCCTTGAGTCAATTCCAACTTATAATGACCTCATGTGACAAAGTAGACTTCCCCATAGAGCAAATCACCAAGTCTTTCTCCTCCAGAGCCACTGGGTGAATTCAAACCTCCGAACTTTTGGTTAGCAGCCGAGAGTATAACCATTGTGCCAGAGGGCTCCCTGAGGTTTAAATTGTTGTTGGTGTTAGGCGCCATTGAGTCAGTTCTGACTCACGGTGACCCAATGAACCACAGAAATAAACATTGCCCAGTTCTCCAACATTCTCACAATTACTATTGTGCTTAAGCCCATTGTTGCAACCACAGCGTCTATCGATGTTGTGGGTCATCTTCTTTTTCACTGACCATCTACTTTACCAAGCATGATGATCTTCTCCAGGGACTGGTCTGTCCTTATAATATTTTTAAAGTACATGAGACTAAGTTTCACCATCCTCGCTTGCAAAGAGCATTCTGGCTGTACTTCTACCAAGACAAATTTGTTCATTCTTCTGGCAGTCCATGATATATGCAATATTCTTAATCAACGACATAATTCAAAGACATCAATTCTTCTTCCATCTTCCTTATTCATTGTCCAGTTTTGCATACATACCAAGTGACCGAAAATATCATGGCTTGGGTCAAGAGCACCTTAGTCCTCCAAGTGACATCTTTGCTTTTTAAAACTTCAAAGAGGTCTTTTGCAGCAGATTTGCCCTATGCAATGTGTCATTTGATTTCTTGACCACTGCTACCATGGGCGTTGATTGTGGATCCAAGTAAAATGAAATCCTTGACAATTTCAATCTTTTCTCCTTTTATCATGGTATTGCTTATTGGTCCAGTTGTGAGGATTTTGGTTTTCTTTATGTTGATGTGTAATCCATGCTGAAGGCTGTAGTCTTTTATCTTCATCAGTAAATGCTTCAAGACCTCTTCATTTTCAGCACGCAAGGTTGTGTTACCTACATAATGCAGGTTGTTAATGAGTCTGCCTCCAATCCTGATGCTGGGTTTTTCTTCATATAGTCTGGCTTCTCAGATTATTTGCTCAGCATACAGACTGAATAAGCGTGGTGAAAGGATACAACCCAGACACACACCTTTTCTGATTTTAAACGATGCAGTGATCTCTTGTTCTGTTCAAACGACTTCCTCTTAGTCTGTGTACAAATTCTCGAAAAGCACAATTAAGTGTTCTGGAATACTTACTTTTCACAATGTTATCCATAATTTGTTATGATCCACACAATCGAATGCCTTTGCATAGGCAATAAAACTAAGGTAAACATCTTTCTGGTATTCTCTACTTTCAGCCAGCATTCATCTGACATAAGCACTGATATCCCTCACTCTATATCCTCTTCTGAATCCTGCTTGAATTTTTGGTAAATCCTTTTCAATGTATTGCTACAACTGTTTTTGAATTACCCTCATCAAAATTTTACTTGCTTGTGATATTAATGATATTGTTTGATAATTTCCACATTTTATTGGATTACCTTTCTTTGGAATGGGTACAAATATAGATCTCTTCCAGTAAGCTGGCCAGGTAGCTGTATTTCAAATTTTTTGGCATACATGACTGAGCGCTTCCAGTGTTGTATCTGTTTGCTGAAACATCTCAGTTGGTCTTCTGTCAATTCCTGGAAACTTGTTTTTCACCAGTACCTTCAGTGCAGCTTGGACTTCTTCCTTCAGTAACCTCGGTTCTTGATCATATGCCACCTCCTGAAATGAATGAATGTCAACCAGTTCTTTCCGGTGCTCTGTGTATTTGGTGACTCTGTGGATTTCTTCCATCTTCTTTTGATGCTTTCTCTGTCATTCAATATTTTGAGAATAGAATCCTTCATTATTGCAACTTGAAGATTGAATTTTTTCTTAAGTTCTTTCAGCTTGAGAAATGTCGAGGATGTTCTTCCTTTTTGGTTTTCTAATTCCACGTCTTTGCACATTTTATTATAATACTTTACTTTACCCATGGATCTCACCAGATAGAAATCAAATCAACTACATCTATGGAAACAGACCATGGAAAAGCTCAATATCATTAGTCAGAAGAAAGCCAGGGGCTGACTGCAGAACAGACCATCAATTGCTCATATTCAAATTGAAGTTAAAACTGAAGAAAATTAGAATAAGTCCATGAAAGCCAAAGTATGACCTTGAGTATGTCCCACCTGAATTTACAGACCATCTTAAGAATAGATTTGACGCGATGAATACTAATGACTGAATACCAGACTAGTTGTCGGATGACATCAAGGACATCATTCGTGAAGAAAGTAAGAGATCATTAAAAAGACAGAAAAGAAAGAAAAGACCAAAATGGATGTGAGAAAAGGCTTTGAAACTTGCCCTTGAACAAGAGCAAGCGAAAGTAAGAAACGATAAAGTAAAATAGCTGAAAAGAAGATTCCAGACAGCAGCTCCAGAAGACAAAGTAGAGTATTATAATGACATGTGCAAAGGCCTGGAGATAGAAAACCAAAAGGGAAGACCACACTCAGCATGTCTCAGGCTGAAAGAACTGAAGAAAAGAATTCAAGCCTCAAGTTGCAATATTGAAGGATTCTATCAGCAAAATATTGAACCATGCAGGAAGCATCAAAAGAAGATGGAAGGGATACACATACGCTGGGCATTTCTCAAGATGAAAAAATTCTCAAGCTGAAGAAAAAATTCAAGCCTTGAGTTGCAATACTGAAGGATTC
Organism: Dugong dugon; assembly: GCA_030035585.1. NCBI lineage: Eukaryota > Metazoa > Chordata > Mammalia > Sirenia > Dugongidae > Dugong > Dugong dugon. Next base: position 130,455,937 of record CM057468.1, on the reverse strand, counting down.
TACAGGGAAAATATGAAGTGATGCAGAAAGAATTAAAAGCAGATGGAAGGAATACACAGAGTCACCATACCAAAAAGAATTGGTAGACTTTCAACCATTTTGGGAGGTAGCATATGATCGGGAACTGACGGCACTGAAAGAAGAAGTCCAAGCTGCACTGAAGGGAATGGTGAAAAACAAGGCTCCAGGAATTGATGGAATACCGATAGAGATGTTTCAACAAATGGATGCAGCCCTGAAAGTGCTCATTCATCTATGCCAAGAAATTTGGAAGACAGCACCTGGCCAATGCACTGGAAGACATCCATATTCATGTCTATCTCCAAGAAAGGTGATCCAACAGAATGCAGAAATTATCATACAATATCATTAATACCACGCACAAGTAAAAGATCATTCAAACGCGGCTGCAGCAGTACATCATCAGAGAATTTCCAGAAATTCAGGCCTGATTCAGAAGAGGATGTAGAACGAGGGACATCATTGCTGATGTCAGATGGATCCTGGCTTAAAGCAGAGAATACCAGAAAGATGTTTACCTGTGTTTTATCGACTATGCAAAGTCATTGGACTGTGTAGATCATAACAAATTATGGATAATATTGTGAAGAATGGGGATTCCAGAACACTTAATTGTGCTCATGAGGAGCTGTACATGATCAAGAGGCAGTCATTCGAACAGAACAAAGAGATATTGTGTGGTTTAAAGTCAGGAAATGTGTGTGTCAGGGTTTGTTTTTCTTTCTCCATACCTGTGCAATCTGTATGCTGAGCAAATAATCTGAGAAGCTGGACTGTATGAAGAAGAATGGGGCATAAGGATTAGAGGAAGACTCATTAACAGCCTGCGTTATGCAGATGACACAACCTTGCTTGCTGAAAGTGAAGAGGACTTGAAGCAGTTACTGAAGAAGATCAAATACCACAGCACTCAGTATAGATTATACTTCAACATAAAGAAAACAAAAATCCTCACATCTGGACCAATAAGCAACATCATAATATACGGATAAAAGATTGAAATTGTCAAGGATTTCATTTTACTTGGATCCATAATCAACACCCATGGAAGCAGCAGTCAAGAAGTCAAAAGATGCATTGCATAAGGCAAATCTGCTGCAAAAGACCTCTTTAAAGTGTTGAAAAGCAAAGATGTCACCTTGAAGACTAAGGTGCACCTGACCCAAGCCATGGTGTTTTCAATCACTCCATATGCATATGAAAGCTGGACAATGAATAAGGAAGACCGAAGAAGAACTGACACCTTTGAATTGTGGTGTTGGCAAAGAATATTGAATATACCATGGACAGCCAGAAGAAGGAACAAATCTATCTTGGAAGAAGTACAACCAGAGTGCTCCTTAGAAGCAAGGGTGGAGAGACTACCTCTCATATACTTTGGGCATGTTATCAGGAGGGATCAGTCCCCGGAGAAGTACATCATGCTTGGTAAAGTAGATGGTCAGCGAAAGAGAGGAAGACCCTCAACGAGATGGATTGACCCAGTGGCTGCAACAATGGGCTCAAGCATAACAAGAACTGTGTGGATAGCGCAAGACTGAGCAGTGTTTCCTTCTGTTGGGCATAGGGTCTCTATGAGCCAGAATTGACTTGACGGCACCTCACAACAAAAACTTTATTTTTTCTTCTCCGCTGCCCTTTGAAATCTTCTGTTCAGTTCTTTTACTTTATCATTTTTCCATTTGCTTTAGCTATTCTATCTTCAAGAGGAAGTTGCAGAGTCTCTCCTGGCATCCCTTTTGGTTTTTTATTTCTTTCCTGTTTTTTTTAGTGACTTTTTGCTTTCCTCTTGTATTATGTCCTTGATGTTATTCCACAAATTGTCTCATCTTCTGTGATTAGTATTCACTGCGTCAAATCTAATCTTGAGCTGATCTCTAAATTCAGGTGGGATATACTCAAGTTCCCACTTTGGTTCTCCTGGACTCATTTTTTTTTTTTTTATATATATATTTTATTGTACTTCAGGTGAAAGCTTACAGAGCAAATAGTTTCTCATGAAATAGTAGTACACATGTTGTTTTTTGACATTGGTTAACAACCCCACAACGTATTAAGCCTCTAAATTCTCAACCTTTTTTTTTGATGAAAATTACAGATGGCCAAAGATACACCGTTTCAAAAATTTCTACATTCACAGTTCAGTGACATTGACTACGCTCTTCCAACTGTGCTGTTATTCTCACTTAAGATGAAGGCTTACAGAACAAAATAGTTTTTCATTTAACAGTTACTACACATGTTGCCCTATGACAATGGTTAACAATCTCACAGCACATCAAGAATATCCTTACTCCACCTTGTGTTCCCTATCACCAGGGGGCTTCCTTGTCCCCTTCTGTCTTCTGGACCTTGTCAGTGGACTATTGTACCTCTTTAGTCTCATTTGTTTATTTATTTATTTATTTATTTATTTATTTTTATTTTATTTAAACACCATTTCAAAACTTTTTACTTACACATTTAAGTGATATTGACTATGCTCTTCCAATTGTGCTGCCATTCTCGCCCAAGATGAAGGCTTACAGGACAAAACAGCCTCCCATTTAATAGTTACTACAAATGTTGCCCTATAGCAGTGGTCAACAATCTCACAATACATCGACAGTGTCCTTATTCAATTTGTGTTCCTTATCATCAGTTTCCTACTCTCCCTCTGCCTTCTGGCCCTTGTCACCGGACTCCTGTACATCGTTAGTCCCATTTAGTTTTACTGGGGTGTCCATTCCCAGGCTTAACATCGAACCTTGAAGGTAACTTCCCCTCTGAGCTGAAAGGGTGTCTGGGGGCCACACTCTCGAGGTTTCTCTAGTATTCTTTGGGCCAGTATATCTGGTCTTCTTTTTTTTTTTTTTTTTTTTGGGAGTTAAAATTATGCTCTACATCCTACTCCAGCTCTGCCCAGAACCCTCTGTTGTGATCCTGGTCAGAGGAGTCATTGGTGGTAGCCGGGCACCATCCAGCTGTACTGGGCTCAGTCCCGTGGAGGCCTTGGTAGCTGTGGACCATTAGTCCTTCGGACTAATCTTTTCCTTGTATCCTGTTCTCTTCGTTCTCCCTTGTTCCCGAAGGGATGAGATCAGTGAAGTATCTTAGATGGCCGCTCATAGGCTTTTAAGACCCCAGACACTACTCACCAAGGTAGAATGTAGAGCATTATCTTTATAAGTAGTGTCATGCCAATTGAGCTAGATGTTCCCCGAGATCATGGTCCCCAGAGCCCTCCGTCCAACAACTCAGTCCCTCGGGGGGTTTGGATGTGTCTATAGGGCCTCCATGACCTTTCCTTGTGCAGGTTGTGTTAGTTTCCCCTGTACTGTGTACTATCTCACCTCTCACCCAAGTTACCACTTATCTATTACCTATTTAGTATTCCCCCCCCCCCCCATCCCTGGTAACCAACAAGGATTGTTACATTTTGCATGTGAATTTTTTCATGGGTTTTTACAATAGAGGTCTCATACAATATTTGTCCTTTTGTGATTGACTTATTTCACTCAGCATGATGTCCTCCAGTTTCATCCATGTTATGAGATGGTTCACCGATTCATTGTTCTTTCTCGTTGCATAGTACTCCATTGTGTGTATGTACCATAGTTTGTGTATCCATTCGTCTGTTGATGGACATCGAGGTTGTTTCCATCGTTTTGCTATTGTGAATAATGCTGCCATGAACATAGGTGTGCATATGTCTATTCGAGTGATGACTCTTATTTCTCTAGGATATATTCCTAGGAGTGGGATTGCTGGATCGAATGGTACGTCTATTTCTAGCTTTCTGAGGAAACGCCATATCATTTTCCAAAATGGCTGTATCATTTTGCATTCCCACCAGCAGTGTATAAGAGTTCCTGTCTCCCCGCAGCCCCTCCAACATTTGTTATTTCCAGTGTTTTTGATTCGTGCCAGTAATGCCGGGGTGAGATGGTATCTCATTGTGGTTTTAATTTGCATTTCTCTAATGGCTAGTGATCGCGAGCATTTCCTCATGTGTCTGTTGGCCATTTGAATGTCTTCCTCGGTGAAGTGTCTGTTCATTTCCTTTGCACATTTTTTGATAGGAGTGGTTGTCTTTTTGTTGTAGAGGTGTTGGATTTTCTTGTAGATTATGGAGATTAGACCTTTATCTGACTTGTACTGTCCAAAAATTTTTTCCCAGTCTGTAGGTTCTCTTTTAACTCTTTTGGTGAAATCTTTTGAAGAGCATAGATGTTTGATTTTTAGAAGATCCCAATTATCTAGTTTATCTGTTGGGTTTTTTGTGTTGATGTTTATGGTTTGTATCCTGTTAATGCCATGTATTAAGGTCTGAAGTGTTGGTCCTATTTTTTCTTCTATGAATTTTATAGTTTGAGGCTTTATATTCAGGTCTTTGATCCATTTTGAAGTAGTTTTTGTATATGGTGTGAGGTATGGGTCCTGTTTCATTTTTCTACAAATGGATATCCAGTTTTGCCAGCACCATTTGTTAAACAGACTGTCTTTTCCCCATTTGATGTATTTTGGGCCCTTGTCAAAAATCAGGTGACCGTAGGTGGATGGATTTACATCTGAGTTCTCAATTCTGTTCCATTGGTCAATGTCTCTGTTGTTGTACCAGTACCAGGCTGTTTTGAGTACTGTAGCTGTATAGTAGGTTCTCAAGTCAGGTAGTGTGAGTCCTCCAACTTTATTCTTCTTCTTCAGTAGTGCTTTACTTATTCGGGGTTTCTTCCCTTTCCATATAAAGTTAATAATCAGTTTTTCCATCTCTTTGAAGAATGTTGTTGGTATTTGTATCGGAATTGCATTGTATTTGTAGATTGCTTTAGGTAGAATTGCCATTTTCACAATGTTGAGTCTGCCTATCCATGAGCATGGTATGTTTTTCCATTTATGTAGATCCCTTTGGGTTTCATGCAGCAGTGTTTTGTAGTTTTTTTTGTATAGGTCTTTTATATTCCTGGTCAGATTTATTCCTAAGTATTTTATCTTTTTAGGGGCTATTGAAAATGGTATTTATTTCCTGATCTCCTTTTCATCGTTCTCTTTACTGGTGTATAGGAATCCAACTGATTTTTGAATGTTTATCTTGTATCCTGCTACTCTGCTGAATCTTTCTATTACTTCCAGTAAATTTCTCGTGGAGTCTTTAGGGTTTTCTATGTATAGTATCATATCATCTGCAAACAGGGAGAGTTTAACTTCTTCATTACCAATTTGGATGCCCTTTATTTCTTTCTCTTGCCTTACTGCTCTAGCTAGAACTTCCAGCACAATGTTAAATAGGAGTGGTGATAAAGGGCATCCTTGTCTTGTTCCTGTATTCAGGGGGAATGTTTTCAGCCTTTCTCCATTAAGAATGATGTTGGCTGTTGGTTTTGCATAGATGCCCTTTATTATGTTGAGAAATTTCCCTTCTATACCTATTTTATTGAGAGCTTTTATCAGGAATGGGTGTTGGACTTTGTCAAATGCCTTTTCTGCATCAATTGAGATAATCATGTGATTTTTTTCTTTCCTTTTATTTATGTGGTGGATTACGTTGATGGATTTTCTAATGTTAAACCATCCTTGCATACCTGGTATGAATCCTACTTGGTCGTGGTGTATTATTTTTTTGATATGATACTGAATTCTATTGGCTAGAATTTTGTTCAGAATTTTTGCATCTATATTCATGAGAGATATTGGTCTGTAATTTTCTTTTTTTGTGATGTCTTTGCCTGGTTTTGGTATCAGCGTTATGCTGGCTTCATAGAATGAATTTGGAAGTGTTGCTTCCTCTTCTATGCTCTGAAATAACTTGAGTAGAACTGGTACGAGCTCTTCTGTAAATGTTTTGTAGAATTCTCCAGTGAAGCCATCTGGGCCAGGGCTTTTTTTGGTTGGGAGTTTTTTTATTACCTTTTCAATCTCTTCTCTTGTTATGGGTCTGTTCAGATTTTCAATATCACTTTGTTGTAGTTTGGGTAGGCCGTATGTTTCTAGAAATTTATCCATTTCCTCTAGGTTTTCAAATTTGTTGGAATATAGTTTTTCATAATATTCTGTTATAATCCTTTTTATTTCAGTTGGGTCTGTTGTAATGTCCCCCATTTCATTTCTTATTTGGGTTATTTGTGCCCTCTGCTGTTTTTCTTTTGTCAGTCTGGCCAGTGGTTTGTCGATTTTGTTGATTCTTTCAAAGAACCAACTTTTGGTTTTGTTGATTCTATCTATTGTTTTTCTGTTCTCTATTTCATTGATTTCTGCTCTGATCTTTACTATTTCCTTTCTTCCGGTGGTTGTAGGCTTTTTTTGTTGTTCTCTTTCTATTTGTTTGAGTTCTGTAGTTAATGTTTTGATTTTGTCCCTTCCTTCTTTTTTGATATGTGCATCTATTGCTATAAATTGTCCTCTGAGGACTGCCTTTGCTGTGTCCCAAAGGTTTTGGTATGATGTGTTTTCATTTTCATTTGATTCTAGGAATTTTTTAATTCCATCTCTGATTTCTTCTATTACCCATTGATGTGTAAGCAGATTATTATTCAGTTTCCATGTGTTTGATTTTTTTTCCTTGCTCTTTCTAGTGTTAATTTCTACCTTGATGGCATTGTGGTCAGAGAAGATACTGTGAATTATCTCAGCATTTTGGATCTTGTTGAGGATTGCTCTGTGGCCTAAGATGTGGTCTATTCTGGAGAACGTTCCATGTGCATTGGAAAAGAATGTGTACTTTGCAGCGGTTGGATGGAGTGTTCTATATATGTCTATGAGGTCCAGTTGGCTGATTGTGTCCTTTAGGTCTTCTGTATCTTGGCTGAGTTTCTTTTTAGTTGTTCTGTCCTTTACTGAGAGTGGTGTGTTGAAGTCTCCTACTATTATTGTGGAACTGTCAATTTCTCTTTTCAGTGCTGTTAGAGTTTTTTTTATGTATTTTGGAGCCCTGTCATTGGGTGCATAGATATTTATTATGGTTATGTCTTCATGATGGATCATCCCCTTAATCATTATATAGTGTCCTTCTTTGTCTTTTATGGTAGATTTTGTTTTAAAGTCTATTTTATCTGAGATTAGAATTGCCACTCCTGCTCTTTTTTGGTAGTTGTTAGCTTGATATATTTTTTTCCAACCTTTGATTTTTAATAAATTCACATCTTTGTTTCTAAGATGTGTCTCTTGTAGACAGCAAAGAGATGGATCCTGTTTTCTTATCCATTCTGCCACTCTCCGTCGCTTTATGGGTGCATTGAGTCCATTTACGTTCAGTGTAATTATTGATAGATGTGAGTTTGTTGCTGTCATTTTGTAGTGCTTTTTTTTGTGATGCTGAAGTTTTCTTTGTTCTTCTTACTCTCTTGTGCTGAGTTCCTTTTGTTTGTGGATTTTGTGTTCATTTCTTTTGTTTTTGTAGGTTTTGTTTTTGCTGAGACTTTATGTTTTTCGTCTTTATTTTTATGAGTTGGTTTGTTAACTTTCTTTGTGGTTACCATGAATTTTACCCTTATCTTTAATTTTGAAGCAGTCTACCGTTACTTGGTATCTCCTTGCCTTCCTCTCCTTTAGAAGGTTCTATACCTATGCCGTTTGTTCCCTCTTTCATTGTTTTGATGTTGTTGTCATCCTTTGATTGATTGCTCTGATTCCCTGTTGTATATCTTTTGTTTTTGGAAAGTCGTCTGTAGTTCAGTTCCTAGAATGGTATCTGGTTCATGTTAACCTGCATCCTAGGTCCTAGGTCCTGCCTGAGGGCTTAAGCTGTTTGTCCTCAGATCGAAGAACTCCCTTTAATAATTCTTGTAAGTTTGGTTTGACTTTTGCATATTCCTTTAGTTTCTGTTTATCTGGAAATGACCTAATTTCACCATCAAATCTGAATGAGAGTTTTGCAGGATATATTATTCTTGGCTGACAATTTTTTTCTTTCAAGATTTTATATATGTCATCCCATTGCCTTCTTGCCTGCATGGTTTCTGCTGAATAATCTGAGCTTAGTCTTATTGTTTCTCCTCTGTATGTGACTTCTTGTTTTTCACGAGCTGCTCTCAGGATTCTTTGTTTGTCTTTAGTTTTAGCGAGTGTGAATATGATATGTCTTGGTGATTTTCTTTTGGGGTCTCTTCTATATGGGGTTCGTGGAGCTTCTTGGATGACCAGCTTTTCATCTTTCATGATATTGGGAAAGTTTTCTGTCAGCAGTTCCTCAATGATCCTCTCTGTGTTTTCTGTTTTCTCCCCCTGTTCTGGTATGCCAATCACTCGTAAGTTTTTGCTTTTAATTGTGTCCCACATAACTCTCAGGGTCTCTTCATTTTTCTTTGTTCTTTTTTCTGAGTTTTCCTGAAACAGAGTTGTATCCAAGTGTTTGTCTTCAGTTCCACTGATCCTGTCTTCCATGGTTTCAAATCTACTTCTCAGCCCTTCTATGACACCGTCCATTTCTGAAATCTTTTTGTTTATCTTTTGGATTTCTAATTGTAGTTTTTGTATAATTTCGAGTTGTGAATTTATTTTGGCATTTTGTTCTTGCATCATCTTCCTGAATTCTTCCAATTTTTTGTCTGTATTTTCCATAAATTTGTCTATTTTTTCCTCATGTTTGTCAGCTTTTTGCCTCAGTTCTTGGAAAATTCCGAGTATTAGTGATTTGAGCTCCGTATCAGGTACTTCTAGTGCATTTTCTTCCACAGGAGAGTTATCTGGTGTTTTAATTTGGACGCCTATTGGAGCCATCTTGTCTTGTTTTTGTAAATGTTTTGATATTGTTTGCTGTTTTCGTGGCATTCAGTAGATATTTCTCTCGTCTATTGATTGTAGATTTTTTTTTTTTTTCGTTCTTGTGGTACAGCTGGGCAGATCTAGTTGAGGAGGAGCCACTGGGATGGGTTGCTTGTGGCACTCACCGCAGCCACCAGGACAGTCGGTAGACAGTGCTGGGCAGGTTCCAATAGGGCGTGCCTGCACCGCTTGGTGATGTGATGTCTAGTGCACGGTGCAGGTAGGTAGGGTGCAGCGGGAAGATGGTTATGTGTGAAGCTAAGCTGGATATGGGAGAGAGGAGAGAGGAGGAGGAGCAAAAAGCGTACAAACATAAAAGAATGCTAGGGGAGCTTGTCGTTGGAATGTACAGATGAGAGACTATGGGATGGAGGAAACCAGAAGGGGGAAGAGAAAGAAAAGGAAAGAATGACCAAATAAAAATCAGAAAAGTTAAAAAACTGCAAAGTTCCCAGGGATCCCACCGATGCAGCTATGAGGTCTGGGGGAGTCGGTCTCAATTTTCACAGCTCAGCCTGGCCAGAAGGTACAGAGGCATACATCGCCTGGTATTCAGGGACTAGAAAGAGAAGGAAGAGATAGAGAGACAAGAAATTAAGCAATGAAGAAAGACAAAAGAGAAAAAGAGGTAAAATATGACAAAACTAATCAAAAAAGGAAGAAAAATAAAATTGAGAAAAAAAAAAAAGGGGCAACACCAGCAGTCAGTGCCTACAAATGGGACCCAGAGAGCCCCCACTCAGGGTCGCAAATTCCAAGAAGCCGGTAGTCTCTGGGTTAAGTGACCGTGGCCACGGGAAGCAGAGGGGCCAACGAACAAAGGCCCCAGGATCCCACCCGCGCGGGAGCCCAGACCTGGAAACAGCCACACGCCCGAACGCAGCCCTACAGCCCCGCAGGAGAGAGCAGAGACGGCACTCGGAACCAGGCACCCAGGCAAAAGGAGGGGGAGGCTGCAGAAAAAGGCTCGCTAGCGGCCAGCAAACGGCTCCCAGAAAGCCCCCAGCCCGGGCGCACGGAATCCAAGCACCGGCGCCCCCCAGCTCAGGGACTCCGGCCACGGAAAGCAGAGGGGCGAACGAACAAAGGCCCCGGGATCCCACCCACGTGGGAGCCCAGACCTAGAAACAGCCACACGACCGCACGCAGCCCTACAGCCTCGCAGGAGAGAGCAGAGACGGCACTCGGAACCAGGCACCCAGGCAAAAGGAGGGGGAGGCGGCAGAAAAAGGTTCGCTAGGTGCCAGCAAACGGCTCCCAGAAAGCCTCCAGCCCGGGCGCGCGGAATCCAAGCACCGGCGCCCCCCAGCTCAGGGACTCCGGCCACGGAAAGCAGAGGGACGAACGAACAAAGGCCCCGGGATCCCACCCACGCGGGGGCCCAGACCTAGAAACAGCCACACGCCCGCACGCAGCCCTACAGCCCCGCAGGAGAGAGCAGAGACGGCACTCGGAACCAGGCACCCAGGCAAAAGGAGGGGGAGGCGGCAGAAAAAGGTTCGCTAGGTGCCAGCAAACGGCTCCCAGAAAGCCTCCAGCCCGGGCGCGCGGAATCCAAGCACCGGCGCCCCCCAGCTCAGGGACTCCGGCCACAGAAAGCAGAGGGGCGATCGAACAAAGGCCCCGGGATCCCACCCACGCGGGAGCCCAGACCTAGAAACAGCCACACGCCCGCACGCAGCCCTACAGCCCCGCAGGAGAGAGCAGAGACGGCACTCGGAACCAGGCACCCAGGCAAAAGGAGGGGGAGGCGGCAGAGAAAGGTTCGCTAGGTGCCAGCAAACGGCTCCCAGAAAGCCGCCAGCCCAGGCGCGCGGAATCCAAGCACCAGCACCCCCCAGCCCAGGGACCCTGGCCACGGAAAGCAGGGGATCCCCAGCTGAGGCGGAGAGGGGTGGGTGGTGGGAGAGCGCGCACCGCAGTTTACCGGTCATTGTGTCTCCGACCAGATGCTCTGCAAGGCTGCTCTCCCGTTTGCTGGTCTCCGATAGGAATCCAAGATGGTGGATCCGCGCTGCGTTAGCTGGTAAGGAATCTCTGCCTGAGTCTCTCCTCGCTCTCCGTTCTCTTTTAGTATTCTCACTCCGTTTGGTGTTTGGCTGAGTTCTTTATCTCTTCATTTGGTGTTCTAGGGTTTCAGGATTGTTGATTCTCTGTTAGGCTTAGTTTTTCAGATCTTTGCTGTGGAGGGACGGCGTGGTGTTTCTGCCTAGAGCGCCATCTTCTCCTGGACTCATTTTAATTTTATTCAGCTTCAATTTGAACTTGCATGTGTGCAATTAATCATCCGTTCTGCTGAAGTCAGCCCCTGGCCTTGTTCTGACCAATGATATTGAGTTTCTCCATTGCCTCTTTCCACAGATATAGTCGATTTGATTCCTGTGTATTCCATCCGGTGAGGTCCAAGTTTCTAGTACTCATTTATGGTGTTGAAAAAATGTATTTGCAACGAACAAGTCGCTGGTCTTGCAAAACTCTGTCATACAATCTCTGGCATCGTTTCTGTCACCAAGGCCATATTTTCCAATTACCAATCCTTCTTTTATGTTTGCAACTTTTGCATTCCAATCACCAGTAATTATCAATGCATTTTGATTGCATGTTTGATCAATTCCAGACTGCATAAGTTGGTAAGTATCTTCAGTTGCTTCATCTTTGGCTTCAGCAGTTGGTACATAATTTGAATAATAGTTGTATTAACTGGTCTTCCTTTTAGGCGTATGGATATTATCCTATCACTGACAGTGTTGTACTTGAGAATACATTTTGAAATGTTCTTTTTGAGGATGAATGCGATGCCATTCCTCTTCGATCTATCATTCCTGGCATAGTAGACCACATAATTGTCTGATTCAAAATGGTCAGTACCAGTTCATTTCAGCTCACTAATGCCTAGGGTATTGATCTTTATGCATTCCATTTAATTTTTGATGACTTCCAATTTTCCAAGATTAACACCTCGTACAGTCCGCCTTCTGATTATTAATAGATGTTTGCAGATGTTTCTTCTTATTTTGAGTCATGCCACATCAGCAAATGAAGGTTTCAAAAGCTTGACTCCATCCGTGTCATTAAAGTTCACTCTACTTTGAGGAGGCAGCTCTTCTCCAGTCGTATTTTGAGTGTCTTCCAACCTGAGGGGGCATCTTCTGGCACTATATCAGACCATGTTCTGCTGCTATTTATAAGATTATCACTGACTGATTTTTTCAGAAGTAGACTGTCAGGTCCTTCTTCCTAGTCTGTCTTAGTCTGGAAGCTCTGCTGAAACCTGTCCACCATAGGTGATCCTTCTGGTATTTGAAATACCATTGACATAGCTTCCAGTATCATAGCAACACACAAGCCACCACAGCATGACAAACTGACAGAAGAGTGGTGGAAATTTAAATGAGAGGTTTCTAAATACGTAAAGGAGCTCTGGTGGCACAGTGGTTAAAAGCTTGGCTGATAACCAAATGGATGGCAGTTCGAATCCACCAAGTAATCACTGGAAACCCTATGAAGCAGTTCTACTCTGTCCTATAGGGTCACTATGAGTTGGAATCGACTCGACAGCAGTGGGTTTGGGTTTATATCCGTCCCTCACTTTCGTGTCGATTTTCTTTCTCCATATGAACCTAAATCCTAACTCGGCACACTTGGCCTTCCCTATACTCGGCCCAGCACCTCTTTTTTTACATTTATTATTCCAAAGCCTCTTCACTATCTGAGGAGATGCCAGATATTGATTTCCCATTCTGATTTCGTTAGCTGGCTTCATTTTGTCATATGATGTAATTACTGGTTCCCTTGACCTTAAAGTCTTAACCACACGGTCTGCATAGGTCCACCACCACCCTTACATGGTCTGTTTTCTCGTATCAGGTGCTCCTTATCTACCTCGTTAAATATCAACAGGCTGCCAAAGTGGGTGGGAAAGCCAGTCCCACATTATGAATCCTTTTCTTCATATGCTCTAACCAGTTATGACACTTTTATACATAAATCCCAACTTTTAAATTAAAGAAGTACTTTAGAAGAAAGGCCTATCGATCTGCTTCCATAAATATTACAGCCATTGGAAACCCTATGGGGCAGTTCTACGCTGTAACTTGTGAGGTCGCTCTGAGTCGAAACAGACTCAACAGGAACTGGTTGTAGCATACATAAATAATTGGCGGTATTTACATCCTCCCACCCAGGATGAGAGTGGCATTCAGCAAGCCTAGCTCTCCTCATAGCAAGGACTTATTCTTCTACCCGCGTTTCATCATTCGTTTTCCCAAGCCACGCTGCCAAGTGTATCCAGGGCAGAAATAACAGGGACACTAGCAAAACAAACAACTGCTCACGAATCTGTAAATTATAAGACACGCACACAAGCAAATCCATGTTTTACACTCTAGCACACAGACTTTCTTTAACAGGAAGGTGACTGATGACTTTATCTTTCTCTTCTCCTTGGCCTTATGACATTTTCTTGCTTCTGTGGTAGTATACAATCCCCTAGCCCTGTAACATATCTGTGGTTGAGGCAGGGAAACTTAGGGTTTCCGCCTTATTTTTGCTAACTCAGAAAGAAACGTATTAATGAGCTGTGATCAGTTCAGTATGGGACATTATGAGGAGAGCAAGTCTGTAAGACAATGCCTTTTCCATCTTGCGTGAGTGTGGACAGACAGAACATGCCCTTGTTCTGTGTGAGCGCTAAGCCCCCTCATGATGGGCGGTGCAGGTGGCTCAGCCGCTCTCCTTGGTGAGCATGGAGAGCCCTCACAATTGGTACCCAGGCTCTGGCATCCCAGGACAGCCTGCAGATAGATGTTTACTACCAGGATGCAAACACCAACTGATGCACGCGTGGGAATAATACTGTTTACGAGCAAATGCTATTCATAGTGTGGTTTCCTCCTGACTCATTTATAAGGGTTGGCTGGTTTGGGGCTTTTTGTTTATTTAAACAAAAGAAGGAAGAGAAGAAAGAGGAGGATGAGGAGGACGAGATAGAGGAAGAAGAGGAGAAGGAGAAAGGCTATGATATTTTGACAGCCTTTGGTATTTTTCTCTTGACAAATTTGCAGCAGCATGCCATTTGATCTGCGTGTTTCTGTTTTTATGCTCAATCCCTTCTCTAGAAATGATTACTGTATTTTGCTATTGGTCTTCCATTGACTAATTTTTAGACAGCATATTGATTTCTAATTTTGTTACTGGCAGTTCATCATTCAACCTGTAAGACACATCATTCTTCCTGTGGATTGACGCTTCCTATTACCCATCTTGATCTTTTACTCTGAGCAACGTTACCACCTTTCTGTATACCTCAGGCCCTTTTCCCTCCCTCAGGACTTACTGTGTTTAAAAATGCATGTTTCTTCATGGCTTCTTTGTTGATAAGGTATTAAACTTTATCACAGGCAGAAAAAGTGATTCATTTAGGAGCTCGGCTTTTGAGGAAGCAGGAACAAGTGACTCAGTCCACCTTAATAGCAGACTAGTGGTGAAAGGTGTGCCTTCAGGAAGCCCAGGCTACGGGGCACCAGAAGCAGAGCCCAGGTCTGCTGTGACTCATTTCCCTCTCTGAGAACCACATAGGGATTCACCTTACAGCTGAGACACCTGTTTCTCCCGATGAGAAGTGAAAGTGGAAGAGATAGATACACTGAGCTGAGTACAGAAGAAGGAGAGGTAGAAACACTGATGACCAGTTGCTGTGAACTAACTCCAACTCATGGCGACACCGTGTGTGTCAGAATAGGACTGTGCTCTATAGAGTTTTCAATGGCTGACTTTTCACAAGTAGATCAGTAGGCTGCTCCTTACAGGTGCCTCTAGGGGGACTGGAACCTCCTACTTTTTGGTTAGCAGCCCAGTGCATTAACTGTTTGCAACACCCAGAGACTCCAGAAACCCAGATCTGCTGTTACCTGAGTCTGTAAAGGTTAAGTACCCTTCACAATTCTTTCTTAGTTTGCCTAAATGGCTGAGGCTCTGGGATCGAGTTGCCAGCTAGCTCTTCAGGCCAAAAGCAGGCTTTCCTCAGGGCATGGTGGGGAATGAGAAGTGAAAGGAGAGTTTCACTTTTTGAAGGATCTTCCAAACTCTCAGTTAAGCTGGCATCAGCAGAACCCCAGATGTGGTCACCTGCACTCCCCGTCTCTGCTCAGCATCCACACATCCCTCCCCCCTCCCCCTGAGTCCTGTCCAGTGTGGCCGTTAGCTTGTCACTCTGGGCAGGAGCCTTAGGGTGAGAATGATAAGCGTGACCACCTCGCCTTAGCACAGAGCCCGCCATGACAAGGCGCTTCCACAGGTGCCGCCTCTCACGCTCTAACAACCCTCTGGGAGTGCTTATTAGACGGCTGCATCTTTCTCCCGCGGGAAGGCTGGTGGGTTCGGCTCCCTGACCTTTTGGGCAGCAGCTGAGCACTTAGCCACTGCGCCATCACGACTAATCTTCCATAAAGATTACAGCCAAGGAAACCCTCTGGAACAGTTCTACTTTGTCCTGTAGGGCCACCATGGATCAGAATCCACTCGAGGCAGAGGGTTTTGGATTTTAGCATTAGCATCATGAAGAAAATGTGGAACCACTTCTTTCTGGCCGTGGTGGTTTCTCACGAGAAATCATCAGTAATTCAACTTGTTTTGTTGACACGTAAGGTGTCATTTCTCTCTTGGTTCTTTCAAGAGTTTGATGAATGTCTCCTCATGTCTTTTGTCCATTTTCTAATTGGGCTGTTTGTTTTGTTTACTCTTGAGTTTTGAGAGTTCTTTACACATGCTAGACTTTTTTATTTGTCTTTATTTTTCAAATATTTGGCTGCAATGTGTCTTGATGTGGATTTCTTTGGGCTTATCCTGCTTGGAGTTTGCTCAGCTTCTCATATCTATAGGTTTAAGTCGTTTGACAGATTTGGAAAGTTCTCAGTCATTATTTCTTTGAATACCTTCCAGCCCTGCCCTCTTTCTCTTCTCTTTTTAGGACTCCAATAACATGAACGTTAGATCTTTTGTGATAGTCCCACAGGTCCCTGAGGCTCTGTTCTTTTTTTCTTAGTCTATTTTCCCTCTGTTGTTTGGATTGGATAATTTCTATTACACTATTGTTTTTTCTTTTGTGCCCCCCATTCTGCTGTTGAGCTCATCCATTGAGGTTTTTTTGCTTGTTATTTTATTTTTCAGTTACACAATTTCTATTTGGTTCTCTTTGATATATTACCTTTCCTTTGCTGTGACTTTCTTTTTCTTCATTTGTTTCAGATGTGTTCATAATTGCTTAGTAAGCATTTTATAACAGCTGCTTTACATTCTTCACCAGGTAATTCTAATAGCTCTGTCATCTCAGTGTTGGTGTCACTTGTCTTTTTCCAAACAAGATGAGATTTTCATGATTCTTAGTATGACAAGTGATTTTAGGTTGATACCTGGTTATTTGGGGTATTATGTTATGAGATTCTGAATCTTATTTAAACTTTCCATTTCAGCTGGTTTCTTCTGACACCCATCCTGTATGGGAGGGGCCACACCACCTCATTACTACCAGATGGGAGTAGAGGTCCATGTTCCCCACTTAGGCTTCACTGCCACCCTAAGTTGGAAGGGGCTCCTTGTTACTGCTGGGCTGGGTGGGAGTTCCAGTTCCCCTTTAGGCCTCCACTGAAAGCTCCTTGGCTGGGAGGGGGAGGCACGCCCTATTACTGTCCCTACATGGTCTCCACCGTCACCAGTGTGGCATGGGGTTGCCTTCTTAACTTCCTTCTACTGAGCAGGGAAGTTGTGAAACCCTGACCCTCCCTGAGCCTCCTCTGATAGCCCCCCAGAGGGGAAAGGAGGTGGGCCCTCATCCTGCTGGGTGACCTGGGTGACCTCAGGAAGGGGTTTTCCCATGGGTGAGGCAACACTCTGCTCTTATTACTAAAACTTAGATTTCTAAATATTTTTAAATTTAATATGGCCCATTTCTTTCTGAAGATTATGAACTCATACAAATTTGTGCTTCCATGACTATTAAAAAAAAATTTTTTTTTTTTGTATTTCTAGCTTCTAAATGTGCTCTGACTTTTTGAATAAGTCCATGAGGGTAGTGAAAAATATGACCTCAAGATTTTAAAAGACAAATATGAAATGGAGATGACGCTTGACTGATAAAAATGTCAGTATCTAGAAATAGCATTAATGAGTCAGAATTTTCTCTCAAGAGAGAGAAAAATGGAAGTATGAAGAATACACAACTGTGGCAATAGTATCTAATGCAGTTGCCTATCATTCATTAAATTATCTATTCTTATTTAAAATTCCCCTTGTTTATCATTTGAAATCAAAGCAATGCTAAATCATATTTGGAAGTTATGAAAATACTATTTTATCCCATTTGCTAAAGTATAAAGTATCCCAAAGAGGAGACACTCAAATAGCCACATCAATTCACTGAGAAAATGATCTAAAGACTAAAACGTATACTTGAGAAGTGGTAACATACCAAATAACCAGTTAGGGGACCTGCGTTCTAATCTTAGTTCTTCCTCTGTGGAGCTTGGTGACATTCCTACTTTTTCATCTGTAAATGGGGAGCTTGTATTAAGGGAGTCAATATCTGATACATAATAAGTGCTGTATTGGTGTTTTTAAAATAAGAAATTGAATAAATCTGTAGTCTGTTACAATTCTAATATCTTATAAATTGAAGTAAGGATAAAATGATTCTATATAAGCATGTTCATGGCACTTAGCTCCAGTTATATGACTGTGGAATATAGGAGTAGACATTGTTTTCAGATTAATAAAATGCTTTGTATTGTAGGGGCAAGGGACCATTAGCTTCATTATTTTCCCAGTTCTCTTTGTGACAATGTGTACTAATTATAGTACCTGTTATTTAGCACCTAAAATGTCTTAAGAACTTATCTCAGAGTTTTGAAGAAGTAGTCTCATGTAATCCTCACCATAATGTTATGAATTATCTCTTGCCACTTTCATTTGAAACAGGAGAAAATTGTCATACAGGAAAAAATTTTTGCCCAAAGTCAAGAAGCTAATAAATGGTAAAGTCAGGATTGAGACTCGGGTTTACTTGCCCTCAAAATGTGGCACACTAAGGACTGGAAAAGAGTCAGAAAATTCAGATTTGGATACTTTCTTTCTCATTATTTAGCTTCAGGAATTGGGGCACAGAAGAGTCTTATTTTCTGCATCTCTTTAATGAAGAGTTTGAACTAGATGTTGTTTAAAAGCATTCTGTGGTTCTGTCTTGGTACTGTACACATTGTACCCGACTTTCTTTCAGAATATATTCTTGCCTTTCAGAAGACAGACCTTCCATTGGAGCCTGGGTTACGTGGTTCTCTGAAGCACATAATGAACATGTTGTGCGGGTTGATTATTCAATTACAACACAGAAAATGCAGCCATTATAAGGAATTATGAATCTACACATTGGAAGGAAATCCTGTGATTTTGTTTTGCCTATCAGCCTCTCCAACTGTACTTGTGTTATAATGAAGCAAAATGCAATTTAACTGGTAGGGAACCGCATGGACCGAAGCTCACAGTGGGGATGGCTGAGCCAGATGGTGGGTTTGCAGAGTTTCACTCAACACATTTTTCTCCCTATGTGTCTTGGCCCAGAGTCTACTTACCTTAGGAGCAGAGAGCAAGTTTTTAACACCATTACCTGCTGCTGAGCCAACACAGTTCCAAAAGAGCAGGCTATACGCTTTTTTTTTTTCTCATATATCAACCATTGCTCTGCCGGCTAAGTTCCATTTGCAGAATCTTTATTACTGCTGATGATTTCAGAGAGAAGGAACACGGCTTGATTAATAGATTGCTGGTGGAATTTACAGCACTGGCAGCCGAAAATGATCTTTTGATTTATAAACTGTGAGCATTCAATATAAAAGTGACAGAGAATAAATAAAGAGGCTCAAAGCCCACCAGATCACTTTAGGAACTCAATATTCTATCTATAATTACAATTTAAATGCCATTAAGAAGTTACTTTCCTTGCTGTTTTGCATGTGTTTTGGTGTGCTGGAATCATCTGCCTTCCTGGGGGGCATCAGTATAGAGAATCTTTCTACAAGGACCTACTCTGTCCTCTGAGGGTAACTTAGTCTAACTCTAGAACGATGGGGTACACGTGATGTGCACACCACAGATACACACATTCATGGAGCACAGGAATGAGAAAACCTGGAAGGTTAGCCACATCCGTTCAAACTATGATTGGTGGCAGGAACATTGCTTGTAATCAGGATACTTATTTTTAGAGGTCAAATCACCAGCTTCTGGCTTTTATCCTTCTCCTCTACTCCATTAAAAAAAAAAAAACGGAATTTAAAATTTTATTGTCTGATTTTAAATCTCCTTCCTAGGAGGCCTGAATAATGCTAGATTTTCTTCCTTGTTTAGAGTAGAGACCGCTAGTGTTATGCAGTGGCATGGTGATGGGTGCACCTTCTTTGGAGCGAAGGTCACTCAGTTGCTTATGTCTCTTCTTATACCCAAAGGAAAAAAACCAAACTCATTGCCATCGAGTCGATTCCAGCTTAGTGACCCTATAGGAGAGAGTAAAACTGCCCCACAGGGTTTCCAAGGAGCGGCTGGTGGATTTGAACTGCCCACCTTTTGGTTAGCAGCCAAGCTCTTAACCGCTGTGCCACCAGGGCTAAATAGGCATCAGACGGAAAGGCACCTCATATGCTGCCCTTAAATGAGGTGCCTGCACAATTAATACTATAGTGCTGTTTATTTAAGGAAGAACTTCTGGGTATTGTAATTTGAATGTGTTATTAAATGTGCTAGAACCATGTGAAGAGGCAGATATTACTTATTTCTTCACAGTCCATTATTTTCTCGTATCTCCTAGTTTAAACTTACTGGCCCTGTAACAGCTCTACCCTCATCTTTTTTGAGTAATTAGAGCTGGTTTGTTCTTTCATTCTCATTCTTTCATTCAGCTAACATTTATCAGTTGAAATTCAGAAGCTCATCTTCACCAGTAGTAGGGTGTGTTTCTGTAAAGTAAGAGATTTTCAAGTATATGTCAGAGTGTCAGCTCTCAGAGGACAAGGAGAAAGCCCTGTAGCAACATCATCCTCTGTGTATTAACCACAGCCTAACGTAATACTTAGACAAATCACTATAGAAGAACATCATGTTTACTAAAATAGAGGATCAACAAAAATGAGGGAAACCTTTGGAGGAGCCCAGCAAGATGGTGCTCTAGGCAGAAGCACCATGCCGTCCCTCTACAGCAAAGAACCGAAAAACTAAGCCAAACAGAGAATCAACAATCCTGAAACCCTAGAACATCAAATGAAGAGATAAAGAACTCAGCCAAACACCAAACAGAGTGAGAATACTGAAAGAGAACGGAGAGCGAGGAGAGACTCATGCAGACATCCCCTACCAGCTAACGCAGCGCGGATCCACCATCTTGGACTCCTATCGGAGACCAGCAAACGGGAGAACGGGAGAGCAGCCTCGTGGAGCGTCCAGTGGGAGACGGAACGACTGCTTAGCTTCACACATAACCATCTCCCCGCTGCATCCTGCCTACCTGCACCGTGCACTTGACATCACACCACCAAGCTGTGCAGGCACGCCCTATTGGAACCTGCCCAGCACTGACTACCGACCGTCCTGGTGGCTGCGGTGAGTGCCACAAACATCCTGTCCCAGTGGCTCCTCTTCAGCTAGACCTGCCCAGCTGTACCACAAGGACGAAACAAAAAAATCTACAATCAATAAACAAGAGAAATATCTACTGAATGCCCCGAAAACAGCAAACAATATCAAACCATTTACAAAAACAAGACAAGATGGCTCCAATAGGCATCCAAATGAAAACACCAGATAACTCTCCTGTGGAAGAAAATGCACTAGAAGTACCTGATAGGGAACTCAAATCACTAATACTCAGAATTTTCCAAGAACTGAGGCAAAAAGCTGACAAACATGAGGAAAAAATAGACAAATTTATGGAAAATACAGACAAAAAATTGGAAGAATTCAGGAAGATGATGCAGGAACAAAATGCCAAAATAAATTCACAACTCGAAATTATACAAAAACAACAATTAGAAATCCAAAAGATAAACAACAAGATTTCAGAAATGGATGGTGTCACAGAAGGGCTGAGAAGTAGATTTGAAACTGTGGAAGACAGGATCAGTGGAACTGAAGACAAACACTTGGATACAACTCTGTTCCAGGAAAACTCAGAACAAAGAACAAAGAAAAATGAAGAGACCCTGAGAGTTATGTGGGACACAATTAAAAGCAAAAACTTACGAGTGATTGGCATACCAGAACAGGGGGGAGAAAACAGAAAAAACAGAGAGGATCATTGAGGAACTGTTGACAGAAAACTTTCTCAATATCATGAAAGATGAAGAGCTGGCCATCCAAGAAGCTCAACGAACCCCATATAGAAGAGACCCCAAAAGAAAATCACCAAGACATATCATATTCACACTCACCAAAACTAAAGACAGAGAATTCTGAGAGTGGCTCGTGAAAAACAAGAAGTCACATACAGAGGAGAAACAATAAGACTAAGCTCAGATTATTCGGCAGAAACCATGCAGGCAAGAAGGCAGTGGGATGACATATATAAAATCTTGAAAGAAAAAAATTGTCAGCCGAGAATAATATATCCTGCAAAACTCTCGTTCAAATTTGATGGTGAAATCAGGTCATTTCCAGATAAACAGAAACTAAGGGAATATGCAAAAGTCAAACCAAACTTACAAGAATTATTAAAGGGAGTTCTTCGATCTGAGGACAAACAGCTTCAGCCCTCAGGCAGGACCTAGGACGCAGGTTCATACAAACCAGATACCATTCTAGGAAATGAACTATCGAGGACTATCCAAAACCAAAAGAAATACAACAGGGAATCAGAGCAATCAATCAAAGGATGACAACAACATCAAAACAATGAAAGAGGGAACAAACGGCATAGGTATAGAACCTTCTAATGGAGAGGAAGGCAAGGCGATACCAAGTAAGGGTAGACTGCTTCAAACTTATAAAGATAAGGGTAAAATTCATGGTAACCACAAAGAAAGTTAACAAACCAACTCATAAAAATAAAGACGAAAAACATAAAGTCTCAGCAAAAACAAAACCTACAAAAACAAAAGAAATGAACTCAAAATCCACAAACAAAAATAACTCAGCACAAGAGAGTAAGAAGAACAAAGAAAACTTCAGCACCACAAAAAAAAAGCACTACAAAATGACAGCAACAAACTTCCATCTATCAATAATTACACTGAATGTAAATGGTCTCAATGCACCCATAAAGAGACGGAGAGTGGCAGAATGGATAAGAAAACAGGATCCATCAATATGCTGTCTACAAGAGACACACCTTAGAAACAAAGATGTGAATTTATTAAAAATCAAAGGTTGGAAAAAAATATATCAAGCTAACAACTACCAAAAAAGAGCAGGAGTGGCAATTCTAATCTCAGATAAAATAGACTTTAAAACAAAATCTACCATAAAAGACAAAGAAGGACACTATATAATGATTAAGGGGATGATCCATCATGAAGACATAACCATGATAAATATCTGTGCACCTAATGACAGGGCTCCAAAATACATAAAAAAAACTCTAACAGCACTGAAAAGAGAAACTGACAGTTCCACAATAATAGTAGGAGACTTCAACACACCACTCTCAGTAAAGGACAGAACAACTAAAAAGAAACTCAGCAAAGATACAGAAGACCTAAAGGACACTATCAGCCAACTGGACCTCATAGACATATGTAGAACAATCCATCCAACCGCTGCAAAGTACACATTCTTTTCCAATGCACATGGAACGTTCTCCAGAATAGGCCACATCTTAGGCCACAGAGCAATCCTCAACAAGATCCAAAATGCTGAGATAATTCACAGTATCCTCCCTGACCACAATGCCATCAAGGTAGAAATTAACACTAGAAAGAGCAAGGAAAAAAAATCAAACACATGGAAACTGAATAATAATCTGCTTACACATCAATGGGTAATAGAAGAAATCAGAGATGGAATTAAAAAATTCCTAGAATCAAATGAAAATGAAAACACATCATACCAAAACCTTTGGGACACAGCAAAGGCAGTCCTCAGAGGACAATTTATAGCAATAGATGCACATATCAAAAAAGAAGAAAGGGACAAAATCAAAACATTAACTACAGAACTCAAACAAATAGAGAACAGCAAAAAAAGCCTATAACCACCGGAAGAAAGGAGATAGTAAAGATCAGACCAGAAATCAATGAAATAGAGAACAGAAAAACAATAGAAAGAATCAACAAAACCAAAAGTTGGTTCTTTGAAAGAATCAACAAAGTCGACAAACCACTGGCCAGACTGACAAAAGAAAAACAGCAGAGGGCACAAATAACCCAAATAAGAAATGAAATGGGGGACATTACAACAGACCCAACTGAAATAAAAAGGATTATAACAGAATATTATGAAAAACTATATTCCAACAAATTTGAAAACCTAGAGGAAATGGATAAATTTCTAGAAACTCTCTACCTACCCAAAGTAACACAAAATAATGTTGAAAATCTGAACAGACCCATAAAAAGAGAAGAGATTGAAAAGGTAGTTAAAAAAAAAACAGCTCAGTGGTGAAGTTACCTCCGAGGTTCACTGTTCAGCCTGGGAGTGGACAGCCCCGTAAAACCAAATGAGACTAACGAGGTACAGGAGTCCAGTGACAAGGGCCAGAAGGCAGAAGAGGACAAGGAAGCTGGTGATAGGGAACCCAAGGTTGAGTAAGGATAGTGTTGATGTGTTGTGAGATTGTTAACCATTGTTATAGGGCAACATTTGTAGTAACTGTTAAATGGGAGGCTATTTTGTCCTGTAAGCCTTCATCTTGGGTGAGAATGGCAGCACAATTGGAAGAGCGTAGTCAATGTCACTTAAATGTGTACGTAAAAAGTTTTGAAATGGTGTATCTTTGGCTATGTGTATTTTCACCAAAAAAAAAAAAAAAAAAAAAAGCTGAGAATTCAGAGGGTTAAAATGTCGTGGGGTTGTTAACCAAAGTCATAAAACAGCATGTGTACTACTGTTACATGAGAAACTGTTTGTTCTGTAAGCCTTCACCTGAAGTACAATAAAATATTTAAAAAAAAAAAAAAGAAAGAAAGAAAAGGGAAACACAAAAAAAAAAAAAAAAAAAAAAATGAGGGAAACCTTCAATGAGAAGAATTGACAAAATAGCCCCAGCAATGGACTCAAACGTACCAACGATCATGAAGATGGCGCAGGGCCTGGCGACGTTTCATTCTGTTACGCATAAGGTCACCATGAGTTGGAGGCAACTCAACAGCAACTAACATCAACAACCTAATACTGTCAGAAACTATTATGTGGCATAAATTCATTAACGTCCATGTTAATTCTAAAAATATCCAGTGAAACCTGTGCGAGCCAGAAGTTGACAGTACTGCCTTGCTTTTCTTGGTCTCCCGAGTTTTCCACCTTTGACAGGGTGTAGCTTACCACTTTTTCTACCACTCTCTATTAGTGAAAAATGTTTGAGTTTTCTTTCTCTGTCAGGCTTCTGCATTACACAGGTTCCATCTTTCTCAGGTTTTACTGTAGTTGTTTGCATCCTTGGTCTTAAACTAGCTTTTAACACCCTTAACTCCATAGAGATGATCTGAATACATCCCTCAGTCTTATCTTGAAT
Source organism: Dugong dugon (assembly GCA_030035585.1). NCBI lineage: Eukaryota > Metazoa > Chordata > Mammalia > Sirenia > Dugongidae > Dugong > Dugong dugon. Next base: position 130,431,474 of record CM057468.1, on the reverse strand, counting down.
TGTTTCTTTGCTATAATTCTCTACAGTCATTCTGGAGTTAAGATACTTTTTTTTTTTTTTTTAAATCCAAAAACAGCTTCTCTAAATTTATCTAGTCCATTCCTAGGTCATAAGCCATTTGGAAGTATGGCAGGTATGTCTCTCAGGTAACAAACTCAGGTGTGAAGGAAATTTAAATTTATGTTCTTTTTACCTCAACTTAATGTTGAGCTACTATCCCACTGGATTAGTGAAGACATTGATCTCAGTTCTTGAGGGCTTTATCTGGCTCTCCCATGCCACAGGTTTTGTCAAGGTTTGGGTGGCTTATATCCTGTCAAGGCATGAAGGAAGGGACAGTAGGCCAGAGAGTCCTCAAGTTATCCATCCTCAAGTTAACGTAGACATGAGCCATCTTGATAAGCATGGCCTTTGGTCCCAGCCGTCTCTCACACTGCATTTCTACTCTTTGTGGCCATGTTGGGCTAGATACACCATGGGAAGTTTTGCCACCTCCTGAGTGGGCTACTAGAGTGTGTGCAACCTCCACTCAGTGGTTTTCTACTAAACCAGCTCATCAAAAACAAAAAGCCCTGATTTATAACATTTACCAATTTCTGTGGTGTAAATACTCCCACCCTGGTCCATTTCTAGTTACAAATGTGAAATTGCCTGAATACAGAAATGTTCACCATTGTTCTCAGGAGCTGGCATGAGCCGGATCCTCACTGTCCACCCCACCCCTTTCCTCTCCTCTTTCTTTTCCCCCACATCCTTCCCCAACCAGACTGGAGAAGCTTCTAAGAGAAGTTGGAGAGGGAACACTCTTATGTTTTCTAGATAATTTTTCCACTTCATGTTCCTAAGACATTTTTCTCTGCCCCAGTCCTAAATTCCATTCCTCCTTGGAGCTTTGGCATTTGGAAAAAAAGACAAGAAGATTTTCAAGTTATTTCTATTTTCCATGTTGCTGCATTCCTTCCCCTAGTCCAGGAGCAAGTGGTGAACTAACTGCTTAAATGGGGAATGGAGACGGAAAGAGAGAAACATTCAATTACACAATTTCCCTGCCACAAAATTTTAAAGTTCCATGCTTCAAGGGCTTCATCAAATAAGTGAGAGCACCTTATTTTTAACCCTTGGTTTTCCTCTTTAAAGGTTGGGACCTTGTACCTTTTATGAGTTGTCCTATAATTGTATCTGCTTGTAAATTGACTCACCAGTGTCTAACTAAATTCAATTAAAAAATATCTATACGTCTTCCCTCTGTGCATGACTGATTTCTTCACAATAAAGTCCACTTAACCAATCCTTTTCTAAAACCTTCTTCTATTTTTACCTTAAAACTCTATTCATGATTTTGTAACCGAATCATGTCGTTGTTAGTTGTTGTGGAGTTGGCTCTGACTCATGGTGACTCATGTACAACAGAACGAAACGTTGCCCATTCCCATACCATCTTCATGATCGTTGGTGTGCTTGAGTCCATTGAGTCATACATCTGACCAGTGTCAATGCAATGGTTCTCTCCTGAGATTGAATGCTGCCTTTCTTAGCTGCCTGGCATACCTGGTCTCCTCTCTCTTCAGAATGCCATCTACAGTGATCATGGTGATATAAGCACCTTGCAGATTCTTATAACAGAGGTTTATGCATTACTGTGCAAAGTTCTGCGCACCTGCTAAGAATAAATGGCTTTTGGGGATGATTTAAGAAGAGCACTCGATTAATCTGGAGACCTAGCTCAAGTTCAGGTTCTGTTAATAATGTTATATATTTTTCAGTAACGTTAGACAAAGTAACTAACCTTTCTTGGCATCCATTTTTAAATTCTCCTTTAACTAGCAATGATGTTTTCAGGTTTTATTTGTTTTCTTTGAAAGACTTTGTACAGGAAATATATGCCAATATGCTTTGAAAATGTTACGCAGGTGTTGATAATGCTTTATGATCACAAAGACGAAAATAATGATGCAATTGATTTAATCATGTAGAAATAACTGACCACGTGGTGTTTGAATATGTTTTATCTTTTTGCCATGCACAAGTTTTCCTGTCTACATGAGAACCATGCTGTTAGGATGAATTACCACAAGGGAGCAGACCTGAGAGACTCCTCACTCCATAAATAGCCTACTCATCTGAGGTCTTCACTAAACTCCAGTATATATCAAATACGCTAGGATATTTTTAAGGGTAAATTTAAATACTTCCAAATAATATAATGAAAATTAAATACAGTGTTTCATTTTTTCAACAAAGCATTTGAGAAAGTCTTTTGTGATAAGATGCTTTGTAGGCACTTTCAACACAAACTGTCTCACATGAAGCTGCCACCATCTGCTCCCTTACCCAGACTTACTTCTCTCCTATGCTCCAACTGAGTACAATCTCCACGAGCTCACCTGCCCAAATAAGAAAACTGCCGAGTTCTCTGCTTCCCTGCCTACATCTCAGACTCCTCTCGGCCCTGCCTCTTCCGTGCTCATTGTCATTGCTCTTGTGCAAGCACCGTCATTGATCTAGACCATTACAGACTTCCTAGCTCTTCATCACTCCACCTCCTGCAGCTAACCCCCCAATTGATAATTCTATCCGCTGACAGAATGTTGTTGTTAGCTGCCTTCAAGTCAGTTCCAACGCAAAGCAACTCCATGTACGACAGAACAAAACACTGCCTTTTCCTGCACCGTCCTCACAATCATTGCTATGTTTGAGTCCATTGTTGCAGCCACTGTGTCAGTCGATCTCATTGAGGGTCTTCTTTTTCATTAGCCCTCTACTTTACCAAGCATGATGTCCCTCTCCAGCGACTTGTCCCTCCTGACAACATGTCCAAAGTATGTGAGACCAAAGAAGAATTGATGCCTTTAAATTAGGATGTTAGTGAAGAATATTGATTATACCATGGACTGTCAGAAGAATGAACAAATCTGTCTTGCAAGAAGTACAACCAGAATGCTCCTTAGAAGTGAGGATGGCAAGACTTCATCTCACATACTTTGAGAATGTTATCAGGAGAGCCCAGTTCCTAGAGAAGGACATCATGCTTGGTAAAGTACCGGGTCAGCAAAAAAGAGGAAGACCCTCAACGAGATGGATTGACACAGTGGCTGCAACAATGGGCTCAAGCATAGCAATGATTTTGAGGATGCGCAGGACCGGGCAGTGTTTCCTTCTGTTGTACATAGAGTTGCTATGAGTCGGAACTGACTCGACAGCACCTAACAATGACAACTCAGCCTCTAGCACTCCACGCTATTTGCTGTTCTCTAACATGATGCCCAGAACGCTCTGTGTCTGAAGATGTCCTTACACTCTTCTCTCTGAGTTAGGGTTAGAAGTTTAGTATTTTAAGAGATACTGGAAAATTTAAATGTATGTGGAGGAGCTCAAAGGATCTGGATACTGTGCTTTTGAAGAATGCTTGAGAAACATGATTTTTGTTGTTTTGGGACGAGTTCTTGTTTACTGTTTTGTTTGGTCTAGAGGCAGTAAATCAAGGTTTGATGGCTGCCTTTTAATATAGTATGTAAAGATTTCCCTGTAGTCCATGGACAGACTCATCCTTTATAATACCACAGAATTTGAATAAATGAGTGGAATTTATACAAACGCAGGCTTTGTCTCAGTATTTTTTTTTTTCCCAAAAAAAGAGAGTTTCCATTCCCATTGTGAAAACAGAACAGCAAGACATTGCTTACCTTGGCCTTCATATACAGGCGTTCTTCAGGCCTCATACTCTGCACTATCTTTAGGAGTATTTACTGAGAAGCAGAGAGAGATGGAGAAAGGTAGATGTAGCAGAGCCAGGATCCCAACCCCATCCAGGCTGAAATGAAGCTTGCATTCTTCCCAGAGCGCTGTGCTCGGGGCCTTGCCCTGGGGGTAACCGCAGAGCTGCCAGCTGCCCATTTATTAAAGACATGCCAAAGGGATTTCTGCACTGGCTGGAGGGAAGAAATTAGTGGTTACAGAAAAGTTCTGTTTCAATGTTAAGATTTGTTAATTTGATAGACTAACCCATTGCCATGAAATTGATTCCGACTCCTGGACAGAGTAGAACAGCTCCATAGGGTTTCCAAGGCTGTAACCTTTACAGACGCAGATGGCTACATCTTTCTCCCCCGGAGCAGCTGGTGGCCTCGAGCTGCTGACCTTTTGGTTAGCAGATGAGCAATTAACTACAGAGCCAGCAGGACACCTTTGATAGGCAACAAGTACTCATATTAGTTTTACTAGTTTGATAGACTAGTAAAACTAATATGAGTACTTTTTGTTGTTGTTGGGTGCCATTGAATCAATTCCAACTCTTGGTGACCCTATGTGACAGAGTAGAACTGCCTCATAAGGTTTCCTAGGCTGTAGTCTTTACAGGAGCAGATCGCCAGCTCTTTCTCCCAAGGAGCCACTGGGTGGGTTCGAACTGCCAACCTTTCAGTTAGCAGCTGAGCACTTAACTGCTGCGCCATCTCCTTAAATTTCTATTTTGTTTTGTTTAGTTTCCAAATGTATTGTTAAAAGTGGCCTCAGATGAAGGTAAGTTCTCTGCTCTTTCCAGAGAATATTATTAATACAGGGAAACGGATGCCCGTTCCTCTGTCTCTTGCTCCCATACGCTTTCCCAAAGCCTTCTGTTAAAATTCGCCTCGGGAGATGAATGGTAATATATTTTCATGACTTCTATAGTACAGAATTAGCCTGTATAATGGCACCCTGGCCATAAAATTCAACACGCCAAGCTCTCTGTTCCAGGCTCCTCCGCAGCTTCTTCGTTGTCCACTAGAATTATTTCCTCACTGATAAATTCTTCTTTGACACCAAATTTGTCCAAAAGCTTACAAAAGCAAAGCTTGTGGATGGCATTTCCCTTATGTTAAATTGTTCTGCATGCTTCACAGCTTAGGAGTAAATGGAAAAGTCAAGGGTAAGTTTGTGCTGTAAAAACAGAAGAGCCTGCAAAAGGAAGAGGGTGGGTCTCTTAAAAACTCCTCCTGGCCATGGTCACCTTACGAAACAAGATCTGAACGCAGGAGCTCAGAAGTACAAGGGGAGCACAAGCCTGGTCAGCACTTTATCTGATTCAAAGGGTACAAGAAATGCTCTGCCTTTTTAATAACACTGCATTCTGGGACTCGGGCAGACATGGCAATGGCAGCATGCCTGTCTGTTTTCCCACTTTTGCCTATTCTGTAATATTCTTTGGACTCAGGCAGACATGGCTGTGGCAGCATGCTTGTCCGTTTCCCACTTTTGCCTTTCTGAATATATGATGAATGAAACTTTCTTTTGCTTTAAAAAAAACAAAACACTGCATTCTGTCATGGGCAGTTTTGTCATTATATGCATACAGTCCTTTTCTAAGCAAAGTAAACGCCAATAAATAGTAAACTCATTGACATTCTAAGAAACTTGGGAATGTACTTTTTCTTTCTTTCTTTTTTTGTGCTTTAGGTGAAAGTTTACAGCTTGAGTTAATTTCTCATTCAAAAATTTATACATATATTTTGTGTGACAATGGTTGCAAGCCCCACAATGTGACAGCCTGAGTTCCCTGTGTCCATTGGTCCAGTTCCTCTCCTTTCGTGCCTTCTCGTCCTGCTTTTGGACAGGAGATGACCATTTGATCTCGTATATTTGATTGAACTAAGAAGTACGTTCCTCACGTGTATTATTTTCTGTTTTATAGCCCTGTCTAATCTTTGTCTGAAAAGTGGGCTTTGGGAATGGTTTCAGTTTGAGTTAGCAGAGTGTCCAGGGACCATAGTTTCAGGGGTTCCTCAGTCTCAAAGCATCTATTAAAGGTCCACCAGTATAACTTGGGAGGAGTGGGTATCAGGTGATTAAACTGAGTTTGCCTTTTTCAGCCACTTTTTCTGATATTTGCTCAGCTTAATATACCGCTCCATCCATCCTCCTGGCTTGATCCTGGTTCCAACATTCCAGAGTTGGCAGCCAAGCTAGCGTGATCACCCTATGCTTGAGGTTCTCCTTTTCCTTCTAAAATTACCATCAGCTGAACAAAACTGCTAGCTTCCGTTTAAACCTTGTTGTTCACATTTAAATCACCTTGAGTTTGTTGGCGCGCAGCCATCCTTTTATTATCCCACTGCACGTTTATGCCACCTAGAAAAGGTTGTCTTGGGCATCTTATTGAGTGAATTTTCCAAAAGGATGTCAGTAATTTGCTTTTGTAGTCCTATCCTTACAGACTCAAACATCTTCAATGGGTGTTGCACACACCTCCCTTCCTGTGGTCAGTCAGCCTTCCCATCCGTTAAGCGTCAGCTGGAGAAGGTGGTGATGGTAGTTCAAGGCTACACATACCATCGAGTTCTGAGTCATCAATATTTCAGGAGAAGGAAAACGAACAGATGCTGCTATAGTATCTGGCATGGCCCTCACTCTGCCAGGCCTAAGACTTAGAAGAATGCCATAAGTAAGTAAAGGCTGAGTTAGTGCCAAACAGCAAGGTCCCAGTAGGCTGACTTGAAAGCAGGAACAGATAGTCAATCAGAAAACAAGGCCCTGAATGTTCTGGAAACCTTCAGAATTGGCAAACAAGATGCAACATCACAATACATCCAGAGAGAATGCTGACATTCAGAATTGAAATAATCTCCATATTATATGTAACACTAAGCAGAACCAAAAAATTAATTAACTGCTTATTCAGTGTACAACCTTATTTGTTTTTAGTTTTGTTTTTTTCCTCACTTAAAAGGAAAACCATATCACTAGTAACTAGATATTAAATTCATTAGAGAATCTCAAATAACGGCATTAATTAGTTTACCATATCTAAAAAGTATTAATTTTGCATTTCACAGGTAGCGAACTCGACCAGAATCTATTTGGTGATATTCAAGAAAGACGAAGTAGTCTCTGCTTTCAAGGAGTTTATAATCTAGTACAGGAAAAAATAATCAGAGCTCATAATGTGTATATAACATGTGTATAAATGTTTGAATGATAAGTTATCTTGAGCTGTAAACTTTCACCTAAAGCGCAATTTAAAGAAAAAGAAAACCCCATGGAGCACATTTTACTCTGACAGTGTTGCAGAGTCAGAGTCTACTACAACGCAATTGTTTTTGTTTGTTTGTTTTCTTTTTCAGATGACTACAAAAACCCAGCTCTTTACCAACAGGTTATGCCACATATGAAGCGTATGGTAAACCTCCCGGCTGAGTTTAGGGCAAACACTAGGTAGAAAGTGGATTCAGTTGTGTAGTGCGAGCCAGCTTTAAGAACATTGTACCAATCACTTGTGTCAAAAACTTAGTGTTAATCAACCGTGTCACAAAGAAAAAGGGGTTCCACTACCTGGCCAGGTACAACACAGGAAATGGGTGTGGAGTTGGGGCCGCAGAGGAGAGTGAGTTGTCAAATGATGGGGCCCAAGCTCAAGGGCAACGTTAGCTTAGGGCTTGTAGCGCAGATGGCAAGGGCGGCACTTTGCAAAGCAAACACAAGAAGACCCTTCCTCCCACCCGGACCTCAGTCTCTTCTCTGCTCCTCCCATTTCCTCACTGGCTACTTCCCCGTTAACTTCTGCTCTGCTCCACCATGCCAGCCGGCCGTTCAGCTGAAACAACGTACCACTTCTTGATTTCTGTTCTTCGGGCTGTAAGTTAACATGGTATACAGGCTGCTGTAATTTTTTTAAAATAGGAACTGTGGGAGTTAGGGCTACAGAGTTTCAGATTTTTTAATTTTAAAAGGTACTTTCCCCTCAAGTTTTGTAATAATAAAAATGATTTTATGAGTGTATTTTGCTATTCCAAACTAAAAAGAAGAAATCCATTTCATCAAAAACTGACCCAAGTCTGAATGGCCCTTAATTTCTCCTTCCATTCACACATTCATAAACATGAATGCTTTCCTTAACCATTGTTAAGGAGAAAAAAAATTAAAGTTGAAATAAGTAGTTAAAACAATACAAATTAAAAAATTTGCAATCACTGTTTAACTGTCGGCATTATGTGTAAAGCAAATGCGTTTCCTGATTATTTTATATGCACCTCAGATGGTGCACTCTGTCCTCTGTTCCTATGGTCCATGCCATCTCTTATCATAGCACAAACCGCCCCCCTCACCATGCATGGATGCTAACCCCTCCATGTCCCCATGTGCCCTAAGCTCCAGGACACAAGGCCTGGGCTCTGGCTTCACTTTTATTTTGCTAAACTTCATGTGGCAGCTCCGGGCACATTGAATATACATTGCCATTGTTACTGCTGTGATGGTGTTTGGTTTTGCTGTTGGTTTTTGTCCCAATTATCTAGACAGAAATACACAAGTGAATGGCTTTAACAAAGAGAGATTTATTCTCTCACAGTCTGGAAGTCCAAATTCAGGGTGCCAGCTCCAGAGGAAGGCTTTCTCTCTCTGTTGGCTCTGGAGGAAGGTCTTTGTCATTAATCTCCCCCTGGCTAGGAGTTTCTCCATACAGGAACCCCAGGTCTAAAGAACTCTCTCTGCTCCCGTTGCTTCTTTGTTGGTGGTATGAGGTCCCCATGTCTCTCTGCTTACTTCTCTCTTTTATATCACAAAATAGATTGGCTTAAGACACAACCTAATCTTGTAGATTGAGTCCTGCCTCATTAACATATCTTTCTCTAATCCCACCTCATCAACATCCATCATAGAGATAGGATTTACAACACACAGGGAAATCACATCTGATGACAAAATGGTAGACAATCCCACAATACTGGGAATCACGGCCTAGCCAAGTTGACAGACATTTTTGAGGGACACGATTCAGTCCATGACAGGTTTTGTTATTGTTGATGAAGATGATGACCATGATGGGGGTGATGATGATGATGATGATTATAGAGTCGGATGATGTTGGGAAAACATACACGATGCAGTTCCTGGTTTCAAGAAGCTGACAGACACAGAAACAGATTAATAGGATACACAATGTAATTTATTATAGTAATAGTAAGTGGAAGTTCTTTTTCATAACTGATTAGAGGAAATGGGAACACTTCAGCCAAGATGAAATTTAAGCTGGATCTTGAAAGAGAAGAGGAGCTTACTAAGAAGTGACATGGAAAGAGGGGGTAACCAGGAGGAAGGAAAAGCTTACACCATGAAATAGAACTGTGCAATAGGCCAAATTTGAGAAATGGGAAAATCTGAATATATCTGAGATCTAGAAATATTAGGGTGGAGGAATTGAGAGAGGATTCTTGAGGAAGATAGTAAATTTTTGGTTTTACGCATTTACTTGCAGCGGCCAAATTCATATTTCATTCTGAACTTTCTTCTTTTAGATATACTCAGAAGGAGGCTAAGGGTTTTCCATTGGCTTATTCAAATTCATCCTTTTTATTTTTTGTAACCAGAATGATTTAATTTAAGTTTACTATCTGACAGATACTCTCAGCATGTATTCATCATATATTCACCCAGAAAATTATCTTTGTGTTTTAGTATTGTTGAATGAAGTGTAGATGTTCTAATGCCTTTTAAAAAATCTTTATGCTACTTTATTTTTCAAGTATTGTTGTGATTGCATATTTTCTGAGAAAATGAAATAGTATGTGCAATACCATGTTGCTGTTGCCATATAAAAAAGCTGCTTAATGTGGAAATCAAATTTTCTCTCTATAAATCTCATGTAAGTGCTGATAGTATATATTGCTTCCTCTCTTGTCTTGTATAAAGACAGAAACCATAGCACCCTCACCTACAAACATGGAATTAAAAATAGTTTCTACTTCACAAGATTGGTATAAGAATTAAGCAAGCCATGAATATCTTGAGCAATTTTCAATGTATTAAGCACTTTTTATAGACATTCTAGCAATTTTTAATGGATTAAATATGCAAATATCTTGTCTTAGCAACTTAAAAAATATGAATGGCGAAAGCAGTTACTGGAGGTTATAGGAGGGTTGATCCCAAAAATGTGGACCAATTATACTTTAATATACAGAACTGGATATTTAAATATTTGGAATATACTCATTTTTTCTAATGATAGCAACATAACATTAGCCTGGAGGAGGGAGACTCATATAAAAATATTAAAATTTTAATAATACTTTCAGGGGATAAAATTCCAAAAGTCTGGCTGCTTCAAATTAGAAGTTCAATTAGATAGAACCCATTTAATATCAAAAAAATTCTTCATGTCAGCTTGGTTCATTATCAATACCAAAGTATGGCAACACATGTAGAGTTCTTTGATGTTCTCAGAAGTTCAATGTCTTAGTTTGTTAGGTTTGCTGTAACATAAACACCACAAGTGAGTGGTTTTTAAGAACAGAAATGTATTTCTCACAGTTTAGGTGACTAGAAGTCTGAATTCAGGGCACTCGCTCTGGAGGAAGGCTTAATCTCTCTGGAGGAAAATCCCTGTCTGAGCTTCTGAGCCCCGATGTTCCTCGGTTCCTTGGTGATCCTCACATGGCATCTATCTTCTCCAATTTGTCCTTAATTCTGTGTCTAAACAAAAATGAGTTAATTCCAACTCATAGCGACCCTATAGGACAGAGTAGAACTGCCCTACAAGGTTTCCAAGACTATAAATCTTTACAGAAGAAGACTGCCACATCTTTCTCCCTTGGAGCTGCTGGTGAGTTCAAACTGCCAACCATTCAGTTAGCAGTCAAGCACTTAACCATTGCACCACCAGCGTTCCTCTTCTGTCTCTAATCTGCTCTTTTTATAACTTGGAAGTGATTAGGTTTAGGACCCACCATACACTGATATGGCCTCCTTAACATAACAAAGAAGACTTTATTCCCAAATGGGATCACATCCACAGGTATAAGGGTTAGGGATCCATCACAAATTTTGGAGGGACACAATTCAATCCATAACACCCAGAATTATGTATAATTTCTCTGTATTTCACCAAAAGGAATACAGTGGCTCTGAGTTGCACGACTCCTTTCCTGCCTCCAGACTAGTACAGGGAGGTGTTGAGATGAAAATAAGGCTATCTTTACCTATATGCTTTCCACAGTCATGCCTTGGAAGCTTCATTTAATGACATTTACTGAGCCTTTAAAAATAATTCTTTATAACCAAAAAATCCATTGCTCTTGAGTTGATTCCAACTCATAGCCACCCTATGGAGCAGAGTAGAACTGCTCCATACGGTTTCCAAGGAATGCCTAGTGGAATCGAACTGCTGAACTTTTGATTAGAAGCTATAGCTCTTAACCACTATGCCCCAAGTGTTTCCAATTTTTTATAAGAAAGAAAAATAATTATAGACATAATATTCATCTCTCCCCACTATCTAGTATAATTGTAATAAAGTACACATGGTTTAAAGCCTGGAGTTAAAGACCATTATTTGTGAATGGGCCAGTCTGCTTACTACCAACTATACCAGTCCAGTCATAAGTATTCATGTCTTTTTGTATTAATCTGAACACTCAGGAAAATTTAATAATTGCTTCAGAGTGCAACATGGTTCCTCGACTAGTGCAATATTTCTTAAGATACATAATCAGATGAAAGACTTGGAGATAAAGCATGAAAAAAGTTGACATACATGCCACACTTATGCTATTATTTCTTTTTCATTCCTATGAAAATCAATTACATGCTTCAGGCCTCTGGATAGAGAATCCTGTACTTTCTGAAAATGGAAGGAGTAGAATGTCTATCCCTCTTATATATACAAGATCCCCTTTCCTTTCTCTCCACCCCTCATTGCAATCATTAATTTCATAACCTTCAGTAAAATGGGCTGTCAGGGATTTCTCTCTATTAGAAGAAAAATATGCCACTCATTTCCATAGGGAATAGGTAATGCAGGCTGAAAAATGTGATCATGCAGAGAGAGACACTCCCTCAATTCCATTTGACACCTGGAAGAAAGTGATATTCATTTCATCTTCCCATTGTAGATACTGGAAGGCAACAATAAGGAAATATATTCTGGGCTTTTTAGGTAAGAAGACAAGGCCATAAGAAGTTTTCTTCTGAACTGTGGTCCACTATTGCAGGTTTTATTGTTGGTGGTGGTATGGGTGTTATTAGTGTTGATCTGAGAAGAATTTCCCAAATGTTGTAGGATGATTGCAAATTAGAACTCACAATACAATTGTAGAACCCTATTCTCAACTCCAGGCCTTAAAACTTTGCAAATATTAGTGATACAGAATCAGAAACTAAAGTATAAATCATTATTAGTCTTTGTTCTTTCTCTTTATCATTCCCATCAAGAAAATTTCATTTTTCAAATGTCGGTTGGAAATGGTCATGAATAAATCAGATTAAATATAATGTGGCTGACTGTTATTCCCATGAAATTACAATATAATTCGCATTAGAGACCTAACATTAATCCCACTTACTAAAATAAAAGTCATCTAATCATGAATCAGTCAACCAGGCAAGGTAGTGAGATTCTTGAAGTGAGAAATATCCAGGAACTAGAAGACTTCTTACTGAAAATACTGTAATATAGGAAACATTAAGGAAAACGTTGAGTAAACTAATGGGTGAATCAATTTATCCTAAAGTCTCTGCCTATCTTGGCATTTGTTATGGGTTGAATTGTGTCCCACAAAAGACATACTGAAGTCATAATTTTGTAACTGTGCACATGCCCTTGTTTGGAAATAGAATCTTTGAATATGTTATCAGTTAACATAAAGTCATACTGTAGTAAGATAGGCCCTAGTCCCACATGAATAGCATCCTGTAAGAGATGAGAAGAGCCACAGACATACAGGCAGGATGAGATAATGGCCAGGTAAAGATGTAACAGCAAGCCAGGAAGGCCTTGAGTTATCAGAAGTTAGGACAGACAAGAAAGGATCTTCCACCAGAGTCCTCAGAGTGTGCATGGTCATGTCAACACCCTGAAATCGAACTTCTAGAAACAGAACTTCTTCCAGAACTTTGGGACAATCAATTTATATTCTTACAAGCAGCCCAGTTTGTAGGATTTTGTTATAGAAGCTCCATGAAACTAATACAGCATTCTATGTTTCTATGAAAAACTAACTTAAAGTAAAAGATTAGAGCTGCTCAAGATTATTGCAAGGCATGAAGAATTTGTGAGAAGAACGGTTTAGTAGAGAAAATCAACTCATATTATCAAGACCTAATTGTTGTTGTCATTGTCGTTGTCAGGTGCCATCGAGTCGATTCCGACTCGTAGCAACCCTGTGTACAACAGAATGAAACACTACCCAGTCCTGCACCATCCTCACAATGGTTGTTACATTTGAGCCCATTGTTGTGCCACTGTGTAAATCCATCTCGTTGAGGCTGTTCCTCTTTTTAGCTGACCCTCTACTGTACCAATCATGATGTCCTTCTCCAGGGGACAGGTCCCTCTTGATAACATGTCCAGGGTACTTCAGACAATCTCACCATCCTCACTTCCAAGGAGTACTCTGGCTGTATTTCTTTCAAGACATAGGTATTGATTGTGGATCCAAGTAAAATGACATCCTTGACAACTTCAATTTTTTCTCCATTTATCATGATGTTGCTTATTGGTTCAGTTGTGAGGATTTTTGTTTTATTTATGTTGAGGTGTAATCCATACTGAAGGCTGTGGTCTTTGATCTTCATCAGTAAGTGCTTCAAGTTCTCTTCACTTTTAGCAAGCAAGGTCGTGTCATATGCATAATGCAGGTTGTTAGAGTCTTCCTCCAATCCTGATGCCCAGTTCTTCTTCATACAGTCCATCTTCTCGGATTATTTGCACAGCATACAGATTGAATACGTATGGTGAAAGAATGCAACCCTGACGCACGCCTTTCCTGACTTTAAACACACAGTATCCCCTTGTTCTGTCCGAACAACTGCCTCTTGATCTATATACAGGTTCCTCATGAGCACAGTTAAGTGTTCAGGAATTTCCATTCTTTACAGTGTTATCCAGAATTTGTTATGATCCACACATTTGAATGCCTGAGCGTAATCAATAAAACACAGGTAAACATCTTTCTGGTATTCTCTGCTTTCACCCAGGATCCATCTGACATCAGCAATGATATCCCCGGTTCCCTGTCCTCTTCTGAATCCGGCCTGAATTTCTGGCAATTCCCTTTTGCTGAAGATTGTTCAAAAGTGGCAGGGCGCCATGAGTCACAGTTTGCTTTATAGTGGCTTTTTGTTTTTTTTAAATTTCTCCTTATAGGTAGTGACGTCCACTGTGAAACGGAAAACAGTGCTGCCAGAAAATGTACTTTGTTGGTGCTTTAAGGTCAACCATTAAATTTTCTGTATGCATTTTCCTTTCCTTTATTTCCATATCTTTGTTACAGTTCTCTTTCACATAAAGCTAAATCTACTCTTTCATCACCAAGGCAGTAAAAATGTTAATTTAAGGGAAGAGGAGGAGGAAAGCAAGTCAGCACTTTACCATGGCCAATCTCCGATTCTCATCAGTCGTTTTACTTGAGTGATGATTTTCATTTTGAAATATTCCAAACACCACAACAATAGAGATTAACAAAACAAACACCAGAGGCCCCCTCATCCTGCTCTCCCTCATCCTAGCATTTGGCAAAACTGATTTTTAAAATGAATAGAACATTGTTGAGGGAGTTGAAGCCACAGAGTAACCCCCTCATACCTCATGCCTCTCTTCTACTGTGAGGGGTTTGATTTTTCAGTCTCATACACACACTTGTGCTATTAGTACATATGTATTTATATATAAAACGATCTCATATTTTTTATATAAATGGTATAACGCATGTGAAAGCTGGACAATGAAAAAGGAAGATCAAAGGAGAGTTGACACATTTGAATTGTGATGTTGACAAAGAATACTGAATATATAATGGACTGCCAGAAGAATGAACAAATATATTTTGGAGGAAGTACAGCTAGAATGCTCCTTATAAGCAAGGATGGTGAAACTTCGTCTCACATACTTCTGACAAGTTATGATGTAGTTTGGCAGTCATATAATGACTTCCATGATGAGATTTGATATAATGTGATCACCACCATGATGGGATCTGCTGTGAGTAGCCAATCAGTTGAAAGGGAATTTCCTTGGGCGTGTGGCCTGCATCCAATATAGGTGGACTTTCTGGCAAGGCTCGAGGGCTTTTGATTGCTCTGGATCCTGTAGCTGGCTCCTGTTCATCTGACCTCTGGTTCTTGGGACTTGAGCTAGCAGTTTATCTGCCATCTTTCCTGCTGATCTTGTGATTCATCTGTCTTCACAGCCTGTGAGCCAGAGCCTTGCTGTCTGACCTGCTGATCTTGGGTTCACCAGCCCCTGTAGCTACGTGAATCAGGAGAAGCCTCCAGCCTTGGGACATTCCAGCCTCTACAGCCGTGTGAGCCATTTCCTTGATATAAATCTCTCTGTATAGGTATTTATACTCTTTACTGGTTTTGCTTCTCTAGAGAACCCAGCCTAAAGCACATGTATAGAAGAACACTGTTGATAAGATTCTGCCCTACACCTCAAACCCACACACCACCTAGGATGTTCCAGGTAGGCAGGCAAAGATCCTTGCATGGAAAGCAGAAAAGGAAAAGAAAACACTCTGTTTGAGCTGTGTGTTTTGGAGCCTACAATTAGAAGATGGACACAGTGGCTGCAACAATGGGCTCAAGCACAACCACGATCGTGAGGATGGCGCAGGACCGGGCAGTGTTTCATTCTATTGTACGTAGGGTCGCTGTGAGTCGGAACTGACTTGACGGCAGCTAACAACAACACAATTAGTACGAACCATGTCATTCATGTACTTAGTTCTACATATCCTGTGTCCTGCTATCCATTTCCTCTAGTTTGCTTGGGGTGAAGAGGAGTTGTTTATAAACCCAAGGCTAGTAAGAAGCCAGAAAAAGTACATCAAGGGGAAAAATAGAAGCTGTCAAGTCATCGAGTAGTATAAAGTGGCATCCAAGAATCAATCAAATAGCAGAATTCTGGATTCCTCTGCTAACCAGGCCCAGTTTGCTCTTTCCACAAAACCATTCCCTAGAAAGGCAGGGAAGAGAGAGAGAGAATGTGTCCTGTATTAATAGCAGTGTGAGAACCTTAGTCCATTTTTCTCCATGTAGAGAGAAATGCATGACGGATTCTGGTGTCCCAGATTAGAGACGGGCTATTTTATATGCTACACATTTTGCCTCAGAGTATGGAGCCTCGAATGAACAACATGAACAGCCACAGCTGTTATTTCCACTGCTTCAGAAACTACAACCCTAAAATAAATCCCACACTTAATTAGCAATTCAGATATTGCATAAAATATTTCTCTGCTCCAATTTTTTCAGCTGATAAAAATTCCATTTTTTTTAATAAAAAGGAAGACAACTAAAATATTATAGGTCCAAGGAGAAAACAGAAATAAAATTGATTTTAATTGTAGTTTTTTCCCCTAAAGGAAAACAATTTTCCTCATGTAAAGTATGTTCAGGGATCACTAAAATTTTGCAATTGGAATTGAACAACAGCTGCCTGGCATCTCCACAAAAGAAGGAAAAAAAATGTACACTGTCTAAAGAATATGCTATAAACTGTTAAAACATAAAACTTCCTGTTGGTTTTAAATTTACAAATGCCAGAATACTCTTTAAAGACAGATGAAAAGTAGATGTATATGTACATATTTAATTTCTTTGGTCACTGTTGGCTTAATCATCCCAGATGCTATCAAGACATTTTCTTTTCCTTGCTTCTTATCCACCCTGTTACAGACTGAATTGTGTCCCCTAAAAAGATCTGTTGAAGTCCTAACCCCCAGTGCCTATCAATGTGTTATGAAATAGGGTCTTTGAAGATGTGATCAGTTAAGTTAATGTGAGATCATACTGGAGTAGGGTGGGTTGATCCCATCTGAGTGTTGTCCTCATACAGGAGGAGAAGAGACACAGACAGAGGAAGGATGTCATGTGAAAGTGTATCTACAAGCCACGGAAGGCCCTGGGCCACCAGAAGCTGAGAGACAGACTAGAAAGCCTCTTCCCCTGAAGAAAAGAGCATGAGGCTGCTGACACCATGAATTCAGACTCTCAGCCTCCAGAACCGTGAAGGAATAAATCTCTGTTCTTATAAGCCACCCACTTTGTGGTATTTTGTTATGGCAGCCTAGGAAAATAAAACATACCTCATACCCTCAAACCTGAATAAGACGAAGTGCCAGTATAGTTTGTGTGTGCACGCGCGCCCAAGCACAATCACTCCTTAGCTCTTCTCACTTTCTCTAACCCTAATGCATATGTGTTGAGGAGACCGATATTAAAGAGTATCCGCATGGCACTCAAGCTTAGCGGCCATTAAACACTTAATAAGAAGGCAGCTGAAGCTCTCTACCAGCTAAATTGCGATCCCTGGGCGGTCTTTTCTTTACTGGCCACCTTGGTCTCTTGCCTTCATTCACAGTGCAGTTAGATGACAACCCCTGCTGCTTCTCAAGCCTGCTGTAATGATACGGTCCCAGGCATTTTAGCAGACTCAGCACTGACAAAAACCTCAGCTGAGTGTTAGGAGTCGTGGGCTGGGAGGGAAAACAGGGTAGGAATCAATGTACTGAATGAGATGAGGTCTTTGCTACCTACAATTTCTACCTTGTCATTGATTTCTTCTGAGCGAAAGATAGAATGCCTCAGGAACAAAGGGCTCTTCTCCCCTGAGAGAACTAAAGCATCCTGGTTAACTAGCTAGGCAAGACTGCCCACTGTTCCTTGAGAATTATGCATGCTGGCAATTTGTCACATTACAGCCCTGAACTTCCACGTTAGAAATAACAATGATTTGGTACAGCCACATGGCCCATCTGTGGCCATCTCCGCAGCTTTGTACACTGTTCCACTGCTGACTCCTTGGGCCCTTCCACACTTCCCTCCAATGTCTTGTGATCAAAGTTGGTGGCTGTCTTTGAAAACAACTTGGCTGGGTTTATGACATTATTCTTTTTATGTTTTTGAAAATTTTTTCCCATACAAAAATTTATATATACATTGTTATGAGACTCTAATTGCTCTCCAAATACTGTGACAGCACACTCCTCCTTTCCACTCCCGATACCCCATGTCCATTCAACCAGCTCCTAACCCTCTCTACCTTTGCATCTCACCTCCGGACGGAAGCTGCCCATTTAGTCACTTATATCTACTTGAGCTAAGAGGCGCACTCCTCATGAGTATCACTTTCTGTCCCACAGCCTAGTCTAATCCTTGTCTGAAGAGTTGGCCTCGGAAATTGTTTTAGTTCTGGGCTAATAGAGAATCCAGGGGCCATGCTTTCCGGGGTTCCTCCAGTCTCAGTCAGACCATTAAGTCTGGTCTTCTTACTAGAATTTGAGTTCTGCACCCCATCTTTCTCCTGCTCCATCCTGGACTCTGTTGTGTTCCCTGTCAGGGCCGTCATTGGTGGTAGCTGGACACCTTCTAGTTTTTCTGGTCTCAGGGTGATGAAGTCTCTGGTTTATGTGGTCCTCTCTGTCTCTTGGGCTAATACTTTCCTTGTGTCTTTGGTGTTCTTCATTCTCCTTTACTCGAGATGATTGGGACCAACTGATGTATCTTAGATGACCGCTTGAAAGCTTTTAAGACCCCAGATGCCACTCACCAGAGTAGAATGCAGAACATTTTCTTAATAAACTTTGTTATGCCAATTGACCTAGATGTCCCCTGAAAGCATGGTCCCCAGACCCCTACCCCTGCTACTCTGTCCCTCGAAGTGTTTGATTGTATTCAGGAAACTTCTTAGCTTTGGTTTAATCCAGTTGTGCTGACTTCCCCTATAGTGTGAGCTGTCCCTCCCTTCACCTAAGATAATTCTTATCTACTATCTAGTTAGCAAATGACCCCCACCCTCCCTCCCCACCCTCATAACCATCAAAGAATGTTTTCTTCTGTGTTTAAACCTTTTCTTGAGTTCTTATAATAGTGGACTTACACAATATTTGTTCTTCTGTGACTGACTAAATTCACTCAGCATAATGACCTCTAGCTTCCTCCATGTTATGTTTCACGGCTTCATGGTTGTTCTTTATCGTTGAGTAGTATTCCATTGTGTGGATATACCATAGTTTGTTTATCCATTTGTCCATTGATGGGCACCTAGGTTGTTTCCATATTTTTACTATTGTGAATACTGCTGCGGTGAACATGACTGTGCATATATCTATTCTTGTGACAGCTCTTATTTCTCTAGGATATATTCCAAGGAGCCGGATAGCTGGATCATATGGTACTTCTATTTCTAGCTTTTTAAGGAAGTGCCAAATAGATTTCCAAAGTGGTTGTACCATTTTACATTCCCACCAACAGTGTATATGTGTTCCAGTCTCTCCACAACCTCTCCAGAATTTATCATTTTGTGTTTTTTTGATTAATGCTAGCCTTGTTGGCGTGAGATGATATCTCACTGCAGTTTTGATCTGCATTTCTCTAATGGCTAATGATCGTGAACATTTCTTCGTGTGTATGTTAGCTGCCTGAATATCTTCTTTGGCAAAGTGTCTGTTCATATCCTTTGTCCATTTTTTAATTGGGTTATTTGTCTTTCTGTTGTTGAGGTTTTCCAGTATCGTGTAGATTTAAGAGATTAGATGCTGATCAGATTTGTCGTAGCCAAAAATTTTTTCCCAGTCTGTAGGTTGTCTTTTGATTCTTTTGGTGAAGTCTGTTGATGAGCATAAGTGTTTGATTTTCAGGAGCTCCCATTTATCTAGTCTCTCTTCTGGTGCTTGTGCATTGTTACTTATGGTTCATATTGTCTTTATGCCATGTATTAGGGCTCCTAGTGTTGTCCCTGTTTTTTCTTCCTTCATCTTTACCGTTTTTGATTTATATTTAAGTCTTTGATCCATTTTGAGTTAGTTTTTGTGCATGGTGTGAGGTATGGGTCTTGTTTCAGTTTTTTGCAGGTGGATATCCAGTTATGCCAGCACCATTTGTTAAAGAGATTGTCTTTTCCCCCAATTAATGGACTTTGGGCCTTTGTCAAATATCAGCTGTTCTAGGTGGATGAATTTATGTCTGGATTCTCAATTCTGTTCCATTGGTCTACGTATCTGTTTTTGTACCAGTACCGGCTGTTTTGACTACTGTGGTGGTATAATAGATTCTAAAATCAGGTAGTGTGAGGTCTCTCTCTTTGTTCTTCTTCTTGAGTAATGTTTACTTATTCGGGGCCTCTTCCTTTTCCATATGAAGTTGGTGATTTTTTCTCCATCTCATTTAAAAAATGCCAGTGGAATTTGGATCCGGATTGCATTGTATCTGTAGATTGCTTTGGGTAGAATTGACATTTTCACTATGTTGAGTCTACCTATCCATGAGCAAGGTATATTTTTCCACTTATGCAGGTCTCTTTTGGTTTCTTGCGGTAGTGTCTTGTAGTTTTCTCTGTAAAGATCTTTTACGTCTCCGGTTAGATTTATTCCTAAGTATTTTATCTTCTTGGGGGTTATTGTAAATGGTACTGATTTGGTGATTTCTTCTTCGATGTTCTCTTTGTTGGTGTAAAGGAATCCAACTGATTTTTGTATATGTATCTGGTATCCTGAAACTTTGCTGAAATCTTCTATTAGTTCCAGTAGTTTTTCTTTTTTTTTCTTTTTTTGTGGATTCTTTGGGGTTTTCCGTGTATAAGATCATATCATCTGCAAATAGAGATATTTTGACTTCTTCCCTACCAATTTGGATGCCCTTTATTTCTTTTTCTAGCCTGATTGCTCTGGCTAGGACCTCCAGCACAATGTTGAATAAGAGTGGTGATAAAGGGCATCCTTGTCTGGTTCCCATTATCAAGGGGAATGCTTTCAAAGTCTCTCCATTTAGGATGATGTTGGCTGTTGGTTTTGTATAAATGCCCTTAATTATATTGAGGAACTTCCCTTCTATTCCTATTTTGTTGACAGTTTTTATCACGAATAGGTGTTGGACTTTGTCAAATGCCTTTTCTGCTTCGATTGATAAGATCATGTGGTTCTTGTCTTTTGTTTTATTTATGTGATGGATTTCATTGATTGTTTTTCTGGTGTTGAACCATCCCTGCATACCTGGTATAAATCCCACTTGATCTGGTGAATTTTTTTTTTTTTGATATGTTGCTAAATTCGATTAGCTAGAATTTTATAGAGGATTTTTGCGTCAATGTTCATGAGGGATGTTGGTCTGTAATTTTGTTTTTTTGTGGTGTATTTACCTGGTTTTGCTATCAGAGTTATGCTGGCTTCATAGAACGAGTTTGGGAGTATTCCATCCTTTACTATGCTCTGAAATACCTTTAGTAGTAGTGGTGTTAACTCTTCTCTGAAAATTTAGTATGATTCTCCAGTGACGCCATCTGGGCCAGGGTTTTCTTTTGTTGGGAGTGTTTTAATTACCTTTTCAATCTCTTCTTTTGTTATGGGTTTACTTAGTTATTCTACCTCTGTTTGTGTTAGTTTAGGTAGGTAATGAGTTTCTAGAAATTTGTCCATTTCCTCTAAGTTTTCAAATTTGTTAGAGTACAATTTTTCATAGCAATCTGTTATGATTCTTTTCATTTCAGTTGGGTCTGTTGTGATGTCACCCATCTCATTTCTCATACGGGTTATCTGCTTGCTCTCCTGTTTTTCTTTTGTCAGTTTGGTCAATGGTTTATCAATTTTGTCAATCTTTTCAAAGAACCAGCTGTTGGTCTTGTTAACTCTTTCAATTGTGTTTCTATTCTCTATTTCATTTAATTCTGCTCTAATTCTTATTATTTCCTTTCTTCTGGTGCCTGAGGGCTTCTTTTGCTGCTCTCTTTCTACTTGTTCCAGTTGTAGGGTTAATGTTTTGATTATGGCCCTTTCTTCTTTTTAGATGTATGCATTTATTGCTAAAAACTGACCTCTGAGCACTGTTTTTGCTGTGTCCCAAAAGTTCTGGTAGGAAGTGTTTTCAGTCTTGTTTGATTCTATGAGTTTCTTTATTCCATCCTTAATTTCTTCTATAACCAAGCAGTTTTTGAGCAAAATGTTGTTCAGTTTCCATGTGTGTGATTTTTTTTTCCTTGCTTTTTCTGTTGTTGATTTCTACTTTTATGGCTTTATGGTCAGAAAAGATGCTTTGTAGTATTTTTATGCTTTGGACTTTGTTAAGGCTTGCTTTATGGCCTAATATATGGTGTATTCCGGAGAATTTTCCATGTGCATTGGAAAAGAAAGTATACCTGGCTGCTGTTGGGTGCAGTGTTCGGTATATGTCTATGAGATCAGGTTGGTTAATTGTAGCATTTAGCTCTTCCGTGTCTTTGCTGAGCTTCTTTCTGGATGTTCTGTCCATCACTGAAAGTAGTGTGTTGAAGTGTCCTACTATTATTGTGGAGCTGTCTGTGTCTCTTTTCAGTGCTGTTAGAGTTTGTTTTACGTATTTTGGAGCCCTGTCATTGGGTGGGTAAATATTTATTATAGTTATGTCCTCTTGGTGTATTGACCCTTTAATTATTATATACTGTCCTTACTTATCCTTTGTGGTGGATTTTACTTTAAAGTCTATTTTGTCAGAGGTTAATATGCCACTCCCACTCTTTTTTGAGTGTTGTTTGCTTGATATATTTTTTTCTATCGTTTGAGTTTTAGTTTGTTTGTGCTAAGTCTAATGTGTGTCACTTGTAGGCAGTATATAGACGGATCATGTTTTTTTATCCAATCTGCCACTCTCTGTCTCTTTATTGATGCATTTTGTCCATATACATTCAGCGTAATTATTGATAGGTATGCGTTTAGTGCTGTCATTTTGATGTCTTTTTGTGTGTGTTGTTCACTGTTTCTTTGTTCCACTTAATTTTCTGTGCTGAGTCATTTTTCTTTATCTATTTTCTTTTCATCTTTTTCATTGTTGATTTTATGTTTGCTGAGTCTTTATATTTTTCTAGTTTTTCATTTTGACTTGTAGGATTGTTAGTTTCCTTTGTGGTTTCCTTTATATTTACCCCTATTTTTCTAAGTTTATACCAGTCTTTTATTTCTTTATATCCCCTTGACTTCCTCTCTGTATGAAAAATCTATGTCTACATATTTTAAGTCCCTCTTTTTTGTTTTAATGTTGTAATCTTTTACATATTGACATCTGTTTCCCTATTTTCAATGTTTTAGCTTTGGCTTACTTTTGTGACTTCCCTGTCTGGTTGCTCTGTCCTGTGTCATGACATTATTCTTTATGTCCCCATCCTACACAGCAGGCAGTGTTAGGAGGTAAATGTGTAAAATGGAAAACAACAACCAAAGGCAGAAAGCAGAACCGAATGAAGGAAAAAATTAATAGTAGCTTCCCAGTATGCAAACCTAGGTCAGAAAAATACAAGGGACATGGGATGTGGATTAACGATGTCTGCAGTGTAGGACTCCTTACACAACTGGCATATGCCAATGAGTAATGCTTGGAGGAGGGGTGTAGCCACAGGCTGCACCAGCCAGATGACAGTGGTGAGCATTGTTATTCTCAGACAGCTGGAATTCTGAGAAAACAAAAAGTGTAGTGCAGTGCTGTTTGTGAGGACAAGTGAAGACTACTATATATATGTGTGTGTGTGTGTATGTATATATATACTGTATACACACACACACATATATGGTGTTTAAAAAAAACAAAACAAAACAAAACCTATTGCTGTCTAGTTGATTCGGACTCATAGCAACCCTAGACGACAGAGTAGAACTGCCCCATAGGGTTTCCAAGGGTGTAATCTTTACAGAACCAGATTGCCACATCATTCTTCCGTGGAGCAGCTGGTGGGTTCAAACTGCTGTCTTTTCTTTTCTTTTTTTAATTTTATTGTGGTTTAGGTGAAAGTTTACAGCATAGTTTCTCCTTCAAAAATTGATACACAAATTGTTTTGTGACATTGGTTGCAATCCCTGATTGTGTCACTACTCTCCCCATTTCCCTTTCCACCACAGGCTCCCTGTGTCCATTCGTCCAGTTTTCCTGCCCCTTCCTGCCTTCTCATCTTTGCTTTTGGGCAAGTGTTGCTCATCTGGTCTCATATACTTGGTTGAACTAAGAAGCACATTCCTCACGTGTTACTGTTTGTTTTATAGGCCTGTCTCATCTTTGGCTGAAATGTGGACTTCAGGAGTGACTTCAGTTCTGATTTAGCAGGGTGTCTAGGGGCCACAGTTTCGGGGGTTCCTCCAGTCTCTGTCAGACCAGTAAGTCTGTTGTTTTCTTTTTTTTTTCCCTTTTGGTGAATTTGAATTTTTTTCTACATTTTTCTCCCACTCTGTCCCGGACCCTCCATTGTGATCCCTGTCAGAGTGGTCAGTGGTGGTAGCCAAGCACCATCTAGTTCTTCTGAGCTCAGGCTGATGGAAGTTGTAGTTCATGTGGTCCATAAGTCTTTTTGACTATTATTTTCCTTGTATCTTTGGTTTTCTTCATTCTCCTTTGTTCTGGACTATTCGGGACCAAGAGATGTTTCTTAGATGTCCGCTCACAAGCTTTTAAGACCCCAGATGCTACTCACCAAAGTAGGATGTAGAATGTTTTCTTTATGAACTATGTTATGCCAATTGACCTAGATGTCCCCCAAGACAATGGTCTCCAGCCCTCAGCCCCAGTTACTCCCTCAAGGTGTTTGGATGTGTCCATGAAGCTTCTGTGATTTTGCCTTGGTCAAGTTGTGCTGACTTCCCCTATTTTGTATGTTGTCTCTCCTTTCACCAAAGTTAACACTTGTCTACTATCTTAGTTAGTGAGTTCCCTTTCCCATGCCTTCCCTTCCTCGTAACCATCAAAGATCTTTTTTTGGCATGTGTGTGTGTAAACCTTTTCTTGCATTTTTATAATAGTGATCTCATACAATATTTGTCCTTCTGTGATAGACTTATTTCACTCAGCATAATGCCCTCCAGATTCATCCATATTGTGAGATATTTCACAGATTCATCATTGTTCTTTATCATTATGTAGTATTTTGTTGTGTGTATGCACCATAACTTGTTAATCCATTTATCTGTTGATGGGCTCTTAGGTTTTTTCTGTCTTTTTACTATTGTGAATGATGCTGCAATGAACATGGGTGTGCATATGTCTATTCATGTGATGACACTTATTTCTCTAGGATATATTTCTAGGAGTGTAATTGCTGGATAGTATGGTATTTCTATTTCTAGCTTTTTAAGGAGGCAGTATACTGTTTTCCGTAGTGGCTGTACCATTTTACATACCCAGTAGCAGTGGGTAAGAGTTCCAATCTCTTTACAACCTATCCAACAGTTGTTATTTTCTATTTTTTAAATAGTGTCAGTAATGTTGGGGTGAGATAGTATCTTATTATAGTTTGGATTTACATTTCTCTAACGGCTAGCATTTCTTCACGTGTCTGTTAGCCACCTGAATGTCTTCTTTTGTGAAGTACCTATTCATATCCTTTGCCCGTTTTTTTAGTTGGATTATTTGATTTGTTTTTTCAGTGTTGAAGTATTCTATAGATTTAAGAAATTTGACCCTTATTGGATATGTCTTAGACAATTTTTTTTCCCAGTCTGTATGTTTTCTTTTTACTCTTTTGGTGAAGTCTTTTGATGGGCGTAAGTGTTTAACTCTTAGGAGTTCCCAGTTATTTAGTTTCTCTTCTGGTGTTTGTGCATTGTTAGTTATGGGTTATATACTATTTATGCTGTGTATTAGGGCCCCTAGTGTTGTCCCTGTTTTTTCTTCCATATTCTTTATCACTTTAGGCTTTATATTTAGGTCTCTGATCCACCTGGAGTTAGTTTTTGTGTATGGTGTGAGTTATGGGTCCTGTTTCATTTTTTTACAGATGGACATCCAGTTATGCCATCACCGTTTGTTAAAAAGACAATTCTTTTCCTCATTTAATGGACTTTGGTTCTTTGTCAAAGATTAGCTGACCACGGATGGATTTATATGTGGGTTCTTGATTCTGTTCCATTGGTCTATGTGTCTGCCTTTGTTCCAGTACCAGACTATTTTGACTACCATGGCTGCATAATAGGTTCTGAGATCAGGTAGTGTGAGGTTGCCTACTTTGTTCTTTTTCTTCAATAATGTTTTGCTTATCAGGGGCCTCTTTCCTTCTCATATAAAGTTTGTGATTAGTTTTTCCATTTTGTTAAAGAATGCTCTTGGTATTTGGATCGGAATTGCATTGTATCTGTAGATTTCTTAGGGTATAATTGACATTTTCACAATATGGAGTCTTCTTATCTATGAACAAGACATATTTTTCCATTTATGTAGGTCTTTACTGGTTTCTTGAAATAGTGTTTTTTAGTTTTCTTTCTATATGTCTTTTAAGTCCCTCCTTAGAGTTATTCCTAAGTATTTTCTTTTTTCTTTATTTGTTTTATTGTTGTAATTAAACGAAGTTTACATTTCAAGTTAGTCTCCCATACAGAAATTTTTTTTTTACATACATTGTTATGACACCCCAACCACTCACCCCATTCTGCGACAGCACACTCCTCCCCTCCGCCCCTGATTCCCTATGAACATTCAACCAGCTCCTAACTCTCTCTGCCTTCCCATCTCACCTCTGGACAGAAGCTGCCCCTTTGGTCTCTTGTACCTACTTGACTAAAAGGCACATTCTTCACAAGTATAACTGTATGTCCCACAGCCCAGTCCAATCCCTGTCTGAAGAGTTGGCCTCGGAAATTGTTTTAGTTCTGCGGTGATGGAGAGTCCAGGCGCCATGATTTCTGGGGCACCTCCAGTCTCAGTCAGACAATTAAGTCTGGTCTACTTACTAGAATTTGATTTCTGCTTCTCATCATTCTACTGCTCCATCAGGGACCCTCTGTTGTGTTCCCTGTCAGGACGTTCATTGGTGGTAGCCAGGCACCATCTAGTTCTTCTGGTCTCAGGCTGATGAAGTCTCTGGTTTATGTGGCCCATTCTGTCTCTTGGGCTAATACTTTCCTTGTGTCATTGGTTTTCTTCGTTCTCCTTTACTCCAAGTGGTTGGGACCAATTGATGCATCTTAGATGGCTGCTTGCAAGCTCTTAAGACCCCAGACGCCACTCACCAAAGTAGGATGCAGAACGTTTTCTTAATAAGCTTTGTTATGCCAATTGACTTAGATGTCCCCTGAAAGCATGGTCCCCAGACCCCCATCCCTGATACTCTGTCTCTCAAAGTATTTGATTGTATACAGGAAACTTCTTAGCTTTGGTTTAGTCCAGTTGTGCTAGCTTCCCCCGCAGTGTGTGCTGTCCTTCCCTTCATTCAAGATGATTCTTATCTACTATCTAGTCAGTGAGTAACCCAAACTCTCCCTCCCCACCCTCTTAACCATCAAAGAATGTTGTCTTCTGTGTTTAAACCTTTTCTTGAGTTCTTATAACAGTGGTCTTCTACAGTATTTGGCCTTCTGTGACTAATTTCACTCAGCATAATAAGTTCCAGCTTCCACCATGTTATACAATGCTTACAGCTTCATAATTGTTCTTTATCATTGCATAATATTCCATTGCATGGATATACCATAGTTTGTTTATCCATTTGTCTGTTGAGGGGCATCTAGGTTGCTTCCATCTTTTGGCTATTGTGAACAGTGCTGCAATGATGTGTGCATCATTGGGTGTGCATACATCTATTCGTGTCACGGCTCTTGTTTCTCTAGGATATATTTCAAGGAGCCGGATAGCTGGATCATACGGTACTTCTAATTCTAGATTTTTAAGGAAGCACCAAATTGATTTCCAAAGTTGTTGTACCAGTTTACATTCCGACCAACAGTATATAAGTGTTCCAGTCTCTCCACAACCTCTCCAGCATTTGTTATTTCGTGTTTTTGGATTAACGCTAGCCTTTTTGGGGTGAGATGATATCTCATTGTAGTTTTGATCTGCATTTCTCTAATGGCTAATGATCATGAGCATTTCTTCATGTGTCTGTTAGCTGCCTGAATATCTTCTTTGGTGAAGTGTCTGTTCATATCCTTTGCCCATTTTTTAATTGGGTTGTCTTTTTGCTGTTGAGGTTTTGCAGTATCTTGTAGATTTTAGAGATTAAACGCTGATCAGATTTGTCGTAGACAAAAATTTTTTCCCAGTCTGTAGGTTGTCTTTTTACTCTTTTGGTGAAATCTTTTGATGAGCATAAGTGTCTGATTTTTAGGGGCTCCCATTTATCTAGTCTCTCTTCCGGTGCTTGTGCATTGTTACTTATGGTTCATATTGTGTTTATGCTATGTACTAGGGCTCCTAGCATTGTGCCTATTTTTTCTTCCATGATCTTTATCATTTTCGATTTTATATTTAAGGCTTTGATCCATTTTGAGTTAGTTTTTGTACACAGTGTGAGATATGGGTCTTGTTGCAGTTTTTTGCATATAGATATCCAATTACGCCAGCACCATTTGTTAAAGAGACTGTCTTTTCCCCAATTAATGGACTTTGGGCCTCTGTCAAATATTAGCTGCTCATAGTTGGATGAACTTATATCTGGATTCTCAACTCTGTTCCACTGGTCTATGTATCTGTTGTTGTTCCAGTACCAGGCTGTCTTGACTACTGTGGCAGTATAATAGGTCCTAAAATCAGGTAGTGTAAGGCCTCCCACTTTGTTGTTCTTCTTGAGTAGTGCTTTATTTATCTGGGGCTTCTTCCCTTTCCATATGAAGTTGGTGATTTATTTCTCCATCTCATTACAAAAATGCTGCTGGAATTTGGATCTGGATTGCATTGTATCTGAAGATTGCTTTGGGTAGAATTGACATTTTCACAGTGTTCAGTCTACCTATCCATGAGCAAGTTATATTTTTCCACTTATGCAAGTCTCTTTTAGTTTCTTGCAGTAGTGTCTTGTAGTTTTCTCTGTAAAGATCTTTTACATATCTGGTTAGATTTATTCCTAAATATTTTATCTTCTTGGGGGGCTATTGTAAATGGTATTGATTTGGTGATTTCCTCTTTAAGGTTCTCTTTGTTTGTGTAAATGAATCTAATTGATTTTTGTATGTTTATCTTGTATCCTGAAACTTTGCTGAAATCTTCTATTAGTTCCAGTAGTTTTCTTGTGGATTCTTTGGGATTTTCTGTGTATAAGATAATATCATCTGCAAATAGAGAGACTTTGACTTCTTCCCTACCTATTTGGATGCACTTTATTTCTTTTTCTAGCCTAACTGCTCTGGCTAGGCCCTCCAGCACAATGTTGAACAGTAGTGGTGATAAAGGGCATCCTTGTCTGGTTCCTATGCTCAAGGGGAATGATTTCAAAGTCTCTCCATTCAGGATGATGTTGGCTGTTGGTTTTGTATAAATGCCCTTAACTATACTGAGAAATTTCCCTTCTATTCCTATTTATTTGAGAGTTTTTATCATGAATGGGTGTTGGACTTTGTCAAATGCCTTTTCTGTATCGATTGATAAGATCACGTGGTTCTTGTCTCTTGTTTTATTTATGTGATGGATTACGTTGATTGTTTTTCTGATGTGGAACCATTCCTGCATACCTGGTATATATCCCACTTGGTCATGGTGAATTATTTTTTTGATATGTGGCTGAATTCTATTGGCTAAAATTTTGTTGAGGATTTTTGCGTCAATATTCATGAGGGATATCAGTCTGTAATTTTCTTTTTTTGTGGTGTCTTTACTTTGTCTTGGTATCAGGGTTATGCTGGCTTCATAGAATGAGTTTGGGAGTATTCCATCCTCTTCTATGCTCTGAAATACCTTTAGTAGAAGTGGTGTTACCTCTTCTCTGAAAGTTTGGTAAAATTCTCCAGTGAAGCCATCCGGGCCAGGGCTTTTTTTTTGTTGGCAGTTTTCTAATAACCTTTTCAATCTCTTCTTTTGTTATGGGTTTATTTAGTTGTTCTATCTCTGTTTGTGTTAATTTAGGTGGGTAGTGAGTTTCTAGAAAATTTTCCATCTCCTCTAGGTTTTCAAATTTGTTAGAGTACAATTTTTCATAGTAATCTGTTATGATTCTTTTAATTTCAGTTGGGTCTGTTGTGATGTCACCCATCTCATTTCTTATACGGGTTATCTTCTTCGTCTCCTGTTTTTCTTTTGTCACTTTGGCCAATGGTGTATCAGTTTTGTTGATCTTTTCAAAGAACCAGCTTTTGGTCTTGTTAACTCTTTCAGTTGTTTTTATATTCTCTATTTCATTTAATTCTCTAATTCTTATTATTTCCTTCCTTCCGGCGCCTGTGGGTCTCTTTGGCTGCTCTCTTTCTACTTGTTCCAGTTGTAGGGTTAAAGCTTTGATTATGACCCTTTCTTCTTTTTGGAAGTGTGCATTTATCGTTATAAACTGACCTCTGAGCACTGCTTTTGCTGTGTCCCAAAGGTTCTGGTAGGATGTGTTTTCATTCTCGTTTGATTCTATGAATTTCTTTATTCCATCCTTAATTTCTTCTATAACCCAGTAATTTTTGAGCAACATGTTGTTCAATTTCCATGTGTTTGAATTTTTTTTCCTTGCTTTTTGTGTTGTTGATTTCCACTTTTATGGCTTTATGGTCAGAAAAAATGTTTTGTAATATTTCCATGTTTTGGATTTTGTTAAGGCTTGCTTTATGGCCTAATGTGGTCTATTCTGGAGAATGTTCCATATGTGGTGGAAAAGAAAGTATACTTGGCAGCTGTTGGGTGCAGAATTTGGTATATGTCTATGAGATCAAGTTGGGTGATTGTAGCATTTAGCTCTTCTCTGTCTTTTTTGAGCTTCTTTCTGGATATTCTGTCCTTCACTGAAAGTGGCATGTTGAAGTCTCCTACTACTATTGTGGAGCTGTCTATCTCTCTCTTCAGAGCTGTTAGAGTTTGTTTGATGTATTTTGGGGCCCTGTTGTTGGGTGCATAAATGTTTATTATAGTTATTTCCTCCTGGTGTATTGACCCTTTAATCATTACATAGTGTTCTTTCTTATCTTTTGTGGTGGATTTTACTTTAAAGTCTATTTTGTCAGAGATTAATATTGCCACTCTGCTCTTTTTTGAGTGTTGTTTGCTTGATATATTTTTTCCATCTTTTGAGTTTTAGACTGTTTGTGTGTTTAAGTCTAAGGTGCATCTCTTGTAGGCAGCATATAGATGGATCATGCTTTTTTATCCAATCTGCCACTCTCCGTCTCTTTATTGGTGCATTAAGTCCATTTACATTCAGTGTAATTATTGATAGGTATGAGTTTAGTGCTGTCATTCTGATATCTCTTTTTGTGTGTTGTTCACAGTTTCTTTGTTCTCCTCAATTTTCTGTGCTGAGTTGTTTTTCTTAATGTTTTTTTTCCATCATTTTCTTTGTTGTAGATTTTGTGTTTGCTGGGTCTTTATGTTTTTCTACTTTTTTGTTTTGATTTGTAGGATTGTTAGAGTCCTTTGTGGTTACCTTAATATTTACCCCTATTGTCCTAAGTTTATATCAGTCTTTTATTACTTTATATTGCCTTAACTTCCCCTCCATATAGAAAGTCAATGTCTCCATTTTTTAAGTCCCTCTTTCTTGTTTTAATATTATCCTTTTTTACATACTGGTATCCGTTTACCTATTTTCAATGTTTTACCTTTGATGTATTTTCAATATCCATATCTGCGTCAATATCTGGTTGCTCTGTCCTGTGTTCTAGTCTTGCATTGTTAGCTTGTGTTACTGATTATCTGATTGTAGGACTCCCTTTAGTATTTCTTGTAATTTTGGTTTGGTTTTTGCAAATTCCCTGAATTCCTATTTATCTGGAAATGCCCTAATTTTGCCTTCATATTTGAGAGACAGTTTTGCTGGATATATAACTCTTGGCTGACAGTTATTTTCCTTCAAGGCTTTAAATATGTCATCCCATCGCCTTCTAGGCTGCATGGGTTCTGCTGAGTAGTCCGAGCTTATTCTAATTGACTCTCCTTGGTAGATGACTTTTCTTTTATCTCTAGCTGCTCTTAAAATTCTCTCTTTATCTTTGGTTTTGGTAAGTTTGATTATAATTGTCTTGGTGACTTTCTTTTGGGATCTACCTTATGTGGGGTTCAGTGAGCATCTTGGGTAGATATCTTTTCATCTTTCATGATATCAGGGAAGTATTCTGTCAACGAATCTTCAACAGTTTTCTCTGTATTTTCTGTTATCCCACCCTGTTCTGGTACTCCAATTACTCATAGGTTATTTCTCTTGATAGAGTCCCACATGACTTAGAGTTTCTTCATTCTTTTTAATTCTTTTATCTGATTTTTCCTCATATAAGTTGGCGTCAAGAGCTTTATCATCAATATCACTAATTTTAACTTCTACTGCTTCAATTCTGCTTCTAAGACTTTCTATTGAGTTGTCTAATTCTGAAATTGTATTGTTAATCTTCTGGATTTCTAATTGCTGTTTCTCTATGGATTCTTTCAGCCTATCAAATTTGGCATTATGTTCTTGAATAACTTTTTTAAGTTCCACTACAACTGTGTCTGTATTTTCCATGGTTGTTTATGCATTCTGTCGAATTTCCTTTCTTATTTCTAGAAGAGTTCTGTATATTAATCTTTGGTATTCTGCCTCTGGTAATTCCAAGAAGTTCTCTTCCTCCAGAGAATTTATTGATTCTTTATTTTGGGAGCTTGCTGAGGCCATCATGGACTGCCTCTTTATGTGACTTGATATCGACTGTTGTCTCTGAGCCATCAATAATTTATTATAATTTTATTTTTTATTTGTTTAGTGAGACCTAGCTTCTTATTTTGTTTTGTTTTGATATGCCCAAATAGGCTGCTAGTGTGCACTAGTTTGATTTTTGACGCCTTTGGATCTCTAACATACTGTCAGCAGGTAGTTAATTTTGTTAACTAAGTATGTGCACACAGGAGTCTGTTAAATTTTCCTATATATGGGTTCAGCTTGGGTGTTCAGGCAGTCAGTCCCCAAGTGTGTGATGTAGGCTTTCATCCCCAGTCCTAGAGAGGCATGGGTGATTGGTGCAGGCACTGTACTCTGGCTGTGGTAGGGGATC
Source organism: Dugong dugon (assembly GCA_030035585.1). Taxonomy (NCBI): domain Eukaryota; kingdom Metazoa; phylum Chordata; class Mammalia; order Sirenia; family Dugongidae; genus Dugong; species Dugong dugon. The sequence goes on along the minus strand of CM057468.1, from coordinate 130,398,640 downwards.
ACGCACTGAGCCAGGCAGGGGGCTGACGGCTGCCCCTGAGTCTGAAAGGAAAGCATGTCCCTATTCTCTAGGGTGAGTAGCTAGGTGAGTTTTGCAGCCGGACTATGAGCACCCCACTGTGTTGGCTGTAAAGACTCAAGGTCACCACTTTTCCTTGGACTCCTGCAGCAGGTGGCTAGGCACTTTAGGAGATATCACCAGTCCTCAAGCCCCTGCTGAAGATCAATAAAAGCGCCTACTTAAGGGGCAGGGCTGTTTCAAGGGTCACAAATCTGCCAGTTCACAGCTGAAGCAGTTGAAGTTAAACTTCGGATGTTTGCCCTGTTGTACTGTGGTAGTGAGGACTAATGTTGTTGAGATGGGCCCACACAAGTCTATACAGGGGTGTAAGGCACTCAGAGTCTGCAGACCCCTGCTAGCTGTGCCTAGCAAAGGAGCTGTGCCATCCCTGTGTTCCTGGCTTAGGGGAGCCAGTAGCTTATTTGTTCCCTCTCCAAGGCCAGAAGAATGGGTCAGGGTGCCTTTTGGGATCTACTTCCGGCCCAGCGGACTCCCAGTGCAGAGCGCAGAGGGAGGAGGTAAAAGGGAGAGAGGTTTTTCCCAAATGGGCTTTTTTTTTTTTAATCCCTGTGAAAGGGTGCATGCATGTACTTATCTTAGCCTCTTGGGAGCTGCTTTTCACTGGTTCGGAATGTCCAAGCAGAATCTCTGCTGTCGGGTCTCCCTCAATGTGGAAACTGCTTCCCGAGTGCACGCACAGCACAGCTGTTTGCCTGCTTCACTGCCGACCAGCGTGGCTGCAGTGCTGCAGTTCTGTCGCTGCAGCTCTGGCGCTCTTTGCTTCTTCCAAAGAGTCTGCCTCTCCTCTATCACTAAGACGGATTCCTCAACTTGGCCTTGTTCAGGGCTCCTAGATAGTCATATAGAATCAAATCACTTGTTTTTCCAGGTCTTTGTTGTAAGAGGGATATAGAAGCGCCTAACTACTCTTCTGTGTTGGCCACGCCTCCCAAGTATTTTCTTTTTTAAGGGTTATTATAAGTGGTATTGTTTTTCTGATTTCCTTTTCAAAGTTGTCTTTATTGGTATATAGGAATCCAACTGATTTTTGTATGTTGACCTTGTATGTTGCTACTCTGCTGAATCTTTCTATTAGTTCCAGTAGTTTTCTTGTAGAATCTTCGGGGTTCTCTATGTATAGTATAATACTATGTATGTATAGTATAGAAGGAGCCCTGGTGGTGCAGTTGTTAAAGCAATCTAGCGCCAACCAAAAAGTTAACAGTTCAAAACCATTAGTGGCTCCATGGAATAAAGATGTGGCAATCTACTTCTGTAGAGATTTACAGCCTTGAAAGCCTTATGGGGTTGTTATGTGTCAGAATTGACTTGACAGCAGTGGGTTTTGCTTTTGGCTTTATGTATAGTATTATATCATCCGAGAATAGGCATAGTTTTACTTCTTTTCCAATTTTTGTGTTCCCCCCCTTTTCTTGCCTTATTGCTCTAGCTAAGACTTCCAGTACAATATTAAATAGGAGTGATGATAAAGGGCATCCTTGTGTTGTTCCCATTCTCAGGGAGAATGCTTTAAGCCTGTCTCAATTGAGAATGATATTGGCTGTTGGTTTTGTATAGATGCCCTTTACTGGAGCCTTGGCGTAGTGGTTAAGAGCTTGGCTGCTAACCAAAAGGTGGCAGTTTGAATCCATCAGTGCTCCTTAGAAACCCGCTAGGGCAGTTCTACTCTGTCCTATAGGGTTGCTGAGTTGGAATCAACTTGACATCATGGTATTTTTTCAGGTTTTTAGACCCTTTATCATGTTGAGGAATTTCCCTTCTATTCCTATTTCATTGAGAGTTTTTATCAGGAAGGGGTGTTGGACTTTATCAAATACCTGTTCTTCATTGATTGAGATGATCATACGATTCTTTTCTTTTGTTCTATTTTTGATGTGGACTATGTTGATTGATTTTCTAATGTTGAACCATCTTTGCATACCTAGTATGAATCCCATTTGGTCGTGGTATATTATTTTTTTGATATGATGCTGAATTCTATTGGCTAGAATTTTGTTGAGAATATTTGCAACTATACTCATGAGAGATATCAGTCTTTTTTTTTTTTTTTTTTTTTTTTTTTTTTGGTGTCTTTGCGTGGCTTCGGTATCAGGGTTATGCTGGCTTTATAAAATGAATTTGGGAGTATTCCTTCCTTTGCTATCCTCTGAAATAGTTTGGGTAGTACTGGTGCAAGATCTTCTCTGAATGTTTGGTAGAATTCTCCAAGACTTCTGGGCCAGGGCGTTTTTTTTTTTTTTTTGGGAGCTTATTACCTCTTCAATCTCTTCTCTTGTTATGGGTCTGTTCAAATTTTCTATCTCAGTTTGTGTTAGTTTAGGTAGGTAGTGTGTTTCTAGAAATTTGTCCATTTCCTCTTGGTTCTCAAATTTGTTGGAGTACAATTTTTCATAGTATTCTGTCATGATCCTTTTTATTTCAGTTGGGTATGCTGTGATGTCCCCTATCTCATTTCTTATTTGGGTTATTTGCTTCCTCTCCTGTTTTTCTTTTGTTGGTTTGGCCAATGGTTTGTTGATTTTGTTGATATTTTCAAAGAACCAAATTTTGGTCTTGTTGATTCTATTTTTCTGTTCTCTATTTCATTTATTTATGCTTTAATTTTTATTATTTCCTTTCTTCTGGTGCCTGTGGGCTTCTTTTGCTGCTCTCTGTTTATTTGAGTTGTAGGAATAACATTTTGATTTTGGACTGTTCTTCTTTTATGATGTGTGTGTTTACTGCTATAAATTGCCCTCTGAGCATTGCCTTTGCTGTGTCCCAAAGGTTTTTGATATGATGTGTTTTCATTCTCATTCAATTCTAGGAATTTTTTTATTCCCTCTTTGATTTCTACTCTTACCCAGTTGTTTGTAAGGTGTTATACAGTTCCCATGTATTTGATTTTTTTCCCTCGCTCTTCCTGTTATTGATTTCTCTTTTGATGACATTTTGATCAGAGAGAATGCTTTGTATTACTTTGATGTTTTGGAATTTTATTGAGGGTTGTTTTGTGGACTAAAATGTGGTCTATTCTGGAGAATGTCCCATGTGCGTTGGAAAAGAATGTATACTTTGCTGTTAGACGGAGTGTTCTATATATGTTTATGAAGTCAGGTTAGTTGATTTTGGCCTTTCTATCTTCTGTATCTTTGTTGAGTTTCTTTCTAGATGTTCTAACCTTTACCGAGATGGTGTGTTGAAGTCACCTACTATTGTGGAACTGTCTATTTTTCTTTTTGGTGATACTATAGTTTATGTATTTTAGAGCCCTGTCGTTGGGTGCATAGATATTTACTAGGTTATGTGTTCTTGGTGGATTTTCCCTTTAATCATTATAGAATGTCCTTCCTTATCTTTTATGGCTGATTTTGTCCTAAAAATCTGTTTTATCTGAGATTGGCATCTTCACTCCTGTTCTTTTTAGGTTACAGTTTGCTTGATATATTTTTCCCATCCTTTGATTTTTAAAATATTTATGACTTTGTGTCTAAGGTGTGTCTCTTGTATACAGAATATTGATGAGTCACTTTTTTAATCCATTCTGCCACTTTGTGTCTCTTTCACAGGTGCACTTAAGCCATTTACATTCAGTGTGATTATCAATAGGTGTGAGTTTATTGCTGCCATATTGTTGTGTTTTTTTTTTGTGTGTGAAGCTGACATTTTCCTTGTTCCTCTTACTATCCTGTGGTAAGCTCCTTTTGTTCTGGATTTTCTTTTCTTTTCTCTCGTTATTATAGATTTTGTGTTTACTGAGTATAATTTTCTTCTTTTTTATTCTGATGAGTAGGTTTGTTAACTTTTGTGGTTACCTTTAAATTTACTCTTATCTTCCTAAGTTTGAACCAGTCTTTTATTACTTAACATTGCCTTGACTTCCTCTCCATTTGAAAGTTTTATACCTACATCATTTATTTCCCTTTTTATTATTTTGACGTTGTTGTCATTTACAGATTGACATCTCTGTTTCTCTGTTTTAAGTCTTTTAGCTTTGTTTTATTACTGAGAGCTCTTAACCTAGGTTCATATCTGGCTGATGCTGTCCTGTGTCCTAGATTCAGGTCATTGTTTGATGTTGTTGGTTCTCTAACTGAAGGACTCCCTTAATATTTCTGAGAAGTTTGGTTTGGTTTTTATGAATCCCTTTAATTTCTGTTTATCTGGGAATGCCTTAATTTCACCTTTGTATTTGAGAGAGAGTTTTGCAAGATATATTATTCTCAGTTGGCAGCTTTTTTTTTTTCTTTTTTTCCCAAGGTTTCATATACATCATCCCATTGCCTTCTTGCCTGTATAGTTTCTGCTGAGTAATCAGAGCTTTGTCTTATTGTTTCCCCTTTGTTAGCTTTTTGTTTTTCTTGAGATACTCTCAGGATGCTTTCTTTGTCTTTCTGTGTCTTTGGTTTTGGCAAGTGTAATTACGATATGCCTTGATGGCTTTCTTATGTGCTTTAACTATGGCATGGGGGAAGGTTCTGACCTCCTCCAATCCTGCAAGGGGGAAGGATAACCAAAATCAACAGCCCAAGGCTGACTCCTATGAGGTAGATATCAGACACACTTCCTCTCTCTGCCATCTCTACCAATTCTGACACCAACTGTCCCTCTTACAGCACACTCTACTGAGTTCAATAATTCATTGCAATGGCCACACAGAACTCACAGACCATACTCAAAATTATGGGGTTTATTAGGGAAGTTAACAGTTACAATTCAGGCTCAAGAACACTCAGGATACAGTTCTTCCATCAGGACAGCCTCTTCCTAGGTGTGTTCACAGGCACATCTCTCCCTGGCCCTCAGTCTCTGCTCAAAAGCACTCAACTTCCTCTCTCTTTGGGCTGGGAAGTCCACTGCACCATTTCCTGCTGCCAGGTCTCTGCTGCTGGGTCTCTTTTGCTGACCTCTCCTTCCTTAATCATGGTGGGTATCATGGATTGAATTTTGTCCCCCTAAAAATGTGTGTATCAGTTCAGCTGGGCCATGATTCCTGGTACTGTGTAATTTCCCTATAAGTTGTAAATCCTGCCTCTATGATGTTAATGAGGGCGGATGGGCGGCAGTTGTGTTAGTGAGGCAGGACTCAGTCTACAAGATTGGACTGTGTCCTGAGGCAATCTCTTGAGATATAAAAGAGAGAAGCAAGCAGAGAGACAGGGTGACCTCATACCACCAAGAAAAGCAGTTCCAGGAGCAGAGCTCATCCTTTGGACCTGGGGTCCCTGCGTGGAGAAGCTCCTAGTCTGGGGGAACATTGATGAGAGGCCGACAGAGAAAGACTTCCCCTAGAGCTGATGCCCTGAATTTGGACTTTTAGCCTACTTTACCATGAGGAAATAAACTTCTCTTTGTTAATGCCATCCACTTGTGCTATTTCTGTTAAAGCAGCACTAGATGACTAAGACAGTGGGATCCTCCCCTCTGCTCTGGAACTGGCTCTCTTTAAGGCAAAATTGACCAAGCTCCTTGGATTACCCTATCACACAGTCCTGCCCAGTCACCTGGGTGGGAGTTACAAGACCATGGCTAGAAAGGCCACACAAAAGTAATCCATCAGTAATCAATCACACTGCATGTCCTCTATTCTATATGGGGTTTGTCGAGCTTCTTGGACAGTCAGCTTTTCACCTTTCATGATATTTGGCAAGTTTTCTGCCAGTAAATCTTCAACAATTTTCTCTGTGTTTTCCATTTTCTCCCCTTGTTCTGGAACTCCAATCATATGCAGATTGTTGCTCTTGATTATGTCCCACATAACTCTTAGGTTTTCTTCATTCTTTTCTCTGATTTTTCTTCAAAGTGGTGTCCATGAATTTGTCCTCAATCTTGCTGAGTGTCTTTCATTGTTTCAAATTTGCTCCTAAACTTTCTATTGAGTTGAAATTTTTTTCTTTATCTTTTGGGTTTTAGTTGCTGTTTTCATATGATTTCTAATTGTTTATTTATTTTGACATTTTATTCTTGTATTATTTTCCAGAATTTTTCTATTGCCGTGTCTGTGATTTACCTGATTTTGGCTACACTTTCATTGGTTTTGTCTGTGTTTTCCATGATCTAGTCTATTTTTTCCTTGCTTTTATCTGTGTTTTCCTTGATCTCTTCCCTAATCTCTTGGACAGCCCTAAGTATTAGTCTTTTGTATTCCGTATCAGGTAGTTCCACTACCTTTTCTTCTACCAGAAGGTTATCTGATTCTTTATTTTCATCACTTGCTGGAGCCATCTATCTATATATATAGTCTGCTGTCTCTGAGACATTAAGTTATTGATTTTCTTTATTTTTTGATTGCTAATTTTTTTGTCTTGCTTTTGTTTGTTTGTTTGTTTGTTTTGATGTGTCAGGGAGGGCTGGCCGGGTGTGCTTTGCTGCTTGCTCTTCTGTGGACATGCTAGCTCTCACCACCTTGTTCAGGTGGGCAGGGCAGCAGCAGGCAGGGTGAGCCCTCTTCACTGTACATTGATTTGATGAGGTGGCTGGCAGCAGACTTGGTGGGTGCTGTCTGCCTTCTAATGTTGGTCCAGTGGTGTGGGAGCATTCACAGCCCCTCACCAGATGGATGGGGGTGGTGGACAGGGATTGGTACTGGCTCACTTCCCACTTTTCAGCAACTGGTTGAGTGGCGGGAGGGAAGGGGTAGTGCAGGCCTGGTGCAGCAGTAAGCCTTAGCACTGGGGACACTCTAGTTGAAGCGGCATGGCAGGGGAAGACAAGAAGGGAGGGAAGTGGCATATGGGTCTAAGTGGGAGGGAGAAAGAAAAGAAAAGACATAGAATTAGAAAAGGGGGGGTCAGCACAGCAGTAGCTAGTGGTTGGTGGTGAGGTGGACCCAGGGGCTGGAGGGAAGGGGAGGGAGGTGGTGTATGAGGTAGAAGGGTGAGGAGTGGGAAAGTGTGCTTCTCTGGTTACCAGGTGCTCTGTCTCCTATTGGAAGCTCCATGAAATTGCCTTCCTGTACTCCCTGTCCAGGCTCATTGCTGGCTATGTTCCGAGATGCTGGGGCTGTGCCATGTTAGTTGGCAAAGGACCACCATTCTGTATCACTCCTCGTTCTCTGTTTCCCATCAGTTTCCTCTTCCATTCAGTGTTGCAGTGTTTAATCTAGTTCTTTATCCCATCATTTGATGCTTAGGGTTCCAGGATTGATGTTTGTATCTGTTTTACTTAGTTTTTCAGGTCCTTGCTGCAGAGGGTGCTTCTGTCTATGGCGTCATGTTGGCTCTGCCTCCCAAACACTGAGCTTTTGGTTAGCAACTGAGAGCTTACCCACTGTGCCACCAGGGCTCTTTATATATAGTATTAATACTATATTAATTAATAATATATTTATATATATATATAATATAACCAGTTACTGTGGAATCAATTCCCACTCGTGGTGACTCCCTGTGTGCAGAGCAGAACCATGCTCCAAAAAACTCCAAAATAACTAAATAGGAGTTTCATAGCTGTGATCTTTTGGAAGCAGATCGCCAGTCTTCCAGGAAGACTAGGGAATTTGAACCTCAGACTTTTCTGTTAGTAACCCAGTGCTTAATCGTTTTTGCTACTCAGGGACTCTCGATAGACAGACAGACAGACAGAAGATAGATAGATAGATATCTTAAAATATCTCCCAAGAAACTTGTTCAGAAAATTTATAGTAATAAATTCCTTATTTGAACAGACATGCAATTTTAGTAATAGAAAATGAATTTCTTTTTGCACCCAACTCAATAAAGGCTGAAAAAACCTTCAAAGACTATCAGTTTATGGAGTGAGCCAAAAAATTAGCAAGATAGGGCCCAGTATCACCTGTCCTTAACCTGGCAAAGCTGGCCCTAGGATTCTCTTATCTTGATCCGCAGAAGGAGACCACGGCTTGATCATTTTGTTCTATTCTGAATGACAAAGACATGTCCTAGTTATTGCCTTCTCTAATTTCCAGCATCTGAAAAGTAGAGTAATGATGCCATTTTCAGCACTGTTAGAATCCTGAGAAAAATTACACAATTATATATATAATACATTTATCGTTGTTATAACTATGCAAAGAATTGTAATTACTTCTACTTTTGTTAACTTTTGTTGTTTTTGAGGGATTTTATGTCAAGTATAATTCTAATGCTGCTAACACTGCTCTCTAAACATTGAGGAAAATGCGACTTTGCCTGAAGGTGTCTTTCTTGCGATTGTAGATATGAGCTGAATTGTGAAGAACTATAGCAGTGAGTGAGAATAGCTTTAACATGATATTTAAGCGTAAGGGGGAAAATCTTCTCTGTAGCCTCCAAATATTAACAAAGACAGTACAGTGTTTAAAATGGTCCTAGAATCTCTTGATACACCTTAATGATGCCAATTCTCAGCCTATAATTCAAGCATCTCCATCATTCTGCAAGTGATTTAGCATTTTTTTCAAGTAATTGGTGCTGTTTACTGTTGGGATTTTGGTGTGTCTGTCACTTCCTCTGTTGCACACCAAAGCTAACCAGTTAGCTCTGGTACCTCTGGCCCCCAGTGCACACCAAGGAGGCAAGCTGGCCATAGCTGAAGGCGTAGGGCCTGCTGTGAGCAGTTTTCTTTGACCCCGAATCGCGTGAATTTAGTGCACTCACCCAGATGTGGAAGAGTGCTTTCTTGGAACTCTGAAACGATGCAGCAGTACGAAAGGAAATAATCACACATCCAAAGGATAAAGAGCACTCTTAGGAAATACAATATCTCTTCCAGAAGTATGTTTAAATAAGAGCCATGCCATGCAGTGGCGTCACTAAGAGGGTATGGGGGACTGTGGACCCACATCAGGTTAAACTGTCGGAGGAGATGACACAAAATGACTGTTTATAAAATTGTTGTGCAGTGTTTCAGCAGAAATTAATTATTTTTTATAAAAATATCCCTGTAGTTAGTTATAATGACAAAAACATTTTTTTGTCAGCCCAGCTTACAGGTATCGATACACGTACAAGGCTAAAACACTATGCTAATTTGTTTTTGACCCTTCTAATGCACCCAGGCAGAGTTGTAATTATTACCAAATTACAATGACGCTTCAAATCACGTGGTTTCGTCTGCACCCACTACAAGCCCTCGCTGTTTTTTCTGTTGCTGCCAGTGTTTTTATAGTCGCTGATTTTGTCAAATTTTCTGGTGTTTTAGCCACAATATTGTGGTAATTAGTATTTGTGAACCTATATCAATAACTTTTTCCAGAATGAAGTAGTAATTAAAGTAAAAGAAGGAGTGATATATGGGAGTTACACTCTATGAATAACATTAGTACAAAAAACATTACTAAAGATTCTCTGCGGTCTGGTATGGGAGGAGGTCCATGGGGAGGGTGACATCATGAATGACAACACTGGGTGACACCAACCCTAGTGACATCACCGATGGCAGGCAGCCCTTTACTGAGTGTGCGTCCTATGTTTCAACACTCAGCATGTTGCGCTTTGGATAGGTTGTTCATTTAAGGTATTATCCTGTCCTTTATTTCTTAAACTTTTTATTTTAAATTAATTATAGACTCATGGGAAGTTGTGAAAATAGTAGAGAGTCCTGTGCAGTCTTTACCCAGCCCCACCCCCAACCCCAGTGCTAGCAACCTGCATAACTGTAGTACAATATCAAACCAGGAAAGCAGCTGTGGTCCTTTACTGTTACTAGACCACACATCTCATTCAGATTTCACCAGCTTTTATAGCCGTGTCCGTGTGTGTGTGTGTGTGTGTGTGTGTGTGTGTGTGTGTGTGTGTGTGAAGTTCTATACAACTTTATCACCTGCAGGTACTTGTGTAACCACCACAATAAAGGTTCAAAACAGTTGCATCTCCACAAAGGAACTCACTTGTGCTGCCCTACTATAATCACTGTAATCACCCCGCCCTGTCCCTAGTCCCTAGTAACCACTAAACTGCTCTCCACCACTGTAATATTGTAATTTGGAATGTTATATAAATGAATTCATACAGTAAATAACAATTTTTAGGGTAACTTATTACTTTAATCTTATTTTAAAGTCTGTGTATTCAAATATCCTAATGACATTCAAACTTCAATAGTAAAGATGCTTTGTTGTTGTTGTTGTTGTAAAGTGACGCTGAGTTAGTTCCAAATCACACTGACCCTATGCACAACAAAATGAAACACTGTCCAGTCCTGCTCCATCCTCACAACCATTGCTATGATTGAGCCCATTGTTGCAACCACTATGTCAATCCATCTCATTGACGGTGTTCCTCTTTTTCACTGACCCTCTACCAAGCATGATGTCCATCTCCAAGGACTGATCCCTCCTGATAAAATGTCCAAAGTATGTGAGATGAAGCCTCACCATCCTTGCTTCAAAGGAGCATTCTGGTTGTACTTCTTTCAAGACAGATTTCTTCTTTCTTTTAGCAGTTCGTGGTATATTCAATATTCTTCTCTAACACCATAATTCAAAGGTGTCAGTTTTTCTTTGGTCTTCCTTATTCGTTGCACAGCTTTCAAATGCATGAGGCAATGGAAAACACCGTGGCTTGGGTCACGTGCACCTTAGTCTTCAAGGTGACATGCTTGCTTTTTAACACTTTAAACAGGTCTCTTGCAGCACATTTGCCCAGTGCAATGTGTCCTTTGATTTCTTGACTGCTGCTTCCATGAGTGTTGATTGTGGATCCAAGTAAAATGAAATCCTTGACAACCTCAGTCTTTTCTCCATTTATCATAATGTTGCTTATTGGTCCCCTTGTGAGGACTTTTGTTTTCTTTATGTTGAGGTGTAATCCATACTGAAGGCTGTGGTCTTTGATCTTCATTAGTAAGTGCTTCAAATCCTCTTCACTTTCAGCAAGCAAGGCTGTGTCATTTGCATATCGCAGGTTGTTAATGGGACTTCCTCCAATCCTGATGCCGAGTTCATCTTCATATAGTCTAGCTTCTCAGATTATTTGCTCAGCATACAGATTGGAGAGGTAGGGTGTAAGAACAAAACCCTGATGCACATCTTTCCTGAATTTAAACCACACAGTATCCCTAACTCTGTTCGAACAACTGCCTCTTGATCATGTACAGCTCCTCATGAGCACGATTACATGTTCTGGAATTCCCATTCTTCACAATGTTATCCATAATTTGTCATGACGCACACAGTCATATGCCTTTGCGTAGTCAATAAAACTCAGGTAAGCATCTTTCTGGCATTCTCTGCTTTCAGCCAGGATCCATCTGACATCAACAATGATATGCTTCGTTATACATCTTCTTCTGAATCCAGCTTGAATTTCTGGCAGTTTCCTGTTGATATACTGCTGCAGCCACTTTTGAATGATCTTCAGCAAGATTTTACTTGCATGTGGTATTAATGATATTGTTGGATAATTTCCGTATTCGGTTGGATCACCTTTCTTTGGAATAGACATAAATATGGATCTCTTCCAGTCGGTTGGCCAAATCGCTGTGTTCAAATTTCTTGGCGTAGAAGAGTGAGCACTTCCAGCACTTCATCCTTTGTTGAAACATCTCAATTGGTATTCCGTCAATTCCTGGAGCCTTGTTTTTTGCCATTGCCTTCAGTGCAGCATGGACTTCTTCCTTCGGTACCATTATTTCTTGATCATATGCTACCTCGTGAAATGGTTGAAGGTTGACCAGTTCTTTTTGGTACAGTGACTTTGTGTGTTCCTTCCATCTTCTTTTATCCTTCTTGTGTTGTTCAGTATTTCGCCCACAGAATCGTTCACTACTGCAACTCAAGGCTTGAATTTTTTCTTCGGTTCTTTCAACTTGAGAAATGATGAGCATGTTCTTCCCTTTTGCTTTTCTAACTCCAAGTCTTTGCAGACATCATTATAATACTTCTTCTTGTCTTGTATTGTCTTCTCCAGCCTCCCTTTGAAATCTTCTGTTCAGTTCTTTTACTTCATCATTTCTTCCTTTTGCTTTAGCTACTTGACATTCAAGAGCAAGTTTCAGAGTCTCTTCTGACATTCATTTTGGTCTTTTCTTTCTTTCCTGTCTTTTTAATGACCTCTTGCTTTCTTCATGTGTGATGTCTTTGATGTCATTCCATGACTTGTCTGGTCTTCAGTCATTAATGTTCAGTGCATCAAATCTATTCTTGAGATGGTCTCTAAATTCAGGTGGGGTATACTCAAGATCGTGCTTTGGTTCTTGAGGACTTGTTCTAATTTTCTCCAGTTTCATCTTGAACTTGCATATGAGCAATTGATGGTCTGTTTTGCAGTCAGCCCCTGGCCTTGTTCTGATTGATGATATTGAGCTTTTCCATTGTCTCTTTCCACAGATGCAGTCGATTTGATTCCTGTGTATTCCATCTTGTGAGGCCAACCTGTATATTCACCATTTATGTTGCTGGAAAAAGGTATTTGCAATGAAAAATTCTTTGGTCTTGCAAAATTCTATCTTGTGATCTCTGGCATCGTTTCTATCACCAAGGCCATATTTTCCAACTACCAATTTTTCTTCTTTGTTTCCAACTTTCACATTCCAATCACCAGTAATTATCAATGCATCTTTATTGCATGTTTAATCAATTTCAGACTGCAGAAGTTGGTAAAAATCTTCAATTTCTTCATCTTTGGCCTTAGTGGTTGGTGTGTAAATTTGAATAATAATCGTATTAACTGGTCTTCCTTGTCAGCATATGGATATTATCCTATCACTGACAGTGTTGTACTTCAGGATAGATCCTGAAATGTTCTTTTTGATGATGAATGCAACGTCATTCCTCTTCAATTTTTCATTCTTGACATAGTAGACCGTAGGATTGTCTGATTCAAAATGGACAGTACCATTCCATTTCAGCTCACTAATGCCTATGATATCAATGTTTATGCATTCCATTTCATTTCCGATGATTTTAATTTTCCTAGATTCATACTTGGTACATTCCATGTTCCAATTATTAATGGATGTTTGTAGCTGTTTCTTCTCATTTTGAGTCATGCCACATCAGCAAATAGGTCTCAAAAGCTTGACTCCATTCACATCATTAAGGTTGACTCTACTTTAAGGAGGTAAGTCTTCTCCAGTAGTCTAGAGTGACTTCCAACCTGGGGGCTCATCTTCCGGCACTGTATCAGACAATGTTCTGCTGCTATTCATAAGGTTTTCACTGGCTAATTTTTTTTTTCAGAAATAGACCACCAGGTCCTTCTTCCTAGTCTGTCTTAGTCTGGAAGCTCAGCTGAAACCTGTCCACTATGGGTGACCCTGCTGGTATTTGAATAACAGTGGCATAGCTTTTAGCATCACAGCAACATGCAAGCCCCCCCAGTGTGACACATTGACAGACGCATGGGGGAAAGATGCTTTAGGAAGGAAAACATTTCCAACGTAGATACTTTTTTGGTAACACTCTAATAACCAGAGAGGAGGCAACCAAGCTAGTAATATTTGCATAGAAGATTAATGCTGTTGTTAGTTGCTGTCAAGTCGACTCTGACTCATGGAGACCTTATGTGCAACAGAAACAATAGAACAAGTCATTGCCCAGTCCTACATCATCCTCACAATCGCCAGGAGGTTTGAGTTCATCGTTGCCGCCATTGTGCCAATCCATCTGACCAAGGGTGTCCCTCATGCTAGCAGAATCTCTACTTCACCAAATCCTCTAGGGATTGAGCCCTCCTGATGATGTGTCCACGGGACTCAGCCTGAGTTCTGTTGTGATCCGTAACGTTTTCAGTGACTAATCTTCAGAAGAAGATTGCCAAGCCTTTCTTCCTTGTACGTCTTAGTCTGGAAGCTCCACTGAAACCTGTCCACCATGGGTGACCTTGACCTGGCAAATATGTGGAAAGTTAAAAACATGATGCCTCCTTGATTACTGAGTGTCCTCATTTTCTAGGTTAACCCCAAGAATTCAGACTTCAGAATTTGGCCTCCAGTTATAACCTTTTGTGATTGAACTTTTTCACTCATCCCAATCCTTGGAGACCTATCCAAGTTGTGAAACAGGAGTTTGCTCTTTATTATGGATGAGCAGCATTTCACTGTATGGATGAACTATACCACAGTATGTTTAACCATTCACTCTTTGAAGGACATTGGGTTGTTTCCAGTTTTGGGCTGCTACAAATAAACCTGCTATGAACATCCGTGTACAAGTTTTACGTGGACATAAGTTTTCATTTCTCTGGGATACATGCCCAGGAGTTCATTTGCTGGATTATATCACCCTGACATTTTTTTAAATTTTGAATTGTGTTCATAATATTTTTTTACATTAATTTTTACTTTTTAAAATAGTTCATTAAAATACCATTTATCTTCATTGCTGATTCCTTGTCTCCCCCTTAAATCTTTCACTCAAGGTGACCATCTCATTTGCCTTGCCTTAGTACCAGCACTGGATAAATATATAATTAGCTTTAAAAGAACCTGTCAAGCTTTTTCCAGAGTGGCTGCACCATTTTACATTCCCACCAGCAATGTGTGAGCGGTCCAGTTTCTCCACATCCTTGTCAGCATTTGGTGTTGTCATTATTTTTGTTTTAGCCATTCTGATTGCTGTGCAGTGACTGCTCACTGTTGTTTTAATTTGCATTTCTCTAACAGACGTTGATGTCGAACATCTTTTCATGTGCTTATTTGACATCTATACATGTTGGTAAAATGTTTCCCCATGTTTTTTGCCCATTTTCTAAATGATTTGTTTGTTTTTCTTCTCTTGAGTTTCAAGAATTCTTTATGCATTCTAGATACTAGTCCTTTGTTGGATATGTGGTCTACAAACATTTCTCCCAGTCTATAGCTTGTCTCTTCAACCTCTTAACAGGATCTTCCACAGAGCAAAAGTTTTCCATTGTAATGATGTCCACTTTATCTATTGTTCCATTTATGGATTGTGTTTGGTGTCAAGTCTAATAATGCATTGGCCAGCCCTATATCCCAAAGATTTTCCTCCTATTCTTTTTTTCTAAAAATGTCATGGCTTTATGTTTTACATTTAGTCCTGAAATCAAAATCTATTTCCTTCAAGTCAATTCTGACTCACAGCAGCTCTATAAGACAAAGTAGAATGCCCCATAGGGTTTCCAAGAACTGGCTGGTGGATTTGAACTGCTGACCTTTTGGTTAGCAGCCGTAGCTCTTAACCACTGTGCCATCAGGGCTCCCATTTAAGTCCCTGATACATTTAAGTTAATTTTTGTGTAAGATGTGAGGTTTAGGCCCAATTTGTTCTAGTTCTACTTAAGGTTCTTATCTGAACTGGATGTTGCATTTTACCAAGTTTATATTCAATCAGCATGAAAATTATTATATATTTGTTAGTTGACCTGTGCCAAGGATTAATATCCAGTATCCCAGCCTCTGCTTTGGTGTCAGTAGTACCACTGGGATGCATTATTGAGAAATTAGTTTCGGCCTTGTTTATTCTTTGTGTGTTTGACTTTAGTTATAGATTTTCTAGTAAGAAAGATAAAAGATAATTTTTCAATTCCTTATCATAAAAAGTGCAGTTACAACTTAGTGCTTTTAAACTCCTAGATCCAGTGCCCTATGGGAAAACTAAGAATTTTTTTGTATATATTTCATTCTGACCTCCCACTTACCCCCATAGCCCTCTCCAAAACCATCAGACACCTGGAAAACAATTTGAAACAAATGTGTATCAGAAGATCTATGCCATGATTCACAATGTATTTAGACCTAATGTACCCTTTATTATAAAAATATTTTATAACTCTGTAATTATTATTCTGGAATGAACTCATGGATGACAAAAAGACCTACATTTATAAATTACTGAATTCAGTATAATGCTCTTACTCTAGTATAAAGGTGAAATCCAAGGAGAAAGGCTTATAATCAGATAACACGTACATCATGTTAATGTTTGAACACAAGTAGACTCAAGCACAGTATGAAACAGTCAAGAGCTTTCACTGATGCGTGATCACACTTAATGCAAAAAGTACCAATGCAGCAGTGACCCCTAGAACACACTGGCCAGTTAAAATCCACGCGGCCAGATGCTGTTGGTATTGTGGTTTGCCTGCCATGTTGTAATGTTCTCAGCAAAACAAGATACATCCCTTCTCAAATTACACAATGTTTGCACACCTAGAAATGTTTACTAAAGCAATGCAGAAGGCATATCTTACGTTCATTTGAAATGTGGAGTTAAACTTTCGGCTCAGACAATCATACAGGCAACTGGAGAGATACTTGAAAGAGGCTAATCTGCTCTGCAGGCGAGCTGTCAAAACTGCAGAATATACAGACTCCTCAGCCTCTGTTTAATGCAAGTGATGCCCCAACTATTATTAAAACCAAAGCACACTCACCAACAATAACATTATTAGAGGAAAAAAACACAGGAGGAAATCTTCGGGACCTAGGGCTAGACAGTGAGCTTTCAGATTTGACACCAATGTAACATTTCCTAAATGTTTCATGAGGGTATGAACCGCCCCAACTAAGAAATTCTGGCTTAATCCAAATGTTAAAACATTTGAATACTACAGGGACCAAGCAAGTCAGGTAAATGGGTGAATCTGGCTGGTTAGTAAGTCAGCAGGGAGTTTAAAGAGCCCTGATGGCCCAACAGTTAAACTCTTGGCTGCTAAGTGAAAGGTTGGTGGTTGGAACCCACCCAGCGGCTCCATGGCAAAAAGACCTGGTGATCTGCTTCCACAAAGATTCCAGCTCAGAAAGCCCTGTGGGGCGGTTCTGCTCTGTCACGTGGGGTCAACATGAGCCCGAATGGATTTGATGGCAATACCAAAAACAACAAGGAGTTTAAAGTCTTCATGTTTCAAGCATTTAAATATATTTATAAAAAAAGTTAACACTATGCAGGCTGCACCAAATGCATTTTCTAGCTGATGTGCCCTGACCATAGGTTAGCAGGTAACGAATGTCATGCACCAGGGAATATTTCTAAGAGCAATTTGATCACTGGGTGCACAAAATTTACTAAGAGAATAAATATTTTTCGGAAAATCCAAAATTGCCTAAACACTTCTGACATTATTTGTCCTACACATCTTGTCTTTGGGCCTTGTTACATGGTTTGTGCTCATTTACTAACCTAAACATTGGTGGTTTGAACCCACCCAGTGGCACTGTGGAAGAAAGGCCTGGTGATCTGCTTCCGCAAAGGTCACAGCCAAGAAAACCCTATGGGGCAGTTCTACTGTGTAACACATGGGGTCGCAGGAGTCAGCATCAACTCGATGGCAATGAGTTTGTTTGTTTTTCTTTTCTTTTTTTTAATAAACCCAGCAAAATATTACCTAGCATAAGTACATATTATTTGCTGTGGCATTGATTTTTTTTCTTTTTGTTATGTATTAATACATAACATTTTTTAAGTACTTAAACTTCTAACACAGCTCAAGTGACATGGAGTTTTTAACTTAGACCACCTTCTAGAAATGGTTTGCTGTCTCTTTACTTGATGCAGATGACCAAGTCCCTTGGGGTGGATAATGGCACTGGGTCTGTATTTGTGCTTTTCTTATTGCTGGCTTTCCTTCAGTGCTAACCTACACTGTGCCCCCAAGAGCAAGAGCAATCCTCAACAAGAGAGAAGAAAAAACACAGAGCTGCTGAAGTGTAAATTATGGATAAGGTATTAGAGTTGATACTTTTGTTCATGGAGGTGAATTTGGGATGCATAGGAAAAACGAAAGGAAATACATCGCAGAAAAGAACGCTGTAGCATAGAACTGTGCTCCTTACTCATAATAACAAAGCACATTTTCACTTCTGAGAAGGGAATTCAATTTCCTCCATTTAACATTATTTATTTAGTAAGCTTTTGTACAGTATGCCGTTTCCTTAACACATAACTCCAAATTCACATAGGGTTTTGTGCTCCCTCTCAAATGGCACTGCTAAGCTACAGCTATCAAGCTGTGGTGTTTTAACAACAGCTTCTGAATTTATTGATAAAATTACAATATAAGCGTTTAGGTTTAATGTCTACATTTTGAGGTAAATGTGAAAATAGTGCATGAAGATTCCTGCAAAATTATATTTCTAAATGTCTCTCTCTCAGTGAGGCTAGAGATGAGTTGTGTATGATGTCTAAGTGCTTCCCTGAAATCTGCTCTTATGCATTTAACGTGTATTAGAACAACTTGCCTTTTTATCCCAGCATCGACTTGAATGCAATGATATCTTTATCCCTGACTCCTTCAGTTATTATTTTCTTTGAATGGATGTTGTAATGAGATGTTTTGGGGACATTGGGATGGGATGAATATACTTTGCTTTTGGGAGGGATGCAAATCTTGGGGGATTCGAAGGCAGATTGTGATAGGCAGAATTCTAATGATGTCCCGCCAAGATCACAGCTCCTGGGTGTCAACACTAGCTAGGTACTGCTGAGAAGGGATTAAAGTCCCAAGTCAGCTGGCCTTAGGGGTGGAGTTACTCAGGTGAACCTGACCCAGTCAGATAAGAGCCCTTAACTGCCTAGAGCTTTCTCTCTCATGCGAAAGCTGGACCATGAATAAGGAAGACCGAAGAAGAATTGATGCCTTTGAATTACGGTGTTGTCGAAGAATATTGAATATTCCATGGACTGCCAGAAGAATGAACCAATCTGTCTGGAAAGTAAAGCCAGAATTCCCCTTAGAAGCAAGGATGGCAAGACTTCATCTCACATACTTTGGACATGGTATCAGGAGGGACCAGTCCTGGGAAAAGGACATCATGCTTGGTAAAGTAGATGGTCAGTGAAAAAGAGGAAGACCCTCAATGGCATGGATTGACACTGTGGCTGCAACAATGAACTCAAGCATAGCAACGATTGTGAAGGTTGTGCAGGACCGGGCAGTGTTTCGTTCTATTGTACACAGGGTCACTATGGGTCAGCACCAACTTGACGGCACCTAACAACAACCAGATTCAGTCTCTTAGAACATTTACCAGAGGTGGTGGCAAATTTCTCCTTCTATTTATGAGTTTTTAACAATTTTCAAGCAAAGATAAAGCCCCTTAAAAAATAAACAATAAAATACATAAATATATGTTTTCCAGCTCATGGAGACCCCAAGTGTGCAGAGTAGAACTGCCCCACAGGGTTTTCAAGGCTGTGACCTTCAGGAAGCAGATCACCAAGCACCTCCCAAGGCACCACTGGGTGGACTTGAACAGCCAACTTCTAGGTTAGTAGTCCAGCACTTAACCATTTGTGCCACCCAGGGACTCCCATATTTATATACTCTGTGTAATTGTATGAACATATTCCTATAGACTATAGACATAAATTAAATAAATAAACAAAAACAAATATAAACAATTTTCATTTGTTCCTTTTCAGCTTGAATTTCTAAGACTGACTTAAGGACACTGCATAACCACAAGAAAGAATTTTTAAAAGTCAGTTAATTGAATTCTAGATTTTAAAAAAAGTTTGTAAATTCTGTGTCGTCTCTATTTCCACTGGTTACTAAGAGTTCATGGAAATGTATTATTATCTTTTTTCCAGGTTAAGGCAAAGCTTACAGAAGGATCAATCTCAGTTGAGACATAACATGAAATGTCCTAAACCAATTTTCAAAGTTTCTAAAGAAATTAAAGTGGATCTTCAAACGAAGCTGATCTCTTAGGTTAAAACTATCCTATATAATTCTTCTTTTAATTAGGCAATAAATTAAAATGTGATTTCTTTCTGATGACATTCTAAAGTAGTTTTTATTGGCTGAGAATAATTCCCTTTATATTTTCTAAAGAAAACATGACAGACTTAAGAATTTAAAAAAAGCTTTTATTACTTACTGCTACCTTGCTCATACAATTAAATTAATACTTATTGATAAACTATTTGCTCACTCATTGCTGAAAGCAGGTGTTATAAACCCTGATGACATGCTACACAGTTTGTGCAAAAACCTACTATTATTTTTGTCCTTTGTTTTGTTTGTCCCTAAAAAAGTATCTGTCAAACTATCAATCTCACAAAAAGTTCTAATTTTGGGGGTAGTTTCAGGAGCTCCAGAATCCCAAGAATGATTAATTCAACACACATTTTTAAAAATAACATACAAGAGACATTTTGTGCCTCCATTTATTCTAATTCAGTATCTTCAAACTCATGTTGAGACTTGTTGACTCTGCTTACAGCTGTCCAGATGGGGACATAAACTCTAACTCAGCTTCTTAAGAGCAAGTCCATTCTCTAAGGGCTGTCCCCATCTCAGGGCCACACTCACTCTCATCCCTTAGATGGTGATGCTTAAACGTTAGAGCATAAATAAGAGTCACTGGGCACATCTGGGAAGATACTCATGGTCCTCACCTTGTGTGAGTCCCCTGCCGGGTCTCCTGACCCCGTACCTGTATCTACCTGTCCCCATAGCGAAAGTCTCCTCTTGTGTACTGCATTGGCAATGATGTTCCTTTCAGCAAACTATTTTGGTAAAAATTATTTATTAATATCTACAGTAGAAAACTTTATGTTGTTGTTAGTTGCTGTTGAATTGGCTCCAACTCATGGCGACCCCAAGTACAACAGACAAGATGCTGCCCCGTCCTGCATCATCTTCATGATTGTTGCTATATCAAGTCCATTCTTGCAGCCTGTATGTATTTTGAGTGCCTTCCAACCTAGGGGCTCAACTTCCTGCACTATATTGGACAATATTCTGTTATGATTCATAGGTTTTTTTCATTGGCTGATTTTTGAAAGTAAGATTGCCGGACCTTTCTTCTTAGTCTGTTTTAGTCTGGATGCTCCACTGAAACCTGTCCACTATGGGTTATCCTGCTGGTATTTAAAATACCGGTGTCATAGCTTCCAAGACAACAGCAACATGGAAGCCACCACAGTACGACAAGCTGACACGTGGGGTGGCTTGGAAGACGATAGCAAAATTTTTTATAAACCAGCAGTCCCAAGCTGGGCTACATTTCTGTTTGCTCTTAACTGCTTTTAGGAATCCTAACACCTGGAAACCGTTGCCTTTCAGAGTTTCAGATCAACCAGTTCAGAAGATGGATGCGGATACAAGGCCCACAATAAGGAGCTACTTAGCCCAGAGTCTCCATGTAGACTGCTGGCAGATGCAGAGTTAGAACCTAGCCTGAGTCTCAGGGAACAGTGCTATTCATGGCACCCTGCTCACTCTCAAAGAGCCAAAGTCCTGCGTTTGACGAACAGTCTTCTCACACGAAAATCATGGCCAGGCTCCATAAGATACAAGAACAAAAGAAAAAGAAGAAAACGTTAGAAGACATTGTAGTGGCACAGATATAGATGCAGACATCCACACATTCAAATACAATGCCAAAACTTATATCCCTTCTCATAAGACCTACTTCTTGAGAATATTGTGAATAACAAGAATAATAATGAGATAGTATTCATGAAAATTCATTCAGCCAAAATGATGAAAACTATAAGTTTAAAAAAAAAAGGCAGATGAAAAGAAAAGGACACCTTGAGTAGGCACACATAGAAAAGTAGACAATAGACTCCTGTAAGTGGAAAATGGAGTTATTGAAATAATAATAATAAACCTCAGTGAATCAGTTAAACAGCATATTAAACATTTCAAGAGACTGAGTATCTGAGCAACAGTCTTAAGGCTATCATCAAGAATGCAGCACAGAACAAAAGTCCCAAAGGGAGTACGAAAAAAATTGGAGGGGAGAAAAATAATTTTAAAAAAATTATTTAACAAAATTTCCCAGAAACAAAGCACATGAATTTCTAGATTAAAAGCGTGAGCAACTCTGGTGAGCCACAGATTAGACAGGCCCATAAAACAAACAATAACACACGTAGTTCAACCCTGTATACACAATTAAATGAGCACAACAGCCCAGGGGCAAGGACAAGAAGGCAGGAGGGGACAGGAAACTGGACAAATGGAAATGGGGAACCCAAGGTTGAGAAGAGGAGAGTGCTGACATGTCGCAGGATTGGCAACCAATTTCACAAAACAATATATGTATTAATTTTTTAATGAGAAACTAATTTGCTCTGTAAATTTTCACCTAAAGCACAATTAAAAAAAAAACAAAAAAACGGGTAAGCAACTCCAGCCCAGAATTCTATACCCAGCCAAACTATTAATCAGGTGTGCGACTAGTAGACTAAAGACAATTTCAAATAGAAGTTCTCAAAAGTTTTGCCTCTCATGAGTCTTCTCTCAGTAAATTACTAGAGGAGGTACTCAAACCAGACTAGGAGGTAAACCAAGATCCAGGGAACAGGGAATCTAACCTAAGAGAGAAGTAGAGGAGTTTCATAATTGCCTATCTTGACAGACTCAAAGGTGCTCAGAATGATGTGTACACAATGTGTATATATGGAGACTTGGCACCTGATGGAGAGGTGGCAGTATAAATTAGTAAGGGAAGGATGAAGCGTTCACTTTTATTTATTATTCCAATACACGTTTACTGGAATAATAAAAGTGATGACAAAGGATTCAGTGGGATTTCCTAACTCATAATTTATATAAAGATAAATATCAGATGGGTTAAAAACTTAAATGTGGAAAAAAACTTTAAAACTTTTAATAAAGACATTAAGAGAACACCTTTGTAAATTCTGGACAAGGTTTTTTAAATAAATACCAAAAATACAATCATAAAGGCAAATTTATTTGCCTACATTAAAATTTTTAAATGTCTGAAAGTCAGAAGACTCCAAAAGGAAAGTAAAAAGATAGGTTCATGATGGAAAGAAAATAATCATTCATTTTATAACCTATATAATATTAAGGTTCAGGCTATATTTTTAAAATCTCTACAAAGCATAAGAAAAAGAATCCCCAGAGTAAAATGAACAAAGATTACAACAGATAATTCAAACAAGAAGGAAACGAAATGGCCAATAGACATTTAAAAAGATTCATACCTGGTTAACCAGGGGCATGACACGCCACAAACTAGAAATATCATGAGGTCTCTTTTTACACCAATCAAATTATCAAATATGGGAAAGGTCTGACATCACCCAGAGTGATGTGGGGAAACGGGAGCTTGCACCTTGCTGGTAGCTGAGTAAACTAATACGGCCCTTTTGGAGATCAGCCTGGAAGTTCCTAGGAAAATTGACTATGTGAGTGTTAAACATGGTAGTTCATTCTGACTATTGTAACACAGTTCCCCAGTCTCCTAGCGTACGTACGTTTGATACAATGTTCTTTAGAGGGCTGTGGTCCTGGTTAACTCTCATTCACACTGAGGAGGAAACCATGCTTTTTGTGACCTGTGCCCTGCTCCCCCCAACCTGGAGTCCTTCCTGTCCAGCTGCACAGATAGAGGACAGAGGACGGACGGCCTTCAGATGTTTCCAGGAACCAGGCTAGGAAGTGGCACATAAAAATTCTGCATACATTCAACTTTTGAGAGCCAAGCCTTGTGGTGTTAACCTGACTAAGGGAGACTAATTAAAGTTTCGCCTCAGTAAGAACACAGAATTGGTCTGCACCAACACAGCTCTTCGGTGCACTGCTTTCCATGGTGCCTGGCTCCACCTTCGGGGGACATCTTGTCCAGTATTCTCTTTAGCCCCACCTGGAGTAGGTGGGGGGGGATGCACCCTCCTTGTCGTCTTTACAGCTTTAAAAACTGGCCTCCTCTTCATTGACACTTGATAGCCCAAGAACTGTTTTAAATCTTGAAGATGCAAATGCATTTGTTTAGTCTGGGTTTGTATGTCCTTTAACAATATAACTTCATCAAAGAGTTGAATACGCTTCTGATCTATTTCCTTGCAATCTTTCAGTGTGACAATAGCTGCTCTTCTCGTTTTAATTCTTCTCCATCTTTGACTTCATCTCCCCACCCCCTCTCCCCCTCTCCCCTCCTCCCCCTCCCCATTGAGGCCATCTTAAAAAGTATGTGGGGAGGCCAAACCCTTGATCTGATCTTTGACCTAAATTATTGTATTCAGCTGATAAAAGTATACAAGGCCTTTATCACTCACAAGCAATTTTAATGCCATCTCCTGCTTTTTAGGACACTGCCGCAGGCTTTTCCAACCCTACAAGACCCCTGATGTCTAGGGTCATTCTCTCCACTGCAGTATGTCTAGGAAGGCACATCCTTTCATACACACTTCAGTGAGGAGTCCCCTTCTGCAGAGGAAAGGCGGTGAAAATTTAGGGGAGTGCACAGTAAGCTGGATCAGGGACATTTTATTTCTTAGAGAAAAGGTCCATCAGAGGCAAATATAGTCAAATATAAGTATCTGTTAAATACGGGTGATGTGTATTGTGGCACATGTTTATTTCTGTACTCTTCCATGTGCATTCAATATTTGAAAATTTTAGAAAATTAAAAGACATTGGGCAATTACAAATATGACATTGTAAACATATGACAATATTGAAAAAATATGTATTATGAATAATCCAATATACCCATAAGCAGGTTTTCTTATTAATTTGATCTTTTAAAAACATAATATTATTGTTTTAATGCAAAGTTGTTTTCCAATGAACTTAAGTGAGAGCAAGGTATCTTATAAATTATAGGACTTTGTGTCAAAACTGCTACTTCTTATTCTGAGTTTTCAGCTAACATTGTTTTTTAAAAAAAAGGAAAAGAAAAAAACTTTTTGATTTAAGTCAACAAATCAAAAGAATTATCAAAGATTAATTTCAAGACAGCTATTTATACACCTTGTGGAATGTCTTACTGAAGAAATGCAGTATAAATGTATGTATTTCAGTGATATGTACATCAGATCTGTATACCAGAAAGAGAAAGAAAACAACTATAAATAACAAAAAAGCACATGAAATATTCCATACCTGAAATTAATTGGAATGAAAATAATATGATACACAATTTCATAGCTAAATAGGGAAAAGATTTTATGTTGCACACTAAAACAATAAAAGCATGATAAATCAGTTATTTTGTTTTAATTTGTATTCATCCAGGTGGATGCTGTCATTGCAAACTGTGCTCTAGCAGAACGAAGTGTGGAATACACGGCATCATGAGCTGAGGTACTTCACACTTGACGCTCAAAGCACAGCCATAAGGAGGGTCATTAAAAAAGAAGAAAAGTAAAAAGTATTGATATGTGCCACCAGTTTCCTCAAGGAATTCTTTTTCCCTTTGATAGTCGAATTTCACTCTGTTGAAGCACCTCTCCTGCTTGTCAATTTTCTCTCCTTTAGCTGTCAACAGCTTGAACTCCTCCAGATTCCCATTTATCAAAATCGCTCAGATTGACTTTGTGATATCTTCCGTCTGTTTACAGATGTGAGTTTTAACTGTAGTTAATTTGCATCATATTTAAATTATATTGTCTGGTGGTTTACAGCATCCAGCAAAGAAGAAAGAGATGTCATAACGACGGAGGTTAACCAATAGGGATATTTGAAAACAGACTAATTTTTGTAAGCGGTCAGTTTTCTGCTTTTTTTAGTACGTGTGTCTTAGTCATCTAGCACTGCCATAACAGAAATACCACAAGTGGATGGTTTTAACGAAGAGAAGTTTATTTCCTCATAGTCAAAGAAGGCTAAAAGTCTAAATTCAGGGCGTCAGCTCCAGGGGAAGGCTTTCTCTCTGTCGGCCTCCTCATCGATGTTGCCCCGGACTAGGAGCTTCTTGGCGCAGGGACCCTGGTCCAAAGGACACGCTCTGCTCCTGGCACTGCTTTCTTGATGGTATGATGTCCCCCTGTCTCACTGCTCACTTCTGTCTTTTATATCTCAAGAGATTGCCTCAGGACACAATCCAGTCTTGTAGTTCAGGTCCTGCCTTACTAACACAACTGCCACCCATCCTCCCTCATTAACATCATAGAGGCAGGATTTACAACATATAGGGAAATCACACTGTACCAGGAATTATGGCCCAGCCAAACTGATACACACATTTTGGGGGGGACATAATTCAAACCATGACAACGTGTATTTTGATAATTTGACGACTTTGACCTCATAAGCCATTTAAGTTAAGAATCAGAGAATGACTACTCAGAGTAGAAGGTGTTGCTGCATATAATGTAATTAATATAATTCTAATATTAGCAGAGCATTCACCGTGTGATCCATACGATCAAGGATGTTCTAATTTCTCCTTATAGCAAGACTACGAGGTTGGTATTATTATTATTATTATTATTCCCCTTTTATAGATGAAGGAGCCCTGGTGGCACAGTGGTTAAAGCATTTGAATGCTAACCAAAAGGTTGGCGGTTCAAAACTACCAGCAGCTCAGTGGGTGAAAGATGTGGCATTCTGCTTGCATAGAGATTTACAGCCTTGGAAACCATATGGAGTCACTATGAGTCAGAATCTACTCGACAGCAGTGAGTTTGGTTTATAGATGAGGAAACCGAGACTCAGAGAAGTCAGTTAACATTCTAAGATCACACAGGTAGCAGGTGATGGAGCTCAGATTCACAGTTAATATGACTTGGGTTGTTCTAATGACCACTTCACCATGCCATCTTTCAGTACTAGATCATGTGATGCATGCTCACGTGGGAATTTAGAGAAAATAAATATTAATCTAACTTGGAGGAACTCAGACTTTAAAATCGACGTTGACTTACGGGCCACCCACATCAAACCAACAGCCCCTGAGTTGGACCTGGCCTGTAGGTGGGGTTCGTTTTATTGTATTTGGTCCCTTGCACTGTTCTAAGAAAAAGTGAAGTAGTTGCAAACACTGTCAAAAGCAGGAAAGCGTATGTTACAACAGGAATGTCCAGTCCTCCTAAAGAATTGGAAGATTCTTGGCACCCATTCCCAAGTGGCAAGAACGGTTAAATGGAGCAGATCATCACAAGGCACCAGGGTCCTTCCACTCCCTGAAGATCAAACCTCCTGTTCACCCAGACTCTCGCTGTGCTTGTTCTGTTTGCCTCCTTACACTTGCCCAGCCCAGCCAGGCACCTGAGCCTCTGCTGATTTAGGGAGAGGAGGGACAGTGGACTTCAAATGGTAACCTCCGCCAGCACTTACCATGTTCCAATAGTGCGTTCAGATTGCCCCCCCACCCCCCACGCCGGATTCTACTTAAAGCCTGGAGATAGCTCATCTGCCTTTTCAGATCGCAGGTCCAGACTACAACGGCTCACCTGTATCTCTAGATAAATGGAACTGTGTTCATTCCTGCAGGCCTCTGGACATCATTTAGTGAAGGTGCTTCTGTGGCCCACCAGAGGGAGCTTATTGGAGGAGGCGGACCCATCCTTCCTCACTGTCCTGGGCCCTGCCGATAGCGCCCACCCACCAGGCATTGCCCACCCACTAAGCATTGCCCACCCTCCCGGCTTCTCCCAGTCAGCTGCCTCTTGTGCAAGAGGCATGTTTGAAAGTTGCATTAACTCCTTCAGGTCCCTGGTGTATCACTTAGAGTAGTGTAGCAGTTTGGAATTTGCTAAGACTAGCCCTAAATTACACTAAAGAGCACCCTAAGGGTCTGAAGGAGTTAGTGTAGCTTCTAAGTGGCGTCCTTTAAACACACCATCCACGAATCCAGAAAAACACAAGCTGCCACGGTCTGCTACGCGACATCGTCTGGGAGAGCAGGGTCGGGCGCGCTGGACCATGCTGGTTCCTACCAGCAGAAAAGCACCACATCACAGGCGTATGTGGTCAGCCTGGGACAACACACACGGGTGGGCTCCACTTACATTTTAGTTACCGTTATCACACAGATGGAGAAGGGAGGGTTACACAGCCAGAGCAATACAAACACAGCACCCTCTACTTTCAGAAAGGCTAAAATCCTGGCATTCCTATTTTTACCTTCTTAGCCCTTGAATATACCCTGGACTGCCAGAAGAAGGAACAAATCTGTCCTGGAAGAAGTACAGCCAGAGTGCTCCTTAGAAGCGAGGATGGAGAGACTTTGTTTCACATACTTTGCATATGTTATCAGGAGGGACTAGTCCCTGGAGAAGGACATCATGTTTGGTAAAGTAGAGGGTCAGCGAAAAAGAGGAAGATCCTCAACGAGATGGATTGACACAGTGGCTGCAACATTGGGCTCAAACACAGCAATGGTTGTGAGGATGGCACAGGACCAGGCAGTGTTTCCTTCTGTTGTACGTGGGGTCGCTATGAGTTGGAATCGATTTGACAGCACCTAAAAACCACCACAGCCCTTAAATCTGCACCTCCAGCCCTCAATGCTTTGTGTCCTCTTGCCTTCCTTCTTTAAACTCGTTTTCAAGAATTATTCTTGCTTGTGCTGGAGAATAAAACCAGTTGCCGACGAGTCAACCCCAACTCATACTGACCCCATCCGTGTGTGTGAGAGTAGAATTGTACTCCACAGGATTTTCCATGGCTGGTTTTTCAGAAGTGGATTCCCAGGGCTTTCTTCTAAAATGCTTCTGGGTGGACTTGAACCTCCAACCCTTCGCTTAGCAGCCACGTGTGTTAACTGCACCACCCGGGGACTCCATGCTAGAGAATACCATTATTAATGGCTTGTGGTTACTCTGTGGAGAAACCTGTGAGTGAATGAGGAGAGCAGGGGAGGTTAGGGGCAGAAGCAATGTTCAGGAAAAGTGGAGATCCGCACAGAGCTCTGGAATTTGAATCACAGCACAGTCGCACTGCCCAAGGCACAAGGCCAAAGGGTGACATCCTGGTCTCTGTCCCCACTGGCCACTCCTCATCGGGTGGCAGTATTACCTCCAAAGCTGCTCCCATCAGCCTAGCATGGCCCTCCAGAGATGGTGCAGTAAGGACCATCAGCAGCTAATGCCCACAGCAGCTGGGGGCTGCCTCCACCTGGCCACAGGCGTCTGGGCGGGGCACCAACAACCCCTGCCACATCATCAGTGCATGTTTTCAAGGTACCTGCCTGATTGTTGTAGGTGCAGTAAGGGGACACTGAGCTTTTGCTAAAGGTGATGGAAAAACCTGGAAGTGGACAATGGTGATGGCTGAACAAATAATCACACATTAATGTCACTGAACTGTCCATGTGAACAATATTGGAATGACAAGTGTTTTGTTACCTACACATTTACCAGAATAATAAAACACAAGTCCCAGACTCCAGGCTCAGAACTTAAATCTTATTGAGAAGACAGGAAATATAGGTAAAAGATAAACAATGAGAATAAGTTCCCACTTTAGTATAACCTACTATATTAAATCTGACAACCGTTGAATAGATTACAACAAAACCTTTTATCTTTGGGTTTATCCCAAATGGGTTTATATGTTACATGTAAAGAAATGGAAATTGTGAACACTAGTTTTCCCCACAAAGCAATAAAGAACATTCTAATTCAAGCTACAGAAAAAATAATCTAAAAGAGTTTGATTAGTTTGAAGGTCGGAATGTATCTGTAGAAAACTTTAATATGAACATTGAATATGATAAGTATTAGTCAAATAAACCAAACACCAAATGGTGTTGAAGAATGTTGTACCAGAACTACAATTTGCTTTTATTCCCTAAAATTCAGTTTCCCTCCCTCACAGCATCTAAAGTCCCATAATTAATTTACCCTAGGGGAGGGTAAACATGAAAATAGCCCTTCCTCCTGTACTGTATACCTAGAGATATACCAAACATTTACAGAAAGTTCTCTTACAAGGAAGTACTTTATGGTAGAGTTAAATAATAAGGTCCATGAAATATCATTTGTCATCTGTCACGGATTGAATTGTGTTCCCCAAAAATATTGGCTACACCATGATTCCCAGTACTGTGTGACTGTCTACCATTTTGTTATCTGATGTGATTTTCCTATGTGTTGTAAATTCTGCCTCTCTGATGTTAATGAGGGGGGATAGGCAGCAGCTATCTTAATGAAGCAGGATTCAATCTACAAGATTGGACTGTGTCTTGAGCCAATTTCTTTTGGGATATAAAAGAGAGAAGAGAGCAGAAACAGAAGGACCTCATACCACCAAGAAAGCAGTGCCGGGAACAAAGCACGTCCTTTGGACCCAGGGTTCCTGAGCAGAGAAGCTCCTAGTCCAGGGGAGGATTGATGAGAAGGACCTTCCCCCAGAGCCGACAGAGAGAGAAAGCCTTCCCCTGGAGCTGACGCCCTGAATGTGGACTTCTAGCCTACTAGACTGTGAGAAAATAAATTTCTCTTTGTGAAAGCCATCCACTTGTGGTATTTCTGTTATAGCAGCACTAGATAGATATACTATAGATAACTAAGACATCATCCAAGTCCATTTGAATGGTCGGCCTATGTCTTAAAGAGTTGAAAAATGTATTGCTTCATGAAGAAAAAACGAAAGCAATCCCAATTTTATAGTTGTCCACAATAGAAAGCATTGCCCTAATTGTTATCATTGCTGGGCATCGACAATAATGATCACAAAGACTGCTGCCGTAAGCTCCGTTCCCACGAGTTCCCCTCTCCTATCCTCTCCTCTGCACAGGATGAGGTGCCTACAGAAAGCCTCCCTTGATTAATAGTTACAAGCAACTCATATTCAGATACTTCGTAGTTAGCAGAAGGAAAAAAATAAACCATAATGATGAGGGTTTTGATACGTGCCTATGAAAAGCAAGAAGTACGAACATGGGAGCTTGATATTTTCAGGAAGAATATTTTGCCCTTGCCTGGGACGCCAACACTAATGTCTACATACCCCAACAGGGTGACCTGGAGCTGTGTTTGTCAAGTGCCGCTGGACAGATAAGGGTATGTTTTCCACACCAGTGACACTAACAGCACAACCAGCTTCCCTGCCTGCTGGGTGCTGAATCAGACCTGTGCTCCAAAATATGGTAATTTAAAAGCAATTTAGGGATTTCACAGTTTATGCCCATGGTCATATAGGTCATTTATTCCCCCCTGGCATTCATCATCTTAAATATCAAAAACTAAGCCTGGAAAAGCAGATTACAAATTCAAGAACACAAAGTTTAGTTGCAAAGAGAACAAGCAATTACCAGCATTAGAAAGACTCATGTCTGAGTTATCCTTTATTATTACCAAACCAAATGCCCATGGAATTAAAGTAACTTCTCAAAGAACAGCTGGTAGCCTTACTCAGAATGGCTTAAGCTAAACATGTTACTTTAAGGTAACGTGGCCAAATTCTTCCCAAAAAATTTAGAAATTACGTGTGCAAATCATTTATCCTCTTAAAGTGGCTTCCTTAGTGAACTATACATCAATACCAATGCAGTAAGTATTCTAGTAAGTCTTTATTTCAAAAAAAAAAAAAAAGTGTGATACACTTAGTTGTCGTAGGATCTTTGTATTCTCTTTGGATGGCTGATGTTAGTAAATATTTTAAGGGTGACTTTCCTTCTTAGAAATAGCAAAAAGACATTGAGATATAAGCTTGGTAAATAATAAGAAAATTCATATTTAATCAGTAAATGCATACAGAGGCACACATCAAAAAGAGAGAAATGCTGGTTCTCACAGACGGAGAATATAAAGAGTTCATAGTTATTATAACGAATGTATGTGGCTTGGCATCTTTTAGAGGTTCCGGTGGTGCAGTGGTTAAGAGCTCAGCTGCTAACCAAAAAGTTGACAGTTTGAATCCACCAGCCACTCCTTGGAAACCCTAAGGGGCTGTTCTACTCTGTCCTATAGAGTCGCTATGAATTGGAATCGACTTGAAAGCAGGGGGTTTGGTTTGGTTTGGAACCCCCAAAGGGAGCCCTGGTGGCTCAGTGATTAAAGCGCTTGGTTGTTAACTGAAAGGTCAGAACCCACCAGCCACTCCATGGGAGAAAGATGTGGCAGTCTGCTTCCATAAAGATTTACAGCCTTGGAAACCCTATGGGCAGTTCTACTTTTTGTGTCCTGTGGGTCACTAGGAGTAGAAATTGACTTGACCACAATGGGTTTGGTTTGGAACCAACAAGTCTGTCTGGGAAGAACTGCAGCCAGAGTGCTCCTTGGAAGCAAGGATAGGGAGACTTTGTCTCACATACTTTGGGCATGTTATCAGGATGGACCAGTCCCTGGAGAAAGACATCATGCTTGGTAAAGTAGAGGGTTAGTGAAAAAGAGGAAGACCCTCTAAGAGATGGGTTGACACAGTGGCTGCAACAGTGGGCTCAGGCATAACAACAATTGTGAGGATGGCACAGGACCGGGCAATGTTTTGTTCTGTTGTACACAGGGTTTCTATGAGTCGGAACCAACTCGAAGGCGTCTAACAACAACAGCAAGGGTTTTTAACATTATTTCTGAGTGCCTCTTATGACCTCAGAATCCAAACATGTAAATTCCCGTGAAAAAGGGAGGTCAGCAAACTATTTCTCCTCCATCACAACATCATTGGCATGGAAATGAACTCACCATCTCCAGACGTGGGCTGTGCGCTGTGGCTTCAATGGTGCAGGTGCCCCCCCATCGCACCCCTCAATGTCTGCCCTTAACAAGTATGAATTATGAACTCCCAGAAAAACAAGTTAATCTCTGTGGTCAGAGGTGGCCTTGCTCAGTTAACGGAGGGTGTATTTATAAGAAATGAAAATAAAATGTCAAGCTATCAATAGGCTTTGTAACAATTATGGATGGGCCACACTCTGTTGTTAGATTCATCTGGAAATGATTTGTCTTCTGTAATGGAGAGGGATGACGGTGTGCCAGCAGATGATCCTGTTGGGAATTACTGAAAAAGTCACTCTCCTTGGAGTTCAATGCATGCGTAGTGCTACAGAAAAATATGGTAACTGCCCAAATGTGAACACTATTTTAAAGTCACCCTTGTAGAGCTATGAGGTTATTATGCTTCACCATTGAGATGATACCTTGTATCCCAAGGGCAAATCTGTACAATTCAAATAAGAATTTAGGCCTTTGGGCATATATAATGCTTCACACAATAGCAGAGTAGTGGTTATCAATGTGTTTTTGAGTGTGTGTATTCCAATACTTCACTATTAATAAAGCTTCAGATGTTCCCACCCATTGCCGTGGAGTCAATTCCGACTCACAGCGACCCCATATAGGACAGAGTAAAAGAGCCCCTTAGGGTTTCCAGGGCTGTAATCTTTATTACACCCACCAGCCACTCCTTGGGACCTCCTTCCCCTCCAATCTCAAGTTAATAAACCTGTAAATTCTAGTGAGCAATGAACCAAAACAAGAAACATTATTTCAGAAAATAAGGAGAAGGAATGTCACAAAATGCTAACATACAGCGTCGGGGACTTGTGTCGAAACATGGAAGACAATGGCATGTCCGACAAACAGCTCTGGTTTTGCTGAGAGTAGGTAAGTGGGCTGGTAGACTGTGGGGAGATGCTGAGGAGGAGGAGAAAGGCAAAATGGCTTAGCGCACACTTATCATATCCAAAATCATACCATTAACTCTGAGCTCTTAAGAGAAATTGTGTGACTGAATGACAGTTGATTTTATTTTACTTTTAAAATATATATCCCCATGGAAATATTCCATGGAGTAGTCTGGGCTTAGAGACTTGTTTACCATTGTATCGGAGGACGTAGAATAGTGCCTGGCAGAAACAGGAATCACTGGATATTCATTGCATGGATGCACGGACAGACAGATGGCTGGCTGGCTGGCTGGGTAGATTCTGCTCAGGTCACATTTAGGACACGTTTGTGGTCCCAGTTCTTCTATCATAGGCTGCCTCTGATATTGTTGTATATGATGAAAACAGCAGAAATTAGTACGATCACAAATAGATACCAGCATAAATATAAGTAGGGAGGCTTAGGGTTTCTATGGAGACACTCACTCTTGTGTTTCCATGGTGACATTTGGTGGCACCTGTTATTTATTTGAATAATCTTGCTCTCCTGCCTAGGGGTCGACCTGAACTCTGATGTGTAAAGATGATCCCCCATCTTCTCAATGTAAGAGAGGAAAAAGAATATGAGCACCCATACATTACAATAAACAGTGGCTCGCTTTCTTTTTGTTGAGGGTAAATAAACAAGTATACAACGCAGACATTAATTAGAACGTTAAGTCAAAATACAATTTATTCTGGACCTCTACTGAGTCCCTTTATTAAATATAATGGACCAATTTTCCACAAATTTCATCTCTAAAAGAACATTTACTGCTAAAATTGTGATTTCCAAATAAGTGTTCCTCATATTTTTAATAATCAACTAATCAAATTAGCATAGATTTATCATGCAACCTATACAAGTAACAATGAAAAGAATTTTATTGGTAATGGGTTTTTATTAATCATGAGCAAAGAATACAAATATTTCATTTTATAGAAAATTCAATAAAATGCAAAATGTATCTTTAGAGAATGAAGGAGCATTCGACTCTAAGTTAATTCAGCTCTTTCTGAGTGAAGTGTGTCAAAGACACATTCAACAACTTTCTGTATTACCTATTCTGGAGATCGAAAGGAACCTGGAATATTATCTAGTGTTTTAGTGAAAGCAATTTGAAATAAATTCTAAAGCCCTGATTAAAAGCTCTAATTTTTGTAGCAATGTTTTAGGTCCCACATGTTTGTGTGTGTGTGTATTGTGTGTAAGTGTATGTCTGTGTGTACATGTATATGTGTGTGTGCACGTGTGTTGTAAGTGTATATACCTGTGTACGTGTGTGTGTGTGTGTGTGTAAGTGTATATACCTGTGTACATGTGTATGTGTGTGTGTATGTGTGGTGTTTGTGTGTATGTGTGTTGTAAGTGTATGTATATGTGTACGTGTCTATGCGTGTGTGCATGTGTGGTGTATGTATGTGTGCGTGTGTGTGTGTGTGTGTGTGTGTTCTGCCAGAAGGATACGTTGGGGGTTGGAGATTGTGGATAGTGGAGAGGACTCAAAGCACCTGCGTCAATTAAAATCCTTGTGCATTTATCTATTTTATATACTGGAGTTTTGCACACATTTCCATCAAATAAAAACTATTCTGGTTCTTTAAAAAAGTCAGAAAAATGAGCTTTTAGGACAGTGAGGCAGGGCCGTGTCTTTTGTGGCTGTCATTCCATCCCCAGCACTTGGACGCACCTGACATCGCACCGGGGCTCAGTAAGTACCCATCCCCAGCACTCGGACGCACCTGGCGTCGCCCCGGGGCTCTGTAAGTACCCATCCCCAGCACTCGGACGCACCTGGCGTCGCCCCGGGGCTCAGTAAGTACCCATCTCCAGCACTCGGACGCACCTGGCGTCGCCCCGGGGCTCTGTAAGTACCCATCCCCAGCACTCGGACGCACCTGGCGTCGCCCCGGGGCTCAGTAAGTACCCATCCCCAGCACTCGGACGCACCTGGCGTCGCCCCGGGGCTCAGTAAGTACCCATCCCCAGCACTCGGACGCACCTGGCGTCGCCCCGGGGCTCAGTAACTATCCATCCCCAGCGCTGGGACCACCTGGCGTCGCCCCGGGGCTCAGTAACTATCCATCCCCAGCGCTGGGACCACCTGGCGTCGCCCCGGGGCTCAGTAACTATCCATCCCCAGCGCTGGGACCACCTGGCGTCGCCCCGGGGCTCAGTAACTATCCATCCCCAGAGCTGGGACCACCTGGCGTCGCCCCGGGGCTCAGTAACTATCCATCCCCAGCGCTGGGACCACCTGGCGTCGCCCCGGGGCTCAGTAACTATCCATCCCCAGCGCTGGGACCACCTGGCGTCGCCCCGGGGCTCAGTAACTATCCATCCCCAGCGCTGGGACCACCTGGCGTCGCCCCGGGGCTCAGTAACTATCCATCCCCAGCGCTGGGACCACCTGGCGTCGCCCCGGGGCTCAGTAACTATCCATCCCCAGCGCTGGGACCACCTGGCGTCGCCCCGGGGCTCAGTAACTATCCATCCCCAGCGCTGGGACCACCTGGCGTCGCCCCGGGGCTCAGTAACTATCCATCCCCAGCGCTGGGACCACCTGGCGTCGCCCCGGGGCTCAGTAACTATCCATCCCCAGCGCTGGGACCACCTGGCGTCGCCCCGGGGCTCAGTAACTATCCATCCCCAGCGCTGGGACCACCTGGCGTTGCACCGGGGCTCAGTAACTATCCATCCCCAGCGCTGGGACCACCTGGCGTTGCACCAGGGCTCAGTAAGTATCTGATGGATAAATGAATGAAGGTATGACTCATCCATCTGATTCTTAAATCTCCGGAGTGTTCAGATCATGTGGGGTTCGGCTGATTTTTATCCACTTCCAGGAACAGTAAAGGTACTCTGCCCCAAGGGACTTAATTCTTCTTCAGTGTCAGGTTTAAAGTATCTTCCTGTTGTGAGACTGTTTTTACTTACGATTTCTCTATTGCTCCCTGTTCTACTCTTCATATCGTTATGAAAAGGCGAATTCTTGCCAAATAACCGAATGTCACGTCTGAAGGGAGAACTAAAGTCCAGACGGACTTCCTCCTGGTCTGGATGAGGTATCTGTTGCTGACTTTAGAGTTTCTTCTTCGCTGAAATTGTCTTGACCACCTGCATGTATGGATCCATGGAGTCATGTGAAATATACCAAATTTATAAGACACCATAAAATTTAAATAGACACCCATGTATTGGCCACCCAGCTTCAGAAATGGAACTTCCTCAGCTTCGTTAGCTCCTATTTGCCATCTCTGACAGCCAGTCCCCCTCCACCCAGTCAACTACTATACTGAATTTAATCAACTATAACATTGAATTTTGTGCAAGTTATTCGCCAGCTTTTCTTTATATACATATAGATGCATATCTATAACTAATACATGTATACATATATATAGGATACTTTACTTTTCTTACATTTTATCAAACTTTTAAAAGAAAATACTCTATGTATTTTATAAAATTTACATTTCTTTGTTTGTAGTGGACACCGTAAGGTCCCTGGGTGGTACAAACATTTAACGCGCTCCGCTGCTAACTGAAAGTTTGGTGGTTTGAATCCACCCAGAGGCGCCTTGAAAGAACGTCCTGGCATATACTTCCCAAAGACCACAGCCACTGCAAACCCAGTGGAGCACAGTCCTACACGGACACTCATGGTACAACTCAACAGCAGGGATTTGGTTTTGGTTTTCGTGGACACTGTGGTGTGCTGCCCAGCTTCCCCTCCAGCGCTGAGGCGCTAACTCCCCAGCTGCCAGGAATGTTGACTTCTAGTCTAGCTCAGTCCCTCTCCAGAAATTGTCCTTAGCTGTAGGAAGCAGTTGCCATGGTTACCCCCTCCCTGGGGGCAGCCTTTAGGTCACTGTGTGTGTATGTATGTGTGTGCTTATGCATGTATGTGTGTGCTCTGTGGTGTGTGTGAGAGTGTGTATGTGTGTGCATGGCTGATGCACAGGGACAAAGCCCTCGATTGGAACACCTCTGAAGGGACACCTCAGATCCAGGTCCCCTCACAGGACCTGCTGCAGCCACAACACAGGCCAGCTTCTACACTGCCCCATCTGGCTTCCCTCAGCTCACACACAGTCCCATGCAGATACCAAAGTCTAGGGGTCTGTCTCCTGGAAAACACAATCTATGATGATTGGTGTCAGCTGTGAACTTAGGGAGCAGACTCTGAATGGGATTCTGGTAATGTGGACCCCATCATTGTGGTGGTGGAGCACTAACGGCCGTGGGCGGGTGGTGGTGTACCCGTTGAATGGAGTGTCCATCAGTGGCATGGAGTGGAGTGCTGGAGGAAGGGGACATTTGAGAAGTGCCGGGGAAAGGGTGACAGCAAGGACCATGGAGTCAGACCCCTGTGCTGGGGTCCGTCAATGCACCGGGGAAGATAAGGAAAGGTTGAAGGTGCTGCATCACCTACACAAGGCAAAGTGTGAGCCCAGAGAGGCTCTTCACAGCATCTGAGGAATCGGCAGAAGACTGAGAGCTCATTAGAAATGCAGGAAGGAAGGCTCCTCCCAGAATAAAATCAGAATCTGCAGCTGTACGTACATGTGTACGTATTGCACTGCACACGGAGACTGGCTGTGCCTCAAGCTTCCAGGCAGCCATGAGGCTGCTGGGAATGTGATGTACACCCACCAGCATCAACCATTCCACGGCCGTTGTTCATCTGTCATCAAGACGGACACACAAGACTCTTACACAGTGTTGGCAGAGGGAAAGCCATTATTATTATTTATACAAAGGAAACAGTAAACAATAACAGATTCCCAAAGGGGAAACACTTACCCTTCCCCGAATTACTCAAGTCCATTCTTATGCCACTGGGCAGCCGCACCATGGTTCAAGTCAAATGCTGTGTTCACGCCTCCGCTGCCTCCAGCCACCACCATGCTGCCCTAGGCTTCTGCTCTGCTGCTGGCTCCTGTCACACCATCCAGGCCTGTGGGGCTCTCTGGCCACCATGCTACCTGGGCCCCCACTGCCCAGGCTGGGAGGCATGCAACCCCTGCCTGGGGCACACTCAGGCTTGCTTGCCCTGCACAAGGAAGTGGTACAGCTCTTTCAGCTTTGCTGGCAAGCCTCCTGCCTGAAGGTGCTCAGCTCTTGCTCCTTGGGCCAGAAAGGCCCACTACAACTGTCTCTTGCCACTTTGTATCATTGTCATGGATTGAGTCGTGTCCCCCAAAAATGTCAGTTTGGCTTGGTCATGATTCCCAGTATTGTATGATTGTGTTATCTGACGTGATTTCCTTACGTGTTATAAACTCTATCACTCCAAGGAGATTATATGTGATCTCCTTATTTATTGTAAATTCTATCACTGTGATGAGGTTATACTGACGAGGTTGACAAGATTAGTGTCTTAATGCAGTCTCTTTAGAGATATAAAAGAGAGAAGCGAGCAGAGACACATGGGAACCTCATACCACCAAGAAGCAGTGCCGGGAGCAGAGTGTGTCCTTTGGATCTGAGGTTCCTGCACAAAGAAGCTCCCAGACCAAGGAAAGAATGATGCATTACAAGGACCTTTCTCCAGAGCCGACAGAGAGAGAAAGCCTTCTCCTGGAGCTGATGCCCTGAATTTGGACTAGTAGCCTACTGGACTATGAGAGAATTTAACTTCTCTTTGCTAAATCCATCCACTCGTGGTATTTCTGTTAGAGCAGCACTAGATGACTAAGACAACCATCTTCAGCATTCTCTTTTTCTTCTGGATCTAGGAGATTCTCAGCACAGGAACTTTGGGTCCTTGGTTTAAAACACGCTCCATCCCGATTCTTCTTGATGGCAGGGAGATCCACCTGCACCTCTGTGGACCTGGCCATTATGTAAGCCTACTCCCTGTCAGTTTCAAGGCATGGTCCTCCCACCAAGACCAGAACTGACCAATCCCCCTGGTAGACCATAAGTCACTCAATTTGCAATCATTCTGAGGGGGTTACAAGACCATGGTTAGAAAGGCTGTATAAAAATGATACATTGCACTGCAGCACCTTAACGCCTGATTCTCCTTCTTGGTGTTAGGGAGGTCCTCTTGCACCTCTGTGGGGCTGGCCCTTATGTAAGCCTACTCCTTGTCAATTTCAGGGACGTTCCACCACAGTAGCTTAACAAGGGCCCCAGGCGATTCCTAGGACGAGCTTGATCTGTAGGAAAATGCACCTAGCTTTTAGTTACTTCTCTTTATTATGTACATACAGTGTTTATGCTTTTTAAAAAGATCCCTGGTAATTTTTCTACATTCTCTTCCATTTTCCATTTGTTTCTCTCCCTCTTCTCTTAACTTCTCTCTACCAGATGATTTGCTTTCTCTAAGCTCTACTCTTGTTCCTCTGCCATCAAGAAGATACCAGGAGATTGTAGTCTCTGGGCTCTGAGCAATTTTAGCGCTGAGTTGAAATATGCTAGAAATTTTAGCCTTTTAAGAGCTTCCCTGCAATGATGTTCTCCAATAACACCACTGCTTTAATTTGTCTCTGGTTATCAGAGAGCTTCGTTTATCTGAACTCTGCTTAGGTGGGAGACTGGTGGTGGTCCGTGGTTATGGCAATAAGCCTCCAGCATTACTTATTGAATAATCATAAGGAAACCAGACACGTGGGCTCACAGAAAGGAGACTATTAAAGAAAGGACCGTTAGTCCTGAATAGCCAGTGATTTTTTTTTTTTTAACATGAACTGATTTTTGAGAATCTTAAGAAAACACCTTCCAGTAAAATAATATGGGCACCCATGCCCATAGCTGTCAAGTTGATTCTGACTCCTAGTGACCCTATGGGACAGAGTAGAACTGCCCCGTAGGTTTTCCAAGGAGTGGCTGGTGAATCCAAACTGTTGACCTTTTGGTGAGCAGCCAAGCTCTTAACCATTGCACCCCCAGGGCTCCACTATGGACACACACATATAAAACTTTGCGTATAGCTTCTGCGGCCATGTACTCTTGAACCCACATATGGATCTTGAATTTCACACCCTGGGCAGAGAAGCTAGAATAAATGCGAATGTCTACACTGCCTTTTCGGTGTTCCAGCCAACTAAACAATACAGATGATCCTAGAAAAGAAAGTAAATTTCTGGCCCATGCCAGTGCACATTAATTGTGAAATATTGGTATAATCATAACAAACCAAGTGAAATATAAATTTCCTTTGGTAAACTGCAGATAATTAATTCCCTCCCGGATGATGGAGTGAAGCAGCCTGGTCTCCGTTCGTTTCCTGACGTAAGGCCCTTGAGCACAGAACTGCGGGTCAGGCAGCGCAGTCGGTTGAGCAACTGGGTTGGCGGAACGTCCTCAAGTGCTGTGTAAGTTAGGTCAAGTAGGTTAATTAGCATATTATTGTTTGGCCAAATGAACAGCGTGAAATTGCCAAACCTTAGAGCTTTAAATAGTAACACATAAATCTTAGGGCTGTGGCACGTCTGCAGATGGCTGCATACAATCTGATGGATGGGAACGGCTGTGTGGGTGGAACGTTAGATTCCAAAAGCAGAACTCCGCACTGAACGCATTCCATGGGGCGGCCGCAATCCGTCATGTTGCTGTGTCGCTGTAACTCACATGGTAACAACTAGACCCGTAAAGAAGTGAAGGGACTTGTAGAGAGGAAGTAAAATGGGGAGAGAGCAAAAAACAATGTGGACAATGAACTGCGTTCTGAGAAAGAGAGGACGTGGGGTGGTGTATTGTAGCCTGGCCTTTTATAAACAATGCAAGACGCCAGCCAGGTCTGTTGCATCCAATTCTCATTTATCTTGCTTCTTATATTGACACAATGGTTTTGGGGGCATTCTGTCAAATGCCAATTCTCCATCTTTTTTTTTTTTTTTCCCTTGGCATTCTGAGATCTCAAAATATTTTTTTTTTTTTTAGGTTTTTTTTTATTGTACTTTAGGTGAAGGCTTACAGAATAAATAGTTTCTCATGAAACAGCAGTACACGTTGTTTCATGACATTGGTTAAGCAATTCTCCATCTTATTGATTTCTGCCTTTGATCCAATAGGTATTATATTCCTCTTAAATAAAAATGGTGCATAACATGCAACTCACTGCAATAGCAATTCCTCCAAAAAGTTTTGATGACTGAGATAATGAGCTTTACTCTTTAATTTGGGATTTCATGGATAAACCCACCGCTGTTGAATTGATTCCGACTCATAGCCACTCTATAGGACAGAGTAGAACTGCCCTACAGAGTTTCCAAGGAGTGGCTGGTGGAATTGAACTACCGACCTTTTGGTTAGCAGTGGCACACTTAACCACCCCCCACCAGGGCTCCATGGATGTCCTGAGTTAAACCTGTCTCATAGAGAGAAGACGGCACTCATGGCTACAGAGCCACTCTAGGTTTTTGTTTGTTTGTTTATTGTTGTAGCTTAAGTGAAAGTTTGCATTTCAAGTTAGTTTCTCATAAAAAATTTATACACAGTTATTACTCTCCCTATACTTGACAGCACGCTCCTCCTTTCTACCCTTGATTTCCCATGTCCATTCAACCAGCTCCTAACCCTCTCTGCCTTCTCATCTCACCTCCAGACAGAAACTGCCCATTTAGTCTCACGTATCAACTTGAGTTAACAAGCACACTCATCACGAGTATCATTTATGTCCCACAGTCCAGTTCAATCTTTGTCTGAAGAGTTGGCCTCGGGAATTGTTTTAGTTCCGGGTTGACAGAGAGTCCAGGGGCCATGCTTTCTGGGGTTCCTCCAGTCTCAGTCAGACCATTCAGTTTGGTCTTTCTACTAGAATTTGAGTTCTGCACCCCACCTCTCTCATGCTCCCACAGGGAGAGTTCTGTACCCCACCTTTCTCTTGCTCCATCAGGGACTCTCTGTTGTGTTCCCTGTCAGGGCAGTCATTGGTGGTAGCCAGGTACCATCCAGTTCTTCTGGTCTCAAGATGATGCAGTCTCTGGCTTATGTGGCCCTTTCTGTCTCTTAGGTGACTGAGCTTTTCTTAAAAGAGATCTATAAACCCTGCCATAAAGAAGTGCTGTTATGGCCCTTCATCAAAGTCCTGAGTGCGAGCGAACATGGCGGCATTGCCAGTGGCACACTAAAATCAACATCTGATACAGTGTATCTAAGCAGGATGAATCAATTACATATTTTCCATGTTAAGTGTAAATAAAAATATGTCTTTTTATGTTTGTCTACTAATACTTGATTTTCAGTTTTTTTGAATCAGCACTAATAGTCTTGAAACATGACTTCATCGTGACTATCAAAAAAATCATTCTCAGGAATGAGAAATACTGGAGAGAACTTGGAACTTACTGTCAACTGGTAAATTCTTCACTCACAAGCACCCAGAGCATTCCCCCTTTGAGTCTTCAAACCTCGGGTTTTTTTTTTTTCCTTATGCAAAATAACTGTATTAATCCATATTTACGTTCCATTCTCACTGTACATGTCTAAAGCAGCAATATAGTCATGGTTTTGAGGGCAGACTCTCTGTTTATGTCCAGACTCTACTATTTGGCAACTTAGATAATCTCACTGTGTTTTTTCTCCTTGTTTATAAACTGACTATGTCATAGAGGTGTGGGAATTAGATCCTTGAGAACAGGACTAACGAACCTAATAAATAAAGCCCACTGGTCCCATGCTATATTATCCTTCAGAAGAAAAACAGAGAAAAGGGCACAGTAGTCATAAGAAGAGTTGAAATTAAAAAGCAATGAGACCAGTTACACAGGTTTCATGTCAGAGATACTGTATTTCAGAAT
Organism: Dugong dugon; assembly: GCA_030035585.1. Lineage (NCBI taxonomy): Eukaryota > Metazoa > Chordata > Mammalia > Sirenia > Dugongidae > Dugong > Dugong dugon. The sequence goes on along the minus strand of CM057468.1, from coordinate 130,355,683 downwards.
TACTCCTTAATGAGATATCATTGTGAGATGTGATTGAAGTAAACAGAAGAGAGGGTTTTAAAAAGAGGGCGAGTAACGTGACTAAAAGGCACAGTGGTCAAGGAGGGTGTATTGGGTAAGAAAAGACAACTGCGTCTGGGAGTTGGAAACCTAGGAATTGCCAGGTTGTGAGCTGTCTGTGTTCAAAGACTTTGTCGTTTTCCTCATTGAGTGTGAGCACCTGGCAACATTCCTGTTATCCCATGGGTGCTCATTCAGTATCTGAGTGAGTGAAGGGACGTTCACAGGAGAGCATGGGGACAAAGCCAGACTGCAGGGAGGTACAGAGCAGCAAGGAGATGAGGAAACTGATCAATAAAGTAGATGATGCTGTAGATGAGAGACGAAAGACAGCCTAGTAAACTGAAAGATGAAAGGACAGACAAAGGTAGAAAAATAAAGAAGGCGTAGAAAAAAATAGAAGAGGACGAGAAGAAGGGATGAGACACAAACAGGAGTTGTTCTTGACGTTTTTATTATTGATATTTTATGGTACTTTGTGACAACAGCTTCTGCGGAATGAATTTCCCTTCTGAGCCTCAAAATTTGTCAACAGGTGGTGACTTTTGCTGAAATGCTTCCTAGAGAGTCCAGGCCAGAGGGTGCTGACATGGAAATGACCTAGAGCTAAGATCTCAGACGGTGCTGAAATGGAAACCACCTTAGAGCTAAGATCTCAGAGGGTGCTGACATGGAAATCACCTAGAGCTAAGATCTCAGAGGGTGCTGACATGGAAATCACCTAGAGCTAACATCTCAGAGGGTGCTGACATGGAAACCACCTTAGAGCTAAGATCTCAGAGGGTGCTGACATAGAAATCACCTAGAGCTAAGATCTCAGAGGGTGCTGACATGGAAACCACCTTAGAGCTAAGATCCGAGAGGGTGCTGACATGGAAATCACCTAGAGCTAAGATCTCAGAGGGTGCTGACATGGAAACCAACTTAGAACTAAGATCTCAGAGGGTGCTGACATGGAAATCACCTAGAGCTAAGATCTCAGAGGGTGCTGACATGGAAACCACCTTAGAGCTAAGATCTCAGAGGGTGCTGACATGGAAATCACCTAGAGCTAAGATCTCAGAGAGTGCTGACATGGAAATCACCTAGAGCTAAGATCTCAGAGGGTGCTGACATGGAAACCACCTTAGAGCTAAGATCTCAGAGGGTGCTGACATGGAAATCACCTAGAGCTAAGATCTCAGAGGGTGCTGACATGGAAACCACCTTAGAGCTAAGATCTCAGAGGGTGCTGACATGGAAACCACCTTAGAGCTAAGATCTCAGAGGGTGCTGACATGGAAATCACCTAGAGCTAAGATCTCAGAGGGTGCTGACATGGAAATCACCTAGAGCTAAGATCTCAGAGGGTGCTGACATGGAAATCACCTAGAGCTAAGATCTCAGAGGGTGCTGACATGGAAACCACCTTAGAGCTAAGATCTCAGAGGGTGCTGACATGGAAATCACCTAGAGCTAAGATCTCAGAGGGTGCTGACATGGAAACCAACTTAGAGCTAAGATCTCAGAGGGTGCTGACATGGAAGTCACCTAGAGCTAAGATCTCAGAGGATGCTGACATGGAAATCACCTTAGAGCTAAGATCTCAGAGGGTGCTGACATGGAAATCACCTTAGAGCTAAGATCTCAGAGGGTGCTGACATGGAAACCACCTTAGAGCTAAGATCTCAGAGGGTGCTGACATGGAAATCACCTAGAGCTACGATCTCAGAGGGTGCTGACATGGAAATCACCTAGAGCTAAGATCTCAGAGGGTTCTGACATGGAAATCACCTAGAGCTAAGATCTCAGAGGGTGCTGACATGGAAACCACCTTAGAGCTAATATCCCAGAGGGTGCTGACATGGAAATCACCTAGAGCTAAGATCTCAGAGGGTGCTGACATGGAAACCACCTTAGAGCTAAGATCTCAGAGGGTGCTGACATGGAAATCACCTAGAGCTAAGATCTCAGAGGGTGCTGACATGGAAATCACCTAGAGCTAAGATCTCAGAGGGTGCTGACATGGAAATCACCTAGAGCTAAGATCTCAGAGGGTGCTGACATGGAAATCACCTAGAGCTAAGATCTCAGAGGGTGCTGACATGGAAATCACCTAGAGCTAACATCTCAGAGGGTGCTGACATGGAAACCACCTTAGAGCTAAGATCTCAGAGGGTGCTGACATGGAAACCACCTTACAGCTAAGATCCGAGAGGGTGCTGACATGGAAATCACCTAGAGCTAAGATCTCAGAGGGTGCTGACATGGAAACCAACTTAGAGCTAAGATCTCAGAGGGTGCTGACATGGAAATCACCTAGAGCTAAGATCTCAGAGGGTGCTGACATGGAAATCACCTAAAGCTAAGATCTCAGAGGGTGCTGACATGGAAATCACCTAGAGCTAAGATCTCAGAGGGTGCTGACATGGAAATCACCTAGAGCTAAGATCTCAGAGGGTGCTCACATGGAAACCACCTAAGAGCTAAGATCTCAGAGGGTGCTGACATGGAAATCACCTAGAGCTAAGATCTCAGAGGGTGCTGACATGGAAACCAACTTAGAGCTAAGATCTCAGAGGGTGCTGACATGGAAATCACCTAGAGCTAAGATCTCAGAGGGTGCTGACATGGAAATCACCTTAGAGCTAAGATCTCAGAGGGTGCTGACATGGAAATCACCTTAGAGCTAAGATCTCAGAGGGTGCTGACATGGAAATCACCTAGAGCTAAGATCTCAGAGGGTGCTGACATGGAAACCACCTTAGAGCTAAGATCTCAGAGGGTGCTGACATGGAAATCACCTAGAGCTAAGATCTCAGAGGGTGCTGACATGGAAACCACCTTAGAGCTAAGATCTCAGAGGGTGCTGAAATGGAAACCACCTAGAGCTAAGATCTCAGAGGGTGCTGACATGGAAATCACCTAGAGCTACGATCTCAGAGGGTGCTGACATGGAAACCAACTTAGAGCTAAGATCTCAGAGGGTGCTGACATGGAAATCACCTAGAGCTAAGATCTCAGAGGGTGCTGACATGGAAACCACCTTAGAGCTAAGATCTCAGAGGGTGCTGACATGGAAATCACCTAGAGCTAAGATCTCAGAGGGTGCTGACATGGAAATCACCTAGAGCTAAGATCTCAGAGGGTGCTGACATGGAAACCACCTTAGAGCAAAGATCTCAGAGGGTGCTGACATAGAAATCACCTAGAGCTAAGATCTCAGAGGGTGCTGACATGGAAGTCACCTAGAGCTAAGATCTCAGAAGGTGCTGACATGGAAACCAACTTAGAACTAAGATCTCAGAGGGTGCTGACATGGAAATCACCTAGAGCTAAGATCTCAGAGGGTGCTGACATGGAAATCACCTAGAGCTAAGATCTCAGAGGGTGCTGACATGGAATCCACCTTAGAGCTAAGATCTCACATGGTGCTGACATGGAAATCACCTAGAGCTAAGATCTCAGAGGGTGCTGACATGGAAACCACCTTAGTGCTAAGATCTCAGAGAGTGCTGACATGGAAATCACCTAGAGGTAAGATCTCAGAGGGTGCTGACATGGAAACCACCTTAGAGCTACGATCTCAGAGGGTGCTGACATGGAAATCACCTAGAGCTAAGATCTCAGAGAGTGCTGACATGGAAACCACCTTAGAGCTAAGATCTCAGAGGGTGCTGACATGGAAATCACCTAGAGCTAAGATCTCAGAGGGTGCTGACATGGAAAGCACCTTAGCGCTAAGATCTCAGAGGGTGCTGACATGGAAATCACCTAGAGCTAAGATCTCAGAGGGTGCTGACATGGAAATCACCAGGAACTAAGATCTCAGAGGGTGCTGACATGGAAACCACCTTAGAGCTAAGATCTCAGAGGGTGCTGACATGGAAACCACCTTAGAGCTAAGATCTCAGAGGGTGCTGACATGGAAATCACCTTAGAGCTAAGATCTCAGAGGGTGCTGACATGGAAATCACCTAGAGCTAAGATCTCAGAGGGTGCTGACATGGAAATCACCAGGAACTAAGATCTCAGAGGGTGCTGACATGGAAATCACCTAGAGCTAAGATCTCAGAGGGTACTGACATGGAAACCACCTTAGAGCTAAGATCTCAGAGGGTGCTGACATGGAAATCACCTTAGAGCTAAGATCTCAGAGGGTGCTGACATGGAAATCACCTAGAGCTAAGATCTCAGAGGGTGCTGACATGGAAACCACCTTAGAGCTAAGATCTCAGAGGGTGCTGACATGGAAATCACCTAGAGCTAAGATCTCAGAGGGTGCTGACATGGAAACCACCTTAGAGCTAAGATCTCAGAGGGTGCTGACATGGAAATCACCTAGAGCTAAGATCTCAGAGGGTACTGACATGGAAACCACCTTAGAGCTAAGATCTCAGAGGGTGCTGACATGGAAACCACCTTAGAGATAAGATCTCAGAGGGTGCTGACATGGAAATCACCTAGAGCTAAGATCTCAGAGGATACTGACATGGAAACCACCTTAGAGCTAAGATCTCAGAGGGTACTGACATGGAAACCACCTTAGAGCTAAGATCTCAGAGGGTGCTGACATGGAAGTCACCTAGAGCTAAGATCTCAGAGGATGCTGACATGGAAATCACCTAGAGCTAAGAATTCAGAGGGTGCTGACATGGAAACCACCTTAGAGCTAAGATCTCAGAGGGTGCTGACATGGAAATCACCTAGAGCTACGATCTCAGAGGGTGCTGACATGGAAATCACCTAGAGCTAAGATCTCAGAGGGTGCTGACATGGAAATCACCTAGAGCTAAGATCTCAGAGGGTGCTGACATGGAAACCACCTTAGAGCTAAGATCTCAGAGGGTGCTGACATGGAAATCACCTAGAGCTAAGATCTCAGAGGGTGCTGACATGGAAACCACCTAAGAGCTAAGATCTCAGAGGGTGCTGACATGGAAATCACCTAGAGCTAAGATCTCAGAGGGTGCTGACATGGAAACCAACTTAGAGCTAAGATCTCAGAGGGTGCTGACATGGAAGTCACCTAGAGCTAAGATCTCAGAGGGTGCTGACATGGAAATCACCTAGGGCTAAGATCTCAGAGGGTGCTGACATGGAAATCACCTAGAGCTAAGATCTCAGAGGGTGCTGACATGGAAACCACCTTAGAGCTAAGATCTCAGAGGGTGCTGACATGGAAATCACCTAGAGCTAAGATCTCAGAGGGTGCTGACATGGAAATCACCTAGAGCTAAGATCTCAGAGGGTGCTGACATGGAAACCACCTTAGAGCTAAGATCTCAGAGGGTGCTGACATGGAAATCACCTAGAGCTACGATCTCAGAGGGTGCTGACATGGAAACCAACTTAGAGCTAAGATCTCAGAGGGTGCTGACATGGAAATCACCTAGAGCTAAGATCTCAGAGGGTGCTGACATGGAAACCACCTTAGAGCTAAGATCTCAGAGGGTGCTGACATGGAAATCACCTAGAGCTAAGATCTCAGAGGGTGCTGACATGGAAATCACCTAGAGCTAAGATCTCAGAGGGTGCTGACATGGAAACCACCTTAGAGCTAAGATCTCAGAGGGTGCTGACATAGAAATCACCTAGAGCTAAGATCTCACAGGGTGCTGACATGGAAGTCACCTAGAGCTAAGATCTCAGAGGGTGCTGACATGGAAACCAACTTAGCGCTAAGATCTCAGAGGGTGCTGACATGGAAACCAACTTAGAACTAAGATCTCAGAGGGTGCTGACATGGAAATCACCTAGAGCTAAGATCTCAGAGGGTGCTGACATGGAAACCACCTTAGAGCTAAGATCTCAGAGGGTGCTGACATGGAAATCACCTAGAGCTAAGATCTCAGAGAGTGCTGACATGGAAATCACCTAGAGCTAAGATCTCAGAGGGTGCTGACATGGAAACCACCTTAGAGCTAAGATCTCAGAGGGTGCTGACATGGAAATCACCTAGAGCTAAGATCTCAGAGGGTGCTGACATGGAAACCACCTTAGAGCTAAGATCTCAGAGGGTGCTGACATGGAAACCACCTTAGAGCTAAGATCTCAGAGGGTGCTGACATGGAAATCACCTAGAGCTAAGATCTCAGAGGGTGCTGACATGGAAATCACCTAGAGCTAAGATCTCAGAGGGTGCTGACATGGAAATCACCTAGAGCTAAGATCTCAGAGGGTGCTGACATGGAAACCACCTTAGAGCTAAGATCTCAGAGGGTGCTGACATGGAAATCACCTAGAGCTAAGATCTCAGAGGGTGCTGACATGGAAACCAACTTAGAGCTAAGATCTCAGAGGGTGCTGACATGGAAGTCACCTAGAGCTAAGATCTCAGAGGATGCTGACATGGAAATCACCTTAGAGCTAAGATCTCAGAGGGTGCTGACATGGAAATCACCTTAGAGCTAAGATCTCAGAGGGTGCTGACATGGAAACCACCTTAGAGCTAAGATCTCAGAGGGTGCTGACATGGAAATCACCTAGAGCTACGATCTCAGAGGGTGCTGACATGGAAATCACCTAGAGCTAAGATCTCAGAGGGTTCTGACATGGAAATCACCTAGAGCTAAGATCTCAGAGGGTGCTGACATGGAAACCACCTTAGAGCTAATATCCCAGAGGGTGCTGACATGGAAATCACCTAGAGCTAAGATCTCAGAGGGTGCTGACATGGAAACCACCTTAGAGCTAAGATCTCAGAGGGTGCTGACATGGAAATCACCTAGAGCTAAGATCTCAGAGGGTGCTGACATGGAAATCACCTAGAGCTAAGATCTCAGAGGGTGCTGACATGGAAATCACCTAGAGCTAAGATCTCAGAGGGTGCTGACATGGAAATCACCTAGAGCTAAGATCTCAGAGGGTGCTGACATGGAAATCACCTAGAGCTAACATCTCAGAGGGTGCTGACATGGAAACCACCTTAGAGCTAAGATCTCAGAGGGTGCTGACATGGAAACCACCTTACAGCTAAGATCCGAGAGGGTGCTGACATGGAAATCACCTAGAGCTAAGATCTCAGAGGGTGCTGACATGGAAACCAACTTAGAGCTAAGATCTCAGAGGGTGCTGACATGGAAATCACCTAGAGCTAAGATCTCAGAGGGTGCTGACATGGAAATCACCTAAAGCTAAGATCTCAGAGGGTGCTGACATGGAAATCACCTAGAGCTAAGATCTCAGAGGGTGCTGACATGGAAATCACCTAGAGCTAAGATCTCAGAGGGTGCTCACATGGAAACCACCTAAGAGCTAAGATCTCAGAGGGTGCTGACATGGAAATCACCTAGAGCTAAGATCTCAGAGGGTGCTGACATGGAAACCAACTTAGAGCTAAGATCTCAGAGGGTGCTGACATGGAAATCACCTAGAGCTAAGATCTCAGAGGGTGCTGACATGGAAATCACCTTAGAGCTAAGATCTCAGAGGGTGCTGACATGGAAATCACCTTAGAGCTAAGATCTCAGAGGGTGCTGACATGGAAATCACCTAGAGCTAAGATCTCAGAGGGTGCTGACATGGAAACCACCTTAGAGCTAAGATCTCAGAGGGTGCTGACATGGAAATCACCTAGAGCTAAGATCTCAGAGGGTGCTGACATGGAAACCACCTTAGAGCTAAGATCTCAGAGGGTGCTGAAATGGAAACCACCTAGAGCTAAGATCTCAGAGGGTGCTGACATGGAAATCACCTAGAGCTACGATCTCAGAGGGTGCTGACATGGAAACCAACTTAGAGCTAAGATCTCAGAGGGTGCTGACATGGAAATCACCTAGAGCTAAGATCTCAGAGGGTGCTGACATGGAAACCACCTTAGAGCTAAGATCTCAGAGGGTGCTGACATGGAAATCACCTAGAGCTAAGATCTCAGAGGGTGCTGACATGGAAATCACCTAGAGCTAAGATCTCAGAGGGTGCTGACATGGAAACCACCTTAGAGCAAAGATCTCAGAGGGTGCTGACATAGAAATCACCTAGAGCTAAGATCTCAGAGGGTGCTGACATGGAAGTCACCTAGAGCTAAGATCTCAGAAGGTGCTGACATGGAAACCAACTTAGAACTAAGATCTCAGAGGGTGCTGACATGGAAATCACCTAGAGCTAAGATCTCAGAGGGTACTGACATGGAAATCACCTAGAGCTAAGATCTCAGAGGGTGCTGACATGGAATCCACCTTAGAGCTAAGATCTCACATGATGCTGACATGGAAATCACCTAGAGCTAAGATCTCAGAGGGTGCTGACATGGAAACCACCTTAGTGCTAAGATCTCAGAGAGTGCTGACATGGAAATCACCTAGAGGTAAGATCTCAGAGGGTGCTGACATGGAAACCACCTTAGAGCTACGATCTCAGAGGGTGCTGACATGGAAATCACCTAGAGCTAAGATCTCAGAGAGTGCTGACATGGAAACCACCTTAGAGCTAAGATCTCAGAGGGTGCTGACATGGAAATCACCTAGAGCTAAGATCTCAGAGGGTGCTGACATGGAAAGCACCTTAGCGCTAAGATCTCAGAGGGTGCTGACATGGAAATCACCTAGAGCTAAGATCTCAGAGGGTGCTGACATGGAAATCACCAGGAACTAAGATCTCAGAGGGTGCTGACATGGAAACCACCTTAGAGCTAAGATCTCAGAGGGTGCTGACATGGAAACCATCTTAGAGCTAAGATCTCAGAGGGTGCTGACATGGAAATCACCTTAGAGCTAAGATCTCAGAGGGTGCTGACATGGAAATCACCTAGAGCTAAGATCTCAGAGGGTGCTGACATGGAAATCACCAGGAACTAAGATCTCAGAGGGTGCTGACATGGAAATCACCTAGAGCTAAGATCTCAGAGGGTACTGACATGGAAACCACCTTAGAGCTAAGATCTCAGAGGGTGCTGACATGGAAATCACCTTAGAGCTAAGATCTCAGAGGGTGCTGACATGGAAATCACCTAGAGCTAAGATCTCAGAGGGTGCTGACATGGAAACCACCTTAGAGCTAAGATCTCAGAGGGTGCTGACATGGAAATCACCTAGAGCTAAGATCTCAGAGGGTGCTGACATGGAAACCACCTTAGAGCTAAGATCTCAGAGGGTGCTGACATGGAAATCACCTAGAGCTAAGATCTCAGAGGGTACTGACATGGAAACCACCTTAGAGCTAAGATCTCAGAGGGTGCTGACATGGAAACCACCTTAGAGCTAAGATCTCAGAGGGTGCTGACATGGAAATCACCTAGAGCTAAGATCTCAGAGGATACTGACATGGAAACCACCTTAGAGCTAAGATCTCAGAGGGTACTGACATGGAAACCACCTTAGAGCTAAGATCTCAGAGGGTGCTGACATGGAAATCACCTAGAGCTAAGATCTCAGAGGGTACTGACATGGAAACCACCTTAGAGCTAAGATCTCAGAGGGTGCTGACATGGAAATCACCTAGAGCTAAGATCTCAGAGGGTGCTGACATGGAAGTCACCTAGAGCTAAGATCTCAGAGGATGCTGACATGGAAATCACCTAGAGCTAAGAATTCAGAGGGTGCTGACATGGAAACCACCTTAGAGCTAAGATCTCAGAGGGTGCTGACATGGAAATCACCTAGAGCTACGATCTCAGAGGGTGCTGACATGGAAATCACCTAGAGCTAAGATCTCAGAGGGTGCTGACATGGAAATCACCTAGAGCTAAGATCTCAGAGGGTGCTGACATGGAAACCACCTTAGAGCTAAGATCTCAGAGGGTGCTGACATGGAAATCACCTAGAGCTAAGATCTCAGAGGGTGCTGACATGGAAACCACCTAAGAGCTAAGATCTCAGAGGGTGCTGACATGGAAATCACCTAGAGCTAAGATCTCAGAGGGTGCTGACATGGAAACCAACTTAGAGCTAAGATCTCAGAGGGTGCTGACATGGAAGTCACCTAGAGCTAAGATCTCAGAGGGTGCTGACATGGAAATCACCTAGGGCTAAGATCTCAGAGGGTGCTGACATGGAAATCACCTAGAGCTAAGATCTCAGAGGGTGCTGACATGGAAACCACCTTAGAGCTAAGATCTCAGAGGGTGCTGACATGGAAATCACCTAGAGCTAAGATCTCAGAGGGTGCTGACATGGAAATCACCTAGAGCTAAGATCTCAGAGGGTGCTGACATGGAAACCACCTTAGAGCTAAGATCTCAGAGGGTGCTGACATGGAAATCACCTAGAGCTACGATCTCAGAGGGTGCTGACATGGAAACCAACTTAGAGCTAAGATCTCAGAGGGTGCTGACATGGAAATCACCTAGAGCTAAGATCTCAGAGGGTGCTGACATGGAAACCACCTTAGAGCTAAGATCTCAGAGGGTGCTGACATGGAAATCACCTAGAGCTAAGATCTCAGAGGGTGCTGACATGGAAATCACCTAGAGCTAAGATCTCAGAGGGTGCTGACATGGAAACCACCTTAGAGCTAAGATCTCAGAGGGTGCTGACATAGAAATCACCTAGAGCTAAGATCTCACAGGGTGCTGACATGGAAGTCACCTAGAGCTAAGATCTCCGAGGGTGCTGACATGGAAACCAACTTAGCGCTAAGATCTCAGAGGGTGCTGACATGGAAATCACCTAGAGCTAAGATCTCAGAGGGTGCTGACATGGAAAGCAACTAGAGCTAAGATCTCAGAGGGTGCTGACATGGAAATCACCTAGAGCTAAGATCTCAGAGGGTGCTGACATGGAAAGCACCTTACAGCTAAGATCTCAGAGGGTGCTGACATGGAAATCACCTAGAGCTAAGATCTCAGAGGGTGCTGACATGGAAATCACCTAGAGCTAAGATCTCAGAGGGTGCTGACATGGAAACCACCTTAGAGCTAAGATCTCAGAGGGTGCTGACATGGAAATCACCTAGAGCTAAGATCTCAGAGAGTGCTGACATGGAAATCACCTAGAGCTAAGATCTCAGAGAGTGCTGACATGGAAACCACCTTAGAGCTAAGATCTCAGAGGGTGCTGACATGGAAATCACCTAGAGCTAAGATCTCAGAGGGTGCTGACATGGAAACCACCTTAGAGCTAAGATCTCAGAGGGTGCTGACATGGAAATCACCTAGAGCTAAGATCTCAGAGGGTACTGACATGGAAACCACCTTAGAGCTAAGATCTCAGAGGGTGCTGACATGGAAATCACCTAGAGCTAAGATCTCAGAGGGTGCTGACATGGAAATCACCTAGAGCTAAGATCTCAGAGGGTGCTGACATGGAAATCACCTAGAGCTAAGATCTCAGAGGGTGCTGACATGGAAACCACCTTAGAGCTAAGATCTCAGAGGGTGCTGACATGGAAATCACCTAGAGCTAAGATCTCAGAGGGTGCTGACATGGAAACCAACTTAGAGCTAAGAATTCAGAGGGTGCTGACATGGAAACCACCTTAGAGCTAAGATCTCAGAGGGTGCTGACATGGAAATCACCTAGAGCTACGATCTCAGAGGGTGCTGACATGGAAATCACCTAGAGCTAAGATCTCAGAGGGTGCTGACATGGAAATCACCTAGAGCTAAGATCTCAGAGGGTGCTGACATGGAAACCACCTTAGAGGTAAGATCCCAGAGGGTGCTGACATGGAAATCACCTAGAGCTAAGATCTCAGAGGGTGCTGACATGGAAACCACCTTAGAGCTAAGATCTCAGAGGGTGCTGACATGGAAATCACCTAGAGCTAAGATCTCAGAGGGTGCTGACATGGAAATCACCTAGAGCTAACATCTCAGAGGGTGCTGACATGGAAACCACCTTAGAGCTAAGATCTCAGAGGGTGCTGACATGGAAACCACCTTAGAGCTAAGATCCAAGAGGGTGCTGACATGGAAATCACCTAGAGCTAAGATCTCAGAGGGTGCTGACATGGAAACCAACTTAGTGCTAAGATCTCAGAGGGTGCTGACATGGAAATCACCTAGAGCTAAGATCTCAGAGGGTGCTGACATGGAAATCACCTAAAGCTAAGATCTCAGTGGGTGCTGACATGGAAATCACCTAGAGCTAAGATCTCAGAGGGTGCTGACATGGAAATCACCTAGAGCTAAGATCTCAGAGGGTGCTGACATGGAAACCACCTAAGAGCTAAGATCTCAGAGGGTGCTGACATGGAAATCACCTAGAGCTAAGATCTCAGAGGGTGCTGACATGGAAACCAACTTAGAGCTAAGATCTCAGAGGGTGCTGACATGCAAGTCACCTAGAGCTAAGATCTCAGAGGGTGCTGACATGGAAATCACTTAGAGCTAAGATCTCAGAGGGTGCTGACATGGAAATCACCTAGAGCTAAGATCTCAGAGAGTGCTGACATGGAAATCACCTAGAGCTAAGATCTCAGAGGGTGCTGACATGGAAATCACCTAGAGCTAAGATCTCAGAGGGTGCTGACATGGAAACCACCTTAGAGCTAAGATCTCAGAGGGTGCTGACATGGAAATCCCCTAGAGCTAAGATCTCAGAGGGTGCTGACATGGAAATCACCTAGAGCTAAGATCTCAGAGGGTGCTGACATGGAAACCACCTTAGAGCTAAGATCTCAGAGGGTGCTGACATGGAAATCACGTAGAGCTAAGATCTCAGAGAGTGCTGACATGGAAATCACCTAGAGCTAAGATCTCAGAGGGTGCTGACATGGAAACCACCTTAGAGCTAAGATCTCAGATGGTGCTGACATGGAAATCACCTAGAGCTAAGATCTCAGAGGGTGCTGACATGGAAACCACCTTAGAGCTAAGATCTCAGAGGGTGCTGACATGGAAATCACCTAGAGCTAAAATCTCAGAGGGTGCTGACATGGAAATCACCTTAGAGCTAAGATCTCAGAGGGTGCTGACATGGAAACCACCTTAGAGCTAAGATCTCAGAGGGTGCTGACATGGAAATCACCTAGAGCTACGATCTCAGAGGGTGCTGACATGGAAATCAGCTTGGAGCTAAGATCTCAGACGGTGCTGACATGGAAATCACCTAGAGCTAAGATCTCAGAGGGTGCTGACATGGAAATCACCTTAGAGCTAAGATCTCAGATGGTGCTGACATGGAAATCACCTAGAGCTAAGATCTCAGAGGGTGCTGACATGGAAACCACCTTAGAGCTAAGATCTCAGAGGGTGCTGACATGGAAATCACCTAGAGCTAAAATCTCAGAGGGTGCTGACATGGAAATCACCTTAGAGCTAAGATCTCAGAGGGTGCTGACATGGAAACCACCTTAGAGCTAAGATCTCAGAGGGTGCTGACATGGAAATCACCTAGAGCTACGATCTCAGAGGGTGCTGACATGGAAATCAGCTTGGAGCTAAGATCTCAGACGGTGCTGACATGGAAATCACCTAGAGCTAAGATCTCAGAGGGTGCTGACATGGAAATCACCTTAGAGCTAAGATCTCAGAGGGTGCTGCCATGGAAACCACCTTAGACCTAAGATCTCAGAGGGTGCTGACATGGAAACCACCTTAGAGCTAAGATCTCAGAGGGTGCTGACATGGAAACCACCTTAGAGCTAAGATCTCAGAGGGTGCTGACATGGAAATCACCTAGAGCTAAGATCTCAGAGGGTGCTGACATGGAAATCACCTAGAGCTAAGATCTCAGAGGGTGCTGACATGGAAATCACCTAGAGGTAAGATCTCAGAGGGTGCTGACATGGAAATCACCTAGAGCTAAGATCTCAGAGGGTGCTGACATGGAAACCAACTTAGAGCTAAGATCTCAGAGGGTGCTGACATGGAAGTCACCTAGAGCTAAGATCTCAGAGGATGCTGACATGGAAATCACCTAGAGCTAAGAATTCAGAGGGTGCTGACATGGAAACCACCTTAGAGCTAAGATCTCAGAGGGTGCTGACATGGAAATCACCTAGAGCTACGATCTCAGAGGGTGCTGACATGGAAATCACCTAGAGCTAAGATCTCAGAGGGTGCTGACATGGAAATCACCTAGAGCTAAGATCTCAGAGGGTGCTGACATGGAAACCACCTTAGAGCTAAGATCCCAGAGGGTGCTGACATGGAAATCACCTAGAGCTAAGATCTCAGAGGGTGCTGACATGGAAACCACCTTAGAGCTAAGATCTCAGAGGGTGCTGACATGGAAATCACCTAGAGCTAAGATCTCAGAGGGTGCTGACATGGAAATCACCTAGAGCTAACATCTCAGAGGGTGCTGACATGGAAACCACCTTAGAGCTAAGATCTCAGAGGGTGCTGACATAGAAATCACCTAGAGCTAAGATCTCAGAGGGTGCTGACATGGAAACCACCTTAGAGCTAAGATCCGAGAGGGTGCTGACATGGAAATCACCTAGAGCTAACATCTCAGAGGGTGCTGACATGGAAACCACCTTAGAGCTAAGATCTCAGAGGGTGCTGACATAGAAATCACCTAGAGCTAAGATCTCAGAGGGTGCTGACATGGAAACCAACTTAGAGCTAAGATCTCAGAGGGTGCTGACATGGAAATCACCTAGAGCTAAGATCTCAGAGGGTGCTGACATGGAAACCACTTTAGAGCTAAGATCTCAGAGGGTGCTGACATGGAAATCACCTAGAGCTAAGATCTCAGAGGGTGCTGACATGGAAATCACCTAGAGCTAAGATCTCAGAGGGTGCTGACATGGAAATCACCTAGAGCTAAGATCTCAGAGGGTGCTGACATGGAAACCACCTTAGAGCTAAGATCTCAGAGGGTTCTGACATGGAAATCACCTAGAGCTAAGATCTCACAGGGTGCTGACATGGAAATCACATAGAGCTAAGATCTCAGAGGGTGCTGACATGGAAACCACCTTAGAGCTAAGATCTCAGAGGGTGCTGACATGGAAATCACGTAGAGCTAAGATCTCAGAGAGTGCTGACATGGAAATCACCTAGAGCTAAGATCTCAGAGGGAGCTGACATGGAAACCACCTTAGAGCTAAGATCTCAGAGGGTGCTGACATGGAAATCACCTAGAGCTAAGATCTCAGAGGGTGCTGACATGGAAACCACCTTGGAGCTAAGATCTCAGACGGTGCTGACATGGAAATCACGTAGAGCTAAGATCTCAGAGAGTGCTGACATGGAAATCACCTAGAGCTAAGATCTCAGAGGGTGCTGACATGGAAACCACCTTAGAGCTAAGATCTCAGAGGGTGCTGACATGGAAATCACCTAGAGCTAAGATCTCAGAGGGTGCTGACATGGAAACCACCTTGGAGCTAAGATCTCAGACGGTGCTGACATGGAAATCACCTAGAGCTAAGATCTCAGAGGATGGTAACATGGAAATCACCTAGAGCTAAGAATTCAGAGGGTGCTGACATGGAAACCACCTTAGAGCTAAGATCTCAGAGGGTGCTGACATGGAAATCACCTAGAGCTAAGATCTCAGAGGGTGCTGACATGGAAATCACCTAGAGCTAAGATCTCAGAGGGTGCTGACATGGAAATCACCTAGAGCTAAGATCTCAGAGGGTGCTGACATGGAAATCACCTAGAGCTAAGATCTCAGAGGGTGCTGACATGGAAACCACCTTAGAGCTAAGATCTCAGAGGGTGCTGACATGGAAATCACCTAGAGCTAAGATCTCAGAGGGTGCTGACATGGAAACCAACTTAGAGCTAAGATCTCAGAGGGTGCTGACATGGAAATCACCTAGAGCTAAGATCTCAGAGGGTGCTGACATGGAAATCACCTAGAGCTAAGATCTCAGAGGGTGCTGACATGGAAATCACCTAGAGCTAAGATCTCAGAGGGTGCTGACATGGAAATCACCTAGAGCTAAGATCTCAGAGGGTGCTCACATGGAAACCACCTTAGAGCTAAGATCTCAGAGGGTGCTGACATGGAAATCACCTAGAGCTAAGATCTCAGAGGGTGCTGACATGGAAACCAACTTAGAGCTAAGATCTCAGAGGGTGCTGACATGGAAGTCACCTAGAGCTAAGATCTCAGAGGGTGCTGACATGGAAATCACCTAGAGCTAAGATCTCAGAGGGTGCTGACATGGAAATCACCTAGAGCTAAGAATTCAGAGGGTGCTGACATGGAAACCAACTTAGAGCTAAGATCTCAGAGGGTGCTGACATGGAAGTCACCTAGAGCTAAGATCACAGAGGGTGCTGACATGGAAATCACCTAGAGCTAAGATCTCAGAGGGTGCTGACATGGAAATCACCTTAGAGCTAAGATCTCAGAGGGTGCTGACATGGAAATCACCTAGAGCTAAGATCTCAGAGGGTGCTGACATGGAAATCACCTAGAGCTAAGATCTCAGAGGGTGCTGACATGGAAATCACCTAGAGCTAAGATCTCAGAGGGTGCTGACATGGAAATCACCTAGAGCTAAGATCTCAGAGGGTGCTGACATGGAAACCACCTTAGAGCTAAGATCTCAGAGGGTGCTGACATGGAAATCACCTAGAGCTAAGATCTCAGAGGGTGCTGACATGGAAACCAACTTAGAGCTAAGATCTCAGAGGGTGCTGACATGGAAGTCACCTAGAGCTAAGATCTCAGAGGGTGCTGACATGGAAATCACCTAGAGCTAAGAATTCAGAGGGTGCTGACATGGAAATCACCTAGAGCTAATATCTCAGAGGGTGCTGACATGGAAATCACCTAGAGCTAAGATCTCAGAGGGTGCTGACATGGAAATCACCTAGAGCTAAGATCTCAGAGGGTGCTGACATGGAAACCACCTTAGAGCTAAGATCTCAGAGAGTGCTGAGATGGAAATCACCTAGAGCTAAGATCTCAGAGGGTGCTGACATGGAAATCACCTAGAGCTAAGATCTCAGAGGGTGCTGACATGGAAACCACCTTAGAGCTAAGATCTCAGAGAGTGCTGACATGGAAATCACGTAGAGCTAAGATCTCAGAGGGTGCTGACATGGAAACCACCTTAGAGCTAAGATCTCAGAGGGTGCTGACATGGAAACCACCTTAGAGCTAAGATCTCAGAGGGTGCTGACATGGAAACCACCTTAGAGCTAAGATCTCAGAGGGTGCTGACATGGAAATCACCTAGAGCTACGATCTCAGAGGGTGCTGACATGGAAACCACCTTAGAGCTAAGATCTCAGATGGTGCTGACATGGAAATTACCTAGAGCTAAGATCTCAGAGGGTGCTGACATGGAAATCACCTAGAGCTACGATCTCAGAGGGTGCTGACATGGAAACCAAGTTAGAGCTAAGATCTCAGAGGGTGCTGACATGGAAATCACCTAGAGCTAAGATCTCAGAGGGTGCTGACATGGAAACCAACTTAGAGCTAAGATCTCAGAGGGTGCTGACATGGAAATCACCTAGAGCTAAGATCTCAGAGGGTGCTGACATGGAAAGCACCTTAGAGCTAAGATCTCAGAGGGTGCTTACATGGAAAGCACCTTAGAGCTAAGAACTCAGAGGTCTAACTTATTGTTTAGTATGAAAGAAAAATTAATGGTTTATTAATCTTAACTTTCTCCAAAAGAGTAAATTACCCCATAAGATAAATTTAATTTTTGGGCTCTAGGCCCTCAATGGAAAACATCCAAAAAGTGTTCCATTTACCCTTGAGAACTGCAAAATAAATACTGCATAAACTTTGTTTCATATCTCCCCAAAGCATTCATCATATTCCCTGTCAAATTCCAAAATTTATCGAATTCTAGTCAAATGAATTCTATTTTTGACACCTTATATTTATTGAACAACCTCATTTAAAATTTTCTGCATTTTCAGACTGTTTCAATAGCTTTGAATGCATAGATTTTATTCATTTCCTCTATAAAAGTGGGAAAAAACCAGCAGTGCTTATAAATATTTTTATTCTCCCAAAACACTTTGTTTCTCCCGTGTGTAAGACTAGGTTAGATATTAGAGATAAAAACATGGAAAGACACTGTGTGGGACATACCTAGCACAGTAAGAAATAGTCTCCTAGAGAAAACTACTGCAAATATATTGCAAGTCATGAATTCAAATTTCCGAGAAATGTCTTTGTTGGCAGATTTACACATTGTTTTTTTGCTGAGTCAAAGACCTGAGGCAGAGGAAGGAGTAAACAACAATTCTCTGGGTAATAGATATGGGTAGACAGTCCCAATATTTATTATTTAAACTGCTAAAAACACTGTCTGGAGGTGATGGCCATAACGTATCCCCTTCTGATACATCTTTAAGCAGTTGCTCATTCTGCAAAAATGAGACACCTTCTTTTGCACCCTAGCTGTATTAAGGCAATAGCTGGGTCTCTTCTTCCCTGCCAAAAGATACTCGTTCAGAGATGGCTGTAGAACCCAACCACTGTTGGTGAGACTAGAGAGGATGTTTTCTGATATTTCTGAGAAAGAATAACCAAAAGGTTGCCAGTTCAAATCCATCAGCCACCCTTTGGAAACCCTGTGGGGCAGTTCTACTTTGTCCTGTTGGGTCGCTATGGGTCGGAACTGACTCGACAGCAACGGGTTTGGATTTTTGTTTTGTTGCTGTTTAATCCACTGAAGCTGCTAAAAGGCACCATTCTCTTTTCCTTGACCATGTGACAGTGTCAGGTTTTTAACATAATCTAGAGTCTGAATCCCAACAGAACAAAAGCAGAAGCTTCATGGCTTCTGAAGGCCTGGCTTGGAGTTCCCAGAAAGTCACTTCCGCAGCATCGTGTTAGTCAAAGGGGAGTGATAAGACCAGCCGAGATTCAAGAGGAAGGGAAACAGTTTCCACGTTTGGATGGGAAGAGGCGTGCTTGTGCAGGGACGACTAATTGTTGGTGGTTGTCTTTGGAAACATTTACAAAAGTGAAGCACACACTGAGTCAAGATGTGAAGTGTGAAAATAAGCCAGCTAGTCAAATAGCCAGAGAGAGAGAATCCCAGGTGGAGAGAAGTGCAAGTCCAGAGAACCTGACAGGAGACAGATTACTTGTGGTCACAGAACAGGAGGGAAGCCAGTATGACTGGGCTGATGCTGGAGGGAGGGCTGACAAGATGAGGCTGGAGGGGAGGCAAGGTCTGTGGGGCACAGGGTGGGACGGGAGGGCACGGGACCCTGAGAGGTTTGGTTCATCAAGTGCCAAAATCACAGGGGCCTCACCCTTCCTCCTTCTCTGAATGGGCCAAACAACGCACATCTCTAACACTTTCCAAAAATCATGACAAGGACCAATGTCTTAGTTACCAAGCGCTGCTGTAACAAAAAACACCACACGTGAGTGGTTTTAAAAGGCAGAAACCTCTTGTCTCAGTTCTGGAGGCTAAAAATCCAAATCATGGTCTCAGCTGTGTCAATTCCTTCTGTAGCCTCACTCCTAGTTTCTGCTGTCTTCCAGTGACCCTTGGAGCTCCTTTGCCTGTAGATGAGTTCTCGCATGGCGTCTGTCTTCCCCGGTGTGTATGTCTCTGTGTGTTTTGCTCTTTCCATAAGATACCACTCAGAAATGATTAGGTTTAGGATCCGCCCTACTCTGGCGTGGCTTCATTAATATAACAAAAGAAAACCCCTATTTCCAAACAGGGTCATATTTAGAGGTACAAGGGTTAGAATTTCAACATATTTTTTTGGGAGGCACAATTCAATGCACAACAGAAAGAAAATCTGATCTGTCACTGGAAATTCTGATGACAGTGGGATCCACTGTATTTTAGGAAGATACTGTTTTGATTCAATAATTCATCATCCTGGGACCCTTTTCTAATTTCATTTCTCCTCTCCTGTGTAAGTGCTTAGATTAACAATCTTTCTTTAATGGCACAGAACTTTAACATTAATAATCATCAAAGTGCTAGGAAAGTTTGGACGTTTATCCAAAATGATCTCCAAAACGTCTCAAGCATTTTGTCATTGAGATTTAAAACTCTGAATGCTTAAAACTGAATTACTTTAGGCTATGTTGAGGAAAAGATTTCCAGGGATTGGAAAAAAAAGCAAAAAGAGCCATAAATAGATGCAGCAAGCCTCTTGAAAGGATTAATAAGAAAGGAACCACATCTACAAACAACAATAGACAATGGTTGTGTTCCAAGAAAATGGAACTGCTCACCCAGGTCTAAAAAAACAATCCTCCCATTCAAAAGACCATTACATTGCCAGAAATGTAACACCAAGACAAGACTGTTCCACAATACTAACGATAAATTATAAAGTCAGGAGCGTGTGTGGGCATGTGTTGTTGTCATTTATATTCTATAACACAGGACAGAGCATTTAATAAATTAGCTGTCAGCTAAGGTGTCCTTAAAGTTATTTGTTCAGTGAGGATTATTCTCTGTTTACCTTCTTTATAGCAGAGTTCAGTCAAGTAACATTAAACAAATAGATAATAAAGGGTGGATGTTCTTCTCAACTTCTCCTTCCATGTCAAGATAGTTGGTGTTTTAAGGCTATTTTAAATTATTTCACATTATCAAGATTTAATTAACTACATTCTGCTTTT
Source organism: Dugong dugon (assembly GCA_030035585.1). Classification (NCBI taxonomy): domain Eukaryota; kingdom Metazoa; phylum Chordata; class Mammalia; order Sirenia; family Dugongidae; genus Dugong; species Dugong dugon. The sequence goes on along the minus strand of CM057468.1, from coordinate 130,335,227 downwards.
ATATTAAACACTACCAGTGTGTGGGACCCTTGCGTTGGAACTGTTCAACACGTCATGTTGCTGTTGTTAGCTGCTGTTGAGGCAACTTCGATTCATGGAGACCCCAAAACACTGCCTGGTCCTGCACCATCTTCATGATCGTTGGCACGTTTGAGTCCATTGTTGGGCCATTGTGTAATGCCTTCCAGCCTAGGATGCTCATCTACCAGCACTATATCAGACAATATTCTGTTATGATCCACTGGGTTATCACTGGCTGATTTTCGGAAGTAGATCACCTGGCCTTTCTTCTTAGTCTGGAAGCTCCACTGAACCCTGTCCACCATGAGTGACCCTGCTGATATTTGAAATACCAGTGGCATAGCTTCCAGCATCACAGCAACACGCCAGCCACCACAGTATGACACACTGACAGACAGGTGGTGGTAATATGTTGCAATACTTCTTAATGAGAGCCTGACTCTCTTCTGTCACCGTGCCTCATTGGAAGAAGCCAAGGAAGTTCCACTTTGTATGGAACACTTTTCAATAGTAAACATTGCTCTAATGAGGTTTCTGTCTTTAAACAAGTTGATTCCACTTCCAAAGTTACTTAAAATCAGGAGTCATAGAGGTACTGTGAGACTGTGTGAGACTGTGTGTGACTCATTACTCTACGGCGACCTGCCTGTTCCAACCCACAAAAATGTCGCATCCATTTAGTTTAATGATCTTTCCTAGTACTCACTAGGGATCTCTCGGGAATGGTTTGCTTTAACTTCTGCCTTTTTGTAATATGTTATTTTTCTTCTTCTTCTTTTTTCATTCCTATTAATTTTAAGATACTTGCATTTTAGTAGCTGTATTATATTCACTCCTTCATTGTTTCTGGGACTTCACATTAATTTATACTACACTGAAAGTTTGTGACTGCTCATTTGAGGGTTGTTTTTATTTATGGACTTAAAAAACCAACCTCGAAGTTTGGTGAATTGATTTTGTGGTGGGAGAGCATTTATTGTGGAGTATTTCATGAATATCCCATCTGGAAATGCCTTCCCCTACTGCATAAAGGGCATCCGTTGACATGACTTTTCTTAAATAGGCTGGAAACATGAATCATGAACAGTATTTCAGAAATAACATTGCTAGCAACTTCTAAAACTGAAGAAAAGGTAAACAGAGAATCCAAGGACGGTGAAAGTAGGCAAACAGTGAACAATTCAGTGAAGTACTGTTGGCATTTGCCAGAGTAAGAGGAAAAATAGATAAGGAGAATTTTCTCTTTTCTTATACCTACTAAAAGAAATGCAAGTACTTTCGATTTTTGCCATGACGGGTAATTTGATGTGTAAGGAACTCAAGGAGAGAACAAGAACAGTAGAAGGTGGTGGTAAGGAAGAACCACTGGCCAGGTTTTCTCCCTTGGGAAGAATAACAGGAGGCCGTAGAGACAAAGTCTGCATTTGTCGGTTTCTGGACACACAGCACATTGTCAGTTTCCTGTAAACCTGTGAGTCGACCCCCGCTCACGGCAACCCGAGGTGTGTCGGAGTAGAACTGTGCTCCACAGGGTTTTCAATGGCTGATTTTTCAGAGGTAGATCACAAGCCTTTCTTCTGAGTAGACTCAAACCTCCAACCCATAAGGCGTACATCTGCATGCACTGAGGACTACAGCATAAAACCAAAGATGTGGCAGTCTGCTTCTGTGAAAACTTACAGTCTTGGAAACCCTACAGGCAATTCTGCCTTGTCCTACAGGGTCGGTATGAGTTAGAATTGACTCAGTGGCAGTAGGTTATATATAAAACCATTGCCATCAAGTTGATTCCGACTCATAGCTGTATACAGCTAAGAAAGTTCAAATATCTTAAAACTAATAGGAATTTAAAAGAAGAAGAAGAATTAACACATTATAAAAAGGCAGAAGTTAAAGGCAGTACATTCCAGAGAGACCCCCCAGTTTTATGGAGGTTTTGACTAAGATTGCTTCTGCAGAATGCTTATTGGGGAAGCAACGAGTGTCCTGAGAGGCCCAGACTCTGGCAGAGGCTGCAGAGGAGGGTTGCATCAAGCAGAAGGCAGATTTGGTTCCATTTGATCTGATGCAGAATTTCTCAGGAGTATGCTAACAAGGAAATTTTCATCAGAAAGCATTTCTTCTCATAAAAGCTATTGTCAGGGCAGCTTTTAACAGCATTAGCAACACCCATAAAATTAAGATGCTCTCCTCCTTACGTTTGAAAGCTGAGAGACCTGCCCACCTGAGCTGGACTTGTAAGTATAGAGAATAAAGGCAGTAAGCTACTCTGTGCAATAAGCAAAAATGAGACGACATAAATCATTTTCAGAGGCTTTCCTGCTAAGTACCTATTATAGCTACACACAGAGCATTAAGAAGCAATGGGCTATGTTGCACAGGCCCATTCAGACTGTATACACATCGGGGGTACCACGTGTAACCCACCAGAGTGCATCTAGCTAAAACTGTCACATGAAACAATGGACTATTTAATTCTAACTCACAAAAAAAAGACCAGATTTACTGGCCTAAAGGAGACTGGAGAAACCCCGAGATATGGCCCCCAGACACCCTTTTAGCTCAGTGGTGAAGTCATTTCTGAGGTTCACCGTTCAGCCAGGGAGTGGACAGCCCCATAAAACCAAATGGGACTAATGAGGCACAGCAGTCCAGGGACAAGGGCCAGAAGGCAGAAGGGGACAGGAAAGCTGGTGATAGGGAACCCAAGGTTGAGTAAGGATAGTGTTGATGTGTTGTGAGGTTGTTAACCATTGTCACAGGGCAATGTGTGTACTAACTGTTAAATGAGAAACTATTTTGTTCTGTAAGCCTTCATCTAAAGTGAGAATAGCAGCACAATTGGAAGAGTGTAGTTGATGTCACTGAACTGTGCATGTAAAAATTTTTGAAATGGTGTATCTTTGGCTATGTATATTTTCACCAAAAAAAAAAAAAAAAAAACAAAGGTCGAGAAGGGAGAGGGTTGACACGTTGATCGGGTTGTTAACCAATGTCATAAAACAATGTGTGTACTACTGTTTAATGAGAAACTATTTGTTCTGTAAGCCTTCACCTGAAGTACAATAAAAAAAATATATAAAATAAAAGGGACTGGGATTAGAGAAACTAAAAAAAAAAAAAAAACCACACAATGGACTATTTGCAGGGGTTATGGAACATGGATGGAGTTAGCCTCCAGAGCCGTAAATGCAGCTGACACCAGAAATTAAAGTACGGTGCTCCCCTATCCTTCTCTACCTCACTCCTAAAGCCAAACCCCTTGCTGTCCAGTTGACTTCAACTCCTGGCCACCCCATGCATGTCAGAATGGAACTATGCTCCATAAAGTTATCCATGGCTAACTTTTCAGAAGTTGATAACCAGGCCTTTCTCTCTAAGTGACACCGCTGGGTGTACTTGAACCGCCAAACTTTCAGTTAGCAGCTAAGCACATGAACCGTTTGTACCACCCAGGGACCCTACCTAATTCCTAAGAATCATTAAATCATTTCAGCCAGCGTAGACTAATGACAAGATTTCCCAATCCACAACAGCCCACTTGCTGGTGAGGCTTCAGCTCCATCTGATTCTGCATGGGGGCCAGGTGGGTCAGGGAAACCTGTGGTCCTTTTAGTCAATGCTTGGATGCTTACAATGTCCTTTCTTGGTGATTTCCTGTTCCAACTGGAAAAAAACAAAGGGAATGAGATCAAGGGAAAGACTGACAACGTATCATGCCTAGGTGGCCTATGGTTGTCTACTTAGACGTTGAATATTGGTGTCCATGGCACCATTGCACACTCAGCCGCTGGCTCACTTCCCTCTCACAGTCACAAGTCGGCCACCACATCGGCTCCCCTCCGGGATCAGGAACTCTGGTATGGGAATCACCTGCGGAGGAGCCAGTATCCCAGGAAGCCGATGGGAGCCCTCTCCGAGTGTGCTCTGAGCTCCCGGCTTCCTGTCATGGGTCTCAAACACCAAAAGAAAATCCCGGCTGTTGTCCATATTCAAAAAGTCCTGCCTTCAGGTTGGAACACAGAAGCAAGGGTCTCTAATCAGCAATCCTGCTTCAAGCACTATGAAGAAAGTGGAACATTAGGATTCTATGCAACGTTCCAAGCTGGAGATGGGACCCTGGAATGGAATCTCAGAATCTGCTCCACGGAAGAAAGTGGGCAAGAATGTGGAGAATTACCAGGGCCCCAGCTGAGGAGAACCTGGTTCCAAGGAACCAGAAAATCTTTGGGGAACGGTGCTGCAGCCCATACCTGGGTGGAAACCAGAGACAGCCTGGGGGGTCAGAGAGCTCCGAGGGCCCTGAGATTCTCCTGAGCAAGCAAGATTGATTCCTGGTCACCGGGGATGTGGGTGGGACGCATAAGACCCACTGGCCGGTCTGTCTTAGGTGAGGGCAGAGAGGAGGGGCCCCCACCTGCTGATGGACTGGCCGGGAAGGGGAGGGGGGCAGGGTGGGCCACCCAGTAGGAAATAGAGTTTGCATCTCTTTAAATGAAATGACCACAAGAAATATAATTGTGGAGTCTTAACACTCAATTCAGCGAGTTCTAAATATTTTCCTTTAGAAAAGGAATCCTATTTCAATTTCTAAAATGTTCTTCAAAATATATGAGAAAAACAAACTTATCTTCCCAAAGCCATGAAATGGAGCGTCTGTCTTCTCCTTCATGAAGATATTTATTTACCTGAATGGATTTTCTAAATTTTACATAACTGTATTCTCTCTCTATGGTGAAACGTCCTTATCAGCTGAATCCATCTCTTGAAGCACTTCCTGTTTCTTCCCTGCATAGTTATTCAACCCCAGATCACTTAAATGATGCATTCTTTTTATGTTAGACTTTCGCTAGCTCTTCCTGAGCACAAATGTCGACACTCAGAGAAGAAGAAATAATTTTTGTTAAAGACAAAGATTTATCAAACTAAATGAAAGAAGGAAAAAGGAAGGAAGGAAGAAAAAAGATAGTGATAAATGTACGGGATTCCTGGGTGGTGCAAATGGTTAACACAACTGACTGCTAACAAAAAGATCTGAGGTTCAGGTCCACTCAGAGGCACCTCAGAAGAAAGGCCTGGCAATCTACTTCTGAAAACCCAGTGGATAGCAGTTCTAATCTGCTTACAACACTTGCGGTAGCCATAAGGCGGGGTCAACCCAACAGAAAAATTTTTTTTCATGGAGCAGCACTAGCAAAGAGCGTTTCAGAGCAGAAGTCATTTCTACCTCTCAGCACATACAGATACTACTCTGACCCTAGGGTCCACCAGTGTATTCAGCCTACAGCATTCGCTGAGCCCCAATGCAATATGCCTTTCTAAGCTCTACAAGCATTTCAAGGACTTTGAAAAACTGAGAGTTCCTGCCTTCAAGACACTTACTATTAATTTGTATATATTAACTCAGCATATTTTAAATTGCTCATTCAAAATAAAATAACAGGGAGTTCCAGCAAAATGGCACTCTAGGCAGAAGCACCACGCCATCCCTCCACAGCAAAGATCCGAAAAACTAAGCCAAACAGAGAATACAATCCCGAAACCCTAAAACAACAAATGGAGAGATAAAGAACTCAGCCAAGCACCAAATGGAGTGAGAAAACTGACAGAGAATGGAGAGCGAGGAGAGATTCACGCAGAGGTCCTCTACCAGCTAACGAAGCGTGGATCCGCCATCTTGGACTCCTATCGGAGACCAGAAAACAGGGGGTACGAGAAAGCAGCCTCACAGAGCGTCCAGGGGGAGACAAAACAACCAGTAATTTGCGGTGTGTGCTTTCCCACCCCCCACCCCTCTTCGTCCTGGCTCAGGCTCCTCTGCCTCCCGCGGCCACGGTCTCTTGACCGGGAAGCGCCGGCTGCTTGTATTCCACACACCCGAGCGGATGGCTCTCTGGATGCCATTTGTTAGCTGCTGGTGTTGCTTTTTGCTGCTTCTTTTGATTTCTTCCTTGCCTCTCGCCATCTCCCCCTCCTTTCACTCGAGTGCCTCGCTCCGTGCACCATCTTTGCTTCTTCCTGAGGGGCTGCAGAGAGCAGGTAATTTGTGATATACGCTTTCCCACTCTCTACCCCTCTTCCCCCACACTCGGCACCCTCCACTTCCCACAGACACAATGTCTTGTCCAGAAACACCAGCCCACACTAGCTGGCTTTCTGAGTGCCATTTGTTGGCTGCTAGTGTTACTTTTTTTTTTCTGCTTCTTTTGATTTCTTATTTGCCTCTCACCACCTCCCTCTCCTTTCGCTCGAGTGCCTGGCTCTGTGCGCCATCTCTGCTTCTTCCTGAGGGGCTGCAGAGAGCCGGTAATTTGTGATATACGTTTTCCCACTCTATCCTTCTTCACCCACACTAGGCCCCCTCTGCTTCCCGCAGACACAGTCTCTTGTCCAGAAACACCAGCCTGCACTAGCAGGCTCTCTGACTGCCATTTGTTGGCTGCTGGTGTTGCTTTATTTTTCTTCTGCTTCTTTTGATTTCTTGCTTACCTCTCACCACTTCCCCCCCCCCTTTCGCTCAAATACCTGGGTCTGTGCTCCGTCTTTGCTTCTTCCTGAGGGGCTGCGGAACTCCATTCGAGTGTGGAGCTGCTTCCCGGTCTGGGCTGCCATGCTGGTGGGATCCTGGGGCTTCTGTTCGTTTGTTTGTTTTGAATTGTTTGTTTGTTTTCTTTTCCTTTACTTGAGGTGGGAGCCCTTTATGGCCAGGCAGTGCTGCGTGGCAAGGAGACCTCCCCCTCGGCTTGCACAGACACGCAGAGGGATCCCTGAGAGCATTTCTTTTCTTGTTGTTGCTTTTTTATTTTCTGTTTTTTTTTTTTTTTTTGGGCCTTTCTTGTTCTTTTTTTTTTTTTAATTTGTTTTGTTTCCTTTTCCCTCTTTTTCCCTTTTTGTCTTTCTTCATTGATAGGGAAATCAAATCTCTAATACTCAGAATTCTCCAAGAACTGAGCAAAAAGCTGACAAACATGAGGAAAAAACAGACAAATTCATGGAAAATACAGACAAAAAATTGGAAGAATTCAGGAAGATGATGCAGGAACAAAATGCCAAAATAAATTCATAACTAGAAAGTATACAAAGACAACACTTAGAAATCCAAAAGATAAACAACAAGATTTCAGAAATGGACTGTGTCATAGAAGGGCTGAGTAGCAGACTTGAAATGGTGGAAGACAGGATCAGTGGAATTGAAGACAAACACTTGGATACAACTCTGTTTCAGGAAAACTCAGAAAAAAGAACAAATAAAAATGAAGAGACCTCGAGAGTTATGTGGGACATAAACAAAAGGAAAAATTTGCGAGTGATTGGAATTCCAGAACAGGGGGAGAAAACAGAAAACACAGAGAGGATCACTGAAGAACTGCTGACAGAAAACTTCCCCAATATCATGAAAGATGAAAAGCTAGCCATCCAAGAAGCTCAACGAACCCCATATAGGAGAGACCCCAAAAGAAAATCACCAAGGAATATCATAATCACACTCGCCAAAACCCAAGACAAAGAATCCTGAGAGCAGCTTGTGAAAAACAAGAAGTCACATACGGAGGAGAAACAATAAGACTCAGATTATTCAGCAGAAACCATGTAGGCAAGAAGGCAATGGGATGACATATATAAAATCTTGAAATAAAAAAACTGCCAGCCAAGAATAATATATCCTGCAAAACTCTTGTTCAAATTTGATGGTGAAATTAGGTCATTTTCAGATAAACAGAAATTAAGGGAATATGTAAAAGTCAAACCAAATTTACAAGAATTATTAAAGGGAGTTCTTTGATCTGAGGACAAACAGCTTCAGCTCACAGGCAGAACCTAGGACGTAGGATTGTACCAGCCAGATACCAATCTAGGAAATGAACTCTAGAGGCCTATCCAAAACCAAAAGAAATACAACAGGGAATCAGAGCAGTTAATCAATAAATGACAACAACATCAAAACAATAAAACAGGGAATAAACGGCATAGGTATAGAACCTTCCAATGGAGAGGAAGGCAAGGTGATACCAAGTAATGGTATACTGCTTCAAACTTAGAAAGAGGAGGGTAAAATTCATGGGAACCACAAAGAAAGTTAACAAACATACTCATAAAAATAAAGAGGAAAAATATAAAGTCTCAGTAAAAACAAAAAATATAAAAAAAAAAAGAAATGAAAAAAAAAAAACCACAAACAAAAGTAACTCAATGCAAGAGAGTAAGAAGAACAAAGAAAACGTCAACACCACAAAAAAAACTACAAAATGACAGCAACAAACTCACATCTATCAATAATTACACTGAATGTAAATGGACTCAATGCACCCATAAAGAGACGGAAAGTGGCAGAATGGATAAGAAAACAGGATCCATCAATATGCTGTCTACAAGAGACACACCTTAGAAACAAAGATGTGAATTTATTAAAAGTCAAAGGTTGGAAAAAAATATATCAAGCTAACAACTACCAAAAAAGACCAGGAGTGGCAATTCTAATCTCAGATAAAATAGACTTTAAAACGAAGTCTACCATAAAAGACAAAGAAGGACACTATATAATGATTAAGGGGACGATCCATCATGAAGACATCACCATAATAAACATCTACGCACCCAATGACAGGGCTCCAAAATAAATAAAACAAACTCTAACAACACTGAAAAGAGAAATTGACAGTTCCACAGTAATAGTAGAAGAATTCAACACACCACTGTCAATAAAGGACAGAACAACTAAGAAGAAACTCAGCAAAGATACAGAAGACCTAAAGGGCACAATCAGCCAACTTGACCTCATAGACATATATAGAACACTCCATCCAACCGGTGCAAAGTACACCTTCTTTTCCAATGCACATGGAACGTTTTCCAGAATAGACCACATCTTAGGCCACAGAGCAATCCTCAACAAGATCCAAAACGCTGAGATAATTCAAAGTATCTTCTCTGACTACAATGCCAACAAGGTAGAAATTAACAATAGAAAGAGCAAGGAAAAAAAAAAACAACTACATGGAAACTGAATAACACCCTGCTTACACATCACTGGGTAACAGAAGAAATCAGAGACGGAATGAAAAAATTCCTAGAATGAAATGAGAATGAAAACACATCATGCCAAAACCTTTGGGACACAGCAAAGGCAGTCCTCAGAGGACAATTTATAGCAATAGATGCATATATCAAAAAAGAAGGTGACAAAATCAAAACATTAACAACAGAACTCAAACAAATAGAAAGAGAACAGCAAAAAAATCCCACAACCACTGGAAGAAAGGAAATAGTAAGGATCAGAGCAGAAATAAATGAAATAGAGAACAGAAAAACAATAGAAAGAATCAACAAAACCAAAAGTTGGTTCTTTGAAAGAATCGACAAAATCGACTAACCACTGGCCAGACTAACAAAAGAAAAACAGGAAAGGGCATAAATAACCCAAATAAGAAATGAAATGGGGGACATTACAACAGACCCAACCGAAATAAAAAGGATTAGAACAGAATATTATGAAAAACTATACTCCAACAAATTTGAAAACCTAGAGGAAATGGATAAATTTCTAGAAACACACGGCCTACCCAAACTACAACAAAGTGATGTTGAAAATCTGAAAAGACCCATAACAAGAGAAGAGGTTGAAAAATAATATAAAATACTCCCAACCAAAAAAAGCCCTGGCTCAGATGGCTTCACTGGAGAATTCTACAAAACATTTACAGAAGAGCTTGTACCAGTACTACTCAAGCTATTTCAGAGCATAGAAGAGGAAGCAACACTTCCAAATTCATTCTATGAAGCCAGCATAACGCTGATACCAAAACCAGGAAAAGATGTCACAAAAAAAGAAAATTACAGACCAATATCTCTCATGAATATAGATGCAAAAATTCTGAACAAAATTCTAGCCAATACAATTCAGCATCATATCAAAAAAAGTAATACACCACGACCAAGTAGGATTACGCAAGGATGGTTCAACATTAGAAATTGATCAACGTAATCCACCACATAATAAAAGGAAAGAAAAGAATCACATGATCATCTGAACTGACGCAGAAAAGGCATTTGACAAACTCCAACACCAATTCCTCATAAAAACTCTCAATAAAATAGGTATAGAACATAATAAAGGGCATCTATGCAAAACCAATGGCCAACATCATTCTTAATGGAGAAAGGCTGAAAACATTCCCCTTGAAAACAGGAACAAGACAAGGATGACCTTTATCACCACTCTTATTTAACATTGTGCTGGAAGTTCTAGCTAGAGCAAAAAGGCAAGAAAAAGAAATAAAGGGCATCCAAATTGGTAATGAAGAAGGTAAACTGTCCCTGTTTGCAGATGATATGATAATATACACAGAAAACCCTAAAGACTCCACGAGAAATCTACTGGAAATAATAGAAAGATTCAGCAGAGTAGCATGATACAAGATATACATTCAAAAATCAGTTGGATTCCTATACACCAATAAGGAGAACAATGAAAGGAAATCAGGAAATCAATACCATTTTCAATAGCCTCTGAAAAGATAAAATACTTAGGAATAAATCTGACCAGGGATGTAAAAGACCTATACAAAGAAAACTACAAAACACTACTGCATGAAAACCAAAGGGATCTACATAAATGGAAAAACATACCATGCTCATGGATAGGCAGACTCAACATTGTGAAAATGACAATGCTACCCAAAGCAATTTACAAATAAAATGCAATCCCAATCCAAATACCAACAACATTCTTCAAAGAGATGGAAAAACTAGTCACTACCTTTATATGGAAAGGGAAGAAGCTCCGAATAAGCAAAGCACTACTGAAGAAGAAGAATTAAATTGGAGGACTCACACTACCTGACTTCAGAACCTGCTATACAGCTACAGTAGTCAAAACAGCCTGGTACTGGTACAACGACAGATACATTGACCAATGGAACAGAATTGAGAACCCAGATGTAAACCCATCCACCTACGGTCACCTGATCTTCAACAAGGGCCCAAAATCCATCAGATGGGTAAAAGACAGTCTTTTTAACAAATGGTGCTGGCAAAATTGCATATCCATCTGCAAAAAAATGAAACAGGACCCATACCTCACGCCGTATACAAAAACTACTTCAAAATGGATCAAAGACCTGAATATAAAGCCTAGAGCTATAAAGTTCATAGAAGAAAAAATAGGACCAACACTTCAGGCCTTAATACACGGCATTAACAGGATACAAACCATAACCATCAATGCACAAACCCCAATAGATAAGCTAGACAACTGGGATCTTCTAAAAATCAAACACCTATGCTCTTCAAAAGACTTCACCAGAAGAGTAAAAAGAGAACCTACAGACTGGGAAAAAATTTTTGGACAGTACAAGTCAGACAAAGGTCTAATCTTCATAATCTACAAGAAAATTCAACACCTCTACAACAAAAAGACAAAGAATCCTATTAAAAAATGGGCAATGGAAAAGAACAGACACTTCACCAAAGAAGACATTCAAATGGCCAACAGATACATGAGGAAAAGCTCACAGTCACTAACCCTTAGAGAAATGCAAATTAAAACCACAATGAGATACCATCTCACCCTGGCAATACTGGCACGAATCAAAAACACTGGAAATAACAAATGTTGGAGGGGCTTCGGGGAGATGGGAACTCTTATGCACTGCTGGTGGGAATGCAAAATGATACAACCATTTTGGAAAATGATATGGCACTTCCTCAGAAAGCTAGAAATAGACATACCATTCGATCCAGCAATTCCACTCCTAAGAATATATCCTAGAGAAATAAGAGTCGTCACTCGAATAGACATATGTACACCTATGTTCATGGCAGCATTGTTCACAATAGCAAAGTGATGGAAACAACCTAGATGCCCAGCAACAGATGAATGGATAAACAAACTCTGGTATATACACACAATGGAGTACTATGCAACGAGAAAGAACAATGATGAATCTGTGAACCATCTCATAACATGGATGAAACTGGAGGACATTATGCTGAGTGAAATAAGTCAATCACAAAAGGACAAATATTGTATGAGACCTCTATTGTAAAAACCCATGAAACAGTTCAGACACAAATGTAACAATCTTTGTTGGTTACCAGGGATGGAAGGGGTTGGGGGGAAATACTAAGTAGGCAGTAGATAAGTGGTATCTTGGGTGAAGGGTGAGACAGTACACAATACAGGGGAAACCAGCACAACTTGTACAAGGAAATGTCATGGAAGCCCCACAGACACATCCAAACTCCCTGAGGGACTGAATTGCTGGGCGGAGGGCTGTGGGGACCATGGTCTTGGGGAACATGTAGCTCAATTGGCATGACACACCTTGTAAAGACAATGTTCTACATTTTATCCTGGTGAGTAGTGTCTGGGGTCTTAAAAGTCTGTGAGCGGCCATCTAAGACACTCCACTGGTCTCATCCCTTTGGGAGCAAGGGAGAATGAAGAGAACAGGATACAAGGAAAAGATTAGTCTGAAGGAGTAATTGTCCACACCTACCAAGGCCTCCACCGGACTGAGTCCAGTACAGCTAGATGGTGCCCGGCTACCACCACTGACTGCTCTGACCAGGATCACAACAGAGGGTTCTGGACAGAGCTGGAGAAGGATGTAGAGCATAATTCTAACTCACAAAAAAAGACCAGATTTACTGGCCTAAAGGAGACTGGAGAAACCTCAAGAGTATGGCCCCCAGACACCCTTTTAGCTCAGTGGTGAAGTTATCTCCGAGGTTCACCGTGCAGCCTGGGAGTGGACAGCCCCGTAAAACCAAATGAGACTAACGTGGTACAGGAGTCCAGTGACAAGGGCCAGAAGGCAGAAGGGGACAAGGAAGCTGGTATAGGGAACCCAAGGTTGAGTAAGGATATTGTTGATGTGTTGTGAGACTGTTAACCATTGTCACAGGGCAACATTTGTAGTAACTGTTAAATGAGAAACTATTTTGTTCTGTAAGCCTTCATCTTAAGTGAGAATAGCAGCACAATTGGAAGAGCGCAGTCAATGTCACTGAACTGTGCATGTAGAAATTTTTGAAATGGTGTATCTTTGGCTATGTGTATTTTCCCCCCCAAAAAAAAGGGTTGAGAAGTTAGAGGGTTGATATGTTGTGGGGTTGTTAACCAATGTCGTAAAACAACATGTGTACTACTCTTTCACGAGAAACTATTTGTTCTGTAAGCCTTCACCTGAAGTACAATTAAAATAAATAAATAAAGTAACACTTTATCAAATTGAACAGATACATTTGTTTTTATAGCAGTTTTGCTGGATTTAAAAATCATTCATTATACTTAGCAACAATCGCAGTTGGTTTTTAAGTAAACCAACTACAGTATAAAGTTTATTGGATAGGGGTGAGTTTCTTTACTAAGAAAAATTAATTGAAAAACAAGTATGGAACACTAGCTTAGAATATCTTCATTTCTTAGCATAGACCAAAAAAGCCATTGCCGTCGAGTCAATTCCGATGCCTAGAGACCCTGTAGGACAGAGTAGAACTGCCCTATAGTTTCCAAGGCTATAAATCTTCATGGAATCAGACTGCCACATCTTTCTCCCAAGGAGCAGCTGGAGGGTTTAAACCACCAACCTTTCAGTTAGCAGATGAGTGCTTTAACCACTGCACCACCAAAACTCCTTTTTCTTAGCATAGGAGGAAACTTATTTCAGCCATCTGTCCTTCTTTAGCGTAAAGCTCATTAGTATGCAATACTGTTGTTTGGTGGTGTACAGAAAGTTATGAAATATATTCACGTAGATTCTACTTTTTATGAACATTACACAAGGTACACGTATTGCCACAGAAAGAATTAGGGTGTATGGTTTGGACTGGCCACTTCATTGTCAACTTTTTATTAAAATCCACATGGCTGATGCCCAGTGTAGTCCAATACTTCAAATCAGGAGGAAAATGCTTAATTGTAGCATCCACGGGCTAGCAATTGAGGGTAAGGTTATGTAAAGGTAGTTTGCATACCCAAGGTTAAAATCTTATGTAATTTATAATAAAAAAAAAAAACCATTGCCATCGAGTTCATTCCAACTCTTAGTGGCCCTAGAGGACAGAATAGAACTGCCCCATAAGGTTTCCAACGCTGTAATCTTTAAGGGAGTAGATCACCAGGTCTTTCTCCTGAGGAGTAGCTGGTGGAATAGAATTGGTGACCTTTCAGTTAGCAGCAAGTGCTTAACAGTTGCACCACTGGGGCTTTCTATTTATAATAGTACACTAGCAGCAAAGAGTGGTAGATTTCGGAGGACAACAGTCTTCTCAAACGCCTAAAAAGCTTTAAGTTACTCTTACTCCTCCACAATCAGAAAGTTTAAAGTGTGCACTTGGAATTGTTTCTGAATAACATGTCAAGAGCATATCTGTGGAATATATTCTCTTGTAGATAGTCAAGCTTTAGAATGCAAGATGGTGACCCTAGTTACAAAAAAAAAAAAAAAAACTGGCTTACTGCAACAAAATATAGCTTAACGAGAGCACATTATGTATTTGCTAATGCCCTTTGAGAGTCTAGAATACGCTCTCATTTGTTGCTAGGATTACAAATGTTGCTCTACACAAGGAGGGGGAAAGAAGTTTGAAGGGCTATTTAGAGAAACTATAAGGTGTGCTGTGCATTTATCCAGAATAAGTGCGATTTTTCTTTCTTTCCTGCGATGCTGGTCGTTAATGTTTGCAAGCAGCCAAGTGGAAATCTAAGGTGTCATCCATACACAGTGCTGTGTTCATAGCTCATAGGAGCACATTTTAAAGTTCAGCTCACTGCATCTCTGAGCAACTTACTTTCTCTAAGAGAAGTTGTCTTTGATCCATACTTGTCAAACTGGCAGCAATCAGAGAGCTTGACTGAATACCGTTTAGCAAGGTCATCATTTTCAAAAGCGAGGAAGCACACATGTTTTCATTGCCTTTGAATATTCCTTGAGAGGCATTAGGTGTGCAGAGAAATGGTGTCTTAAGAGTAACCAGAGTTTTAGTACATCAGGAATTAACTTCTTGTTCATGGGTGAAGTCCACTCTGAATTCGGGTATGGAGCTGACACCACTACGTCTCCCCTCAGGGCTCAAAGAATCATGTCAGTTCAGTACTCCCAACACATCCTGCTCAGGGCAGAGGTGAAGGTGATCCGGAAGGGTTATCTTCACGGCATGCAGCTCATACATGTCAGTGTCATTACGAAGAATAAACGGAATTAGACTCGGGAGACTTAGACTGAAGCCTGAGTCCACCTCTTACTAGCTGGGTGACCTCAGACAAGAAACATACCTCTCACAATAAGAAGCTATTCATCTAGAAAAGAACAATATGGCTTGTTTTACCTATAACACACATTCCTTTGGAGTTGAAATGGAATTATGCATATGAATGTGGCATGGAATTTTAAATGCTGTGCAAGAGGAGACTTGATTATCGTATGATTGCACTGGGGCCTGTTCACCTTTCACTGTCGCCCCCCCTCTAGGACTCCAGGAGGAGGTAAACTGTTGTTAGCTGCTGTCCGGTTGGCTCCGACCCGGGTGACCCTGTGTACAAGAGAACGGAACATTGCCTGGCCCTGTGCCATCTTCATGACACTTGGTATGCTCCCCTCCATTGCTGTGGCCACTGTGGATTTTGAGAGCATTCCAACTAGGGGCTCATCTTCCAGCACTATATCAGACAATCTCCTCTTATGGTCCATTGTGTTTTCACTGGCTAATTTTCAGAAGTGGATCTCCAGGCCTTTCTTCCTAGTCTGTCTTGGTCTGGAAGCTCTGCTGAAACCTGTCCACCATAGGTGACCCTGCTGGTATGTGAAATATCCATGGCATAGCTTCCAGCATCACAGCAACGCACGAGCCACCGCTGTATGACACACTGATAGAGGAGCTGGTGAGGTGAGCTAACTCCCACCTCTACTCCTGACTCCAGCTGTGTGACATGCTGACAGACGGGGTGGTGAGGTGAGCTAATTCCCACTCCTGACTCCAGCTGTGTGACACGCTGACAGATGGGGTGGTGAGGTGAGCTAATTCCCACTCCTGACTCCAGCTGTGTGACACGCTGACAGACGGGGTGGTGAGGTGAGCTAATTCCCACTCCCACTCCTAACTCCAGCTGTGACCCTCCATCCTAGACTGCACTGGGTGGCTGCTCTTGCCCAGATTCTCCATCAGGTGCTCCTCCCACCACTGTGGGCACAGAGAGGGGCTGTACCCCCCACCCTTGGTTTCTATGTAACTAGGGCACATTTGCTGAGTCAGCCAACTGAGGAAAGGTCAGACACAGTGGAGGAGGGGGCACACATGGAGGCCCAGGGATGAGGTGGATTTTAAAACTGTGCTAGCACATGAGGTCTTAGAAGTTCATCACTCAAATGCCACTGAAAATTTTCCTCAGGCCCAGGCATCATAGATTTATTAGGCTATACCCTTCTCTCCTTCTCTCTTTCCATCCTCCAGGCTATAAATCTCAAACCTCCTGCTCAGTATCTTCCTCTCACCCCAGAGTAGGCTCTGGGCCTCCTTAGCTTACCCTCAAAAATAATACTATTAACGTAAAATAGTGTCACTCTGTTCCAGATATGTACCCTTACCGATAATTCAAATTTTGAATTGTTTTTTAAACAAGTGTATGTGTATATGGAATGCATAAACATCAATATCCTAGGCATTAGTGAGCTGAAAAGGACTGATACTGGCCACTTTGGACAATCATATGCTCTACTAGGCCGGGAATGACAACTTGAAGAGGAATGGCCTTGCATTCATCATCAAAGAGAACATTTCAACATATATCCTGAAGTACAACGCTGTCATGGATGGGATAATATCCATACGCCTACAAGGAAGACCAGTTAATATGACTATTATTCAAATTTATGCACCAACCACTAAGGCCAAAGATGAAGAATTTGAAGATTCTTACCAACTTCTGCAGTCTGAAATTGACCGAACATGCAATCAGGATGCATTGATAATTACTGATGATTAGAACGTGAAAGCTGGAAACAAAGAAGTATGAGGAGTTGGAAAATACAGTCTTGGTGATAGAAATGATGCCAGAGATCATATGACAGTCATTTGCAAGACCAATAAGTTCTTCACTGCAAATATCTTTTTCCAACAACATAAACGGCAAACTATACACATGGACCTCACAAGATGGAATATGCAGGAATCAAATCAACTACATCTGTGTAAAGAGATGATGGAAAAGCTCAATATCATCAGTCAGAAGACGACCAGGGGCCAAGTGTGGAAAAGACCATCAATTGCTCATATGCAAGTTCAAGTTGAAACTGAAGAAAATTAGAACAAGTCCACAAAAGTCAAAGTATGACCTTGAGTATATACCACCTAAAAAAAGAGACCATCTCAGAAATAGATTTGACACGTTGAACACTAATGACCGAAGACCAGACGAGTTGTGGAATGATATCAAGGACATCATACATGAAGAAAGCAAAAGATTATTAAAAAGACAGGAAAGAAAGAAAAGACAAAAATGGGTCTCAGAAGAGACCCTGAAACTTGCTCTTGAATGTCAAGTAGCTAATGCAAAAGGAAGAAATGATGAAGTGAAAGCTGAACAGAAGATTTCAAAGGGAAGCTTGAGAAGACAAAGTGAAGCATTATAATGACATGTGCAAAGAGCTGGAGATAGAAAACCAAAAGGGAAGAACATGCTCAGCACTTTTCAAGCTGAAATAACTAAAGAAAAAATTCAAGCCTCTAGTTGCAATACTGAAGGATGCTACGGGGAAAATATTAAACAACCCAGGAAGCATCAAAAGAAGACAGAAGGAATATACAGAGTTACTGTGCCAAAAAGAATTGGTCAATGTTCTACCATTTCAGGAGGTAGCATATGATCAGGAACCAATGGTAATGAAGGAAGAAGTCCAAGCTGTGCTGAAGGCATTGGCGAAAAACAAGGATCCAGGAATTGACAGAATACCAACTGAGATGTTTCAACAAATGGATGCGGTACTGGAAGTGCTCACTAGTCTATACCAAGAAATTTGGAAGACAGTTGCCTGGCCAACCTACTGGAAGAGATCCTTATTTATGCTTATTCCAAAGAAAGGTTATCCAATCGAATTTGGAAATTGTCAAACAGTATCATTAATATCACTCACAAGTAAAATTTTGTTGAAGATCATTCAAAAGCAGCAGCAGTAGTATATGAACAGGGAACTGCTAGAAATTCAAGCCGAATTTAGAAGAGGACGTGGAACCAGGGATATTACTGTCAATGTCAGATGGAGCCAGGCTGAAAGCAGAGAATACCAGAAAGATTTTTACCTGTGTTTTACTGACTATGCAAAGGCAATCGACTGTGTGGATCATTACAGATTATGAATAACATTTCAAAGAATGGGAATTCCAGAGCACTTAATTGTGCTCATGAGGAATTTGTACATAGATCAAGAGGCAGTCATTCCATATTGCATGGTTTAAAGTCAGGAAAGATGTGTGTCAGGGGTGTATCTTTTCACCATACCTATTCAATCCATATGCTGAGCAAATAATCCGACAAGCTGGACTATATGAAAAAGAACCAGGCATCAGGATTGAAGGAAGACTCATTAACAACTTGCCTTATGCAGATGACACAACCTTGCTTGCTGAAAGTGAAGAGGACTTGAAGCACTTACTGATGAAGATCAAAGACTACAGCCTTCAGTATGGATTACACTTTAACATAAAGAAAACAAAAATCCTCACAACTGGACCATTAAGCAACATCATGATAAATGGAGAAAAGACTGAAGCTATCCATGATTCATTTTACTTGGATCCACAATCGACACCCATGGAAACAGCAGTCAAGAAATCAAAAGACGCATTGCGTTGGGCAAATCTGCTGCAAAAGACCTCTTTAAAGTGTTGAAAAGCAAAGACATCACCTTGAAGATTAAGGTGCGCCTGACCCAAGCCATGGTATTTTTAATCACCTCACATGCATGCGAAAACTGGACAATGAATAAGGAAGACTGAAGAAGAATTGACAACTTTGAATTGTGGTGTTGGTGAAGAGTACTGAATATACCACAGACTACCAAAAGAATGAACATATCTGTCTTGGAAGAAGTTCAATCAGAACGCTCCTTAGAAGAAAGGATGGCAAGACGACGTCTCACATGCTTTGGACATGTTATCAGGAGGAATCAGTCCTTGGAGGACATCGTGCTTAGTAAAGTAGAAGGTCAGTGAAAAAGAGGAAGACCTTCAATGAGATGGATTGACACAGTGGCTGCAACAATGAGCTCAAGCATAAAGACAATGGTGAGTATGGCAAAGGACTGGGCAGTGTTTTGTTCTGTTGTATATAGGGTGACTATGAGCTGGAACCAACTCAACTGCACCTAAAAACAACAACCATGTGTATATGTGTATTGGTTGTTGTTGTTCTATAATTATTGAAGTATTAGGTAGGACTGTGTTGTGTAAGGAGTAAAATTAAGACCCAATAGGATGTGCTGCTTTGACATCTAGTAAAACTGGGAGGGCCTTGAATGGCCTAATTGTAATTCCCCCTCCCACTCTGCTCCCACAGCAAGGTTCCCTTGCCAAGCAACCCTCCTTCTCACAGGGACCAGGCACAGAACTTGCTTGTCCCTCAGTACCGGGCTGTGGTTCCCTGCTAGCCTGCAGAATTATTCAAACAAGTCAATCACATCCTCCCACAGGAGACAAGGGTCACCCCACCCTCTTGTTACTACCAAGCCTGCCTCCCACAGCCCAGCTGGCTCTCTCTGTTTCTGAGCGCAATCCACGGGTGGCCCTGCGTGCCGTGCTGTGTCTTCCTCCCCTGGCTTGTGACTAATAAACGGTATCTGTGATCAGTCAGCTGTGATCACCCAGTGCCAAGTACTATGTGCCTGGCCATTCCCCTAACCCTATGGTAGGATCCCTCTCATCCCCATAATCCTCTGGTGGGGTCCCTCCTTCACAAACAGGGTGAACAGGAGGCGATTAAAGCAGGCTCCCTAACACAAATAAGTGATACGATAGTCATAAATATTGATGCAAATATTCTAAATAAAACCTCACTGAACAAAGGTCAGCAGCATGTTAAAGGAATGAAATCATGAATATTCAGGGCTTATTCCCAGGTTTCAAGGATGAGTCAAGATTAGAAAACGTAAAAGTATCATTCTTTTTACTAATAGAGCTAATGAGAAAATTACATGACTATCTTCATGGGTGCTGGGGAAAAAATAGACAAAATTGAACACCATTCTTTATAGAAATTATTCAGTGATATAAGAAAAATGGGCACTTTAGAATCATTCATATATTTACATTTGCTAAATGTAAAAATATAATTATATACACACACAAGCATACAAGAAATACTAGAGGCATTTCCATCAAAGATGGGAAAAAGTATCAAGAATGTCCATTACCATCTATACTATTTAATACTGTACTGTAGGTATGAGCTGATATAAAACAAAAAACCCGTTGCCATCGAGTTGATTCCGACTCATAGCAACCCTATAGGACAGAGTGGAACTGCCCCATAGGGTTTCCAAGGAGTGGCTGGTGGATTCGAACTGCCAGTCTTTTGGTTAGCAGACGTGAGCTCTTAACCACTATGCCACTAGGGCTCCAATATGAGCTAATATAGTTAGACATAAAAAAGAAATTAGACTTTCTAATCTCAGAAGATATGACTAACCTGGTAAGACACGAATATATTGAAAAATATATTGCTAAAAATGAAAGCATACAGTATGAAATTAAATAATTAAATTAATATGTAGAAATCAATAGCCTTCATATATACAAAAATAAATCAGTTAGAAGATACAATGGGAAGGAAGCTTACTTACAGGAGCAACTAAAAACTTCACTTTGGAAAATAAGAACACAAAATTAGCCAGTAATTTTTAAAAGAATAATGAGGAGAGGGATATCAGATATTAAAACACACTATAAAGTTTCAGAAATTGAACAGGTGAAACACTGGCCTGTTACTAATCAGCAAATGAAGCAGAATAAAAATTCCAGAAATAGACCCAAATATGTATGAGAATTTAGCATCTAATAAAGGCATCTCAGAACAGTTGGATAAAGATGGGCTACTCAATAAAAAGAGTTCGTATAACTGGGTAACCATCTAGGGGGAAAAACGTTGTTTCTATATGTCTCATCTTACATGAAGATAAGCTTCAAATAGAACAAGGAGTTAAACATAAAAAAGAATTAAATTTATAAGAATACATAGGAGAAATGATTTATAAACTGGGAGTGAGGAGGAATTGTTTTAACGAGATATAAAAGCTAAATTCCATAAAGAAATAAAGTTTACTAAAATTTAACTATACAGTACATAAAAAGCTCCTAGAGATTCAAAATCAGAGACCAACAGCCTATAATTTTTTAATGGGCAAAGGACATGATAAGTCAGTTCACAGAAAAAGAAATATAATTGGCCCATAAAATATATTCTTAAAAAACATCCTCAATCTCATAATAAAATAAATGGAAATAAAATCTGCCCTGATTTAACATTTTTCAACTATCAGACTGGCAAAAATAAAAAATTAACAGTGCACTCTTCAAGACGGTGGGGAGACAAGCATAGAAACACTGTGTAGAAGCGCAACACTGTAAAAGCATCTTTGGATGGACACTGGGCAATATGAGTCACAAAAAAATGCATTTTGTCATCAGTTCTTTGACAGTAGGAAACTTTACCTGAGTCCTGTGCTCCTGAGAAACAGCGAGGGTTAAGAAGTTCTCCCGCTCTTGGTGAGTAGTGTCTGGGGTCTTAAAAGCCTGTGAGCAGCCATCTAAGATATTCCACTGGTCTCACCCCTTTGGGAGAAAGGGAGAATGAAGAGAACAGGATACAAGGAAAAGATTAGTCCAAAGGACTAATGGACCACAACTACCACAGCCTCCACCAGACTGAGTCAAGTACAACTAGATGGTGCCCGGCTACCACCACTGACTGCTCTGACAGGGATCACAACAGAGGGTCCTGGACAGAGCTGGAGAAAAATGTAGAACAAAATTCTAACCCACAAAAAAAAGACCAGACTTACTGGCCTGACAGAGACTAGAGAAACCCCGAGAGTATGGCCACCGGAAACCCTTTTAGCTCAGTACTGAAGTCACTCCTGAGGTTCACTATCCAGCCAAAGATTAGACAGCCCCATAAAACAAAACAGGACTAATGGGGCACAACAGCCCAGGGACAAGGACTAGAAGGCAGCAGGGGACAGGAAAGCTGGTGATAGGGAACGCAAGGTTGAGAAGGGACAGCGTTGACATGTCGTGGGGCTGTTAACCATTGTCATAGGGCAATATGTGTACTGTTTAATGAGAAACTATTTGTTCTGTAAACCTTTATCTAAAGTACAATTAAACAAGAAAGAAAAATAAATAAATAAATGTTTACTCATTTAAGGACTGAAAAAAATAAAACATTAAAGAAGTTCCCCACTTTCTTGGCTCTTGGAAAGGACTCACTGCAGGGGACCCCTCCCCATCTGACCTAGCTAAGATGCTCAGATGCCCCTTGCTCACCTTTGACAGGGCCAGACAGAAACACTCCAAATGCCCATTCTTTCCTCAAAAATGGCGAGCTGGACTGTTTGTGCCCACTGATCAGCCTGGACAAAATCCTCACTTACTTCTGTCTTTACCCCAGGCCCCTGAACTTTGACCCACCCTCAGCCTGAGAGTGGGACGACCACTGACCTCAGGGAAAAGCCTCAACCATCTGATCACACCCTCCCATCCCGTCTCTGTCTAGCCATGCTCGCTCCTCCCTAGAAAAGAAAAGCCCCTTCTGCCTGACCTTTGAGCCACTTGCAAATTAAATGAATAATTTCTTTTATAAGGATAAGCAGGAAGCTAGTTCCTGTGAGGCGGAGGTTAAAGATGTCCCATATGTCCAACTTTCGAAACCCTGGTGAGGTAGCAGTTAAGAGCTCGACTGCTAGCCAGAAGGTTGGTAGTTCGAATTCACCAGCTGCTCCTCAGAAACCCTATGGGGCAGTTCTACTCTGTCCTACAGGGTCGCTATGAGTTGGAACTGACTCTGTGGCAACGGGTTTGGGTGTTTTTTTGGTACCACTCCATCAGCTCTAACATCAACTCCTCCCCCTCCCCTCAGGGCTCTCCCTCCCATCTCTGGGTTCCCTAACGCACTGCAACATCTCACAGAGCTCAGGAACTGTACTCACAGTTAAGAAGTTTATTAGAGAAGTAAAAAAAAAATTGCTGAGTAGATATAGACCTGATAGGACTGAATAGAATTGCTTCCATAGGGTCTCCAGGGAGCAGCTGGTGGATTCGAACTGCCAGCCTTTTTGATTAGCAGCCAATCTCATAACCACTGCACCAACAGGGTTCCTTATTAGGGACGTAACAGGGTGCAATTCAGGATCAGGATCAAAATGACTCAGGATAAAATTCTTTGATCAGAAGAGCCTCTTCTTGTCCTCTGCCTCCTGCCACCTGGCCCTGCTGGGGGCCTTCTGCTCCCGGGTTCTACTGGTCATTTGCTGAGAGTTACAAAACCAGGGCAAGAAAGGGCGTATAAAAGTAGTCCTCTGCAGCACAGAAAGCCTGTGGTGAGTGTGTTCTGCCTGTTACCGTAGTCGTCCTCCCCTTACGGCAGTAATCCTTTCTAATAAAGTCCTTTCTTAGCTAAGTTCAGCTTTGTTCTTTATTTGACACTTTGCGACCTCTTTTAAGGAAATGTTATCTATTTTATCTCAAAGAGTTTTTTATTGAAGAATAATTCATAATAGCAAAATATTGGGAACAAGTGTCCATCCACAGGTGTTAAGTTAACCAAATAACAGTATATCAACACTATGAAATACTAGGAAGCTGCAAAAAGAATGAGAAGCGAGGTGCTGCTCTGGAAAGGTCTGTAGAGGTACACAGACCAAGAAAACAAATGGGGAAGTATATATATATATATATATATATATGTATATATGGCATGCTACCTTTTGTGTAACAAGGTGAGAGTAATAGTATCTATCTGCATTTGCTTATATTTGCAGAAAAGGAAAATCAGCAGGCTCACTTTGGACAGTCGAAAAAAGGAGGTGAGAACAGTACGTCTTTTTAATGTTGTCCTTATTTTTGAACCATGTTTGAGCGTACAGCACATACACACACAGAAACTAGGCAGGAATACACAGGCATGTGTGCATGCCCACACACACACACAGAAACTAGGTACGAATACACAGGCATGTGTGCATGCACACAAAGACACAGGCGCACACACACACACACACACACAAAATAGGCAGGGAGCCCTTGGGGCCAGAGCTTGTGGCTGGGTTACAGGCTCTCTGGAGCTCTGCTTGCCACGGATCCACTGTTGCTAGAATTTCTCCTCTGGGGAGAAGCGGCAGGTCGGGCGGCATAATTCTATTGTTCCCTGTATTTCTGTTTTTCGGGGTGTGACACTGCCCCCCTAGTCCGCAAAGTAGAACTGGAGAGAAGCCCCCAGTTCGGCAGTAAATAAGTAAATAAATAAGCACTATTTATTACCCCTCAGGACTGCCTCCTGGTTTAGGACAAAAGCGGGCTCCACGGAAAAGAAGACCCCCTCCGCAGTCATAAAGCGGAACAAGTGCCCTGAGGGAACTGCGCCTCGTCTCCCATCCACATTTCAGCACCTTCATCTCCAGATTCAGGGACCCTCACCTGTGCAGGTGGGAACGTGCCCCGCCCTCCAGGAGCCTGAGACTACTCAAGTATGCGCACTATTTTCTTTTGGAATGTCGAGATTCTGGAGGTAGAAATAGACAGTAATCTGACTTTTAAAATATTAATATATGTATATTCAAATTTCAAAAGTCAGATCACTGCCATATATATATACAGACACACATATATATGTATACCTTCCAAAAGCAAAAAAAAAAAAATTTGAAAACCACGTTAAGAAGGACCCGTTATTGATAGAAACCACGTTGTGTTCATCTTTATGTCTCCAGCACTTAGCGTGATGTCTGGCACACAGAGTTGGGGGATGATTGATGAACGGGTAAGTGATGGATGATAAATTGTGTGTCATGTTTCATAACTTTACAGAAACATCATATCTGTCTCCTAGCAGAACCCCAAGCCTGGACTCTTCTCTACTTGACGCTATGTCATTAAAGCATGCATATTTACATTTTTGATACGTTCCATCTGAATTGCACGTTTATCATTCTGAAGTGGTACTCATTATCTCTAGACCATGACTTAGAATCTATTTTTTTCTTATATTAATACAGGTACGCCAGTCTTTTGTGTTTTTTTTAATTAATATTTGCTCAGTATATCCCCTTTCACTGTACTTTCAAATTCTTATTATTTGTATGGCATAGATTGAAGTGTGTGAGTCACAGCTATTTATTTCCCTGTGATGGTCTCACAGGGACGGTGGACATCATCTGCAGAGATCGTCCCAGACTTCCTGATTATGTAGGTCTGGAGAGGGCCAGAGAATTTGCATTTGATGCTGATGCTACTGGTATTGGAGTTGTTAGTTGACTTGAGTAGGACCGACTCGTGGCAACCTTAGCAGAAGAGAATGGAATGTTGCCTGGTTCTGAGTCATCTGCTCACTGCTATGTTTGCGCTTATCTTCCAGCCTGATATCGGACAACATTCTGTTGTGATCCACAGGATTTTCATTGGCTGGTTCTCAGAAGAAAATCTCCAGGCCTTTCTTCCTAGTCTGTCTTAGTCTGAAAACTCCACTGAAACCTGTCCACCATCCATGACCTTGCTGGTACTTGAAATACCAGTGGCATAGTTCCAGCATCATAGCAACACGCAAACCACAACAGTGTGACAAACTGTCGGACGAGTGGTGAGGAAATGTGCTTCTTCTTCTTGTTAGTTACCATCAAGTCAGTTCCAACTCATAATGACCTTATGTGCAACAGAACAAAAGGTGGCGGGTCCTGCACCATTCTCACGACGGCTGATGTGTTTGAAACCACTGTTGTCGCTGCTGTGCTGATCCACCTCATGGAGGGTTTCCCTCCTTTCTGTTGGCCTGCTGGTCCAGGGACCATAATTTGAGATCCATTGCCTCATGCGGCCTTCTCATGGAGAAGGCAGAGGTGTGGGAAGGCAAGTCCCACAGGGAAAGCATCTTTTATCTCCTGCTCTGTCATCTCTCCTAACCTCCCATGAGGCCAAAGCAGTTGCAAGGCTGAGCCCAATGTCAAGAAGCAAGAATGTGCATTTTCAGCCAGGGCTCAGTGATTCTGGTATTGCTGGTCCAGGGACTACATTTTGAGTACTATTTATTCTCCCTCGCTTCTGAATATTCTGTCTTTTTGTCTCTTGGTGCTACATCTGGATTTTTTTTTTTAATCTTTCTTCCAGTTTTCCAATTACTTCTTACGTTGTGTTCATTCTGTTGCCAAATGAAGCCATTAAGCTTTTAATTTGGGTTATTTTGATGTTCATTAAAAAAAATCTGTTTGCTTATTTTCCAAGTCTAGAATTTCACATTTATAAAATTGCATTCTCTGCAGGTGTTTTGATGCATAACCTTTATAACTTAAACAGAGTACGTGTAGTTATTTTAAAATATATTTCTGAGGTCTGTAAGTCACTTCGTTTTGTTAGTTCCCACTTATTGCCTTGTTTCTGGTGTAGCTATTTCTCTTTGATTAATCAAAAGTCATCGTATTTGGAAAATTGTTTGTGAGCATTCCCTAAGGACTGAGAAGCATAAGCCTCTTTCAGAAGCACGTGATGACTGAGATCCCCTCAAACAAAGTTCGTAGCTTCAGGTCCATTGGTCACTGTTATGGATTAAATTGTGTCCCCCATAAATACGTGTTGGAATCCTAACCCCCATACCTGTGCATGTGATTGTGTTTGGAAATAGGCCTTTCTTTGTTATGTTAATTACATCATACCTGAGTAGGGTGGGGAAACCTTGGTGGCACAGTGGTTAAGAGCTACTCCACCAGGTGCTCCTTGGAAACCCTACATGGCAGTTCTACTCTGTCTTATAGGGTCACTATGAGTCGGAATCGATTGAGTCGTGTAGGTCCTAAACTAATCACTTCTGAGTTATAAAAAGCAGATTAGACACAGAGGTGAACACACACGGGGAAGACAGACGCCATGTGAGGACTCATCTATAAACCAAGGAACCGAGAAACGCCCAGAGCTCCCGACAAGGAAGGAATTAGCACGGCCAAGAGCCTGATCTGGGCTTCTCGTCTCCAGAACTGTGAGAAAATGCATTTCTGTTCTTTAAAGCCACTCACTGTGGTGGGTCTGTTCCAGCAGCGCTGGGTAACTAAGACAGTCATCCCAGGATGAGCACGCCTAGAGAGCAAATCCGTGCCAGGGCAATTGCTTGACCATAAATCACACTTCTCCCTCTCCATTTCGTTCTCCTTCTCTGCTCAGAGCCATGGCAGCCTTCTCTGAAGACCCCGGGGATTTGGGATGTGGTGAGACTGGAGTGGAATTTAATAAAGGTTAACATACCCCTGGTGACACAGTGGTTAAGAGCTCCGCTGCTCACCAAAAGGACGGCAGTTCAAATCCACCAGCCACTCCTTGGAAACCCTATGGGGCAGTTCTGCTCTGTCCTAAAGGGTCGCTGTGAGTCGGAATCGACTCGGTGGCAACAGGTTTTGTTTTTTTTTAAAAAAAACGACCACAGCAGGCCATAACCACAAAAAGCTAACTTATTTGTCAAAATCCACAAAGCTTAAAACAATAAGAGACGAAATCAAAGGGATGGGACAGAGTGCTCTAACCGGTTCAGTGGACTGTGGAAGTGCGTACCAAAACTAAAGGACAATTCACCCCAGGAAGTGGGTTAAAGATCTACCCTATGTCACACGTAGACAACATAACAAATAACAAACAATCATATGTCAGACCTGGGACCCCTGAGCCAACAGACTAGATTGTTAGAAAAGAAAAACAAGAAAATGTCACCCAATCATGATCTTAATTCTTTGTCTTTACTTTAACCAGTCATAGTCTGTAAGTAATTTACTCACAGGTTCGTGTTCCAATGATTGTAAAGGGCATGTTGAAAGACGCTTACTCATAATGAATCAGTACCTGTCAAAACTGTATAAAAAGCACTTATAGATTCTACTTCCTTGAATTTTGGTCTGTTTATAGTCTGAGTGCGTGTAGCCAGTTTCCCATTTTTGTTTTCTGATATGTCACAATAAAAATCTCTTTGTTGCAGAAGGCTTTGGTGAAAGTTGTTACTCTATAACGGATTAAATCTAGTTTACCAGAAACTATGGACCTCGGAGGTCCCAACTTTACTGGGAAGTGAATCCTATAGGACTATGGACCTTGGCCAGGCCCTGGGCCTTAATTTCTGTCCTTCTGGTGTGTAATGCTATCAAGTGAAAGCCAGAGAGTCCTCTATCAGCAAATGCTCCTAAAGCTTTGGTGTTTTTATTTCTGCCAACAAGTTTTCATTTAAATGTTGGACCTGAAGCTCTCCATTGTCTTTACAACTCTTCACTGCTTTATAAGATGATTTTTTTAAACGTAATTCTTCTAGCAATTTTTATTGTTTTTAGTGGGAAGGTTGCTCTAAGTAACCTCATGTTTCATTACCATAAACTGGAACTACTCTTGATCTTAAAATAAGTATTTTGATGGAACATGGATAATGTTGATAAATGCTGGGTTAAAATGTCCTCAAAAGCATAAGTAGTACCTTGTTTCATTGTACTTTTAATGTACTTCTTTCACTTGAATGATAATAACCCCACTTGTGAAGCAATTTAGGCTAAGTTAGATCACTTGGAAATCAGCATTCTTAATCATCCACATAGCATTAAGCCTTTGTTCTATTTTATAACTAATGTTGCACTATAAGATTAAGGCTCTTTTGCGTACTCAACAGAACCTGGAGCCCTTGTGGTGCAGTGGTTAAGAGCTATGGCTGCTAACCAAAAGGTCAGCAGTTTGACTCCACCAGCTGCTTCTTGGAAATTCTATGAGGCAGTTCTACTCTGTCTTACAGGGTCACTATGAGTTGGAATCTACTTAAAAACAATGGGTTTGGTTTTGGTTTCAACAGAACCTAGCTATACATTTGTTGTAAAACAAAATTGTAGCTTAACACATTATCTTCTAAGTACCAAACTACGTCTTAATTGAACTGTTATTAAGTACACACTGAAATAGTGAGAAATCTTTAGAGAAGCTAGAACATATAGAAGAAATTTTGGATTGACAGCCTGATAAAGTATGTTTAACTACAGGTGGAATTACCTATTCATAATGCAGTTAGAAATGTTATTTCTTAATATTCATTAAAGATAGCATTTTTTGTAATATTTAGAACAATAGCTATAACAGCACTAATAAATAAGCACTGTCATTTCTAATTATGTTTTAGTTTTACAGTCTAACAAATTTCAGCACATAAAAGCATTGGAGTATTGTATATTAAAATTGAATAATGCCATTATTATTATACACATTCGGACAATAAATTGAGAAAAAACAGAAATAAAGGATTGATTAGAGTCATAATGCAAATCAATGACAAAATTAAAAATGATTTTTGTATCTATCCCAACTTTTCAATCTCCATTTCCAAAATCTTAATTCAGATCCACATCATGCCATTTCTCAATTACATTAGTTATCTAGCCTACAGATATAACAAAAAGAGTTAATATTTTCATAAACAATATAAATAACCTTCAGTTACACTCATTTGATTATTTCATTGTTACTTTTTTTTTCCTATTCTTTAAGTTGGCCAAACTCCTTACTACCCCTACACACTATATCATGGAATTTTTGTTGTTGTTTTTTTCTTGTTTTAAACTATGTGTGTACATGTGTCTGTGTGTGTGATTAAAACTTTACTGATTTAACTACATTCTCTGTACATATTTTTAATATTTCCTAATATAAATAAATATAAATATAATGAAGAAGTAAACTTGCTAATATTTGGGTCTTGTTTTTTTTTTTTTAATTTCAAATTCCCCATTTAGTCATTACTGTTTTCTCTTTCCCCATTATAAGTCTCTGTATTTATATCCTAGATACAATCCCAGTTGGGCTGGTGTTCTTGTCCTGGCTTACAGGAGCAGTAAGTTTCTTTGCTCTGTGCCTTTAATCGCTCACTTTCTGCATTTGGAATGAAGCACCCTTCCTTCTTTTTACCTAAATACAAAATGTCATCCATGGTCCAGCTCAAGCTTCGCCTCCTCCTTCTTCCCTTACTTCACCAAGGCAAAGCTCTCTTTTCCATTATTTTTCTTATCTCTCCTTTCTCTTATCTATTATTTGTACCATCCCTTAACAGTACCACTGTTTGAGAATCTCTATTCAACAAAATCCATAACATTTTTCCTTGTGCTATTATTTTCCTGTTTAACAAATCAAGAAGCTACTTGAAGTAGCTAAAATGAGCCTTAGGATTTGTCAATATACATATATTTAAAAAAATGTGACTTATAGGATTTTTTATACCTCTGCTTTCCTGTCTAGCCCTTCTAAAACACTGTTGACTATACTTCGTGACTTGGTACTTGAAAGTTGACTACTCTCTATAGGTTTTCAGTATTCTTGGCTACATGAAATAAGCTTTTGGCTTGTTTTCTTTTTATTTAGAGCTCTTTAATCATCAGATGAGAATTCTGCATCTTAAAATTCTATGCCTATGCCTTTCAGACATTAATAATGAACACTAAGGAATATTAAATATAGCAATGTGGGGAAGTTCCACATGTCTTAGAGAAGTCATGGAAATGACTAAGAAATGCATTTTTTTTAATAAAAAATCTAATATTTACAATTGTTCAGATGATTCAATAAACAGGGATTTCTAGAGATGTGAATATATGGGATTTAGTTTGTAATGTGGACATATGATAAACACAATAAACAGAGTGTTTTGAGTAAGTAATAGAAACTCTAAAAGTTTTCTTAAGCATTTATTAACTACTTCTTTCATTTGGGGCCCTGGCGGCACAGTGGTTAAGAGCTTGGCTGCTAACCAAAAGGTCGGTAGTTCGAATCTACCAGCCACTCCTTGGAAACCCTATGGGGCAGTTCTACTCTGTCCTGTAGGGTTGCTATGAGTTGGAATCGACACAATGGGTTTGGTTTTCGGGTTTTGTTTCACTTACTGTACACAAAGCATTATTTAGCTTGCTATAGAAAATGTAAGAATACTGGGGTCCTGGGGTCACACACTTGGTTCTGCCACTAGCCAGCTGTATAATCTTGAGAATATCACTTAATTTTCTTCTTGTTCTCATCCACAAATTGGATGTTGAACTAGAGTTTCCATGCTTCGGTTACGATTGAATCTTCTTACTCGTTCTATAGCATTTACTCTTGAGCCTTGATTTTCACAGGAACAAGGTTCAACACTGCACCGAGGTAGAAAAGTTGCTCTGTGCTCTGTCTCCACCCTATTTTACCAGCGTCATCTGACGACATTCTCACCATTCATTCAACCCTCCAGCCACCCTGGGTGCCGCTTAAAAACATTACGCATTCCACGCTTGCCCCCACTCGTTCTTCAGCTGCGAATGCTCTACTCTGCTTTCTCTGTTAAAGCATTCTTCCTCCTGAACTAAAAACCACCGGGGAACCATGTCAGAAACAGGGTAAGGAATAAGGAAGGGAAACTTCTGTCAAGAAGAAAACAGGCTCAGATACTGCTATTGCCAAGTTCAAAGGAACTGTCTTTGTTGCTAAAGCCCAAACTTTTTAACTTGGCTTAAAAGGGTTTTCATAATTTGCCTATGATTACAAATTATCCCATCTTTTGTGACCCTTTGCTCCTCTCCTCTTGCATATGTGCTTTATGCTAGCCATATTTAATTTCCTTCAGTTTCCAGAATGAGCCATATTCTTTCTCATTTCCACGCATTAACAATGTTTTCGGATCTTACCGGGAGATTCTACCCATTCCGTCTTCACCTGAGTAATTACTACTCAGATATTAGTTTACATGTATTTTCCTCTAGAGAGTCACATCTGACTCACCATGTCTTTGTTAGGTATTATTTCCATCAGGTTCTAGATAGTTCTAGTAGTAGCTAGTAATTCCTCAATTACAGTGCCTAATATTAACTAGAATTTTCTATTTACTTGTCTTGAACAGCACTGTGTCCTTAGAGTCTTATGACTAAATAAATATTTGTTGAATTAATGACTATGAACACATCATTGATCTTTCTTGTGAGTTGGAGAGATGTAATGAGAAAATCCCAAAACAGATGCCTATGTAGTTGATATTGGTAAGATGAAGTGTTAATGACAGTGGAGTTGAGAAAGTAATTGTGGAAACTCTGCTTCCATTTGAGATGTAGCTAAAGAAGAGAAGGGACACATAGAAAATAGCATAATGCTAGACTTAATTCCACCATATCAACAATTACATTAAATATAAAAGGTATAACCATTCTTATGAAAGGAAGTAGATTACGCAATTGACTAAAAAAGGAAGAACCAGCTATATGCTGTCTAAAAGAAACTCACTTTAAATAAAAACACATAGACTGATTAAAAGTAAAAAGTTTCTACTTGGATATGTAGTGAGCTAAAAAGAAAATAACTCCCATCCTTTCCACAAGACAAAAGTTGAACAAGCAGAAAACTAATAACTTTTCAGGAATACACTAGAGGACTGAGGTCACAGGATAAACTGCCATCCTGAAGACCTACAGCCACCTTCGGGGAAACACAGGAGTCAGCATTTGCTTACTTGGCAAAGGACTTACTTCCTGATACTACATAAGTCAGCAGGAACATTGAACTAGAAGTGTTGACTGAGCTGGGCTGGATTTGCTGGGCTGGAGTAAAAGTGTGAGACTCCTAGGTGCTGGAGCCATAGGGAGGTCCCATGCTCTTGCAGGCTTTTCCTCCAGGCCCTGAAAAGAAAGAGTGAGGAGAACTGGAGACAGCTCTCCATACAGTGCTAGCTGGAAAGGGGAACAGCAGCCATTGTACAATCCATCCAGACCCTTCTCTCTTGTGGAGCAAATGTTCAATCTGCAAGAGAAAGAATATAGTCTGTGGGCATAGGAGATACATTCTATCTTAGCAGGGGAAGGGAACTGCACCCAGACCCAGTCTCTCTATCTCACATCAGGGAAGTAAAAGCCTTAGTCACCATAGGAGAGCACCTCAAGGATAGACTGAGAGCACTGCAGGGTGCCAGTTCCACCAGAGTAATAGATAGGGAAAAAGAAGAAAAACCACTATCCCTTCACATGAGACAGAAATACGTGTGAAGGCCACAATCCCAGGACACAAGCCCAACATGCACTCCAAAGATGGAGACTTAGATCATCTTGCCACCCAGCTTACAAGCTCCAGTAGAGCTGGGAGAGCCACACCAAGGAAAAGTGCAGAAGACCGCTAGAGGAGTCCGCAGCCTCTGGGGCCTCAGCAACAACACACTTCAAACACAGCTCAACTCCTGACTGCTGTTGTTGTTGGGTGCTGTTGAGTCAATTCTGACTCATGGTGACCCTGTGTAACAGAGTAAAAGTGTCCCATAGGGTTTCCTATGCTGTAATCCTTACAGAAGCAGATCACCAGGTCTTTCTCCTACAGAGCCATTGGGTGGGTTAGAACCACCAACCTTTTAGTTAGCAACCAAACACTTAACCATTTGTGCTACCAAATAAATAGATAAATCACTTCACTAAAGGCCTATTTACCTCAGCATCTGCTTTCCTATACATGTCTGACTTGCAACAAAAAATTACAAGGCATGGGAAAAGTCCAGAAAAAAGTCTGAAGAGACAAAGTGATAATCAGAACAAGACCCAGATACGATGCATAAATTGGAATTATCATGCAAGTTTTTAAAATAACTATGATTTATATGTTAAAGGTTCTGATAAGGAAGCTAGACTACGTGCAAGATCAGATAAAGAATTTCAGCAGAGATGAAAACTATAGGAAAGAACTCATGGAAATGTCAGAATTACAACCAAATCACTCTATTTGATATCCTTGTGTTTAGTCTCCCCCCACCCGCCAATTCACCATCAACACCACTGAGAAGGTAATCTTTCTTAAATATCAATACGTTATAACTCTACTGTGCTAAAGAATCTTCAAAGGGAATAAATACAATGAAAAATGAATAAAATTGAAGCCAGAAGATTTACAGTCCAATGCCAGCTTCAGCTGTGTAATCTAGGGCAATTTAATTAAACACTTTCTGAGCCTCTATTTCTCCATCTTAAAAGTGAGAATAATAAGGCTATTATGAGGATTGAAACAGATAATAAAATAAGACTATTCATAGCACACATTAAGGGATACATAAATGGTGATAGCTGTTATCAACTGCATTAAATACTAACCTTTGAAATTTAAAGCCCTTCTCTTCTCATATCACCATTCACAATCCTAGTATCAGCATATTTATCTGCCATTATTTTCAATTTTCAATCAAGTCATGTCCTCTAAAAAATAAAGCAGCTACTGTCGAGCCTGCTCCAATTAATGGCAACCCCACGTGTGTCACAGTAGAACTGTGCTGCACAGGGTTTTCAGTGTCTGATTTTTTGGAAGTAGATCACCAGACCTTTCTTCTGAGGCACCTCTGAGTGGACTCAAATCCCCAATCTTTTAGTTAGCATTTGTGAATGTTAATTGTTTGCACAATTAACTCCCATGTTCTCTAAAACCAAAAACCCACTGTCATTGAGTCGATTCTGACTCATAGTGACCCTGTAGGACAGAGTAGAACTGCCCCATAGGGTTTCCTAGGCTGTAATCTTTACTGAAGCTGCCACATCTTTCTCCCTTGGAGCAGCTGGTGAGTTCAAACTGCTGACCTTTCAGTTAGCAGCAGAGCACTTAACCACTGTGCCACCAGGACTCACTCCTTCCATGTTCTCTAAACCAAAAACCAAAATCTTTGCCATCAAGTTGATTTGAACTCATAGCAACCCTATAGGAAAGAGTAGAACTGTCCCATAGGATTTCCAAGGAGCAGCTGGTGGATTCGAACTGCTGACCTTTTTGGTTAGCAGCCAATCCCTTAACCACTGTGCCACCAGGGCTCCTCCCTGGTCTCTGAACAAAACAACTTCTTTCCTGAAGCCTCCCTGACTGTGCTGGCTCCATGCTGTCTTCATCTCTTGTTTCTGTAGCCTTTGTGGCCTGTACCACAGAAGGTGGCATTTATGATATTGACAGGTTGTCTTTCCCAGTTAGCTCATAAACACTTCAAGGACCACATTTTCTTCTCACTCTTCATATGTCTCACTCTTCCTAGTATAGTTTGAATTAAGTTTACTTTTTATTCTCACCAAATAGCACATCATATTCAAGATGTAGAAAGATGGAAGTTCTTCTGTGATACTTTAAATTGTTTTTCTGTCTTTTTGAAATATTCTTAAAATATCATACAATGTTGATATTCAGTCAACCACATAAGTTGAAAGACATAGCTTTTCATCTCACTGTTTTCCAAGCAGTTTTCTTTTGAATTTCTAGGTGTGAGCTTATTTCAAGGAAAATTTCTGCATCACTTCCTTTTTTTGTCTCCAACTGTTCAATTTTTATTCCATTCCTGTTTCAGATATCATGTTAGCAAGAGTTCTTATTTATAAAAAAAAAAAATTCTACCAAAACAATATGACCCAGCCCTAGAGTAAAAATGAAGATTGTTTTCTGAATGCAATAAACAGAAACCCATTATAAGAAGAAGAGAATGTAACTGTGTTTTACGATAAATATTTGTGAATTTTACTGAGATCATAAAGAAATCAAAATGACAAATATAATTCTATGCAAAGTAGAGCAGATTGACAGGCAATACTCAACAGTTCTCACAACATAACTGTAACTGAAGGAAAGTGAGACTTAAACCACGAAACCTTGGACAAGCCAGACCATCTCCCAAAGAAGCCCTGACTTGAGCGGGTAGGGGGATGAGGATACATTGTGAAAGAGACTGTATTTGATTTGGGTTGAATCCACTGGAATATCTGCCTAGTGGAGGGTTCATATTAGTTCAGTCATCAAACCTTTAATGTAATAGATAAAGGGAAAGAATAAGACAAAGAACTGATGCGGATGTTTTCCTGTGTTCTGGCAACTGGCCCAGTAAAATCTATTTGAAAATCTACTTACAATGCTAGGCTACAAACACATAATTACATCTTCCCTGGGTAAAGGATGACGTATAAATAGCTGGAGATAGCTGAGACTGTCATATCCCACAGACATGGCCTTGCTCTTCTTAGATATATACGATTATTGGAGGCTCAGGGTTAAAGAGCCTGAGGACCGGAGGAGAATCTACAGGTAACTAAAAAGGCAAAAAAGCATAAATAAACTGATGTGAGAGAAAGAGATTTCAGTTTGTTTTTTTTTTTTTTTTTCATTTCAGCCTGGAAATTATTGAACAATATCATTAATAACAATGCAAGTAAAATTTTGCTGAAGATAATTCAAGAAGAGTTGCAGCAGTACATCCATGGGGAACTGCCAGAGGTTCAAGCTGTATTCAGAAGAGGACGTGGAACGAGGGGTATTATTACTGATGTCAGATGAATCTAGGCTGAAGGCAGAAAGATGCTCACTTCATTTTTACTGACTACGTGAAAACGTTCGACTGTGTGGATCGTAACAAATTGTTGATAACACTGAGAAAAATAGAAATTCCAGAACACTTAACTGTGCTCATGAGGAACCTGTACCTAGACCAAGAGGCAGTCATTCAGACAGAACAAGGGGATACTGAGTGGTTTAAAATCAAGAAAGGTGTGCATCAGGGTTGTATCCTTTCACCACACTTATTCAATCTGTATGCTGAGCAAATAATCCAAAAACTTGGACTATATGAAGAAGAACACAGCATCAGGGCTGGAGGAAGACCCGTTAACAACCTGCAATATGCAGATGACACAACCTTGCTTGCTGAAAATAAAGAGGACTTGAAGCGCTTACTGATGAAGATCAAAGACCACAGCCTTCAATATGGATTACACCTCAATATAATCAGAGTAAAAATCCTCACAACTGGCCCAATAAGCAACACCAGGATAAGCAGAGGAAAGACTGAAGTTGTCAAGAATTTCGTTTTACTTGGATCCACAATCAGCACCCACATAAGCAGCAGTCAATACATCAAACAACGCATTGCATTGGGAAAATCTGCTGCAAAAGACTTCTCTGGATTGTTAAAAAGCAAAGATGTCACTTTGAGAACTAAGGTGTGCCTGACCCAAGCCACAATATTTTCAATCAGCTCATATGCATGTTAAAGTTGGACAATGAATAAGGAAGATCAAGGAATTGATGCCTTTGAATTACAGTGTTTATGAAAAACATTGAATATACCATGGACTGACAGAAGAACAACAACAAAAAAAAAACTGTCTTAGAAAAAGTACAGCCAGCATGCTCCTTAGAAGCAAGGATGATGAGACTTCATTTCATGTACTTCAGACATGTGATCAGGAGAGACCAGTCCCTGGAGAAGTACATCATGCTTGATAAAGTAGAGGGTCAGAGAAAAAGAGGAAGACCCTAAATGAAATGGATAGACACAGTGGCTCAACAACAGGCTCAAGCGTAACAAGGATTGTGAGGATGGTGCAGGACCCAGCAGCGTATTGTTCTGTTGTGCATAGGGTCACTATGAGTTGGAACTTACTCGACAGCACCTAGCAACAACAACAACCTACCAGCTGTCCCCCTGGCTCTATGCATTCCCTCCCAGCTGAGAGCTCATGAACAATCTTCCATTTTACCCTGTCAACCTACCACCTTCTTTTACTGATCTCATTTCTGCACTGCTGAGGACAGCTACAAAATTAGACAAAAAAAAGAAAAGAAAAGCCAACAACCATCACAACACAAGTGACAAACTCCACTTTGACCTAGCCCCGTGCAGCTTTAACCAAACCTCTGCAGTTCCTGGAGTTTTCATACTGTCCTTGTCCTCTAAAGCTGAGTCTGAGGTGGGATTCTTGTTGCAGTGATGCTGAGTTGGTGCCCTAAGGACAGAAGTAGTGAGGGAAGCAGGATGAGGCAAGGGAACAATCCAAGTAAGAGTGTGTTGTCCACTGGAGGCGAGCACCTGCCTGACTCCACAGAAAGCTCTGGACCATGACCCACAGAGAGGGTTCTGCCTCATTCAAGGGACTGGTCGTTCAGTATCTCCAGTCATTGACCGTGTTCCCCAGTGGAGAAGGGGCCATTCTCTGGAAAAAGGGAAGCTGTGAGATTTTAGCAGCAGACACTCAAGATAGTGGCGGGGGGGGGGGGGGGGCGGGGGATGGGAGCACTACCAGTTGGGGGATCTGGACGGGGCATCCACAGTATCACTTCCCTCATCCCAGATTTCAGTCCATAAACCAGCTCTTAGAAATCTTTCCCACTCATTTTAAGGTCTGGAAAACTGGAAAACTTGAGGCCAATTTTCCCTCATTTCTCACCACCTCAGTAGTTCTTATGGCACTGTTTGTACAAGATTTCTCACCACGTGTATCTTTTCCTGTGTGTTCCCTTCCCATCTCAAATGAATAAAGAGATTTTTTTTCTACTTTCTATTTTTTTCTATTTTCCAAAATGTTTCCACTTTTGCTTTTTATTGCATCATTTTCTTTTTCATATTCACTCTCACTACTTCGACTCATTTTTTTTATTTTCCTTTTTTTTAAGTTGTTTCTTAATACTGTTCAGTCTTTGGTCCATCACTTTCTTTCACTAATAAATTTTCTGAAAAAATAATGTTGGTTCCTGTCTCCATTTAATTACGGTCTGCTCATGCCTTAATCATTTTCTTTCTTGGCTTTAAAATTTCATTATAGTCATAGATTTGGAAGCAGCAAAGATCAACTTTTTTATGAAAAATTATCACAATCTGATTTGTAGTTCCTAGAATTATGTGGATATTATTTCATTGATGATCAGCTTTCTAATCACCAATTACTATGGCATTATTTGAGTTCAAAACCGCCTATATAGTCTTTATCATAATGAATTACCTCATCTTCAAATTTTCTCTGAGTGAAATGTTATGGAAAAAAGTGTGTCATATTAAAAAAAAAAAACATGAGAAAAATTGTACTTAGATGTAATAGTCTTAGAAACCACAAACTGCAAACGAAGTTCCTCCTAAGAAGAGTACATGCTATTGATTTAACGTTGCTTGTTGAACAGAGCACCTAGGTGAGTGTGATATTCATGGTGTTCAGACTTGGGTCTGGAGCAAGACTGCTCTGCATTAAGGAGTAGAAGACCCTGCAGGGAGTGAGAAGAAAAAGAGTATTTAGTGATGGGTAAGAAGTGAATAGTTTGGGAAATAAAAATATCTCGTGGATATTTTTGAGTGAAGCATTGTGTGCTGTGAGACATGAGTGTTCCTGTTAACCTCATGAACTCTCTGCCAAGGTGATAAAATTTACAGGATCCTTGGTGTGGCTCAATTTCTAATAGAAGTAAGAATTGCTTGATTGGATTCGAATGGAAAACAACTAACCTGCACCTTGGAAGGTGGAAGCAGATGCCTGCGTCATCCTTGGCCTCCTCAGCTCTAAACTATTTTCTTCTGATTGGAGCAACTCTTCAGTTGTCTTTGCTGGTAGTACTACTAGTAGAAGAATACTAGTAATAGATAACTTTTGTTGAGTACTTATAAATGGAAAGACTCCATGAAAAACATTCCACATGGATTATCTTATTTAATACTCAAAACCAACGTGGAAGTTGCTAATACTATTAATCTTATCTTTCAGATGAATAAATTGAGGTTTAGAAATATAACTAACCTGTTATGAATCTTCCCAACTCTGTATCCTCCCAGGTGGGAAACATTAGCATGATGAAAGAAGTGAGGGAGGGACAAACTCTCATGATTTTATCATTTTATGTATAGTAGAATTTTTGGATGCTGAGGATAAGAATTCGGCATCCAGATTTCCGTGCAACATGGCACTACAGACAGAAGCACCACGCTGTCCCTCCACAGCAAAGATCCAAAAAACTAAGTCAGAGACACACATCAATCCTGAAACACTAAGCATCAAATGAAGAGATAAAGAACTCAGCAAAGCACTGAATGGAATAAGAAACTGACTGAGAACAGACAGTGAGGAGAGATACGTGCAGAGGTCCCCTATCAGCTACCACAGAATGGATCTGCCATCTTGGACTCCTATCAGAGATGGGTAAATGGGGGTACGAGAAAGCAGCTTCACGGAGTTTCCAGCAGGAGACAGAACAACCGGTAACCAGCGATATGTGCTTTCCCACCTCCCACCCTTCTTCACCCCCATTTGGCCTCCTCTGTTTCCTGCAGCCACAATCTCTTGGCCAGGAAACACTGGCTTCACCCTGGTGTCCCTTGGACTCCACCCACCCACACTGGCCAGCTCCCTGAGTGCTATTTGTTGGCTGCTGGTGTTGCTTTTTTCCACTTCTGTAGATTTCTTCCTTACCTCTCACCACCTCCCCCTCCTTTCTCTCAAATATGTGGCTCCGTGTGCCATCTTTGCTTATTCCTAAATTGCTGGGAAACACCACTCAACCGTGAAACTGCTTCCCGGCCAGTGCTGCCATGCTGGTGGGACCCCCAGGGCTTTGTTTGTTCTGATTTAATTTGTTTGTTTGTTTTTTCTTTTCTTGGCTTGGGAGCCCCTTCTAGCTGGGCAGTACCCCGTGACTTGTGAGCTACTCCCTTACTCTGCACAAATGCACAGTGACATCCCTGGGGGCATTTCTATTTCTTTTTGGTTTTTTGTTTGTTTCTTTGTTTTGTTTGATTCTATCTCGTTTTCCCTTTTTGTCTTTCTTCACTTTCAGTTTCTCACCTCTCCATAGTTACCTTCTCTTCCTGTCTCCTCAATACCTGGCGCTCTGTGACATCTCTATCCCTTCTAGCTGGGCCGTACCTGATGGCTTGGGATCAACTTCCCCAGTCCTACCAGCCTCACAGTTGGGATCCCTGGGGGCTACTCTTTTTCTTCTTCTCCTTTTTTTCCTCTAATTTTTATTTATTCATTTTTTTCTTTTACCCTTTTTCTTTTCTGTTTTTCTTCTTTTTGTTTTTCTCCACTTCTCAGTTTCTCATCACTCCACTCCAACAGCAAGCTCCCTTACCACTCTTTTTTTGCTTGTTTGTTTGTGTGTATGCTTTTGGCTCCTATTCCTCTCTCCTCTTTCCTATACCCATCTTAGCTCCACACATCACAATATCCTCCCTCTTTCCTGCTTACCTGAACCATGTGCTCAACATCACAACCCCAAACAGCACAGGCACAGCCTACCAGAACCTGCCCTGCACTAATTTCCGGCATGCCCTGTCTGCCCTAGTACGTGCCACAAACAACCCATCCCAGTAACTCCCCTTCAACTGGTCCTGCCCTGCTGTACCATACCTGAGTGACTGACCCTGCCCATTGGAGAATAAGGTGAAAAGTACTGTACCCACAGATGAGCAAACAACAAAGAACGACAGCCTGCCTCCTCATACATAACCAAATAAAACAAAAAAGCAGGATGAAACAAACAAACCTACAATCCATAAACAAGAAAAATAACTACTCAATGCCCTGAAGACAGCAGACAATATGAAAACATACAAAAACAGTACTGTATGGTTCCAGTAGGTGTCCAAAATAAAACACCAGATGACTTTCCAGTAGAAGAAAAGGCACTAGAACTACCTGATAGGGAATTCAAATCTATAATATTCAGAATTATTCAAGAATTGAAGCAAAAAGCAGACAAAAATGTGAAAGAAATAGACAAACTCATGGAAAATACAAAAAAAAATGGAAAAATTCAAGAAAATAATACAGGAACAAAATGCTAAAATAAATTCAAAACTAGAAATCATATAATAATAACAATTACAAATCCAA
This sequence comes from Dugong dugon, assembly GCA_030035585.1. Classification (NCBI taxonomy): domain Eukaryota; kingdom Metazoa; phylum Chordata; class Mammalia; order Sirenia; family Dugongidae; genus Dugong; species Dugong dugon. The sequence continues at coordinate 130,293,345 of CM057468.1, read as the reverse complement.
AAGATAAACAACAAGATTTCAGAAATGGACAGTGTCATAGAAGGGCTGAGAAGCAAGTTTGAAATGATGGAAGACAGGATCAGTAAAATTAAAGACAAACACTTGGATACAAGTCTGTTTGAAGAAAAATCAGAAAAATGAAGAAACCCTGAGAATTATGTAGGATATAATCATCAGCAAAAATCTGTGAGTGATCAGAGTTCCAGAACAGGGGGAGAAAACAGAAAACACAGAGAGAATCATTGAAGAATTGCTGACAGAAAACTTCCCCAATATCATGAAAGATGAAAAGCTGACCATCAAAAAGCTCAATGAACCCCATTTAGGACAGACCCAAAAAGAAAAGCATATCATAATCACACTCACTAAAACCAAAGACAAACAAAGAATCCTGAGAGCAGCTCAAGAAAAACAAAAAGTCACATACAGAGGAGAAACAGTAAGACTAAGCTCGGATTATTCAGCAGAAACCATGCAGTAAACAAGGCAATGGGATGACATATATAAAACCTACAATTAAAGAAACTGCCAGACAAGAATAATACATCCTGCAAAACTCTCATTCAGATATGATGGTGAAATTAGGTCATTTCCAGATAAACAGAAATTAAAGGACTATGTAAAAACTAAACCTAACTTACAAGAATTATTAAAGGGAGTCTTTCAATCTGAGAACAAACAACATCAGACCACAGGCTGAATCTAGCATACAGGATTGTACCAGCCAGATACCAACCTAGGAAATGAACTCCCAAAAACTATCCAAAACCAAAAGAATTAAAACAGGGAACCAGAGATGTTAATCTGTAAATGACAACAGAATCAGAACAATAAAAGAGGGTATAAATGGTGTAGGTATAGAACCTTCTAATGGAGAAGAAGGCAAGGCGATACCAAGTAATAATAGATTGGTTCAAACCTAGGAAGATGCGGGTAAATTTCAAGGTAACCTCAAAGAAAGTTAACAAACCTACTCATCAAAATAAAGAGGAAAAACATAAAGTCTCAGCAAAAACAAAACCTACAAAAACAAAAGATATGGAAAAACATCCACAAAAAAAAAAAGAATTCAGCACAGGAGAGTAAGAGGAACAAAGAAAACGTCAGCACCACACAAAAAGCACTACAAAATGACAGCAATAAACTCACACCCTAGCAATAATTACACTGAATGTAAATGGCCTAAACACACCCATAAAGAGATGAAGAGTGACAGAATGGATTAAAAAAAAAAAAAAAAAAAAAACAGGAGCCATCAATATGCTGTCTACAAGAGACACATCTTAGAAACAAAGAAATGAATTTATTAAAAATTAAAGGATGGAAAAAAATACATCAACCAAACAGCTACCAAAAAAGAGCAGGACTGGCAATACTAATCTCAGATAAAACAGACTTTAAAACAAAATCCATCATAAAAGACAAAAAAGGACACTATATAATGATTAAGGGGATGATCCATCATGAAGACATAACCACAATAAACATCTACCCCCCCAATGACAGGGCTCCCAAATACATAAAACAAACTCTAACAGCATGTAAAAGAGAAATTGACAGTTCCACAATAATAGTAGGAGACTTCAACACACCACTGTCAGTAAAGGACAGACATCTAGAAAGAAACTCAACAAAAATACAGAAGACCTAAGGGGCACAATCAGCCAACTTGACCTCATAGACATACATAGAACACTACATCCAACAGCTGCAAAGTACACATTATTTTCCAATGCACGTGGAACATTCTCCAGAATAGACCACATCTTAGGCCACAGAGCAATCCTCAACAAGATCCCAAATGCTGAGATAATACAAAGTATTTTCTCTGACCACAACACCATCAAGGTAGAAATTAACAACAGGAAGAGAAAGGAAAAAAAAATCAATTACATGGAAACCTACTAACACCCTGCTTACACATCACTGGGTAATAGAAGAAATCAGAGATGGAATAAAAAAATTCCTAGAATCAAATGAGAATGAAAACACATCATACCAAAACCTTAGGGACACAGCAAAGGCAGTCCTCAGAGGACAATTTATAGCAATAGAGGCACACATCAAAAAAGAAGAAACAGAAAAAATCAAAACATTAACTACAGAACTCGAACAAACACAAAGAGAACAGCAAAAAATGCCCACAGTCACTAGAAGAAAGGAAATAGAGAATAGAAAAACAATAGAAAGAATCAACAAAACCAAAGTTGGTTCTTTGAAAGGATCAACAAAATTGACAAACCACTGGCCAGACTGACAAAAGAAAAACAGGAGAGGATACAAATAATCCAAATAAGAAATGAAATGGGGGACATTACAACAGACCCAACTGAAATAAAAAGGATCATAATAGAGTATTATGAAAAACTATACTCCAACAAATTCGAAAACCTAGAGGAAATGGATAAATTTCTAGAAACACACTACCTACCCAAACTACCACAAAGGGATGTTGAAAATCTGAAAAGACCCATAAAAAGAGAAGAGACTGAAAAGATAATAAAAAAAACCTCCCAACAAAAAAAAGAAGCCCTGGCCCAGATGGCTTCACTGGAGAATTCTACAAAACATTCACAGAAGAGCTTATAGCAGTACTACTCAAATTATTTCAGAATATAGAAAAGGAAGGGATACTTCCAAGTTCATTTTATGAAGCCAGTATAACATTGATACCAAAATGGGGCAAAGACACCACAAAAAAAGAAAATTACAGGCCAATATCTCTCATGAATACAATGCAAAAATTCTAGCCAGTAAAATTCGTCATCATATCAAAAAAATAACACATCACAACCAAGTGGGATTCATGCCACATATGCAAGGATGTTTCAAGATTAGAAAATCAATCAACGAAATCCACTACCTAAGTAGAAGGAAAGAAAAGAATCACATGATCATCTCAATTGATGTAGAAAAGGCATTTGACAAAGTCCAACACCCATTCCTGATAAAAACTCTCTATTAAATACATATATAAAGGAAATTTCTCAACTTAATAAAGGGCATCTATACAAAACCAATGGCCAGCATCATTCTTAATGGAGAGAGGCTGAAAACATTCCCCTTGAGAATAGGAACAAGACAAGGATGCCCTTTACCACCACTCCTATTTAACATTGTGCTGGAAGTCCTAGCTCTAGCAATAAGGCAAGGAAAAGAAATACAGGCCATCCAAATCGGTAATGAAGAAGTTGAACTGTCCCTGTTTGTGGATGATATGATACTATACATAGAAAACCCTAAAGACTCCATGAGAAAACTACTGGAACTAATAGAAAGATTCAGCAGACTAGCAGGATACAAGATAAACATAAAAATTGGTTGAACTCCTATACACCAATAAAGAGAACGATGAAAAGGAAAACAGGGAAACAATATCATTTATAATTCCCTCTAAAAAAATAAAATACTTAGGAGTAAATTAACCAGGGATGTAAAAGACCTATACAAAGAAAACAACAAAACACTACTGCAAGAAACCCAAAGGGATCTACATAAATGGAAAAAACATACCATGTTCAAGGATAGGTAGACTCAACATGGTGAAAATGACAATTCTACCCAAAGCAATTTACAAATACAGTGCAATCCCGATCCAAATACCAACAACATTCTTTAAAGAGATGGAAAAACTAATCATTAACTGTCTTAGTCATCTAGTGCTACTCTAACAGAAATACCACACGCGGATGGTTTTAACAAAGAGAAGTTTATTTCCTCACAGTCAAAGTAGGCTAAAAGTCCAAATTCAGGGCATCAGTTCCAGGGGAAGGCTTTCTTTCTCTGTCGGCCTTCTCATCAGTGTTCCCCTGGACTAGGCGCTTCTCGGCCCAGGGACCCCAGTCCAAAGGATGCACTCTGCTCCCGGCACTGCTTTCTTGATAGTATGAGGTCCCCAACTCTCTGCTTGCTTCCCTTTCCTTTTACCTCTTGAGAGATAAAAGGTGGTGCAGGCCACACCCCAGGAAAACTCCCTTTACATTGGATCAGGTATGTGACCTGGGTAAGGGTGGGTGTTACAATCCCACCATAATCCTCTTTAACATAAAATTACAATCACAAAATGGAGGCCAACCACACAATTCTGGGAATTATGGCCCAGCCAAATTGATACACACATTTTTTGAGGGACATAATTCAATCCATGATATTAACTTTATATGGTAAGGGAAGAAACCCCGGATAAGTAAATCACTATTGAAGAAGAATAAAGTAGGAGGGCTCGCACTACCTGACCTCAGAACCTACTATACAGCTATGGTAGTCAGAACAGCCTGGTACTGGTACAATGACAGATACATTGACCAGTGGAACAGAATTGAGAACCCAGATGTAAATCCATGCACCTACGGTCACCTGATCTTTGACAAGGGCCCAAAGTCCATCAAATAGGGAACAGTCTTTTCTAACAATGGTGCTGGGAAAACTGGATGTCCATCTGTAAAAAAAAAAAAATGAAACAGGACCCATACCTCACACCATACACAAAAACTAATTCAAAATGGATCAAAGACCTAAATATAAAGCCAAAAACTATGAAGTTCATAGAAGAAAAAATAGGATCAATGCTAGAGGCCCTAATACACTGCTTTAACAGGATACAAACCATAACCAACAACACACAAACTCCAGAAGATAAGTTAGATAACTGGGATCTTCTAAAAATTAAACACTTATGCTCATCAAAAGACCTCACCAAAAGAGTAAAAAGAGAACCTACAAACCGGGAAAAAAATTTTGGACATTACAAGTCAGACAAAGGTCTAATCTCTAAAATCTACAAGAAAATCCAACACCTCTACAACAAAAAGACAAATAATCCAATTAAAAATGGGAAAGGAAATCAACAGACACTTCAGCAAAGAAGACATTCAAATGGCCAACAGACACGTGAGGAAATGCTTGCGCTCACTAGCCATTAGAGAAATGCAAATTATAACCACAATGAGATACCATCTCACCCTGGCATTATTGGCACGAATCAAAAACACTGGAAATAACAAATGTTGGAGAGGCTTCGGGGAGATCAGAACTCTTATGCACTGCTGGTGGGAATACATAATGATACAACCATTTTGGAAAATGATATGGTGTTTCCTTAGAAAGCGAGAAATAGAAATACCATACAATCCAGCAATCCCACTCCTAGGAATATATCCTAGACAAATAAGAGCCATCACATGAATAGACATATGCACACCCATGTTCATTGCAGCATTGTTCACAATAGCAAAAAGATGGAAACAACCTAGATGCCCATCAACGGATGAATGGATAAACAAACTATGGTGCATACGCACAACGGAGTATTATGCAAAGATAAAGAACAATGATGAATCTGTGAAGCATCTCATAACATGGATGAAACTGGAGGACGTCATGCTGAGTGAAATAAGTCAATCACAAAAGGACAAATATTGTATGAGACCTCTACTGCAAAAACTCATGAAAAAGTTTGCACACAAAAAGAAAAAATCTTTGTTGGTTACGAGGGATGGGAGGGGTGAGGGGGAACTAAATAGATAAGTGGTTTAAATTTGGTGAAGGGTAAGACAGTACACAATACTAGAGAAGCCAGCACAACTTGTACAAGGAAAGGTCATGGAAGCTCCATAGACACATCCAAACTCCCTGAGGAACTGAATTGCTGGGCGGAGGGCTGTGGTGATCATGGTCTTGGGGAACATCTGGCTCAACTGGCATAACACAGTTTATAAAGACAATGTTCTACATTCTACCTTGGTGAGTAGTGTCTGGGGTCTTAAAAGCCTATGAGCGGTCATCTAAGATACTCCACTGATCTCATCCCTTCGGGAACAAGGGAGAACAAAGAGAACAGGATACAAGGAAAAGATTAGTCCGAAGGACTAATGGTCCACAGCTACCAAGGCCTCCACGGGACTGAGTCCAGTACAGCTGGATGGTGCCCGGCTACCACCACTGACTGCTCTGACCAGGATCACAACAGAGGGTCCTAGACAGAGCTGGAGAAGGATGTAGAACAAAATTCTAACATAAAAAAAAAAGACCAGATTTACTGGCCTGACAGAGACTGGAGAAACCCCAAGAGTATGGCACCCAGACACCCTTTCAGTTCAGTGGTGCAGTCACTCCCAAGGTTCACCGTTCAGCTGGGGATTGGACAGCCCCATAAAACAAAACGGGACTAATGAGGCACAACAGTCCAGGGACAAGGACTAGAAGGCAGGAGGGGACAGGAAAGCTGGTGATAGGGAACCCAAGGTTGAGAAAGGACAGTGTTGACGTGTCATGGGGTTGTTAACCATTGTCATAGGGCGATATGTGTACTAACTGTTTAATGAGAAATTGTTTTGTTCTGTAAACCTTCATCTACAGTACAGAAAGAAAAAAAAAAAAAAGAATTCAGCATCCCCTTCTGAAGGTCCAAAATGCATCCTAATAGATTCAAGACAAACAAGATGAGAGACTTATGCCACTGAACTCTCAACTGTTTCTTCCAATTGCTGTGGGAGCTGTTTACTGTCCCCCAGGTAATCCCATGGACACCTCATTTAAATGGAAGGTCCCTGGAAAAATCACAAGGCACAAACTGTGAGAGCAGAAACAACCTGACTGAGTAAATCCCTGAATAGTATCTCCAGTACTAGTGGTGACAGAATATTAAGCCACTGATAAAGCACATGAATAAACAAGTCAGAACACATACTGGAAGATTAAAGAACAAATCCGTAGTGCACACTGCACATGACCATCTGCCCTTCTAGGCCCTAACACACTTTCCAGCACCAAGGTGGTATTCAGTACATCCTGGAATAATTGTGGAAGAAAGGAAGAAGAGTAAAAAGGAAAACGGAAGAAAGTTAAGAGGGAGGGAGAAAGAAAAGAAGGAAGGAAGCAATGGAGGAAGGAAGGAAGGATGAATGATTTAGGAAGGAAGGAAAGAAGGAAGGGAGGACGGGAGAGGGAGGGAGGGAGGGAAGGAAGGACTGCGGGAGGACGTGCTGAGGCTTGCCCACGCTAAAAGGCCTTTGGCTGATATGCAAACTTCTTTAGGGAAGTCTCAAACAGAAGCAAGCAAACAGCTTTAACTTTTTTTTTTTCCTTTTCGGGAGTTAAAAGTTGCCTGTAAATTGATTGCTTTAGTTAGATTTCTTGTCCACAATAATGGTTACTTTTTCCAGTAAAGATAACACCATTCTAACCCGCACCTTAGGATGTGATGCGCAGACAGGTTGTTCTCACTTCAGTTAAGAATGTAAAGACACTATGACTCTTGGAAGCCATGTCTTCAGAGAGCATGTTTGGGAAAAACAGCTCCCGCCTATCATAGAACCCTAGTCTGTGCTAATTCCTCACATTCGTAATGATGTTTAAGGGAGACTTCAGTTTACTTACAACCAGCATGTCTTTTGCCAGTTCTCGGCTAAGAAAACCACAAGGTCTTCTATCTTGAAAACAGAACAAATCCTCTAAGGAAGTCTCTGAGAGGGATAAATGGGCTCCACAACACCTTTTTACGTGGTCATTTTTATGGCTGTAACTGCATCTAAAAGACGGCATGTCCATCACTGACCTGTCCTGGCTTTCTGGCTGATTCTTCACCGAGTCTTACTGCTCTCATCTGTCAGCAGCTGCAGTGCCAGTGTGTCAAGCAACAGCAAGAGGGAGTTCAGTCTTTCACTGGCTGTCTAAATCCTTCATTTTTTGAGCATGAATAAGTCACGCTTAAATGTCTGGCTTCCACCTACATCAGGAAGCACTTCTGTGAGGAGGTTGAAAAAGAGAATAAATTCGCTTTTGGGGGTGCCACACGGCATTTTGCTTCAGCCAGTTCCATTTTTATTTCTAACAAATGATAGATACAGAATTGTTTTAATATGAGCCCTTCTTAAGTCTCCTCAAACTGATCTAATGGAACAGCTTGTGATATTCTAGCAGGGAACTCATTAAATTTGAGATTCTGAAGTCAGAATAGCTCTGCTGCCTTTCAGCAGTAGAGATGATGGATGGAAATGCCCTGTGATGCCTGTTTACCAGCAGGCAGGTCTATTTCCTCCACTTGATCCCTTCAAGAACAGCTGAAGGATGTTTTCAGCATTAACTCCTCTTTTTTGAATTCCGTCATCAATCTGTAGTTCATCCGGGGGGTGTTGGCACTGGGCATCTTTCTCAGGGAGTATTTCCTTGGTTCCTTTTGAAGGTCACATCTTTGTATTTTACGTAGAGCAGACTTGGGAGCTATGGGTTACGTGTTGAGGGATCAACCTATATTTCTTCAATTTCACATTTCCCTTCACCTTTGCCATGGCTGTGTCGTTGTTAGGTGCCCTTGGTCCGTTCCAACTCATAGCGACAGAACAACAGAAAGAAACACGGTCCAGTCCTGCACCGTAGCGACAGAACAACAGAAAGAAACACTGTCCAGTCCTGCACCACAGCGACAGAACAACAGAAAGAAACACTGTCCAGTCCTGCACCACAGCGACAGAACAACAGAAAGAAACACTGTCCAGTCCTGCACCACAGCGACAGAACAACAGAAAGAAACACTGTCCAGTCCCGCACCATCTTCACAATCATTGCTGTTTGAGCCCATTGTTGCAACCACTGTGTCAGTTCATCTCCTTGAGGGGATTCCTCTTTTTCACTGACCCTCTGCTTTACCAAGCTTGATGTCCTTCTCCAGGGACTTGTCCCTACTGATGACAGGTCCAAAGTATGTAAGATGAAGTCTCCCCATCCTCACTTCCAAGGAGCATTCTGGCTGTACTTTTTCCAAGACAGATGTTTTTCATTCTTCTGGCAGTCCATGGTATATTCAGTATTCTTTGCTAACACCCTAATTCAAAGGTGTCAATTCTTCACTCTTTCTTATTCATTGTCCAGCTTTTGCATGCATATGAGGCAACTGAAAATACAATGGCTTGGGTCAGGCACATCTTAGTCCTCAAAATGACATCTTCGCTTTTTAACACTTTAAAGGGGTCTTTTGCAGCAGATTTGCCCAATGCAATACGTTGTTTGATTTCTCAACTGCTACTTCCATGACCGTTGATTGTGGATCCAAGTAAAATGAAATCCTTGACAACTACAATCTTTTCTCCATTTATCATGATGTTGCTTATCAGTCCAGTTGTGAAGATTTTTGTTTTCTTTATGTTGAGGTGTAATCCATACTGAAGGTTGTAATCTTTGTTCTTCATCAGTAAGTGCTTCAAATCCTCTTCACTTTCAGCAAGCAAGGTTGTGTCATCTGTACATTGCAGGTTATTAATGAGTTTTCCTCCAATCCTGATGCCACATTCTTCTTCATATAGTCTAGTTTCTTGGATTATTCGCTCAGCATACAGATTGAAGAAGTATGGTGAAAGGATACAACCCTGATGCACACCTTTCCAGATGCACACCCCACAGTATCCCCTTGTTTTGTTCAAATGACTGCCTCTTGATCTATGTACAGCTTCCTCATGAGCACAATTAAGTGTGCTGGGATTCTTATTCTTTGCAATGTTACCCATTATTTGTTATGATCCACACAGTCAAATGCCTTTACATAGTTAATAAAACATAGGTAAACATCTTTCTGGTAGTCTCTGCTGTCAGCCAAGATCCATCTGACATCAGCAATGCTATCCCTCATTCCATGTCTTCTTCTGAATCTGGCTTGAATTTATGGCAGTTCCTTGTGGATGTAATGCTGCAACCATATCTTCAGCAAAATTTTACTTGTGTGTGATATTAATGATACTGTTCCATAATTTCCACATTCTGTTGGATCACCTTTCTTTGGAATGGGTACAAATATGGGTCTCTTCCAGTCAGTTGGCCAGGTAGCTGTCTTTCAAATTTCTTGGCATAGACAAGCGATAGCTTTCAGCTTTTGCATCTGTTTGTTGAAACATCTCAATTGGTATTCTGTCAATTCCTGGAGGTTTGTTTTTTGCCAGTGCCTTCAGTGCAGTTTGGACTTCTTCCTTCAATACCATCAGTTCTTGATCATACGCTACTTCCTGCCATATTTAGTTGCATATATATAAATAAACACCTCACTTCCCCAAACGAATCCTCCATGACTCCAGATACAGCTAAGGAAGAGAAAAGATGAGAAAAACAAGATCTCTATGCTGCAAGTGCATGCCCTATACTAACGCATTACTTTTACAGGAATTTCAAAAATTCTCACTCACTATTCTCTTACTCATATTTCAGATTTGGTGCTGATGAGCCTTGTTGTATAATTTCTCATACTATGTCAGATTTGGAAGCATCAAAGTAGACAGCCTGGAAGGGTAAGTCAGGAACTGCAGAAAGGGGAAAAAAAAAATACTGGAGGCATTTAAATTAGGAAAAAAATGTATATATACCTAGCAATAAGAAGAAAAGTGAATAAAGTTGGTAAATTACATTATATTCATATAGCAAAATACTGTATAGTAAACAAACTGAATAATTTAGAGTAGAGACTGCAAACGTTTTCTCAAAGGGCCATATATTACATATTTCAGGCCGTGCAGGCCAGACTGTCTCTGTTTCAATTACTCAGTTCTGCTGTGTTCCAATAAAACTTTATTTACAAAAACAGGCAACAGTCCAGTTTAGTCTGTGGACTCTAGTTTACCAATGCCTGATGCAGAGTTAGGTGATGGAACATAGGCTCATCTCAAAAATATAAATTCAGAGTGAAAAAAGCAAATTGCTGAACAATATATACAGAGTGATACAATACATTTATTAAAGTATAAAAAGATACAACACTTCCCTATATAGTTTATGGGTCCAAACACATATTGTAAAAACATAAGAGCATGCTAAAGAGTGGTGAACACAAAACTCAGGATACCTGGATGTGTGATGAATGCATTGGAGAGAAGAAAGAATAGAAGCAGAAAGACCAGGTAGGACTGATTTCAGGTCTCCAGATGAAATATGATGGAAGCTGGACTAGGGTGGGAGCAACAAAGATGGAGACAAGTGGATGGCTGGAGAAATGTATGGAAGTGTAAATGTTTGGACTTGCAGATTTATTGGATGTGGATGTATGGAAGATCCATTTAGTGAGATTGCAAAAGAGACAAGTTTGGAGTGAGAGTGGCTCTATTTGTTTCAGGTGAAGTCTAGAATATCTGTTCAAGCTCCAAGTAGGCATACTGGAAGTTGACTATGAGTTGGAAATAAATAGATTTAAGTTACCAGTAGTAGAGAGTAGTCAAAGCCCCGAGACAAGGTAGCATTTAAGGGGCCAAGGAGTTAAAGAAGAGAAGAGGGACTACAGCTAGCCCCTGATGCATTTCAAATATTAAAGTTCTCAGAGAGGAGTTTCCAAGAAAGAAGATTGAGAAGGGGCAGCCAATAAGGCAGTAGGGAAGCTGAGGGGGTGTGTTGTCAAAACAAAAAGACTGTTTGAAGAAAGAAAGAATGGTGGAGTGGATTGAGTACTGCTAAGTAGTTAGAAAAAATTAAAAAAAGATTTTGGCAACATGGAGACAGGTGATGACTTTTCACAAGTGTATTCGAGTAGTTGGGATGGATATCTTATTGGACTAGACTTAAGAGGGAAGGAAGTGTGAAGAGTTGTGGACAGTGACAATACATTGCAATTGTTAGAGATTTTTCTACGAAAAAGAGAAAAATACGTGGGGTTCGCTGAAGGTTATGTCAAGTCAAAGGACAGTTCAGGTTTTGTTTGTTTTCCTTTTGGTTTCATTTTTATTCATTTTAAGAAGGTTATTTCCAGCATTGTGTATATGCTGATAGGGATGAGCTGGCTGAGTGAGAGGGAATGGTGATATATGAGAGAGAATCCATAAGTTGAAAAGTGATATTTTAAAATATTGCTGAACTGCTCTGACCCCAGCCCTTCAGGCTCATAAATAGAGCACACACCTTATTGTCCTTATTAGCAAAGAACTGGGTCAGCAGACATGGATAAAACTAGGAGTAACACCAATCCCCAAGCTGACCATGAATCTCAATCTTCTCCCTTTTCCTTCATCTACTAATTTATCTTTCATCCATAGCTGTTAACAAGTTATGGAATATACGCAATGCCATCCTTTCTACGGGTCCCTTATGAAATGAAAGCAATGCCTGTACAAAGGAAGTGGCCAGAATTATACAGTGAGAAGAATGAGGGAACAAATACTGTCAACTCAATTTATAAACCAGTGTTTTTAACATTAATAAATCTGTTAAAAATGATGACTATTGGCTGAAGTACCAGTTATGTACCACTGGTAGAGAGCCAGGTGACTTCAGGACAGGTGATACTCTAAAGGATTGGGAGAGGGCGGAAGGCTCAATGTGAAGAGCAGGGTTAAGTAGGTGGGAAGGCAGAGAGGAGAAGGATGGATAGGAAGTCGGGGAAAGGAAGTGGTGTATGGAGAAAGTCTAGAGGTGAACAAAGTTTCTCATCTTACTCTGTCTGACTCAATGGGCACGCATACACAGACACACACGCGCACACACACACACATATTTATAAACCTGTGCCAGTTGCCTGCCCACATGAACAGGATCCGGCCAGCTGGGATTGGAGCAACCCCAATCTAAGCCAGGTCATCTCCTGTCAGGCTATGCTAGGACCCCAGACTTTGTGCTTTAAGAAGAGGAACGCAGAGCTGAAGACATTGAGGACATGTGAGCCACCTCAAGGGTAGACTAGTTGGCTATTACCAAATAGGCTAGGGAGTCAATTAGAAGTGGATCTGGTCTTGGCTTTGAGACTCACAGACTACATGGCTCTTGATGTATTACATCGCCTCTCCAAGCTTCAGTAAAATGGTGTTTAAGAGAACTGACCTGTGAGATTATGAGCACAGTGCCCGGCTAAAAAAAAAAAAAAAAAAGATAGGACCCTGGGAATGAATTCTCTCACTCCATTCATTCACTCTTCCAATCAACAAATGTAACCGTCTGAATTTGCTAGTTAAATTATCAGGATAAAAGGTGTTATAAATATCCTGAATTCATAAAATTATGAATTGAGGTTGCAACACTATGGGAATTATTAAATAACCACGTTTTAGAGAACAAAACACCCTTTCAGATGGCTTCTTGAAATAGAAGTTTGCTGAATAAAAACAACTTATTATGAGAGAGTAAGAATAGTTTTTAGCACTCAACCTTATTGCAGGAATTTTTTCCCTTACTATATAGATATGCTGGTTGATATTAAAAGTGTAAAAAAAAAAACAACTTTCATACAATGAACTTTAAGCCCTATTTTTATCTTAAAGTGACCGTGTACTGTATAACTACCAATGACCAACAAATCTTATTTTTCTGCATAGCTCTCATTGAAGAACTAATTTCCAGCTCTGAATTTTTGTAAACTAGTTATGTCTATTTATTACTTGGTTTTAGTTTTTAATTTCTAAAATTTAATAGCATGTTTTGGTCATATGTGTATGGTTACACATGTACTTATTTTTATGCTTCCCTTTTCTGTATAGGAAGTAAGTGGTTTTCCATATATGGAAATATAAAGTTTATTCCTTAAATAATTTTTTAAAAGGGCTCCTTTACAGAAAATTATTAAAATAATAATAGGAGAGGCTATGACAAATACTGCGGAGGTAGTTTAAAAAAAAAAAAAAGAATAACAAAATAAAGAAAATAAAACCTGAAATTTGAGAAATGCTGCCCTGATAAAGAAAATGCACAAGTTGATCATCTTTTACCAAAAATGTCTTCCCCACACATCAGTGAGTGAAGAGTCTCGTAATTATTTTTCAAATTATTTGGAGTTAGAATCATTTTATTAAACGTGTTACTACTATGCTTTGCATTGCCTAGAAAAAATTGTAAAGCTGTTTTCAAGAAATGGTGCTTAATTATGATTCCCAGTGTACCAGGGTGATTTTTTTTTTATTTTAATTAAGCTGCTATGTAATACTTGAGTAGTAGATATACTAATATTAAAAAAATGAAAGCAAAAAATACCTGTATATTACTGCTGCTCAAATCTAAGGTTTAGGCACAAATGTTCATAAAACCCCAAGGTTGTAGGCTGCAGTAACAAGCACTGTAGAGAGAATATTTGCAAAGTTACCTGAAATTGTCTTGCTAAGGTAGCTTTTGCTTTCTGTCTAAAAATTACTTATTTTACTCAGAGGCTTGTAGACTCAAAGACTTGAAAACTGAAAGTCAGACACTCTCTTAATTATTTTTATCTGCTGACCAGTGAGAAGTTCAAGGAAAGACAGCTTTGACATATCTTTTACTACCCTCTTCATAAGGTTTTCACTGGCTAATTTTTTCAGACATAGACCGCCAGGTCCTTCTTCATAGTCTGTCTTAGTCTGGAAGCTCTGCTGAAACCTGTCCACCATGGTGACTCTGCTGGTATTTGAATACCGGTGGCATAGCTTCTGGCATCTCAGCAACATACTAGCCACCACAATCTGACAAAATGACAGGCACACAGGGTCAAGAAATTAAATGATGCATTGCATTGGGCAAATCTGCTGCAAAAGACCTCTTTAAAGTGTTGAAAGGCAAATATGCCACTTTAAGGACTAAAGCGTGCCTGACCCAAGCCATGGTGTTTTCAATTGCCTCATGTACATGCGAAAGCTGGACAATGAATAAGGAAGACTGAAGAAGAATTGATGCCTTTGAACTATGGTGTTGGCAAAGAACATTGACTATACCATGGACTGTCAAAAGAATGAACAAAGCTGTCTTGGAAGAAGTACAGCCAGAGTGCTCCTTGGAAGCAAGGATGACGAGACTTATCTCACATACTTTGGACACGTTATCAGGAGGGATTAGTCCCTGAAGAAGGACATCATGCTTGGTAAAGTAGAGGGTCAGTGAAAAAGAGGAAGACCCTCAACAAGATGGATTGACACAGTGGCTGCAACAATGGGCTCAAACATAGCAATGGTTGTGAGGGTGGCACAGGACCAGGCAGTGTTTCATTCTGTTGTACATGGGGTCGCTATGACTTGGAACTGACTTGACAGCACCTAACAACAACAACCATCCTAGAGAACACTGTCAATAATCTGGCCAAAAATATTTCTTCTCCTGTTTCTATTAGATATTCTATTAGATATTCATCACAGGAGAAGGGGGACTCGATGTGATACACAGGATTTCAAATTTTGGAGATCTGAACTCTGAAGAGGACAGGCCTCAAAGATCATCTAACCCAGCTACTGTTTAAGGAATGAAGAAATTAAGTCCCCAGAATTTAAATAGCTTTTAAAAACCAAAGACCAAAACCAATAAAAAAAGACTAATGATGAGAAAAATTTCATATGTCCTTTGTAAGATAAAATCTTCCAAATGATTTCAGGGTTCCCCACAGCTATATTGATGTTATTTAGTTGAATTCTGAAATAGAGATCCCGTATTTTAGTTTATGCTTGGTTCATTGCATTTTCTGTCCTAAAATGTCCCTCTGTAAGAAACACAGTTTTCCTCCAGACTGCTTAGTGAGAGAAGCAGGAAGATGGCGGCACCTGAGAACAGATACTGGAGACTCTTCAACCCTCAGCTCAATTTCACAGTCTTTGTTGGGCGCCTTTGAGGTCAAGTTTATCTGTCTCTATTACAGCTCGGAGAATCACTCTCCCCTTCCTGTGGAAGCCCTTGTAGCCACCTCACGTGAAATAGAGTTTATTTTTTTCTTAAAAGTAACACATACCCACAGAACTCCTTTTCTGCTCATGAAGGTAACAACTCCTACTTATTACAGAAAACCTGGAAACCTGGAAAAGACCAGAAAAGATATTGAACACCCATCACAAATCCACTGTGGTGGGAAACTGTTCAGTGCAGTCTTAGAATCCATTCCTGCTTCCTAACAACCCGGCTCCATTTGTGAACCCATGTGTTTCTGGGGAAACTGGTATCCCTCTGAGCCACAAAAATTGTGCCCAGGTCATTATATTGTACATCCCATGTTCCCAGGCACAGTTAGCACTTCAGGAGTAAAACTGAGTCTCCTAAATCCATTGTGTAAAGGCTTTTTATATTAAGGATATTATCTCAATACCATATCTAGAACATTTTTTTCCCAATTTGTTTTTGTTTCCTTTATTTTGTTTATGATATTTTGACATAAATTTTGTTTTGAAAATTTTAACACATATATTTTTTTCCTTTAGAACTTGCTTTTATGCTTAAAAATCCATTCCCATTCAGAGATGAGCCATAACCACTTATATTTTTGTCTGTGTTTTATGGAATTATTTTTTCCCTTTAAGGAAGTTTAATACTAGTCCTAAGACAGCTGAGAAACTGAAAGAAGTGCTTTCTATCTGTATAGTCCTAAGGCTATCCTTTTTCTCTGTGTCATACTAATTTTCGATTGACTTAGCCTTCATTCAAAATATACTCATTGAGCTCCTACTATGAGTTAACCACTGCGGCAGATGCAAAAACAGAGTTTCTGTTAGAATAAAGTCAGAGCCATGATAGAATGTCACAAAAGATGCTATGGAGAGTCATAGGAGATAATTCCCCCTTTCCCATGCTCTGAGGTATCAGGAAGATCCCTTGAAGGAGTTCACGTGTGAACAGAAGGGAGGAGGGAGTTCAGAAGGGGAGATACAGGAAGAGAATGGCTTAGGCAGAGGTGAGAAGAGGCAAGTGCAAACACAGTGATCAGCTCCTTTGCTGGAACTTAAGATACGTGAAGAAAATCATTGAACATTGACAGGAGAGAATGAAATCACACAACCCAGGCTTGAAATTCAAACAAAGAACATGGATGGAATTTGTGGCAGAATAAGACCTTCCAAAGGCATTTTGTAGGAAATTGAAAATGATGTATATTAGGAATTATGTCCTCAAATTGTACTTTATTTAAAAAAAAAACTAACAATTTCGTATTTCTAATCTTAGTACCAAAAAATAAAGAGTAATCTGACAGCTTTTGATAGTGTCTAAATAACCTCCTATGATACCAAATAAACTGACCCACACCTCCAGATTTTTCTTACTCAAAAGTCACAAACCACCATCATCATTTTAGAGGAAAATACCTGTATTGTCCTTGCTTCCCAATTATTAAAGTATACAAGGACCCAATATCAGGTCCCCAGAAGCAGACAAAAAGTCTCCCCTAACATTCTAATGGGAGCCCTGGTGACTCAGTGGTTAAGAGCTACAGCTACATACCAAAAGGTCAGCAGTTCAAATCCACCAGCCGCCCCTTGGAAACCCTATGGGGCAGTTCTACTCTGTCCTATAGGGTCACTATGAGTCAGAATCAATGGCAGTGGGTTAACATTCTAATGAGGAATTAGCAAAATACAGCCAAGGAGATTAGATATGAGGGGATTTCTCCTCCATCTTGGCCCCAAGAGATGCCCAAATATAAAGTTAAATTGTAATGGAAACACTCTGCCTGCATGTTTTTGATTGCTTCTCAGGCTCTCAGTTCTCTCTGGAGAAAGGCTAACAGTCACAATTTCAGTCACCATGAGTGCCTCATTTCCACTCATGCATTGCACTCCTTGCTATTATGATGATAAATCTGAATTTAAAAGTGGGATTTTCCCTGTGCCTTAATTTCCTCTGCCACCTCCAGGATAGTTCAAATAATATTGCTGTTTTCTCCTGGTGGCAAAGGGGACTTCATGGAGCCCATCTATGGCCCCATGGACTCAAACATACCAACAATCATGAAGATGGCACAGGACTGGGAAATGTTTCATTCTGTTATACATAATCACCATGCATTGGAGCCAACTGGGTGGTAACCAACAACTACAACAACAACATGGCAATTTTATGAGGCATCCCTGTGTTGTTTACATGTACCAAGGAGAATCAGATTCAGCTGTAATATAATTAATCTTGTATTATTTTTGTTTGTATTCTTGCTGCTATGCTAGTTCAGAATGCCTTGGAAATAATTTATCTTAGAAATATTAAATATTGAAAATAAAATGTTACACATTAATCATGGTCATGTTGATCAAGATGTCCAAATATAACTAGGGTCTCTATTTGAATTAACTCCTGCTCGAGAGTCCTATTGTAAATGTGACCTCTAACATTTTATGGCCTGCTTATAGTTTAAATGAAAAATTACCTCATTTAAACACAGTTTCAGGTAATGTTTCTCTTGACTTTTATACAATGAAGTGTTTTACTGCAGCTGCTGCTGGAGAAGGTACAAATTTTCAAATCAATGTGCTCAGCGCTTTTGGAGAAACTAATTCACTCTTTATAGAGCTAAAATAATATGAATTTATACTCAAGCATTAAATGCCTGCAAATGTCTATTCCACAATACTTACCTAATAGCAATAAATTAGTATTTTAATTTTAATTCAATCATTCAAATATTCTAGTTATGCTCTTATAACAACAAAAACAAAACTGCTCAAAAATGGTAATTATTAAAAGATTCTAACAACTTAGGAATAGGTCACACTGGGTGTTATGATAGATTAAAAAATGCACAGATAATGTTTGATTAGCCCTAGTGTATAATTAAACTTGCCTGATTTTTTTAAAAAAATGAGTCATATTGTAATTAAGGGGATACTTATGAAACATCATGTAGAAACAAAAGTAATTCCAGGGTAACCTTCAGAAGAGCAACATATGTACATGTAAACAAATATCTATGAAGATAATAATCAACAAGTGATTTTATTATCTGAATGATGACCTAATATCAAAAAGTAAATTAGAAATAAATGCAACAGATTGAAAAGAATGTGGTATCTGGAGACTTATTGACCAGTGAGTATAAACACCTGGTATAATAATAGAAGATGAAGAGTAGAACAACCTCAAAAAGTTTAAAAGAAAACTCAAAAGAATCTCACTGTTTAAAGCAAAAATAATGATATACAGTGAGCTTTTTAGCACGTTTAGAGGTAAAATCTATGTCAAAAACAGCATAAAAATCTGAGGTGTGAATGGAAGTATATTCTGTGCAAATATCTTGCAGTAATGTGAAGCGCTATTTGGAGGTATGTGTGTATAAGGATTATATATATATGTTTATATATCCTAAAAGAAAAACTAGAAAAAAGAAAACCAATAAGATGTAGCTAATAAGACACAAAATATAAACATAAAGAAAAGACTTAATTAACTCTAGAAAAGAGGAATGAAAAGAAAAAATAAGACAAAAAACATATGGGACAAATAGAAAACAAATAAACTGGTTATAAATAACAAAACCATACTGATAATTATGTTAAATATAAATGGTTTAAACACTGAATTAAAAAAGCAGAAATTGTCAGAATGCACTAAAAAGCTAGAAATAACTATGTTTTCTACCAGAAAAAAAACGATAAGAAAAAATATAAGAACATGGTGAGGATAAATGTAGAAGGATGTGACAAAATTATTATAAGATAATGTAGATTTCAAAACATTATAGGGATAAAGAAGAACATTTCATACTAATAAAGGAATCAATTCATGAGGGGGATATTAAAAAAACAAAAATGTGTCTATGAATCCAGAAAAAAACACAGATTCAAAATAAAAACTGGAGCTGAAAGGAAAAATAGACAAATCAATATTTTCAGTTGGACATTTCAACACTCTTCTCTCCATAACTGAAAGAAAAATAGAAAGGTAGTAAGAATGCAAAAGACCTGAATAATGACCAACTTGACCTAACTGATATATATGTATGCCATTCAAAACCAATAGCATACACAGCTTTCAAGTGTACATAAAACATTCACAAAAATTGAGGGTATAAACGATCCTATCAAAAAATGGGCAAAGAAAATGAAAAGACACTTCACCAAGGAAGACATTCAAATGGCCAACAGACACATGAGGAAATGCTCGCGATCACTAGCCATTAGAGAAATGCAAATTAAAACCACAATGAGATACCATCTCACCCCGGCATTACTGGCACGAATCAAAAATACTGGAAATAACAAATGTTGGAGGGGCTGCGGGGAGACGGGAACTCTTATACACTGCTGGTGGGAATGCAAAATGATACAACCATTTTGGAAAATGATATGGCGTTTCCTCAGAAAGCTAGAAATAGACATACCATTCGATCCAGCAATCCCACTCCTAGGAATATATCCTAGAGAAATAAGAGTCGTCACTCAAATAGACATGTGCACACCTATGTTCATGGCAGCATTATTCACAATAGCAAAACGATGGAAACAACCTCGATGTCCATCAACAGATGAATGGATACACAAACTATGGTACATACACACAATGGAGTACTATGCAACGAGAAAGAACAACACTGAATCTGTGAACCATCTCATAACATGGATGAAACTGGAGGACATTATGCTGAGTGAAATAAGTCAATCACAAAAGGACAGATATTGTATGAGACCTCTATTGTAAAAACCCATGAAAAAATTCACATGCAAAATTTAACAATCCTTGTTGGTTACCAGGGATGGGAGGGGAGCGGGGGGAAATACTAAATAGGCAATAGATAAGTGGTACCTTGGGTGAGAGGTGAGATAGTACACAGTACAGGGGAAACTAACACAACCTGCACAAGGAAAGGTCATGGAGGCCCTATAGACACATCCAAACCCCCCGAGGAACTGAGTTGTTGGACGGAGGGCTCTGGGGACCATGGTCTCGGGGAACATCTAGCTCAATTGGCATGACACTACTTATAAAGATAATGCTCTACATTCTACCTTGGTGAGTAGTGTCTGGGGTCTTAAAAGCCTATGAGCGGCCATCTAAGATACTCCACTGGTCTCATCCCTTCGGGAGCAAGGGAGAATGAAGAGAACAGGATACAACGAAAAGATTAGTCCAAAGGACTAATTGTCCACAGCTACCAAGGCCTCCACCGGACTGAGTCCAGTACAGCTAGATGGTGCCCGGCTACCACCGCTGACTGCTCTGACCAGGATCACAACAGAGGGTTCTGGACAGAGCTGGAGAAGGATGTAGAGCATAATTTTAACTCCCAAAAAAAAAAAAAAAAAAAAGACCAGATTTACTGGCCTAAAGGAGACTGGAGAAACCTCAAGAGTGTGGCCCCCAGACACCCTTTCAGCTCAGAGGTGAAGTTACCTTCGAGGTTTGATGTTAAACCTGGGAGTGGACAGCCCAGTAAAACTAAATGGGACTAACGAGGTACAGGAGTCCGGTGACAAGGGCCAGAAGGCAGAGGGAGAGTAGGAAACTGATGATAAGGAACACAAATTGAATAAGGACACTGTCGATGTGTTGTGAGATTGTTGACCACTGTTATAGGGCAACATTTGTAGTAACTATTAAATGGGAGGCTGTTTTGTCCTGTAAGCCTTCATCTTGGGTGAGAATGGCAGCACAATTGGAAGAGCATAGTCAATGTCACTTAAATGTGTAAGTAAAAAGTTTTGAAATGGTGTTTAAAAAAAAACAAAAAAACAAATGAGACTAATGAGGTACAGTAGTCCAGTGACAAGGGCCAGAAGACAGAAGGGGACAAGGAAGTCCCCTGGTGATAGGGAACACAAGGTGGAGTAAGGATATTCTTGATGTGTTGTGAGATTGCTAACCATTGTCATAGGGCAACATGTGCAGTAACTGTTAAATGAGAAACTATTTTGTTCTGTAAGCCTTCATCTTAAGTGAGAATAACAGCACAGTTGGAAGAGCGTAGTCAATGTCACTGAACTGTGTATGTAGAAATTTTTGAAACGGTGTATCTTTGGCTATCTGTATTTTCATCAAAAAAAAATAAAAAAAGGTTGAGAATTTAGAGGCTTAATATGTTCTGGGGTTATTAACCAATGTCATAAAACAACATGTGTACTACTGTTTCATGAGAAACTATTTGTTCTGTAAGCCTTCACCTGAAGTACAATAAAATATTAAAAAAAAAAAAATTGAGTGTATACTGGGCATAAGACTGGAAAACATACAAAAAGTCTTCCCTGATCACAATTAAACTAAAGTAGAAGTCAATGAAAGAAAAATATAGAAAAAAAATAAAATCTCTAAAATGGGGAAAATAAAAAACGTAATTCTAAATAACACATAAGTCTAAGAGGAAATCCAAGGGAATTACAAAGTGTCTTAAACTGAAAGAAAAGGAAACCACAACACATTAAAATTTGTTAAACTTCAGCAGTACTTAAACAGGGAAATTCATAGTAATAAATGCTTATAGGAGAAAATAAAGAAGATCTTAAATCAATGATCTAAGCTTCCACCCTAAGAAATTAGAAAAAAAGATCAAACTAAATCCAAAGCAAGTAGAAAAAAAGAAACATCAGAGATAAGAACAGCAATGAAGGATATGGAAAATAGGAAAGCAATAAAGAAAATCAGCAGAAACAAAAGCTAGCTCTTCAGAAGAAATCATTAAAGTGAATAAAATTCTAGCAAGACTTATTTCCAAAAAAAAAAGAAACAAAACAAACAAACAAAGTAGCATGATTATTCTAATATCACAAATTAAGAAGGGACTATCACTTCAGAGTCTACAGACATTAAAAATATAATAAGTAGCAGAGCCGAGAATGGGAGTAGAGGTGAGCATCCAACCTGTACTCCTGGCCTCCTCTCCTCTCCTCATCTCACTCTCATGGCCTGCCCTCCCTTCAGCCTGCTAGCCACCCAGAACACCTTCCACCAAGGCCACCTCAGTAAGCTTCCACTTGAACAGAGGCATCATGCAGGTATACATGACTCTGCCTCCGGGCAAGAAAATCTAAGCCATGTATATCTGGATCAATGGCACTGAAGGGGGTCTATACCGCAAAACCCATACCCTGGACTGTGAGCCCAGGTGTGTAGAAGAGTTGTCTGAGAGGAATTTTGATGACTTCAGCACATTCCAGTCTGAAGGCTCCAACAGTGACATATATCTCATCCCTGCTGCCATGTTTTGGGACCCTTTCCAGAAGGACCCCAGCAAGTAGAGGCTCATTAGTGAGTCTGCTTGTAAGCTGACATCAAGATTTGGGGGAGGAACATTGAGGTCATGCCCACCCAGTGGGAGTTCCAGACAGGACTCTGTGAATTGACATGAGAGATCATCCTGGGTGACCCGTTTCATCCTGCACTGTGTATGTGACCACTCTGGAGTGATAGTGACCTTCAATCTAAGCCCATTCCTGGGAACTGGAATGGAGAAGGCTGCCATACCTACGTCAGCACCAAGGCCATGCAAGAAGAGAATGGTCTGAAGAACACAGGAGTCCATCAAGAGACAAAGCAAGTGACACCAGTACCACACTTGCACCTACGATCCCAAAGGGGAACTGGACAAAGTCCTGCACCTAACTGGATTCCACAAAACCTCCAACATGGTGGACTTTTCTGCCAGCGTGGCCAATCATGGTGCCAACATCCTCATTCCCTGGACTGTCACCCCTTACAGTATAAAAACTAAGATCTCCAGATCTCCAGTCATCAAACCCCTCCCAGTTCTTCATCCCACTCCCTCTTGTTCTTACTAGCTGTAATCCAAATAATTCAAAGACGTCAGTTCTTCTTTGGTCCACCTTATTCATTATCCAGCTTTTGCATGCATATGAGGTGACTGAAAACACCATGGCTTGGGTCAGGTGCACCCTAGTCCTTAATGACATCCTTTGCTTTTTAACACTTTAAAGAGGTCTTTTGCTGCAGATTTGCCCGATGCAGCGTGTTGTTTGATTTCCTGACTGCTGCATCCATGGGGATTGTGTAGCCAAATAAAATGGAATTCTTGACAACTTCAGTCTTTTCTCTGTTGATCATGATGTTGCTTAGTGGTCCATTTATGAGGATTTTTGTTTTCTTTATGTTGAGGTATAATCCATACTGAAAGCTGTAGTCTTTGATTTTCCTCAGTAAGTGCTTCAAGTCCTCTTCACTTTCTGCAAGCACTATTGTGTCATCTGCATATCACAGGTTTTTAGTAAGTCTTCCTCCAATCCTGATGCTACATTCTTCTTATGTCCAGTTTCTTGGATTATTTGCTCAACATACAGATTGAATAAGTATGGTGAAAGTATACAACCCTGATTTTAAACTACACAGTATCCCCTTGATCTGTTCAAACAACTGCCTCTTGGTCTATGTACAGGTTCCTCATGAGCACAATGAAGTGTTCTGGAATTCCCATTCTTCACAATGTTATCCATAGTTTGTTATGCTCCATATAGCCGGATACCTTTGCATAGTCAATAAAACACAGGTAAACACCTTTCTCTGGTATTCTCTGCTTTCAGCCAAGATCCCTTTGACATCAGCAACAATATCCCTCATTCTATGTCTTCTTCTTAATCCAGCTTGAATTTCTGGCAGTTCCATCAATGCACTGCTGCAACTGCTTTAGAATGATCTCCAGCAAAATTTTACTTGCATATGATATTAATGATATTGTTCCATAATTTCCCCATTCTGTTGGATCACCTTTCTTTGGAATAGGTGTAAATATGGATCTTTTCCAGTCAGTTGGCTAGAGAGCTGTCCTCCAAATTTCATGGCAAGATGAGTGGGTGCTTTCAGCACTGCATCTATTTGTTGAAACATCTTAATTGGTATTCCGTCAATTCCTAGAGCCTTGTTTTTTGCCAATGTCTTCAGTGCATCTTAGACTTCTTCCTTCAGTACTACTGGTTCTTGATCATATGTTACCCTCTGATATGACTGAAGGTCTACCAATTCTTTTTGATACAGTGACTCTGTGTATTCCTTCCATCTTCTTTGGATGCTTTCTGCACTGTTCAGTATTTTGCCCATACCTGTTGCCTGTTGCTGTCGAGCTGATTCTGACTCATAGAGCCCCTGTAAGACAGAGCAGAACTACCCTATAGGGTTTCCAAGGAGTAGCTGGTGGATTTGAACCACTGACCTTTTGGCCAACAGCCAAGCTTTTAACCACTGTGCCACCAGGGCTCCATTTTGCCCATGGAATCCTTCAATATTGGAACTTGAGGCTTGAATTTTTTCTTCAGTTCTTCCATCTTGAGAAATGCTGAGCACATGCTTCCCTTTTGGTTTTCTAGCTCCAGGCCTTTGCAGATGTTATTATAATACTTTACTTTGTCTTCTTGAGCCTCTCTTTGAAATCTTCCATTTAGCTCTTTTACTTCATTTCTTCTGTTTGCTTTAGCTACTCAACGTTCAAGAGCAAGTTTCAGAGTCTGTTCTGACATCCATTTTGGTCTTTTCTTTCTTTCCTGTCTTTTTAATGACATCTTAATTCTTCAAGTATGATGTCATTCCACAACTCATCTGGTCTTTGGTCATTAGTGTTCAATGCGTCAAATCTATTCTTGAGACGGTCTCTAAATTCGGGTGGGACATATTCAAGGTTGTACTTTGGCACTCGTGGACTTGTACTAATTTTCTTCCACTTCAACTTGAATTCACATATGAGCAATTGATGGTCTGTTCCACATTTGGCCACTGGCCTTGTTCTGACTGATGATATCGAGCTTTTCCATCATTTCTTTTCAAAGATGTAGTCAATTTGATTCCTGTGTATTTCATTTGGTGAGGTCCCTGTGTACAGTCGCTGTTTATGTTGTCGAAAAAAGGTATTTGCAATGAACAAGTCGTTGGTCTTATAAAATTCTATCATGACATCTCCAGCATCATTTCTATCACCAAGGCCATATTTTCCTACTACCGGTCCTTCCTCTTCATTTCCAACTTTTTCATTCCAATCACCAGTAATTATCAATGCATCCTGATTAACGTTTTATCAATTTCAGACTTCAGAAGTTGGTAAAAATCTTCAGTTTCTTCATCTTTGGCCTTAGTGGTTGGTGCATAAATTTGAATAATAGTCATATTAACTGGTCATCCTTGTAGGCGTATGGATGTTATCCTATCACTGACAGTGTTATACTTCAAGATAGATCTTGAAATATTCTTTTTGAAGATGAATGCAATGTCATTCCTCTTCAATTTTTCATTCCCAGCATCATAGACCATAAGATTATCTGATTCAAAATTCAACTCACTACTGCCTAGGATATCGACATTTATGCATTCCATTTCCAATTTTGACCATTTCCAATTTTCTTAGATTCATACTCCGTACCTTTCACATTCCTATTATTAATGGATGTTTGAAGCTGTTTCTTCTCTTTTTGAGTTGTGCCACATCAGCAAATGAAGGTCCCAAAAGCTTGACTCCTCCATGTAATTAAAGTTGACTCTACTTTAAGGAGGCAGCTCTTCCTCAGTTGTCTTTTGAGTTACATCCAACCTGAGGGGCTCATCTTCTGGCACTATATCAGACAATGGTCTGCTACTATTCATGAGAGTTTCACAGGCTAATTTTTTTCAGAAGTAGATTGCCAGGTCCTTCTTCTTAGTTTGTCTTAGTCTGGAAGCTCCAGTGAAACCTGTCCACCATGGGTGACCCTGCTGGTATTTGAATACCAGTGGTTTAGCTTCCAGCATCACAGCAACTGGAAAGCCCCCACAATATGTCAAACTGACAGACACGTGGGGGATGTGTATATATATATATATGCATATATATGTATATGTGTGTATATATATATATAAGTACATCATGACAAATTGGGTTTTAACATTTGAAAGATAATCAATGAAATTCACCACACCATGATATTAAAACTAAAAAATTATTTAATTGCATTAAAGAAGAAAAAGCATTTGACAAAGTTTAACAAACATCGTGATAAAAATGCTCTGCAAGATAGAATAGAAGAAACCTCCTTTAATTGAAGAAGGACATCTATGGAAAAGCCTGCAGCTAACATCATATTTAAGAGTTAAAGACTTGAAGCTTTCTGCTTAGACACAAAGAAGGTATATGAATGACAAATTAGTAAATGGAAAAAATAATCTACCTCATTAATCACTGACGTTGTTGTTGTTAGGTGCCCTTAAGTTTGTTCCGACTCATAGCTACCCTATGTACAACAGAATGAAAGGTTGCCTGGTCCTGTACCATCCTCACAACTGGTGCTATGTTTTAGCCCCTTGTTGTAGCCACTGTGTCAATCCATCTCGTTTAGGATTCTGCTCTTTTTTGCTGATCCTATACTTTGCCAAGCATGATGTCTTTCTCCAGGGACTGGTCCCTCCTAATAACATGTCCAAAGTACAAAGTCTCATCATCCTTGCTTCTAATGTGCGTTCTGGCTGTACTCCTTCCAAGACAGACTCTTTCATGCTTCTGGCAGTCCATGGTATATTCAGTATTTTTCACCAACACCATAATTCAAAGGCATCAATTCTTCTTTGATCTTCCTTATTTATTGTCCAGCTTTTGCAAGCATATGAGGTGATTAAAAGTACCAGGGCTTGGGTCTGGCACACCTTAGTCCTCAAAGCAACATCTTTGCTTTTTAACACTTGAAAGAGGTATTTTGCATCAGATTTGCCCAATGCAATACGTCATTTAATTTCTTTTCTTTTCTTTTTTTTTTTTTTTTTTGGAGTCATCTTTTTGGTTATTCAATTCTATCATAACTGATCAGAAAACATGGTCCAAATAACACTGTTTCTTTGATATTTATTGATGCATTATTATGGCCAGTTTGCAAGCAATTTTCATAAATGTTCAGTTTTGGATGCAGTGTTCTGTATGTGCCCATTAGACACTCCATCGTGCTTGGTGTGATCTGAGTGGGTGGATTAGTGTCTGAGGGCTGCCATAACAAAATACCACAGACTGAGTAGTGTCTTATAACCCATTGTCATAGAGTCCATTCTGACTCATAGCGACCCTACAGGACACAGTAGAACTGCCTCCTAGGGTTTCCAAGGAGCACCTGGTGGATTTAAACTGCCAACCTTTTGGTTAGCAGCCACATGCTTAACCACTGTGCCACCAGGGCCCCAGTGTCTTACAAGAACATAAATTTATTGTTTCACAGTTCTGGGGGCTAGTGGTCTGAATGCAGGGCGTTGGCAGGACAATATTCTCTTCTAAAGCTCTAGGAGAAGCTCCTTCTTTGTCTCTCCCAACTTTTGGTAGCCCCAGGCATTCCTTGGCTTTCAGCTGCAGCATAACTCCATCTCTGTCTCTGTTGTCACGTGATGATCTTCCCTCTGTCTCTGTGTCTCTTCTCTTTTATAAGGATGCCATTCAGATGGAATTAGGAACTAGTTTGCTCCAGTATGGCTCTATGTTAACATCTTCACAGACCCTATTTCCAAACATGGTCATGTTCACAGGTACAGTGGTTAGGACTTCAGCATATATTTTGGCAGTGGGGGTGGTGGTGGTCCATACTTCAGTCCATAACAGTTGATAATGCATGGGTTGTCTGCAGTCTCCTCTACAGGCTCCAGATCCATGTGGAGCTTCCCAGTCCTGGAAGTGGCTGCTTGCCCTGGCCTTCCCTTCTCCGATAGTTTAGACCTGCAGCCAACTTTGGTGTCAACTCCCTCTCCTACGGCCTTGAGAATCCTTTTTTTTTTTTTTTTAAACTGTGCTTTAACTGAAAGTTTACAGCTTAAGTTAATTCCTCATACAAAAACTTATACACATATTGTTTTGTGACATTAGTTGCAATCCCCACAATGTGGCAGCACACTCCCCCTTTCTACCTCGGGTTCCTTGTGTCCATTCAGCCAGTTCCTGTCCCTTTCTGCCTTCTCATTCTGCCTCCAGACAGGAGCTGCCCTTTTGGTCTTATAAATCTGCTTGAACTAAGAAGCGCACTCCTCATGTGTTTTATTTTTTGTTTCACAGTCCTGTCTAATCTTTGCCTGAAGAGTGGGTTTCAGGAATGGTTTCAGTTCTGGGTTAACAGTGCGTCTGGGGGTTCACAGTTTCAGGGATTCCTCCAGTCTCTGTCAGACCATTAAGTCTGGTCTTTTTAAGTGGATTTGAGTTCTGCTCCACACTTTGCTCCTGCTCCGTCCTGGACTCTCTGTTTTGTTCCCTCTCAGGGCTGATATTTGTGGTAGCTGGGCACCACCTACTTCTGGTCCTAGGCTAGTGGAGTGTCTGGTTTATGTGGTCCTTTAGTCTCTTGGGTTAATATTTTCCTTGTGCCTTTGGTTTTCTTCATTCTCTTTTGCTCCGAGTGGGATGGAGCAGCATTTTGGATGGCCACTTGCAAGCTGTCCTTGATTTCGTGATTGCTGCTTCCATGGGCATTAATTGTGGATCCAAGTAAAATGAAATCCTTGACAACTTCAATCTTTTCTGTACTTATCATGATGTTGCTTATTGGTCCAGTTGTGATTTTTATTTTCTTTATGTTGAGGTTAATCCATGCTGAAGGCTGTAGTAGTTTATCTTCATCAGTAAATGCTTCAAGTCCTCTTCACTTGTACTTTAGATGAAGGTTTACAGAACAAATAGTTTCTTATTAAACTGTTAGTACACATAATGTTTTATGACAATGGTTAACAAACCCACGACATGTCAACACTGCCCCTTCTCGACCTTGGGTTCCCTGTTACCAGCTTTCCTGTCCCCTCCTGCCTTCTAGTCCTTGTCCCATTAGTCTTGTTTTGTTTTATGTGGCTGACTAATCTTTGGCTGAATGGCGAACCTTGGGAGTAACTTCATTACTGAGCTAAAAGGGTGTCTGGGGGCCATACTCTTGGAGTGTCTCCAGTCTCTGTCAGGCCAGTGAGTCTGGTCTTTTTTTGTGAGTTAGAATTTTGTTCCACATTTTTCTCCAGCTCTGTCCAGGACCCTCTGTTGTGATCCCTGTCAGAGCAGTCAGTGGTGGCAGCCGGGCACCTCTAGTTGTACTGAACTCAGTCTGGTGGAGGCCGTGGTAGTTCTGGTCCATTAGGGCCTAATCTTCCCCTTGTATCTTGTTTTCTTCAGTCTCTGTCAGAGGAATCTTGGCTGAAACATTAGTCAGTAGGAAAATACAAATTAAAACCAAAATGAGATAGCATTGTCCATCTACTAGAATGGCTACAAAAAAAATAAAAAACCCTGACAATTCCAAGTGTTGGTGAAAACATGGAGCAAGTGGATCACTCATGCACTGCTGTTGGGAATATAAAATGGTACACCTCCATTGAAAATGTTTTCATAGCTTCTCATAGAGTTAAGCATTCACCTGTTGCAAAGCCTGGAAATTCTACTCCTTGATATTTACCACAAATAAATGAAAACTTAAGTTCAGATAAATGTTCATAGCAGTTTTGGTTACAGTAGCCAACCTGAGAACTCAAGTGTTCATCAATCAGCAATGGATGAGCAAACTGTGGTATATTTATATAATAGAATATCACTCAACAATAAAAAGGAATGAACTACTGTTTCACAGAGAAAGTGGATCAATCACAAACAAAACGCAGACGCAGAAAATACTTACTGTATGATTCCATTGCCTGAAATTCTAAGAAAGGCAAAACTGCAATGACTTGAAGCTTTTAAGTGGTTTTCAGGGGCCAGTGGTGAAGCGAGGGACTTGACTACTGTTTGGAATAATAGAAATGTTCTGTACTCCTGTAGACGCTACATCATGCCTATGGTGATCGCCACATTACTGTACGTGTTTGTCAAACCTCATCTAATTGTACACTTAAGATTGCTAAATTTCTTGTATATGTTTTCTGTATCCAAGAGTTAAATATAAATAAATAAAAAGCAATTTGCTGAGAGTGAGAGTAAATCCAATTTGAAAGGAAATCAGCCATCCAGGTAGAACAAAGATGTTGTAGTTGTTGTCAGCTGTTGTCAAGTCGATTCCAACTCACGGCAGCGCCATGAGTGCAGAGTAGAACTGCTCTGTGGGGTTTTCAAGGCTTTCAGAAGCAGACATCTTCTGAGGTGTCTCTGGGTGGATTTAAACCTCCAACCTTTCAGCTACTAGTCAAGCACTTAACTGTTTGCACCATCAGGGGCTCCTAGGATAGTGGGTATATAACTGAGGATAAGAATAAAGGGGAACTGAAATGCCATCCCTGGAGAAAGATGGTGGGTTCTGACATAAAGAACAGAAGTGGCACTAAAGCATGTTACAGTAATAAAGCGAGGTCCAACTGTCCACGTTGGAGAACTCCATCTCTAAGAATGGTGACGCACAGATTTTCAGCTCCTGGGTCTTTAAACCAGGCTGGTCTCAATACAACACTGTCTGTGGTTTAATGATCAATGGGCTGGCCTTTGCTCTAATCCTTGTCTAGAGGTGGGCTCCTGCTTCTACTCTTGGATTCAACCATGGACTTAAAACCCTGTACTAGTCTCCTTTAAATTTTGCATATCATCTTATCTGACTTGATTTGGAAAAATTTCATTATATTTATACTCCATTTTGTTTTACTGTTCCCATTTGTAGGAGTCAGGTAGTTTCTGATAATTTTATCACTACTCTCTTCTCTCTCCAGGGATTCTTACTAAAAGCCAAGTGAACAGAAGTAGCAATAGCCAATGAGAAACAAAGTAACACTTCATCAGCAATGTTTGATATGTATGGAATTTGTACTGTGAGCCAGGTACTGTCCTAGGCTTTTAAAATCCACCTGAACCTCACAATCACCCTATGAAATAGATACGATTGTTATTGCCACCTTGTAGGCTAAGAAACTAAAAGCAAAATCAAGTAATTTGCCCAAAGTTACACAGCTAGTAAGTGGCAGTTCCAGAATCCAAACCTGGGTGGCCTAGCTCCAGAACCTGCTAAATTACCAACAAGAACCTACTAACCTCAATGTCAAGCTTTCCTAAAACCAAGATTTCAGAGTGCAGCTTAGAAGACGTAAGTGAGGCTTTCTGGTATATTCTCATCTGAATCTAAACCACTTGCACCTGAAAAAGCATACTTGATTCAGACTTTTCCAAACAATATCAGGGACTATGAAGCAGAAGTTTAATGCAAATAGGACAACCAGTTCTTACAAAGGTAGGATCTTCTATCTTCTAAACGTACAGCAAGGTGAAGTGAAAGAAAGCAAGAGAGGCTGGCTGGGCTAGCTCACAGAGTGCAGTCATGCCAAGCTGTTCCATTGTAAAGAGGACAGGAGGGCAAGAGAGCCCTGGAGTAGGCACAAACTCATAACACATGGTCTTCACCCACTCATAAAACATGGTGCCAAATGTTCAGCTATCAGCCAATCAAGATAGATAAAGGGGGGGGGGGCAAGATGGCGCTCTAGGCAGAAACACCACGCCGTCCCTCCACAGCAAAGATCCGAAAAACTAAGCCTAACAGAGAATCAACAATCCTGAAACCCTAGAACACCAAATGAAGAGATAAAGAACTCAGCCAAACACCAAACGGAGTGAGAATACTAAAAGAGAATGGAGAGCGAGGAGAGACTCAGGCAGAGATTCCTTACCAGCTAAGGCAGCGCGGATCCACCATCTTGGATTCCTATCGGAGACCAGCAAACGGGAGAGCAGCCTTGCAGAGCATCTGGTCGAGACGGACCGGTAAACTGCGGTGCGCGCTCTCCCACGACCCACCCCTCTCCACCTCAGCTGGGGATCCCCTGCTTTCCGTGGCCAGGGTCCCTGAGCTGGGGGGTGCTGGTGCTTGGATTCCGCGCGCCTGGGCTGGCGGCTTTCTGGGAGCCGTTTGCTGGCAGCTAGCGAAACTTTCTCTGCCGCCTCCCCCTCCTTTTGCCTGGGTGCCTGGTTCCGAGTGCCGTCTCTGCTCTCTCCTGCGGGGCTGTAGGGCTGCGTGCGGGCGTGTGGCTGTTTCTAGGTCTGGGCTCCCGCGTGGGTGGGATCCCGGGGCCTTTGTTCGTTCGCCCCTCTGCTTTCCGTGGCCGGAGTCCCTGAGCTGGGGGGCGCCGGTGCTTGGATTCAGTGCGCCCGGGCAGGGGGCTTTCTGGGAGCCGTTTGCCGGCCGCTAGCGAGCCTTTTTCTGCCGCCTCCCCCTCCTTTTGCCTGGGTGCCTGGTTCCGAGTGCCGTCTCTGCTCTCTCCTGCGGGGCTGTAGGGCTGCGTGCGGGCGTGTGGCTGTTTCCAGGTCTGGGCTCCCGCACAGGTGGGATCCTGGAGCCTTTGTTCGTTGGCCCCTCTGCTTCCCGTGGCCACGGTCACTTAACCCCGAGACTACCGGCTTCTTGGAATTCGCGCCCCTGAGTGGGGGCTCTCTGGGTCCCATTTGTAGGCACTGACTGCTGGTGTTGCCCTTTTTTTTTTTTTTTTCTCTCAATTTTTTTTCCTTTTTTGATTAGTTTTGTCATCTTTTACCTCTTTTTCCCTTTTGTCTTTCTTCATTGCTTAATTTCTTGTCTCTCTATCTCTTCCTTCTCTTTCTGATCCCTGAATTCCAGGCGATGTATGCCTCTGTACACTCTGGCCAGGCTGAGATGTGAAAATTGAGACCGACTCCCCCAGACCTCATAGCTGCATCGGTGGGATCCCTGGGAACTTTGCAGTTCTTTAACTTTTCTGATTTTTATTTGGTCATTCTTTCCTTTTCTTTCTCTTCCCCCTTCTGGTTTCCTCCATCCCATAGTCTCTCATCTGTACATTCCAACGACAAACTCCCCAAGCATTCTTTTATGTTTGTACGCTTTTTGCTCCTCCTCCTCTCTCCTCTCTCCCATATCCAGCTTAGCTTCACACATAACCATCTTCCCGCTGCACCCTACCTACCTGCACCGTGCACTAGACATCACATCACCAAGCGGTGCAGGCACGCCCTATTGGAACCTGCCCAGCACTGACTACCGACCATCCTGGTGGCTGCGGTGAGTGCCACAAGCAACCCATCCCAGTGGCACCTCCTCAACTAGATCTGCCCAGCTGTACCACAAGAACGAAAAAAAAAAAAAAATCTACAATCGATAAACGAGAGATATATCTACTGAATGCCCCGAAAACAGCAAACAATATCAAAACATTTACAAAAACAAGACAAGATGGCTCCAATAGGCGTCCAAATTAAAACACCAGATAACTCTCCTGTGGAAGAAAATGCACTAGAAGTACCTGATACGGAACTCAAATCACTAATACTCGGAATTTTCCAAGAACTGAGGCAAAAAGCAGACAAACATGAGGAAAAAATAGACAAATTTATGGAAAATACAGACAAAAAATTGGAAGAATTCAGGAAGATGATGCAAGAACAAAATGCCAAAATAAATTCACAACTCGAAATTATACAAAAACAACAATTAGACATCCAAAAGATAAACAACAAGATTTCAGAAATGGACGGTGTAATAGAAGGGCTGAGAAGTAGATTTGAAACCATGGAAGACAGGATCAGTGGAACTGAAGACAAACACTTGGATACAACTCTGTTTCAGGAAAACTCAGAAAAAAGAACAAAGAAAAATGAAGAGACCCTGAGAGTTATGTGGGACACAATTAAAAGCAAAAACTTACGAGTGATTGGCATACCAGAACAGGGGGAGAAAACAGAAAACACAGAGAGGATCATTGAGGAACTGCTGACAGAAAACTTTCCCAATATCATGAAAGATGAAAAGCTGGTCATCCAAGAAGCTCAACGAACCCCATATAGAAGAGACCCCAAAAGAAAATCACCAAGACATATCATATTCACACTCGCTAAAACTAAAGACAAACAAAGAATCCTGAGAGCAGCTCGTGAAAAACAAGAAGTCACATACAGAGGAGAAACAATAAGACTAAGCTCAGATTATTCAGCAGAAACCATGCAGGCAAGAAGGCAATGGGATGACATATATAAAATCTTGAAAGAAAAAAATTGTCAGCCAAGAATAATATATCCTGCAAAACTCTCATTCAGATTTGATGGTGAAATTAGGTCATTTCCAGATAAAGAGAAACTAAAGGAATATGCAAAAGTCAAACCAAACTTACAAGAATTATTAAAGGGAGTTCTTCGATCTGAGGACAAACAGCTTCAGCCCTCAGGCAGGACCTAGGACCTAGGACGCAGGTTCACATGAACCAGATACCATTCTAGGAACTGAACTACAGACGACTTTCCAAAAACAAAAGATATACAACAGGGAATCAGAGAAATCAATCAAAGGATGACAACAACATCAAAACAATGAAAGAGGGAACAAACGGCATAGGTATAGAACCTTCTAAAGGAGAAGAAGGCAAGGCGATACCAAGTAACGGTAGACTGCTTCAAAATTATAAAGATAAGGGTAAAATTCATGGTAACCACAAAAAAAGTTAACAAACCAACTCATAAAAATAAAGACGAAAAACATAAAGTCTCAACAAAAACAAAACCTACAAAAACAAAAGAAATGAACACAAAATCCACAAACAAAAGGAACTCAGCACAAGAGAGTAAGAAGAACAAAGAAAACTTCAGCATCACAAAAAAAAGCACTACAAAATGACAGCAACAAACTCACATCTATCAATAATTACACTGAACGTAAATGGACTCAATGCACCCATAAAGCGACGGAGAGTGGCAGAATGGATAAGAAAACAGGATCCATCTATTTGCTGTCTACAAGAGACACATCTTAGAAACAAAGATGTGAATTTATTAAAAATCAAAGGATGGAAAAAAATATATCAAGCTAACAACTATCAAAAAAGAGCAGGAGTGGCAATTCTAATCTCAGATAAAATAGACTTTAAAACAAAATCTACCATAAAAGACAAAGAAGGACACTATATAATGATTAAGGGGATGATCCATCATGAAGACATAACCATAATAAATATCTATGCACCCAATGACAGGGCTCCAAAATACATAAAAATAACTCTAACAGCACTGAAAAGAGAAATTGACAGTTGCACAATAATAGTAGGAGACTTCAACACACCACTCTCAGTAAAGGACAGAACAACTAAAAAAAACTCAGCAAAGATACAGAAGACCTAAAGGACACAATCAGCCAACTGGACCTCACAGACATATATAGAACAATCCATCCAACCGCTGCAAATTACACATTCTTTTCCAATGCACATGGAACGTTCTCCAGAATAGACCACATCTTAGGCCACAGAGCAATCCTCAACAAGATCCAAAATGCTGAGATAATTCACAGTATCTTCTCTGACCACAATGCCATCAAGGTAGAAATTAACACTAGAAAGAGCAAGGAAAAAAAATCAAACACATGGAAACTGAATAACACCCTGCTTACACATCAATGGGTAATAGAAGAAATCAGAGATGGAATTAAAAAATTCCTAGAATCAAATGAAAATGAAAACACATCATACCAAAACCTTTGGGACACAGCAAAGGCTGTCCTCAGAGGACAATTTATAGCAATAGATGCACATATCAAAAAAGAAGGAAGGGACAAAATCAAAACATTAACTACAGAACTCAAACAAATAGAAAGAGAACAACAAAAAAAGCCTACAACCACCGGAAGAAACGAAATAGTAAAGATCCGAGCAGAAATCAATGAAATAGAGAACAGAAAAACAATAGAAAGAATCAACAAAACCAAAAGTTGGTTCTTTGAAAGAATCAACAAAATCGACAAACCACTGGCCAGACTGACAAAAGAAAAATAGCAGAGGGCACAAATAACCCAAATAAGAAATGAAATGGGGGACATTACAACAGACCCAACTGAAATAAAAAGGATTATAACAGAATATTATGAAAAACTATATTCCAACAAATTTGAAAACCTAGAGGAAATGGATAAATTTCTAGAAACATACGGCCTACCCAAACTACAACAAAGTGATATTGAAAATCTGAACAGACCCATAACAAGAGAAGAGATTGAAAAGGTAATAAAAAAACTCCCAACCAAAAAAAGCCCTGGCCCAGATGGCTTCACTGGAGAATTCTACAAAACATTTACAGAAGAGCTCGTACCAGTTCTACTCAAGTTACTTCAGAGCATAGAAGAGGAAGCAACACTTCCAAATTCATTCTATGAAGCCAGCATAACGCTGATACCAAAACCAGGCAAAGACATCACAAAAAAAGAAAATTACAGACCAATATCTCTCATGAATATAGATGCAAAAATTCTGAACAAAATTCTAGCCAATAGAATTCAGTATCATATCAAAAAAATAATACAGCACGACCAAGTAGGATTCATACCAGGTATGCAAGGATGGTTTAACATTAGAAAATCCATCAACGTAATCCACCACATAAATAAAAGGAAAGAAAAAAATCACATGATTATCTCAATTGATGCAGAAAAGGCATTTGACAAAGTCCAACACCCATTCCTGATAAAAGCTCTCAATAAAATAGGTATAGAAGGGAAATTTCTCAACATAATAAAGGGCATCTATGCAAAACCAACAGCCAACATCATTCTTAATGGAGAAAAGCTGAAAACATTCCCCCTGAAAACAGGAACAAGACAAGGATGCCCTTTATCACCACTCCTATTTAACATTGTGCTGGAAGTTCTAGCTAGCGCAGTAAGGCAAGAAAAAGAAATAAAGGGCATCCAAATTGGTAATGAAGAAGTTAAACTCTCCCTGTTTGCAGATGATATGATACTATACATAGAAAACCCTAAAGACTCCACGAGAAATTTACTGGAAGTAATAGAAAGATTCAGCAGAGTAGCAGGATACAAGATAAACATTCAAAAATCAGTTGGATTCCTATACACCGGTAAAGAGAACGATGAAAAGGAGATCAGGAAATCAATACCATTTTCAATAGCCCCTAAAAAGATAAAATGCTTAGGCATAAATCTGACCAGGAATATAAAAGACCTATACAAAGAAAACTACAAAACACTGCTGCATGAAACCCAAAGGGATCTACATAAATGGAAAAACATACCATGCTCATGGATAGGCAGACTCAACATTGTGAAAATGGCAATTCTACCTAAAGCAATCTACAAATACAATGCAATTCCGATACAAATACCAACAACATTCTTCAAAGAGATGGAAAAACTAATTATTAACTTTATATGGAAAGGGAAGAAACCCCGAATAAGTAAAGCACTACTGAAGAAGAAGAATAAAGTTGGAGGACTCACACTACCTGACTTGAGAACCTACTATACAGCTACAGTACTCAAAACAGCCTGGTACTGGTACAACAACAGAGACATTGACCAATGGAACAGAATTGAGAACTCAGATGTAAATCCATCCACCTACGGTCACCTGATTTTTGACAAGGGCCCAAAATACATCAAATGGGGAAAAGACAGTCTTTTTAACAAAGGGTGCTGGCAAAACTGGATATCCATTTGTAGAAAAATGAAACAGGACCCATACCTCACACCATATACAAAAACTACTTCAAAATGGATCAAAGACCTGAATATAAAGCCTCAAACTATAAAATTCATAGAAGAAAAAATAGGACCAACACTTCAGACCTTAATACATGGCATTAACAGGATACAAACCATAAACATCAACACAAAAAACCCAACAGATAAACTAGATAATTGGGATCTTCTAAAAATCAAACATCTATGCTCTTCAAAAGATTTCACCAAAAGAGTTAAAAGAGAACCTACAGACTGGGAAAAAATTTTTGGACAGTACAAGTCAGACAAAGGTCTAATCTCCATAATCTACAAGAAAATCCAACACCTCTACAACAAAAAGACAACCAATCCTATCAAAAAATGGGCAAAGGAAATGAACAGACACTTCACCAAGGAAGACACTCAAATGGCCAACAGACACATGAGGAAATGCTCGCGATCACTAGCCATTAGAGAAATGCAAATTAAAACCACAATGAGATACCATCTCACCCCGGCATTACTGGCACGAATCAAAAACACTGGAAATAACAAATGTTGGAGGGGCTGCGGGGAGACGGGAACTCTAATACACTGCTGGTGGGAATGCAAAATGATACAGCCATTTTGGAAAATGATATGGCGTTTCCTCAGAAAGCTAGAAATAGACGTACCATTCGATCCAGCAATCCCACTCCTAGGAATATATCCTAGAGAAATAAGAGTCATCACTCGAATAGACATATGCACACCTATGTTCATGGCAGCATTATTCACAATAGCAAAACGATGGAAACAACCTCGATGTCCATCAACAGATGAATGGATACACAAACTATGGTACATACACACAATGGAGTACTATGCAACGAGAAAGAACAATGAATCGGTGAACCATCTCATAACATGGATGAAACTGGAGGACATCATGATGAGTGAAATAAGTCAATCACAAAAGGACAAATATTGTATGAGACCTCTATTGTAAAAACCCATGAAAAAATTCACATGCAAAATGTAACAATCCTTGTTGGTTACCAGGGATGGGGGGGGGGGGGAATACTAAATAGGTAATAGGTAAGTGGTAACTTGGGTGAGAGTTGAGATAGTACATAGTACAGGGGAAACTAACACAACCTGCACAAGGAAAGGTCATGGAGGCCCTATAGACACATCCAAACCCCCCGAGGGACTGAGTTGTTGGACGGAGGGCTCTGGGGACCATGATCTCGGGGAACATCTAGCTCAATTGGCATGACACTACTTATAAAGATAATGCTCTACATTCTACCTTGGTGAGTAGTGTCTGGGGTCTTAAAAGCCTATGAGCGGCCATCTAAGATACTCCACTGATCTCATCCCTTCGGGAACAAGGGAGAATGAAGAGAACAGGATACAAGGAAAAGATTAGTCCGAAGGACTAATGGTCCACAGCTACCAAGGCCTCCACGGGACTGAGCCCAGTACAGCTGGATGGTGCCCGGCTACCACCAATGACTCCTCTGACCAGGATCATAACAGAGGGTTCTGGGCAGAGCTGGAGTAGGATGTAGAGCATAATTTTAACTCCCAAAAAAAAAAAAAAAAAAAAAAGAAGACCAGATATACTGGCCTAAAGAATACTAGAGAAACCTCGAGAGTGTGGCCCCCAGACACCCTTTCAGCTCAGAGGGGAAGTTACCTTCAAGGTTCGATGTTAAGCCTGGGAATGGACACCCCAGTAAAACTAAATGGGACTAACGAGGTACAGGAGTCCGGTGACAAGGGCCAGAAGGCAGAGGGAGAGTAGGAAACTGATGATAAGGAACACAAATTGAATAAGGACACTGTCGATGTATTGTGAGATTGTTGACCACTGCTATAGGGCAACATTTGTAGTAACTATTAAATGGGAGGCTGTTTTGTCCTGTAAGCCTTCATCTTGGGCGAGAATGGCAGCACAATTGGAAGAGCATAGTCAATATCACTTAAATGTGTAAGTAAAAAGTTTTGAAATGGTGTTTAAATAAAATAAAAATAAATAAATAAATAAATAAATAAATAAACAAATGAGACTAAAGAGGTACAATAGTCCACTGACAAGGTCCAGAAGACAGAAGGGGACAAGGAAGCCCCCTGGTGATAGGGAACACAAGGTGGAGTAAGGATATTCTTGATGTGCTGTGAGATTGTTAACCATTGTCATAGGGCAACATGTGTAGTAACTGTTAAATGAAAAACTATTTTGTTCTGTAAGCCTTCATCTTAAGTAAGAATAACAGCACAGTTGGAAGAGCGTAGTCAATGTCACTGAACTGTGAATGTAGAAATTTTTGAAACGGTGTATCTTTGGCCATCTGTAATTTTCATCAAAAAAAAAAGGTTGAGAATTTAGAGGCTTAATATGTTGTGTGGTTGTTAACCAATGTCATAGAACAACATGTGTACTACTATTTCATGAGAAACTATTTGCTCTGTAAGCTTTCACCTGAAGTACAATAAAAAAAAAAAAAAAAAAGATAGATAAAGAGGAGCTAATGACCGGTTTGAAAACATGGGTAGAAGAACCTTCCCAGCACTGAACTAGGATTAGTCTCTGGTAGCAAAAATGATTCATCATTGAGTAGTCTTAATGGAAATGTCATGTCTTATAAGGTAGAGAAATAATAAAATAGCCAGTTGCTAGGGATTGAATTACGTTCTCCAAAAAGATATGAAGTCTTAACCCGTCTGTACCTGTGAATGTGACCTTGTTTGGAAATACGTTCTTTCTTTGAGGACATTATCAGTTAAGAAGTCATCCTGGAGTAAGGTGGGTCCTAATCCCATCTGAGTGGAGTGATGGGGAGGTAGGCAGACTCCATGTGGAGATACATCTACAAGCCAAGAAATACCTAGAAGCACTCAGGACTACCAGAAGCTGGAGGAGACAAGGAAGGATCTTCCACTGGAGCAGACAGAGAGAGCCTGGTTCTGCCGACGCCTTGAATTTGGACTTCTGGCCTCCAGAGCTGTGAGACAGTACATTTCTGTTCTTTAAAGACACCCAGTTCGTGGTATTTTGTTATGGCAGCCCTGGGAAGCTAAGACACTGATGTATACTTACTTCTCAACAGCAATAGGAAAGAGGTGTGAAGTGAAAATCACAGGTACTTCAACAGAATTAAGACCATATCATCACCAAGTTGATCATATCAAAAGAGTTTTTATCAGCTACTTCCCATACTTGAAAAACTGAGCTGTGATGGGGGCCATCTGTCTGCTGAGATAGCTTAATATCACATTGACTGGGGTTAGGGGCACTGCCAGAATACATAACACCCCCATCCAGCCTGCATTCAACTAAAGACCCTAGGGCTTTTGTCTCCATTTGTTTTGTTGTGTTTAGTATGTGGTACAACTAAGCCATGCCTTCTGGTAATAACATAAGACACTGGAATGGAAGCATACCAACAATGTCAGGCAGGCAATACCCTTGTCAACCAGCTAACGACCCCTACAGAAGTTTCTCAGGAGGATCCAGCTATTAAAAACTACTCTGTCCCTGGTGTATCCCTCTTAGCTTGTCAAACTGTATATTGATCTGATAAATGAAGAAAAAGATCATCTGTACTAATTCAACAGGAGGGTTGCTTCTTAAATTTTTACTAAAGTGTAGTCCAAATGCTTTTCTAAAAATAAAATTCTACTATATTTAATCTCAGTGTTCAAAGTTATATGGAACCACATACATCGTAAAGTTGATCAGGTCAATGAGCTATAATAGATTTAATTTTCCATTCCATTAATTCTTCATCTCTAGACGGAGTCCTGTTTTGCTCTTCAGAAGCTGTGTATTGGTTGGATTCACCAACTTGTGTCTTCCCAGTGATGCACTCAGAAGGGGCACTGGGAAATTCCAACTTTGCAAGTAGCACCAGGAAAGCTTATTCACAGTGGAGATGAAGGTACTGCTCTTACGTGTTTTTTCTCAAGCCACACAAAGACTTGGACACATATGTGCATGAGTACAGATGTGATCATATTGCTTAGAAAATTTCTCATTTTATGAGTTAGAAATATATAATCTAATTCCATCTTTCTAAAACCCTAGTAATTAAAAGTACATATTCTTACGTGATGAGCTTCTTGTACATGGCTGTAAACCTCACACTATTTCAAAACGTATAGATAGAAAGTGTATTTCTTTCTTTCTTACTCCCTTGCTTTTGTATTAGTATTATATCAAAGGGGTTCAAGAGTGATCGTGCTAATCAAAAGTTAAAAGAAGACTTCAAAGCAACCTCATGCACAATGGAATGAGATGTTGCCCGGGCCTGCACCATATTCCTATGACTGAGTTGCGACCGTTGTGATCCATAAGGTTTTCATTGGCCGATTTTCAGAAGTAGGTCACTGAACCTTTCTTCCTAGTCTGTCTTATCTGGAAGCTCCCTGAAACTTTTCAGCATCATAGCAACATTCAAGCCTCCACTGACAGACGGATGGTGGCTACTCATAAGGTGCTCGACTGGGAAACGAATCGGGGTGTCCCACGTGGAAAGCGGGAATTCTATCACTGAACCACCACTGTCACCATGGTGGGATCTGTAGGCAGCATTAATTCTTCTCTATGGCACAACATGTTGGTAACTATTGAGGCTATATTTAAACATGTTTGGAGCCCTTGATATTCGGCTTAAGGGAAGACCACTGTTGCTCACCCTCCTATCATTCTTAATAAAAGAAGGAAACTCTTAAAAGTTAGGACAAGAAATTGGAACAGGTGCAGGCAGCTGGCTTGAGAGCTGAGCGGAAGAAAGAAAAGGGGGAAGAAGCCAGAAGGACTGTCTGGATCCCCAGACTGAGCAAAGGTCCTGCTCATTCGGTGCTTCAGGCTTTGGGGGAAGAGGAGCTTGGAGGAAGCAGGCCCTGGGAGCAGTCTGCTCAGCTTAGAGGTGGAGCATGGGTAGGAAGCACCTAAAATCCCAGAGCCTCTCCCTCCCAAGCCTTCCTGGCTCCTGCACTCGGGCTCACCAGTCTGACTCTCCCATGTCCATCACAGGCTTGGTTCTGACTACCACTCACCTCCTCCTAGGGGACGTTCCTGCAATGAGGAATGAAGCAGAATATTGGAAGTGACTTTGCATAAGAAGTTGTCATGGGCAGGATTTAAATGAGAAGAAGGAAGAGACTGAGCTTAGCAAGCAGATAGGGAAGTGCACTTTCAGCCCGGGGAGAGTGCAGGTAGCTGACGACAGAAGGGAAGCCCAATGGGAACAAAACAGAGGAGAAGGTGAGTCTCCATTAATAAACACACAACAGCATCGTTCCTCCAAAACGTTACTACTGTAAGGAAGTACACTTACATCACACACACAAATACATATACCCTAGTGGTGCTGCTGTCCCTGCTCGGTGCCGTGGAGTCGATTCCAACTCATGGCAACCCCATATGTTCAGAGAAGAACGTGACACATACACTAATGTACACACTAACACACACACTTAATACACGTGAGCACCTAAACATTTCTGTGTAATCATGAACATCAGGCACCGCCTGGAAGCAGGTGAAGTGACATCTGAAAGACGTCTCCAATTACATTTCAAAAGGATATGCATTATTAGAATGATGAAAATTAAGAACAAAGGGAGCCACGCTTGTCAGAATAACTCCACTTCCTCTCATTCATCTCGAACACACACGCTGTAGCCTCATAGGGCAAGCCCGGGAAATCAGGACTATAAACACGGCATCACTGGCAGCCCTTTCCATTTCAGCTCAGTGAGTGAGGAGTGGTAATGTCTCGATAAATAATGTTTAGCTTCAGTCTCTTTTACCTCCGTTCCAAACAGATGAGCAATTTGTGCAAAGCAACGTGGGCAATGCACTTGTACCTCTTCATCAGAAACATATAAAAATGAAATACACCATGATATTTATTACCATGTGTATTACAAATCACCCCAGTGATCCAACCCAAATGGCTCTTTTCTCTGTGGTGCCGACCTTCAGAAGTGATGATGTGAAGAGCTTGGACTTTATGACGGCTTAACTAGAAATGCATTGCAGCTGCTATATTAATATGTGGTTGCGGCTTAGCCATAAAGCCTGGATAGGAAAAGAAACTCTGAACCTTGTGCTCTGCTATAAACTTTAAATATGCAGAGATGATGTTCCTGAAAGCAGCAGGGGATGGCTGAGATAATGTTTACCTCTTCTAGCCTCAAGACTTCCTGTGATTCTACATTACATGTAGGTAGAATTAGTGACTGAAGGGCTTGTATCTTCACCCCAGCAAACCAGAATAGCTGGCTGAAGTGTACAGCTGTGCATGTTCACATGTGTGTGACGGGAAGTCCTGGAGTGGAGGTCCGTCTGTACAGTGACACGTGATGCCCCAAGCACAGATGCGTGCCGGTTCCATGTTAGATCAAAGAGTGTATTTCAGTTATCAAATGCTGAGTACTAAAAAGCCAGTGAGTGTTAAAACATTACTCTGGAAATATCAAATATATTTCTCCTCTGTGTTTTCAAAATATTTTCATATGCCTAAATTTTATGAGGAGTCCCTTGGTGGTGCACACAGTTAACGTGCTTGGCTGCTAACAAAAAGGTTGGAGGTTCAAGTCCACCCAGAGGCACCTTGGAAGAACGTTCTGGTGATCCACTTCTGGAAAATCAGCCATTGTAAACCCACTGGAGCACAGTTCTACTCTGACACACGTGGGGCCACCGTGAGTCAGAGTCAATTCAATGGTTATTGGTTTTTTAAAGTTCATGTTTACATTTTCAGTAGCTTATTTAACTCCTGCAAACAGTTTAGTCAGTGTTCCATTTAAGGTTGCCCTGACATATAAATGATGTCATGGTGCACACCAAGATAGTTTTTACAGAATCTGAAGTTAATTTGCAAATACCCTCCAACAGAGACGCCATTTGTTCTTTTCTGGTGAAGGTGGTGAGCATGAGAGGCAGTTTA
This sequence comes from Dugong dugon, assembly GCA_030035585.1. Taxonomy (NCBI): domain Eukaryota; kingdom Metazoa; phylum Chordata; class Mammalia; order Sirenia; family Dugongidae; genus Dugong; species Dugong dugon. The sequence goes on along the minus strand of CM057468.1, from coordinate 130,248,461 downwards.
TGCATAGGCTCCCAAACAGAGCCTGAGATTGGAGGGACTAACGTCTTTATCCATTTTAGCAGATGCGTGAGTTTTTGTAAATCGTTGGAACAGCAGGAGTGAGGAGGAAACAAGTTATGGTAGTATTTACATGATTGTCATAACGAATTCCTGAATGTTGGGTGTATAAATAGCCAGCTTTCGGTGTCTTACAGGATTAAAAATTAAAAGAGTAAGATAAATGTCATTAGCTTATCCTTGAAAGAAGTTTCAGCAACCAAGTGAGCAAAGCAGATCCAAGCTGTGGCTTTGGTTAGGGAAATGGTTTTCAGCAGTGTGAAATCCAGTTAACATCAAAACATGAATTGAGGGGGAAGGTAAAAGAGAAAATGATCTAATATTCGTATAAGTCACCTTCTATGTACTAGGCCTAAATGGTGACTATTTTAAACATATTATTTTAATTAATTTTTAAAAGATTTTTTAAAAAGATTTTATAATGTTAGCCTAGTTTTGTTGTTGTCTGTTGCCATGGAATTGTCTCTGACGCCTGACTACTGCATCAACAACAGAACGAAACGTTGCCCAGTGCTGCGCCATCTTCACCATCACTGGGAAGACAGGAACAGGGAGAGGAGACAGCCTTGGCATGTCCTCCCAGTGCTGCCGAAGGCTGGCTCCCACCATATGAGGTGGCCCTTCACCCACAAAGAATTCTCCCCAAGTAGTTCCCAGACCACCCATTAATCTTCTACAAGAGTGGACCACCATTAGGTAGCAGAACCTTTTCTATAAAGAAAAAGACAGATAGCATTAAAACTGCATAGTTATTATGAAATACTTCAGAAATGATTTTTTTAGAACATAACATCAAAGAAACAATCAGTCATAAAGCACACAGCACAGAGAAAAAAATGATTGACATTGTGTAGGATTGTTATCTTAGCCTTTCTCCCTTCCCAAGCGTCATTCTCAGATCATGATTTTTTTTCTTAATTTGTTCTGCCACTTCTAACAACACTTTCATTTTTTTAAAAATTTTTCCCATACAAAAATTTATACATACATTGTTATGTGACCCTAATTGCTCTTCCCATACTGTGACAGCACAGTCCTCCTTTCCACCCCCAATTCCCCATGTCCATTCAACCAGCTCCTAATCCTCTCTGCCTTCCCATCTCACCTCTGGACAGAAGCTGCCCATTTAGTCTCTTGTATCTACTTGAGCTAAGAGACACACTCCTCATGAGTATCACTTTATGTCCCACAGTCCAGTCCAATCCCTTTCTGAAGAGTTGGCCTTGGAAATCGTTTTAGTTCTGGGCTGGTAGAGAATCTGGGGGCCACACTTTCTGGGGTTCCTCCAGTCTCGGTCAGACCATTAAGTCTGGTCTTCTTACTAGAATTTGAGTTCTGCACCCCACCTTTCTCCTGCTCCTTCCAGTACTCTCTGCTGTGTTCCCTGTCAGGGCAGTCATTGGTGGTAGCTGGGCACCATCTAGTTCTTCTGGTCTCAGGCTGATGAAGTCTCTGGTTTATGTGACCCTTTCTGTCTCTTGGGCTAATATTTTCCTTGCAGCAACACTTTCATTTTAATCTCCATCTCTAACTGCATCTCTTCCTCTCTGTGTATTTATAGAACCAAGGGGATTATCTCCACTCTCCCCACTTTGAAGCTCAGCAGATGGGCTTATTTCCAAGCTGCACCTCTGCCCGGCTGTGCAAACTTTGGGCCAGTTATTTCCTCATCTGTAAAGTAGGCTCCACCACCATCTGCCAGTTTACTGCACTGTAGTGGCTTGTGTGTTGCTGTGATGCTGAAGGCTATGCCACTGGTATTTCAAATACCAGCAGGGTCACCCATGGTGGACAGGTTTCAACAGAGCTTCCAGACTAATACAGACTAGGAAAAAAGGCCTGGCAATCTACTTTCAAAAATCAGCCAATAAAAGCCCAGTGGATCACAACAGAATATTGTTTGATATGGTTCTGGAAGATGAGCCGCCCCCCAGGTTGGAAGGCACTCAAAATACACAGTCGCAGCAACAGTGGACTGGAGCATACCAACAATCATGAAGATGGTGCAGGACTGGGCAGCATCTTGTCTGTTCTGCACTGGATTTCCATGAGTTGGAGTTGACTTGACAGCAACAAACAACAACAACCTAGCAATAGACCGCATATACAAAATTTGAACTGAGACTGTTTGAGGGTCAGGGAGATTCTCTGAATCACATGAGGCAAAGATAAGGACCCATGTCTGAGCCCAGGATTTCATGAACACCACCCGGCAACAAGTACACAGTGGTCCCTAGAAACTTCATTAGAAGCGAGGATGGTGAGACGTCGTTGCACATACTTTGGACATGTTATTGAGAGGGACCAGTCCCTGCAGAAGGGCATCATCCTTGGTAAAGTAGAGTGTCAATGAAAAAGAGGAAGACCCTCAACCAGATGGATTGACATAGTGGCTGCAACCATGGGATCAAGCATAACAATGATTGTGAGGATGGTGCAGGACTGGGCAGTGTTTCGTTCTGTTGCACACAGGGTTGCTATGAGTCAGAATTGACTCAGCGGCACCTAACAACAACAACAGAAGTTCTGATTCACCCTGTGGTTCATCCCTGTGGTTTCCAGCCCTACCTGTACTTCACTGTACAATCACCTGGGGAGCTTTGAAAAATATCTGCTATCTGAACCCCACGAATGTGACCATAATATCTGGGGGCGGGATCCAAGTATTGGGTATGAATGTATAGTGATCGTTCCTCAAACGAGGCCAGTTAGCAGCAGAAGCATAGTGATAGTGGTAGTGATGGTGGTGGTGACCAGATGATGGAGATGTGGTGGAAAAGTGCTGTACTGGTCTGTATTAAGTGCTGTGTTAGGGAAGAGTATACTATAAACTAAGCGGCTAATAAAAACAGAAATATATTGTCTCACAGTGTGGAGGTGGGGAGTCCAAGATCAGAGCGTTGACTCCTTCTGAGGCTCTGAGGGAGAATCCATCACTGCCTCTCTCCCAGCTCCTGGTAGTTCCAGGTGGTCCTTGGTTTGCAGATGCAGAGTCACATGACATCCTTCCTTGACTCCCTGTCTCTGTGTCTCTTCTCTTTTATGAGAACACCAGTAACATAGGTTTAGGACCCACCTACTCCAGTATGGCTTTATGTCAGCTGATAACATCTCACAGACCCTATTCATAGGTACAAGGGTTAGGACGTCAACATTTCTTTTTGGGGGACACCATTCAACCCATTACAAGTGGGCAGAGAAAATTCCAAGCAAATTATCCCAGCGTTTTCAGGGTTGAAAAGATTGGAAGCTCCAACAATGCCTGCTGGCACCCCCATAGACTGTACTGTACCCTGAAAGTCCCTGTGAAGCTCTGTCTCCTAAAAATAAAGTAACCAGGAAGCTCAACAGGCCTGCTGCCATTAAAAATGATCTATGAGTGGATAGATGGATAAAGAGATGTCAGCATTCATTGGCCGGACATAGGTGCAATGGGGCTTTTCAAACATTCAAACACTGCTTGCATTTTATAAAGCAAATTTTATTGCAAAAACTCCTCATCCAAAACATCATGATTCTTCTCCACGAGAGTGAATTCAGTAAACAAAAAAGCACAATGAATGGAACAAATCTAGGGACTGAACTTATGGGGTCAAGGCAGCACCACTGACACCATGAGATGTTTCTGCTGTTTTACACAGTGGCTTTACAGATCAGGTGAACTGAAATAAGGCAGAAAAGAAAGCCAGTTTGAGTTGGATGGAGCTGCCTTGGGGAGTGGAAGCCATTATGAAACAGATCCTCAATAAACACTAACATATCTGCCATTATGGTTACAAAACAGTGGCAACCCCAAGGACTATGTATGCCTTCTGGGAGATTCCACTTACAAGGTCCAATAAGTCAAAGTTTCCCTGCATAAAGGCACATTTTCCAAGTGTGGTCTCAGGGGTGTATGAAGATCACATACATCAGATGAACTGACCTTTTGTGGAGAAAGTCTCAATATATCCCAGAAGTAGATGGCCACAATGTGATCAGGAAAATCCACAGGCCCCTTGTATGAAGTGCTACAGGCTTGTAGGAGTATGATACACAGAGAGCAAGCATCGTACATGAACCACAAACATCCACTCTTCCACTCACTTCTACAGCATCTCTGAACCAGACTGAGACATTTTAGAAATCGTAGTTTAAAAGATTTTCAGGCCTCTCAGTGAGAGCAAACACGTATTTGTTACTGAGGACCGATTAAAGGTACAGAAATATTTCTAGTGACTCAGTCCTCAAGTGCTTTGTGTACAATGTGGATGCCCTGATGGACAAGTGAATTCACAGAGGTCTCCTTGTAGACATGCTCATGGGGCCTCTCATTCCAGCCCCAGCTGTAGTGTTCCTCCAAACAGGATCTGACCACAGGGTACAAGTTTACACATAAAGGTATTGGCAGTGCTGTGGAGGGTTTCTGCCCTTATTTTTCCCCGAAACACAACCCGAAAGTTCTCAGAAATAGCAGGTGTATTTCATTAACTCTGTGAATCTATGTGAGGAGTCCCTAGATCACACAAATGGTTAAGCATTGGACTACTAATCAAAAGGTTGGCAGCTCAAACCCACCTAGAGGTACCTTGGAAGTAAGGTCTCATGGTCTGCTTCCAAAAGGTCACATCCTTGAAAAGCCTATGGAGCAGTTCTACTCTGCACACATGGGGTCACCATGAGTCAGAATCGACTCAAGGACAACTAACAACAACAATATACATCTCAGTGAAAACAACTTGGGTGGGGTCAGGAGTTGGATGAGTTGAGAGAAAAATCCTCTAAAGGGAGCTCAGAGGAAGAGGCACATGGCTCAGTTGGACAGAGGGGTCAACCTATACAACATAAAGGCGCTGCAGGTATCACAGGTGTTCCCATGTGACTTGTTAAGCACCTATATGCATCTTGCCTAATCAGCGTGAGGGAAGTTCAATGGAGAAACTGTAAGACAGACATGAGTGCAACGTTAGACTTCTCTCTTCTGCCCCACCCCCGTTCAGTGTTTAGAGCAAGGTGTGTCTTGGAAAGCAGGCAGAGAACAGGGAATCAAAGAGGGGACCCAGCTGGCTTTGATGCACCAAGACCCTGGGTGGTAGTGATGCTGACATCCATGCCACCCGGATCCCTCCACTTGTGTCATCTTGAAAGTGGCATTCTGCCAGGTCAGAAGTGTTCCTGGAGGAACATTTACCAGTGGACCCAATTATTGACCTGTCGCAGTCTTCTAACCTCTTGCTACTCAAAGTGTGGTCCAAAGACCAGCAGTAAGGGCGTCTCAAGGGAGCTTGGTAGAAGCCCATGATCTCAGGAACCACCAAGACCTACTGAATCTACAGTTTAGCAAGCTCCCCAGATGGCACGTACACACATTACATTTTAACCAGTAATGCTTTAGTTCTGCGGTTTCCTGGTTTTCAGTCCCTACCTGGTCTTGCCTTCTGCCAAAGGTGGCTGCCCCACTCAAGGCTCCTTCCAGTAACTGGCCCAGGCAGTAGTACAAAAAGCCCTCCCCTTTGCGCTGATTGAGACATATGAAGACACCCAGCTCCAGAACTCCCCATGGAATCAGCTAACTCTTCTGTTATAACCGCATGGTAGTTCAGCTTCTCCCTTTACCGGACCCTGCTTTGCCTCTTTCCATCTCCTACAAGTGTTAAGACCCAGGAATTCCTCCAGTTAACCTTCGTATGCCAAGAAATTGGAAGAGAGCTACCTGGCCAACCATCTGGAAGAGATCTATATTTGTGTCCATTTCAAAGAAAGGTGATACAACAGAATGCAGAAATTATTGAACAATATTAATAATTTCACAAGCAAGTAAAATTTTGCTGAAGATAACTCAAAAACAGTTGCAGCAGTACATCGACAGGGAACTACCAGAAATTCAAGGTGGATTCAGAAGAGGACATGGAATAAAGGATATCATAGCTGATGTCAGATGGATCCTGGCTGAAAGCAGAGAATACGAGAAAGATATTTACCTGTTTTATTGACTGTGCAAAGGCATTCAACTGTGTAGATCATAACAAATTATGGATAACATTGCCAAGAATGGGAATTCCAGAACATTTAATTGCGTTCATGCTGAACCTGTACATAGACCAAGAGGAAGTCGTTCAGTCAGAACAAGCAGACACTGCATGGTTTAAAGTCAGGAAAGGTGTGTGTCAGGTTTGTATCCTTTTGCCATACTTATTCAATCTGTGTGCTGAGCAAATAATCTGAGAAACTGCTCTATATGAAGATGAATGCTGCATCAGGATTGGAGGAAGACTTATTATCAACCTGTGATATGCAAATAACACAACCTTGCTTGCTGAAAGTGAAGAGGACTTGAAGCACTTAGTGATGAAGATCAAAGGCCACAGCCTTCAGTATGGATTACACCTCAACATAAAGAAAACCAAAATCCTCACAAGTGGACCAATAAACAACGTCATGATAAACAGGGAAAAGACTGAAGTTGTCAAGGATTTCATTTGACTTGGATCCACAATCAATGCCCATGGAAACAGCGATCAAAAAAATCAAATGACATATTGAATTGGGCAAACGTGCTGCAAAAAAAGACCTCTTTAAAGTGTTAAAAAGCAAAGATATCACTTTGAGGGCTGAAGTGGACCTGACCCAAGCCATGATATTTTCAATTGCCTCGTATGCATGCAGAAGGTGAACAATGAATAAGAAAGACTGAAGAAGAAATTGTTGTCTTTGAATTGTGGTGGTCAAGAGCATTGAATATATCATGGACTGCCAGAACAAACAAATCTGTCTTGGAAGAAGTACAACCAGAATGCTCCTTAGAAGGAAGGATGGCGAGACTACATCTTACATATTTTGGACACTTTGTCGGGAGGGATCAGTCCCTGGAGAAGGGCATCATGCTTGGTAAAGCAGAGGGTCAGCGAAAAAGAGGAAGACCCTCAAGGAGATGGATGGACACAGTGGCTGCAACAGTGGGCTAAACATAGCAACAATTGTGAGGATGGTGCAGGATTGGGCAGTGTTTCATCCTGTTGTACACAGGTGCGCTGTGAGTCAGAACCGACTCCACTGCACCTAACAACAACAACATGCAAACCTCGGAGTCCCGGGGTGGTGCAAACGATTAAGGCTCTTGGCTGCTCACTGGAAGGCTGGAAGATCAAGTACACCAAGAGGCACCTTGAAAGAAAGGCCTGGTGATCTAATTCCAAAAAATCAGCCATTGAAAACCGTATGGAGCACAGTTGTATTTGGATACACGTGGGGTCGTCACGAGTTCAACTCAATGGCAAGTGATTTTTATGCAAATCTTAGAACCTCAGAATCCATTTGCCAAGGAGCCTGACCTGAGATCTTCCATTATCTCATTTAATTCTGCAAACAACTCTCTGAGGTATGTTCTTTTAAGATCTATGCTTTACAAGCGAAAAAAGAGATCGGGTTAGAGAATTTAGGTAACTTGGCCGAGATTACTGAGAAAATAGTTGGAGGAGCTGATAATCAAACAGTGGCCTTTATAATGACAAACTATACAGCCTCATGGAGGTGGCTTTACCATAAATAAATCCTTAAAATTTACCCTAATATCTTTTTTTCTGGTAGAATTTTCTGGTTGGCAGATTATATAAATGCTGAAAGCATGGTTTGTCTTGATGCATCAAAGTATCTCTAATAATAGCCTTAGAAGTATGTGGTGAAATGAGATATAAATTATGATATAGTTGAATGAATTAACAGCTAGTCGAATTTTTATACCCACTGAGTGTTGATTAATAGGGCCATGTCAAACTAGCCTATGTATTCTTTAAAAGCAACATATTGCTAATGCCTGCACAGGCCTGCCACATACGGATAGATGCTTGGCACTGATAAATACATGTGGAATTTAATTAAAGCCCTAGGGAGCTCCTGATAGATTGCCATTAAGCCCGAGCCTTGACCTTGTCTCCTATGATATTGATGTCAGTGTTGAATGGAGCCCACAATCATACCTACAAAACATGCTAAGTACATTTCATTAAGTATAGTATTAATAAATTATACATTTAAAAAAAATTTCAATGACATCTAATTCAGCAATATTTATTAGCATTTATTGAGCAACCACTAAATAGCAGAGTCTATGCTGTGCACTGAAGCCACAAAGATGATTAAAATGTTTTTTATTGTCTGGTACAAGGTGACAGTTAATGGATTTTCTGTAAAGTGCGAGATTTACTTTCAAAAAGGCAACTGCACATTTTAGGGTAACCAGTCAAGACGTTGGGTTGGCATTGGGGCCAGTTACACAGATATGGGAAATCTAACAGTATAATATTGTTATCAAGATTATCTGAGGCACAGTTCCTCAAAAAGTTGACCATAGAATTGTCATATGACCTGCAATTCCACTCTTGGGTATATACCCAAAAGACCTGAAAGCAGTGATGTGAATAGACACATGTATACCAATGTTCATTGCAGCACTTTTCACAATAGCCAAAAGGTGGAAACAACTGAAATGTTCGTCAACTGATGAATGTATAAACAAAATGTGGTGTATTCACACAATGGAATATTAATCAGCCATAAAGAAAAATGAAGTCCTGGAGACTTCCAGGCAACACGGCGCTATAGTCAGAAGCACCGCACTGTCCCTCCACAGCAAAGATCAGAAAAAGTCAGAGTCACACATCAATCACCAAGTGGAATAAGAAACTGACCAAGAAGAGAGCACGAGGAGAGATACGTGCCGAGGTCCCCCATCAGCTACTGCAGCAAGAATCTGCCATCTTGGACTCCTATCAGAGATCAGAAAACAGGAGGTATGAGAAAGAAGCTTCACAGAGCTTCCATCAGGAGACAGAACAACTGGTAACCCACGATATAGGCTTTCCCACCCCCCACCCTTCTTCACCCCTAATTAGCTGTCTCTGCTTCCTGCAGCCACAGTCTATTGCCCGGGAAGCACGAGCTTCCCCCAGTGCAACTTGGATTCCACCTGCCTGCACTGGCTGGCTCCCTGAGTGCCATTTGTTGGCTGCTGGTGTTGCTTTTTTCCACTTCTTTAGATTTCTTCCTTATCTCTCAACACCTCCCCCTCCTTTCTCTCAAATACCTGGCTCCATGCACCACCTTTGCTTCTTCCTGAAAGGCTGCAAAACACCACTCCACTGTGAAACTGCTTCCTGGCCAAGGCTGCCACACTGGTAGGACCCCCGGGGCTTTTTTGTTTCTTTGTTTGTTTGCTCTGATTTGTTCTGTTTTGATTTGTTTGTTTGTTTTCTTTTTCTTTTCTAGACTTGGGAGCCCCTTCTAGCCAGGCAGTACCACGCGGCTTGGAAGCCAGTCCCTTACTCTGTGCAGATGCACAGGGACATCCCTGGGGGCATTTCTTTTTTCTTGTTTTCTTTTTTTGTTTTGTTTTTTCTTCATTTCTTTGTTTAGTTTTGTTCTCTCTTATTCCCTTTTTGTCTTTCTTCATTTCCAATTTCTTGATTTATTCATTTTTTCTTTTACCCTTTTTCTTTTTTTTTCATTTTTGTTTTTCCCATTTCTCAGTCTCTCATCTCTCCACTCCAATAGCAAGCTCCCCTAGCACTCTATTTTGTCTGTGTGTATGTTTTTGGCTCCTGTTCCTCTCTCCTCTCTCTCATCTTTCCCATATCCATCTTAACTCCACAAACCACAATCTACCCCCTCCTTCCTGCCTACCTGCACCATGTGCTGAATATCACGCTCCCAAGCAGCACAGACACGGCCTACCAGAACCTGCCCTGCACTGATTCCAAGTCCGCACTGCCAACCCTGGTACGGGACACAAAAAACCTATCCCAGTAACTCCCCTTCAGCTCAACCTGCCCTGTTGTACCATACCTGAGTGACTGACCCTGCCCATTGGAGAAGAAGGTGAAAAGTATCATGCCCACAGAGAAGCAAACAACAAAGAATGCACAGCCCACCTGCTCAGACGTAACCAAATAAAACAAAAAAGCAGGACAAAACAAACAAATTTACAATCAATAAATGAGGAAAATAACCATGGAATTCCCGGAAGACAGCAGACAATATCAAAACATTTACTAAACAGGACAGGATGGTTCCAGTAGGCATCCAAAATAAAACACCAGATGACCTTCCAGTAGAAGAAAAGGCACTAGACCAAACTGATAGGGAATTCAAATCTCTAATATTCAGAATCATCCAAGAGTTGAAGCAAAAAACAGACAAAAATGAGGAAAAACTAGACAAATTCATGGAAAAGGCAGACAAATACACGGAAAATACAGACCAAAAAAATGGAAGAATTCAAGAAAATAATACAGGAACAAAATGCTAAAATAAATTCGCAACTAGAAATCATACAAAAACAACAATTATAAATCCAAAAGATAAACAACAAGATGTCAGAAATGCATAGTGTCATAGAAGGGCTGAGAAGCAGTTTTGTAACACTGGAAGATAGGATCAAAGAAACTGAAGAAAAACACTTGGATACAACTCTGTTTGAGGAAAAATCAGAAAAAAAGAACAAAAAAAAAAAAATGAAGAAACCCTGAGAATTATGTGGGATACAATCAAAAGCAAAACTCTGTGAGTGATCTAAGTTCCAGAACAGGGGGAGAAAACAGAAAACACAGAGAGGATCATTGAAGAATTGTCGACAGAAAACTTCCCCAATATCATGAAAGATGAAAAGCTGACCATCCACAAAGCTCAATGAACACCATATAGGATAGACCCCAAAAGAAAATCACCAAGGCTTATCATAATCACACTCACTAAAACCAAAGACAAACAAAGAATCCTGAGAGCAGCTCAAGAAAAACAAAAAGTCCATATGGAGCAGAAACAATAAGACTAAGCTTGGATTATTCGGCAGAAACCATGCAGGCAAGAAGGCAATGACCTGACATATATAAAACCTTGAAAGAAAAAAATTGCCAGCCAAGAATAATATATCCTGAAAAACTCTCATTCAAATATTATGGTGAAATTAGGTCATTTCCAGATAAACAGAAAGTAAGGGACAATGTAAAAACCAAAGCAAACTTACAAGAGTTATTAAAGGAAGTCCTTCAATCTGAGAACAAACAATATCAGACCACAGGCTGAATATAGGACACAGGATTGTACTAGCCAGATACCAACCTAGGAAATGGACTCTTAAGGACTATGCAAAACCAAAAGAATTACAAAAGGGAACCAGAGAGGTTAATCTGTAAATGATAACAGCATCAGAACAATAAAAGAGGGAATAAACAGTTTAGGTATAGAACCTTCTAATGGAGAGGAAGTCAAGCAATACCAAGTAATAATAGACTGGTTCAAATCTAGGAAGGTAAGGGTAAATTTCAAGGTAACCACAAAGAAAGTTAACAAACCTACTCATCAAAATAAAGAAGAAAAACATAAAGTCACAGTAAAAACAAAACCTACAAAAACAAATGAAAAAGAATCCACAAACAAAAGGAACTCAGCACAGGAGAGTAAGAGGAGCAAATAAAACATCAGCACCACAAAAAAAAGCACTACAAAATTCAATCCCACTCCTAAGAATATATCCTAGAGAAATAAGAGCCATCACACGAATAGACATATGCACACCCATATTCACTGAAGCACTGTTCACAATAGCAAAAAGCTGAAACAACCTAGATGCCCATCAACAGATGAATGGATAAACAAACTGTGATACATACACACAATGGAGTATTATACAAAGATAAAGAACAATGATGAATCTGTGAACCATCTCATAACATGGATGAAACTGGAGGGCATTATGCTGAGTGAAATAAGTCAATCACAAAAGGACAAATATTGTGTGAGACCTCTACTGTATAACTCATGTAAAAGTTTACACACAAAAAGAAACAATCTTTGTTAGTTAAGAGGGATGGGAGGGGTGGGGGGGAACTAAATAGATAAGTGGTAACTTTGGTGAAGGGTAAGACTGTATACATTACTGGGGAAGCCAGCACAACCTGTACAAGGAAAGGTCATAGAAGCTCCCTAGACACATCCAAACTCCCTGAGGGACTGAATTGCTGGGTGGAGGGCTGTGGAGACCATGGTCTTGGCGAACATCTAGCTCAATTGGCATAACATGGTTTATAAAGACAATGTTCTACATTCTACCTTGGTGACTAGCGTCTGAGGTCTTAAAAGCCTGTGAGCAGTCATTTAAGATACTCCACTGGTCTCACCCCTTCAGGAGCAAGGGAGAATGAAGAGAACAAGATATAAGGAAAAGATTAGTCCAAAGGACTAATGGACCACAGCTACCAAGGCCTGCACCAGTACAGCTAGATGGTGCCCGGCTACCACCACTGACTGCTCTGACCGGGATCACAATAGAGGGTCCTGGACAGAGCTGGAAAAGGACGTAGAACAGAATTCTAACTCACAAAAAAAAAGACCAGATTTACTGGCCTGACAGACTTGAGAAACCCCGAGAGTATGGCCCCCGGACACCCTTTTAGCTCAGTGGTGAAGCCCCTCCCGAAGTTCACCATTCAGCCGGGGATTGGATAGCCCCATAAAACAAAATAGGACTACTGAGGCACAGCAGTCCAGGGATAAGGACTAGAAGGCAGGAGGGGACAGGAAAGCTGGTGATAGGGAACCCAAGGTTGAGAAGAGACAGAGTTGACATGTCATGGGGTTGTTAACCATTGTCATAGGGCAATATGTGTACTAACTGTTTAATGAGAAACTATTTGTTCTGCAAACCTTCATCTAAGGTAGAAAGAAAAAAAAAGAATTATCTATGTGAGATCAAATTGACAACAGCAACTCAAAAGGTTTGATAGGAAGCCTAGGGCACAGTGAGTTGAAGATAATGGTGATGGAATAATTTGGAAAAGGATAGTGAGAATAACAGCACAACTGGAAGAATGTAATCGATGTCACTGAACTGTACATGTAGAAGCTTTTGAAATGGTGTAACTTTGGCTATGTATATTTTCACCAAAAAAAAGGTCCTCAGGTTCGAGAAGGGAGAGTGTTGACGTGTCGTGGGGTTGTTAACCAATGTCATAAAACTATATGTGTACTGACAGTTTAATGAGAAACTATATGTTCTGTAAACCTTCATCTGAAGTACAATAAAAAAAATTAAAAAAAAAAAAGAAAAATGAAGTCCTGATGCATGCCACAACATGGATGAACCTAGAGGACATTATGCTGAGCAAAATTATGTCAGACACAAAAGGAAAAATACTACATGACATCACTTATATGACATCAGCAAATATATGGAAAACACAAGTGCAGGTAGTCCTTGACTTATGACTATTTGAATTACAACAAACAGTACTTACCACTGTCTCTTTTTAATGATTTCTATATTTTTTAAATGTATGTATGTATTAAAATATATCTGTAAGTTTATATGTAATGTTTCCAACCCCTGAAGACAAATAAAAACAGATTTATAAATATAATAATAAACAGCAATAATCACAAAAACTTTAAAAAAAAAAGAGGTATTCGAGTTATGTCAGAACTGACTTATGACTGAGTCATCAGAATGGAGCCCCGTTGTACGTAGAGGACTACCTGCAATTAGTGGTAACCAGTGGCAGGCGGGACAGGGAAAGTGGGGTTCTTTGCTTAGGATGCACTGAATGTATGTTAACGGTGGTGGGATAATTTGGAGGAAGATAGCCAGAATGTACATCTTGAATGTAAACAATGTCACTTCAGTGCACATGTAGAAATTGATGAAGTATTGCATGTTTTGTTGTATGTATACCACTATTTAAGAAATAAATAAATAAAAAGATCATCTGAGGCAAATTTATGCTGGGTTAATGGAAACACAACATCCAGATAGAACAAATGCAGAATACCCAGCTCTCCTCTGCTCTGGCCAGACCGCTCTGTGATACCACATTCAATCTGAGCACATCATTAAAATAAAGAGCCAGCCAAGCATATAGCAAAACACATACACCAGCAACTACCCAGGTTAAAGCAACTAGAGTACTCTGGTACTTATGCTTTAGGACAAAATAAATGAAGGGACTAAGATCATTTGACCTCAGGAGGGTGGCTGTGTCAACGGAAGAGCAGACTTTCTTTTTTTTTTTTTTACTGTACTTCAGGTGAAGGCTTACAGAACAAAGAGTTTCTCATGAAGCAGTAGTACACATATTGTTTTATGACATTGGTTAACAACCCAACAACATGTCAACCCTCTAACTTCTCAACCTTTTTTTTTTTTTTTTTGGTGAAAATACAGATAGCCAAAGATACACTGTTTCAAAAATTTCTCCATGCACAGTTCAGTGACATTGACTACGTTCTTCCAGTTGTGCTGCTATTCTCACTTAAGATGAAGGCTTACAGAACAAAATAGTTTCTCATTTAACAGTTACTACACATGTTGCCCTATGACAATGGTTAACAATCTCACAACACATCAACAATATCCTTACTCAACCTTGGGTTACCTATCACCAGCTTCCTTGTCCCCTTCTGCTTTCAGGCCCTTGTCACTGGACTCCTGTACCTTGTTAGTCTCATTTGGTTTTACGGGGATGTCCATTCCCAGGCTGAATGGTGAACCTCGGAGATAATTTCACCACTGAGCTGAAAGGGTGTCTGGGGGCCATACTCTCGGGGTTACTCCAGTCTCCTTTAGGCCAGTAAATCTGGTCTTTTTTTGTGAGTTAGAATTATGCTCTACATCCTTCTACAGCTCTGTCCAGAACCCTCTGTTGTGATCCTGGTCAGAGCAGTCAGCGGTGGTAGCCGGGCACCATCTAGCTGTACTGCACTCAGTCCAGTGGAGGCCTTGGTAGCTGTGGACAATTAGTCCTTTGGACTAATCTTTTCCTTGTATCCTGTTCTCTTCATTCTCCCTTGCTCCCGAAGGGATGAGACCAGTGGAGTATCTTAGATGGCCGCTCACAGGCTTTTAAGACCCCAGACACTACTCACCAAGGTAGAATGTAGAGCATTGTCTTTATAAGCTGTGTCATGCCAATTGAGCTAGATGTTCCCGGACACCGTGGTCCCCACAGCCCTCCGCCCAGCAATTCAGTCCCTCAGGGAGTTTGGATGTGTCTATGGGGCTTCCATGACCTTTCCTTGTACAAGTAGTGCTAGTTTCCCCCATATTGTGTACTGTCTCACCCTTCACCTAAGATACCACTTATCTATTGCCTATTTCCTATTTCCCCCCGACCCCTCCCATCCCTGGTAACCAACAAAGATTGTTACATTTTGTGTGTGAACTTTTTCATGGGTTTTTACAATAGAGGTCTCATACAATATTTGTCCTTTTGTGATTGACTTATTTCACTCAGCATAATGTCCTCCAGTTTCATCCATGTTATGAGATGCTTCACAGATTCATTGTTGTTCTTTCTCGTTGCATAGTACTCCATTGTGTGTATGTCCCATAGTTCGTTTATCCATTCATCTGTTGATGGGCATCTAGGCTGTTTCCATCGTTTTGCTATTGTGAATAATGCTGCCATGAACATAGGTGTGCATATGTCTATTCAAGTGATGACTCTTATTTCTCTAGGATATAGTCCTAGGAGTAGGATTGCTGGATCAAATGATATGTCTATTTCTAGCTTTCTGAGGAAGTGCCATATCATTTTCCAAAATGGTTGTATCATTTTGCATTCCCACCAGCAGTGCATAAGAGTTCCAATTTCCCCGCAGCCTCTCCAGCATTTGTTATTTCTAGTGTTTTTGATTCGTGCCAGTGACGCCAGGGTGAGATGGTATCTCATTGTGGTTTTAATTTGCATTTCTCTAATGGCTAGTGATCGTGAGCATTTCCTCATGTGTCTGTTGGCCATTTGAATGTCTTCTTTGGTGAAGTGTCTGTTCATTACCTTTGCCCATTTTTTAATAGGATTATTTGTCTTTTTGTTGTAGAGGTGTTGGATTTCTTTGTAGATTATGGAGATTAGACCTTTGTCTGACTTGTACTGTCCAAAAATTTTTTCCCAGTCTGTAGGTTCTCTTTTGACTCTTTTGGTGAAGTCTTTTGAAGAGCATAGGTGTTTCATTTTTAGAAGATCCCAGTTATCTAGCTTATCTGTTGGGTTTTGGGCATTGCTGGTTATGGTTTGTATCCTGTTAATGCCATGTATTAAGGCCTGAAGTGTTGGTCCTATTTTTTCTTCTATGAACTTTATAGTTTTAGGCTTTATATTCAGGTCTTTGATCCATTTTGAAGTAGTTTTTGTATACGATGTGAGGTATGGGTCCTGTTTCATTTTTTTGCAGATGGATATCCAGTTTGCCAGCACCATTTGTTGAAAAGACTGTCTTTGCCCCATTTGATGGACTTTGGGTGCTTGTTGAAGATCAGGTGGCCGTAGGTGGATGGATTTACATCTGGGTTCTCAATTCTGTTCCATTGGTCAATGTATCTGTCGTTGTACCAGTACCAGGCTGTTTTCACTACTGTAGCTGTATAGTAGGTTCTGAAGTCAGGTAGTGTGAGTCCTCCAACTTTATTCTTCTTCTTCAGTAGTGCTTTACTTATTCGGGGCTTCTTCCCTTTCCATATAAAGTTAATGATTAGTTTTTCCATCTCTTTGAAGAATGTTGTTGGTATTTGGATCGGGATTGCATTGTATTTGTAAATTGCTTTGGGTAGCATTGTCATTTTCACAATGTTGAGTCTGCCTATCCATGAGCATGGTATGTTTTTTCATTTATGTAGATCCCTTTGGTTTTCATGCAGTAGTGTTTTGTAGTTTTCTTTGTATAGGTCTTTTACATCCCTGGTCAGATTTATTCCTAAGTATTTTATCTTTTTAGGGGCAGACTTTCTCTTTGATGCTTCAGGAGACCCAGTGAGAGGAAATTACAAGGAAGTACATTTTGGTTCTACCTATTAAGAATATTCTAACAGCTAAATCAAAGTCAAGAGGAGTGCTTTGTCTCAGCACAGAGTGGATTTTGTTTTCCATGAGGAGTTTTTTGAAGGCAGCTGCATAGTTTGTTGAATTTAATAACATCTAAAGTTTGTCCCACTTCTAAAGAACAAAGACACCTTTGTGTTTTAGGATAAACCGTTAAGTGGGATAGATTGTCATGGCGGTGTTTCACTGGGTTTGTATATCCTGAAAATAATTCCTTTTTTTTTAAAATTCTCTATCATGATGTATTTCCTCCCCAGAGTATATCAGAATATAAACTTCCTGAGGAAAACAAAAGTCAAAATGTGACAATCTTTGTGGAATAAGTTCCCACAAATGGCCCTTGCACCATTTATACCTTATATCTTATTACATTTATTTTATAAACTCAGATTATTAATGTTACCACAAAGATCAATCCCTATAATATAGCTCAGATAGTCATTAATCTCATGACCTCACTGTGCCATATATTTAGGGTCATTTCAAACCTTAGGGGAATATCCTTATGTCCTGAATTAAGGGAATATGAATATAGTAGAAGCATCTCTTTTGGCATCAGTGTGAATTAAAACAGAACAATGAAACATTTCACTAGGTATATTGTAAAAACAATTGGCAGAGGGTTTTTTTCCCCTTTGGCCAGAAGATAAATAAGACAAAAATATTAAATAAATTTTTAATATGCTTTTCAATATGATAATTAACAGCTGTTAATTTGAGAAGCTGGACTATATGAAGAAGAACAGGGCATCAGAATTGGAGGAAGACTCATTAACAACCTGTGTTATGCAGATGACACAACCTTGCTTGCTGAAAGTGAAGAGAACTTGAAGCACATACAGATGAAGATCTAAGACCACAGCCTTCAGTATGGATTACACCTCTGTATAAAGAAAACAAAAATCCTCACAACTAGACCAATAAGCAACAACACGATAAACAAAGAAAAGATTGAAGTTGTCAAGAATTCCGTTTTACTTGGAGCCACAATCAACATCCAAGGAAGCAACAGTCAAGAAATCAAAAGGCACATTGCACTGGGCAAATCTGCTGCAAAATACCTTTTTAAAGTGTTAAAAAGCAAAGATGTCACTTTGAAGGCTAAGGTGAACCTGACCCAAGCTATGGTGTTTTCAATTGCCTCATATGCATGCAAGAGCTGGATGATGAATAGAGAAGACCAAAGAAGAACTGATGCTTTTAAATTGTGGTGTTGGCAAGGAATATTGAATATACCATGACTGTCAAAAGAACAAACAAATCTGTCTCGGAAAAAGTACAATCAGCATACTCCTTAGAAGCAAGGATGGTGAGACTATGTCTCACATACTTTGAACATGTTATTAGGAGGGACTAGTCCCTGGAGAAGGACATCATGCTTGGTAAAGTAGAGGGTCAGCAAAAAAGAGGAAGACCCTCAGCGAGATGGATTGACACAGCAGCTGCAACAATGAGCTCAAGCATAACAACAATTGTGAGGCTGGTGCAGGACCAGGCAGTGTTTCGTTCTGTTGTACATAGGGTCAGTATGAGTCTAAGACAACTCGTTGGCACCTAACAACAACAACAATATCAACATTGGGTGTGCTATTGAAACTGGTTAAATATATTTGTGCTGCCTGTTCCCTAAAGAGTCTTAACAGTCTTTCCTGTTGTTGTTGTTGTTGGGAGCCATCAACCTATGTACAACAGAATATAACATTGCTTGGTCCATCCTCACAATCGTTGCTGTGTTTGAGCCACTTGTAGCAGCCACTGTGTCAGTCTATCTCGTTGAGGGTCTTCCTCTTTTTAAATGACACTCTACCTTACGAAGCATGATGTCCTTCTCCAGGGACTGGTCCCTCCTGGTAACAAGTCCAAAGTACATAAGATAAAGTCTCGCCATCCTTGCATCTAAGGATCATTCTGGATGTACTTCTTCCAAGACAGATTTGTTCATTCTTCTGGCAGTCCATGGTATAGACAATATTCTCCACCCACACCATTATTCAAAGGCATCACTTCTTTTTACCATGACCAAAGTAGAAGCCTGTAATTCCCTGAAACAATGGTGGATCGTTCAATGGTCAAAGCAGATTGCTGACAATTACAAAACCATAAACTTTGTCTCGAACTCTAAAAAGAAAAAAACGGCAGAGAAATTTATTTGAAACTAAGATGACTTGGCATTTTTTATAAACTTAACTGCTTACAACAACAACAAAAAAAACCTTTTGCAGTGCTGTTAGGTCTATCAACACACGTTTTGCTAACAATAGATATTAGCTGTAAAATGTATCTCTTCTCAATCTGTAAAGAAACTAATGACTCATTATATAAAACTATCAACTCTGAAAACATTCGTCCTTTAACAGAAATCAAACAATGTGTTATGATTCTAGGACAAGGAGCTAACTGAAGGGAGAGAACACCGTGACTCCTACTTTCGGATATTGTGTCAGAATAAGCATATGTGGAGAAATAAGGCAGTCAATTTATAAGGCATTTCTGTGAAATTTAATAAGAGCTAAAAAGGACTCAGAAAAAAATTAAACCAATCTTTGGAGGATAATTTGCAGAAAAAACTTTACGAGAATTGTTTAATAATTTCTAGATTTGAGAAGTTTTAAAATCATTATCAGCACCCAGATAACAAATATAGATCAAGCAACTATTATGTGCAAGCATTACACTAAGCACAAGGATGAAAAGAGATTTAAAAAATGCTTCCTGGCCTTATAGAGTAGGAGAAAGATATGGCAGTCTGCTTCTGTAAAGATTTACAGCCTTGGAAATCCTATGGGGCAGCTCTACGCTGTCCTATAGGGTCGCAATGAGTAGGAATCGACTTGACAGAAATGGATTTTTTTTTCTTTCTTTCTTTCTTTTTTTTGTCCTTATTGAGCTTCCAGTTTAGCAATCAGAGATGGGAGATGGGCTGTACCTTGAGTGCTACAATTAATGTGTGATGGCTTTCTGGAGTGCGAGATAGAAGAGAAATCTGACATAATGACAAAACTTGACAAGAAAGGGGGCCGTTTCCATTGACTGAAGCTTGGCATGGGAGAGAGCAGTGACATCACAGGGACGGGCCACGTGTATAATGGCTAAAGGCAGAGGCTCAGCAACCAGGCAGCCTGAGTTAAGAAAGATAAATAAATATGCTAACATACACTTGGAATTAGACACATGCACATATCTATGTACAGACATATATAGAAAGTGAAAGATAAAGAGAAATGTATTGTGTGTGTGTATACAGATCACAGATAGATCAATAGATAGTGTGATAGATCATAAGCAGATTCATTAGTGTATTCTGAACCCAAACACTAAGGGAAGTTTTCATAGAAAAAGTGGAAATTGAAATGGTCTATAGGAAGGAGCCCTGGTGGCCCAACAGTTAAGCGTTCAGCTGCCACCTGAAAGGTGGGTGGTTTGAATCCACCCAGTGGCTTTGCAAGAGAAAGACACAGCAACCTGTTCCCATAAAGACTGCAGTCTTGAAAACCCTGTGGGGAAATTCTACTCCGTCACATGGGATCACTATGAGTTGAAATCAACTCAATGGCACCCAAAACAACACCAACAAGAACTAAACAAGCGAAGTGGAAGGTAAAAATAATATGGGTTAGGGTAGTAATCAGTGAAAGCTGTAATATCCATGGCTTCTCCTGGTAGACCACTTTGGATGAACTATAAGGTTCTGAAAAGAGCTCTAGAGATCACAGAATCCTAGGATCAGGACAGAGGGCATGGTTTTATGCTTTAGGAAATAATAATTTTTTTAAATTAAGCCACTGTTATATCTTAGAAAGGACACATATAAGGACTTCTGGAAGCTCAAGGAAAATAGTAGCCACCTAAATTGGAATTCCTTCACAGTCTCCAAAAAAGAAAAAAGAAAAAAAAAATCCATATAGATCAACAAGATGAGATGTTTTGATTAAGTAGGAAGATTAAGAGTTTAAAAATGGGAGGAGAAAGGAGAGAGATGGCCTGAACCTGGTGCTGCAGAACGTTCTGTTTTTCCAGGCATCATTCAAACAAAGGCAGTATAGTGGGTCACTGATAAATGGGTCACACAGCATACCTAGATGGGGTATGTGCTGTCTCTATGAGGAGTCATCAACTGTTGGCTCTGAGTTGACACTAATCTCCACTGTCTCAAAATGATACCTTGACCCATCAGTCAGAGTGGGGGATTGTGGATACAGGTGATATTTGGAGTCTTGACAGTAGTTCATTTAATAGTGAACTACTTGCCAGTAGTCCATTTAACAGTGAGTCCAGCAGACCAGACCTGTGGGGCCATCCTGAGTTTCTATTATTTGGAAAAGGCAGACTTAGCAACTGTCAACATCTCCATTGTTTGCGAAGACTATTATGGTGGAAGAGGTCAGGGACAACCGTGCCCCCACTCCCAGAATGAAAAATAAAACAAAACAACACAAAAGTAACACTCGTTTCTGGAGGAATGGCACATACTAGTGCTGAGAGCAAAGAACTGGGAGATGCCAGAGTGTTAATTCTTACTGCATTTCTGTGTAACTCAACTCTTTGGCTAATACAGGGACCTAATGGATCTTGGAGGGTGACAGTAGATTACCAGAGAGTGATCCCTGTCACATCTCCCATTGCAAATATGGTATCTTCACTGGTGCAAATTATGGGAGTCCCCAGCACCTGGAATGCACTTATTCGCTCATTGAGCTGGTTAATGCTTTCTTCTCAATCCCAAGTAATAAAGACAATCAGAAAAAGCTGACCTTCATCTGACAGGGCCAGCAGTACACTCTCTAATACCTACATACCTCAGGGGTATTTAAATTCTCCTGATCTTTATCATAATATAGACTTCAGAGACCCACAGAACATCAGGCTAGTACTTAACATAATTACATGATGCTAATTAGGCCTGATGAAGTAGTATTCCATTAGTAAGACTTACTAAGAGCCATGTATGCCAGCAGATGATAGACAAATCACACAAAAAGAACCTGCCACATCAATAAAATTGCCAGGGCTAGGTTTTCTAAAACATGTCCTAATATCCCCTACAAACTGAGGGACAAGTAGCTCTACTTTTTTTAGTGTGGCTGAGCAGGTTGCATATAGAAGATTCATTCCAAAATTCCTATCTCACTTAAATTTCTAATTCCTTCCATTATGTTAGGTGTCAGCAAACTTCTTCTATAAAATGCCAGATGATAAATATTTTATATTCTGTACAATATTCTCTCTTTCACAAATATTCAACTCTGCCGCTGCAGCAAGGAGCAGCTTTAGTGATACGTCACAGATAGGCATAGCTCTGGTCCAAGGAAACTTTACTTGCAGGCAGCAAGCCAGAGTTAGCCTAGAGGGTGTAGCTGGTTGATCCCTGCTTTATGGTATGCCAGGGAAGTTCTAGCATCTCAAACTTACTGACTGTGGGAAATAGGCTTAAATCAACCAGTTCTTTCCATTGGGAGAAATGGAAGTCAACTTAAAAGATGGCCCAGGTAATGCAGTCCTTAGAAACCAGCCTCCCTGGTCTTACCTGAGTGTTCTACTAATGGCAGGGACGGATTACCCAATAAGCAAGGTAAATACAGGCTTGCTTGTGCTTACTTCCTAATCTACAGTGAACAGTTTCACATGTTTTTCACCACATGGGAAAAACATGAAACTGTTCATTACAGATTAGGAAGTAAGCACAAATAAGCCTGGGCTTTCCTTGCTCATTGGGTGTCATGGATTGCATCGTGTCCCCCCAAAATGTCTGTCAATTTGGCTGGGCCATGATTCCCAGTATTGTGTGATTGTCCACCATTTTCTCATCTGATGTGGTTTTCCTATGTGTTGTAAATCCTACTTCTATGATGTTGATGAGGTGGAATCAATGGCAGTTATGTTAATGAGGGAGGACTCAAGCTACAAGATTAGGTTGTGTCTTAAGTCAATCTCTTTTGAGACACAAAAGAGAGAAGTGAGCAGAGAGACAGGGGGACCTCACACCACCATGAAACAAGAGCCAGGCGAATAGTGTGTCCTTTGTACCCGGGGTCTCCGTGCTGAGAAGCTCCTCCTCTGGAGAAGATTGATGACAAGGACCTTTCCCCAGAGATGACAGAGAGAGAGAGCCTTCCCCTGGAGCTGACAGCCTGAATTTGGACTTGTAGCCTCCGAGACTGTCAGAGAGTAAACTTCTCTTCGTTAGAGCCATCCACTGGTGGTACTTCTGTTATAGCAGCACCAGATGCCTAAGACGCTGGGTAACCTGTCCCTGTCAGGGTTGCAAATTTGAAAAGAGGCTTTGATTCTGTAAGGAGGTGCTGTGGCATTGAGAGTGAGACAGATGCCAGCCATCCCTAGAAGCAGAATCTTTGATGTGGTGAAACAATGTGGAATTGTTCACTATAGATGACCTGATAAGCAAGGTAAGTAAGCACTGTGCTTACCTTGCCTATTGGATAATGTGCTCCTGACTAATGCGGTATACTATCAAAAACTTTAGGGACCACATTTTAATAGTTCACACTCTGTGACTATGGAGGAAGTTATAGGATTTCTAATTTATAAGTTCATATAGAATGTAGGCACGTGCACACATGACAGACACACATGCTAAGAGATTAAAATACCAAGGAATACTTTTTCGTGACATCTCCTCAAGATTGCAGTGCTTTTGCTTTATGGGTAGATGGAAAAATTCTTTTATGAATTTTGCTTCATGAGATGACACTATGAAATTTGTTGTTGTTCTGATAAAGTAGTAATTATTCCTCTTCAAATTCACAAATCTAAAAATGCAATTCCTATGACCCTTCTTGCACTCCGCACCCTCCAAATAAAAATTATCCTCATATATAATGCTACTGATTAAGCAGTCACCTTTCAATGTGTATTTAGTTAATTGTGTTTCCTCTAGTATCTTGCTATCAGCGGTGCCCATCTTAAATTATAAGCACAGGTCATAGCGGAAGCTCACGTCTGCCTACCTTACACTGAATCCAACACTGCACGCTGAGGACAAGGCTCAGACAGATTATCAGCAGTGGCCTAGATGATTGGGATTTTCTGTGGCAGGGACCTCTCAACATGACAAAAGGTGAATACGGGGTCATCACTCTACCTCTAGACAAACCTTACAGTACTTCAATCATGCCCAGACGGGTAACAAATTCCTCTCCCCATTTCTGTGAGGGACATTGTGAGTTGCTTATTACTTCTATAGGCAATTGATTTTTCTTGTGCACTCCACGTCATCATTACTGCCTGAGTAATGTTAATGCACCCTCATTATTATAAACTATTTTCTTTTTGCTTTAATGAATTTTTTTTCCAAACCAGTGTAGAGAGTCAGAAAGCCTTGACTCTTATCTGCACTGCCACTAACTGTTGGCAAGATGATAGGTAAATCACCTGCCCTGCCTCTGGCCTTAGCTTCAGCTGCACCAGGAATAGATCAGAGGAAAGACTCCGGCTACTACATTTCTCTAAATTCAGGAACTCACTCACTGGTATTAAGCCTCTTGTTCCCGCCTGCAAAGTTGAGCATGTCCATCTAGAAAGTGAGCAGGACTGTTTAAAGGTGTGATCAACTGAAATTACTGTCTTCTCTTATTTACTTTTCTTACCCAAAGATACTTCATTTGGACCCTGAATTGCATTCCAGTTTTTTTTTTTTCATAATATAGAGATGCATTTGGCAATGCTGACCACTTCATCCTTTGCCCTTCTTTGATTTCCATGATACTAGATGACATCTCAGGAGCTCTGATAGCACAGTAGTTAAAACACTTGGCTGCTAACCGAAAGGACGGTGATTTGAACTAACCAGCCGCTCTGCAGGAGGCAGATGTGGCAATCTGCTTCTGTGAAGTTCACAGCCTTGAAACCTTAGGGGGCAGTTCTACTCTGAACTATAGGGTTGCTATGAGTCGGAATCAACTCCACGCAGTGGGTTTGGTTTTAGGTTTCAGATGACGTCTCTTTCCACTCCATCTCTCTTTGCTGGCTCCCCTCTAGCCTCCTGATGATCTATATTCCTCAGGGCGCTGACTTACATTTCTTCTCTAGTACCCTATGTACTCCTTTTGACAGCCTTGTCCACCCACATGGATCCAGGCGCCATCTACACACTGACAACTACTAGCCTTCCTCTTCAGCCAGCATCTCCTCCAGCCACACTCCTGTTCAGCTGCCCACCAGACATCTCCAATCCAATGAGCTACAAGCACCTCCAGTGGTATTTATCTGATACTGAACTCATCACCCATTGCCGTCAAGTCAATTCCGACTCATAGTGACCCTATAGGACAGAGTAGAATGGCCCCATAGTGTTTCCAAGGAGCTACTGGTGGATTCGAGCTGCGGACCTTTTGATTAGCAGCCTGAGCTCTTAACCACTGCGCCACCAGGGCAAAACTATTTAACTTTTATTTAGCTCCTCACACTGTCACACTCTTCAGAGGCATTAATTGGTCATAGGAATTGAGAATCGGAAGGTTTTAAGAGGACTTACAGGCTTCTGGCTGGAGCTGTTGGGTGGGTGATGGTGACATTTAATAAGAAAAGGAAAAATAAAGAGGGAGCACAATATTGGGAAGATGTGCTGAGTCCTCCCCCCAGTATTCTGCTCAAGCCAGAAGCCTGTAAGTCCTCTTTAAATCTTGCCATTCTCAATCCCTGTGTCCAACTAATGTCTCTGAAGAGTGTTACAGTGTGAAGGGCTAAAGGTTAAACATCTTTGCTTTTTGTCCGCCAACAGTATAATGTCCCTATGGACAAAACTCACTGCAAGTGGAACACAAAGCTGGCCCACATGAGAAGAAGTCCATAAACTCACTTCTTGAAAGAAGAATTGACATTTGAACAGTATACTCTCCTCTAACTTTGAAATGTGTTTCCAGGCTAAAAATACTGAACTCTCATCCTGCTAACAGGCCACATTTTATTTAGTTAGTTTGGTGTAAATGCACTCCAACCCAACCCAGAAATAAAAACTCTTTGACTTTTTTCAGGTTAAACCAACATACATTTTGTTTTAGCTCTGGTTGTTTAAAAGAAACAACCCAGAAAGAGGTCCTGTGAGATTAAGCTTCGTGCTTAACAGGAGGGAAAACAACTGCTTTCTATTAGCTTAGAAGGTTCAGTTTCCTTCACGCATACAAGCCTGAGGACTTGCTCCCGCTAACCCACTGCGTGTCCAGTAACCGCAAACATGCAAAACCAAACAAGCATGCAGCTTCGGATCATGCCAAAGTCTCCCTTTTTCCTCCGTGAAGGCTGATTTTCCTTCTACTCTCAGTAAGGGAATCTCATCAGGAAAATATTTACATAGTAAATTGTGTGACAGTGCGTTTAAGCGTATGCATTGCAGCCACAGTGCACAGGATTTTAAATTTCATTTTATCTTATTTTTCCAAAGGGCTTACGTGTGCCAGACACTATTCTAAGCACTTATAAATATCAATTTATTTAATCCTCAAAATGTGCCTATAAGGTAGATGTTAGAAAAGTGTCCATTTTACCGATTAAGAGACTGATGCTCAGAGAGGTGAGCTGCCTAGGGCATCACCGCCATTAAGTAGGGGAGCTAAGATTCGATCGCAGGCCAGCTGGCTGTAGAGCCTACACTTACCAACATCTCTTAATCTGACTTCAATCACATTTGAAATGCAAACTGTGCATGTTTAGCAGAAGCTGTATTCCTTGGGAAATTAGCAGGACAGTCAACATATTTTATATGAATTTCAGGATGTGCAGCAGAGCCTACAAAGATCTTCACGGCCTGCATGCAAACCACTCCCGCACAGAATCCTTCCTTCCATTAGGAACAGGAGACCCGGCTTCTCTGCCATCCCAGTGCCTGTCAGAAATTAGTTCCTACAAGATATACTTCTGTCTTAAATTTAACTCCACCAAGATCAAGGTGATAGTCAAAGATAAGGAGATTATTTAGAAGTGGCTCCGGACTCAACAGCACTACAAAAGAAATGTAGTTGAGGTTTCTGACAAACAACAGATATTTTGTCCTTAAAAAAAAAAAAAAAACAGAAATGCTTGTAAATGCAGTACGCATGCGTTAATCGTCCACAGAGAGGCCTGTGGCACTGTAAAAACGGCCATAGCTAGAACCAGGACGGGGGTTTTACATAAACTTGGGGAGTATTTTTATACACTTTAGCTGTTCTAGATGTTCTGTTGAAGACTAGATGTTGTTATTGTTGTTGTTAGTTGCTATTGAGTTGATTCCGACTCATGACACCCCATGTGTGCAGAGTAGAACTGCTCCATAGGGTTTTCAAGGCTGTGACCTTTTGGAAGCAGACTGCCAGGCCTGTCTTCCCAGGTACCATTGGGTGGGTTCGAACCACCAACCTCTAGGTTAGCAGTCTAGCATAAACCATTTGTGCCACCTAGGGACTTTGAAGATATGGATATTAAAACACTTACTTGCAGGCAATTAATGTGTCTTCTTAACGCTGACATGCACCCAAAATCAAATGAATCTCAGGGATAATGTCCCAGTTCAGGGTATTATTTCTAATTTCTAAACAGCTATTTTACATTTGTCAATTCAACTGTGCAGGAACTCTTATCCTTTTGTAAAATGTAGTCAAGGACATCATTCAAGCAATTGGGTTAGTAATATGCTCAGTGCAGCCAACTGATGGAATACAATTAAACATACATATTTAAAATAGACAAAACCAATCATAAAATATAAACTAAAAATACTGTAATACTGGTACTGTTTAGCCCATATGGTTTATATGAACTAAAAATGTAGAATTACGTTGCTTTTAGTTCTGTCACATTCCTCATAACCATCGTTCTTTTTTTGGGGGGGGGGGTGTTTGCATCTTTTTTATTTATTTATTTATTTTTTAATATTTTATTGTACTTCAGGTGAAGACTTACAGAACAAACAGTTTCTCATGTAACAGTAGTACACATGCTGTTTTATGACTTTGGTTAACAACCCCACAACATTTCAACCCTCTGAATTCTCAGCTTTTTTTTTTTGGTGAAAATACACACAGCCAAAGATACACCATTTCAAAACTTTTTACGTACATATTTAAGTGACGTTGACTATGCTCTTCCAATTGTGCTGCCATTCTCGCCCAAGATGAAGGCTTACAGGACAAAATAGCCTCCCATTTAACAGTTACTACAAATGTTGCCCTATAACAATGGTTAACAATCTCACAACACATCAACAGTATCCTTACTCAACTTGTGTTCCTTATCATCAGCTTCCTACTCCCCCTTTACCTTCTGGCCCTTGTCACTGGACTCCTGTACCTCGTTAGTCTCATTTAGTTTTACTGGGCTGTCCACTCCCAGGTTGAACAGTGAACCTTGAAGGTAACTTCACCTCTGAGCTGAAAGGGTGTCTGGGGGCCGTACTCTTGAGATTTCTCCAGTCTCCTTTAGGCCAGTAAATCTGGTCTTTTTTTTTTTTTTTTTTTTTTTTTTTTTTGGTGAGTTGGAATTATGCTCTACATCCTTCTCCAGCTCTGTCCAGAACCCTCTGTTGTGATCCTGGTCACAGCAGTCAGCGGTGGTAGCCGGGCACCATCTAGCTGTACTGGACTCAGTCCGGTGGAGGTCTTGGTAGCTGTGGACAATTAGTCCTTTGGACTAATCTTTTCATTGTATCCTGTTCTCTTCATTCTCCCTTGCTCCCGAAGGGATGAGACCAGTGGAGTATCTTAGATGGCTGCTCACAGGCTTTTAAGACCCCAGACACTACTCACCAAGGTAGAATGCAGAGCATTATCTTTATAAGTAGTGTCATGCCAATTGAGCCAGATGTTCCCCGAGACCATGGTCCCCAGAGCCCTCTGTCCAACAACTCAGTCCCTCGGGGATAACCATCGTTCTTGCTAAAGAAAGTTAGCTAGACCAGACTCTTCCCATGTATTTCTTCTCTTTCAAATTAAGTCCTTAAAAGGCACATTAAGTTTCCTGGATTCATTACGAAGTCTATCTTGCAAAATGGCCATGTGACCGACAGGCAAGATTGCGCTCTCTTGCTAGTCCTGCACCTACCAGAGGCTCATGTTCACCTCTGAAACGTCACTCCCGGGATTCCTGCAACTGCTACTGCCTGTTTGGTGTTTCCTTAGGTTACGCAGGAAAGGCCAGATGATTTAGTTTTCCCCATAGATGAGGGAGGAGCCCCGGTGGTGCAACAGTGAGGTGCTCGGCTGCTAACCGTGGTTGGTGGTTTGAACTCATCCAGCAACTCCATGGGAAAAAGACCAGGCAATCTTCTCCCATAAAGACTCCCATTGCCATTGAGTTTATTTCAACACATAAAAATTACAGCCAAAAACACCCTATGAGACAGTGCTACTCTGTAACACATGGGTTTGCTATGGGGTCACTATGTCTCAAAAATCAACCTGATGGCACCTAACAATAACCACATGTATAAGGGCTTCAGAAGAGTGGAAAGAGCTCACATTGAGTCAGCATTGCCTGTTTTATTATAATAACCAGTTGCCATTGAGCTTATTGATCCAATCGAATGCAAGAATTATCAAACAATGTCATTAATATCACACTCAAGTAAAATTTTGCTGAAGATCATTCAAAAGCGGCAGCAGCAGTATATCAACAGGGAACTGCCAGAAGTTCAAGCTGGATTCGGAAGAGGATGGGGAACCAGGAATATCATTACTGATGTCAGATGGATCCTGGCTGAAAGCAGAGAGTACCAGAAAGATGTTTGCTGTTGTTGTTGTTAGGTGCCATCCAGCTGGTTCTGACTCATAGTGACCCTATGTACAACAGAATGAAACACTGCCTGGTCCTGCACCATCCTCATATTTACTTGTGTTTTATTAACTATACAAAGGCATTCAACTGTGTAGATCATAACAAATTATGGATAACATTGCCAAGAATGGGAATTCCAGAACACTTAATCATGCTCATGAGGAAACTGTACATAGGGCTAGAGGCAGTCGTTTGAACAGAACAAGGGGATACTGCATGGTTTAAAATCAGGAAAGATGTGTGTCAGGGCTGTATCCTTTCACCATACCTATTCAATATGTATGCTGAGCAAATAATCTGAGAAGCTGGACTATATACAGAAGAACAGGGCATTAGGATTGGAGGGAGACTCATTAACAACCTGCATCATGCAGATGACACAACCTTGGCTTGCTGAAAGTGAAGAGGACTTGAAGCACTTACTGATGAAGCGCAAAGAACTTCAGTATGGATTACACCTCAACATAAAGAAAACAAAAATCCTCACAACTGGACCAATAAACAACATCATGATAAACAGAGAAAAGATTGAAGTTGTCAAGGATTTCATTTTACTTGGATCCATAATCAACACCCATGGAAGCAGCAGTCAAGAAACCAAAAGATGCATTGCACTGGGCAAATCTGCTGCAAAAGACCTCTTTAAAGATTCGAAAAGCAAAGATGTCACCTTGAAGACTAAGGTGCACCTGACCCAAGGCATGGTGTTTTCAATCACCTCATATGCATGCAAAGGCTGGATTATGAATAAGGAAAACCAAAGAACTGATGCCTTTAAACTGTGGTGTTTGCGAAGAATGTTGAACATACCATCGATTGCCAAAAGAATGAACAAATCTGTCTTGGAAGAAGTACAACCAGAATGCTCCTTAGAAGCAAGGATGGTGAGACTATGTCTCACACACTTTGGAAATGTTATCAGGAGGGATCAGTGCCTAGAGAAGGACATCATGCTTGGTAAAGTAGAGGGTCAGTGAAAGAGAGGAAGACACTCAGTCAGGTGGATTGACACAGTGGCTACAGCAATGGGCTCAAGCATAACAACGATCATGAGATGTAGTTGACTCGTTGTTGTTGTTAGGTGCCATCGATTCGGTTCCCACTCATAGTGACCCTATATAAAACGTGTGTCAGAACAGAACTGTGCTCCATAGGGTTTTCAATGGCTATGATCTTTCATAAGAGAAGTAGATGGCTGAGTCTTTCTTCCAAGGTGCCTCTGGGTGGATTCAAATCATCAACATTTTGGTTAGCAGCCTAGTGCCTTAACCATTTGCACCACCCAGAGACTCCTATAAACTATAATAATACCAAGTTAATTAATAATTCTGTAAGATTTGACTAAACTCAGAGGTAAATTTAACTCAGAAATACCTCTATAGAGAGAATTCAAAAATACATATTGAATTTTCATTAAGCATTCTTGACCATGAAAGATCATTTAGATGATCCTTGAACAAGCGTGGACTGAGTACTTGTGCTGGTTTTTTATCCACACTACTCGCACGGGGCTGATCACTTAGACCAGATGTCTCAGAAAGCAGTTCTTAGGTCATCTAGTCTGAGGCTCTGTTATTGTCCTAGCAGAATCTGTGGCACATAGTGAACTGCTAAGACATACTTGTTTGTGAAACCCAACATTCACTAAGTGTGTGCTCTGTACTTGACCTAATTTATAGTCACAGGACCCGAAAGTGGCCCTGTCTTCACCAGGCTTCCCGCCTAGTGGGGGACACCGACACAGTGCAATGCGTTTTGAGTAGGAGTATGCATACAATCCTGTAAGAGCACATAGGAGATGGAAGAAAAAGTCATATCTTCAAGGGGTAGGTAAGACAGGCCATAGGATGAAGGAGAGAGAAGCATGTGCAGTTACTGAAGCACACAAGAGAATGATGTTCCAAGTTTCAAGTCAGTGAGAGCGTGCAAGGATGGTAGGAGTTGAGAATGGGGTTATGAAAGAGGAATGTAAACGACTGGAGCAGTGGATCCGGGAAAAATTTGAACAATGTTGGAGGGTTTTGCTTTTATCAGGTAGGCTATAGCTGAATGCCTTTAAGTAGGGAAGTGACAGGATTGATAAGAATTTCAGAAAGAATCTCAACAACAATGGGAGGATTCAATTGAAGGGAGTTGGGGGAGGCTTCAGGGACCCAGAGGAAAAAAAGCAGCAGTGACCTAAATTAAAGCAGCGACAATAGAGACGGAAAAAGGTATTGTGGAGATGGAATTAAAATAGCCATCAAACTGGTTATGAAGACAGTGAAGGAGTGGAAGAGCCAGTATGACTCCCAAGGTTCTGAGCTGATCACTGGGTGGACCCTGGTGCCACCCACAAACAGAGAAGATGGGGGAGGAGGACAAAATTTAGAAAAGTATGAAAGGAAAAAAAAAAAAGACTTCATATCTTTCATACTTTCTATATGCCGCACGTGAGGGCAGTGATGGTTCAGTGGGAGAATTCTCGCCTTCCACTCAAGACACCTGGTTCCATTCCCGACCAATGTACCTCATGCGCAGCCACCACCCGTCTGTCAGTGAAGGCTTGTGTGTAGATCTGATGCTGAACAGGTTTCGGCATAGCTTCCAGACTAAGACAGACTAAGAAGGAAGACCTGGTGATCTACTTACGAAAATCAACTAACGAAAACCTTATGGATCACAATGGTCCCAACCACAACCGTTCATGGGGATGGAGCAGGACCCGGCAGCATTTCATTCCATCGTGCATGGGATCATCATGAGTCAAGGGCTGACTGGATGGCAGCTAACAGCAACATATGTTGAGCGCTATAACAGGTATTGAGAGGATACAAAGGTAAATAAATGGTGTGACATGTGCTCGAGCAGGTTTGAAGGTGTGTGGGTTGAAAGAGTGGTGCATGCAAAGTACACACTAATCATACGACCATTCTGTCTACAAGTTCTAGGTTGTAAAACTGTTATCATGTGGACGATCTATTAATTAAAACCAATTATAAAATTAAAGAGGCTCCTGATAGAAATACAGTAAGTATAGAAAGGTTAAAAAAAAAAAAAAAAAAAAGGAAAGAGAAACCACTTTAATGTCTCCATCCCAAGGAATCTACTGTTAAAATTTTTGGAGAAGGGTCAGCTTTCAGGTATTTCTACCTATATATGCACATTTCCGAAACAAACATAGAGTTGCTTGTATTTTTTGTTTTGTTTTTTTTTTACTTAAATATCATTTTTTTTCCCGTCAGTATGTTTACACCATCTTAATCGCTGCAAGGTTTGACATACTTTAAATAATTGTGTTTAGAGATTACGTTCTTTTCTTTCTTTTTTTTTTTTTAATATCCTAATGCTGTGATGAGTATCCTTCTGTGTGTCTCTTTGAATATGGTTGGCTTTTTTCCTTAATGTAGATGCCTAGAAGTAAAATTTTCGGGTCAAGGAAGGCTTAAGGAAAAAATAGAAAAGAAGAGATTCCTCCCTGTGGACAAATGTGCTGAGCTCAGGTGAACCTTGGGATCATCTGGAAAGGAGGGGAGGCATAGCACAGTGTTGGGAGAGCAGACTCTCTGTGGAAGGGGTGGTTATAACAGCACCTGCACCATAGGGGTATCATGAGTGGTGAATGAGGTAATACATGAAAGTTCATAAGGGACCTGAGAGGTAAATGTTATTAAGAATATTATTCATTGTTATTATTTTTATCCAACTGGAGGCACCCACATAGTTAGAAATGGGTGCTAAAGCTCGGTAGAGAAATACGAGCCAGAGTTAGAAACATGGGAATCGTCATCCCATTAGACAGTGCTTCTCAGCCCTGGCTGTGGTCAGAGTTACCAGGAGTTTTAGGGAATACCTTTGCACGGGCGCTGCCCCTGGATCCCAATGTACAGTCAGCAATGCAAGCCCAGGGCAGATAGAGGAGGTGGTGGGGTCCCATGCTGGATGAGGTCTCCCAGGAACGCTGGCTGTGGTCAGAGTCACCAGAAGCTTTAGGGAATGCCTTTGCACGGGCCCTACCCCTGGACCCCGATGCACAGCCAGCAATGCGAGCCCAGGGCGGATAGAGGAGGTGGTGGGGTCCCACACTGGATGAGTTCTCCCAGGATGAGTGGACAGATGAGGAGAGGTCCTAACATTCAAATTTTCAAGCCAAATTCGTCATCTGCCAACAAGAAAGACCAGCTCTTTCCCCAGATTCTGTAGGTCCCCTTGTCTTACTGGGACTTTGGACAAATATGAACCACGATGTCATGGACAAACCTAAAGATACTACTGTAGAGTCTGTTGCTTTGCACTACCTGCTGTGAGTCATAGGGGCAGTGTTGTGGGAAGCTGGTGACTATTCCCGCTGTCAGTTACGCAGAGGCAAGGATTCAGGCAGGTGTTGAAAATGCTGGGACTGGAGAAGATGCAGGTGTGATCCTGTGGTGAGGGTGAGCTGCCGCTGGACACAGGCAAGTAAGCTGAAGGCTCTAGCAGCACCATTAAGCAGGTGGCAGCAGCGGTGGCAGAACCTCTAGCCCCAAATAGCGTTTCTAAGTCCTGGGCCCACAGGCAAATGGGTCAAGGAACAATGACTAGTTCTTTGGGTCTGAGAACAACGAGGTGCCCTATGCACATTGGAAGGGGGTTCCTGGTTCCAGAAGAGTAAGATAGCTCTCCTAACAGCGTCTTCTGACCCAGCCCTCCAGGTCCCCACAGGAGAACAATAGGTCTGTACCCCTTGAAGAGCTGTGCTGAAGAAGACCTACAACATCAGGGCCTCTGTCCTACAGTGACGTGGAGCTGAGCATAAGAACAGAGAAGAGAGGTGTCTTCTTTACTTCCAGCCCTTGAACACACAGATGAAATTACTTCCAGACTATCTGTGGCAGTGCCATCTTTGGTGGGCAGAGACCTTCCCTCTGTGGTATATAAAGTGCACTATGGTTCTGGGCCACGTACTGTCAACAGAAATGCCACATGGCAAGTCATTAATTCACGAAGACCACTATCTCTTTCAGCAGCTTTATATAATTATGCCTTGATCTACCATGTAGCAGAAACAAGGCTCAAATGGGCAGAACTATAATACAACCTGAAGTCTGTCTAATCTATAATTAACATTTTTCCCACTATCTTACAGAGTACTTTTTGGAGACAATAAATACAGTAATCCAGTATGGCTAATTGTAGAATAAATATAGGAAATAAATTAGAGACAACTAACCAACAACCAACCAGTTCCCATTGAGTCAACTCTGACTCATGGAAACCCCACGTGTGTCAGAGTATAACTGTGCTCCATAGGGTTTTCAATGCCTGATTTTTCAGAAGTAGATCACCTGGCCTTTCTTCTGAGGCACCTCCGAGTGGACTTGAACCTCCAACTTTTTAGTTAGCAGCCGAGAACATTAACCGTTTGCCCCATGCAGGGACTCCTGGTTTGGGTGACTACCTTCCCTGAGTATCAAGGAAAAGAGTTAACACTAAATTCAGTAAACAATAGAGAGATTGTTCTTGAAAGACATCAATGATTTCTGAACAATTCTTCTATTCCACAAATATTTCACAGGCCCCTACAATGTATCAGACATTGTTGTGGCTTCTGGGAAAACAACGGTCAAGAAAAATGACAACCTATTTGCCACCATGAAGCTTAAATTCCAGTAGAGGAAGGCAGAAAAGAAGCCAAGATGAATTTGTAATAAGTCTGGTAGTGGTAAATGCTACCAAGAAAAGTAAAGTGGAACAAAGAGGAGAGAAGTTGATGGTGGGGGGGGGGGGGGTCTTATTTTATTTGACGCTATTTTATACGAATGACTTGTCTCTGGTAAAGGGGCATTTGAGCAAGACGAGGAGTCAGGAAGGGAGTGAACTATGTGGACTTCAGTGGAGACAGGAAGAATACCAAGTGCAAAGGCCCCAGGAACAGAAAGAAACAACCAACCCCTATTTCCATGATCTCATGAGGATGACTGACTGCCTGTGTTCCTAACATGAACGTCTGCTTTATTTAATACAGAATTTGTTTTTGTGTTTTGTTTTATTTTTGAAGCATGTGATTTTTCACAACATGGGGTCTTTGGGAAGAAGAAAGAAAAAGAAGAAGAAAAAATTATCTCCATCCTTTTTGCCCTCTAGAAAGAGTAGAGACCCAAAGTAACTGTTTGACAAGTCCACCACCACCATTCCTGTCTCCAAAGCCCTACCATCATTTTTTAGTAGGCCAATTTTCTCTTTTATTATCTGTCGACTGAGGATATATAGGAGCAGCCTTTATTGTTATATGAAACATTCCCCACAATTTGGGAAGGCTGAGTTTTCTTTTTGCCCTTCTAATTATGAAAGGGAACCTGGACACAGCATGACAAAGGACATCAAACAGCTGTGAGGGAAAGCTTCTCTGGTGCTTTTGATTCATTAAAAAGCACATTTTTCTCCTTTCCGAGTAATAGTTCCTTAGGGTTTCTATAACACAATGATATTCTGACCAGCATGATAGTTTCATACGTGCAAAACTCTTATTTTCTCAGCATTTTGAATAGAGGCACAAAGTTGCATGACTTTCTGGATATTATAAAGGACACGAAACACCTCAGAGAAAATTGTTTCTTAGTGATAGCTTCCGTAAAGCTGGCAAGAGTTTTGAGTTTAATAATGTCTTTTCAAATTGGGAATATTAAAGATTTGATTTTTTCTCATCATGCCATTCTGGCTCTTGCTTTCTTGTTACTCCCGGTATTCATTCTAACTTCTGCCCAACAGAAACTCTTCTTCATTATTTATAAACACAGAGAGCTGGGCGATCTAACCAGCAGGCAAGATCATGGTGCAGTATCAGGAAGTGAATTGCTGGAGAGAAGAAAAATGACCTTATCAAAGAGGAGAAATACAGTCTTGAATTCAACTTTGACCCAATTATAAAACTTGAAATAAGGCTGGTTGTAAGTGATGGAAGTATTATGATACAGAAGACAGCAGAAGTTCCCTGCCTAAAAGTACAAGCTGTTCACAGGTGCTCAATTAGTGATTCATTCCTCTGAGTTAAATATTTGCCTATCCCAAAATGTTCTTTAAATACTACTTGTAGAAGGGTGCGAATATGAACAACCACCTGTCTATCAGTCTGTCATACTGTGGTGGCTTGTGTGTTCCTATGATGCTAGAAACTATGCTACTTGTATTTCAAATACCAGCAGGGTCACCCATGGTGGACAGGTTCCAGCAGAGCTTCCAGACTAAGACAGACTAGAAAGAAAAGCCTGGTGATCTACTTCCAAAGATTAGCCAATGAAGATCCTATGGCTCACAATAGAACACTGTCTGACATAGTGGTGGAAGATGAGACCCCTAGGTTGGAAGTCACTCAGCATACACAGTGGCTGCAGCAATGGACCCAAACACACCAATGATCATGGATGACACAGGATTGGGCAACATCTCACTCTGCCGTCCATGGGATCACCGTGAGGCCGAGCTGACTCAGTGGCAACTAAGGACAGCAACAAATGGGAAACATACAACAGATTCTTTTGACTGAGCTTATATGACACTTTTCTCTTGGAAACTCAGCTAACAATGGCATGGGAATTTAAGAGAAACAGTATGAAGTGATGCTTAAATACAGTAAAATGATGGCAAAACCACAAGCAAATCCATTTCTTCAGTGTTTTTCCTACGGGCAGCCCTACATGAGACAGCAAATGGTTGATATTCTTACCATTCACCCACCTTATGTAACATGAGCATGGAAGAAGGCAATCAGGAGCCTAGTGAACGAGCTCCTCTCCTTTAGTAACACAAACACAGAGCAAACATTCCCAGCTATTTCCATCAAATTAAATCTGCGTGGAACACCCACCTGGATGGTTTCAGTCTGTAGTAATTTTAAGTACACGTTTTATGTCTTTTCTGACACAAAAGAGCACTGTAATAAAAAGGTGACAATTTGCCACTTGCAGGCAAGCGAAAAGTAGAAAATTACTCCAACTTGGCAGAATAGATTTTTTGAAAATAATACTAGGATAGCTGCCTTTAAGGACGAAATAATTTTGAGGGTCTAACTTCCAAATAATAAAAGTTAAGCTGTACAATGTAAAGGTTGTAAAATAATTGTACATAACCCTAAAAGTCTCCATATCATGAAAAAAAAAAAAAGATTGCTATTTTTTCCCTTGCTCATCCCATATGTCATCCAAAGACAGAAGATTATCATTGTCCTTATTTCTGTAGCCTTCTTCGTTATCCCAATGCTTTATAGGCAGCTATTTGTTAGCTCTTTTCAATCCCTGCCAGAAAGGTCGGGATAATTGACCTGAAGGCAGAGGTGAACTGGCTCACCCCTTCCTCCAGGACATCAGTGGGCATGAGATCCGAACTCTTGAGTTCTTCCTCTGAGTCAGTTCCGGCCTGGACTGACAATAAGAATGCTTTTTATTCCCTCCTATAATTGACAGATGGCGAGAGGACTTGGAGACTGTAAACACTATTGGTAAAGAATGGAATGCTATCCCTGTGAGGTGCACTTGCAGAAACTCTTCATTCAGGGCCTGCTGGAGGATCTCCAGGATGGTGCTCTGTTCCTTTCTGCAATGGCTCATGCCTTCCATGAATGTTTACTGCCTCAGAATGAGGCAGTCTGGCTCCAGGCTAGGGGATACTGAGGCAAATATAGGACCCAAGGTCCCTGCTCTCATGAGGCTTACTTTCTAGTTGGCTGAGAAGTGACATGTAAGCTGAGATCTGCAGGGATCAGTCCATAAAGTGCTGTCTCCATCACTTTTATAAAGCCATAATTTGTCCACTCACACACAACAGTGCACTGGCCCCAGCTATACTGTCTCTTTCTTCATGTTCTGGAGAGAGAGGGTAGGTCGGTTCATGGGCCTCAGGGCAGAGGTCCATTGCTGGTCCACTCAGTTGTGGCTTGTGGATGAGACTGTGTCAGAGGGTACATGGACTGGCAGTTTCCAAGGATGGAGGGGTATGTTAAGAGAGAAGAGAAGTTGGGTATGACAGTAAATTGACTTATGTTGTTGTTGTTAGGTGCCATCAAGTCAGTTCCGACTCATAGCGTTCCTATGTACAACAGAACGAAACACTGCCTGGTCCTGCACCATCTTCACAATCATTGGTATGCTTCAGCTTATTGTTGCAGCCACTGTCAATCCATCTCATTGAGGGTCTTCCTCTTTTTCACTGACCCTCTACTTTACCAAGCATGATGTCCTTCTCCAGGAACTGGTCCCTCCTGATAACATGTCCAAATTACGTGAGACAAAGTCTCACCATCCTTGCTTCCAAGGAGCACTCTGGCTTATATTTCTAATATAACCCTCTGCTAAATTTTCATAGCAACTAACAACAACAACAAACTTTGGGGTACAACCCATGTTTTTTTTCACCTTTGCATTCCCGAGGTTAATAGAGAACAAGGCATAGAGCAAGCACCCCATGTTGAGTGACAGGGACAGAGTTGAGTGAATAAATAAATAAAGACAATAGAAGAGACAGAGGCAATATTTGGCTCCTGTGAAGTGGTAAGGAAGTCTGCTTCCCAACTGATCATGGCCAGCTCCCAATAAACTACTCCCTCCACCCCCATCATCCTTGGTACTGTGCTTCACTAACAGATATCCTAACAAAATTAGGTTAGAAATATTTTGGTTGTTACTGACACCTGATTTTTTTTTTTTTTTCACATCTGAATCCAGTGCTTCTCAAACTTGACAGAGCACAAGAATCATTTGGACAGTACATGTCCTAGTGCAAATTTCTAGGTTGCACCCATTTCAGTTTACCCAGAACACGGCCCAAGAATGTAAATTTTACAATAGCCCCTAAAAAGATAAAATACTTAGGAATAAATCTGACCAGGAATGTAAAAGACCTATACAAAGAAAACTACAAAACACTGCTGCATGAAACCCAAAGGGATCTACATAAATGGAAAAACATACCATGCTCATGGATAGGCAGACTCAACATTGTGAAAATGGCAATCCTACCTATATTTACAAATACAATGCAATCCCAATCCAAATACCAGCAACATTCTTCAAAGAGATGGAAAAACTAATTATTAACTTTATATGGAAAGGGAAGAAGCCCCGAATAAGTAAAGCACTACTGAAGAAGAAGAATAAAGTTGGAGGACTCACACTACCTGACTTCAGAACCTACTATACAGCTACAGTAGTGAAAACAGCCTGGTACTGGTACAACGACAGATACATTGACCAATGGAACAGAATTGAGAACCCAGATGTAAATCCATCCACCTACGGTAACCTGATTTTCGACAAGGGCCCAAAGTCCATCAAATGGGGAAAAGACAGTCTTTTTAACAAATGGTGCTGGCAAAACTGGATATCCATTTGCAGAAAAATGAAACAGGACCCATACCTCACACCGTATACAAAAACTACTTCAAAATGGATCAAAGACCTGAATATAAAGCCTAAAACTATAAAGTTCATAGAAGAAAAAATAGGACCAACACTTCAGGCCTTAATACATGGCATTAACAGGATACAAACCATAACCATCAACACACAAAACCCAACAGATAAACTAGATAACTGGGATCTTCTAAAAATGAAACACCTATGCTCTTCGAAAGACTTCACCAAAAGAGTCAAAAGAGAACCTACAGACTGGGAAAAAATTTTTGGACAGTACAAGTCAGACAAAGGTCTAATCTCCATAATCTATAAGAAAATCCAACACCTCTACAACAAAAAGACAAATAATCCTATTAAAACATGGGCAAGGTAATGAACAGACACTTCACCAAAGAAGACATTCAAATGGCCAACAGACACATGAGGAAATGCTCCCGATCACTAGCTGTTAGAGAAACACAAATTAAAACCACAATGAGATACCATCTCACCCCGGCATTACTGGCACGAATCAAAAACACTTGAAATAACAAATGTTGGAGGGGCTGCGAGGAGATCGGAACTCTTATGCACTGCTGGTGGGAATGCAAAATGATACAACCATTTTGGAAAATGATATGGCACTTCCTCAGAAAGCTAGAAATAGACATACCATTCGATCCAGCAATCCCACTCCTAGGACTATATCCTAGAGAAATAAGAGTTGTCACTCGAATAGACATATGCACACCTATGTTCATGGCAGCATTGTTCACAATAGAAAAACGATGGAAACAACCTAAATGCCCATCAACAGATGAATGGATAAACAAACTATGGGACATACACACAATGGAGTACTATGCAACGAGAAAGAACAACAATGAATCTGTGAAGCATCTCATAACATGGATGAAACTGGAGGACATTATGCTGAGTGAAATAAGTCAATCACAAAAGGACAAATATTGTATGAGACCTCTATTGTAAAAACCCATGAAAAAGTTCACATGCAAAATGTAACAATCCTTGTTGGTTACCAGGGATGGGGGGGGAATACTAAATAGGCAATAGATAAGTGGTATCTTGGGTGAAAGGTGAGACAGTACACAATACAAGGGAAACTAACACAACCTGCACAAGGAAAGGTCATGGAGGCCACATGGACACATCCAAACTCCCCGAGGGACTGAATTGCTGGACGGAGGGCTCTGGGGACCATGGTCTCGGGGAACATCTAGCTCAATTGGCATGACACTACTTATAAAGATAATGCTCTACATTCTACCTTGGTGAGTAGTGTCTGGGGTCTTAAAAGCCTGTGAGCGGCCATCTAAGATACTCCACTGGTCTCATCCCTTCAGGAGCAAGGGAGAATGAAGAGAACAGGATACAACGAAAAGATTAGTCCAAAGGACTAATTGTCCACAGCTACCAAGACCTCCACCGGACTGAGTCCAGTACAGCTAGATGGTGCCCGGCTACCACTGCTGACTGCTCTGACCAGGATCACAACAGAGGATTCTGGACAGAGCTGGAGAAGGATGTAGAGCATAATTCTAACTCACAAAAAAAAAGACCAGATTTACTGGCCTAAAGGAGACTGGAGAAACCTCAAGAGTACGGCCCCCAGACACCCTTTTAGCTCAGTGGTGAAGTTACCTTCGAGGTTCACTGTTCAGCCTGGGAGTGGACAGCCCAGTAAAACCAAATGAGACTAACGAGGTACAGGAGTCTAGTGACAAGGGCCAGAAGGCAGAAGGGGAGTAGGAAGCTGATGATAGGGAACACAAGGTTGAGTAAGGATACTGTTGATGTGTTGTGAGATTGTTAACCATTGTTATATGGCAACATTTGTAGTAACTGTTAAATGGGAGGCTATTTTGTCCTGTAAGCCTTCATCTTAAGTGAGAATAACAGCACAATTAGAAGAGCGTAGTCAATGTCACTTAAATGTGTATGTAAAAAGTTTT
Organism: Dugong dugon; assembly: GCA_030035585.1. NCBI lineage: Eukaryota > Metazoa > Chordata > Mammalia > Sirenia > Dugongidae > Dugong > Dugong dugon. Next base: position 130,206,482 of record CM057468.1, on the reverse strand, counting down.
GAAATGGTGTATCTTTGGCTATGTGTATTTTCACCAAAAAAAAAAGCTGAGAATTTAGAGGGTTAAAATGTTGTGGGGTTGTTAACCAAAGTCATAAAACACCATGTGTACTACTGTTACATGAGAAACTGTTTGTTCTGTAAGCCTTCACCTGAAGTACAATAAAATATTAAAAAAAAAAAAGAAGAATGTGAATTTTAACAAAGATCCCAAGTGATCAAGACACAAACAGCCAAATTTACTCTGAGGTAGACTGCTCTATAGCCAGTCTCTCTCCAAGTCCAGTAAACTGCACTTCTAAATGAGCTCATGGATGTTCTTCTCCCTCCATTATCACTGTCACTGACTTAATTTAGACTTTATCACTTATCAGTTAGATTACAACAGCCATGTATCTGTTCTTTCTGGCTCGAGTCTCTCCCTAGCCCAATGCACCCTGCATTTCAATCCAGTGTTATCTTCCCAAAGCAATGATTTCTGCTTACTATGGATGGGTTATGATTCTGATACAAGAGTAGACCAGAACTTAAGAAAACAAAAAACTCTGTGGAAATGATCAAATGACTATAAAAATAGCAAAATCTAATCTGTTTATATTATAATTACAGATTTGAATTCTACAATTTCTATGCTTTAACTTCCTCACCCCACGAAGTCCTTTACTTAATATAACCTACAAAATAATCCTATTTAATTGCTCCTCCTCAGATACTAAAGTACAAATGCCCCAGCCTCACTCAAACATGCCTCATGTCCTCCACCCACCAATCTCTACCCTTTTTTCCTGAAGACTTTCATTTTTCACACAACCTGGTACTCCTCAGAAGGGAATCATAAAAGGAGAATAATCAGGAATCCTGGTTCTAATCCAATCTTTCCCAGGAGCTATGGGTGTGAATGTGAGCTATTTTTCTTGGTTTCTCTGGGATCTATTTTTCCATGTGTGAAAAAGAGAGACCTGGCTTAGATTAGTGGCTTCGAAGCATTTTGATGACCCACCCACTGTAACTGAAGAGGATTTACATGGCAATCCACAGCAGCAAATTTTCACAAAACAACTTTTACCCTTACTGCATGTGAGACTCTGATATTTTATCTTCCAATTTGTTCTGTTCTACCTTGTTTCCTCCCTGTAAAAATGCCGGTCAGGACTCTGTGAACTGATTTCACAACACTCTGCTCGACCACAGCTGCAGTTAGAAAAACACTGACTAACACGATCCCTATGGTCTGGTCCAGTGCTGACGCTCTGTGATAATGAGCAAAGGTGGAATTTCCTTTGCACATTTTTCTGTCTTCCCCTTTGTATGTTATTGCTTTCACAGATAAATCCTTGGTTTCCTAAGGTTCTCTGACCCATTTCCGTCGAGTCGATTCTGACAAGGTGCACTGATGGCACAGTGGTTAAGAGCTCAGCTGCTAACGAAAGGTTAAACCTACCAGCCCCTCCATGGGAAAGAGGTGGCAGTCTGCCCTTGTAAAGATTACAGCCTTGGAAACCCTATGGAGCAGTTCTACTCTGTACGACAGGGTCACTATGAGTTGGAATCAATTTGACTGCAATGGGTAAGTTTCCCTGACAACTCTTCTAAAATAACATAGATTCATATAAGCACGGAAAATTACAAAGCAGTTCACTTAACAATAATACAGACAATGGAAAAATACCGGATTCCTTTGCTCATTTTCCCATTGAGCCAAGTACAGATTGCATCTCAAGCATGATTGAGGGATACGTGTCAAGTTGAAGTTGGGTCCCTTCATATCTTGGTAAGTCACTGGTTCTTAACACTGATCTTACTTTAAAATCACCTGGATAAATAAAACAAACAATTATCCGGCCTCATTTTAGAGCTATTAATTCAGAATATAAGAGGGTGGAGCTGACTGGTCAGTATTTTTTAATCTCTCCAGGTGAGGGCCGAGAACAACTAGACAAGTCAATACACCACAAAAGCTACCAAACTCTGGGAAGCCAGATTAGTCCAATGACAGAGAATAACCAGGGTGAGTGCCACCCCTGTTGACTTAATGCTCCCCATGCCCTCACCCATGTTTTCCTTCCCTAACCCTCACACCACTTAATCTTCTTCTCCTTCATCAACTTCATGATCCATAACTGAGATTTAAGCAAGGATGTCTGTCAGTCCGAAATCCACCCACTGGCATGGCTAACTGCTTTACAGTCTGAGTGCACATGTCACCTGGGAAGGGTAGCTTCGTAGACTATTAGTCATTTTCTGTCGCTTCTCCAACTCCGTAGAGCAAGTTGGAAACGGCTCACGTGTGCGTCCTTTGGAAGAAATAATCACAGGAAGTGGGGGAGGGGCCAGAGTCCCAACCACTCTTCATTCCACAGAAAAGCTTTATAAAAGGTAGACTAAAAACAACACTGGGAACTTTGGAACATAAACGAGCAGACAAAAATAGCAACGCACACAGAGACTCAGGAAACTGAAGGGAGTTAGAGGTTGACTTTAAGATATCAACGGCTAACTTTTGAGTGGATTATACATATAAAAAATTTTAATCCATCGAAGAAAGAATATGGAGCCCAGGAGAAAATATACCCCAAAAAAAGTTAAATTAAAAAATATAACAATTGTTCGTTTTGAGGGATATAGTACTTTTGGCTTTTGCTCTGTAGATTTGCTTTTGTTATAGTGATCGGTTTTACTTAACAATCAAGTTAACTGAATTTGGAGAAATAAGAGGGTTTTTTTTAAAAAATGCATGAATTCTCATCTCAGATAAAATCTACTAGCTTTTATATGCTTCCATATTGCCATCTGGTGTGTGCTAAGGTATTGCAAGGGAAAGACAACAGCACAACTGAATTCTCAATGCAAGTTCAAAGCTGGTAGCTAATCAGTTCATTAACAGACAACATCCTTGAAGTAGCTCATAAGCTGCAAACTGGCAGGGAAATATCTCCAGTGGGTGGGTCACGTGGTTTTTACCAACTTCTGCAGTCTGAAATTGGTCAAACATACAATCAAGATGCATTGATAATTACTGGTGATTGGAATGTGAAATCTGGAAACAAAGGACTGGTAGTTGGAAAATATGGCTTTGGTGATAGAAACAATGCTAGAGATTGCATGATAAAATTTTGCAAGACCAACAACTTCATCATTGCAAATACCTTTTCTCAACAACATAAATGGCGACTTTACCCATGGAACATGCCAGATGGAATACACAGGAATCAAATCAACTATATCTGTGAAAAAAAGACAATGCAAAAGCTCGCTATTATCAATCAGAACAAGGCCAGGGGTTGACTGTGGAACAGACTATCAATTACTCATATGCAAGTTCAAGTTGAAAATGAAGAAAATTAAAACAAGTCCACGAGATCCAAAATACAACCTTGAGTATATCCCACCTGAATTTGGAGACCATCTCAAGAATAAATTTGATGGATCAAATGCTAATGACTGAAGGCCAGACAAGTTGTGGAAAGGACATCATACACGAAGCAAGAGGTCATTAAAAAGACAGGAAAGAAAGAGAAGACCAAAATGGATGCAGAAGAGACTCTGAAACTTGCTCCTGAACGTTGAGTAGCTAAAGTGAAAGGAAGAAATGATGAAGTAAAAGAGCCGAACAGAAGATTTCAAAGGGCACCTCAAGAAGAAAACATAAAATATTTTAATAAAATATGCAAAGACTTGGAGTTAGAAAAACAAAAGGGAAGAATACACTCAGCATTGCTCAAGTAGAAAGAACTGAAGAAAAAATTTAAGCTTCGAGTTGCAATTTTGAAGGATTCTATGGGTAAAATATTGAATGACAAAGAAGCATCAAAAGAAGATGGAAGGAATACACAGAGCCACTGTACCAAAAAAAATTGGTTGACATTCTATCATTTCCGAAAGTAGCATATGATCAAGAACCAATAGTAGTGAAGGAAGAATTCCAAGCTACACTGAAGGCACTGGTGAAAAACAAAGTCTCCAGGAATTGACAGAACACCAACTGAGATGTTTCAACAAATGGATGCAGCACTAGAAGTGCTCACTTGTCTATACCAAGAAATTTGGAAGACAGCTACCTGGCCAACTGACTGGAAGAGATTCATATCTGTGCCCATTTCTAAGAAAGATGATCCAATGGAATGTGGAAATTATGGAGAAGTATCACTAATAACACATGCAAGTAAAATTTTGCTGAAGAGCATTCCAAACCAGTTGCAGCAGTATATCGACTGGGAACTGCCAGAAATTCAAGCTGGATTCAGAAGAGGACATAGAATGAGGAATATCATTGCTGACGTCAGATGGATCTTGGCTAAAAGCAGAGTACACCAGAAATATGTTTTCCTGTGTTTTATTGACTATGCAAAGACATTTGACTGTGTGCATCATAACAAATTATGGACAACATTGCAAAGAATGGGAATTTCAGGACACTTAATTGTGCTTATGCGGAACCTGTACATAGATCAAGAGGTAGTTGTTCAGACAGAACAAGGGGATACTGTGTGGTTTAAAGTCAGGAAAGGTGTGCGTCAGGGTTGTATCCTTTCACCATACTTATTCAATCTGTATGCTGAGCGAATTATCCAAGAAGCTGGACTATATGAAGAAGAACAGGGCACAGAGCATCAGGATTGGAGGAAGACTCATTAACAACCTGTGTTATGCAGATGACACAAACTTGCTTGCTAAAAGTGAAGAGGACTTGAAGCACTTAGTGATGAAATCAAAGACTACAGGCTTCAGTATGGATTATACCTCAACATAAAGAAAACAAAAATCCTCATAACTGGACCAATGAGTAACAAGCATCATCATAAATGGAGAAAAGATTGAAGTTGTCAAGGATTTCATTTTACTTGGATCCGCAATCAACACACATGGAAGCAGTAGTCAAGAAATCAAAAGATGCATTACACTGGGCAAATCTGGTGCAAAAGATATCTTTAAAACGTTCAAAAGCAAAGACGTCACTTTGAGCACTAAGGTGCTACTTACCCAAGCCATGGTGTTTTCAATCGCCTTATATGCATGTGAAAGCGGGACAATGAATAAGGAAGACTGAAGAAAAATTGATGTCTGTGAATTATGGTGTTGGTGAAGAATATTGAATCTACCATGGACTGCCAGAAGAATGAACAAGTCTGTCTTAGAAGAAGTACAGCCAGACAGGAGGAGGGTACAGGAAAGCTGGTAATAGGGAACCCAAGGTGGAGAAGGGAGAGTGTTGACATATCGTTGGGTTGTTAACCAATGTCATAAAACAATATGCATACTGTTCAATGAGAAACTATCTGTTCTGTAAACCTTCATCAAAAGTACAATTAAAAAAAAAGAACTTAAAAAAGAAAAGAAGTACAGCCAGAGTGCTCTTTGGAAGCGAGCATGGGGAGACTTCATCTCACGTACTTTGGACATGTTATCAGGAGGGATCAGTCCCTGGAGAAGGACATCATGTTTGATAAGTTAAAGGGTCAGTGAAAAAGAAGAAGGCTGTTGATGAGATGAATTGACACAGTGGCTGCAACGATGGGCTCAAACATAGCCATGGTTGTGAGGATGGTGCAGGGAGAGTGCTCTTTGGAAGCGAGCATGGGTAGACTTCATCTCACGTACTTTGGACATGTTATCAGGAGGGATCAGTCCCTGGAGAAGGACATCATGTTTGATAAGTTAAAGGGTCAGTGAAAAAGAAGAAGGCTCTTGATGAGATGAATTGACACAGTGGCTGCAACAATGGGCTCAAACACAGCCATGGTTGTGAGGATGGTGCAGGGCCTGGCAGTGTTTTCTTCTGTTGTACATAGGGTGTCTATGAGTTGGAATGGACTCAAAGACACTTAACAACAACAACAACAATCCATACTGAAGGCGAGAGTCTTTGGTCTTCATCAGGAAAAGTCACAAAAGGCAAGAACTGGGTTTCTTCCTCAGTTCTGACAGGTTTCCACCAGCTTGGGGATATCACTGGCTGCTACATGCTCTGTAGAGAACAGAGGGGCAATGCACACGAGGCACTGAAGCATTCTACATGCACTCCTGCTCTGTGCACCACCTCATAGCCCTTGATCTCTGCATCCTGGGGTAAACGTATCAGGATCGTACAGCACATATGTGTGTATGTGTGTGCATGCATGTGTGTGCATATGTGTGTCCATGTGTCAGGTATGTATGTGTGTGTTCGTGTCTGCTTCCGATCAGCCCCACAACACTGAGCCGATGGCTCTATTTGACGCCTCTCCTGTGTGTGTGTGTGTGTGTGTGGTTATGTGTGTGAGTGTGCACACATCACATATGTATGTATCCACGTGTCAGGTGTGTGTCCATGTGTCAGATGTGGTTTTTCCATGTGTCAGGTATGTGTATGTCCACATATCAGGTGTGTGTGTCCACATGTCAGGTGTGTGTGTCCAGGTGTGAGGTGTGTATGTGTGTGTGTCCATATGTCCACATCCTCACCCCATCAACCCCACAGCACTGAACCGATAGCCTTACTCGATCCTTCCCCTGCATACCCATTTTTTGTGGTTGTTGAAATTTTACAGGACTATGAAATCCACAAGTCTAGGAACCATTCACATAGTTGATGGAATAACAGGATGTGAGAGGAGCGAGCTGTTTCTGCCTTGTTCCCTCTGGACTCTTAACCTAAAAGAGCATAGTCTGTTAATGTGTGAGTCACAGGTGATGGGTGAGCAGACCTGGTGAGATGGCATTTTGAGGAACGAGGGTGGTTGGGGATCCCTGAGCAGAAATGGGGGAGTGCATTACTTGAGTTTGGGAAGAGACGCTGGAATGGAGCACAAGGCTAACATCGATGCCTGTACCTGGCCTTGTGTCATACAATCACCTATGAACAGACGTTCATGGGCGCGTTCCTCAGTAAGAGACAAATTTGCAGAAGAAAAGCCTTAGATGGCAGGGGTACAGGTCACTAATGATGACTTCTACCTCACCCCCTAGGTTGTATAGAATGAAACATCACTTGATAGTTTATCTTTCTCTTTTTCTTCACATTTATTTTCTTTTAATCAATATCATACTGCATTAGCTTCCTAGGACTGCATGACAATATGCCACAAACTGAGTGGCCTACAACAACAGCAATTTATCCTCTCAGAGTTCTGGAGGCTGGGAGTCTGAATTCCAGGTGTGGCAGGGCCATGCTCACTCTGAAGGCTCTGGGGGACGATCCTCCTGATCTCTCCTGCTGTCTGGTGGCCCCAGAAGCCCCTTGGCTTGGAGATGCATCTTCACAAGGCCTCCTTCCTCTGTCTCCCTGTCTCTAGGTCTTCTCCTCCTTTATAAGGACACCATTCAGGTGGGATTAAGACCCGCCCAGCTTCAGTATGACCTCATGGTAACGGAAAACATCTTCAAAAACCCTGTTTCCAAACAAAGTCGTGTTCACAGGTACCAGGGGTTAGGGCTTCAACATATTTTTAGGGTGGCATAATTCAACCCATATAACACATAGTAAAGGTTTAAGAAAAAGAAATAAGGAAAGCATCTTACCAAACTACACATGTGCCTACCCATTAAAATATGTATTCATTTTCTTAATTCTGTTCGCTTAGTCATTAAATGGTTCTTAAACTAGTTTCTGATTATTCAAGAGATGCTTATCCTCTCCTTCCCAAAACTTCAAGTGTCTACTGTTGGCAGAATTTTGACAGCCCCCCACAGCTTTGCAAAGCTCACCAACTTGGTTTAATTCAGTAAAAGCCTCATTAACTTAACTAGATCAGAGAGCATCTCTCTGCAAAAACTAACCTATTTAGCACAGAAATAGTCCCTCTCTAGCAGTAATTGTCACTTCTCCCAGATCACTGCCGTCAGAATGCCACTTTCTTTTTTCTCCACCCCCAAAGACTTAGAGCCCTGAGACTCATAGAATGATCTGGCATTTTGCAATAGTGAGATCATTTAAAGGGCCAGGCATATAGTTGCCCAAAGATAGCTCTTTCCTCTAATGGATTTTATAGCAACTATCTGGTTTTGAAAAACCCATTTTTTAGCACTAATGCTAAATTACTATCAACGATATTTATTCCAAGCTCTTCCTTTAAAATGAATAGTTACTGATACACATATAAAATAGAGGGAAATTGCTAACTTGTTCTTTCAAAGGGGATTTTTATTTATTTAGTTTGCCATTCTTTCAGACAATCATTGGAAAGAGAAAAGCAGCAAGCGTGAGAGGCAGTAATAGCACTTTCTTATCGTGTAATCAGTGAAGAGTGAGGTACTGTGTAATGTGTGATTCTTTATTGATGCTTATAAAGGCAATGTGTCAAATCTGAATACTTTCGTTCACTTTCACCAAATTGGGCTCTCACTGGTTTTTAGCAACACTGGTTTGAAAAGCTTAACTCATATTTGTAAAATGAGCAGTTAAGTGTTTTATCGATGAGGGAACTTGAAGTTGAGATGGAGACATAGTACTTCGGAGAGTGCGATGACCGAGCTGGAAGGCAGTCCGGGGATAATCTAATCCGACACTCTTTCTGACTCCTCATTTTGTTTCACAGCTGAGGACACTGAGCCTCCGTGAATTGCTCAACTGCCAGAAGAAGGAACAAATCTGTCTTGGAAGAAGTACAGCCAGAGTGCTCCTTGGAAGCAAGGATGGTGAGACTTTGTCTCATGTACTTTGGACATGTTATCAGGAGGGGAGGAGGGATCGGTCCCTGGAGAAGGACATCATGCTTGGTAAAGTAGAAGGTCAATGAAAGAGAAGAAGATCCTCAATGAGAGGGATTGACACAGTGGCTTCAACAATGGGTTCAAACATAACAACAATTGTGACGATGGCACAGGACCAGGCAGTGTTTCGTTCTGTTGTATAGTGGGTCCCTATGAGTCCGAACTGACTCAACAGCACCTAACTACAACACACACAATCAGTAGGGGAGGAACTTACTTCATTTTTTCAGAGAAGCCAGTAATATATACGGAGCCCTGGTGACACAATGGTTAAGCAGTTGGCTGCTAATCAAAAGGTCGGTGGTTTGAACCCACCCAGAGGATCCAAAGGAGAAAGACCTGGCGATCTGCTCTGTAAATATTACAGCCTAGGAAACCCTGTCAGGCAATTCTGTTGCATCACCCGGGGTCACTATGAGTCATAATCAACTCTAAGACAACTAGTAACAACTACAACAACAATAATGGAAAAACTCAACAGATGTCTAGTGTTTAATAAATACTATTAGCTACGGTCTTAGATTAAAAGAAATAGTAAATGAGACCATTTTCATTATTGAATTCTTCAGAGACATCCATGATAGAAATGAGATCAACATTTTCAAAACTGCTAGTAATTGAATTGGTTGGAATTTTGTGATGCTGACTGGATTTTCAATAAGCAATTGGCTTTAGAGATGGAATCAGACTCTAACCTAAGCCTCACTTAGGCAGAATTGCACAGGGCACTCAATAACCAGCCAGAGAAGCCCTTTCACCGAGTCCCGGAGGCAAACCCAAGCCAAACCAAAGCGTTTACAGTGACCTGCCTTTATTTGAGAAGATAAATACCCCAGCCCCCAGTACCTGTGAAAGTCTTAGACAAAGTACTTCTTCCTGTAGCTCAGGTTTATTGTCTCTGCGAATGATTTTGAGAGCTGCCACAGCATTTATTGTTTGACCTTACTCCTAAAAGTTTCAGAGCTCCGCCACTTAACTGTACCGTGTTATACGATTTGGTGTGTGTTTTCCTCTAGATAAAGCTGCCTTCCCCACCATGTGTAACAGGGATGAGAGTAGTCCTCATCTTTTGTTTTAGAAACAAAATTTCATTTTGAAGGACAGAGAAATAAATTACAGGAAAACTTACAGTAATGTTCAAAAATACCCTTTGAAATCTCTTGAAAAAGTTAACAATTTACACTAAGTATATATATACACACACACACCATATATTTTGTCCTCTGCCTTCTCTCCTTCCCTCCTTTCTTGTTGGAGCTGCTCGGGTGTGTTACCAAGTGGCTTCTGCACGTTCCTTCTATTTACCACGTGTCTGTTATCTAGTGCTGCTATAACGGTGGGGGGCTTTAACAAACAGAAATTTATTTCCTCACAGTTTAGGAGGCTAGAAGTCCGAATTCAAGGTGCTGCCTCTAAGGAAGGCTTCCCTCTGTTGGCTCTGGAGGAGGGTCCTTGTCTCTCAGCCCCTATCCCTTGGCTCCTTGGTGATCTTCATGTGGCATGGCATCTGTCTTCCCCCATCTCTGCCTTTTGTTGTTGTTGTTGCTTGCTTAATCTGTTCTTTCATGTCTCAAAGGACAATGATTTAAGACACACCCTTCACTAATATTGCCTCATTAGCATAACAAATAAAACCCATTCCCAAATGTGATTATAGCCACAGGTATACCAAAAAAAAACAAACCCATTACCATCCTCGAGTCAATTCTAACCCACAGTGACCCTATGGGACAGAGTAGAACTGCCCTGTAGGGTTTCCGAGGAGCAGTTGGTGGATTTGAACTGCTGACCTTTTGGTTAGCAGCTGATCTCTTAACCACTGTGCCACCAATTTACTCTGAAGCCTGGAAGGTGGACAGAGATGATTAACACAATACAAAGGGAGAATGCTCCAGGCAGACGAGCCTGGGTGGAAAAGGCTGTTTTATCCAGAAACCGAAAGTTCAGGTTCACTGAAACATTGATGCTGAAGGAGAAAGACATGATAGGAGGCTGGGGGTTCCAGAAGGCCTTCCACCCCACATAAGGATTATGGTCTTCATCCTAATGCAACTTAAAGTGGCAGAAGAGTTTCTAAGGAGTGGAGGGACACAGTCCTGCTGCCTGTGTGTTCATCCAGGGTTGCATCGTGACTTCTGCAGGATGGGACACTTTTGCTTTGTGGGTCCCTTCTCCACTTAAAAAAAAAAAAAACTGCTAAAATGCTGTTGGTTTAAAGATTAATATAATCCAGGCTGAACTAGGTTCATCTTTTCTTTCTGATATTAAAAGAAATCAAAGCATTTTTATGGGCCCTTAGATTACCGTAGACCCAGCTAATGCCTTCTGTGCCCAGTGGAGGCACCAGCCCTGGTCTCATCAGACAGAACAGGTTTTAGTCAAGATGAAGTAGAACCCCATCACACAACCACGGCAGAGGATGGTGGACAAGGCAAGAGAAAGCAATAGAATTTCATTAATTTAGTTTTTAAAGAGAAATATAAGACTTAAACCCTCTAGTCATTTAAATATATGTATGTATACATATAAATATATGTTTATATAAAATTTATGTATCAATATACATAAAAACAACATAAATGTACACATAAATACATGCTTATATGTATATAAATACATATTTGTTGTTGTTGTTAGGTGCCAGGGTTCCGATTCACAGCAACCTCATGCACGAAGGAACGAAACACTGCTGGGTCCTACTCCATCCTCACAATCATTGTTATCTTTGAGCCCATTGTGTTAATACATCTTGTTGAGGGAATTCCTCTTTTTGGCTGACCTCTACTCTAACAAGCATGATGTCCTTCTCCAGGGACTGATCCCTCCTGATAACATGTCCAAAGTATGTGAGACGAAGTCTCACCATCCTTGCTTCTAAGGAGCATTCTGGCTGTACTTCTTCCAAGACAGATTTGTTCATTCTTCTGGCAGTCCATGGTATATTCAATATTTTTCACCAACACCATAATTCAAATGCGTTAATTCTTCTTCAGTCTTCCTTATTCACTGTCCAGCCTTCGCATTCTATGAGGTGATTAAAAATACCATGGCTTGGGTCAGGCGCACCTTAGTCCTCAGAGTGACATCTTTGCTTTTCAACACTTTAAAGAGCTCTTTTACAGCAGATTTGCCCAGTGACATACATCATTTTATTTCCTGACTGCTGCTTCCATGAGCATTGATTATGGATCCAAATAAAATGAAACCCTTGACAACTTCAGTATTTTCTCCATTTATCACGATGTTACTTATTGGTCCAGTTGTGAAGGTATTTGTTTTCTTTATGTTGAGGCTGAATCCATACTGAAGGCTGAAGTCTTTGATCTTCATCATTAAGGGCTTCAAGTCTGCTTCACTTAAAGCAAGTGAGGTTGTGTCATCTGCATAATGCAGGTTGTTAATGACTCTTCCTCCAATCCTGATGTCATATATATATATAAACGAAACCAAACCCATTGCTGTCCAGTTGATTCTGACTCATAGCGACCCTATAGGACAGAGTAGAACTGTCCCATAGGGTTTCCTAGGCTGTAATCTTTACAGAAGCAGATTGCCAGGTCTTTCTCCCCCAGAGCCCCTTGTGGGTTCAAACTGCCAACCTTTCATTTAGCGGCGAAGCGCTTAACCACTGTACCACCAGGACTTATATATATATATATATATATATATGTATATATATATTTATATATATATAGACAAAGGTGTGGTGAAACCCATGTGAAATTGTTCACTACAGATTAGAAAGTAAGCACAAGTAAGACTGTGCATACCTTACTTATTGGGTAATCCCCTCCTGCATATCAAGAAACCTAAACCAATATTTGCTAAAAAGTAAAAAAAAAAAATAATCACATTGTGTTTAGTTTAAAAAGTGAGGGAAGGGAAGGGGGCCTCAGGAGATGAGGGGGCAGAGGAAGAGAGCAGTGCAAAAGAAGAGGGAGAAGTCAAGAGGGAGGGGTGGAGCAAAGGATGGATGGAGGTGACGGGGGAGGGACCACGGGGAAGCAGAGCAATGACGGGGGACTGGGGGGTACACAGGAAGGGCTGTGAAAGGCAAATGTACCCTACTAACACAGGGAGTAATAGGAACCTGGGAAAAACCTCACAGTAGCCAGGAGCCAATGCATTAAAAACCTTATATTAATCACCCATAGTGCTTCAGAAGAAATCAATAGGATGTGGGCCATTATGGAAACACCTATGTTAGGAGGGCTGTGCTTTAACAAGGAGCATGTGTAGACTTGTCAGCCAACGATTTCTGCAGAAAGAGGCAGTAGAGGAAAGTGGGCAGGGGTTTTCACCTGGAATCCTGTGCATATTTGCCGAAGGAACCACACGCAGGGATTTGTGCTGGTTTTCTTGTTCTTTTTTAAATCCCTAAGTAATGGTGTTATGTGAAAAAATTCCCCCGATAAGAAATAAGATGGTGTCTACACACAGCCGCCCAACCCCACCCTCCCAACAGAGTCTGACCTTCTCTGAGCTTCCCAGGAGTGACACCCTATATGTACGAGAGGGTGGGTTCCTCTCTGCCCCCCACCCTCGGCTCTGCAATCACAGACAACAGCGAGTTGCTCTCACAGCCTCCCCCACTGCAGAGGGAAGAAATACAGAGAGATGTTTGAGAGTTTCATATCTTCTTTTCCTTTTTGGAATGTTTGATATTGCAAAGTGATGTGGTTAAAAATAAATAAATAAATACAAAAAGTTTGAAGCTTTACCCACATATTCAACTACTCTAAGATCCATAGTTGTTATGGACTGAATTGTGTCCTCCCACCCCCACCCCCAAAGTATATGTTGAATTCCTGGCCCTTGTACCTGTGGATGTGACCCTGTTTGGAAACAGAGTTTTCTTTTGTTATGTTGACGAGGTCATACGAGAGTAGGGTGGGTCCTAAACCTAATCACTTCTGAGTCATAGAAAGAGCAGAACAGACACAGACACACACACAAGGGGAAGACAGATGCTACAGAATGCCAAGGATCACTGGCAGACACCAGAGACTAGAAGAGATAATCACAGAAGGAGCCAACCTAGCCAAGACTCTGATGTGGACTTTTAGCCTCCAGAACTGTGAAAGAAAAATTTCTGTTCTTTAAAACCACTCCCTTGTGGTATTTGTGTTATGGCGGCACTAGGTTACTAAGACAATAATATATCAGAAGATGTATCTCTATAAAGATGGTATCTTAGTCATCTAGTGCTGCTCTAACAGAAATACCACAAGTGGATGGTTTTAATAAGGAGAAATTTATTCTCTCACAGTGCAGTAGGCTGCAAGTCCAAATGCAGGGCGTCAGCTCCAGCGGAAGGCTTTCTCTCTCTGTTGGCCTTCTCATCAGTGCTCCCCCAGACTTGAAGCTTCTTCACGCAGGGACCCCAGGTCCGAAGGACACACTCTGCTCCTGGCACTGCTTTCTTGGTGGTATGAGGTCCCCAATTCTGTGCTTGGTTCCTTTTCCTTTTATCTCTTGTAAGGTAAAAGGTAGTGCAGCCCACACCCTAGGGGAACTCCCTTTACATGGATCAGGGATGTGACCTGGGTAATGGTGGTGTTACAATCCCACCCTAATCCTCTTTAACATAAAATTACAATCACAAAATGGAGGCCAACCACACAATTCTGGGAATCATGGCCCAGCCAAATTGATACACACATTAATTCAAACCATGACAAATGGTGAAAAAAAAAGATATTGGGCATCCTTCTTTTGGCCCAGAAAACATTCCTGTTATTGCTAAGAGAAGAAGCAGAGCAAAGAAAGGAAAGACCAGGAGAGACTAGAGGGAGGAGAGGACACGGCCCATCACAAAGTGCACCCAGACACTACATCAGAGGCCATGGAGGGTCTCACAGAGTTCACGGTGCTGCCCAGTCTTTGACCACTGGGGATGAAAGAGAGCATAGATACCACCTAGTCTAGAGTTGTGGTGTTCACCCAGAGGTCAGTTTAGGGCAGCCTTTCAGCTCACCTAGGATGTGGCCATATGCAGAACAGGCCTGTGGGGCCTAGAAACCATGGACAGAGGCTAAGCCCAGACATCCGTGGTGATCCTTAACTGGGAGGCAGGGGAGGAAGCAGGGGGTCTCCATCGATGTGCTGAGGCACACAGGGTGTGGTCCTCTTCAAGGAGGCAACCATGTGTCACTGTGTCAGATTTCTCAGTTGGAATCTCACCTCTTCAGAGGTACCTTTCAAGGGAAGGCTGAGCCAAGGGCGTCTTCTATGATCATCTAGAGTGATATAAAACTGCATGTTTCAAAGAAAGGCCTCATGTTTACCAGAATATAAAAAAACTGTAAGAGAGAGGGGTGAGGAAAATGTTTTCCAGTTCTAAAGAAAACAATGTGAAACAAGGTGTCCAAATGGGTCCAAGATAGTAGAGAGAAAATTATCCGTGTTTTGTAAGAGGCTGTTATGCTGAAGTACTTGTCATGGGTTCAAGTGTATTCCCCAAAAAGATACACTGAAGTCCTAACCCCCAGTATTTGTGAATGTAACCTTATTTGGAAATAAAGACTTTGAAGATGTTATCAGTTAACATGAGGTTGCACTGGAGTAGAGTGGGTCCTAATCCAAGATGACCAGCCAAGCCAAGCTCATTGCTGTCTAGTGGAGTCTGACTCATAGTGACACTACAGGACAGAGTAGAACTGTCCCAAAGCGTTTCCAAGGAGCAGCTGGTGGATTCAAACTACTAACCTCTTGGTTAGCAGCCTGAGCTCTTAACCACTGCAGCACAAGGTGTCCTTATAAGACAGGAGAAGAGACACAGATACCAAGGAAAGGCAGCGACATGAAGAGGGAGGCAGAGGTTGAAATTGTGCAACTGCAAAGCCAAGGAAAACCTGAGGTCACCAGAAGCTGGAAGAGACAAGGAAGTCTCTGCCCCCCAGAGCCTCCAGAGGGAACATGATCTTGCTGACACCCTTAATTCAGACTTCCCACCTCCGCCACTGTGAGACAATAGACTTCTTTATGCCACTGAGTTTGCGGTTCTTCATTACAGAAGTCCTAGGAAACTAAGACTACAGAGTACATAGCACAGACTGTGAAGGTTAGTTTTATGTGTCAACTTGGCTGTGCTGTGGTACCCGGAGTCTGGTCAAACACTAGTCTAGATTTTGTTGTGAAGGTATTTTGTAGATGTGATTAACATTTATAATCAGTGGACTTTAAGAAAAGCAGATTATCATCTATAAAGTATGTGGGCCTGATACAATCAGTTGAAGGCCTTTGGACGAAAACTAAAGTTTCCCAGAGAGAAAGAATTCTTCAATTCTGTAACATAGACATCCTGTCTGAGTTTTCAGCCTGCTGGCCTGTCCTACAGATTTCAGACTCAAAACTGCAACATCATCTCTCTCCTAAATTCCCAGCCTGTCAGCCTTCCTTCTGGATTTCAGACTTGCCAGCCCCAGTGATTACGTGAGGCAATTCCTTAAAACAAATCAATAGATCATTATAGATATTTGTTGTTGCTGTTAGCTGTCTTTAACTCAGTTGAGTCAGTTGCTCATAACTCAGGGCCACCCCATACACAGTGGAACAAAATTCTACCTGGTCCTGCATCATCCCCACAATTGGTTGTGGCTGGACTGTTGTGATCCATAGGGTTTTCACTGGCTGATTTTCAGAAAAAGACCACCAGGCTTTTCTTCCTAGTCCACCTTAATCTGGAAGCTCTACTGAAACCTCTTCAGCATCATAGCGACAGGCAAGTCTCCACTGGTAGATGGGTGGTGGCTGCACATGAGGTGCACTGGCCAGAAATGGAATCCATGTCTCCCACGCGGAAGGTGAGAATTCTACCACTGAACTAGCACTGTCTCATCTAGATTTAGAGACAAACAGTGATACGTTGTGGTTACGTGCCACTGAGTGCACTCCAACTCCCGGCGACCTTACACGACAGAACGAAAGACCGCCTGGCCCCGTGCCATTCTCACAGCCATCAGCATGTTCAAGCCCATCGCAGATACGCAGATATCTAGGTGTTTATCCTATTAGCTCTGTTTCTCCGGAAAACCTTGACGGACGGAGGGTTTGGTAGGCTGAAGTCTACTAATTGTTGCTGTGATTAAACCTGATTTTTTAAAACTATATGGGAAGACTTTTGATTACTTCACATATACTGCTAAAAACTAGTATTTCAAAACAGTAGAAAACTATGGCAATGAGATCTTTCTTCACACTCTGACCTAGGTTAGCTGCTGTCAGTCACTGCAGATTGAAATCAGCCAATCAGAGGAGGGGGCACTGAAAGAGGCAGCCACGCTTGGGGCCCACAGCTTGGCAATAGGGAGCTGTGCTCCTAACCAGTGTTTAGCTCCCAGTGAAAAGCCGATCAGCCCTAATAACAGCAGCACTCAGGTGTTTCTGTTGTGCCTCGAGCCCACTCATGTTCCGCTGAGATCAGCCGTGTCTGGGCGCATTAGGAGGGTGGTGGGGAGCATACAGGTCACCTATTTGAAAGCAGATTCGAGTTCTTCGAGAGGTGGATGGACGCCCCAGTGCTTCTGCGACCCACGTCCTTCAGCCACCTCCCCGTGAGCACGTGTGAGAGCTTGTATCTGCATGAAACCTCTGTGAGATCCTGGGAACACAATAGCTCAAAGGTGAGAAAATGTTCTCCCCACTTCAGGAGAGCAGCTCAGAGCTGTGACCCCACCCCAGGAGGGCCTGGACCATCACAGGATGTGGATGGAGAGTTGGATTGCTGCCCGGGCGGGGGGGACAATGGCCTCCACGTCTCCCTGGTGGCAAAAGCAGGAGCAGCCACGAGGCATCGACGGGCAGGCTTGGCATCAGCGACTCCTTGGCTCCACTGCAGCAGGGACAGTTGGAGAGTTCTAGGTGGGAATGCCTGGGGACAGACACAGACTCTGTGTGAGGCAGGACCAGCAGTGATGGCAGAGTTGAAGTGCTTTCATCTGCCCACATCACCCTCGGGATCAGGAGCAGGACATGACCCCGGGTAATACTTGAAAAGGAGCCCTGGTGGCGCAGCGGTTAAAGCACTCGAGACTGCTAACTGAAAGGTCGGCAGTGAAACCACCAGCAGCTCAGCAGGAGAAAGATGTGGCAGTCTGCTTCCGTAGAAATTTACAGCCTTGGACACCCTTTGGAGTCACTATGAGTCGGAATGGACTCGACGGCAGTGGGTTTGGGTTTGGTCTGGGTTTTAGTGCTTGAAAAGACTTATCCCTTCTCCCTTAGAACGTGAGACACACCCTTCAGGTCCTTCAAACGCCATGTTGTAGTTGTTATCGTTCTTAGCTGCCGTGGAGTCAGCCCCCAACTCGTGGTGACCCTGTGAACAATGGAACAAAGCCCTGCCTGCTCCTGCACCATCCCCACGATCAATTACAGATCAGACTGTTGGGATCCATAGGGTTTTTATTGGCTCATTTCCAGAAGTAGATCACGAGGTCTTTCTTCCTAGTCTATCTTAGCCTGGAAGCTCTGCTGAAGCCTGTTCAGCATCATAGCAACATGCAAGCCTCCACTGACAGACGCGTGGTGGCTGTGCCTGAGGTGCCTTGGCTGGGAATTGAACCTGGGTCTCCCGCATGGAAGGCGAGGATTCTACCACGGAACCACCACTGCCTTCGTTGTGGGTTAGAGCCAAACAAAGAGTTTTTATTGCCAGAATGAACCTTTTTATCTTTTTTAACCTCTGGTCCCATCTGGTAGTTCTGGGGAAATACTGATCACATTCAGAAAAAAAAGTGGTAATTATTTGAGGTAAACTGTATAAGATAGCAGTTGTTACCCAATGCATTTCAGGGATGTTTTCATCAAAATGGTTCATTTTTCTTAAGGTTTTGCACTGGAGGTCCCATGCTTCAGTTGTCCATAGACTTCGTTTATGTGGAAGAGCTGGTCCCCTGAGAGCTGGGTAGACACGGTATTGCTGGAAGAACAGAGTGGAAGCCTCAGCAAATCTGACGAAGGATGGATTCTAGCACAAGGGGCACTGCTGCTCCTGGCTTAATGAGGAGCAAAGGGACGTTGTGTTCAAGAATTATCTATAACAGATTCGGGAAGGGTTGCTTTGGTTACCCAATGTCCCTTTAAAAATTATGATTCTTTTCCATCCCTACTATTGCCTCGCTGTTAAAAATGTAAATTTACAGCTGATTTCCTCTGTAGCATAAATATTCAAGTTCTGAGGCCAGAGAAGTTGCTGGGAAAGCCTCCCCTTACTGTAGGCAGGGGAAGGTGAGTAATTAACTGCTTCACAGCTGGCGTCCTCTCTGGCTTTGGGCTGCCTGGACCACTCTCTGAGGCCACAGTGGGTGACACAATTAACAGCTAAGGACTCTGGTGCTCTCTCTGCCAGCCGCCCGTGTCTGCCCTAGGGGGCCGTTGGCAGCGGTGACATGGGAAAGTGACTACAATAGAGATCAGACTCCCAGGTTGACTGGATTTTATTATTTTCCCTTTTTTTGCTACAGCAGCTCTAGTACCCAACTGCATACTGTACACTATCAACGCAAATGCTAATAAAATGTGTCCTGAGCAAACTGTTGCTTTGAATAGCAAAGTGAACTCTGACGGAGAAAGGAGAAGGTAGTGGCAGGGAGGGGAGCATAGGAGAATTTCAATGTATACTCATCTCATAATATTTCTGCATGTTTTCCTACTACAACAGGGGTTTTCTTTGTTCTGGAGATGGTTCAAACCCAGGGTAGACATTCACTCAGTGCACTTCTGTTTGTTTTATAGGAAACAGTGAACAGGCGACGTCCTGCGGAGTTTCCATGTCTCAGACAAGGGCGTTTGGGTGCCATTTTTATTCTTTGTTGGTTCCTAAGAAGCCTTCCAGTGCCATCCAAAGGGAGGCAGTGGTGGTTCAGCAGAATTCTCACCTCCCGTGTGGAAGACTGGTGTTCGATTCTTGGCCAGTGCACCTCATGCGCAGCCACACTGCCTGTCAGTGGACTTGTGTGTATTGCTGTGATGCTGAACAGATTTCAGTGGAGCTTCCAGACTAAGATGGACTAGGAAGAAAGGCCTGATGATTTAAGTCCGAAAATCAGCCAATGAAAACCCTATAGAACACTAGGGTCCAATCCATGAGCCATCATGGAGATAGCACAGAACTGGGTGGTGTTTCGTTCCATTGCACATGGGGTCCCCATGAGTTGGGAGCCTACTTGACAGCAGCTAACAAGTGCCATCCAAAGAGATATTCTAAAGGGATATTAAAAGTCCATGTTTTTAGATATTTCACAGGGAAACTGACCTTTTGCACAAAAGATGGATCTTTTAAATAAGTCTCTATTCTTAATTTCTAGAGCAAACAAATGGAGTGCACTTTGCAGAGGACAGACCTACAAGAGAAAGGAAGGAAACTCCCGAACATACTTGTCCTTCTCTCACCTTCGCCAATGACAGTGCTGAGACCCTCACTCTCCTAGGAACCGAGGTCCCTATAAAACCTAGTGAAGGGCTGGTTATTTCTCTGACTTCTCCAGGGACCTTCAGGAGTAGAGAGAGGGAAGAGAAAGTGATGAAGGAAAATGCCACAATCCTTTCTGTTTGGTGAGACAGAGACCAGCTCCCATACGGGATGGGTAAATGGCTTAAAAATGATGAATTCCACTGTTGCCTTATCAAAATACAATTTGTAAAAAAGTTAAAAACATGACTATCCTTAAAATATAGAAGGAAGACATGTCAGCAATACCTTTAACTCATGACTGAGAAAACTAGCAGGATGGTACAGCTGGTTCGAAGCCGAATTCAGAAGACTGAGTATCTAGGAATGAGTGTGCTTAATCCACGCAAACCGGTTCGTGCCGCTCTGGACAACGAAGCCATAACTTTCACAGCTGCGTTTTCTACGCAAGAGAAAGATTCTGTATCTCTACATGATGAAATCTACATGTTAACAACATGCTATTTACTATTACCCTAATAGTAAACAGTAAGTCAAAACACAAGTTTATCCCCAAAAGAATTAAATAAGACTAGGTTCTGATATAACATTCAGAAAACACGCAATCATTCTTTGACCTCACTTTCAAATTCTAGATAATTTTCTTAACAGCATCTAAATTATCTAGATAACTTATATTTCCTCTCAAAAAATGCTCTTTCATTTTTTTAAAAAGGCGATTTAAGGAAGTTGCAGTGAGCTATGCCTTCTATCTTTGAAAACCCAGTTCAAGAATCCCAGTACCCCCGTCTTAGTTATCTAGTGCTGCTATAACAAAAATACCACACGTGGGTGGTTTTAACTAACAAATTTATTTTCTCACAGTTTAGAGGCTAGACGTTTTAATTCAGGGCGCCAGCTCTAAGGGAAGCCTTTCTCTCACCACTGGCTCCAGAGGAAGGTCCTTGTCACTTCAACTTCTATTCCTTGGCTCCTTGGAAATCTCCATGCGGCATGGCATCTATCTCCCCCACCCCATCTCTGCTCCTTTGCTTCCTTGCTTGTTGTTGTTGTTGGGCACCGTCAAGTCGGTTCCAACTCATAGAGACCCTATGCACCACAGAGTGAAACACTGCCTGGTCCTGCACCATGCTGACAATCGTGGTTAGGCTTGAGCCCACTGTTGCAGCCACTGTGTCAATCCATCTCGTTGAGGGTCTTCCTCTTTTTCGCTGACCCTCAATTTTACCAAGCATGACGTCCTTCTCCAGGGACTGATCCCTCCTGACAACATGTCCAAAGTATGTGAGACATAGTCTCACCATCCTTCCTTCTAAGGAGCATTCTGGTTGTATTTCTTCCAAAACAGTTCTTTTGGCAGTACATGGTATACTCAGTTTTCTTCGCCAACACCACAGTTCAAAGGCATCAATTCTTCTTCGGTCTTCCTTATTCATTGTCCAGCTTTTGCATGCATATGATGCAATTGAAAATACCATGGCTTGTGTCAGGCGCATCTTTGGGTGACATCTTTGCTTTTCAACACTTTAAAGAGGTCTTCTTGCTTAATGTGATCCTTTTATATCTCAAAATAGATTAACTCAAGACACACCCTACACTAATACTATTCATTAACATATCAAAGAAAACCTATTCCCAAATGGGATTATAACCACAGGTATAAAAAACTGGTTGCCTTCAAGGTGATTCCAACTCATAGCGACCCTATAGGACAGAGTAGAACTGCCCCATAATGTTTCCAAGGAGCAGCTGTTGGATTTGAACTGTTGACCTTTTTGTTAGTAGCCGTAACTCTTAACCACTGCATCACCAGGGCTCCAAACCACAGATATACGGGTTAGGATTTACAACACATGTTTTGGGGGGGACACAATTCAATCCCTAACACCCCCCCATTAGAATGAACTGCTATCCTCTTTGTGCTGTCCACCCTTTTTTGAGCATTTATCACAACTCATTTCTGTCTCTCCCACAAGATTATGAGTTCTCGCATACAAAGATTACATCTCAACCATTTTAGCTTCAAGCAATCCCCTCTCACACACCACATGGAACTATGTACTGCCTAAAATCACCATGTTTGACTGTGATCAGGGACCAGATTCACCATGTGATTTTATGTATATCTAAGTCCATATCTTGGAGCCCTGGTGGTGCAGTGGTTAAGAGCTACGGCTACCAGCCAAAAGGCTGGCAGTTCGAATCCATTGGCCACTCCTTGGAAACCTTATTGGGCAGTTCTACTCTGTCCTATAGGGTCGCTATGAGTCAGAATCGACTCAACAGCAATGGGTTTGATTTGGTTTTTTTGAAGTCTATATCCAGAGTCCCTAGGTGCTGCAAATGGTTAACACACTCAGCTGCTAACCAAAAGGTTAGTGGTTTGAATCCACCCAGAGACAACTTGGAATAAAGTCCTGGTAAACTACTTCTGAAAAACTAGCCTTTGAAAACCCTAGTGAGCACAGTTCTGTTCTAGAACACATGAGTCGAAATCAGCTGGATGGCAACTGGTCCTGGTATATCTCTCTCTATCTCTATTTCTATCTGTATCTGTCTAAAGATAGAGGTAGCAGGAGGTAGCATATGATCAAGAACCAACAGTACTGAAGGAAGAAGTCCAAGCTGCCCTGAAGGCATTGGTGAAAAGCAAGGGCTCCAGGAATTGATGGAATATCAATTGAGATGTTTCAACAAACAAATGCAATCCTGGAAGTGCTCGCTCATCTATGCCAAGAAATTTGGAAGACAGCTACCCAGCTGACTGACTGGAAGAGATCCATATTTGTGCCCATTCCAAAGAAAGGTGATCTAACAGAATGCAGAAATTATCAAATGATATCATTAATACCACATGCAAGTAAAATTTTCCTGAAGATAATTCAAAAAACTGTTGGAGCAGTACATCAACAGTGAACCACTAGAAATTCCAGCTGGATTCACAAGAGGATGTGGAATGAGGGATATCATTTCTAATGTCAGATGGATCTTGGCTCGAACAAAATACCAAAAAGATGTTTATGTGTTTTATTGACTATGCAAAGGCATTCCACTGTGTAGATCATAACAGATTATGGATAACATTGCAAAGAATAGGAATTCCAGAACACTTAATTGTGCTCATGCTGAACCTGTACATAGACCAAGAGGCAGTTGCTTGAACAGAAGAAGGGGATACTGTTATTGTTGTTGTTAGGTGTTGTCAAGTCAGTTCCAACTTACAGCGACCCTATGTACAACAGAACAAAACAATGCCCAGTCCTGCACCATCCTCATGATCGTTGTTATGCTTGAGCCCATTGTTTCAGCCACTGTGTCAATCCATCTTGTTGAGGAGCTTCCTCTTTTTTGTTGATCCTCTACTTTACCAAGCATAATGTCCTTCTCCAGGGACTGATCCCTCCTGATATAATGTCCAAAGTAAGTAAGACGAAGTCTTGCCACTGTTGCTTCTAAGGAGCATTCTGGCTGCACTTCCTCCAAAACAGATTTGTTCGTTCTTTTTGCAGTCCATGGTATAGTCAATATTCTTCGCCAACATCATAATTCCAAGGCATCAATTCTTCTTCTGTCCTCCTTATTCATTGCCCGGCTTTCACATGCATATAAGGTGATTGAAAACACCATGGCTTGGGTCAGGTGCACCTTGGTCTTTAAAGTGACATCTGTTTTGTTTTGTTTTGTTTTTTTTAATGTCACTTTAAAGGGGATACTGAGTGGTTTAAAATCAGGAAAGATGTGTGTCCAGGTTGTATCCTTTAAATACTTATTCAATCTGTATGCTGAGCAAATTATCCAAGAAGCTGGGACATGTGAAGAAGAATGGGGCATCAGGATTGGAGCAAGACTCATTAACAACCTGCCATATGCAGATGACACACCATACTTGCTGAAAGTGAAGAGGACTTGAAGTACTTATCGATGAAGATCAAAGACCACAGCCTTCAGTATGGATTACACCTCAATATAAAGAAAACAAAAATCCTCACAACTGGCCCAATAAGCAACATCATGATAAATGGAGAAAAGATTGTAGTTGTCAAGGATTTCATTTTACTTGGATCCACAATCAACACCCATGGAAGCAGCAGTCAAGAAATCAAAGGACGTATTGCACTGGGCAAATCTGCTGCAAAAGACCTGTTTAAAGTGTTAAAAAGCAAAGATGTCACTTTGAGGACTAAGGTGTGCCTGACCCAGGCCATGGTATTTTCAATTGCCTCATGTGCACGTGAAAGTTGGACAATAAAAAAGGAAAACCAAATAAGAATCAGTGCGTTTGAATTATGGTGTTGGCAGAGAATGCTGAATACACCTTAGACTGCCAGAAGAAAGAACAAATCTATCTTGGAAGAAGTATAGCCAGAATGCTCCTTAGAAGAGAGAATGGTGAGATTTTGTCTCATGTATTTTGACGTTTACCAGGAGGCACCAGTCGTTGGAGAAGGACATCATACTTGGTAAGGTAGAAGGTCAGGAAAAAAGAGGAAGACCCTCAACAAGATGGATTGACACACTAGCTACAGGAATGGGCTCAAACACAGTCATGATTGTGAGGATGGTGCAGGACTGGGCAGTGTTTCGTTCTGTTGTACATAGGGTCAATATGAGTCAGAACTGACTTGACGGCACCTAACAACAATGGCATCTCTATTTATCTCAATTTCTATATCTATCTATCTCTATCTATCTCTATCATTATTTTGGGTTGTTCTAATCTGTGCAAAAGGAGCCCTGGTGGTACACTGGTTAAGCGCTCGGCTGCTAACTAAAAGGTCTGCAGTCTGAACCCACCAGAGAAAGATGTGGCAGTTTGCTTCCATTAAGATTTACAGCCTTGGAAACCATCGGGGGCAGTTCTACTCTGTCCTATAGGGACACTATGAATGGCAATTAGCTCAACGGCCATGGGTATATTAATCTGTCCAAAGCATGATCAGGAAGCAGAACGTTAGCCAATGGGGTGGGATAATCAGCAAAAGTTACCAGGAATTAATGAAATATAGTTATAACACATGTTAAAATGCTTAATCTATAGTCATCTCATTTCATTTACAATATTCATAATTACACATACAGTATCTTAATTGGCTTAGATTTATTCTTCATTTTGCACAAAGAACTGCTGTTAGCCACAAGATATGTGGCAAATATTCACTAATCCAGGATTTACAAGGCACTCATGCCTTAATTAACAGCCCTTAATTCCAACGAGTAGTAAACTCATTTAAATTTCAATAAAATTGAATCTCCATGTTTACCCAGTCCTTTATCTAAATGCTGCCATTTTAACAGTAACATCTATTTCATGTTTCCCTTGGTTTCCCTTGATTAAACTTCTAGTAGACTTATTTTGAGGTTGAATTATCCAAAAACAATTTTAAAGTGAAGTTCTTGGCATTTATTCAGTGAGGCAGGAGGGTAATACTAAGGTTTTAGGGGTAGTGACATCTGAGTTTCTGCAACACTGCACATTTTCCCAAAAGATGGGAGATATGATCAGTTAGACTAAACTTGGGTTAAGCAAAATCACATCCCACCAAAAATTTATAAGATATCCTTGTCAAATTGTGTGAACACAAGAATGAGTTCTTTAAGTCTCAGATACTGGATCTAAGTTGTGCCCAAGAAGCGGGGGCCAGTTTTCAAGTGAAGTATTTAAGCCAAATATGCTATCACTAAAGGTGATTGTAAAGCAGTGGTGTCATGGTAAGTTACGTTACCATTTAGGTAAGTGTCCGACCTTCTTATAAGAAGCAAAAATGAAAGGGAAAAAAAAAACCCACATGGAAACAAACCGAGGCATAGAAACCTTTACAAATTTGCTCAAAGTCACACACTTAAAGAGTGGCAGTGTTGGTATTTGAAGCCAAGTGTGTTGACCCCAGATCTCATGATGCTAACCAGTGTGGCATTCTATACTGACTCCTGAAAACAAATCTAGAAGCACTTCACAAGGAATTCAACTGGAATGAAGAACCTACAAAGTCTCTTTTTGGATTGCAAGGAAGAGACCCTGACTCTGCTAACTTCATGGGAAAGAGGTTATAAATTGTATAGATTCTGGCGTGTCTCACAATCAAAGAGGATTTAACCACGCAGGACAAATTTTTAACCTTAGAACTCTGCCAAAAACAAACAAAACCAGAGCTAACATTTGTGTAGCCCTTTCCATTTTACAAAGCCCTTTAAAAGAAAATATATAACTAACATTCCAAGCTTCATAATTTTATGTATACATAGTTTCTACATTTATATGTTTTGGGATGGGGGTATTTTTTGTTCAGTTTTGAGGCCATTGTGTAAAAGTCACTCACCTTTTATCCCCGCCAATTTGTGTGGATATCAAGTTGGTTTCTCATCAAATTAATCAATAATAGGTTCACTAAATGCATGACCCTCATTCTGCATAGCTGGTTTGCAAAGGTAAAAATTCGAGATAAAAGTTCATTTAAAGCCTTAAATTAAACCTCGAATGAAGGAACTGAGAAGGCTGTAATTGAAAACAAGACTATTTCGGCTAACCACAGTAAACTCTGCGGACAGACATGGAGGTGTTGGCCCACATGCCTGAGTAGATTTTGAAAATAACTACAAATGTTCTTATTCTCAGTGCTGCCTATGGAAACAGGTTGAAAGTTATAATCAATGCTGTAGTGATATAATCCTTTACCTATGTAAGTGGCCCCAAAGACATAGCTAGTGAATAAGAACAGCATGAAGCTATGCAGTGGTGACATCTTCTACTTAACCCAGCAGCCAGGTTCATCTTTCCTGTGGTTAAAATTCAATATGTGTAGGTCAGTGAGCCAACCTTTGTAAGGAAAGGCTACCTCCTCTCTAAATGTCCTTCATCCTTTTGTGACAGATTCCCCCTTACCAGCATAGAGATCTAGAAAGCATGGACTGATCAGGGTGTATCTCTGAATGACCATAACTCATTCCTCTCTGGGAACCAACAGTGCTGTTATGAGTTGAATTGTTCCCCCCAGAAATATACGTTCAAGTACTAGCCCCTAGTACTTACAGACATGACCTGGTTTGGAAAAAGTGTCTTTGCAGATATAATAAGTTAAATTAATATGAAGTCATACCGGAGATAGGTGGGCCCCAATCCAATATGACTGGAGTCCTTGAGAAGAGACAGACAGACTCAGACAAGAGAACACCATGTAAGGACACAGACAGACAGGCAGATACAGAGGTGAGATGACCATGTAAAGACGAAAGCAGAGATGGGAGTGATGTGGTCACTAGCCAAGCAACTCCTGCGACCACCAGAAGCTGGAAGAGGCAAGGAAGGGGCTTTCCCTAGAGCCTTCAGAGGGATCACGGCCCTGTCGACACCCTAGCTCAGTCTCCCAGGCCCCAGAACTGTGAAAGAATGAATTTCTGTTGTTCTGAGTCACCCAGTTTGTGGTACTTTGTGAGAGAAGGCCTAGGAGGAGTGCCATTTTCATCCGAGACCCTGTGGGTTTATGTGGTATTACCAGTTGTCTTAGGACGCACGCTTGATTGTCAAATGTATCCTGATTTCAGAAATCTTAGTAATGTGTAAAAATCCGAAAAATGTACAAAATATAAAGAATCTTAGAATTGAAATATGGCAGTTTGAAAAGCTGGAAAAGAATGATAAGGATGCAGTTTATTTTTAGGCAAGAAATTGTAGAAATCTACATGAGTTAAATTTAATGTTCAGCTGGGATGCAAAGTCAGCTAAGTCTCTTTTTGGATTTCAAGTAAGAGAACCTGTCTCTGCTAACGTAAGTGGAAACAAGTTATAAATTGTATGGATTCTGGTGCGTCTCACAGTCTGACGAAGATTTAAACATGCAGGCTTCAATGAGGACGGGAAATCCGAGCACTTGTAACCTCATCACGGGAGTTCAAGGATCTTTTCTTCGGAAGCCTGCTGCTAAAGTAACTCCATTCCAGTGACTTCTGCTTTTGTGTCTCTCAGGTCCCAAATTCCTCAGAGAGGGAATCCGGCCTCTCCGACCTGGGTCAGGAGTCCCTGACTGGGTCGGTGAGCTGTGGTCAGGGGTACAAGTCTGTCTTAGTCATCTAGTGTTGCTCTAACAGAATTACCACAAGTGGATGGCTTTAACAAAGAGAAGTTTATGTCCTCACTGTCCAGTAGGCTACAAGTCCAAATTCAGGGTGTCAGTTCCAGGGGAAGACTTTCTCTGTTGACTCTGGAGAAAGATCCTTATCATCAATCTTCCCCTGGACTAGGAGCTTCTCTGTGAAGGAACCTCAGGTCCAAAAGACATGCTCTGCTCCTGGCACTGCTTTCTTGGTGGCATGAGGTCCCCAACTCCCTGCTTGCTTCCCTTTCCT
Organism: Dugong dugon; assembly: GCA_030035585.1. Lineage (NCBI taxonomy): Eukaryota > Metazoa > Chordata > Mammalia > Sirenia > Dugongidae > Dugong > Dugong dugon. The sequence continues at coordinate 130,178,042 of CM057468.1, read as the reverse complement.
TTTATCTCTTGTAAGATAAAAGGTGGTGCAGGCCACACCCCAGGGAAACTCCCTTTACACTGGATCAGGGATGTGATCTGAGTAAAGGTGTTACATCCCACCCTAATCCTCTTTAACCACGGGCATAGATTATGATTTACAACACAGGAAAATCACAAAATGGAGGACAACCATACAATACTGGGAATCATGGCCTAACCGAATTGACATACATTTTTGGGGACAAAATTCAATCCATGACTATACCCCATGATCAAACATGCCTCATGGCCATACATAGCTCACAGATGTACCTCATGGCCATATATGCATCATGGCCATACATACCCCATGGCCAAACATGCTTCACAAACATACATACTTCACAGTCATACATGCATCACAGTCATACATACCTCATGGCTATACATACATCACGGCAATACATACCTCATGGCCATATATACCCCATGGCCATATATGTGTTATGGCCCTACATACCTCACTGCCATACTTACCCCACGGCCATATATACCTCGCGGCCAGACATACTTCACAGTCATACATACCCCATGATCATACATACCCCACGGCCATAGATACCTCATGGCCATGCACACCTCATGGCGAATCTGACTAGAACCTCTGCAGTGTTAGCCAGTTTACTCTAAGCCGCCCGTCTTGTCTCCAGTTCTCCGTAAACTGGCCCTCACCTTCTAATTTCAATCTGCTTCCCCAACTAGGAAGAGATGTTTCTCAGGGACTGCAGACTATTCCATTCCGAGACCCACTGCTGACACCCCCTCCTCTGGGACTAGCCAGGACCTCTCCTCTGGCTAGGGCTTCGACTGAGCCCCAAGCTCCACCCTTCCCTGTAGCCTCCAGGGCCCAGCTGTTGGCCTTGTCACCAGTGATAGCCTACGGCCGATGGCAATGCTGTCTTTCTCAGAAGGGGTGGTGACTTACACTTGTTTACTGTTAAACACCAAACCCTCCACATCACCTATCAGACAAGTAGAAACACCCATCAGGAGGCGCCCCACACACAGGACCCTCAGCTAAGAGCACGCTCACCATGGATTCTCCAAACACACCGAGCCCTCATGCGATGGAGATGCTCTCACCTTATTTCCATATTTTGTTGAGTTGTGTAAAGTGATCCAGTGCCCAGCATAGAGCCATTGACTATAAAGCACCAAGGAAATATCTGTAGATTTGATTTGAGCTCTTCTGGAGGAGATAATGTATTACTGAAAGTCACAGCATGAAAATACTGCTGAAGAATTATGTAGCTTCTTTCCAAAGTGTTCTGCATTTGTGTGTGTGTGTATAAACGTGAGTGTGTGTCTGTGTATATATACATATATACACACACAGATACACACATGCATAAACATATGACATTCATTTGTGTGTGTACATATGTATAAATATATAACAAATATATATAACGCTCCTTTTCTAGCCTTATATAAAGCTAGTCTATTTAATCCACTTATAACAAATTTATTTTGTATTCAGATTCACATGTTATTTTAATGCCCTGGGAATCTTCTAAGATTTCAAGTAGTTATTCTGAAACATTAATTTCTTCAAAACAATAACATCTTTTGGAGCCCAAATACCAAGAATACAGATATACAGATTTCAAATTAGATACAAATTTAAATAAGTCTTCCACTCCATTTAGCCAATTTATGAAATGACAAAAGCAATAGAAGAACAGAATAGAAGATGAAAAAAAAGCACATAGTAGAAGTTACTAACCTGGAAGTACATCTCCCTAAACTGATAGTCACTCATAGCCCAGGACAGACACAATCCTTGGACTTTTGGAAAGGAAACTCTTTTTGCTGGCATGAGAGATGAAGCACACACCATTGCCACAGAACAGTCTACTGCTCCTACAGGAATGGCAATGAGACCTAACCCTTCAGAGGCCCCGAAATGTCACACAACCTGATTTAGACGTTTAGAGAGAACTTGATCTGCTTCTTACACAGTTAGAAAAATAGCAACTCCAAGCAAACTCTAATCATTTCATAGGAGTCCCTGGGTGGCACAAACGGTTAAGCGCTAGACTACCAGCCAAAAGCATGTGGTTCAAACACACCCAGACTTCTAACTGTTCTCTCTTAATTTCTTTGGAAGGCAGGTCTGGCCATCTGCTTCCAAAAGGTCATGGACTTGAAAACCCTATGGAGCAGTTCTACTCTGCACCCGTGGGGTCACCATGAGTCTGAGTTGACTCGATGGCAACTGTTTAATCGTTTTACTGTAACGATGAGTCATTTTCGGCTTCCATCCCTGGGCCAGAAAACTGGTTTACAATAGCATTGATTCCCACTCCTATTAAAGTGTCCTCTTCAATTTTGCTTTCTGTGACTTCAAGCTTTGTCTTGAAGTACAGATAACATGGAGGACGTGACAGTATAAAGCCAAGATGTAGGAAAGCGGTGACGAAGTGAGGCAGAGGAATCGCCTAAGAATGGAGGTGGGGTCCACAGGAATGGGGAAAAGAAGGACTTCTCTCATCATCCGGCTTCAATCAACCCTTGAAGCCTCTCCTCCCCCTCACCTCTTCTGTTCTCAGTTTAAACACGTAAAATGAGCAGTACTTCAAGAGGAATTTCCTCATTTTTAAAAAACATAATATTAAAATTTGGAAGAAACTAGCAATAGACCTCTCCCTGTCCTCTCTCCCCATGGTGTTCCTATCTATCTGTCTTCCTCCAGCCCCTGTGTTGGCCAGCATCCTGCCATAGCCTCTGTCAACCCCACTTAAAGGTACTGCAGTAGACTTTCAACTGTTCTCTCTTAAGTTTCTTTGTTGTATATACTGCACTTCCAGCCATTACCTTCCCCAAAACACCACTCTTAGCATGCCACTGACAGCACGTGAACCAAGTGTCCAACACATAAAATCAAACTCTCTCATGGAGCTGCTCTTTCCATGAGCCAGGGCCATTTCTTCCCTACTTTTCACTCCTCACCAGCAGGAATCCTCCAGTCCAGTCAGGCAGGTCCTGTTATCTGTCACAATAAATTTGTTCTGAGGTGTATGATGTTACCTCTGCCTAGAACGTTCTTTCCCTCTACACCTTCCTTCTAAATTCTACACATTGTCCAAGGCTCAGTTCACTTCCCATTCTCACTACAAAGTCTCATCCAAAGTTCATTGACACTTCCAGCTCCTAAATTACCAGAGACCACCCTTGACACAGACAAGAACGGTCCACGCCCTGTGCAGTACATGTGCACCCACCCACACTCACATATATTCACACACACTCATAAACTCACACACACATTCACACACATGCACTCACACTGAAGTACACACACATTCACACAAACGCACTCACATGACTGACACTCATATAAACACACTCACAATCACCCACACACACACACACTCACACATTCACACGTTCTCACACACACACACATTGCATTCATTAAAGAACACACACGAGCACCTCCACCCCTCAGAACCCAGTGGTCAGAGCTGGCAGAGGCAGCCCATGACATAAACATTCCCTTCTGACCAACACTGCCTGAGCCCCCAGAGAAATGCTTCTCCACATCTCACTCCCCATGGTGCAGATGACCGTGGGTGGAAATATCAGGGATTTGGTCATGGCACTGCCGATGTTTGATAGGAACACTGCTTCACAGCACAGGGACATTTCAGCAGTGGACGTGCTTTAGTAAGACAAGACAAGTCAACTCGTCCACCCTGACTCTCAGTCTGCAGGGTGGGAGTGGAGGATTCCAGGACAGAGCTTCATTTCGACAGCCAGCGTCCACTTCCTCACTTGAGTTCCTCTCCCAAATTGTGGCTGTGGTGTGTTCACAATTTAGTGTGGCATTTGCATGTTACCCATTGTGACTAAAAGCATTCTGCAATATGTTAAAGGGTTCATATTATCCTTAAATTTTTTTTGCAAAAATTGTATACTTAGCATGCACAAAGTATGACACAAATTCAAATTCTTTACACTGACAACTACATGAACACTGTGGGCTACAATTAAAAATATTTAATAAGATTTAATTAAATTTTCATAAAATAAATTGAAATTTTTGCTCTATTTAATATTGTTTTAGTTTTAATATTCACTAATTGTAATTTGTAAAATCTATAATTATCCATTTATTATACTAACTGAGTAATTTTTGGATATTTTCAGATATAATAAATGAAAAGATCATAACTTCATAAAGATATTTTAAAATTCATTGTACTGCAATACCATTATTTTAATTCTTAGTGTTTCCATCATTATTGCCACTAAAACCAAACCTGTTGCCATTGAGTCAATTCCAACTCATAGTGACCCTACAGGACAGAGTAGAGCTGCCCCACTGGGTTTCCAATGAGTGGCTGGTGGATTCAAACTGCTGACTTTTTGGTTAGCAGCCAAGCTCCTAACCACTGCACCACCAAGGCTCCAATTATTGCCACTAGAAAACAAATTATGTGACAATCTTAATTATGAATAAATAACTTACTGGTTTTGCTGAAATGCAGCAAAATATTATGGAATAAGAATATAATGGATTATGAAATATGTCTATATTCATTTCACTATTATCTGTCATGGATTGAATTGTGTCCCCAAAAAATATGTGTCAACTTGGTTATTCCATGATTCCCAGTATTCTGTGACTGTCCATCATTTTGTCGTCTGATGTGATTTTTCTATGTGTTGTAGATCCTACCTCTATGAAGTTAATGAGGTAGGATTAAAAGCAGTTATATTGAGGCAGGACGCAGTCTACAAGATCAGGTTGTGTCTTTAGTCAATCTCTTTTGAGGTATAAAAGAGAGAAGAGAGCAGAGAGATTTGGGGACATCATACCAACAAGAAAGCAACGCAGGGAGCAGAGCGTGTCCTTTGGAACTGAGACACTGAGAAGCTCCTAGTCCAGGAGAAGACTGATGACAAGGACCTTCTTTCAGAGGCGACAGAGAGAGAAGGTCTTCCCCTAGAGCTGGCGCCCTGAATTCAGACTTCTAGCCTCTTAGACCATGAGAGAATAAATTCTCTTTGTTAAAGCCATCCAATTGTGGTGTTTCTGTTACAGCAGCACCAGATGACTAAGACGTCATTTAAACACTAACCAGACTATCAGAAGAATGCTCAGGCATTCTCAGTAGTGACTAAGTCAGCCATCGCTCTTCTTGTCTACTTTCAGTGTGAGGAAAACCAGAGCTACATCAGTATCAGAGACTGTCCACATAGGAGGGAAAAACATATTTATTTAATAGTTGGTTACTTCTATATAATTTTAAAAAACATTAACACATGCTAGGTAGACCTTCATCTGTACTCCTGCCTCAGGACTTGCAAATATTGGGCCATAAGAACATTTACCCAAAGTAAAATCTAACTAATACTTTTTCTGTCATTGTTTTCTCTTGTGGCATGCACGTCAGCCCTGTTTCCCCGTTAAATGGTGAAGTGTAGCACCTTCCTCTGTCTACTGCTTATGGTATCCTTCACTACACTGAGCAATTTGTTGGTCCTTAAATATTTGTTGGGAGTCCCTGGGCAGTTAAGTGCTTGGCTACTAATCGAAAGGTTGGAGGTTGGAATCCATCCACAGACCCCTTGGAAGAAAGGCCTGGCGATCTACTTTTGAAAAATCAGCCTTTGGGAACCCTATGAAGCATAGTTCAATTCTAACACACATGGGGTCACCATGAGTAGGGGGCAACGGGATTTTTAAAAAATATACGTTTACTGATTGGAAAGAGACAAGTGCACACAACTATGAAGTTATAAATAGCTGGTGTTCCCAAGCTGAGCTGGGTTTAGGGAGTAGTGGTAGCAAGGAGGTTGTCTAGCCTGGAAGACGGCGGCACCCCATGTGGGCAGGAGGACAGCACGGGAAGCTTGGGAGGGCTTCTTCAAGGAGTCTTTGCACAGTTCCTACTAACAGGAAACAGGTGAGCAAGCGTCTTCCTAGCAGAAAACCCGGATCCTACAGCTGCACAGCAACGCTCAGTGGTATTTAATTTGAAAATGAGGGGAGTGAGAAGTGTGTTCTTAGCAAGAAACTCTGCAGTCAATCTTTTTTGTAGCTCTCCTTTACAGCCATGTCAAACCCCTCCATTTGCAGCCCTTCAGTGGGCTTGCTCAGAATCAATTTTTGTGTGAGCAGAAGTGAAAAGCTGCCCTCCCTAGCCTCATGGAAGAGAAAAAGCCTGATATTTAAAGCCAAACTGGCATTTAATGACTGCCAGTTTGCTATTAAATAATGGCTTTCTTTCAAAAAAAAAAAATTTAACCAAATACCAAAACCATTATTTTACAAAGACATTTGGGCTCAGCTGATTTCCAAAGCCGTTTTTGAACAGCTGCAAAGCGGTTCAGTTAGAGACATTTCTCATGAACAGAGAGCCTAAAGTTGCAAAATGTGTGTTGTAAAATTGCTAAATAAAAACCAGCCTACTGCTCTACTTTTAGGTGTTTTAGTAAATATTTGTTAAGATGGTGCCCAAGATAGTTTTTATTTGTGAAATAAAATGCACAATATTCCTCAACGATCAAATATGTGGTTTTCTGGAGGTGAGGTATTCTCATTACCCATTCCAAAACACATATGTTTATATATACACGAACAATGGTTTGAAAAGGGAGGTATATGAAAAGCAGAAGCTTGCAGGAAACAGGTTCTCGTATTTAACTGTGAAAAGGCTCTATTTCACATCACTTTTTTTAATTTTCTTGTAATTTGAGTCAATGAAGTAAGTAAAACATTTAGATTTTAATTTATCTATACATATGTTCAAGTTAAGTTATGGTGAGACAAAATTCATGTAAAATTAAACTCAAGGACTTGGAATGGATACCACCGATCAGAAAATGTTGCACATTACATTAAAACAAGATTAAAATCTGAGCTACTCCTCTTCTGCTTCCTTTTTCCTTCTGGTCTCTTCTCTTTCTAGTCCAGAAGCCAACCCATGGGGCCCAGGGAGCCGGGCCTCTGTGCCTAGTGGGGTGCCAATGGGCAGGAGTCATGTGACCCATGGGATGTCAGGGGCCACGGGAGAGAGGAGGGTTTCCACAGGAGGGACACATGCAGGGGGGACTGGAGCCAAGTTAGCGTGAGAGTGTCCATATACTGGGGCAGCCCAGCCAGACATCAGAGCCCACACCAGGGGGGAAGAACCGTGCTTGAGGGTAGCCTGGGCCAGGTGACAGGTTGTACACGTGGAGTGGGGTGTGGTGACGAGGACATTCGTGTGGAAAGAAGAGGTAGGGGCAGCAACAGAGGACTGGATCCATGGTGGGGTGGGGGGGGTTGACCAAATAAGTAAATATTAACAGTATAATGTGAGTTATTATCAGAGAAGGAGTTTCACATATGGAAACAAGAAAAACTAGAAAAACTTGTAGTGTGGGTTAAAATTGATGATATTGCTGGGAATTCATGCTTTTTGATATATATAGGAACACATACAAATAACCCATTGCTTCAAGTCAATTTCGACTCATAGTGACCCTACAGGACAGAGTAGAACTGCCTCATAGGTCTTCCAAAGAACAGCTGTTGCATTCAAACTGCCGACCTTTTGGATAGCCGCTGAACATTAACCGCTGCGCCACCAGGGCTCCAAATAAATATGGATGTAAATTAATATATACATGTGTGCATATACACATTCATGCACACATGCCCTCACTCTGTCCACTGAGAGTGTCTGGGCGCAGCAGCAACCCGACCTCGATGAGCACACCTAGTGCCCAGATCTTGGTGTCTGTATATCACCCTCCAAGAAACCGGCTCCTTGGAGAAAGCGCTGATTCCAGGACCTGTGCAGGGAAAGAAGGTGAGTCCTGGGCATCTTACTGTGCCAGGAAGGGAGAAAGTGCTCATAGAGAGAGGGAACGTGTCCAAAGAACAGAGAAGCCTGCCTGAAGAGGCTCAATCAGTAGCCACATCTGGGGATTTGAGCATCAGAATAGATTATAATAATGGATTATAACACATTGAATAAAATAGGAAACTGTGAGTCCATAAAGAAGGAAACAGATAAATTGCAAGTTTGATGGGGAACAGGATAGTTACCATGGTCTCAAAGTAACTACCCACAAAATATTTACTCATTACAAAAGATAAAAGTATTTTTATAAAGAAGCTTGGCAGATGTCACCTTGATCAAGTGATCAAGATCATCATCAGTAGTGGGGGCAGACCAAAATTGTTCGCCGCTTGATAGAAGAAGAACACAGCGTCTCTTCTGGGACATCCCCGCCAAAGATGCATAGTCTAAATCCAAGCACGAGGAAACATCAGAAAAACCCAAACTGAGGTAAATTCTACAAAATAATTGTCCTATAACCTTCAAACATGTCACAGCTATGGAAATTAAGGAAAGGTTGATGAATACTTCTGGATTGAAGAAGACTAAAGAAACTTTACAACAGATTCGGAATGGTATCCCTGTGCTAGGAAGGACATCATTGGGACAACTGTCACAAGTCCCTGAGGCCTGAGGAGGAGACGGTAGCAGTGCACCTGTTAACTAAGGGTTGTGTTGTGCCGACGCAGGAGAATGAACTGCCGTGTAGGAAATAAACACTAACATGTTCAAGAGTGATGAGCCATCAGTCCAACAACTTACTCTCAAGAGGTTTAACAAAAAAAGAAAAGTTCTTTGTAGCTCTCTTGCAACTTTTCTGTTGGCTTGGGACTATCTAAAGAAAAAGAAAAGAAATTCTGAGCCTTAACGTATAAAGAAGCTCTCCTCTTGAAAGGTAATACAAAATAATCTGAGAGAAGCCCTAAAACTAATTTAATGGAATTCTCTTCCCTCAGCTGACTGTATTCCCATTTTTCATTCAGGTAATATGATCAGAGGCCACCCTGTGAGCCTACAGTCTATTATTGCTAACATGATAGGGAGATGCCTGGCAGGCTCGCACCGCCTTCTACAGCACCTAAAATCCGGTAAATGGAAGGTCCTCCCCATGGACTAAGAACCATCTTTTGAAAGGACCATTTTAGGATATAATTTCCTGAATGCCAGATGAAGAACTCCTGGCAGGAAAGGACCCAGAAAGAAGCCCATATTCAGGGTAGGTTTACTTAATCCTTCTCTTTCCAAACCTATTTTGACAATATGAGATGGGGTAGAAACTGTCACTTCCCAGGGAAAAGCCATGCCCTGGTGTGGGGAGCTGGAGTCCGAGGAGCAGGGTGGCGCCCTCTGCCGGCAGGACCTGCTATAGCAGCCCAGGAAGAGATGCCCTCAATCAGCATGGTGGGGTAGGGCCCAGGGGCAAGTGAGTGGTTGCCCTGCGGGGGCAGGGGGGTGGGTGGAATCAGAAGAACCAGTGGCCAGAAATGGAACACCGCCTAAGAGACAAAGTAACCCGGAACACAGGCTCTAAGAGTGAAAAGCAGTTAGCCAAACATGACTCACATGCCAAGCACCACACTCAGAAAGGACTCAAGAGGCAAGCAGTACTAGACAGAGGGCAGCGCGGGCCAGACCGACCTCGCCCAGTGCGAGCATGCCTGCTGAGAGCCCGGTTGGTGCTGCATGGGGCCCAGTCTCCTTTCTTCCAAACACTCCTCCTTCTGGTTCCTGGTCCCCTGGAAGTTACTTACAGGGACTAGAGGCAGGTGAAGGCTACAGGTGTCCTGCTCCACAAGTCACTGCAGGTGTAGCTCACAATGACGTCAAGGCTCATGATAGTACTGCAAGTTACCAAGGTTAGTTCACCCAAGTGTACTTGGACCTCCGCGGCTATCAGGTCATTTGGGGTAGATATCAGTGCTCATCTTGGGAGAGAATTCATGAACAGAGGTCCCCAGAAAGCTGATTCCTTTAGACTATCTCATATGCCCCTCCTCTTAACTCTCTCACGGTGAAACTACCAAACCCATTCACCTTCTCTCTCTCCTGGGAGATCTCAAAGATATTTGGGCTTAGCTAATTTCCAAAGCCATTTTTGAACAGCTGCAAAGCAGTTCAGTTAGAGACAGCTCCTACAATAAGACCTTATAACTCTGCCTGAACAAATTAGTGCCTTTGTTCCCAAACAGAAATGGAAAGAACTATCAATTACTGCTTTATGACATTCAACAGTGCCATCATTGGAGGCTACCAAATAAATTATATTCAACTAAGTGATGACGGAGTGCAAAGTTTGAGTCTCTTATTTCTGAAGATAATTATTTTCTTGGTTGCACCAAATATGTAATCACAAATTGTTTACAGAAGACTGTACACTCTGTTGGAGCAATGCCCTATGAAACTTTAGACTTAGACATACACAATCAAAGTCTCTAAAGCTGGGCTGGACTTTTGACAAATAAATCACAATACTTTCCAATTAGTTTTTCATAGTTTCTGTTTCAGGAGATACATAATAAAATACCATATTACTGGTCTGACCTCCCTCTAACATCCACCACAAATATAATAATATTTTGCTCTCATCTCTGAAAAAAATGAAAAGAACAATTTGGAGTTATTAACTATCATTCTCAAATAAGTTACATTAAGACCTGTATGTACACCTTTCTGAGAAAGTTAAATTGCACATTATTGCAAGAGCATTTGACGCTTGTAAAGTTTCTATGATGCTGTTTAATGTTGCTACTCTTTACTCCTTGCCATCAAGTCAATTCCGACTCATAAAAACTCTGTAGGACAGAGCAGAACTGCCCCATAGGGTTTCCAAGGAGCAGCTGGTGGATTCAAACTGCCAACCTTTTGGTTAGTAGCTGAGCTCTTAACCACTGAGCCACCAGGGCTCCAAAAGAACAGAAAAGGATCTCTCAAACCCATCTCCAATGATGTGATGGAGTGATGCTTGGCTATCACTATGCAAATGGTTTCTGGATTAAGAGGGGTCATAAACCTCTCCTTCTGGAAGCAAGTACCTGGTGTTATGGACTGAATTGTGTCCTCTAAAATATGTGTTAAGTCCTCACCTCTGTACCTATAACTATGACCCTATTGGGAAATAGGAGTTTTCCTTAGTTTTGCTAATGAAGTCATACCAGTGTTGAGTGAGTCCTGAACCTGATCACTTCTGAGTTACAAAAAGAGCAGCACAGACACAGAGACACACACGGGGGGAAGACAGATGCTACGGAATGCCAAGGATCACCAAGGAACTCCCAGGAAGTCCCAGGGCTACTGACAAGGAAGGATCTCCCCTAGAGCCACAGCCTGAATTTGAACTTCTAGCCTACTGAACTGTGAGAAAGTAAGTTCTGTTCTTTACAGCCACCCACTGGTGGTATATTTTGTTATGGCAGCACTAGGAGACTAAGATGCCTGGTGACAGACAAAGCCCTGTGTCTCCTGTCTAGAACACTAGGAACCCAGTTCTGCATAGACACATGGAAGGGAGGGTCCACTGAAAAGGAAGGACTGAGACGAGGAGAGTGTGGTCTGAATGCTGTGCATTATTATTTTTTGAGGGTTTCCAGGTCTCTTGACTTTATGAATTATCATTTAAAAGAGCTAAAAAAAATTAGAATTGAATAAAAAGAAGGAAGTGTATTTTGATTTTGAAAAATACCTAATAGAGCTTCATACCCATTCTCACTATCCAATAACCAAGCATTAGAGAATTGACAACACTATCAATATGTTAAGAAACAAAACAATAAAGTGATAAATGCATGGTGGTATGTTTGCTTGGGCTGGGAAACCCCTATGTGACAGCCTCTACTGGTTCTACATGCCAATAAGAATTTATCCATTGTCTTAGTTTTTTAGGGCTACTATAACAGGAATGGAAACCCTGGTGGTGTAGTGGTTAAGTGCCATGGCTGGTAACCAAAAGGTGGGCAGTTTGAATCCACCAGGCGCTCCTTGGAAACCCTATGGAGCAGTTCTACTCTGTCCTATAGAGTCGCTATAAGTCAGAATTGACTCGACGACAACGGGCTCACAGAAATGGAGCCCTGGTGGTGCAGTGGTTAAGAGCTCAGCCACTAACCAAAAGGTTGGCAGTCCAAATCCACCATCGGCTCCTTGGAAACCCTATGAGGTAGTTCTACTCTGTTCTATAGGGTCTTTATGAGTCAGAATCAACTCAGTGGCAATGGGTTTGTTTGGTTATAACAGAAATACCACAAGTAGGTGGCTTTAACAAACAGAAATTTATTTCCTCACAGTTTAGGAGGCCAGAAGTCCAAGTTTAGGGCATAGGCTCTAGAGAAAGGCTCTCTCTCTGTTGGCTCTGGGGAAGGTCCTTTTCGGCTTCTGTTCCTCGGTTCCTTGGCATTCGTGTGGCGCGGCATTTGTCTTCCCCTATCTCGGCTTGCTTCTCTGTGCCTAATCTGCTAGTTTTATATCTCAAAAGTGATTAACTTAAGACACACCCTACACTGATACGACTTCCCTAACATAACAAAGAAACCCCTATCCTCAAATGGATTACATCCACAAATACAGGCGTTAGGACGTACAACATGCACTGAGGGAGGAGGGGCACATCTCAATCCATAACATCCATCAAGATCCAAAGCAACCATCTCCTACATCCATAAACTCCAAGCTGCCTTGTCTCCTACACTACAATCCTTTACTAACTTTTATATATATATATATATATATATATTTATACTTATATATATATATATATATATTTATACTTATATATATATATATATATATATTTATACTTATATATATATATATACAGCAAAATGGGAAACACACATTCTTTCTCTCTGGATAAAATGGACCCAATGTCCCAACAAGGACCACCTTTTGGGAGCCTCCAGCAGGGGATGTCAGTGTTTGGCAGAGAGTAAGGGTTTCCCATTAGGTGCTCCAAAATTATTGTATAAATCTGAGTATCAACACTGGGATTTCTAGTAAACAGGTATGAGCTAACAATCTCTGATACTCCCACCATGAGCAGCCATGGTGATGAACCAAAAACCAAAACCAAACCCATTGCTGTTGAGCCGATTCCGACTCATAGCAACCTCATAGGACAGAGTAGAACTGCCCCATAGGGTTTCCAAGGAGCAGCTGTTGGATTTGAACTGCCAACCTTTTGGTTAGCAGCCGTCGCTCTTAACCACTACACCACCGGGTTTCCGATCCAACTCATAGCGAACCTATAAAAACCAAACCTGTTGCCGTCGAGTTGATTCTGACTCATAATGACCCTATAGGACAGAGCAGAACTGCCCCATAGGGTTTCCAAGAAAAGGCTGGTGGATTTGAACTGCTGACCTTTTGGTTAGCAGCCTAACACTTAACCACAAACACTTCACCAGTTACCAGGGCTCTACGGTGATGAACAGTAAGTAGTAAAATGCCCTGTAACTCGTTTTTTCACACTTCCTTGATCCATTTCCAGTAGATGGGAGCAGACTGCACAAGAAGGCTGGCCCAGGAAGAATTAAAAAGTGATGTGAGTAAAATGCTTCTGAGCTCTGGAATTGCACAGGAATCGAACGGGTTCTCAAGTGTGGTTGGGTGAAGGCGATGTAAAACCCCAAGGGAGCTGCAGGAAGACTTAACCAGAAAAATCTATGAAGTTCAGAGTCACTGAGCTTTCAGAAATTTCTAATGGGTGATCTGAGACAAGGTTAAAAACGGAAACAAAACCTGGTCATCTGTCTTTACAGATATTTCCTTCTCTCTGTATGTTGGCTATTACAAGCGGCTGGTTTTGTCTTACTAGTGTATGGATAAATGATGACTTCTGACTTGTTCCTAAACAAATGCTTTTGGTTTGTCTCTCCTCCTTGTAATCATAATATTTGCCTTCTTTTACAGATTTGGTATAGAAGACAAGCCTTATAGTAAATGGGCTCAAACACAGCAATGATTGTGAGGATGGCACAGGACCGGGCAGTGTTTCGTTCTGTTGTAAATAGGGTCACTATGAGTTGGAACCAACTCAACAGCACCTAACAACAACAATAGAACAGGTTCATCTCCTCTTTTGCACTGACTCTGGAATTAGGAGTTATTGTCCCCAAGTATATGGCAGTATCTTGGTAACAGTCACATAAGAAACTATAGTTGAGGGGGAAATAGTCTTCTGTGCTTTGCACTGGATTCTCTCCTTAAAACATGTATGTATGGGGTAAGGTGACAGGCTGCCCAGATCCCCCTTCAGGCATGAAAAGCTCCTTCTCTGAGCTGCTAAGGAGCTGCCTGGTGGTGGTCCTAAGCTTCAGCCCCTCCAATCTGCCTCAGCTCCAGAGCACTGTCTCATGAAGGTCATACTCCTTCCCAAGGTGGCCTCCATCCTATGACTAGTGGGTGCAGGGACAAAGGACCACCTCTCACCCCAACTCTGAAGGGCTCCCTGTGGCTTAGACTGAGGCCCTCATGGACTGCACCACAGCTCAGTGTTCCATCTGCTCAGCCCTGCGTCCATGCCCCCCACAGTTGTCTTTCCCACTACACCCCCAAAAAATGCCTTGCACACTAATCTCCACCTCAGTCTGCTTACTGGAGATCCCAACCTGAGACAAGATGCAATATTCAATCAAACGTGAGCAAAATATCAGTTCATGGTTTAATGTAATTGGTGGCAAAAATGGTTAAGCACTCAACTACTAGCAAACACCATTCAGGGTAAACTACACACAATGTTCATTGATTGGTTGACAGAGTTGGGGTATACACAGGAGTGATTCTAGTTTTAAATCAATGTAACTTCTCACTAGATCCCCACTGAAGGGGAGTATGACTTTTAGTCCCGTCTTCCTCCTCAAAGGGCTCTTCTAAAGTAGCCTCTTCTGTTCTGAGGCGCACTCTCTCTTCCTCAGTCCCACACCTCCACACTGGCTCTTGTTCCTCTGTCAAGATACGTACTGCTCCCATTATACAAGCTATCAAATCTCTGACTTGCTGTCACTGAGGTCCACGTGCTATCCACTCCAAACCCAAAAGCCTGGTGCTTCTATCCCTTGCGCAGTTACGTTTCCTTTTCGATCTCTGTTTCTTTTTCTTTGCGTCAATGTCACAACTCCTTTGTTTGACAAAGAGGAGAATATTTCTTCTCTCTGCAAACGGGAGATGTTGTGCATTTTCTCCATTGTGGAAGTCTGTGCTACAGAAAATTATCCTCTGGAAAACACGTACGAATTTTCTGCACCCCTGGATAAAAGACAAAGGGAAACAGCATTTGGTAAATGTGCTCCCTACTAAGGTAAGCCTATCGGCTGAATTGTCTTCTTAGTGCATTCCTTTAATAAATGCAAATAGATTGTACGAGAACAAACGGACTGAAGTAATTACATTTTCCAACATTGGCAGTTGGAGACGACTGCGTGTAGAAAGACACAAACGCGGATCTGCGTCATGCTGGTAGAGCCCGCGCATCTGCGGAGCAAGGATCCCGAGTGAGTCGTAAGATGAGTCACATCATAAAAGTGGGCTTTCTGATATAGGAGAAGTCTCTGACAAGATGTTTAAGCTCTGGGGGCTGTCGGAGGAAAGGCTTTTGGGTTATTAGCTGTTCATATTCTGGCAGTAAAAATGTTCTCCTGAGATTGAGGAAAGTCAGAGTGAGCTGACATTACAGGACTACTATTCCCCCGACACTCGTGAGGAGTCAGTGCTGAGGTCCAGGGATGGGGAAGGGTTGTCCTCATGAGGAGTTAACACTGAGGTCCAGGGAGGGGGAAGTACTGTCATCTGTGAGGACTCAGCGCTGAGGTTGAGGGATGGGGAATGGTTGTCCTCATGAGGACTCAACACTGAGGTCCAGGGAGGGGGAAGGACTATGGTCTGTGAGAAGTCAACACTGAGGTCCAGGGAGGGAAGGGCTGTAGTCTGTGAGGACTCAACACTGAGGTCCAGGGAGGGGAAAGGCTGCCCTCATGAGGAGTCAACACTGAGATCCAGGGAGGATGAAGGGCTGTGGTTGGATACACCATTGTATTTTTTCTACCATAACTGGACCCATTCTCCTGTCTTCTTTTTGAATTTCATTTGGCACTTTCAGAGTTCTATAAATGATAACGTAATTGTAACTCTATAAGTTTATAAGAGTGTTGCAATTTCTCATTTTGCCTTTATATAAGGATGTCGTCTTGATGTTTTTATAGTTAATTTTAATCCAAATATAAAAACTTGAGATGCTATGAGTTTAAAACAAGAACAAAAAGCCACCAACCCATAGGTAAATGCAGCATTTCATTTTAACCTAACCACAGCAAGTAGTATAAAGTTAAATATTGTGTGCCTTACCTAAGCTCTCCCCCCACTGCCACTATTAAGTGAAACAGACTTGTACATGTGAAAAGAAGTCTGTGTTTTGTGAGAGTTCAGTGGGAACCACACCTTACTCAGGATTTAATGGGGAGCTAACACTCTCAGGAGTCCCTGGATGGTGCAAATGGTTAAGCATTCAACTAATAGCCAAAAGGTTGGCAGTTCAAATCCATGCAGAGGCACCTCAGAAGACAGTCCTGGTGATCTGCTTCAGGAAGATCACAGCCTTGAAAACCTTGTGGAGCAGCTGTATTATGCAAACATGGCTCACCACAAGTCAGAATAAACTCAACTGGAATTACCAACAACAACAACAACAACAATGATCTCAGAGAGGAAATGAGATCCAGGCCTAGGTGGACAGAGGGGAGGCAGAAATTCCCAGAATTCCAGGTCACCAGGCAGGCAATGTTGACTCTGTTGACTCTGGAGCGAAGGCTCCCAGCTTCATGAGGACCAATTGCTTTTTGAGAGTATGGGATGAAGGAGCTGGACAGCAGGGTAACAAACATTGTCTCTTCTAGAGATAGAAAGCCCCATCATCTTCTGCTTCCCAAGCAAACACACAGAGCTGCACCTGCAGAAAGTCTCCCAGCACAGCTGAGGGGCAAGCGGGAGGGGGGTCTACTCCGCACTCCACTCATAATCCTGTGCAACCCAGCTTGGGAGTGCCGCACCTGACAAGTAGTTGTTGTTGTTGTTATTGTTAGGCGCTGTCAAGTCAGTTCTGACTTATAGTGACCCTATGTGCAACAGACCGAAATACTGCCTGGTCCTGCGCCATCCTCACCATCATTGCTATCTTTGAGAACACTGTTGCAGCCACTGTGTCAGTCCATCCTGTTGAAGGTCTTCCTCTCTTTGGCTTATCTTCTACTTTACCAAGCGTGATGTCCTTCTCCAGGGACTGGTCCTTTCTGATAAGATGTCCAAAGTACGGGAGACAAAGTCTCGACATCCCTGCTTCTAAGGAGCATTCTGGCTGTACTTCTTCCAAGACAGATTTGTTCTTTCTTCTGGCAGTCGATGGTATATTCAATATTCTTCACCAACACCATAATTCAAATACATCAATTCTTCTTCGGTCTTCCTTATTTGTTGTCCAGCTTTCACATGCATATGAGGCAACTGAAAATACTATGGATTGGGTCAGGCACATGTTAGCCCTCAAAGTGACCTCTTTGCTTTTTAACATTTTAGAGAGGTCTTTTGGAGCAGATTTGCCCAATGCAATATGCTGTTTGATGTCTTGACTGCTTCCATGGGCCCTGATTGTGGATCCAAGTAAAATGAAATCTTTGACATCTTCAATCTTTTCTCCATTCATCATGATGTTGCCGATTGATCCAGTTGTGAGGATTTTTGTTTTCTTTATGTTGAGATGTAATCCATACTGAAGTCTGTGGTCCTTGATCTTCATCATTAAGTGCTTGAAGTTCTCTTCCCTTTCAGCAAGCAAGGTTGTGTCATCTGTATATCACAGGTTGTTAATGAGTCTTCTTCCAATCCTGATAACATGTTCTTCTTCATATAGTTCAACTTCTCAAATTATCTGCTCAGCATACAGATTGGATAAGTATGGTGAAAGGATACAACCCTGACACACACCTTTCCTGACTTTAAACCACATAGCATCCCCTTGTTCTGTTCACTTGACTGCCTCTTGGTCTACATACAAGTTCCTCATGAGCACAATTAAGTGTCCTGGAATTCCCATTCTTCCTAATGTTATCAATAATTTGTCATGATCCACACAGTCAAATGCCTTTACATAGTCAATAAAACACAGGTAAACATCTTTCTGGGAAACCCTGGTGGTGTAGTGGTTAAGAGCTACAGCTGCTAACCAAAAGGTCAGCAGTTCAAATCCAGCAGGCCCTCTTTGGAAACCCTCCTGGTAATCTCTGCTTTCAGCCAAGATCCGTCTGACATCAGCAAACAATATCCCTCATTGCACGTCCTCTTCTGAATTTGGCTTGAATTTCTGGCAGTTCCCTGTCGATGTACTGTCACAACCATATTTGACCACTATCTTCAGCAAAATTTTACTTGCATGTGACATTAACGATATTGTTTGATAATTTCTGTATTCTGCTGGATCACCTTTCTTTGGAATGGGCAGCCTTCAATTTCTCATCAGGATACCACAAGATAAAGCAGAGACCAGCCCTGTCCTCCTCTCTGTCCTGACCCCCTTCTCCCTGTCTCTCTTCTTTCCCCTTTCTTCCCTCCCTTTTCCCTGCCTGCCCCCTTCCTCAATCCAGTTCCCTCCCTCTCCTCCTTCTGAATGTTTACAGGAGCACTATGTGGTTGTGCCAAAAAGGTGAATTTGACTCCATTAATGAATCAAGGAAGAATAATGAAATATGGGGCTTGTGAGGAAGGGATTAAGGAGGGAGGAATTGGTGGGGTTATTAAAATCCAGGTCTGAAGGTGAGGAATGGGTTGGGGGATTTGAGCAACTAATGCCGTGATGGAAAAAACATTTGAGAAAAACCTGTCTGGTAAGTGCATATCTGGCAAATCTGCTGCAAAAGACCTCTTCAAAGTGTTAATAAACAAAGATGTCACTTTGAGGACTAAGGTGTGACTGACCCAAGGCCATACATAGTATTTTCAATTGCCTCATATGCATGCGAAAGCTGGACAATGAGTAAGACCAAAGAAGAATTGATGCATTTGAATTACGGTGTTGGTGAAGAATATTGAATATACCATGGACTGCCAGAAGAACAAACAAATCTGTCTTGGAAGAAGTAGTGGCAGAATGCTCTTTAGAAGAGAGGATGGCAAGACTTTGTCTCATGTACTTTGGACATGATATCAGGAGGGACAAGTCCCAGGAGAAGGACATCATGCTTGGTAAAGTAGGTGGTCAGTAAAGAAAGGAAGACCCTCAACAAGATGGATTGACACAGTGGCTGCAACAACAGGCTCAAACATATCAATAATTGTGAGGATAGCAGAGGACCAGGCAGTGTTTTGTTCTGTCGTTCACAGGATTGCTATGAACCGGAAGCAACTCAACAACACCTAACAACAACAACAACAAGTATATACAGAGTGAACCAAGCCGAGCAGAGACTAGAAAGATTTATTTCCAGTTCTCACAAAGGAGTGAATTATAAGAAAATATTTGTGAGGGAGAGAAGAACAGTTGGACTACTTTCAACCAAATGGAACCAGCCAAGAATATACTCAGGAAAATCAATCGTGGTTGACTGAGACATGCTTATAAAAACAAGCTCATCAAATAAGTGAGTTCTGGTAGCAGAACACATTTTTCATATAGTGTTATTTGAATTTTGGAAACTTCCCCACATGAGCAGTTTGAACAGGTATGGAAACAAGACAAAACAAAAGCAGAATATTGCAGAATACCAGATATATGTATTTATACCATGTGGGAACAGAACACTTCTATCTGTGGTGTGTGTGTGTACATGTGTTTGTTCTAGAGGAGTGGTTAATTCCTTCCTAATAATAAAAACCCTGAACAAGGCTGACTGGTTAACAGACAGGTAAGGGACAGGCCCCTACTTCCCCTCATGACTCCTCCCAATACCAAAAATTCAAATTGGAAATGTAAAGCAAAAATTTTAGGTCTTGTAAGTAGAGATCTATCCCCATATACATTGAAAATTGTAATAGAATTCCAAGACTCAATCTTGACAACTTATTTCCAGCATTTAATTTTATTCTTTTCCATTATAATTGAGCACACAATCAGCTCAAAACTTGACTATAGCTAAGAAATCACCAATTTTTACATAGTCAACTATTTCAATTTTTGTCTCAATTTAATGAAGTTTACGAGACCTATACTTATCACTTTTTGTATTTATCGCTCCATTTTTTTTCAAAATCAATAAGGGCAAGTGCAATAAAATATTCAAATAATGAAACAAACACAGCTGTGCAAAATTCTCCAAAACAGAATTTATAAGTGAGAATCAGTGCATAGTAACATAAAACAAAATAAGATCTCCCCTTATCTGGAAATGGGGACAATACAGACTTCCAAGTTTCATATGAGGATTAATAAAATGATATATGTAAAGCAACTAGGATAGCATCTAGCACAAGGTATTTGTTCATTTATTCATTCAATATGTACCTCCACAGGACCAATACTGTATGTAGTAGGCAGTCGGGGTCCAATAGGAAACAGGACAGGTACAGTACCTGCCCTGACAGCGCTCAGAGACTTAGGAAGGAGGAAATCGCAGTAGTGTAAAAATGTGATTGGAGACCAGTGCGTGCAATGGGAAACACATAGAAGTGTACAGACATGAGAGTCAAAAGAGGCTTCCAAAGTCTTCTCAGCTGGGAATGAGCCCACTAAACACGGTGGAGGGAGGTTCTAAGCATATGATATGGTATGACTAAAGGCAAAGGGGCTGTGTTCCCTGTATGAAGAACTTCAAAGTTTCATTCTAGAATATGGAGTGCACAGTGGAGAGTGGCAAGAGCTGAGGCTACAGCTGTGAGCAAGAGCCACATCGGACAGGGTTTTAGGAAGGAATTTGTACTTGATGTTGAAGATAATGGAGAGCTGATAGCTTGTTGGGAGCAAGGGTGATGTGATCATAAAAACTATATTTTAAAGAGATCAGTATCAAGGAGTAGACTGAAGGGGAGCTCTACTGGAGGTGGGGAGACCTGGTGAGTTTAAGTGTAGGCTCATTGACAACGGTCACCATTCACTGATAACGGAAGTGACAGTTGGGATCCCAAGGACAGATGGTGTGAGGGGAAGGGACGGCAAGTCCTTTCATCCCACAGCTTGTTGGGTCATCTGCTAGAGCTTCCTAAAGGGCTCTCTGTTCCGACTGAAGAGGAATCGCCCTCAGATTGAGTTCTACTAAGTTGGCCCAGAGAACCACATCCATGAGCCATTTTTATATATGTCATAGCTAAATAGATTAATTTCCCCTCCTATTTCCTAAAGGATCTCTTGTCTAACCATTGGGAACACCAAGTTCTCCTAAATCTACTGTGAGTAAATCCTAAATCCCGAGAAAGTACTTGATTGCTACAGCAAATGCCTGGCTCCATTCTCTTTATGGTCCCCAGGTTCCCCTACATTGTTTAAGACTATGAAATTGTCTGGAGCATATGAAAATGACTGGACTTAAACTATCTTAATTTTCTCAGACTGTTGCTCTAAACTTAATGTAGATACTTTCCTTGCTAATTTATCCCAGAGTTGCAGCAGTAATCCAAGTGGCTAGGGGAAAAGTGGGCTGGAGAGAACTGGATGAGTGCGGGTATTACCTAGGACAAATAATTAATAGGATTAGATGATAGATTGGATATTGGGTGAGGGCAAGTAAATAGAAAATAACAGAATGTAGAGGAATAGCTTTGTTTAGGGGCTTAATAAATACCATGTACTCATTCATATTAGGTCCTATATGTCATCACATGACAGTCAATGTGCCCATATGAGATAGAGCTTTTCTCCTTTAATAATTTCACACCATACTCCTCTTAACCAGCCTATTTCTATCGATGGTTCTTAAGAATCAACCAGCTCAAAAACCTGAGGCCCTCTCTGACCCTCCCTTCCCCTGTTTCTTATATATTCATTTGTTTTTCCAAGTCATCATTAACTCACATTTGGGTTAATAGTATCAACTTATAATTGATTTTCCTGGTCCAGTTGAGCTACCAGAAAATCTGAAAAAAAAATTATCTAACAAAGATCCTCTCACCCATTTTCATAGAGATCTTACAGATGATTCTGTTGAAGCCCCAAAAAGTTCAGTGGATTATCTAACACCATATATGAGTAAGTTGTAAAATGAACATCATAGCCAAGGAAATCTCTCAACAATCTAATACTGTTTTATGACACCCAACTATTTATTATTCTGCTTTCATATGTATCTTCTTCAAATGCTAACTTCAACTCCTCAAAAGCTTCCAGTGGCTCTCCTCTGTCTGCAGATACCACCCAACTTCCCTGTCACTCATGGCTCTCAATTATCTGGCCTGACCTTTCCTACTGTTACTTCTCATCATATTTCACACAAATCTCCACACTTCTTACCTTGGTGTCAGTGTGTGCTGCACACACCGTATTCAGTACAGACTCTAAACATTTGCTTATGGTGCTCGCTACAGAAGAAGAATCAAGACATTAGAATTGTGGTGTTGGTGATTATTGACCATACATACCATGGACTATCAGAAGAATGAGCAAATCTGTCTTAGAAGAAGTACAGCCAGAATGCTCCTTGGAAGTGAGGATGCAAGACTTTGGCTCACTTACTTTGAACAGGTCATCAGGAAGACCAATCGCTAGAGAAGAACATTATGTTTGGTAAAGTGGAGGGTCAACGAAAATCAGAGAAATCCTCCACAAGATGGATTGACACAATAGCTGCAACAGTGGACTCAACCCACCAATGATCATGGGAATGATACAGTGCCAGACAACGCTTTGTTCTATCATACATAAGGTTGCCATGATTTCGAGCCAACTTGATAGCAATTAACAACAACACACAAATTGCCATTTTTCATCCTTAACCCCAATCCGTCCATTTCTCTCAAGCCAATTTAAGTTCATTTCATTTTCTTCAAAGCCACATTCTTTGGCTTTCCAACAATAATGTATATTTCTTCCCTGGACTCTAGTTGAATTCTTGCTCATATACTACATTTGGAAAAAGTAAGTGTTGTACCTCGCTAAATAATTGTTTAAAGTAAATAAACTGTCTCTTCCAAATTATTTTGAAAAGGCTTGAGAAGAGTAGTAAATTCTATCTTTTAATGTCCTTTTCAAAGAGTAGTAAATTCTAAAGTTTCTTTAGTTTTCAAACAACACAGTGTTAATCATATACTAACCACTCAGTGAATACTTGCTGAATGAATGAAATCCATTTTCAAAGATCTTAGTACAGAAAAGTCTGTTTTCATAGCAAACCTCAACATCTTGGCTGTTACCTGGGACATCAGTGCTCCTCTCCTTGCCACCACCTACAGGCAGAAAGTTTGCATGGAGAGGAGAAAGAACTTTTTTTTTAAAGCAAATCCCTCCAGCAGTACTATGTCAACTAATACTATGTTTTCGTTTTTTTGCCATCTTCTAGAAGAGTCCAGAGCCCAAACCACCTTCCATGCCCAGGGCTCTCTGGATCCTAGAATTCACATTTGGTCCCATCTCCAACACGTATAAACACGTTGTAGGAAGCATTTATATGATTTAAATTAAATTTGGGGAATTGATTACCATTTTTCCCTGTTTAATTGAATTCTAGAATTTATAGACATTTATAGTCTACTTGTGCTGACTAAATAGTCTTCAGTTATTTCTGTTAAAAAGTGAGCATCAAGAGCTTATTTAATACTCTATTGTAAGTTCACTTTTATTTGAAAAGGATGTTCTCTTTATATAATTTCACCTCGCTATGCTTCTTCTGGAGCCCTGGTGGCGCAGTGGTTAAGAACTCAGGCTGCCATCCAAAAGGTCGGCAGTTCTAATTCACCAGCCGCTCCTTGGAAATCCTATGGGGCATGTCTACTTTGTCCTATAGGGTCGCTATAGTCGGAATCGACTAGACAGCAACGTGTTTGCTTTTTTGGTTTATGCCTCTTCTAGAAACATAATCTACCACAATTCTGAAAACTGTTTTAAAGGGCATCATAAGCCTCAAAGGAAATGTTAGTAATCATATAGTCCCAGACCTGATTTTATAGGCAAGGTCATTCTGAATGACTCAATATTCCCCCAAAGTTTCAGTTAGAGATGAGTGATATGGGGCAGCAAAACTCAAATGTACTGCCTTTGTATCATTATCTATTACTTTCTGGTGGGCTGTTACACTAACTTACTGATTTATTTATGCAATACCTTCTCTCTTTTTAATCACTGCAGAACTCTACCTCAAGATATCCCAAAAGCCTATCGTGCCACAAGGACTCCTACAGAAGTGTTTGAGAATGTAAGATCAAAAAATAGCCACAGAAAATACATAACAGAACACAGCTCAGAGGCAGAGAAAATCAATGAGCAGAAATTCCCTAGGAATTTGAATAGGTCCACCCACATACCAAATGTCCATGAAAACATTCCCTTTCTCATATTGTTAAAAAAAAATTTCTCTTCACATATCTAATGTATATTTAGCTATTTTGAGTAGCTCAGTTCATTTGCTACCAGCTGCAATTTCACCCCTTCCTCCTCCTTTTCTACTTTGCTTTCAACTGCTTTATCCTTATTTACTAATGGAAACCTTAGTAACTGCCCAACATAGCCCTCGGTTGTTGTGAGATTCAAATGTGCCAATAACTAACAGATATGAAGCTACTTGAAAAGGCAAAGGCTCACTAGAGCTTAAGATACTGTGCCATCCATCCTCTCTCAAAAAGCAACCACTTTATGGCCATCTAGAAGTAAAATTCTTTTGTGTCTAGAGTTAAGAGCTTATTCTAGGCATACAAAGAACCGGGGAAAGCAGCACAGTGTCAAAATGTCTGCATGCCTGGAGCAAAGGTGGCAGAGGGCTGACCTGGGGAAGTCAGAGCTCAGGAAGACGTCAGCATCAAAGCCAGTCAGTGGAGGGGCCCTGCACTGTGGGGCTGGGCTGCTGCCTTCCTGAGGTCCACCCTTGATCCACTTGGTTCTGGTTTCTCAGTCCGCCCTGAAGTGACCTTGCTCCCCTGGATACTCCACAAGTCTTCTCTTCTGGTCTCTAGTTTCTTCTAAACTGAAAACCTTTTCCCTTCTCCAAGTGACTTCCTCCCCGCAGCCAACATTTTTGGGCTTATCTTGGATAAATATGACTCTCCACTCAGAGCTATTTGATTTCCCCTGGGGAAGAAGGCAGCCCTTGTTTACTCTCCACGATAAGCCACGTAACAAATATAAGGTAAGTGTCAGTGTGGTTCTGTGAAGGTGGCTACTCATGGAGATAAGCAAGGGCAAGACTCCCCACCCAAGTGCACGCGTGTGTGTTGTGTGCAGTGTAGTACACAAATCACAATGTATACGGAATGCAGAATAAAATGAAACTGATCATCGTATGTCCCCAAATACCTGCCTGATGAAAATCATGGATTAATGGCCGTGGTAGGAAAAATAACCTCCTCGGGGACTCCAGTGTCCGAAGCCAACTTTAGGGGGAATTCTCACCCTGCAGTGGTGTTCTTGATGGAAGGTATTTATCCATCCTATAGGAATCTGATTTCCTGTGGTTAGTCTAATCCAAGCTATGAAACAGGAGGAAAAATGAGCACTCTGATATGCAGATGTGAAATGTAAATGTACAGGCTTTAAAGGTTTGAACTGACAAAACTGTAAGAGGTACTGGAATGCCACAAAGCTGTAAAAACGTTCAGTGTTCTGTTCTTATGTGGAATTACCAAACACTAAGCAAAGAAGGCAAAATGAATACTAGATTTAGAGTTTTTAAAGACAAACAGCCAGAAATCCCTAAAACCTTCTAACTTACCAACAGAGCTTAGCTTGGATGCAAAAATAAAAATTTAATATTGGAGTCAAATATCTGTGATGTCTCATTTCTTCCGTGACTTTAATAACTGAACACACCAGAATGATCCTGGAGAATTTCTCTAAGTACAAATTTTCACAGGTCTATTATGTAAAAGAAAAATAAACCATTGAAACTCAAGATTTTCTTTGCATTGAATGTAGAATTACTGTAGTCATGAGCATCTCAGTGTGGAACTCTATGTCACTGACTATGACATAATAAATTTGTTTCTCTAGATGAGGTCTAGAGCCCTGATGGTGCAGTGGTTAAGAGCTCGGCTGCTAACCAAAAGGTCAGCAGTTCAAATCCACCAGATGCTTCTGTCCTATAGGGTCACTATGAGTTGGAATTGACTTGATGGCGACGCGCTTTGGTTTAGATAAGGCCTAGCAATGCTGATTACTGCTTGTTAGCCACGTGCCTGCAATTTCAGCAACTAACGAGAGACAGCAGTGACTGTTGATAGGGTAATTGGCAAGTAGGATCAGAAGAGAGTATCTCCACAGACTTAGAGAGCTAATATCCTAATTATAACACATGATCCAGACAACATAATGTTGTTAACTGCCAACGAGTTGGCCCCCAACTCACGGCGACCCATGCACCATGCAAGAAAATGTAGCCTGGTCCCACGCCATCCCCATGATTGGTTGGGGAGCAGACAACTGTGATTCATAGGGTTTTCATTAGCTGATTTTTGGAAGTAGATCGCCAGGCCTTTCTTCCTCTCTCTCATAGTCTGGAAACTTGCTCAGCATCAGAGCAACAGGCAAGCCTCTGCTGACAGATGAGTGGTGCTGTACATGAGGTGCACTGGCTGGGAATCAAACCCGAGCCTCCCACCTGGAAGGCGAGGATTCTACCACTGAACCACCACCACCCTTATAAATAAAAAAAAAGCAAACCATCTGCCGTTGAGTCGATTCCAACTCATAGCAACCCTATACGACAGAGGAGAGCTGCCCCAGAGGGTTTCCAAGGAGCAGCTGGCGGATTCCAACAGCTAACATTTTGGTAGCTCTTAACCACTCCGCCACGAGTGCCCCAGCGCCCTTATGAACAACATAATACCTGCTAGTTTTTTTAAAAGAGACCATTAAAACAATGGCAACAAATATTCCTATTCACTATACTTGCCCAGTATAAATAGAACGATACGAAATAAGGTAGAAGATACATGTTAGATATCTTTTTTCTTTGAACACTTTGCTTGATCCCATTTTTGCTTGGAGCACCAAAAAAACTGCTCTTACTCTGTAGCTAACCCCTAATGGTGCAGTGGTTAAAAGCTTGGCTGCTAATCAAAAGGTTGGCAGTTCAAATCCACCAGCCTCTCCTTAGAAACCCTATGGGGCAATTCTACTCTGTCCCATAGGGTCACTATGAGTTGGAATTGACTCGACGGCAACGGGTTTGGTTTTTGTTTTTTTTTTGTTTGGAAGATTCTAATTAGAACAGTCCTCTGCTACTCCTCAAGACCTATATCCTCAGTATGTTTCTGTGGTTTCCCTTTGAACTTTTCCATTGCAGTTGTGAAACTGAAAACCGTGGCTTTTCTAGACATTTTCAAGAAGCGGTACAAAACTAACAAAATTCTCTTATCATCACAGACGTAATAAAAATTGTATTATCTCTTTAAATTTTAAATTCCTAACATGTAAGTGGTGTTTCCCCATAATTCAAATATTCGTTCAACAAAGACTGATGCTCAATGATACATTCCAGACAAGTAATTTAAAACCAGAGAACTTGAAGATGCCCAGAATACATCTGAAAGCACACAAGGCTATGCAGATCCCAGTGGAGAAACGCTAAAGTACAGTTAAAACTTTTATTTTAAATAATTACTTGAGACAAAGTGGTCACAGACACATATGTAATGAGGAACACCAAAAAGCTTTGGCACCATCTATTTGTACCTTGATCATCAGGTTTATCAAGAGCATTCTTTCAACTTTTGTATATTATCAACTAAATAAAATCACATAATTAAGTAAGGAGAGAGATATATAAAGAAATGGGAAGCTTGAGGGTCTCTGAGAATACGGGAGAAGATTCTCCAGGGTCTAAAGACCTCAGGCTGAGAATCTCTGTCCCAGGTTAAGATGAAAATTCCATTAAATTTTAATTTCCCCCCCCCCATTAAAGTTCTACCTTCCACCTCATACCATCTGCCTCCAGTGGCCCTGGATAAATATCCTACCTCATTTGTTCCTCCCATCTTTAACCTTCTATCTGGTACAGTTAGCTTATTTAGCAGCTCACTAAATACTGACTTTTTTTTTTTTTTATATCCTCCATGTCTTTACTTAACTTTTTGGCATACATTTATAGTAACTGTTTTAATGACCTTCTCTGCTAATTCTAACATCAATGTATTTTCTGGATCCGTTTCAACGGATTGGTTTTTCTCTTTATAATAGGTCATATTTTCCTCCCTTTTTGCATGTCTGATAACCTTTAATTGGATGCTGTTGTTATTGTTGTTAGGTACCATCCAGTAGGTTCCGACTCCTAGCGACCCTACGTGAAACAGAATGAAACACTGCTGGGTCCTTCACCATCCTCACAATCGTTGCTATGGTTAAGCTCATTGTTGCATCCACTGTGTCAATCCATCTCACTGAGGGTCTTCGTCTTTTTTCACTGACCCACCACTTTACCAAGCATGATGTCCTCCTCCAGGGACTGATCCCTCTTGATAACACGTCCAAAGTATGTGAGATGTAATCTCACCATCCTTACTTCTAAGGAGCATACTGGTTGTACTTCTTCCAAAACAGATTTGTTCCTTCTTCTGGCAGCCCATGGTGTATTCAATATTCTTCTCCAGCACCACAACTCAAAGGCGTCAATTCATTTTCAGTCTTCCTTATTCATCGTCCAGCTTTCGCATACATAGGAGAAGATTGAAAACATGATGGCTGGGGTCAGGTCACCTTAGTCTTCAAGGTGACATCTTTGCTTTTCAACACTTTAAAGAGAGGTCTTTTGCAGCAGATTTGCCCAGTTCATTGGGAATTTTGATTTCTTGATTGCTGCTTCCATGGGTGTTGATCATGGATCCAAGTAAAATTAAATCCTTGACAACTTCAATCGTTTCTCTGTTTATCATGATGTTGCTTATTGTTCCAGTTGTGAGGATTTTTGTTTTCTTTATGTTGAGGTGTAATCCATATGCAGGCTGTGATCTTTGAACTTCATCAGTAAGTGCTTCAAGTCCTCTTCACTTCCTGCAAGCAAGGTTGTGTCATCTGCATATCGCAGATTGTTAATGAGTCTTCCTCCAATCCTGATGCCCTGTTCTTCTTCATATAGTCCAGCTTCTCAGATTATTTGCTCAGCATACAGATTGAATGGGTATGGTGAATGGATACAACCCTGACGCACACCTTTCCTGACTTTAAACCATGCAGTATCCCCTTGTTCTATTTGAATGACTGCCTCTTGATCTATGTATAGGTTCCTCATGAGCACAATGAAGTGTTCTGTGTGGATCATAACACATTATGGGTAATGTTGCAAAGAATTCCCATTTGTTATGATCCACACAGTCGAATGCCTTGCATAGTCAATAAAACAAGATAAACATCATTCTGGTATTCTCTGCTTTCAGCCAGGATCTACCTGACATCAGCAATGATATCCCTGGTTCCACATCCTCTTCTGACTCCGGCTTGAATTTCTGGAAGTTCCCTGTCGATGTACTGCTGCAGACATTTTTGAATGCTCTTCAGCAAAATTTTACTTGTGTGTGATATTAATGATATTGTTTGATAATTGGATGCTAGACATTGTGAATGCTACCTTGTTGGGTGCTGGGTATTTTTGTATCCCTATAAATACAAAGTCTGAGCTTTGTTCTGGTTAAATTATTTGAAAACAATTTTATCCTTTCTGGTCTTTCTTTTGAATTTGTAGGCAAGGTGAAATCAGTGTTTAGTTCAACAAACAATGGGTCCTTCTTATTTTATTGAGAGCCTCCAGAGGCATTTAATCCCCGCTCCCCCCACCTCTCTCTCTCTCTCTCTCATTTCTTGAGAGTGCTAGTTATTTCATAGCAAGCGTATTTCCACATTTTACCCTTCTAACAACAAAAAAAGTGAGGGAGTTAGTTCTCCTTTAAAAACAGTAAAGCAGAGTTTAAAACCAAAAGGTGCACTTTGTCTTTTTTATCCTCCCTCAAATTGATGATGGGTATTGTAGCCAGAATAGAAGCATGACAAGGTTCCTAAAACACACTTTTAAGAATTTCACATTGATTCTGAATTCTAAGTGGAAAGCATGTTTTAAAGGTATTTGAACCCCAAATCAATCTGGATCTCAGTCAAAAGCACACAACGTTTAAAAGATATTTTCTCCAGAATATTTTTGGGCTCATATAGAAGGAGAAGGCAAAAGACTTGAAAGCGAGTAGCTGTGCCTCTGTAGTGCAGGGTGGGCAGGATCCAAGGGATGTCAGCCAGAGGCTCAGGCTGCTGGGAGTCTGAGTTTTCAGAGAGAAGAATGCAGCATCAGGAAGTGGAGGGTGAATACAAAACAAATGAAATCACTAGAGCGAGCTTTCAGACTTAGTCTGTTACTCCGTACACCTGGGGAAGAACAGGAGAGGACATTTCAGGATTTGCGACTGAGAAAATATCTTTGTTCTACAAATGGTTTCAAATAGTTTCCATGGCAGGGGTCTTGAATGATTAATAAAGAATAGCCATGGCTTTGATTTAGAGAATTACAAAAACAGCACAGAGAGATCCCCTCGACAGAGGCTGAGTAAGTCCATTTCCCACTGAATCCAGGCCATTATTATTAATTAAATATTGTCAAGAAGTGGTATTTCATATTCAACGAGAAGTAGCTTAGACTATCTTGTCTGAGTGAAAACTGTGTGTCAGCTGGATATTGAGATCAACTTTTTGTGTCTCTAGATTGCAAACCCCTAGGAGCCTCTACCCTTCTGATCTGATATACCCATGACATAGTACAGAACTACTCTTCCATATTAGTGCGGGAAGGAGATAAAGCACAAGCGTCCTAGGCCTGAGTTTTCAAACCAGATACCCAACGGGTACAAGCTATGTGATTGTGGGTACATTACATAATCTCTCAGATATTCCATCTCCTTGTCTGTGAAGAGGGGGTAATAGCAATCATTCAGCACATAAATAGCAATCATAGAGTACATTAACTGAGCATAGATGTGGGTCATACGCTGCACTTGGCCTTGGAGACACAACAGCCAACAAGACAGATATGCCTTCTAGCCTTGTTGTTGTTAGGTGCCGTAGAGTCAGTTCTGACTCATATTGACCTTATGAATAACGGAACGAAATGTAGCCAGTTCTGCGCCATCCTCACAATTGTTGATATGTTTGAGCCCGTTGTGTTGCAGCTACTGTGTCAGTTCACCTCACTGAAGGTCTTTCTTTTTTTCAGTGACCCTCTACTTCACCAAGCATGATGTTCTTCTCTAGGAACTGGTCCCTCATCATAACACACCCAAAGTACGTGAGACGAAGTCTTGCCATCCTTGCTTCTGAGGAGCATTCTGGCTGTACTTCCTCCAAACAGACCTGTTTGTTCTTCTGGCCGGCCAACATTCTTTGCCAACACTGGAATTCAAATGCATCAACTATTCTTCAGTCCTCCTTTTTCATTATCCAGCCTTTGCATGCACATGACCTTATAATTTAGCCATGTATACTCATCAGACCACATTTCTTCAGAGGGTTTTTAAAACTCTCAAATGGTATGACAGGCACAACACTCCTAGCAGAGTGCGGGGCGCGTAATGATTGTCCACCAGCATGCGGCTCTATTACTGCGTTTTACTGTTTAATTTTAGTTTAATGTTGACATTATCATCATTCCTGTCATATTGTTTAAAAAGTTAGCAATGTATGTAGTATGATTTCAGAAATAGCAAGAAGGCCCATATACAAATAAAACAATCCTATCCACCTGATGACATTAGACCTTAACAACCTGCCCAAATCCAAGATCAGACACAGCTGGTACACACTAGCTCACCCCAGACAACGAGTCAGGGAGGGTGCATCTCGCTTAGGTTTTGGAGGAAACTGAAGTTAACACACTTTTACAAAGTTAAATGCTCTTGGAGCTGGGAGGTGTGTGTTAAATCGTAAATAAACTTTGGGTTATGACTTGGATTTGAAACTGTCAGAAGCATTTCAAGTTTATTCTAAACAGCTGCAGCATGGAATCAGGAGACTGGGCTTCTCCAAATACTGGAAATTTTACTAATGTTTTGTATGTATTCAAATAAAGAACTTGGCTTTGGGATGGCGTAAGGACAAAAAAACCATCAATTCATTTAAGTTGATTTTGTCTGTAGTTTTTCACCGTAAGTGTAAATCGTGAACTATCACGACCTTCTCCACTGTTGTTTCAATACTTTCCTCAGTTATCCAGAATGCATTTCACAAGCTTGCAACACAAGCATCGAGGCTTACACTGAGGATGTCACATTTCCGGTGAGTAAAGTGACAAGTGTACAGTGCAGAAGAAACCCAGACCCAGCCATGGGCAGGTCACAGGCAGTTTTAAGCTTATTTGAGAAATTTACTTTAGAGATGATTGGTTATCCAATCACCTATTTCTTGCCTAGTTTACTTGGTAGAGATTTCAGCTCTCCTGTCCGCACACAGGAGGGATAAATGAGACCCAAACCGAATGTGCAACTATTTTCTTTCCCAAGGAGGCTGCTTCCTTCCTGGGTTCCCTTTAATTAAAGCGGATTCTGTTTTAGAGGATGAGTCGTATTTCTGAGGTTGTATTTTCCTGCATCCACAAAGGGACTTACAGTGTTTGGCTTCCACAGAGGAAGCGTAAGCCGAGGAATAAGCAGAGGAAGCGGGAAATGTTTTACACGCCAGGGCCTGAGAGGAGCTGGGCAGTGTTTGCGAAGGAAGCCGTCCGTCACTGAAAGACTGGAGCTCACCAGGAAACAGACAGCTGACGTTGGATGGGGGTATGATGTCATTGTCTGTTGATTGATCTTCCTAATAGAACTGGGTGAAGAATACTCGTATTTGACTAGTTCCAGGTGGGAAAGAGTGAAATGTGCTGTGGTCTTTGGGGTGTATGTGTGCATGTGTGTGTGTTTCTTACAGATTTTTTATTCAGCTGCAACCCACCTGGGGGATGCACACAGCAACAGTGACTGACCACACAGTGATTCTCCAAGATGGAATCCTCCCTTAGATGGAGAATCACACCAGAAATTTGTGAGAGCGGAGATATAGATGGAGCTTTGAAAAGCACCCTAGACCTTAAAAACCAGTGAGGTGGGGTACTATGCCATGCTCTGTCAATGTTCCTGTGAAATCTGCCTAGAGACCTCAAGTCAGAATGTGCCAACTCAGCACGGAGTCGAGGTGCAGATTCCCTTGAGAGAAGAAATGTGGCGGCTCCGTCTTTCACACTAAGATAACCAATTACTGTACTCTGGAGAGGTCCGTGGGTGGTGCAAAGTTAACATGCTCATCTGCTAACCAAAAGTTTGGTGGTTCAAATCCACCCATCTCAGAAGAAAGTCTGGCAATCTACTTCCAAAAAATCAGTCATTAAAAACCCTGTGGAGCATAGTTCTACTCTGATACACATGGGGTGGCTGTGAGTTGGGGTTGGTTCGGCACCAACTGGTGGTTTATAAGTCCTTAGAAGCAGTTCTGACAGGGAGAAAGTGGGGAAGACCAAGAAGGTAATAGTTACCCAGGAATAGGACAAAGAGACACGGGGACGGAGAGGCCTGCCTGCTTCAGAGCTAGGGCAGGTCCAACACAGGTGAGGGAGAGAGGAACCGGGAACACGGTGGAGTCACTGTATCTGCTATTAACTCTTTTGTGACTTTGGATAAATGGCCAAATTCCTGTAAACATTAGTTTCCTCATCTCTACAATGTGGATGTTGAACCTAGTTCACATACGTAATTGAGTGAGGTGATGCTCATAAAGCTGTTAACCCAGAGATTGGTACATATTTGGCACTTAACAAAGGCTGCTCACCTTCACTGTTGTTGCTTTATGGGGAGAAGAAGCCCTCTCCAGAGACAGATATTCTTGCTACAGCACAGGGGAGGCTCCTCCTTAATAGCCCTGAGACCCTTCCAGGATTCTTTCCAGGTCATCCAGAGACTAATCTTCAGTAAGTCTTAGCAATGTTCACTAAGTCTTCTTAGCAATACTATCTTATTTTAGTAGTCTTTAGTACATCTTTAGTAAGGAAATGCCTTGCTCTAGCTCAAAGCACATGAAGTTTCCAGATTCAACATCTATTCACGCCTTCCTAGACACACAGGACTAACATCAAAACAGGTGGTGTCTGTGCATGGCATTGCTAGTGGGAAGGGCTGCTGACCCCAGACTTTTTTTTTTTTTTTTGTCAGTTTATTTCATTTTTCCATAGTAGCATTTATGTCCCAATTACTGAATGCCATTTAGTTACTGCTGCTCTTGTAAGAATTTTCATATGAATAATTTTTTTAAAAGTCATTGTCAGTTTACATGTTTTGTTTTACATGTTACATGTTTTGGCTTTGGAAAAGTGTGGTAGATAGTTGGCAGAGAAGTGAAATTGGCAAAGATAGAGAGGGGGCTGCTGCCTGCTCCCTGGCTATTCGAAGTGTGGGTGGGGGTGGCTAATTCTGGAATTAGGCATATCTGTTTAAATCTAGACTCCACCATTGACTAGTAACATTTTTTTTTCTTCTTCATTTGATGTTTTTCAAAGTATGCAAGTAAAGTCTATATTAGTTTAATATATCAAGTGAAATGATACAAGTGAAATACCTGTACAAGTGAAACAGTATATTACAAGATGTATAAAGGCAAAGCTGATCATCTCCCCGTTCAATCCTGTCCCTCTTAATCAATATTAACCATATTCCCCTCCTGGGAAACTTGCTTAGCCTCTCCAAGATTGTTTTCTTGTCTGTAAAACAGGGATAATCCCTCCAATATCTATGACAACCACTTTTCCAAACCCTTGGGTGGAACTTCGGCTGCTGTATGTAGTAGGTGCTCTTATAAATGGCACTTATTATGTGGGGGGAACACACGCATTTTCAGGCTGTACTGAGTTGCACTTTTGCCATGGAAGGTTAGTTAGCACTTTTCCTTTTGTCTTTGGTCCCTGGAGCATGAGGGGAGATGAAAGAAGAAGGAGCTCTCCAACTCTCCTGCCCACTTTGTTCCTCTAGGCTTCCCCATCTTGCAACCTCCACCAGAGCCCAAAGCCCAGGGACGGGGTGGGCAGGAATGCTGCCCGACTCTGAGCCCAGCCCGAAGGCACCATGGGAGCCCCTTCCCCACCTCAAGCCACATCCATGGTGGGCAGCGGCATTGACCCTGGGACTGGGCTTGTCTGAGGCACTAAGGAGATAGCCAGCTGAGGGGGAAAGACAGAAAGCATTAAGCCACACCCCTCCCCACTCCATCTTTCTGAAGGAGACCTTAAACCGTTCCTTCTGCTCTCTTGCACACATCTCCCTGCATGCTCCACCTTGACAAAGAGGTCTCTCTGCAGCCTGGTGGCACTTTGCCTGGGCTGCTAATAATAGAGAAGGGCCAATATGCCAGGCAGTGAATCAGAAGGCTGTCCCGGCTCTGCTCTTTCACAGTGATCCTGGCAAACGCTTGTGGGGCTGATTTGGTAAATATCCTTGTGAGCAGAATAAGCCTTTGTGTGTCCTGGAAACTCCTGCTCTCCCTGCCTGGTAGGATGACGGGGATGCCTTTGGCCTCAAAACCTTAGGAAAACATCGGTTCAAGTCGCTCTGGGCTTCCAAACCTGCCTGGGGGCCAGGAAGGGAGGATTGCAGGTTTGCAGAAGGAGCTGCCAGAGTGCTCAGGCGAAAGAAGAACCTACTGGGAGCAGAGAGGATGATGATTGTGAGGATCCTCCAGTTAAATTCTTAGCTACATGACAACACAGTGCAATTGTTGTTGTCTTGTGCTGTTGAGTTGATTCCGCATCATGGCGACTCCGTGTGTAACACAGTGGAACTGCCCCATAAGGTTTCCTTGGCTGTGATCTTTACAGAAGCACATCTCCAGGCCCTTTCTTCCACGGTACCACTTATGCTAGTCCTTTTCATATCCTGTTTTTACATTCAGGCTCTTTTGAGGCTGAAGCAGCTCAGCTTCTTGTGTCCCTTGTCTCCTCAGCTTCTGCTTCCTACGGCCTCTTGGCCCTCAGGCCTCATGCCCGCATCTGCCCTGCTGGGGCAAGTGTTCCAAAGCTCAGTAGCTCCACCGGTAAGTGCCTGGAGGCACCCCACTCCACCAGGAAGCCTGCTGCACACAGACCCTCAGCTCTCTCGCTCCGTGGGTCGGCTCCAGCGCAGTCTATCACCGGTCTCCTGGTTCTGCTGCTGTTGGTTCTCTGCCGCTGCCACTCCTCTGCTGCTGTTGGTTCTCTGCTGCTGCTGCTTCTCTGCTGCTGTAGGTTCTCTGCTGCTGCTGATCTTCTGTCACTGCCGCACGTCTATTCATTCAGTTTTAAAACCACTTCCACATTTCAGGTATCTGTCAGAGCAGCACACCACTCTCTCGGTACCAAATTCTGTCTTAGTCATATAGTGCTGCCATAACAGAAATACCACAAGTGGATGGTTTTAACGAAGAGAAGTTTATTTCCTCATAGTTAAAGTAGGCTAGAAGTCCAAATTCAGGGCATCAGCTCCAGGGGAAGGCTTTCTCTCTCTAGCGGCCTTCTCATCAGTGTTCCCCCAGACTAGGAGCTTCTCAGCACAGGGACCCCTGTCCAAAGGATGCGCTCTGCTCCCGGCACTGCCTTCTTGATGGTATGAGGTCCCCCCTGACCCCAGACTCTTAAATGCTCTCCTCCTCTCTTGTCCATAAAGATGCCTGTCAGGATCTGTAACCCAGAAAAAAATGTACTGGAGCATCATCCAAGCATGTGAAGCATTGGACTCTCTCTCTGTCAATTCATAAGATATGTTTAATGTTTATTTAATAGCAGAGCTGAGAGACACTTCAAACTGGCCCAGATATTGAGAACCATGAATGTACCACGTAATTTTCCTTCATATTTAACTGCTTCTTTTCTCTTCTCTTACTTGAAAAGAAAATGAATGCAAAACAAAAAATTACTGAAATGGGCAAAATTCAAGCATCCAGCTTCAAAAATTTACAGTAATGGGGCAGCAGTCTTATGATATACACTATAGCCATATTAAATATACTTTCTACAATAAAGGTAACTTTGTATCACTGTGCCAAAAAAACAAATCTGCTGCTGTCGAGTTTATTCCAGCTCATAGCGACCCTACAGGACAGAGTAGAACTGCCCCACCGGGGGCTGGTGGATTTGAACTGCCAACATTTTGGTCAGCAGCTATAGCTTTTAGCCACTGCACCACCAGGGCTCCTTTGTATCACTGTAGAAAGTGGAAATTTTTAATTTTTTATAAATTGTGCATTAAGAATCTTAGCTTTTCAGGTAAATTTTTTTTTTTTTATTGCGCTTTAGGTGACAGTTTACAGTTCAAGTTAATTTCTCATACAAAAATTTATATACATATTGTTTTGTGACATTAGTTGCAATCCCCACAATGTGATAGCACACTCCCCCTTTCCACCTGGGGTTCCCTGCGTCCATTCGAGCAGTTCCTGTCCCTTCCTGCCTTCTCATCCTGCCTCTGGACAGCAGCTGCCCATTTGGTCTCGTGTATCTGATTGGACTAAGAAGCACATTCCTCACATGCCTTATCTCTTGTTTTACACTCCTGTCTAATCTTTGTTTAGCAGCCCTGGTGGCATAGTGGTTAAGAGCTCGGCTACTAACCAAAAGTTCAAATTTACCAGCCACTCCTTGGAAACCGTATGGGGCAGTTCTACTCTGTTTTACAGGGTCGCTGTGAGTCGGAATAGACTCAACGGCCCCTAACAAGAGCAACAACAATCTTTGTCTGAACAACGGGCTTCTGGAATGGATTCTCAGGTAAATCTTAATGTACAGATTCATGTGACATTAAACTCCATGTGTCCAAAATGAAGAGATTCAAAAAGTATACTTTTGCTTTAACATTTGTTTTCACATTTTTTCATCTATGCATTTAATAGTAATTTTTTTCTTAAGCAATACAGTTCACCTTCAGAAGCAGTACCAAAAAAAAAAAAAAAAATGATTGAAGAATCTCCCCAAAAGTCCCTGTTATAAGGATATCGGTCACTTTCAAACTTAGGAGTCTATTGAAGAGTTAAGAAAATTGGATTTGAAAAAGAAATACAAACCAATCAGAATAGGATTTAAGAGTCCGGAATAGCTTGGCTTATTCACGCATAAAGCAAACAGAGTCTCTATATAGGAACGTGGCAAAGACAAACAGGCTTTTCCTCCTGCAATAGTAACGTCCTCAGTCACCACAGTTCCCTGTTACAATCTAATTTTAATATGGTACAAATAACAGAGCTAATACTAAGTGTGCAGTGATGTGCTAAGGACAGCAAAATATGAGCGAAGACTTAAAGGACTGACTGACTGATAAAGCAAACTGAAAGGTAAATATTTCACTAATTAAAATAGAGACTTGGGGGAGTTCGGCAAAATGGCGCTCTAGGCAGAAGCACCACGCCGTCCATCCACAGCAAAGATCCGAAAAACTAAGCCGAACAGAGAAAACAACAATCCTAAAACCCTAACACATCAAATGAAGAGACAAAGAACTCAGCCAAGCACCAAATGGGGTGAGAAAACTGACAGAGAACAGAGAGTGAGGAGAGATTCATGCACAGGTCCCCTACCAGATAATGCAGCGCGCATCCACCATCTTGGACTCCTGTAAGAGGTCAGAAAACAGGGGTATGAGAAAGCAGCTTCACAGAGCTTCCAGCGGGAGATAAAATAACTGGTAATTTGTGATATATGCTTTCCCACCCCCGACCCCTCTTCACCCTGCCTCGGCCTTCTCTGCTTCCCATGCCCACAATCTCTTGACCAAGAAACACCGGCTTCTTGGATTCCCCACACCCGAACGGGCGGCTCTCTCAGTGCCATTTGTTGGCTGCTGGTGTTGCTTTTTTCCGCTTCTTTTGATTTCTTCCTTGCCTCTTGCCACCTGCACCTCCTTTCAGTCGAGTACCTCGCTATGTGCGCCATCTTTGCTTCTTCCTGAGGGGCTGCAGAGAGCCAGTAATTTCTGATATATGCTTTCCCACTCTGTACACTTCTTCATCCACACTCAGCCCCCTCTGCTTCCCTTGGACACTGTCTCTTGTCCAGAAACACCAGCCCGCACTAGCTGGCTCTCTCAGTGCCATTTGTTGGCTGCTAGTGTTGCTTTTTTTTTTTTTTTTTTCCTGCTTCTTTTGATTTCTTACTTGTCTCTCGCCACCTCCCCCTCCTTTCGCTTGAGTACCTGGCTCTGTGTGCCATCTTTGCTTCTTCCTGAGGGGCTGCAGAGCTCCATCCGAGTGTGGAGCTACTTCCCGGTCTGGGTTACCGGGCTGGTGGGATCCCGGGGCTTTTGTTCGTTTGTTTGTTTTGAATTGCTTCTTTGTTTTCTTTTCCTTTCCTTGAGTTGGGAGCCCTTTCTGGCCAGGTGGAGCTGCGTGGCAATGAGACTCCACTAAACCTTCCACAGAAGTGCAGAGGGATCCCTGAGGGCATTTCTTTTTTCTTCTGTTTTTTGGGGGGCTTTTCTTGTTCTTTTTTTCTTTAATTTGTTTTTCTTTCTTTTCCCTCTTTTCCCTTTTTGTCTTTCTTCATTGCTCAGTTTCTCATCTCTCTATATCTTCCTTCTCTTTCTGTTCCCTGAACACCTGGTGTTGTATACCTCTATGCCTTCTAGCCAGGCTGGACTGCAACATCTGAGAACAACTTCCCCAGACTTCATAGCTGCATCAGTGGGATCCCTGGGAACTTTGTGGTTCTTTAACCTTTCTGATTTTTATTTAGTCATACTTTTCTTTTCTTCCTCTTCCCCTTTCTGTTTTTCTCCATTTCATAGTCTCTCATGGCTCCACTCCAACAGCAAGCTCCACTAACATTCTTTTTTGTTTGTTTGTATGTTTTTGGCTCCTGTTCCTCTCTCCTCTCTCCCATATCCATCTTAGCTCCACACATAACAATCTCCCCGCTGCATCCTGCCTACCTTCACCGTGCGCTTGACATCACACCACCAAGCAGCACGGGCACGGCCTACTGGAACCTGCCCTGCACTGATTACTGACCCGCCCTGGTGGCTGTAGTAAGTGCCACAAACAACCCGCCCCAGTAACTCCTCTTCAGCTAGACCTGCCCTGCTGTACCATACCTGAGTGACTGACCCTGCCAGTTGGAGAAGGAGGTGAAAAGTATTGTGCCCACAGATGAGCAAACAACAAAGAAAACACAGTCTGCCTGCTCAGACATAGTCAAAATTTTTTTTAAAAAAGGGACAAAACAAACAAATCTATAATCAATAAACAAGAAAAATAACTACTGAATGCCCCGAAGACAGCAGACAATTACAAAACATTTACAAAAACAGGACAGGATGGTTCCAGTAGGCGTCAAAATAAAACACCAGATGAATCCCCTGTGGAAGAAAATGCACTAGAACTACCTGATAGGGAATTCAAATCTCTAATACTCAGAATTCTCCAAGAACTGAGGCAAAAAGCTGACAAACGTGAGGAAAAAATAGACAAATTCATGGAAAATACAGACAAAAAATTGGAAGGATTCAGGAAAATAATGCAGGAACAAAATGCCAAAATAAATTCACAACTAGAAAGTATACAAAGACAACAATTAGAAATCCAAAAGATAAACAACAAGATTTCAGAAATGGACTGTGTCATAGAAGGGCTGAGTAGCAGACTTGAAATGGTGGAAGACAGGATCAGTGGAATTGAAGACAAACACTTGGATACAACTCTGTTTCAGGAAAACTCAGAAAAAAGAACAAAGAAAAATGAAGAGACCTCGAGAGTTATGTGGGACATAATCAAAAGGAAAAATTTACGAGTGATTGGAATTCCAGAACAGGGGGAGAAAACAGAAAACACAGAGAGGATCACTGAAGAACTGCTGACAGAAAACTTCCCCAATATCATGAAAGATGAAAAGCTAGCCATCCAAGAAGCTCAACGAACCCCATATAGGAGAGACCCCAAAAGAAAATCACCAAGGAATATCATAATCACACTCGCCAAAACCCAAGACAAAGAATCCTGAGAGCAGCTAGTGAAAAACAAGAAGTCACACACAGAGGAGAAACAATTAGACTAAGCTCAGATTATTTGGCAGAAACCATGCAGGCAAGAAGGCAATGGGATGACATATATAAAATATTGAAGGAAAAAAATCATCAGCCAAGAATAATATATCCTGCAAAACTCTCTTTCAAATTCGATGGTGAAATTAGGTCATTTCCAGATAAACAGAAATTAAAGGAATATGTAAAAGTCAAACCAAACTTACAAGAATTATTAAAGGGAGTTCTTTGAGCTGAGGGCAAACAGCTTCAGCTCACAGGCAGAACCTAGGACGCAGGATCGTATGAGACAGATACCAATCTAGGAAATGAACTCTCAAAGACTATCCAAAACCAAAAGAAATACAACAGGGAATCAGAAAAGTTAATCAGTAAATGACAACAACATCAAAACAATAAAACAGGGAATAAACGGCATAGGTATAGAACCTTCTAATGGAGAAGAAGGCAAGGTGATACCAAGTAATGGCAGACTGCTTCAAACTTAGAAAGATAAGGGGAAAATTCACGGTAAACACAAAGAAAGTTAACAAACATACTCATAAAAATAAAGAGGAAAAACATAAAGTCTCAGTATAAACAAAACCTACAAAAACAAAAGAAATGAAAAGAAAAATCCACAAAAGTAACTCAGCACAAGAGACTAAGAAGAACAAAGAAAACTTCAGCACCACAAAAAAAAAGCACTACAAAATGACAGCAACAAACTCACATCTATCAATAATTACACGGAATGTAAATGAACTCAATGCACCCATAAAGAGACGGAGAGTGAAAGAATGGATAAGAAAACAGGATCCATCAATATGCTGTCTACAAGAGACACACCTTAAAAACAAAGATGTGAATTCATTAAAAGTCAAAGGTTGGAAAAAAATATATCAAGCTAACAACTACCAAAAAAGAGCAAGAGTGGCAATTCTAATCTCAGATAAAATAGACTTTAAAACAAAATCTACCATAAAAGACAAAGAAGGACACTATCTAATGATTAAAGGGATGATCCATCATGAAGACATAACCATAATAAACACCTACGCACCCAATGACAGGGCTCCAAAATACATAAAACAAACT
Organism: Dugong dugon; assembly: GCA_030035585.1. Classification (NCBI taxonomy): domain Eukaryota; kingdom Metazoa; phylum Chordata; class Mammalia; order Sirenia; family Dugongidae; genus Dugong; species Dugong dugon. Next base: position 130,136,008 of record CM057468.1, on the reverse strand, counting down.
CTAACAACACTGAAAAGAGAAATTGACAGTTCCACAATAACAGTAGGAGACTTCAACACACCACTCTCAGTAAAGGACAGAACAACTAAGAAGAAACTCAGCAAAGATACAGAAGACCTAAAGGGCACAATCAGCCAACTTGACCTCATAGACATATATAGAACGCTCCATCCAACCGGTGCAAAGTACACATTCTTTTCCAATGCACGTGGAACGTTCTCCAGAATAGACCACATTTTAGGCCGCAGAGAAATCCTCAACAAGATCCAAAATATTGAGATAATTCAAAGTATCTTCTCTGACCACAATGCCATAAAGGTAGAAATTAACAATAGAAAGAGCAAGGAAAAAAATTCAATTACATGGAAACTGAGTAATACCCTGCTTACACATCACTGGGTAATAGAAGAAATCAGCGATGGAATCCAAAATTTCCTAGAATCAAATGAGAATGAAAACACATCACACCAAAACCTTTGGGACACAGCAAAGGCAGTCCTCAGAGGACAATTTATAGCAATAGATGCACATATCAAAAAAGAAGAAAGGGACAAAATCAAAACATTAACTACAAAACTCAAACAAATAGAAAAAGAACAACAAAAAAGCCCACAACCACCGAAAGAAAGGAAATAGTAAAGATCAGAGCAGAAATAAATGAAATAGAGAACAGAAAAACAATCGAAAGAATCAACAAAACCAAAAGTTGGTTCTTTGAAAGAATTGACAAACCACTGGCCAGACTGACAAAATAAAAACAGAAGAGGACACAAATAACCCAAATAAGAAATGAAGTGGGGGAAATTACAACAGACCCAACTGCAATAAAAAGGATTATAACAGAATATTATGAAAAACTATACTCCAACAAATTCGAAAACCTAGAGGAAATGGGTAAGTTTCTAGAAACACACAGACTACCCAAACTACAACAAAGTGATGTTGAAAATCTGAACAGACCCATAACAAAAGAAGATATTGCAAAGGTAATAAAAAAAACTCCCAACCAAAAAAAGCCCTGGCCCAGATGGCTTCACTGGAGAATTCTACAAAACATTTACAGAAGAGCTTGTACCAGTACTACTCAAGCTATTTCAGAGCATAGAAGAGGAAGAAAGACTTCCAAATTCATTCTATGAAGCCAGCATAACGCTCATACCAAAACCAGGCAAAGATGTCACAAAAAAAGAAAATTACAAACCGGTATCTCTCATGAATATAGATGCAAAAATTCTCAACAAAATTCCAGCCAATAGAATTCAGCATCTTATCAAAAAAATAATACACCATGACCAAGTAGGATTAATACCAGGTATGCAAGGATGGTTCAATATTAGAAAATGAATCAACGTAATCCACCACATAAATAAAAGAAAAGAATCACATGATCATCTCAACTGATGCAGAAAAGGCATTTGACAAAGTCCAACACCCATTCCTGATAAAAACTCTCAATAAAATAATTATAGAAGGGAAATTTCTCAACATAATAAAGGGCATCTATAAAAAACCAACGGCCAACATCATTCTTAATGGAGAGAGGCTGAAAATATTCCCCTTGAAAACAAGAACAAGACAAGGATGCCCTTTATCACCACTCCTATTTAACATTGTGCTGGAAGTTCTAGCTAGAGCAATAAGGCAAGAAAAAGAAATAAAGGGCATCCAAATTGGTAATGAAGAAGTTAAACTGTCCCTGTTTGCGGATGATATGATACTATACATAGAAAACCCTAAAGACTCCACGAGAAATCTACTGGAACTAATAGAAAGATTCAGCAGAGTAGCGGGATACAAGATCAGCATTCAAAAATCAGTGGATTCCTATACACCAGTAAGGAGAACGATGAAAAGGAAATCAGGAAAACAATACCATTTATAATAGCACCTAAAAAGATAAAATACTTAGGAATACATCTGACCAGGTATGCAAAAGACCTATACAAAGAAAACTACAAAACACTACTGCATGAAACCCAAAGGGATCTACATTAACAGAAAAACATACCATGCTCATGGATAGGCAGACTCGATATTATGAAAATGACAATGCTACCCAAAGCAATTTGCAAATACAATGCAATCCCAATCCAAATACCAACAACATTCTTCAAAGAGATGGAAAAACTAATCACTACCTTTATATGGAAAGGGAAGAAGCCCCAGATAAGTAAAGCACTACTGAAGAAGAAGAATAAAGTTGGAGGACTCACACTACCTGACTTCAGAACCTACTATACAGCTACAGTAGTCAAAACAGCCTGGTACTGGTACAACGACAGATGCATTGACCAATGGAACAGAATTGAGAACCCAGATGTAATTCCATCCACCTACGGTCACCTGATCTTCGACAAGGGCCCAAAGTCCATCAAATGGGGAAAAGATGGTCTTTTTAACAAATGGTGCTGGCAAAACTGGATATCCATCTGCAAAAAAGAGAAACAGGACCCCTACCTCACACCATATACAAAAATTACTTCAAAATGGATCAAAGACCTGAATATAAAGCCTAGAACTATAAAGTTCATAGAAGAAAATATAGGACCAACACTTCAGGCCTTAATATACGCCATTAACAGGATGCAAACCATAACCATCAACCCACAAACCCCAATAGATAAGCTAGATAACTGGGATCTTCTAAAAATCAAACACCTATGCTCTTCAAAAGACTTCACCAAAAGAGTCAAAAGAGAACCTATAGACTGGGAAAAAATTTTTGGACAGTACAAGTCAGACAAAGGTCTAATCTCCATAATCTACAAGAAAATCCAACACCTCTACAACAAAAAGATAAATAATCCTATTAAAAAATGGGCAAAGGAAATGAACAGACACTTCACCAGAGAAGACATTCAAGCGGCCAACAGACACATGAGGAAATGCTCGCGATCACTAGCCATTAGAGAAATGCAAATTAAAACCACAATGAGATACCATCTCACCCCGGCATTACTGGCACAAATCAAAAACACTTGAAATAACAAATGTTGGAGGCGCTGCGGGGAGATCGGAACTCTTATGCACTGCTGGTGGGAATGCAAAATGATACAACCATTTTGGAAAATGATATGGCGCTTCCTCCGAAAGCTAGAAATAGACATATCATTCGATCCAGCAATCCCACTCCTAGGAATATATCCTAGAGAAATAAGAGTCGTCACTCAAATAGACATATGCACACTTATGTTCATGGCAGCATTGTTCACAACAGCAAAACGATGGAAACAACCTAGATGCCCATCAACAGATGGATGGATAAGCAAACTATGGTACATACACACAATGGAGTACTATGCAACGAGAAAGAACAACAATGAATCTGTGAAGCATCTCATAACATGGATGAAACTGGAGGACATTATGCTGAGTGAAATAAGTCAATCACAAAAGGACAAATACTGTATGAGACCTCTATTGTAAAAACCCATGAAAAAGTTCACACAGAAAATGTAACAATCTTTGTTGGTTACCAGGGATGGGAGGGGTGGGGGGGGAATATTAAATAGGCAATAGATAAGTGCTATCTTGGGTGAAGGGTGAGACAGTACACAATACAGGGGACTCTAGCACAACCGGTACAAGGAAAGGGCATGGAAGCCCCATAGACACATCCAAACTCCCTGAGGGACTGAATTGCTGGGCGGAGGGCTCTGGGGACCATAGTCTCGGGGAACATCTAGCTCAATTGGCATGACACAGCTTATAGAGACTGTGCTCTACATTCTACCTTGGTGAATAGTGTCTGGGGTCTTAAAAGCCTGTGAGCGGCCATCTGAGATACTCCACTGGTCTCATCCCTTCGGGAGCAAGGGAGAATGAAGAGAACAGGATACAATGAAAAGATTAGTCCAAAGGACTAATTGTCCACAGCTACCAAGGCCTCCACCGGACTGAGTCCAGTACAGCTAGGAGGTGCCCGGCTACCACCACTGACTGCTTTGACCAGGATCACAACAAAGAGTTCTGGACAGAACTAGAGAAGGATGTAGAGCATAATTCTAACTCACAAAAAAAAGACCAGATTTACTGGCCTAAAGGAGACTGGAGAAACCTCAAGAGTATGGCCCCCAGACACCCTTTTAGCTCAGTGGTGAAGTCATCTCCAAGGTTCACTGTTCAGCGTGGGAGTGGACAGCCCCGTAAAACCAAATGAGACTAACGAGGTACAGGAGTCCAGTGACAAGGGCCAGAAGGCAGAAGGGGACAAGGAAGCTGGTGATAGGGAACCCAAGGTTGAGTAAGGATATTGTTGATGTGTTGTGAGATTATTAACCATTGTCATAGGGCAACATGCGTAGTAACTGTTAAATGAAAAACTATTTTGTTCTGTAAGCCTTCATCTTAAGTGAGAATAACAGCACAATTGGAAGAGCATAGTCAATGTCACTGAACTGTGCATGTAGAAATTTTTGAAATGGTGTATCTTTGGCTATGTGTATTTTCACCAAAAAAAAAAAAAAGGTTGAGAAGTTAGAGGGTTGACATGTTGTGGGGTTGTTAACCAATGTCATAAAACAACATGTGTACTACTGTTTCATGAGAAACTGTTTGTTCTGTAAGCCTTCACCTGAAGTACAATAAAAAAAAAAAAATAGAGACTTGGCAAACACTTAAGAGAATAAGATAATAGCGTAAGTCCTTTGAGTGGTTAGAAAATGGGTACAATGAAAATCGAGTAAGATGGTAGTTCCTGAGTTACCCTGAGGCAATGAAAGATTGTATTCATTGTAAAAAGCAAGATATAAGATTGAGGAAAGCTGTCCTCGCAGGAGAGGAAGGAGAGGTTATCAGCTGCTTGAAGACAAAGTCCTAGCTTTGCTCATCTCCAGTCATTCCCAGGACCAAGTGCACTGACATGCCCACAGTGGATCCTCGACAGACACCTGCTGTGATAAATTGGACTTGTGATTGACAAAAACCACCTGGTGAGATACTTGAGAGCTTGCCAGGCGCAGTATTAGTGAGGCACGGAGGAAATTAAATATGGAGAACAGGGGACAGGTAACAGCTCAACTTCTCTGTGAAGCCTGGGGGAGTTATTAGAAATCAACGGAGGTTTTTTATTCCTTTATTTATTTATCCATTCAAAAATATTTACCTAGTGTATCCAGTGTTCCAGAAAACATCCTCAGTTCTGGAGATTGATCAGTGAATAAAGTCCATCCTTGCCCTCGAGGCTCCTATGAGGGCAAGGCTTCACCTAACTCCTAACTCCCAATGAAGAAGATTCGGAGAGAGCCGGGTGCAACAACAGTTAATTCTCCAAAACTCTCAACTCTGTTGTTCTTTGCTTAAACTCTTTCAGAATTTTCCCACTGCTTTTTTTTTAAGTAAACTATATTTTTTAGAGCAATTTTAGGTATATAGAAAAATTGTGAAGAAAGTACAGCGAGTTCCCATATTCTCCTCCCTTCTGCACACAGCGTCTCTTACTATTACCATCTTGCATCTCTGACGGACATTTGTTACAATTGATGAACCAATATTGACATGTTATTATTAACTATCATTGCTGATGTCAGATGTAACTTTACTGAAAGTAGAGAATACCAGAAATATGTTTACCTGTGTTTTATCGATTATCAAAGGCATTCAACTGTGTGGATCATAACAAATTATGGATAACCTTGCAAAGAATGGGAATTCCAGAGGACTTAATTGTGCTCATGAGGAACCTGCACATAGACCAAAAGGCAGTCTTTTGAACAGAACAAGGGGATACTGTGTGGTTTAAAATCAAGAAAGGTGTGTGTCAGGGTTGTACCCTTTAACTGTACTTATTCAATCTGTATGCTGAGCAAATAATCTGAGAAACTAGACTATGAAGAACAGGGCATCAGGATTGAAGGAAGACTCAGTAACAATCTGTGATATGCAGATGACACAACCTTGCTTGCTGAAGGGGAAGAAGCCTTGAAGCACTTAGTGATGCAGATCAGAGACTACAGCCCTCAGTATGGATTATACCTCAACATAAAGAAAACAAAAATCCTCACAACTGGACTCATAAACAACATCATGATAAATGGAGAAAATATTGAAGTTGTCAAGAATTCCATCTTACTTGGATCTACAATCAACACCCATGGAAGCAGCAGTCAAGAAATCAAAAGACATTGCATTGGGCAAATCTGCTGCAAAAGACTTTAAAAAGCGTTAAAAAGCAAACTTGCCAGCATGGGGACTAAGGTGCACCTGACCCAAGCCATGGTATTTTCATTGCCTCTTGTGCATGAGAAAGCTGGACAATGACTGAGGAAGACTGAAGAAGAATCGACACCTTTGAATTATGGGGTTGGCAAAGAATGTTGAATATACTATGGACTGCTAAAAGAATGAACTAATCTGTCTTAGAAGAAGTACATCCAGAATGCTCCTTAGAAGCAAAGATGGCAAGACTTCGTCTCACGTCCTGTTGACACGCTATCAGAAGGGCCCAATCCCTAGAGAAGGACATCACGCTTGGTAAGGTAGAGAGTCAGAGAAAAAGAGGAAGACCCTCAACAAGATGAGTTGACACAGTGGCTGCAACAATGGGCTCAAACACAGCAGCCATTGTGAGCATGGTGCAGGATGTGGCAGTGTTTCGTTCTGTTGTCCATGGGGTCACCATGAGTCTGAACGGACTCAATGACACCTAACAACAACAACATTGTTAACTAGAGTCCATAATTTATAGTAGAGTTCACAATTCGTGTTTTATAGTCCTGTGGATTTTGACAAATGCATAGTGTCATGTGTCTACCATGACAGTATCATGCAGAATAGTTGGCTGCCCTAAAAAATGCCCTGTGCTCCATCTAGTCACCACTCTGCTTCCTGTGAAACCCCGGCAAACACTCACTTTTTCACTGTCTCTACACAGAATTCCATACAGCTGGAATCATACAGAATGTAGCTTCATCAGAGTGGCTTCTTGCACTTAACAATATGCATTTTAGATTCTTTCATGCCTTTCCGTAGCTTGATAGCTGGAATTTTGTTATGGCTGAATAATACTCCATTCCACAGATGTACCACAGTTTATCCATTCACTTACTGAAACACACTTTGGTTCCTTCCATTCTTTGACAATTACAAATAAAGCTTCTATAAACATTTATGTGCTGATATTTGTGTGGACATATTTTTCAACCCATTTGGGTAAGCACCCAGGAGCACGATTGCTGGTTTTTATGACAAGCTTGTGTCTAGCTTTGCAAGAAGCAGCCTGACTGTCCTCCAGAGTGGCTGTACCGTTCTGTACTCCCACCAGCCGGGAGTGAGAGTTCCTGCTGCTCCACATCCCCCAAGTATTTAGTGTGGTCGGTGTTTGGGATTTTGGTCATTCTAATAGGTGTGCAGTGGTATCTCATTGCTGTTTTCACTGGAAATTCTCTAATGACATGTGATGTTGAGCATCTTTTCATATGCCTATTTTTCACCTGGGTCTCTTCTTTGGTGAGGTCTCATTGCTTTTTGGATAAAATTCACACTTCTTCGCCTTGCTCACAAAGCCCCTCCTGACCAGCTTTCTGCAGAGCTCTCTGGTCTCAGCTCCTCACACGTGCTCTCACACTTTCTGAAGCAGCCACAGCAAAGCTGTGCCCACACTGATCCCTTTGTTTGGAATGCCTTTCCCTGTGTGATCCACCTGAGTACATGGAATAAATCCAATCAATATTTCAATTCTTGATTTCAACATCTCCTCCTTGTGGAAGTCTGCATCTGTGAAAATCCACACACACACATACACACATACACACACAACACACATACACAACACATACCACACTCATACCACAAACACACAAAACACACACACCACACCACACACCACACATACTACACACACACCACACACACATACCCCACACACACATTACTACACCACACACATACACCATACCATACATACACAAATGCACACACACACACACACACACACACCCAAAGCTGAGCCAGTTGCCTCTTTTAAGTGCCCCTTCTCGGTACTCCTACAATACTCTGAGTATATCCATAGTACTCATCACATGAGTTTGTAAGCATTGATAGCTTTGTCTCAACTGAATTGCAAAAGGAAACTGTATTATTAAATCTTGTGTAAACAGTGCTTACCACTTCATGTGGCCATTAATAAACCAAAAACCAAGCCCATTGCCTTTGCGTTGATTCCGACTCAGAGCCATCCTACAGGACAGAGTAGAACTGCCCCATAGGGTTTCCAAGGAGCAGCTGGTGGATTCGAACTACCAACCTTTTAGATAGCAGCCGAGCTCTTAACCACTGCACCGCCAGGCCTCCGGGCCATTGACAGATTCTCAGTAACTACGCTTGTATTGCAGTGGATGCTAAAACATACTATACAAAGAGGCGACCCTGGAAATAAAGAAGAAATCGCAGAACTTCAGATAAGACCTGTGTCACCAGGACATTCAATATTCCAGTTAGACTTCATTCTTTCTTTGGGCTTATTACATCTGTGAGCCAAAGATTACCATGAACCAGATGTTTAAGCGTTGCAGAAAATTTTTACTCAAATTTAGAATACCATATGTTTGCACAAAAGATACAGAGTAAGGAGAGTAGAGGGATTTGATGCTCATTAATCCTAACTGGAGTCCCTGAGCGGTGCAAGCAGTTGATGTGCTCGGCTGCTAACCGAAAGGTTGGAGGTTCAAGTCCACCCGTAAGTGCCTCATAAGAAAGGCCTGGTGATCTACTTCTGATAAATCAACACTGAAAACCCTATGGACACAGTTCTATTCTGACACATGTGGGGTCGTCATGAGTCAGGGTCACCATGAGTTGGGTTCGGCTCTATGGGAACTAGGTTTTCTGGGTGAGTCGTACCTGTAGTTCTTTCCTCAATGGGGAGGCGGGGCGGGGTTCCAAGTGACCCCTCAGGGATGTTGGTCACTCTGCAGTGGAAACGCAAACTTTTTCTGCCAACTTGATGGCATTGCCTCCTTGCATAGACCTGGGTGAAAAGTAACAGCTAGAGACAATATGTGGCGAAAGAAAGTAGGTGTTGAACCACAGAGACTGATCTACTGTAGAGGAACTGTTCTTAATATTTCCTTGCTGCGGCATAAACTCACAAGAATGTTATTAACTGAATGGAGTTGATAGCGTCTAAGTTTTTTCTTTTTTTTTCTGCATAATAAGCTCGGCCCACAGCTAAATTAAGACATCCTTTGACTACTTGGGGCAGAGCGTTTTTTCCGAACAGCTGGTTTCTGTTAATAGGCATATCCTTCCTGCCAGAGCAAGCAAATTTGCGATCCCCATCACGCTGGCTGTGTAACCGCCCCAGAGCACATAATCACAGCATACGCTCCCGTTGCTTTACAAGGATTTTTTTCTTTCAAAGTTGCACTTTGGGGACACACATCATCTACTTTGTGCTCCAGCTTCCTGCCTTGCTTTAATTATCACGCCTGATATTTATCCTATGGTGAGGAGAAGACAAAGCTAGAAGTGTACAATTGCCTGTTTAAAATACATGTGCTCACAAATTCTCAAAATATAAAAACTTCTCTGAGTTGCAGAAGAAACATAATTCAGATTACAGAAGTATCTCCTCCTGCATAAACCAAAATAAAAAACAAAAAAGCCAAACTCGTTGCTGTCGAGTCGATTCCAACTCATAGCGACCCTATAGGACTGAGTAGAACTGCCCTGTAGGGTTTCCAAGAAGTGACTGGTGGATTCCGACTGCCGACCTTTTGGTTAGCAGCCAAACTCAACCACTGAGACACCAGGGCTCCGTTAGGCGACATTAAAAGATAGACAATGGATACAATATATTCAGGATCTGATAAGCCTTGAAAGGACCAGTCGGGACATGATTGCATCTTTGTAACCTGCCTATTTCATTGAACATTCAACAGGAGGGTTCAGTATTGAGTTTTATCTGGTTTTGTGTTTTACATTAATTATTCCATTCACAATTTTGCGGGAGAAAAGCAATAATTAGGCTTACTCCTTAATTCACCAAGTAAGCATGATCATTGTCGTTCAGATTTTGGGTCAGTCTGTAGTCTCAGAATTGCTACAGTAATGAAAAAAATGATATAATTGATAAATATTTGGCAAAACTATTCAGGAAAAAAAGATGTCAAGGATTTCATTTTACTTGGATCTGCAAACAACACCCACCGAAGCAGCAGTCAAGAAATCAAACGATGCATTGTGTTGGGCAAATTTGCTGCAAAAGACCTCTTTGAAGTGTTGAAAAGCAAAGATGTCACTCTGAGGACTAAGGTGCGCCTGCCCCAAGCCATGGTGTTTTCAGTTGCTTCATATGGATGTGAAAGCTGGACAATGACTAAGGAAGACCCAAGAAGAAATGATGTATCTGAATTGCAGTGTTGGTGAAGAATATTGAATATACCACGGACTGCCAGAAGAAAGAACAGATCTGTCTTGGAAGAAGTACAGCTAGAATGCTCCTTAGAAGCAGGGATGGCAAGACTACATCTCACATACTCTGGGCATGTTATCAGGAGGGACCGTCCCTGGAGAAGGACATCAGGCTTGGTAAATACAGGTCAGCAAAAAAGAGGAATGCCCTCAACGAAATGGATTGACACAGTAGCTGCAACAGTGGGCTCAAACGTAAGGATTGTGAGGATGGTGCAGGACTGGGCAGTGTTTCTTTCTTTCTGTTGTACACAGGGTGGCTATGAGGCAGAACAGACTCGACAGCAGTTAACAACAAAAACAACAGGGTTTCCAAAGCTGTAATCTTTAGGAAAGCAGTTCCCCAGTTCTTTCTTCTGTGGAGCTTTCAGTTAGCAGCCAAGGGCTTAACGACTGTGCCATCAGGGCTCCATTTAATGGAATATAGAGCAATGAATGAACACAGCTGCATGTAACAAAATGAATAATTCTCATAAACTTAACATTGAGTAAAAAAGAAACTTAGGTACAATGTAATTCATATAATAATTCGTATAATAATTTTGCACTCAAAATCAGGCAAAATTAATCCACAGTGTTAGAATTCAATATTCTATTGACCTTTGATGAGGGAGAAGAAGGTGGTGGTTGGGTTTTGGGAAGGGGCAGAAAGTGGGTGTCTGGGGAGCTATAATGTTATATTTATTGGTATGGATGCAGTCATAAGGTTAGATTCATTTTCTGGGTTTTTTTCAGATAATATATGCACTTTTCTACGTATATATTTATGTATGGTATGTTTCGATAGAAAGTTTAGAATAATGTATTGAGATTTCGATTTTCAGCATTGTGTTGGAATAGTTATTCTGAAAAAAAAACCTTCCAATACAAAACAGCTAAAAATGTTAGAAGTAAATAAATACGACAAACCCCCTTATAAATGCATTCCAAGAAAGTGAGGGGCCCCCAGGATAGGAGAAGGGAAGGCTGGCACCAGAAAGGCGAGAGAGGCAATGGTGCTCTCTGCCGCCTGGGGTGTGCTGTAGATTGAACTGTGTACCCCAAAAAACAAAATCCTTACTCCTATACCTGTGGACATAACCTCATTTGGAAATAAGGATTTCTTTGTTATGTTAATGAAACCATGTCTACGTAGGGTGTGTCTTAGGCCAATTACTTTTTGAGATACAGAAGTGTTGATCTGGCTCAAGAAAGCAAGCGCAAATGGAGGAAGTTGATGCCACGTGGAGATCAACAAGGAACCAAGAAAGAAAAGCGGAAAGAGACAATGACCTTCCCCCAGAGCCGGCAGAGAGAGGGAGAGCCTTCCCCCACAGCCAGTTCTCTGGATTCAGACTTCTAGCCTCCTAAACTGTGAGAAAATAAATTTCTGTTTGTTGAAGCTACCCCCTTGTGGTATTTCTGTCATAGCAGCGCTAGGAGACCAAGAGGGAGAGTTTGTGAATTTCAGCAATAAAAGGGCCCAGTCTGGCAGACATGCGGGGACAGGAGACAGACCTGGGTCCCACACAGCCAGGCACCTGCACCTGACACTTCTGCACAAAGCAGGGGCCCTCAGGAAACCACACCCCCAGGGGAAGGATGGGCCGGGAAACATACCTTCATTCTGAGCAAAGGGAGACAACAAGAAACCTTGTCTCGCTTCACTGTGCTCTGGGTAGAAAAATACAAATTCTCTCCTAAGGATATGAAATGACAACTTCAAACAATTATAGAGTTTGAATTTATTCTATGAATAGAGTACAGTGTTGAGCTAAAGAGACTACGACCTTTGAAGGCATGTTGAAGAAATCAGGGCAGCCTATTCAATAGTCAGTGTATAACCCAACCTTCCAATTCCTTTGGTTTCAATGGTTCCTTCCTACCAGGTGGAGAACTTCTTTTGGAAGTAACCATATACTCTACCTCATACCCAGAGAGATCAGCTCAGCAGTGATCACACACCCCACTGCCACCACCTTCTCCTTCCTCTGACTTCCTTGGCCCCATCTTCTGGGTCATCCCTACTCTCCCAATATTATCTTGTGCACCAAGTGATCAGTCTGATGGTGCCCTCCCTTCTATCATGGTGGAGGGTCCTAGGGTCCCAGTAATTTCCCATATAACAAGGTTTATGAGAATACATGTTTAAAATCTTACACTCCACCTATATAATATACCTAAACTTGTTCCTGGAGAAGGACATTATGCTTGACAAAGTAGAGAGTCAGCAAAAAAGAGGAAGATCCTCAATGAGATGGATTGACACAGTGGCTGTAACAATGAGCTCAAACATAGCAACGATTGTGAGGATGGCACAGGGCCAGGCAGTGTTTCGTTCTGTTGTCCACGGGGTTGCTCTGAGTCAGAAGCAACTCAGCAGCACCTAACAACAATAACAACAAACTTGGAAGAAGGAACCAATTAAAAGTAAATAAATATTCTCTTCATTTTATGTGATCTTGCTATTCAGTTACTTTTTATTGATGCTGGATTTAAACTTTTTTATTTTAAAATCACTTTTTTTTTTCTTTTTTGCGGGTAAAAGAGAAGTGAAAGCAGAATGGATTACTTTAACGTTCTCTTTGTCAACAGCACTAGGCATTGGTAAGCACTGTACACATCCGTATTAAAATCAGTAACTCTTTAAGCATCATGAGCTGCTTACCCTTTCCTTGTTCATCTTACTGCATTAAAAAGAACAGTGAAATACACAATAATAAAATCTTCTTACTTTTGACGTTGGCATTATTCATTGATATTTCTGATATTTTAATTAATTTTTGTTGTATACACGTCCTTCCATCCTCCACTTGGGTTTGTTTTCATCCAAGTTTGTCAGAGAAGCCTCTGTGAAGCTCACCTCTCCACTTCCGACCCCCTGAAGGAGCACTCTTGGAGGAAGACAAGAACACTACAGCCCTGGCCCATGAATAATTCATGGTGCACAGCCTCAGCCTGACCCTGACTGGCCCCCAGCAATTCTTCTTTTCAACTTCCATTGATTTCACGGGGAAAACCAAGGCAGCATACACACTCACCTTCACGTCCAAGAATCAATGTCCCTGCATTCATATAACTTCCAGACTCAAGAGAAAGAACAGAACTGTCACTACCATCATAAACTGAGGGGACTCAAAGGAACATTGGAGGTCATTCATTCTCAGCCCTTCCATTCTACAGCTGATGAACCTGAAGCCAAGACAGGTGACGTGACCTTGGTATAGAGCCAGGGATGTCTGTTCTGTCATCCTTTTAACTCATCTGCTCTTCAGAAAACTATCCTGTTGCTGAGTTCTAGCTTTTCCTTCTCCTCTAGGAGGCTCCTTTATCAAAAATCTCTTCTCTCTTTAATATTTTAAATGTATTCCTTTGAACTGGCAGCTTTTGTTCACCCTGTATGTCACTCTATCAATCAGAAATGCATTAAACTATGAGCAAGATAAAACCTGACCAAAAGTTGCTTTGAAAGATAAGGTGATTTTTTCTCACATCATGTCTGAAGATAGGAGGCTTCTCCATGGGTTCAGCAGCTCACGGATGCCAGGGCTGGCTTCTCTGCAATTACTTGGCCTTTTCCTCGTTGTCACAGACGATGGTCTTAGCTCCAGGTATCACGGGTGTTCAGTGAAGTGCCAGTCATATTTGCACCTTGAACAAAAACCAAAGTTTTCCTGCAAGGTCTGCTCCAGCATCTTCCACTTGTGCCTCATTGGCCACAGATATACCGTGTGGCTCTCCTGGGTGCAAGGAAGGCCGGGAAATGCAGACAGGTTTGCTTGCTTGTTTGTTTTTTAATACCTGTGCACCTTGCTGCCCTCAACAAAACTGAGGTTTTGTTAGGAAGGAAGAAAAGAGGATTCTAATAGCTGGCAACTATTAAGTCTCTGGTTCTAGCACCATTAGAATAGGGTGTCCTTCTCATCGTGGCCTACAGGGTGGGGACCCTGAGTAGTCTGCCCCACCCATCTCTCCAGCCACATTTGAACCCACTGTTCTTCACTGTAAAAAACACAGACGTCTCTTTAATGACTAAGGTGTGCCCGACCCAAACCACGGCATTTTCAATGGCCTCATATGCATGCAAAAGCTGGACAATGAAAAAGGAAGACGGAAGAAGAATGCATACATTCAAACTGTGGTGTTGGTGAAGCACACTGAATATACTGTGGACCGCCAGAAGAACAAATAAATCGGACTTAGAATAAATACAGCCAGAGTGCTCCTGAGAAGCAAGGATGGCGAGACTCCAGATCGCTTACTTTGGACACATCATCAGGAAAGACCAATCACTCGAAAAGAACATCACGTTTGGTAGAGGGTCAGTAAAGACAAGGGAAACCCTCAGGGAGGTTGATTAACACAACAGCCACAACAATGTGCTCAAACATACCGAGGATCATGGAGATGGTGCAGGTCCAGGCAATATTTGATTCCAATATACGTAAGATCACGGTGAATCAGAGCTGACTCCATGACAACTCACAACAGCAAAAGCTCGTTACCGACTCCAGCGTGGCCCACTAGCCTCCCTCAGTTCCTTGCACAGCCATGCTTCTCCCTCAGGGCCTCGAACATGCTGCGGGCTCTGCCTGGAATACTCTGCTCTCCACCTTCAGGGCTCGGCTGGAAGGTCACCTTCATGGAGAGACGGCCCTGGCCATACTGTCTAAAGGTGGTCTTCCTCCACGAGTCTCTGTCTTCATTCAGGGTTACTTTTTCCTTCGTGGTAATTATTATAATTTGAAAATTATCCCATGTATTTAAACTTTTTTTTTCTCTCGTATCTCTTCTGCTAGATTGCTGGCATTAACCAGTTTACTTCATTAGCTCACACAGCAGGTACTTACTGAGTAACTACTACGTGCCAAGCACTATCCTAGGTGGTAGGACAGCAGTGAACAAGACATAGAGATCTGGATGTCACAGAGCTCACATTCTAGGTGGGGGAGACAAGTAATAAACCATGAAAATCATCAGTGTGCATCTTGTTTGCCATTGTATTCCTAGAACCTACTTTAGTGCCCAAAGTTCAATAAATACTAAATGAACAAATGAATACATATTACTTGCTAGACATGGTGTGCACACTGGGGATATAGCCTTTATGGTTTGAAGCTTATCATCTCTTGTGGGTTGACATGTGTTCCCCAAAAAGATATGCTGAAGTCCTAACCACCATACCTGTGAACGTGATTTCGTTTAGAAACCCTCTGCAGATGGTATCAGGTATCAGGTTAGCAGGGTCATAGCAGAGCAGGGTGGGTCCTAATCCATCCGAGTGGTGTCCTTATAAGGGGGGAGGAGACACACAGGAGGAAGATGTCCACGTGAAGATGCACTGACAAGCCAGGGAACACGTGGGGCTGTCAGAAGCTGAGATGAGGAAGGGCCTTCCTCTAGAGACTTCAGAGGGAGTGTGGTCCTTCCTACACCCTCCACAGCTGTGAGGCAATAAATTTCTGTTCTTATAAGCCACGCGCTTTGTGGAATTCTGCTATGGAATCCCTAAGGAGCTAAAACTAATACTGATTTGTAAGTATTTATAAGGCTTTTGGCTTAAAGGTGTGAGAGTAACAGCCTATCACCAACACTCTTATTCTTGGCATTCCATCTATTTCAGAGCCAAAGTCGAATGGTCTGATTAGCAACAATCTCTAATGGTTGGAGCAACTTAAACAACATTCATTTAAAACAGACAAGCGGCTTAATGAGGAAGCTAGAATAAATGGCCTCTAAGTTTCTAAGTTTGCATAACATTGTTTACACATAGCCAAAAAGACAATGAAAGATGAAGGCGTTAAAATAAACCTAAAGGTAACGTCAATGATAAAAAAGCAGCAAGAGACAGGATCAGAGCAGGTGTTATAGTCTAACACTATTATTTTAGCCAATCTGGAAGAAACTAGGTGTCGTGTTTAGCTACTTTGGTCCACCAGAGACACCTTCTTTACCGACCGATTCATAAAAAAATGACAAATGAAGTTCGACGCTTACCAGGGACATTTTTTGCCCTTGGTGTAATGAGCATTTTATGTTTAGGACTGATGATAACAATAAGCCTTTAAGCGAATAAATGAGAATAGCCCAAAAGGAAGGAGCGTCAGCTCTGAACCACAAACCATAGTGTGGATCTCATGAAAGCTTTCTCAAAGTCTTTCTCAACAGTCTTCAGGTGTGCACTTGGCACACGCTCAGAGTGGGCTTCGGGCTCAGATCAAGGCTCCTCCACCTAAACAATTAGGAGGGCACACTAAGACCGAAAGGTTGTCGTGACTGTGAATGATGAAGTGCTACAAGTCAGCAACTGTGAACGTGCTCTTTCACCGTTCTGAGTCCCAGACTACGCCAACCCATTGAAAGTGTGCGATCTTCTCACCTGATCGCACTGTAAG
Organism: Dugong dugon; assembly: GCA_030035585.1. Taxonomy (NCBI): domain Eukaryota; kingdom Metazoa; phylum Chordata; class Mammalia; order Sirenia; family Dugongidae; genus Dugong; species Dugong dugon. Next base: position 130,119,224 of record CM057468.1, on the reverse strand, counting down.
CTGGCAGCGAATCGTGCCCTAGCCTTTTATTATTTAAGTTTTCCTCTGATTAGGCAAACTATGCTTACCTGAAAACAAAAAGTACAATCTAAATGTTGTTTGTTTCTAATGGGCAAGACACTCTTTCTCCTGCTCACCTCAACAATTAAGTGTATTAACTAAATACACATAAAGTTAGGTAATACAAGGGTTGTTTATGTCCACTGGACTGAAAGATCCCTTGGGGAATTCTTTTTGTTCAATACCTGTAACTCATTGCTGCTGAGTCAATTCCTACTCCCAGCAACCCTACAGGACAGAGCAGAAACCCCATAGTGTTTCCAAGGCTGTATCTTTACAGAAGCAGGCTGCCACATCTTTCTCCCACAGAGCAGATCATGTGTTTGAACCGCCAACCTCCTGGTTAGCAACCGAGTGCTTAACCACTGCACCACCAGGCTCCTTTTGTTCAATACAGTAGGGTCTAAATAAATGGTGGCTGATTGACTAATTAGTTGATAAAGAGCAGATTTTTCTTAACCTCAAAGCAAAATATTTTCATATCTTCCCTACTCTGCCCACCACAAATATTTTTATATAATATACATAATTTCATTTTTATACAATGATCCTTAATGAAAACAATTATTTTCTTATAACCATGTCTCCCCTTCAGCTTTAAATCTGCACTTGGGGAGTCTTGCCTATGTCCTATAATGTGTTCATAACTGAGAAAGTCTGTCCAGCAGAGCTCGGAACGAGCAACTCAGTCAGATCCATCTCCACAGATCTTTCTCCTGGTGAAAAAAAAAAAAGTGGGGAGGTGGCTAAGGTGACCAGAAATAGCACACCCCAATCCTACTGAAAGATTTGTAATTTGCAGAAAATTCTGCTGATTATCAGATCTAGAATTCTACCACATATACTGAATTCTAAGTGGAAAGTTGATTCAATTCATTTTCTCGGGTATAAATGTGTGAATGATAAGGCAGAGCATTTCCAGATAAAATACGCTTTATCCCTGAAAACATATTCACATCTCCCATTCAGATTAGAGCTGAATGTTCACATCTAGCTACTCCCCTTGTCATCAAAGGGAAAGGAGAAAAAGCATTTTTCTTCTTCCCTTTTACCTAATATAGATACAGATACATCGATACAGACATAAATAACCATTTGTGCATTTCAGTAAATCCTGGTGCTTTTACCTGATGTGTACAGCTTCATTCCGTGGGTGGCACGAGCTTTCCATCTTTCTTACCAAGGAAGAGGCTTTGCAGAGGGCATGTATGTTCAGTGACATTCTGTCCTCTGGCACCAATGCTAACTTCTCATTTGAGCCAAGCTCACGCTGGCCAGGAGCCCAGACCGCTGGGGGCTCAGCAGCTCCATGAAGCCGGAGAGGTATTATTGAGGAGAACGCGTCAAGCAGCTGACATGGAGTTCAGAAGTTCTCTTCTCTGAGATTCGGTTTCACCCTGCTCTTTCGACAAAAGTAGGAAAAGCAAGGGCAGGGAAGCCATATCAGAATAACACCCCCACCTTCTCAGTTCTGCCTTCCCCTATGGAGTCAAAGCTTACTTAGGGTCTCCACTACCCAGAGCACCATGGCCCCCTTACTATGAATATGAGGAGGGGACTTTTGTGTATACGGAAAGGGCTGTAGACATAAGCCTCACAAGGCTTGCTGTCCTTGTGCATAAGGGGAAAAAAAAGCTACCATGAGTGAATTCTCACTTCTGGTGAACGACTGTGTGTCAGAGTAGAATGGTGCTGCATAGGGTTTTCAATGGCTGACTTTTCAGAAGTGAATTGCCAGGTATTTCTTCCAAGACACCTCTGTGTGGACTCAAACCACCAACCTTTTGGTTAGCAGCTGAGAGCATTAACCATTTACACCACTCAGGGACTTCTCCATATTAAGAAGCACGCATTATTTTAGATTTTGATTATCTAACTCATTCCTTCTTCGTAAGTCAAGTTAGAACAATAAATATTTACCTGAGTAAGACACTTTATCATTTAGAAACCATCATAATTTCATTTTTCTAAAATAAGACACTTGGCTGCCATTTTCAAAAACAAACATAACCCTAAACATACAATCGACTATCACTGGAATCAGTAAAATAATAAAAATGCATAATTTTCAAAATGTTGTGTTTGAGGCTGTCATGGATTGAATTCTGTCCCCCCAAAATATGTGTCAACTTGGTTAGGCCATGATTTCCAGTATCGTGTAGTTGTCCTCCATATTGTGATTGATATAATTTTCCTATTTGTTGTAAATCCTAATATCTGCCTGTGGTTAATGAGGCAAGATTGGATTATGCTGAAGAGGATTAGGGTGGGATGTAGCATCTCCCTGATCCAGTGTAAAGGGAGTTTCCCTGGGGCATGGCCTGCATCACCTTTTATTTACGAGACAAAAGGAAAGGGAAGCAAGCAGAGAGTTGGATACCTCATACCACCAAGAAAGCAGCACCAGGAGCAGAGCGTGTCCTTTGAACGGAGGGTCCCTGCACCTCAGAAGCTCCTCAACTAGGGGAAGATTGATGACAAGGACCTTCCTCCGGAGCCAACAGAGAAAAAAAGCCTTCCCCTAGAGAATACACCCTGAATTTGGACTTCTAGCCTACTAGACTGTGAGAGAATAAACTTCTCTTTGTTAAAGCCATCACTTGTGGCATTTCTGTTACAGCAGCACTAGATGACTGAGACCAAGGTGAATCGTGTGATGACTAACCTGAACACTATAGAACGTGACCCTGGTAATACACCTGAAAAAGAGGCTAGAATACTGGGGATACAGCATTCAGCGTATGGGAAATGAGAGGTGAGACTCTGCATAGGAAAGTTCCCAACCTGAGAGGAGTGTTCAACAGAAGCTAGGTGGCAGAAGGCATAACAAGAGTCTATTAGAGGAGAAGTCATTAGATTTTTTTCCCTGGTTATTTGCAGTTCTGTGAAATTCATTCCATATTGTGTGCCAATTTAGAGTTTGGATTTAGTCCATTAGTATAAAGATTATAAATAAAAATGGTATTGTAAATACACATATTCCTTCTCTTGTGGTTATCTACACCATTGATTCAATCTCAATACCATTTATTGAGCACCTACAACGTGCTTGGTAAGGTAGCGGGTCAGTGAAAAAGAGGAAGACCTTCAATGAGATGGACTGACACAGTGGCTGCAACAATGGGCTCAAGCATAACAATGATTGTGAGGATGGTGCAGGACCGGGCAGCATTTTGTTCTGTTGTACATGGGGTCCCTATGAGTCAGAACCAACTCAACGGCACCTGACAACAACTACGTGCCAGGCACTGTGTGAGGCGTTGAGGGTACATGGTGAATAAAATAGACAGAAATCTCTCCCCACGTGGAGCTTATATTCCAGTGGAGAAGCCTCACCACTGGGACATAGTCTGTTATCCAGATATGGCACTGAGTTTGAAGAATAGTACCGGAGAGGAAGTAAAAATCTCTGATGGTCAACTTCAAGCATATAACGTGTCAGCAATTGTCAACAGGACATTGAAAGATATATGGATAATTATTATAGCCCATTGTCCAAGAGTTTAGGTGTGAAAATTCTGCTGGGAAGATGAGTCTAGTTAAGAAAAAAAGTTAACCTCCGCAAGCCAGGGTAAGGGCTGTGACATTTCCTGAGCTACATCCTGAATGTGACACCATTACTGAAGACAAGGTCGAAGTGCTGGATAAACCAACCCCTAACTATGTCAAGTGGCAGTACAAACGGGCTCACTGCACTCTTGAAAATTCTTCATAACACAAAATGCCGTACACATATAAAGTCTTTGCTGTGCTGGTAATTTATATTCACAAAGAGCATGCACCCAGCAATGATCATTTAATTAACAAATACAGAGGATTCTAAAGAGAAATGACCCTTCCCTTATGTCAAACGTGCCACCCAACATTAGTGTCGCTGCTGAGGTATTAGGAGTGTCAAATAAATTTTCAGGTGCCTCCTCCTCTGCAATGGAAATGATTTCACTTGGGGATAAAAGGGCCATTTGGTTCCATTACTTTCATGCAGTCTAATTCTAGAAGGCAGGCAGGTTCTCTCTCAGCCCTCATTTAAGTTGCAAAGGGCTGTGTCACGAGAACGATTTCCTTGTATGTGGAATATGCTTCAGCCTTAAACAGAGGTTAAAACCAAGCCATCTTTGGGGAAGATTTCAGTAGGCAGTTTGAGCACAGCAACGGGCAAATGTAGTCATTGCACCTCGTCAACAGTCAGGGTTTTAAAAACACCCTGCAGAGAAGGAGTGATAGCCAGTCAGTGGATTTCAGAATAAGTTATTTACAGAAGGCCAGCAAAGGTTTAGAGTGAGCATGGGACAGAGAGTCAAAACCCCTGCAGGACTCTATTGAACCTGCTGCCATTTCCCTACGACTTTCCGTGTTCCTCGTAACTTTTACATAACTGGTGGTGTTCTGGAACGTCGAGTGGATTCCGACTCTCAGAGACCTATAGGACAGCGCAGAACCACCCCATTGGCTTTCCTAGGCTGTAATCTTTATGGGAGCAGACCGACAGGTCTTTTCTCCCCTGGATCAGCTCGTGGGTTCGAACCACCAACCTTTCGATTCACAGCCAAGCACTTAAGCGTTGTGCCACCAGGGCACCTTTTTACTTATCTACCACCTTTCCATTATTAGAAAGCTCGGATAATAAGGGGAAAATTTAAATTCATACTCAAATTTGTTTTCCAGTTCATGGATAGATGATGCCTTATTTAAAAAAAAAAAAAATCCAGCAATGTTATTATAATATAGGCATAATATAAATTCCATTTTTAAAAGAATATTAAGTAATCTTCAAGACAAAATCCTTCTACACTGATGGCCAAAGAAAGGCTTGTACTATAGGATACCCAAAGGATCAGATTTTGTTTCATCACTATCTATTAATTTTACATTTTAAATGGGTTTTAACTAAATATCCAAGCACAATATTTTAATTTTGATACATAAATTTAGAAGTCTTTTCTTAGGTGCAACTATTTTTGCATTGAAATTTGATGATACTAGTTTGCTGAAAGAAGCAATATGTAATATTGAACAACTGAAAAAAGCAAGGCATTTATGCAAGTGTGATTTTGTGGAGATGCTTCTGATGTTGAGACTCTAATTGAATGCTTTGAGATACTGTATTAAAAATGTCTTTCTGATTATATATAAGTTTGGCCACCTTAAAGAATATATATTTTATTTTCCAGGTTATACTCAATTTACTCAATTCCAAATCACTTTCAAACTCAATTTCTACAATTAGTAATATATGTTTTGTTCTTTGGACCTGTTTCAAATAATGATAACTATAATTTGTATTGAATAATACCTTAGTCATGGGACATTCCTTTAATATTGTGTGGTGATTATTTTCATCATTTTCAAGGGGACATGGGTCTTTGCTTTGCACTGACAGCCTTCTCAGATGCCTTTTCTCATCGAGTGGGCTTTGTCCTCCCACATACTTTGCAACAGTGAACCCAGAGCAATACCCTCACTCCCTATATAATCCAAAACAATGGAAAAGCAGGTGGAGAAAACATGAGTAACTAGAAGACTATGGTTTTTACACAGTTCATTCCAGCTACTTAATTAAGGAAAATAAAACATTGTCTGCTTAGCTTCAACCTGATTCCAAATGGAAAAATGAATAAGACAAAAAGTTCGCTTTGAGACGCTGTGACAAAGAAATCACACGAAAATAAAGTTTTTAAAATTTTCACCTATTTTTTAATCAAATAAATTCAAATGTAAATATTCAATCTATTCAAATTCAATGACATTTCCTTTTTATTTCATTTCTTTTACGTAACAAGGTGATTAGAATGTGCTATTGCTAGGAGTCTTATTTCTGCACCTTTGTTTATTCATATGCACAATAACAAAAATGTTGACTCTGGAACACTTGTAAACGTATTGTTTCTAACCCTTATAAATTATTAACAACAGCCCTTATAATGTTTATATAATCACCTTTATTAAATTCATAAATTATAAGGACTCTCCACCACCTCCCATTGGCCCGTATTGACATTATATTCAGCATTCAACCCTCAGAAGGAAGGCCTTTTTTTTCATGAAGATTTTGCTTATCACCTGGCTCCTTTAACGTGTCTCTTTCCCCTGAACTTCCTCATCACTTCTCTGGGGAAACGAAACTTCCCTGATGTCTCCGAGCTCCTGTAAATACCCTAGCCTACCAGACTATGCATCCCACAAGAAGTAGCTCTGTAGCCTTGTGTAGTTAATTGTTCCAATCTGAAACAATAATAAAACACCTCTTGAGAGAGTCAAATATTTACTGCCCGTACTAGGACCCTGGGTTAAGCTCCAAGGTGCCAGGAAGTATGGGCGCTATCTCCTCAGGTGCTTACATTTCAAAATGTATGGAGCCCACAGAAACAGAGACCCTTCTAGCTCATAAAAGCTGGAGGCATTCTGGATTTATCGGGCCCTCAGAAGTAGGTACTTACATGTGACAACAATGTTGAAATGGCAAATGTTTTATTACATAAATAAAAACAAGAGCTTTGCAGTCCCAATTTATTATTATTATTTATTGTAAATATATATTGAGATTGAGCTAAACGAGTCACTAATGGCATGGAACACCATTTGTACTTGAAAAAACAACTGGTTGATAAACTGCGGTTATCCAGACTTGGGTATTTGGCAAACATGTTTTCTTATTGTGGCAAATATATTTGTAGGTCACAATAAAAAATAATAATAATTTGGGCCTGCAAAACTTTTGTTTTTGTGTGTTATACCTATTTACCTTAACAGAATTAAAAACTAAATCTGAGACTTTAAAAAATATTTACTTATTAATTTAAAATATAATAAACTGATATATTAACAAATATTTTTTAATATTATATTTTCCACACAAAAATAAAACAGTGAGAAGAGTAGCACTGGTTTACAATTTGTTTTAAACATCTTTACAGAAGATAGCTGAATTCTCATATCTATAACGTGTTGCAATGTGTTGTTTTGACTGAAGGAGTTAAAAGAAAATCCTTCCTCACACGGATATGTAATTGACAAAGGGATAAATATTTTAATAGCCTTTTCAGATAATTTTGGTTGCTGTTCTTTGATACTACACCAAAATTCAACAAAAAGTCACTTTTTAAATGTTAGTCACAATGTGAAATCTGAAAACATATCAATGAACTGTCCACACTCAGTTACTTAAAAATCCACTTGTCTATCTTGTACTATGAATGGATTTTCTACTCATGCTTGACTTTATAACAGCTTCAAAATACTGACTCAGTTCATTATACAGTATCAAAAAATCACATGGAATAATATCACCACCAATCTCCTCAGAAAGGTCTTTAAGCATTGAAAACCTGTCAAGCTCATAGTGGCATTTAAACTTTTCCCAAAATAATAATTGTCACTTAAAAGAGTGAATTTTATCACTGACAACAAATACTGTCAGTCATTTTCCTTAAAGTGAGGGGCTCACTTCATTCATTTTCAAGAAATGTCTGCCAATGACCCAACTCTGAACAACCACAGTTTGTCTACTAGTTGCTCTTTCAGGTACAAATGGTAAGTATTGCATGAAAAAAGTGACGCAGCTCAGTATCACAGGAAGTACTTCTGATCTCAGTTTTCTAAACAGAAATCAGATTAAGAATTCCGTAAAGCAGTAATTCGCCAACTTTTTATCCCATGACCCCTTTATATTCTCAAAAATAATTTGGGACCCCCACAGCTCTTGTTTTCCTGGGTTATATCTAGTTACATTTACAGTTTTTCTTTCAAGTAAAAATAGTATTCCATGAGAAAAGTGATGCATTGAGCTCAGTCTCACAAGTGCTTCTCCTTGCGACAAACTTTGTAAGTTGGTTTGCAGCAGCAGTGTGTCATTCATACTTCTCATTCATCACACAATATTGAAAAGACCTATTAAACATTCACATAAATAAAAATTTGATGGAAAATACTATCTTTTCAAAAAAAGTGAAGAGTTTTAGGAACAAGACAAGGATGCCCTTTATCACCAATCCTAATTAACATTGTGTTGGAAGTTCTAGCTAGAGCAGTAAGGCAATAAAAAGAAATAAAGGGCATCCAAATTGGTAATGAAGAAGTTAAACTGTCCCTGTTTGCGGATGATATGATACTATACATAGAAAACCCTAAAGACTCCACGAGAAATCTACTGGAACTAATAGAAAGATTCAGCAGAGTGGGATACAAGATCAACATTCAAAAATCAGTGGATTCCTATACACAAGTAAAGAGAACGATGAAAAGGAAATCAGGAAAACAATACCATTTTCAATAGCCCCTAAAAAGATAAAATACTTAGGAATAAATCTGACCAGGGATGTAAAAGACCTATACAAAGAAAACTACAAAACACTACTGCATGAAACCCAAAGGGATCTACATTAATGGAAAAACATACCATGCTCATGGATAGGCAGACTCAACATTGTGAAAATGACAATGCTACCCAAAGCAATTTACAAATACAACACAATCCCGATCCAAATACCAACAACATTCTTCAGAGATGGAAAAACTAATCATTAACTTTATATGGAAAGGGAAGAAGCCCCGAATAAGTAAAGCACTACTGAAGAAGAATAAAGTTGGAGGACTCACACTACCTGACTTCAGAACCTACTATACAGCTACAGTAGTCAGAACAGCCTGGTACTGGTACAATGACAGATACACTGACCAACGGAACAGAATTGACAACCCAGATGTCAATCTATCCACCTACAGTCACCTGATCTTCGACAAGGGCCCAGAGTCCATCAAATGGGGAAAATACTGCCTTTTTAACAAATGGTGCTGGCAAAACTGGATATCCATTTGCAAAAAAATGAAACAGGACCCATACCTCATGCCGTATACAAAAACTACTTCAAAATGGATCTAAGACATGAATATAAAGCCTAAAACTATGAAGTTCATAGAATAAAAAATAGGACCAACACTACAGGCCTTAACACACGGCATTAACAGGATACAAACCATAACCATCAACCCACAAACCCCAATAGATAAGCTAGATAACTGGGATCTTCTAAAAATCAAACACCTATGCTCTTCAAAAGACTTCACCAAAAGAGTAAAAAGAGAACCTACAGACTTGGAAAAAATGTTTGGACAGTACAAGTCAGACAAAGGTCTAATATCCATAATCTACAAGCAAATCCAACACCTCTACAACAAAAAGACAAATAATCCTATTAAACAATGGGCAAAGGAAATGAACAGACACTTCACCAAAGAAGGCATTCAAATGGCAAACAGACACATGAGGAAATGATCGCGATCACTAGCCATTAGAGAAATGCAAATTAAAACCACAATGAGATACCATCTCACCCCGACATTACTGGCACGAATTAAAAACACTGGAAATAACAAATGTTGGAGGGGCTGCGGTGAGATAGGAACTCTTATGCACTGCTGGTGGGAATGCAAAATGATACAACCATTTTGGAAAATGGTATGGCACTTCCTCAGAAAGCTAGAAATAGACATATCATTCAATCCAGCAATCCCACTCCTAGGAATATATCCTAGAGAAATAAGAGTCGTCACTCAAATAGACATATGCACACCTATGTTCATGGCAGAATTGTTCACAATAGCAAAACGATGGAAACAACCTAGACGCCCATCAACAGATGGATGGATACACAAACTATGGTACATACACACAGTGGAGTACTATGCAACGAGAAAGAACAACAATGAATCTGTGAAGCATCTCATAACATGGATGAAACTGGAGGACATTATGCTGAGTGAAATAAGTCAATCACAAAAAGACAAATATTGTATGAGACCTCTATTGTAAAAACCCATGAAAAAGCTCACATACAAAATGTAACAATCTTTGCTGATTACCAGGGATGGGAGGGTTGGGGGGGAAATACTAAATACACAATAGATAAGGGGTATCTTGGGTGAAGGGTGAGACAGTACATAATACAGGGGAAACTAGCTCAACTTGTACAAGGAAAGGTCACGGAAGCCCCACAGACACATCCAAACTCCCTGAGGGACTGAATTGCTGGGCGGAGGGCTCTGGGGACCATGGTCTCGGGGAACATCTAGCTCAGTTGGCATAACACAGTTTATAAAGACAACGTTCTACATTCTACCTTGGTTGAGTAGTGTCTGGGGTCTTAAAAGCCTGTGAGCGGCCATCTAAGATACTCCACTGTTCTCATCCCTTTGGGAGCAAGGGAGAATGAAGACAACAGGATACAAGGAAAAGATTAGTCTGAAGGACTAATGGTCCACAGCTACCAAGGCCTCCACTGGACTGAGTTCAGTACAGCTAGATGGTGCCCGGCTACCACCACTCACTGCTCTGACCAGGATCACAACAGAGGGTTCTGGACAGAGCTGGAGAAGAATGTAGACCATAATTCTAACTCACAAAAAAAAGACCAGATTTACTGGCCTAAAGGAGACTGGAGAAACCCCAAGAATATGGCCCCCAGACACCCTTTTAGCTCAGTGGTGAAGTTATCTCCGAGGTTCACCGTTCAGCCTGGGAGTGGACAGCCCTGTAAAACCAAATGAGACTAATGAGGTACAGTAGTCCAGGGACAAGGGCCAGAAGGCAGAAGGGGACAAGGAAGCTGGTGATAGGGAACCCAAAGTTGAGTAAGGATATTGTTGATGTGTTGTGAGGTTGTTAACCATTGTCATAGGGCAACATGTGTAGTAACTGTTAAATGAGAAACTATTTTGTTCTGTAAGCCTTCATCTTAAGTGAGAATAGCAGCACAGTTGGAAGAGCGTAGTCAGTGTCACTGAACTGTGCATGGAGAAATTTTTGAAATGGTGTATCTTTGGCTATGTGTATTTTCACCAAAGAAAAAAAGGTTGAGAAGGTAGAGGGTTGACATGTTGTGGGGTTGTTAAACAATGTCATAAAACAATATGTGTACTAATGTCTCATGAGAAACTATTTGTTCTGTAAGCCTTCACCTGAAGTACAATAAAAATAAATAAATAAATAAAAGAAATTGATACATGAAAAAAAAAATGAAGAGTTTTGTAACGGTCAAAAATTAGTACATTTGGACTTCCGGCAACATGGAACTCTAGGCAGAGAACAGGATACAATGAAAAGATTAGTTCAAAGGACTAATTGTCCACAGCTACCAAGACCTCCACCGGACTGAGTCCAGTACAGCTAGATGGTGCCCAGCTACCACCACTGACTGCTCTGACCAGGATCACAACAGAGGGTTCTGCACAGAGCTGGAGAAGGATGTAGAGCATAATTCTAACTCACACACACACAAAAAAAAGACCAGATTTACTGGCCTAAAGGAGACTGGAGAAACCTCAAGAGTATGGCCCCCAGACACCCTTTCAGCCCAGAGGTGAAGTTACCTTCGAGGTTCACTGTTCAGCCTGGGAGTAGACAGCCCAGTAAAACCAAATGAGACTAAAGAGGTACAGGAGTCCAGTGACAAGGGCCAGAAGGCAGAGGCGGAGTAGGAAGCTGATGATAAGGAACACAAGTTGAGTAAGGATACAGTTGATGTGTTGTGAGATTGTTAACCATTGTTATAGGGCAACATTTGTAGTAACTGTTAAATGGGAGGCTATTTTGTCCTGTAAGCCTTCATCTTGGGTGAGAATGGCAGCACAATTGGAAGGCAATAGTCAATGTCACTTAAATGTGTACGTAAAAAGTTTTGAAATGTTGTATCTTTGGCTATGTGTATTTTCACCAAAAAAAAAACAACAACTGAGAATTCAGAGGGTTAAAATGTTGTGGGGTTGTTAACCAAAGTCATAAAACAGCATGTGTACTACTGTTACATGAGAAACTGTTTGTTCTGTAAGTGTTCACCTGAAGTACAATAAAATATTAAAAAAAGAAAAAAAAATCAGAAATGGTTAAAAAAAAAAAAATTAGTACATTTGGACTTCCGGCAACATGGCACTCTAGGCAGAAACACCACACCGTCCCTCCACAGAAAAGATCCAATAAACTAAGCCAAACAGAGAAAAGAGCAATTCTGAAACCCTAGAACATCAAATGAAGAGATAAAGAACTCAGCCAAGCACCAAATGGAGTGAGAAAACTGACAGAGAACAGACAGCAAGGAGAGGTTCATGCAGAGGTTCCCTATCAGCTAACGCAGCGTGGATCCGCCATCATGGACTCCTATCAGAGACCAGTAAATAGGGGGTACGAGAAAGCAGTTTCATGGAGATTCCATCAGGGGACAGAACAACCAGTAATTGGCGATACATGCTTTCCCACCCCCTACCCTTCTTCACCCCGACATGTCCTCCTCTGCATCATGTGGCCACACTCTCTTGGCTGGGAAGCACAGGCTGCTTGGATTCCACCCGCCTGCACTGACCGACTCCCTGAGTGCCATTTGTTGGCTGCTGGTGTTGCTTTTTGCAGCTTCTTTTGTTTTCTTCCTTACCTCTCACCACCTCCCCCTCCTTTTGCTCATATACCTGGCTCCGTGTGCCATCTTTGCTTCTTCCTGGGGGGCTGCGGAGCTCCATTCGAGTGTGGAACTGCTTCCTGGTCTGGGCTGCCATGCTGGTGGGATCCCAGGGCTTTTGTTTGCTTGTTTGTTTTGAATTGTTTATTTTCTTTTCCTTTTCTCGAGTTGGGAGCCCATTCTGGCTGGGCAGTGCTACATGGCTTGGGACCTGCCCCCTCAGCTTGCGCAGATGGGCAGAGGGATCGCTGAGGACATTTCTTTTTTTTTCAAGGGTTTTTTTTTTTTTTCAGTTTTTTGGGGGGCTTTACTTGTTCTTCTTTTTTTTAATTTGTTTTCTTTTCTTTTCCCTCTTTTTCCCTTTTTGTCTTTCTTCATTACTCAGTTTCTCGTCTCTCTACACCTTCCTTCTCTTCCTGTCCCCTGAATACCTGGCATTGAATTCCTCCATGCCTTCTTGCCAGGCTGTACTGCAACACCTGGAAACAACTTCCCCAGACCTCGTATCGCACCAGTGGGATCCCTGGGAGCTTTGCTGTTCTTTTTTCTTTCTAATTTTTATTTATTCATTCTTTTCTTTTCTTTCTTCTTCTTCCCCTTTTTGCTTTTCTCCATTTCATAGTCTCTCATCTCTCTACTCCAACAGCAATCTCCCCTAGCACTCTTTTTTGTTTGTTTGTATGTTTTTGGCCCCTGTTCCTCTCTCTTCTCTCCCATACCCATCTTAGCTCTACACATCACAATCTACCCCCTCCATCCTGCCTACCTGCACCATGCGCTTAACATCACACCACCAAGCAGCACAGGCACGGCCTACCAGAACCTACCCTGCATGGATTATCGACCCACACTGGTGGCTGTAGTAAGTGCCACAAACAACCCATCCCAGCAACTCCTCCTCAGCTAGACCTGCCCTGCTGTACCATATCTGAGTGACTGACCCTACCAATTAGAGAAGGAGGCAAAAAGTATCATGCCCACAGAGAAGCAAACATCAGAGAACACACAGCTCACCTGCTCAGACATAGCCAAATTAAAAAAAAAAAAGCAAAGGATGAAACAAACAAATCTACAATCAATAAATGAGAAAAAATAACTACTGAATGCCCCAAAGACAGTAGACAATATTAAAACATTTACAAAAACTGGACAGGATGTTTCCAATAGGTGTCCAAAATAAACCACCAGATGAATTTTCAGTGGAAAAACAGGCACTAGAACTACCTGATAGGGAATTCAAATCTCTAATACTCAGAAATATCCCAGAGTTGAAGCAAAAAGCAGACAAAAATGAGGAAAAAATAGACAAATTCATGGAAAAGGCAGACAACTTCAGGGAAAATACACACAAAAAAATGGAAGAATTCAGGAAAGTAATGCAGGAACAAAATGCCAAAATAAATTCACAACTAGAAATTATACAAAAACAACAATCAGAAATCCAAAAGATAACAAGATTTCAGAAACGGGCAGTGTCACAGAAGGGCTGAGGAGCAGATTTGAAACGGTGGAAGACAGGATCAGTGGAATTGAAGACAAACAGGTACAACTCGGTTTGAGGAAAAATTAGAAAAAAAGAACAAAGAAAAATGAAGAGACCCTGAGAATTATGTGGGATAAAATCAAAAGCAAAAATCTGCGAGTGATCCGAGTTCCAGAACAGGGGGAGAAAACAGAAGACACAGAGAGGATCACTGAAGAATTGCTGACAGAAAACTTCCCCAATATCATGAAAGATGAAAAGCTCACCATCCAAGAAGCTCATATAGGATAGACCCCAAAAGAAAATCACCAAGGCATATCATAATCATACTCACTAAAACAAAAGACAAAGAATCCTGAGAGCAGCTCAAGAAAAACAAAAAGTCACATACAGAGGAGAAACAATAAGACTAAGCTCAGATTATTCAGCAGAAACCATGCAGGCAAGAAGGCAATGGGATGACATATATAAAACCTTGAAAGAAAAGAACTGCCAGCCAAGAATAATATATCCTGCAAAACTCTCATTCAAATATGATGGTGAAATTAGGTCATTTCCAGATAAACAGAAATTAAGGGACTATGTAAAAACCAAAGCAAACTTACAAGATTTATTAAAGGAAGTCCTTCAATCTGAGAACAAACAATATCAGACCACAGGCTGAATACAGAACACAGGATTGTACTAGCCAGATACCAACCTAGGAAATGAACTCTTAAGGACTATGCAAAACCAAAAGAATTACAAAAGGGAACCAGAGAGGTTAACCAGTAAATGACAGCAGCATCAGAACAATAAAAGAGGAAATAAACGGTGTAGATATAGGACCTTCTAATGGAGAGGAAAGCAAGGCGATACCAAGTAATAATAGACTGGTTCAAATCTAGGAAGATAAAGGTAAATTTCAAGGTAACCACAAAGAAAGTTAACAAACCTACTCATCAAAATAAAAAAGAAAAACATAAAGTCTCAGTAAAAACAAAACCTACAAAAACAAAAGAAATGAAAAAAAAAAATCCACAAACAAAAGGAACTCAGCACAGGAGAGTAAGAGGAACAAAACTGGAGGACATTACGCTGAGTGAAATAAGTCAATCACAGAAGGACAAATATTGTATGAGACCTCTACTCCATAACTCATGTAAATGTTTACACACAAAAAAGAAACAATCTTTGTTGGTTACAAGGGATGTGGGGAAAACTAAATAATAAGTTGTAACTTTGGTTAAGGGTAAGACTGTACACATTTCTGGGGAAACCAGCACAACTTGTACAAGAAAAGGTCATGGAAGCTCCATAGACACTTCCAAACTCCCTGAGGGACTGAATTGCTGGGCGGAGGCCTGTGGGGACCATGGTCTTGGAGAACATCTAGCTCAACTGGCATAACACAGTTTATAAAGACAATGCTCTACATTCTACCTTGGTGAGTAGCGTCTGGGGTCTTAAAAGCCTATGAGCAGCCATTTAAGATACTCCACTTGTCTCACCCCTTCGGGAGCAAGGGAGAATGAAGAGAACAGGTTACAAGGAAAAGATTAGTACAAAGGACTAATGGACCACAGCTACCAAGGCCTCCACCAGACTAACTCCAGTACAGCTAGATGGTGCCCGGCTACCACCACTGACTGCTCTGACAGGGATCACAATAGAGGTTCCTGGCCAGAGCTGGAAAAGGATGTAGAACAGAATTCTAACTCACAAAAAAAGACCAGATTTACTGACCTGATAGACTGGAGAAACCCTGAGAGTATGGCCCCCGGACACCCCTTTAGCCCAGTGGTGAAGCCCCTCCTGAAATTCACCATTCAGCCTGGGATTGGACAGCCTCATAAAACAAAATAGGACTAATGAGGCACAGCAGTCCAGGGACAAAGACTAGAAGGCAGGAGGGAACAGGAAAGCTGGTAATAGGGAACACAAGGTAGAGAGAGAAGGGACAGTGTTGACACGTCATGGGGTTGTCAACCATTGTCATAGGGCAATATGTGTACTAACTGTTTAATGAGAAACTATTTGTTCTGCAAACCTTAACTTAAGGTACAAAAAAAAAAAAAAAAAAAGAATTATCTATGTAAGATCCAATTGACAACAGCAACTCAAAAGTTTTGATGGGAAGCCTAGGGGACAGGGAGCTGAAGATAATGGTGATGGAATAATTTGGAGAAGGATATTGAGAATAGCAGCACAACTGGAAGAAAGTAATCGATGTCACTGAATTGTACATGTAAAAACTTTCAAAATGGTGTAAGTTTGGCTATGTATATTTTCACCGAAAACAAGGTCCTCAAGGTCGAGAAGGGAGCGTGTTGACATGTTGTGGGGTTGTTAACGAATGTCATAAAACAATATGTGTACTGACTGTTTAATGAGAAACTATTTGTGCTGTAAACCTTCATCTAAAGTACAATAAAAAAAATTTTTTTTAAAGTTAGTACATTTGCTGTTTCATCAGGACATTCTTAAGTAAAACCTTTTTTTTTTTAAACTATGAGTGTGTTGCAGTGAAGAATACAAGGGCCACACACACTCATTGGAGCCACTGCCTTAACCGTGGTGAGTCACCACTGTTTGACCCACCAGTGCTTCTGCATCATTGCAGCAACACCCACAGAGTGGGAAGGGCAAAAACTCTTCATATTATGATGAAAATAGTGTGGACCTGTGGACCTCTAAAAGGGCCTCAGGAACCCCTGGGTGCCCCCAGACCACTCTCTGAGAACCGCTGCCTAAAGCTATGAAGCTGAGGCACCAGGTAGAAATAGAGACTCAATGAGACTCAAAATGTGCCTTTCGTTGAGAGGGCTACACAGACTCATGACCAGAAGATGCAATGACACTTCTCAGAAACCCTCCCCAAGTGTGCAAGCAGAGGGGAGTCAGCCCCTAGGATTTCCTTCCACCATGATGGAGTCAGCCCAGTCCCTGGTAGACCAGAAGGAAGTTTCCTTTAAAAGGTAGCCAGCACAGCTCTTCTTTCTGGTAATTATCAAACTCGGATAAGAACTGGCCTTGGAAAATTCACAAACACCTTTCCCTAAATCTTTCCCATGTCTCTTACAGCAAGAAACAATTGTGTAAATAGACTTTCAGAAACAGCTGAAATGTCACAAAGTTCCCAAAGGTTGATATGCAAAACAAGAGCTAACATGAGTCTAGTAAGGGCTCTTTCTTCCCCAACAGGCTTGTAATTTCCTTGGCAAGGAAATGCATTAATTGACTTTCTAAAATACCTCCTACAGTCCCCATCACTGTGCTGGCCCCATAAGAGCCTCAGATAAATACCTGATCGAGTGATTTATGGAAGCTGAGTTAATGTGTGCAAGGAGTCATGGGGCCGGGGCATAATTGAGCAAAAATGCCACTGGCAGAGGTACTCCACTCAAACTCCCACATAACTAAGAAACTCACTTACGGTAAAACTCTTCATTCCACTTTCTTTCTCTGTGTTTTTTATGCGCAGGTTGAGTATTTTTTTTAAATGTATTTCCCTAGGCATTCCATAGACACTGCACACTGCTTGTCCCCCCCAAGACGCCTCTAGAGGTCCGCTCCCAGCACAGCCTCATACCCACTGCTTCCTGGGGTGCTGACTCGGCGACCTTGGTGGGGGCTCTGAGTTGTTGCAGTGGCTGTGCAGGAGGAACAGGCAGAAGAGGCCCGTGCTCCCTGAGTTGTACAGCGAGGACGTGAAATCCCTTCCTTAAACATGAAGTGCTTCAGGAGTATCTCCCTCAAAGTGCCGATTCACTACTGTGACATTTAAGTCACATTTCAAACTGGAGAACACACCCAGTAGTTTCATTTAGAGGAGAATGTACTGGCTCTGAACAGACCTCTCAAAACTTGGTGCCACTGTTCAGCCTGGGAGTGGACAGCCCCGTAAAACCAAGGAGACTAACAAGGTACAGGAGTCCAGTGACAAGGGCCAGAAGGCAGAAGGGGACAAGGAAGCTGGTGATAGGGAACCCAAGGTTGAGTAAGGATATTGTTGATGTGGTGAGATTGTTAACCATTGTCATAGGGCAACATTTGCAGTAACTGTTAAATGAGAAACTATTTTGTTCTGTAAGCCTTCATCTTAAGTGAGAATAGCAGCACAATTGGAAGAGCGTAGTCAATGTCACTGAACTGTGTATGTAGAAATTTTTGAAACGGTGTATCTTTGGCTATGTGTATTTTCACCAAAAAAAAAAAAAAAAAATGGTTGAGAATTTAGACGGTTAATAAGTTGTGGGGCTGTTAATCAATGTCATAAAACAACGTGTACTACTGTTTCATGAGAAACTATTTGTTCTGTAAGCCTTCACCTGAAGTACAATAAAATATTAAAAAAAAAAAAAAAAAACTTGGTGCCAAATGAAAGTCACATGGCTCTTCAGCTGAGCCTCTTGCCTCCGTAGACCACCACGCTAGATACCACAACCCAAAGAGACCTAACGACCCGTTAAATGAGGCTGTGGAGGGGGATGGGGCATCACTGTTAGGGGCTGAATCATGTCCCCCAAAAGACAGTCCAAGTCCTAACTGCCCTACTTATGACATTGGCCTTCTTTGGAAATAGGGCCTTCACAAATGTTATCAGTGAAGATGAGGCCATACAGGCATAGGGTGGGCCCTAAAGCCAACGTCTGGTGTCTTTATAAGAAGAGAAGACACAGAGACATAGAGAGGGGAAGCCCATGCAAAGAAGGAGGGAGAGATGGAGTGATGCAGCCACAAGCCAAGGAATGGCAGGAACCCCCAGAAGCAGGAAGAGGTAAGGAAGGATCCTTCCCTAGAGCCTTCAAAGGGAGCACGGCCCTGCCGACACCCTGAATTTGGACATCTGGCCTCCAGACCTGTGAGAGGATAAATGTCTGATGTTTTAAGCCACCCACTCTGTGGTAGTTTGTGGTACTAAGACAGTCACCAAGGGGACAAAGGGGACAGGTCAGAGAAGATCAGAGCTGCTGAACGCCACCACACCAATTTCATACATTTATCTGGGGCCAACCCAGAAAATGTAAATTCCTTCAACCAGGTAGCATGTTTGGTTTTTGGTACAATACATCCTTATTTAAGTAATTTTCCTAAAGCACGTTTGCCTTCTACTATTTGTTTACCACAGAGAACTTTCCTAATACCAGTTATATTTTTCCCCTGCTCACTGTTTTCAAAAAAAATAGAGAGTGACTAACGCTCTGGTTTTTCGTTCTCATATACAATTAAATAGACAGGTTGTGATCACTCCTCTCCAACAAGTTCTGTAAATGAAGTGAAACATCCTAACTCCCTAGTCTGCTGCCAGGAAATACATCTCTCTCTTCTTGGTAGGCGTTTGTGTTGAAAACCCGGACTCCCTCCCTCCCTCTCAACCACCTTCCCAGCGAGTCTCAGTCCCTACAGTTATGCACAAGTGCTGGTGAGGGCCAGAAGCCTCTGGGGAAAAAGCTCAGAAGAAAGCAAGGAAAAGGAGCGTTTGGTCTCTGGCCTTTCCGCCCCGCCAGGCACCTCAGTCTGTAGATGCCAAAGAACATGGTTACAGAATCTTGGCCCACATGTGTTTTGACAGATTTTGTTTTTCTACGTTGCCTCTCTTTTCCCTTCCAACTCTTCCTGTCTTCTTTGTTTCTCTCTCTTTCCACACCTGTCAGACTACCTATGTCTGTCTGTCTGTCTCTATCTGCCTCACTGTGTCTCTCGGTGGGAGTCTCTTACCTTCCTGCTCTCAGCACATGCCAGCAAGAACCATACATGGGAGGAGTTTGATGAGTTAAGACCACCATCAGCTCCTGAAACCCACTCTCCCTAGCTTGACAACCAAAGTCTACTTCTCAGACCCATATTTTTTAAGTAATTTTTTTTTTTTGGAAAACATTTTAATTTGTTTTTATTGTACTTAGATGCAGGTTTACAGAGCAAGTTAGTTTCTCATTAAACAATTAATACACATATTGTTCTGTGACATTGGTTGCCAACCCCACGACGTGTCAACACTCTCTCCTTCTCAACCTTGGGTTCCCCGTTAACAGCTTTCCTGTCCCCTTCTGCCTTCTTATCCTCGCCCCTGGGCTTGTGTACCCAGTTAGTCTCGTTTTGTTTTACGGGTCTGTCTAATCTTTAGCTGAAGGATAAACTTCAGGAGGGACTTCATTACTGAGGAAAGGGTGTCCGGAAACCATACTCTTGGGTTTCTTCAGTCTCTGTCAGACCAGTAATTCCGGTCTTTTTCTTTTTTTTTTTTTTTTTGTGAGTTAGAATTTTGTTGTACATTTTTCTCCAGCTCCGTCTGGGACCCTCTATTGTGATCCCTGTCAGAGCAGTTGGTGGTGGTAGCTGGGCACCATCTACTTGTGCTGGACTCAGTCTGGTGGAGGACGTGGTACTTGTGGTCCATTAGTTCTTTGAACTAATCTTTTTTAAGTAATTTTTATTTATTTTGAAAGATATAAATCCTAATTTCATTGGATAAAGAATTTGACAAGAAGCATTCAACAATGCATTTATTATTAAAACATGTGATTTGATATTTTTGCAAACACTTCAGTACTGGCACAACTTTTATTATGAAAGTATTTTCTAGAAGTTGCACCCTTGGGGTATAACTCCATGGGGACTTCAGACATCCTGATGCCTAGGTCTCACCCCCAGCAATTCTGATGTAACTAGTCTAGGGTGATGTCTGGGCACCATAATTTAACTTTATTGAAATATAATATACATATAATAAAACTCACCCATTTTAAGTGTTTAGATTGATGAGTTTGATAAATGTATATACTTAGCAAATGTATACATTTAATTATTGCATTTTTAAAATATATTCTTAATACAAGTTGTTTGCCAAATAAATGTTCACAAAATATTTTTTCCAGTCTGTGGCTTTTCATTTCCTTACCAGCCCAGAGAGGCTGTGTGCTTTGGCCAGGGTCACACAGCAAGCCAGTCTCTTGATTCCAAGTCCAGCACGATTGACAGGAAGCAGCCACGAGGGCTGGGTTTCCTCGCAGAAAGAAACTTCGCTGAGGGTTCAGGCAGCATTTCCACAGACCAGGAGCTTACAGCAGGGAATCTGTACCCACCGTGTTCCTCCTTAAGAATAAACCTCTTGGCAGTTTCGGGGGTGGGAAGGCTGACTACGGAGCTCAAGTGTGAAGAGTAATCCTTTTGTTTTTTAAATAGCTTATAATAATGACTAAAATCTTAGTTTCTCTTCTTAAAAAACTCTCAAAATGCAAAATTATTGACTCTACACTTAAACAAGTTTAAATTCTAATATAATACAAAATAGCTTTGTGTCCAGTTCCTACGAGGAGTAGTTTTATACACAAACACAGAAGCAGTCAATCAAGACGACAATGACCTTATTCTAACCTAGCATCCCAGACCCAAAACCAGGAAGGGTATCGACACATCTGTGCTGACCAATCCACCTCCTCCTGCTTGGTCCCCCTAAAGTAACTGCAAAGTGACCTACACCTGGATGCAGTCCCCCCCACTGGCCCAGTGCTCCTAACCAGTGTACCTGATTTTTTCCTTAAAATCAAAATTTGTGAAAATGTTTCCTAAAGAAAGGTTATGGAAGCTCCATAGACACTTCCAAACTCCCTGAGGTACTGAATTGGTGGGCAGAGGGCTGTGGGGACCATGGTCTCGGAGAACATCTAAGCTCAATTGGCATAACACAGTTTATAAAGACAATGTTCTACATTCTACCTTGGTGAGTAGTGTCTGGGGTCTTAAAAGCCTGTGAGCAGCCACCTAAAATACTCCACTGGTCTCACCCCTTCGGGAGCAAATGAGACTGAAGAAAACAAGATACAAGGAAAAGATTAGTCTGAAGGACTAATTGTCCACAGCTATGAAGACCTCCACCGGACTGAGTCCAGTACAGCTAGATGGTGCCCGGCTACCACCACTGACTGCTCTGACCGGGATCACAACAGAGGGTTCTGGACAGAGCTGGAGAAGGATGTAGAACAAAATTCTAACTCACAAAAAAAGACCAGATTTACTGGTCTGACATAAACTGGAGAAACCCCGAGAGTACGGCCCCCAGACACCCTTTTAGCTCAGTGGTGAGGTCACACACGAGGTTCACCGTTCAGCCAGGGATTGGACGGCCCCATAAAACAAAACAGGACTAATGAGGCACAGCGGTCCAGGGACAAGCACTAGAAGGCAGAAGGGGACAGGAAAGCTGATGATAGGGAATCCAAGGTTGAGTAAGGACAGTGTTGACATGTAGTGGGGTTCTTAACCATTGTCATAGGGCAATATGTGTACTAACTGTTTAATGAGAAACTATTTTCTTCTGTAAACCTTCATCTAAAGTGAGAATAGCAGCACAACTGGAAGAATGTAATCTACATCACTGAATTGTACATGTAGAAATTTTTGAAATGGTGTATCTTTGGCTATGTATATTTTCACCAAAAAAAAAAAGGTCCTCCAAGGCTGAGAAGGGAGCATGTTGACATGTCATGGGGTTGTTAACCAATGTCATAAAACAATATGTGTACTGACTGTTTAATGAGAAACTATTTGTTCTGTAAACCTTCACCTAAAGCGCAATAAAAAAAAACTTTTTTAATGTTTCCTAAAGATCTGAAAGAACGCTGCTTACTCTTGCAGTAACTAATTTATTTTAAGACAGTACCAGAGTCACTGAGAAGAATCATATTTACTAGATAATTAACTTTAAAGTAGATTAGAACTTATTACTTACCAAGAGACTGTTACATTGAAAAGATTTCATGGCACTTGTGTGGGTCTCCCTCAACTGAGGCAAATGCACAGTTTTTCAGTTTTATAGATGGAGGTTGTTTTCTGCTGAGTTCATCTAATGCACCCGGAGTTTGTAAAATTTTCTTTAAAAAATCTCAAAAAATTAAAAACGAAGATTAATACCTGGGGAAGAGTCCTCAATGCAAGAAGTGACGAAGAACTTCTCAGGACTGGGTCAGGACTGGGGGCTTTGGTTCTCGGTAGTCACTTCTCTTTATCCACACTCTGGGCACATGTCCAGCTACCTGGA
Source organism: Dugong dugon (assembly GCA_030035585.1). Classification (NCBI taxonomy): domain Eukaryota; kingdom Metazoa; phylum Chordata; class Mammalia; order Sirenia; family Dugongidae; genus Dugong; species Dugong dugon. The sequence goes on along the minus strand of CM057468.1, from coordinate 130,096,219 downwards.
TGCAAAGAATTGTCTACCCAAGTTTTCAAAGGGCGACTCATTATGCGCTTCCCCACAATGACACACTCATTAATTTACTATACAATGTGTCCAGCGCACACGCCACCTTTCTGCATGACAAATCACACGCAGGCCTTCTCAGGTTATGGCTCACTTGGACTGCAGGCTGACTTTTGGTTATTCCTTAAATTCCACCCCTTTTTAATGCAGGTTTTACTTATGCCTATGGTTTAAAGTTAACTATTTCCAGAATGGTATATAAAGTAGCAATGTTCCTGACCGCTTCCCCATATTCTCCTCTTTGTAGACAGCCAAGTTCAACACTGCTAGAGCTGATTTTTAAAAGAAATTACCACAGTATCTTTATATAACGGGCTTACTAATTCTTGATCATTCAGTTTTAGCTTTTTCAAAAGATTAGCCATTACAAAGATGAGGATGAAGCTATAGGTCCTCCCCACTCCCGATCCTTCCATATGTGCCCCCCTTCCCATTTCCCGATGCCGCAATATAAACCCAAACCCACTGCTGCCGAGTCGATTCCAACTCATAGTGACCCTGTAAGACAGCAGAACTGCACCATAGAGTTCCCAAGGCTGTAATCTTTACGGAAGCAGACTGCCACATCTTTCTCCCATGGAGCAGCTGGTGTGTCTGAACTGCCAACCTTTCGGTTAGCAGCCGAGCACTTTAATCACTGCACCACCAGGGCCCCTACCCCCCAGTGTAGCTATATCATAATTTCAATAGATCAACATCTGAAATTCAATAGCTCAATACGCAAAGTTTACATGTATAGGACTATGTAAACACTATTCGCAGCTGAGCTATGATAAACTGTGATTGCTTTAATTGTCTGTACAACGTTTTGTTTTTCCTGGAGTTAATATTGTACAATTGATTAATTTTCCATACACTTAGCCCGGTTTAGAGCTGACCCTGGCCTGTCTCCCAGTCTGTGTCTCCCCAAGGAAGCACACGTGTCAGGTGCTCCACCCACTCCATCTTCTTGAAGAAACATCTCCCGGATCTTCTGATGTCCCCACACAGACTGGCCGCTGGCTGGGCCTCCCCCCTGGGGCTACCAGTTCTCTCATCCATGTGAGCATTCTGTCTCTTCATCCCATGTCTTCCCCATTTCCCTTAATCTCCTAGGGCTACCATAACAAAGGAAACACTGGGTGGTGTAGTGGTTAAGAGTTTCCAGGTGCTCCTTGGAAACTCTATGGGGCAGTTCTACTCCGTCCTATAGAGTCACTATGAGTTGGAATGGACTCGACGGCAATAGGTTTTGGTTTTGGCCATAACAAAATATCACAGTGGGTGGCTTTAGAGAACAGGAATTTATTGTCTCACAGTTGTGGGGGCTGGGAGTCTGAATTCAGGTTCAGGGTGTTGACAGGGCCACGCTCTCTCTGAAGGCTCTAGGGGAAGATCCCTCCTGTCTCTTTTAGTTCCTGGCAGCCCCAGGCATTCCTCGGCTTGTAGACAAATCCTCACATGCTATCCTCTCTGTCTGTATGTGCGTGTGTGTCTTTATAAGACACACTCAGAAGAGATTAGGTTTAGGGCCCACCCTACTCTGGTATGACCTCATTAACATAACAGAAGAAAACCCCTCTTTCCAAGCAGGGTCACATTTACTGGTATAGGGGTTAGGACTTCAACACAGCTTTTTGGGTGACACAATTCAATCCATAACACCATTTTTGGGTCACTCCCTTATTTTGGTAGAAGATATTACCCAGTAACTTCCGAAGCCAGTATACATAAGAGGTAAATCTTTGACAACTTATGTATCTGAGAATACTTTTACTTTTTCTCATACTTGATTGATAATTTGCCTGAGTATAGTATTAGATACTGGAAATCATTTTCCTCCAGAATTTATTCTCTAGTTTCCAGTGTCATAAAGAACCTGTATGATTCCTGATCCTTTGTGATCATTTTTTTAATTTCTCTAGGACAGCACTGTCCAATAGAAATATATGACCCATGAATGTTAGCCACATATGTAACTTCTTAAATTTCAGTAGCCCCATTTAACACAGTAAAAAGAAACAGGTTAAATTAATTTTAATAGTTTATTTAACTGAATATATCCAGAATATTGTCATTTTAACAAGTAATCAACACCAAAAATATTTAAGGACATATTTTACAGTCTTTTTTCTGTACTAAGTCTTCAAAATCTGATATGTATTTTGCATATATAGCATGTCTCAACTTGGACTAGCCACATTTCAAGTGTTCAATAGCTACATGTGGCTAGTGGCTACTTTATTGGACAGTGCATTTCTACAAGAATTTAGGGCACTTTCTTTGCTGCCAGTATTCTGGTATATTTTAATAATTTTCCTCAGTGAAAATCTAATTTTACCCATTTTGCTGGACATTTAGTGGGCTCACTTGCGTGAGAACAGCTATCTATCAGTTCTGGGAAAATTCCATAAATTATTGCCTTGATAGTTCCCCTTTACCTCTGGCTTCTGTGTTTTCTCTTTCTGGAGCTTCTACCATTCATATAATGTACCCGGTATGCTGATCTTTTGATTAATTTATTTATTTCTCCTAGTTGTCATTTATTTTTCTTAGTTCTGCTTTCTGGGAAACTTACTTAATTTCCAATCCTTTTTGTGGAATTATTCATTTCTGCTATCATTTTTTTTTTTTAAATTTTCAGAAGCTCTTTGTTTCCTTCACGATCCTTTTTAATAGCATCTGTTCTTGTTTCATGATTATAATATCATCTCTTAGCTCTCTGAGGATATGCATGATGGTCTTTTTTAATCTTCTCCTCTCAGTATCATCTCTGTTTCCTCCAAGTTTTTTATTTTTCCTCTCCATTCATTTAGTCTCTATGTTTTGTTTTGTTTTTGTTGTGTTTTTCTGTAAGAGGCTTTCCACAGTTGTTCCTATTTAAGAGTGGGAAACGAAAAAGTTAACTAGAAATGTTCACTATCTGGATGAAGCTGCTCAATTACTACCTTCATTGTAGAGTATGCCAATGGGCCATTTCACTGGAGAAGCCGTGATGTTAATACCACTAGAGCTTTCCTTTTGAGTTGGTCAGATTCTTCCATTTTCCTGTTCTAAGAATAAAAGACTGGCTATCAAATTCTAGGAGCCAAGTAAGAGAAGATGATTAGAGATTATCAGCATCCCATACGTCTATGTTCACTTAATCATAACCTGTTTCAAGTATTGTTGTTGTTGTTAGGTGCCATCGAGTCAGTTCTAACTCATCGTGACCCTATGTACAACAGAATGAAACACTGCCCGGTCCTGCACCATCCTCACAATCATTGCTATGTTTGAGCATATTGTTGCAGCCACTGTGTCAATCCATTTTGTCAAGGGTCTTCCTCTTTTTCTTCGACCCTCTACTTTACCAAGTATGATATCCTTCTCCAGGGAATGGTCCCTTCTGATAACATGTTCTAAGTACACAAGACAAAGTCTCGCCATTCTCGCTTCTAAGGAGCATATTCTCGCTGTACTTCTTCCAAGACAGCCTTGTTCTTTCTTCTGGCAGTCCGTGGTAGATTCAATATTCTTCACGAACACCGCAATTCAAAGGCATCAATTCTTCTTCAATCCTCCTTATTCACCATCCAGTTTTAGCATGCTTATAAGGTGATTGAAAATACTATGGCTTGGGTCAGTCACACCTTAGTCCTCAAATTGATGTCTTTGCTTTTAACACTCCGAAGAGGCCCGTTGCAGCTGATTTGCCCAATGCTATGTGTCGTTTGATTTCTTGACTGCTGCTTCCTTGCATATTGATTGTGGATCCAAGTAAAATGAAATCCTTGACAACTTCAGTATTTTCTCTGTTTATCATGATGTTGCTTATTGGTCCAGTTGTGAGGGTTTTTGTTTTCTTTATGTTAAGATGTAAACCCACTGTAGTCTTTGATCTACACCAGTAGGTGCTTGGAGTTCTCTTGCCTTTCAGCAAGCAAGGCTGTGTCATCTGCATATTCTTAATGAGTATAGTGACTCATTATCAGCTGTAACTGGTGTCCTCCATTCCAGAAACCCCGTTTTACCCACTGCAGAAAACAAACCTCTACTACTCTCCTGGGGTTGAGGAAGTTGCAATATTTTGCACTCTTTAGAAGCTCTCTTACTGTGTTATACTTTGGTGTGGTGTCATAAACATGTTTAGAAATGCTATACAAAAGAGCTCTGTAAAAATACTGTGGTTTGCTCTACTTTAATTAATCTATTAATTTCACCCTTTAGGAAATTTCCACTTACACCACTGTGCTAGAATTTTTTCTGCATGAAAGTACAATACGGCTGCAGCATCTTTTGTCTAATGACGGATAGAAACAATCTGCTGTCGTTAGGTGCCATTCAGTCATTTCTGACTTATAGCGACCCCATGTGACAAAACAGAATTGTCCCATAGGGTTTCCTAGGCTGTAATCTTTTTGGGAGCAGATCACCAACCACAACTAGCTGGTGTGAAAGCTGTACCATCTCCAAACTTTACGTTGACCAAGTTCAGCTCTCACCAAGCTGCTACCCTCACTGAGCACCTACCCACTTGAAGCGTGCAGTTAGGAAATACTGCCCCCAGGTAGTGGACCTTGGTATCATTCCTGAGGTCTCAACTATACACCACAAGTATTGAACGAGATTTAAGGCTCATCCATTAATGTTTCTATTCATCTTATCTATGAAAATTTTTTACTGAAGGGGCTAAACATTTAAATATGACATAGTAAAGAATATAATTCACATTAAGTGGGCAGTTTTCTTTGAAAAGTCATTTCTAAGGAAAACATGGTATCCTCACTACGCTTTGTTATCAAAAACAGCCTAATCTAATCCCATTTTTATACTTAGGTTATATAGAATACTCTTTCCAACACTTCTTGAATTATAAACTCTAAGACAAGATTGGCTTTTAGATATTTACATGTGACTTTTTTATCTTCCAACACCTTTTGCCTCCACAAGTGTAAAAATGTTTAAATCACATCTCTCCTTCCCTACTGTTTAGTTTTTCTCTGACGTTTTAGAGATGGCTGGATAAATTTTGCTATATCTCATTAGAGCAAGGGATACCATTCCAGGAACGTAAAGCCTAATCAGTCAGAAGCCATTGTTAGAATAAATAAACAATAAAAAAGAATGAGCTATTGATGCACCCAACTTAGATGGATCTCAAGGGCATTATGCTGAGTGAAAAAAAGTCAACCTCAAAAGGTCACATACAGTATGATTCCATTTGCATAACATTCCCAAAATGACAAAATTATAAATACGGGAAACGATCATGGTTAGCAGAGATTAGGGATGCTGGGGGAAGGGAGACGCGTGTGGCTATGAAGGGACAGCAAGAAAGAGATCTTCGTGGTGACGGCACAGTTCTGCGTCTTGCCTGCAGTGGTGCTTATCTGCTACACGTGTGATAAAGTGACACAGACCTATATACCACACTGTACCAACACCAAATTCCTGGTTTAGATATTGTACTACAGTTACATAAGATGCAAACTGAGGAAAACTAGGTGAAGGGTACCCTGGACCTCCTCCACTATCTTTGCAACTTCCTGTGAATCTATAATAATTTCAAAATAAAAAATCACCATCAACTGTGGGCAAGTTGTATCCCCCGAGTCTAGAAATGAAGGGAGGTAAAAGAACTCCAAGATTCCAGGTTGGAGTAAGTATTTTCTATCTCACTACATCAAGTCATGCATCAATATTGCAATTGATACAGTCTGAGAATCTGTGTGCCATAATCTCTGTATTACATTTGGGATTTAGTTTGATGGGTCCTAACTTCTGATTTTGTATCTAACTTCTGATTTTGTATCTTTTTGTGATTTCTTTTCTTCTTGCTGAAATGGCATTTTGTTTACTCTTAATGCTTTTAAACTTGAGTATCTGTACCCAATAATATCACACCTTAGGATTTTACATTTTTTTCTTTATTAGTTGTCATATAGTTTTATTACCTGTTGAAAGATTGCTTTCTTTCTTTTATTATTTTGGGCTAGAGACTGTCAAAACGTTCATGGCGGTTGTTCAGAATAACAACAACATTTTATGGAGACGTTTGGAACCTTTATTCTGTGAAGAAAAGTCATTCTGAAGTTTTAATGATGCACTCATCAATCACCACAATTACGTTGTTGTTTGAACCTGCACCACCAGATAACAATGCCTGATACTCCCCTAAATCACAGTTTAATGAATAACCAGTTGATAGTTATTACATTTTTACTGTATTGCTCTTGCCTTTAATTTAAACTTGAACTATATCAACTGTGCATTTAATTGATAACTAAAGGTATTCCCCAACCTGAAAACTGATTATATTCTGCTTATAAATTGATGGTTTTTCAGCTTAAAATTCATTTTATCATCATAACAATGTTACTTATAGTTGATTCACAGATGAATCTACAAAGTTAGATTTAAACCAAGAGGCAGTCTAAATATGCAGAGTGCTAGAAATACCAGAAAACAAGAATTCAATGCGAACTTTGTCTTTAAAATATATTTTCTTAATGTTCGAACACCAAAGTCCATAAGAACAATTTTATCTTCATCATCATCTACTATTTTCCTGACCTAAAAGGTAACAGATACTTGAGATTACTGTTTCTCTCCCTCACCGTTGGTGTGTCATGGAAATGCTGGTTTACTTAGAAAACAGTGAGTAGGTAAGTAGAATCCTGAGGGCGTTTCCAAGACTTGCAGACCTTTGCTGGGTCTTGCAGTAAATGCTTCTTTCTGGTTCTTGAAAATGTTTCTTTATGTGCCCAAGGTTCCAAACTTCTTTTTTCTATAAGGATGTATGACCCCAGCACTCTTATGGACCTATAAGCCATGATTAAGGATGTTTTTTGTTATTGTTAATTCAAAAATTAAAGAAATGCAGAATTTTTCACTAAGAAGACAAAAAATGTACTCGGGCAACAAACACAGGGTCTCTGTACATTCTCACGTTACTGCGGAATGTGACTCTCGGTGTCTCCGGGTCTTGCCCACGCTCACTCTGGCCTCAGGATGACTTCATCCTCCAAGGGAGAGGGGCCTCCCAGCAGAAAGCCCTGACCCCAGGCAGGCACCCCCGAGAACCACGTGGTCTGTGTAAATGCCCCCCTTATCTTCCCAGGCCAGTTATCAATTACCGCCTGCAATCAATACACGTCGGTGATAAGGACCGAGTCCCTTTGAGCATGCCTACTTTCAAGTGAGCACAGCATCAAAAGGGCGCTGAGGAGGGGTCCCCAAGCTTTCGGGTTGCAGCTAGGGGTCCCCAGTGTGGGGGTGCGGACATCAGTGCAGTGGGATCCGCCCGGATCCCCTGGGCCCAAAGGTTCCACCCCCTTCAGCCCAGCACCTGTGCTGACGGCGGTCCTCAACTGCCCACAGAGATGGCCCTGCTGGCACAGGACCACTGACCAGCCATCCAGACTCTGCCGTCGAGGATGGGACGGGGACCAGGAGAACCCCAAGACAAAGGGGACCACAGCCCTGAAGAGGAAGCTGATCCTAAAGTAGGGTCACTCCAGGGCACAGGCGACCACCTGTTACCCCACTCTTCTGCTCCAGGAAAAAGAAATGCCTCCACCCAGTTACAGAGCACGGAAAGGGGGCGGGGCGAGGTCAGCGCTGCCGCGACCCCAAAGGGCTTGCAGGCGGGGTAAGGGGGCGGACAGAAGCCCTCAGCGGCTCGATGGGCCCCAGGTCTTCTTTTGAGGTGTCCTTGACTTGGCCTGGAGCGGATATTTGTTAGTAAATTATGTTCTACTGCCCAGATTGCCAGCTATATTTTGGGGTAAGAACAAGTGTTGTAAGCTAGAGGCTACGTTTGGACAAATCTGTGGGCCTCTGGTAGCCTTATTTGTGCTGACTTGGTTGACTTTTATGCTAACCTCTGGGACAGCCACGATTTTCTTTGTTGTACTTCATTTCAGCCCCAAAGAAAAAAGGGACCTGTCAAGTGGCTCAGAGAGGAAATAGAATCCAAATTAAGCAACTGCTTGGTCAGTGATTAAAAAAACAATCGAATAACAAATAAAAAACAAAAACCCAGAAATTTCAGCTGCATATAAAAAAGAAGTTTCTCAAAAAAAGAAGACCAGATATACTGGCCTAAAGAATACTAGAGAAACCTCGAGAGTGTGGCCCCCAGACACCCTTTCAGCTCAGAGGGGAAGTTACCTTCAAGGTTCGATGTTAAGCCTGGGAATGGACACCCCAGTAAAACTAAATGGGACTAACGATGTACAGGAGTCCGGTGACAAGGGCCAGAAGGCAGAGGGAGAGTAGGAAACTGATGATAAGGAACACAAATTGAATAAGGACACTGTCGATGTATTGTGAGATTGTTGACCACTGCTATAGGGCAACATTTGTAGTAACTATTAAATGGGAGGCTGTTTTGTCCTGTAAGCCTTCATCTTGGGCGAGAATGGCAGCACAATTGGAAGAGCATAGTCAATATCACTTAAATGTGTAAGTAAAAAGTTTTGAAATGGTGTTTAAATAAAATAAAAATAAATAAATAAATAAATAAACAAATGAGACTAAAGAGGTACAATAGTCCACTGACAAGGTCCAGAAGACAGAAGGGGACAAGGAAGCCCCCTGGTGATAGGGAACACAAGGTGGAGTAAGGATATTCTTGATGTGCTGTGAGATTGTTAACCATTGTCATAGGGCAACATGTGTAGTAACTGTTAAATGAAAAACTATTTTGTTCTGTAAGCCTTCATCTTAAGTGAGAATAACAGCACAGTTGGAAGAGCGTAGTCAATGTCACTGAACTGTGAATGTAGAAAATTTTGAAACGGTATATCTTTGGCCATCTGTAATTTTCATCAAAAAAAAAGGTTGAGAATTTAGAGGCTTAATACGTTGTGGGGTTGTTAACCAATGTCAAAAAAAACAACATGTGTACTACTATTTCATGAGAAACTATTTGCTCTGTAAGCTTTCACCTGAAGTACAATAAAATATATATAAAAAAAAAAAAAAAAAAAAAAGTTTCTAAAATGAGAATTGTCTAAGGAGGGAATGGCCTGCATTGGAAAATTCTGAGCTCCCATCACTTAAAGGTGTTCCAACTAATGGATAATTAAAGAAAGGATGTAAACCATAGAGGTCTTCTTAGCCCTTGTGTGCCAGAATTCTACAAGTTGAGATGATTTCAACATTAAAATAATCAAAGCAAACTTAACTGAGCTCAGCTTTGATCTATAACTCCAACTTCTGCCAAAACTCCTTAAAGTAAAGCTACATGCAGAAAATATTTAATGTTCAGAAATATTGCTGATTTGAGAGGCAGCACAGCAAAAACATGAAGCCATTGTTATTGTTGTTTTTAGATGAAGTCTAGTCCATTCTGACTCACAGCGACCCTAAAGGGCAGGGCAGAACTGCCCCATAGGGTTTCCAAGCAGTGGCTGGTGGTTTTGAGCTGCTGACTTTTTGGTTAGCAGCCGAGCTCTTAACCACCACGCCACCAGGGCTTCAAATGATCTGACTTGGAAGAGTCTAATTCTGATATAGGCTCTTTCCAGCTGGATAATACCCATGCCCATTGAATCAACAGCAACCCTTTAGGACAGAGAGCTGCCCCATAGGGTTTCCAAGGAGCAGCTGGTGGATTCGAACTGCCAACCTTTTGGTTGGCAGCCAAGCATTTAACCACTGGGCCACTGAAAATCCATTAAGATCAGAGATCCATTAAGATCATTAAGAGCCATTAAGATTCATTAAGATCAGAGATCCAGACTAAACCAAAGCTAGTAAGTTTCCTGAATACAAGCAAACACTTTGAGGGACAGGGTAGCAGGGGTAGGGGTCTGGGGACCATGCTTTCAGGGGACATCTAGGTCAATTGGCACACGAAAGCTTATTAAGAAAATGTTCTGCATCCCACTTTGGTGAGTGGCGTCTGGAGTCTTAAAAGCTTCCAAATGGCCATCTAAGATGCATCAATTGGTCCCAACCACCTGGAGTAAAGGAGAATGAAAGACACCAAAGGCACAAGGAAAGTATTAGCCCAAGAGACAGAAAGGGCCACATAAACCAGAGACTTTATCAGCCTGAGAGCAGAAGAACTGAATGGTGCCTGGCTACCACGAATGACCGCCCTGACAGGGAACACAACAGAGAGTCCCAGATGGAGCAGGAGAAAGGTGAGGTGCGAACTCAAATTCTAGTAAGAAGACCAAACTTAATGGTCTGACTGAGACTGGAGGAGCCCCAGAAAGCATGGCCCCTGGATTCTCTATCAGCCCAGAAATAAAACAATTCCCGAGGCCAACTCTTCAGACAGGGATTGGACTGGAATGTGGGGCTTAAAGTGATACTTGTGAGGAGTGTGCCTCTTAGCTCAAGTAGACACAAGAGACTAAGTGGGCAGCTTCTGTCTGGAGGTGAGATGGAAAGGCAGAGAGGGTTAAGAGCTGGTTGAATGGACATGGGGAATCAGGGTTGGAAAGGAGGAGTGTGCTGTCACAGTACAGGGAGAGCAATTAGGGTCACATAACAATGTATGTATAAAGTTTTGTATGGGAGACTAACTTGAAATGTAAACTTCATTTAAACTACAACAATAAAAAAAATTTAAAAAAAGATCAGAGATCCATTAAGCCATTAAGGAGTAACTACTCCAAAATTATGCCATTGACCTCAGAGAGTATTATTCTATCTCTTACCTGTCTGATGGGATGAAGGTTTAGGATGGAGTGTGGAAAGAGGAATTCAGTTCTGAGAAAAATACTACTGCTAATTACAATCGTTTAAAGAATTAAAACCAAGTTTTTTCAGAGTTTTAAAATGGCAGCCTATGTGTACAATAGACTGCAAAAGTGAAAGCAGAACTTTGACATACAACGTGTTGTCTAAGTGTTAATTTTAATACTTCATTTTAGTGAAAAATAATTTAAACACACCTTCTTGAGACAAACTGCCAGAAGTTAAACCTCCTTGTATCAGTTTAGAGAACCAGTGCAGAGGAATTAGTCATAAATCGTTTACATTTTAACCTTCATGTCCATCTCATCAATGCATTTTTCAGAGTTCAGCAACAACCCATCCTAGTGTTGACAGAGGTGGCGCAAACAGTTTGCAATCAACTCTAACTAACCTAAAAGTTGGCAATTCAAATCCACCCAGTGGCACTGCAGAAGAAAGGTCTGGCGATCTGTTTCCATAAAGATTACAGCCAAGAAAACCCTATGGAGCAGTTCTACTCTGTAACACACGGATCGCCACAAGTCAGAATCGACTCAGCCGCGAAGAGTTTAGTGTTTACAAAGAACGGTGTCACTATGCTTAGACTTCAGATTGCTGCAAAAGAAGATGTGGTCTCAGGTTCAGAAGTGAGGTTTTTTAACCCGCTTCCTCTGGCAACACTTAGCCCTCTATTGCTGTCGGCCTCAAGTTTCCAGTTCTCTGAATTCCTGGGCTGGCATTTTATCTCCTCGTCTGCTCAAGAGCAGCGCATCTGTATCCAATTCTACATAAAATTAAAGTGCATCGACACCCTCCAAAGACATCTTCTATCGCTTTTATAAATGTGTCCGTCTGCTGTCACGAATAGGCGAGTGCTGGTTCGTCCCTCAATAGATGGTATCGATTCACTAAACCCTAAAGATTTTTGACCTTTTTAAAAAGAGATTCCCACTGCACAAGATATTTCACGGAGTGACAAGGACTTCTGTGCATTGCAATGAAATCAGCCCCGTTTAAATGGAGCATATTTCCTAGGGAGATTGTTGACTGCCCAGCATTCAACTATTATGTCATGTTAAATGAGGGACATTTTTAGTAATTTCTGAAAAGAAGGGAAATAAATATAGTAGAAAAAAATTGAAATCCCACGCCATAAATTGAATTTAAAATCAGCAAAGGGATTAATAACTTAAGCTGAGACTGATACAACTTAGCTGTGAGGCTGAAAAATGCTCTTGAGATGAAGGAAGGCTATGATTAATCTAGAAAGTAATTCGGCAATGAATGATCCAAACTGCTATGCAGAACTGAGACTTGAAAGCGCATGTGATTTAGAATCAACAGACCTGAGTTCTATTCCCACCTCTGCCACCTGGTGAAATGTACTTCCCCTCCCAGGGCTCAGTTTCTTCACAAGGAACACCAGTGGGTTGTGTTAGATGGTTTCTAAGGTCTTCTCCAGAGTGATGAACTATGATTAACCAGGTAGGTCCACAAAGCATTAAACAGTAACCAATGGTATAAACAGATTAATTTAAACAAAAGAAATATTTTTTAGGCAAGTATTATGTGAAATGCATTATAATAGACATTAAAGATACTAAGTTAAACCAAAATCCCGCAGGATATGGGAACAGAACTGAAGTTGGGCTACTAGATTTCCTTCCTTAAGAAAATGAGAAATTCTGAAGAGCAATGACCCTAAGGTGATTTGATCAGTCTCAGAGATGTAGGCCAGTCTATCCATACTCTTGATGCATCAACTTGTAAACACACATACACATTCGCACACACACACACGAGTTCTCCTAGGTCCATTTGTACGACCTACAGAAAGAGACCTTTCTCTTCTGCAGGAGATCACTCCTGGCTCAAACAGACCAAATGACCCCCCACCACCACCATCACTAAACCCAGTTTTGGGAGGTGAGAATCTCCCAACACTCACTTTTTCAGTGTGGGTCCCCACTCTAACCCTGCTCAACAGCACAATGTCTCTCTTCTGGGTAATTGTCTTCGAGAAACCTCATTTGATTCTCTCTCCAGAAAGGCTCATTCGTGGGACGACAACTGGACCCATAAAGGGTTGGGAATAAACCACCACCAGGACCTAATTCAGGATGCCCCTCCTTGTCTCACCAGCCAGGCTTGTTAAATGCAGCTTGGATAATTGAGTATTCTTCTCAGGGGGAAAAAAATCAAAATCAGGAGAAGGAAAAGCTAGAGGGGAAGTGATGTGTTTGCAGAAGGCAACTTGAGTTTGAAGCGTCTGTAGAACAAGCCGGAAGATTGTCCAGAAGACCCGTGCAGGTGCAGGTGCAGAGTGGAGGAGAAAGGTCAGAGCTGGAGCTCTGGACAGCAACAGACCGGCACGCACGTCTTTTCTACTTTCGTGCAGAAAACTAGGTTCTTTCTGCTACAGTCCAAACACATAAGAGTATGTGAATGGTTAGCACTACAGGTAAGCATCAGGAGTCACATTTAGTGACGTAACTCATAGCCCCAGGCTATCTTCTTAGTGCTACTGGATCTGGGAGCATCCCTGCTGCCATTGATTCTTCATTCTCCAATGCAAAAGACCTTTCTTCTCTTGCCTATATTCTCCAGAGCTGTCATTCTGCTATCTCTCACTGAAAATGTCTTGCAGTTATTAAAATGATTTCTCAAGAGTATGTGCATTTCAAAAAGGAATAATTGTTTTAATAACCTAAAGGGATTAACTGACAATAATGGAATGTCAGACATCAGTGATGGGTTCTTGAGGGATGTTTCTACGAGGGGCCACTACCCAGGCCTTGAAATTATATTATCCAGGTGAACATCAACTCTATCAACGTGAAGGCCATTCTTGACTTTGCATTTGTAAGCTCTAGCAAATTGTTTTGTTCTTGAGACTAACCTGGTGCTCTCCTACTCACTTCCGCTTTTAATACAGACATATACAGGCAAATCACACATTTATTCACTAAATTACTCAAGAAATTCTCATCTTCCCTTTGCATGATATTTTATGTGCATAAACCAAAACCAAACCTGTTGCCATCAAGTCAATTCCGACCCATAGCCACCCTATAGGACAGAGTGAAACTGCCCCAAAGGGTTTCCAAGGAGCAGCTGGTAGATTTGAACTGCCCACCTTTTGGTTAGTAGCCAAGCTCTTAACCACTGTGCCACCAGGGCTTTCTTTATGTGCATAGATAACCAAAGATTACTTTCATGTTTAATAGAACCACAACCAGGTTTCTGTGATTAATATATTCTTTATATTCACATGAATAGAGTAATTCATAGATGTACTAGTCTCCTGGGGCTGCTGTAACAAAATACCACCCACTGGGTGGTTTTCAAAAATGGAAATTTGTTGTCTCATAGCTCTGGAGGCCAGTAGTCTGAATTCAGGGTGTTGGCTGGGCCATGCTCTCTCCGAAGGCCCTAAGAGAAGATCCCTCCTTTTCCCTTTCAGCGTCTGACAGCCCCACGCATTCCTTGGTTTGTAGCAGCAACACTCCAGTCTCTGCCTCTGTCTTCACGTGGCCGGCTTCCCTCTGTGTCTGTCTGTGTCTTCTCATGGCTTCTTTCTATGTCTCTCTCTCTGAGTCTCTTGTCCTCTTCTTATAAGAACACTTGTCACACCCTACTCCAGTGTGACCTCATGTTAACTTCAAAAATACTATTTCCAAATAAGGTCACATTCACAGGGACCAGGGGCTAGGACTTGAACATATCTTTTTGGGAGACACAAATCAACTCACAACAATACAGTATATTCTCTTTCTTCTTCTTTCCCTCCATATCTCTCATTAATTTTTCTCTCTTTCCCTCGTGTGACTATTCCATAAATAAGACCAGAATATGAGGCTGATGTGAGGAAAGGGTAGGGTGGGAACAACTAGTGTATTAAATCGTAGTGCAAAGTTTTAGCTGCAATCTTTTAAATTCAGAGAGAGAGACAATGTCTAGAAACCCAGACATTAGAGAAATAAAATGTTTACCTGGGATTCATTCAGGTGGATTTTTACACATGAAGAATCAAAGTTTGAGGGATTAAATACAGAAAGGAAATACAAAGTAAGTAAAGAATGCAGGATTGATATAAGGAAATTTTCTATTACACAAGAAGGAAGAAAATTGTTCCAAGCCCAGAGTGTGAAGTGTGGGAATGGATTAAGGGCCAAGAGAGGAGAGAAAAGATTGGTTAAGAGTTCAAAGACATCAGGAGAAAGGTCTTTGCTTTTCTCTTAAAAAGGGGACATTACACAAGGTACCACCATACATCTGTAAGTTTGTCATACTGTGGTGGCTTGCATGTTGCTATGATACTGGAAGCTTTACCACCAGTATTTCAAATACCAGCAGGGTCACCCTTGGTGTACAGGTTTCAGCTGAGCTTCCAGACTAAGACAGACTAGGAAGAAGGACCTGGTAATCTACTTCTGAAAAAACTAGCCAGTGAAAACCTTATCAATAGCAGCGTAACATTGTCTGATATAGTGCCTGAAGATCCTCAGGTCAGAAGACAATCAAAAGACGACTGGAGAAGAGCTGCCTTCTCAAAGTAGAGTCAGCCTTAATGACATGGATGGAGTCAAGCTTTCAGAACCTTCATTTGCTGATGTGGCACGACTCAAAATGAGAAGAAACATCTATAAACATCCGTTAGTAATCAGAACGTGGAATTTACAAAGTACAAATCTAGGAAAATTGGAAGTCATTGAAAATGAAATAAAACTCATAAACATCAAAATTCTAGGCATTAGTGAGCTGAAATGGACTGGTATTAGCCATTTTGAATCAGACAATCATATGTTCTACTATGCAGGGAATGATAAATTGAAGAGGAATGGTATCACATTCATCACCAAAAAGAACACTTCACGATCTATCCTGAAACACAGTTACAGTATAATAACCACACATCTACAAAGAAGACCAGTTAATGGGACTATTATTCAAATTTACACGCCAAGCACTACGGCCAAAGATGAAGAAATTAAAGATTTTACCAACTTCTGCAGTCTGAAATAGATCAAACACACAATCAAGATGCACTGACAATTACTGGTGATTGGAATGTGAAAGCTGGAAACAAAGAAGGACTGGTAGCTGGAAAATATAGCCTTGATGACAGAAAAAACACCAGAGATCCCATGATAGAATTCTGCAATACCAATGACTTCTTAATTGCAAATACCTTTTTTCAATAGCATAAACAGTGACTGTACTCATAGATCTCACTGGATGAAAAACACAGGAATCAAATCAACTACATCTGTGAAAAGAGACAATGGAAAACCTCAATATCATCAGTCAGAACAAGGACAGGGGCCAACTGTGGAACAAATCATCAACTGCCCCTATGTAAGTTCAACTTGAAGCTGAAGAAAATTAGAGCAAGTCCATAAGAGCCAAAATACCACCTTGAGTATATCCCACCTGAATCTGGAGATCTTTTCAAGAATACATTTGATGCGTTGAACACTAATGACCAAAAACCAGATGAGTTCTGGAAAGATATCAAGGACATCATACATGAAGAAATCAAAAGGTCATTAAAGGGACAGGAAAAGAAGAAAAGGCCAAAATGGATGTCAGAAGAGATTCTGAAACTTGCTCTTGAACATAGAGTAGCTGAAAGCGAATGGAACAAATGATGAAGTAAAAGAGCTAAACAGAAGATTTCAAAGCAGTTCAAGAAGACAAAGTAAAACATTATAATGAAAAGTGCAAAGACCTGGAGTTAAAAACCCAAAAGGGAAGAACACACTCAGCATTTCTTAAGCTGAAAGAACTGAAGAAAAAATTCAAGCCTTGAGTTGTAATTTTGAGAGTTTCTGTGGGCAAACTACTGACTGATGTAGGAAGCATCCAAAGCAGATGAAAGGAATACACAGAGTCACTACATCAAAAAGAACTGGTCAATGTTCAATCATTTCAGGAGGTAGCATATGATTTAAAAAAAAAAAAAAAGTGATGGTACTGAACGAAGAACTCCAAGCTGCACTCAAGGCTCCAGGAATTGACAGAATACCAATTGAGATGTTTCAAAAAACGGATGCAGCCCTGAAGGTGCTCACTTGGTCTATGCCAAGAAATTTGGAAGACAACTGCCTGCCAACCAACTGGAAAAGATCCATTTTTGCGCCCATTCTGAAGAAAGGTGATCCAACAGAATGTGCAAATTATCAAACAATATCATTAATATCACACACAAGTAAAATTCTGCTGAAGCTCATTCAAATATGGTTGCAGTAATACATTGACAGGGAACTGCCAAAAATTCAAGCTGTATTCAGAAGAGTATGTGGAACAAGGGATATCACTGCTAATGTCAGATGGATCTTGGTTGAAAGCAGAGAATTCCACAAAGATGTTTAACTGTGTTTTCTTGACTATGCAAAGGCATTTGACTCTGTGGATTATAACAAATTATGGATAATATTGTGAAGAATGAGAATTCCAGAACACTTAATTGTGCTCACATAGAACCTGTGCATAGACCAAGAGGCAGTCGTTCAAACAGAAAAAAAGGGACACTGAGTATTTTCAAATCAGGAAAAGTGTGTGTCAAGGTTGTATACTTTCAGCATACTTATTCAATCTGTATACGGAGCAAATAATCTGAGAAGCTGGACTATATGAAGAAGAATGGGGCATCAGAATTGTTGGAAGACTCATTAACAACCTGCAATATGTAGACAACACAACCTTGCTTGCTGAAAGTGAAGAGGACTTGAAGCATTTACTGATGAAGATCAAAGACTATGGCCTTCAATATGAATTACACCTCAACATAAAGAAAACAAAAATCCTGATGACTGGACCAATAAGCAATATCATGATAAATAGAGGAAAGTTTGAAGTTGTCAAAGATTTCATTTTACTTGGATCCACAATCAACGCCCAGGGATGCAGTAGTCAAGAAATCAAATGATACATTGCATTGGGCAGATCTGCTCCAAAAGACCTCTTTAAAGTGCTAAATAGCGAAGATATCACTTTGAGGATTAAGGTGCACCTGCCATGATATTTTCAATCATCTCGTATGTATGCAAAAGCTGGATAACGAATAAGGAAGATCGAAGAATTGATGCCTTTGAATTATGGTGTTGGTGAGGAATATTGAATATACTATGGATTGCCTGAACGATGAACAAGTCTGTCTCGGAAGAAATACAGCTAGAGTGCTCCTTGGAATTGAGGATGGTAAGACTTCGTCTTACGTACTTTGGACATGTTATCAGGAGGGACCATTCCCTGGAGAAGAACATCATGCTTGGTAAAGTAGACGATCAGCAAAAATGAAGAAGACTCACAATAAGATGGATTGACACAGTGGCTGCAACAGTGGGCTCAAGTGTAACAATGATTGTGAGGGTGGCGCAGGACTTGGCACTGTTTCATTCTTTTGTACATAGGGTCAGTATGAGTTGGACACGATTCGTCAGCACCTAATAACAACAACACATAAGGTATAAACACCCAGATAAATTTAGAAGTCTCTGAGAACATCCTTTCTCTATAGAGCAGGGGACAAGATCATCCACTACACAGATTACACAGGGAGTTTGAGGAGTGTGTTGAGGTTCAGAATAGCTTACTTTTAAATTTGGAGAAGATGAGCAGAAACCAATAAAAGAATTACTTAGGTTCACTGAGAGACAAACTAAGGCTACAGGCTATAATTTCTAATAGCACAAATCTAAACCAGGTTGAGGACTATGAGAGTGGGTTTAGCTGTAAGAATAGGGTCTAAGAGCACTGTGGGCTTTAGTTATAAAGTGACAGAACTGGTAGACTATGAAATGCAATGGACTGAGATCCCTAAACAGGAAAGGCCATGAAACAAGATGGTAACTGATAGGTTTGCTGCATTGAGTTCAAGGACATAGTGATCTCACTGAGGCCAAAGTAGGCTGAGTAAATGTAAAGAAATGAGAGGAATGGAGGAAAACCAGTAGGGTCAGAGAGCAGATTATCTAAGATTATTATCTCTAAGGTTTTCATGATAGTGATGGGAGTTCACAGGAATAAATGAAGTGCCACAAACTATCAACTCTCTTGCTTTCTGTCACAACATTATCTGAAGATAGACTAGAAGTCAGCAATTTTTTTTTTTTTCTGTAAAGAGCTAGATAGTAAATACTTTAGGCTTTGCAAGCTATATGGTCTCTGCTGCAACTATTCAACTCTGTCACTGCAGCATGGAAGTAGGACAGCAGCCACAAACAACCGGGCATGATTGTGTTCCAATAAAACTTTATTTGCAAAACAGGCAGTGGGCCAGATTTGGCCCATGGCTGTCGTTTGCGGACCCCTGGTCTAGACACAGAGCACTAGGCTGATCCACCACAATGTGATCCTGTCATATTGACAGGAATTAGTGAGCTGGAGAAGGCAAGCACTCTCTATGGCCTGGTAAGACTCGTGCTCTGGGGGTGAGGGTGAAGCCTGCTAAGGTTCTTGAAGGGCCATCCCAGCTGCACAGCCACTGAGGAGTCCCTGAGGCCCCTATTGCATCCTCATCTCCATTCAGCTTCTTCCTCTGCCACCTGGCCTCCAGAACTCTGATCCAGCTCTTCTCAAGAGTAGCCCTCAATAAGCCCCGCACACAAAAGCTTCAATCTCAGAGTCTGCCCCCTGGAGAGTGATTATTATACAAATTCTGAGAAATTTGTAATTCAAAGATCTGTAAGGAAATCAAAAGCATCTATAATTGCATCACTGACACATATCACTGTTAATATTTCTGAAGCTTATTCCAGCATAATGATAATTCTTGAGCAATTGGAAAACAGTAGGAATAATAAGCAGATCAAGGCTAACCCCACTGGTTTTAATTGTAGCTAAAATGTTGAGTGACTTCTGATCACTACAAAATAAAATTGTTTCCAAGTATTCACATAGCCTTCTGAAGACTATGTAAAATAATCTTATCTAACATTACATGTAAGATCATGTGATATGTTTTAATTGAGCCCAGTAACTTAGATAACATTTTAATTGACTCATGTGAAAATGTCTTTGAAGATCCTGACTTGAAGAATAGTGCATGAAATAAACAGAACAAGAAACAGACACTATGAGTTGAAAGTAATAACTCATGGGTTACAATCAAAGAAAAGAACTGTGTTCGATTAAAATGCCAGAGGCAAAGTTCTCTAAAACTACATAAGTAAATGGAAATGCAAATGTCTGAAAATAAAAGGAGAGAATACAAGAAAGATACTTACTTGTGTCTTATTGACTATGCAAAGGCATTCAACTGTATGAATCATAACAAATTATGGATAACATTGTGAAGAATGGGAATTCCAGAACACTTAATTGTGCTCATATGGAACCTGTACACAGATCAAGAGGCAGATGTTCGAAGAGAATAAGGGGATACTGTGTAGTTTAAAAACAGGAAAGGTGTGTGTCAGGGTTGTATCCTTTCACCATACTTACTCAATCTGTATGCTGAGGACATAATCTGAGAAGCTGGACTACATGAAGAAGAATGGGGCATCAGGATTGGAGGAAGACTCATTAACAACCTGGGATATGCAGATGACACAACCTTGCTTGCTGAAAGTGAAGAGGACTTGAAGCACTTACTGATGAAGACCAAAGACTCCAGCATTCAGTATGGACTACACCTCAACATAAAGAAAACAAAAATCCTCACAACTGGACCAGGAAGTAAGATCATGATAAACGGAGAAGTGATGGAAGTTGTCAAGGATTTCATTTTACATGGATCCACAATCAATGCCCATGGAAGCAGCAGTCAAGAATTGAAATGACATATTGCATTGGGCAAATCTGCTGCAAAAGACGTCTTTAAAGTGTTAAAAAGCAAAGATGTCACCTTGAGGACTAAGGTGCACCTGACCCAACCACGGTTTTTATTTTCAATCGCCTCGTATGTATGCAAAAGCTGGACAGTGAATATGGAAGACTGAAGAAGAATTGATGCCTTTGGATTATGGTGTTGGTTAGAATATTGAATATACCATAGTCTGGTAAAAGAATGAACAAATCTGTCTTGGAAGAAGTACAGCAAGAATGCGCCATAGAATCGAGGATGGCGAGGCTTCATCTTACGTATTTTGGACATGTTATCAGGAGGGGCCAGTCCCTGGAGAAGGACATCATACTAGGTAAGGTAGAGGGTCAGCAAAAAAGAGGAAGACCTTGGATAAGATGGATTGACACCATGGCTTCAACAATGGGCTTAAACATAGCAAGGATTGTGAGGATGGCGCAGGACCGGGCAGTGTTTCATTCTGTTGTACATAGTAGGGTCGCTGTGAGTTGGAACAGACTCACTGGCACCTCACAACAATAACAATAAGGAATTACTGTGTCATTCATATATCTCATTTCAATGATTTCTAGTTTGAGTACATAAAAATATTTTTACATGAACATGCTTTGTTTCTTTAATTGACATCCTTTTATAATTCTGCATCCCCCTGCTATCTGCTCACAGTATGTACATTACACAGCAGAATTCTGCAGCTGTGAATTGCTTTTTATTGAAACTTCAATCTCAATACATTGCTTTTCCTTGTAATCCATAAAGCGTTAAGTATTGCTTAATGGTCAATGTAACTTAAAAATAAAAAATACTAGCTTAAAGTGTGAATATATCTTTGATCTAATATTTGATTTTGTAAATAAAATGGCTCACATTTTGAAAGAGTGGAGTCTTGTGCTTCGGTTATCATGACAGGGTGAAGGTCATGCTAGGCCCTCAGGAAGAGCAAAGACCACTACACTTCCACTCCATGGAAATCAAAGCTCTCAGGTATCCACAGATTACCAAAGAGACTTTATGGAAATAGCTAATAAAGGCTCAACATGAGTTGATGCTTTCAGGCAAGTGAGAATATTAGTCCTTCTCAGATCCAGAGAGGTTTTTGGATTTATACCATGTTCAGAAGCTGTTCTCTAGGGTGAAAATAGCTGACACCCTTGAGCACTAAACTCCTTACAAGGGAACAGGAAACTACTTCACAATTTCCTCATTGGGGTTTATGAAATCTAAACTCACTTAGTTTAACTCTTTTTCATTACTGTCCACTCTTAGTTATGAGTTTCCATTACATATTTGTGATTGTAATTGTTCTCTTGTTCAGCCCATTTGGATGTTTACTGATGTTGGCCTTATTTTCTCGTGCACATTTATGTGTATGTGTTTTCTACTTTACTAGATTGCAAACTCTAAGATAATCAAAGTACACTCTTACTATTAAATGGGATTTTCTATGCCTTGTAATTCCCAGTAACAAATATGGTACAACAACCAAGCAATTCTCCATAAATTATTTTGTTTCCTGCACTCTTTCTCACAGCCCTCAAAAGTCAGGAAACCTACCAGAAGATGATATGTGGATAAAAATTCTTGAAAAGATGGCAAAGTGGGTAAAACTGGCATTTTTATACTTGACTCTCTACAATAAACCCAGCATCCCTCTTCCCTCAGGAACCTGACATGTTGACACAGCCCAGGTGGAGCTCCTCAGTAGACCAGCTCGTCCTCCTCTCCTTGCAAAGTGTACTAGAGGCCAACAACTCTACGGTAAAGATTCCAACAATAGTACTTGTTCTGGATTTGCAAGGATGTTAATTTCTTTGAGCCCCATTTTTCTTATCTCTAAAAAGGAGAAAATAAACCAGCCTCATGTGGTTTTTGTAAGGTTTAAAGAAGAAAAGCAAAATATCAGGCACAAACTATGCATTAAATAAGTGATTCCTTACCAAGCTGTGTACTGGAATCTTCTGGAAAACTTTAAAATTCAGATTCATAGACCCTATTCTCAGAGATTCTGGTTAAAAAGATCTGGTTTGGCCAGGAATCTGTATTCTTAAACTCTTACCCAGAGGTTCTGATGTTCTGGGGTAACCAATAAGCTGGATAAAATTTAGTGTTCTTCTATTGCCTTCTATGTTCCAAGTTTCCATTTATTCACTGTAACTGTTTCAACTCCATTAGAAGGAACTCAGTCTGACTGCAGGATTAGGCCAGCTCACCCCTAAATGATTTTACATTCTTTCCTCCATCCTTTTCTCTTTCCCTTCCTGAGCCTAAACACCTGACATTAAGGACACTGGCCTTTGAAATCCAGACAGTTGTCCATCAGGAAATCTGTGATGCTTTATCTTTGTACTTGGCTTGAATGCCTTGACCTGAAACTTAACATTTTCAGAGATTTTTGTGACAAAACTGATTCAGTTGAATGAAGTTCAGACCCTGCTCTCCTGACAATCCTGACATAGCCAGTTTTGTCAAAATTGTGCCATGGGTTATTGGGGTTGATATCATAACAGTTTTAAATTTGTTTTACACTTCTCAGGACAGTATCCAACAAGGGTAAATACCATCTCTTTAAACCTCTTCCTCATTCCAGACAAGCCCATAAACTGTAGGGCTTAAGGAAATAGTAATCCATCAGTTGGATAAGGTACTGTTGCATATAATGGGAACCTCAAGGTAATGGTGGCCTAACTAATACAGAAGATCATTTCCCTCTCATGTAAAAGACATTCAGAGAGAAGCAGCTCTGAGTTCCAAGGTGATAAAGGGTGTGGGGTCCTTCAATCTTTCTGTCCCAAAATCCTAGCAGGTTCTTTCATTTCTAAGATCACCTCACGGTACAAGAGGATAGTTGCAGTTCCAGCAGTCACATAAGCATTCCTGTGACCTGGACAGAGAAGGCGAGAAAAGGCAAAAGAAGTGTTTCTCCCAGGACATTAGTCCCCTCTAGCAGCCCTCGAGGTAGTCATGCACAGCACATGTGTGTAGTGACAAGGCCAGTGTGCTTCGAGGGAAGGTGGGCCCCACAGTCACTCGGGTACACTGCCACCCAGGAGGAACTAGAAGTGTTTACCAAGGAGGAGGAGGGATTAGATACCAGGGAGGCAATAGCAGTCTCTGCCACGGGAGGTTATCGGCAAGCCTCGGTTAATGGCCCCATCCCAGTGGGATTCCCAGCCCAGCTATCCAGCTACGTCTCTCTCTTTCACGGATACCTGACCATTGAAGCTGGTGCCCTGGAGAGGAGTGCGGAGAGGCTACTGACGGTGACGTTCCCTGACTCCTCCTCGGAGATGGTGTAGAAAACGCCACTGGGGGGCAGAGTATACATCTGCCCGGTCATCACACCATCACTACTGACTGCTTCCAGTGTGTCAGGTGAATTACATACAGTTCTTTACTGACACCTCACAATAAAGCCAGCTGTTATCCTCCCCACTCTACAGATGAAGAAACTACATTTAGAAGCTCTTAACCTCAATGCTGCGCTGCCTGGGCTCAAAATGACTGGCCTGTGACCTGTTTTAGGGTTGGGACCACTCTGAGGTTGAAGGGTATGTGCAAGTTTATGCACTGAGGGCATCAACAGATGCCTGCTCGATGGGGATTTCTCTTGGAATTTGGACAAATGGCAAGCATTCCAGAGTCACCACTTTCCAGAGCAGTATTTTCAGCAGTGCACTCTTCAAATGGATGTTGAATGAGACTTGATTTAAAAAAATTTAGGGAGGAACAACTCGGAAAAGGAAGGTGAGCATGGTAGCACAACCAGAAGAATGCAGTCAACATCACTGAATTGCACACAGAAATTTTTGAATTAGTGTATGTTCTGCTGTGTATATTCTCAACAACAAAATGAAATGAATTACATATATAAAAAGGTTTTCAGTGCTATAGTCAAATAAGTGATAAATCAGGTTAACTCAGAATGCTCATGTGCAAGACAGCTCAGAGAGTTGAGGATGTTAATGTGTTTCTTTACCTATTTACTCACTTTATACATTCTAGTCGTTGTCCCTATGCATATAAGGGAGTAACTTTTCATAAAAGGAATGATTTATCACAAATCTGATGTATCTAAGAACAATCAGTAAATCAGCTTGACCAGAGTATGAACGTTCCTACACAGCAGGGGTGAAACAAGACTGGAGATACAGACAGGAATGAGGCTGTGGAATGGAAGACCAGAGGTCCAGTCCCTTTTCAGTCCCAACGTGTCTGAAAGGGCCTTCAGTGCTGCATCTTATGAGAATAACAAGCACCTTTGCTCTTAGATAATCTTGGAAGTCCATGCAGCACTGAGAACACCCCTATGTCACCATCAGTCCATACAAAGCCACCTCGGATGCGTAAATGGTGGCTACTTCTCTCCAGTCCTTCATTTCCCCCTTCTTTGCTACTGCTCATCCTTGACCTCGGACCCCAGGCTCCACCTGGAAGGAGTTACGTCAAGTCCTTAAGTACTGGACTCTGCTCCTGATACATTCCATGAATCACTGTGTGGGATTTGGGGGTCTTCAGATTTATGAGAGTGAAGCATCTGTATTATGAGCACTCCTTCTCTACTGACTGCCTTATTCTACTCAAAAGTCTCTGCATATCTATTCCAGAGATGCTCCTAGCTTAAGGAGTGAATACGGGGCAGGAGTGAAAATAAACCCTGTCTTGCCACATCATACACTGTGGAATGCAGACAAGTAAATTAGCAGAATCTTATTGTTCTTCTCTGCATGCGTTTATGTATTTCAGCTCCTTCTGCTCTTAAAAAAATACAAAAATCACCATGTGGACCTGGAAAGGTCAATCAGTCATATTCTTTCTTTTAGTAACTGAGCCAGGTATTGACCACGAAGAGACTGGGAATACAGTAGTTGTGGAATTCTATTGGCATTCCTGGGAGGGCAACGGCTTGGACATCCTAGAAGCTACATTATTGCCGATGTTGAAAGGGTGCCACCATTCTTTCTCATCCTGGCACGACAGTGCAGTAGATGATAAGAGATGAACACTCAGGCCAGGACACAGCAGAGGACCCTGTTCACAAAAACCATAGAGCTCACTCTTTGTGGTAAGTGAACCCACAGAAGGACTTCAAGCTCCAGTAGTTAGGACAATAGGGCGGTAAGCTGAAAAGTTATTTCATTTTACAATGTGGTTTTCTCCAGGCACTGAAGGAAAACAAGATATTTCAAAGCTTGACTGTTAGGTCTGTAGAGGACTTGAATGTAAAACACTCTGTATGTGTGACTGTGTGTGTGAGCGTGTGTATTGTGTGAATGTGCATGAGTGTGTATGCATGTGTCTTAGTTATCTAGTGTTGCTATAACAGAGATACCACAAGTAGATGGTTTAACAAAGAGAAATGTATTCTCTCACAGTCTAGGAGGCTAGAAGCTCAAATTCAGGGTGTCAGCTCCAGGGGAAGGGTTTCTGTCTCTGTTGGCTCTGGAGGAAAATCTTTATCATCAATCTTTCCCTTGTCGAACAGCTTCTCAGCACAGGGGCCCCAGGTCCAAAGGACACACTATTCTCCTGACTCTTGTTTCTTGGTGGTAGGAGGTCCCCATGTCTCTCTGCTCACTTCTCTCTTTTATACCTCAAAAGAGATTGACTTAAAACACAATCTTATCTTGTAGATTGAGTCCTGCCTCATTAACATAACTGGCACTAATCCCATCTCATTAATATCATAGAGGTAGGATTTACAACACATAGGAAAATCACATCAGATGCCAAATGGTAGACAATCACACAATACTGGGAATTGATAACCGAACTGATACACATATTTTGGGGGACACAATTCAATCCATGACAGCATGCATGTGTGTGTGCATGTGCTTGAGTGTGGATGTGAGTGTAAATGTGTGTGAGTGTGGGTGTGTACATGTGTATGTGTGTGTCAGTGAGTGTATGTGTGTGTATCAGTGAGTGTGTGTGTGTATATATGGCTGTGTGAGTGTATGTATGGGTGTGAATGTGCATATGTGTATATGAGTGTGTGGGGGTAGTGGGAGTGTGGGGATATTGGGGTGTGGGTGTGGATGTGTCACTATGAGGTATGTGCTTGTGTGCATGCGTGAATGTATGCGTATGGGGGTGTGAGTGATTGTGTCTATGCAAGCGTGCGTGTGAGTATGGGTGTAGGTTTGGGTATGAGTGTGGGTATATGAGTGTGTGTGGGTGTGTACGTGTATGAGTGTGTGTAAATGTGTAGATGTGACTGTGAGTGTGGGTATATGAGTGTGTAGGTGTGGGTGCATATGTGTGTGTATAAATGTGTAGATGTGACTGTGAGTGTGGGCATATGAGTGTGTGTGTGGGTGTGTATGTGTACGTGTGTGTGCAAATGTGTAGATGTGACTGTGTGTGTGAGTATATGAGTGTGTGTGTGTTTCACTCCTGTAGACACAACATGCTGTCGCCCTTTGACTCCTCAAGGTCACTGGATCTATTTCCTGCTTGTTGAGCCTCAGCAGCCCCATCACTCAGGTTCAGGGCCAGCACTCCTGGGCAATGAATGGCTGGAACTTTTATTTTTAGAGCCATTTTTCAGTGTCCCAGCCACACATGCAGGAACATAATAATACACGTTAAGAATAAAGACTAGTAGATGGAAGAGCGCAGAGTCGCCAAATCCTTACATCGAGCTCTGGGTCTTGGCTTTGCCATCCAACAGTTATTCAAATTCTCTTCCCAACCCCCCTGCCCCATTCCGTCTGGGAAACACTCCTCCTCCTTCAACCCAGGTGCAGTGTGACCTCATCAATGAAATCCTGCCCGTCCCCCAGCCGTCTCCCAGGTTCTAATGACAACAGTATGCTCTTGCTGCCCTCGGTACCCATGCAGGTTCCTCTCACAGTGTGGATTCTCTGAGACTCTGCCGTGGCAGCCTCAGGAAGCAACTGCAGCAGGTTTAAAGGGTAATTCTAAGAATAGCCCCGGCATGAATGTAGCCAACCCTCGGGGGGAAAGTGGAACTGAAAAAAGAAGTTGGGATCTGCTTCTCAGTCTCTCGCTTTCAGCTTCCTTTTCATGCCTGCTTGAATTTCTCTGTCTCTGCTGACCCTGACCCTGCGGGGGAATCCAGCTCCACACAACTCTGGTGGTGACTTGTACAGCCTGGCCACATGCAGAGAATCCCTAGCATTCCAATCTCAGTTCACAGAGGAGAGGGATTGACCAGCCTGGAGCAGGTCCACCCCAGGAGCAACATGAGAACCAGGGCCCAGCCCCGGTGGATAAAGAGCAGTGCTCAGCAAAATGGGCAGCACTTCAGCATGTCAGACAACACCAACAGGTTTACTGCAATCTATCTAATGTCTTCTTCACCGTATTTACCTGGCTAACCCAAATAGAATGGAAATTCCTTGAGAGCAGATGCCATGTCTTATCATTAATTTTTTAGCACATAATGCTGTTCCTGCCACATAATAACTGCCCGGTTTTACTTATTAAACAAAATCCTTTTTATTAAACCCTTTTGAACAAAACATTCATTAGGATGAAAATGGCCACTTATACCTTATCTGGAGTATTTGTGGGAGAAGGGAGAGATAGTATACATTGGTGCCCATGCGAAAACATCTTTGTCCATATATTTATCCTGTACAGCAAAGTGATTACAAATGGGTTTTGGATTCACGCAAACCAGGGCTTGAATAGGGACTCTGCCATTTTCTGTTTATATGAAGTACATTAAGTTATTTAACTTCTAAACCTCAATTTCCTCATGACAATAATAATACTCCATAGGTATAGTCTAAGATTTAAATGAGATAGTGCATATAAAGTGTGTGATAGTCAAGGTTTTGTGTCAACTTGACTGGGCCATGATTCTCAGTGATTTGGCAGTTATGATGTAGTCTGACAACTATGTAATGATGCAATCACCTCCATAATGAGATCTGAGATAATGTAATCACCTCCATGATGAGATCTGCTATGAGCACCCAATCAGTTGAAAGGAGTTTCCTGGGGGGTGTGGCCTGCATCCAATATAGATGAACTTTCTGGCAAAGCTCACAGGTTTTGCTTGCTCTGGATCCTGCATCTGGCTCCAGTTCATCTGACCTCCAGTTCTCAGGACCTGAGCTAGCAGCTTACCTGCTGGTCTTGCGTTTGTCAGCCCCTGCAGCTACATAAGTCAGGAAAAGTCTCCAGCCTGACCCACAGACTTGGAACTTTCCGGTCTCTACAACCATGCGAGCCATTTCCTTGATATAAATCTCTCTTTCTCTCTCTCTCCCCCTCCCTCCCTCCTTCCTTCCTCTCTCTCTCTGCATATATATACACACTTCACTGATTTTGCTTCTCTAGATAACTCAGCCTAAGACAAAGTGCTTGACAAGTAAGTAAACAATCAAATATTAGGTTTTTTGTTGTTTTTTTTGTTTCCTCTTCCTACCTGCAGTATAGTTCTCCAGAACTATATACATTCCTATGAAATGCGTACAAGTAAAATCTAGTGAGAATATAGAAAGCATACACTGGACCAAGGATTCCATTAAAACTCATGATAGAAGTAATAGGAAATTAAAGAGCAATAAGGAGATTACTGAGATTAAAGTTCAGAGAATAGAGGGGAAAATTTTAAGTGAAAGACTTTAAACACTGAGAATATGGTAACACTAGAAATCATTTAAAAGTGAGGACCAAAACCTTGTACAATTGGAGTAGTGTTCATGAAGATGCCCAGCAGTCAGGGGCTGAGCTGGATTTCCTAATGATTAGTTCAGTGTCCTCTCTAACATGGCCATTATTTCACAATATACGGTCTCTAAACCAAGGCTAGAAAAGCTTGAGACCCACTGGTATACAGCAGATGGAAAGAACAATTTTATCATTTTATTAAAGGAGAGAACACGTTTTCAGCCTAATTAAACACAAGTAGGTCCTCCTTACTGAATGATTTTTGCTACAAAATTAATTTCAATGAGTTTTATAGTTATCATAGCATGGTTTCAACACGTGCAATGTTATGAACGGTACTTAAGTTACCAGTTATTTGGCAAAAGCCTATTTAATCAGAGTAAAGCAGAAAGACCATGTATATGCAAAGAAAAATAATAGAAACCATTATTATGGAGTGATCTTTTTTTAATCTTACTTAAAGGTTAATAATACCTTCAAAAGTAATCATGCATTATACGACATGTTAAAATTCTTGTAAAATCTTAACACATGCTACAATATGGATGCAACCAGAAGACATTATGCTGAGTAAAACAGTCAATCACAAAAGGACAAATATTGCATAATTTCACTTATATATATATATAAAAAAAGAAAAGGCAAATGTATAGAGAACAAAGTTTATTAGTGGTTTCCAGTAGAGGGAGGGAGAGGAAACGTGGGGTTAACGGCGATGGTTGTATTGTATTGATTAAGGGTCCAGTTGCTGTTAATAAATGTTTAAAATGTTTACTTGGCAAAAGTTGTGTGATCGATATATTTACAACAATGACAAAAACAGAGTAAATGCTGAGGCTGCTGACGTACAACCAAAAACCTCATGGGATTTGGTTCCTTGGTTTGGATGTTTAGTGTCATGGTTTCATGGACATCCCAGTTAATTGGCCCAATAACGTGTTTGGTGCTTCTGTTCTCCCTCCTAGTTCACTGCGTAGCGCCTGGGGTCTTAAAAGCTTGCAAGCAGCCATTCAAGTCACAACAATTGGTCTCTATTTGCCTGGAGCAACAGATGAAGAAAGACAGTCAGAAACAGGAGGAGGATATGGAATGTGTGGCTAATTGCCTCCATGACCAACTGTCTCCTTTGCCATGAGACCAGAAGAACTGGATGGTGCCCAGCTACCAATACTGAACATTTTGATCAAAGATTCTATAGAAGAATCTTGATGAAAAGGAGAAGGATGTAGATCAGAATTTCAAATTCTCATGTACTCCAGACTTCCTGGAGCCATGAAGTTTGGAAGAACCCCTGAAACTATTGCCCTGAGATCATCTTTAAACCTTAAAACAAAAATATCCCCTGAATTCTTCTTAAAACCAAACAACAGTTTAGGTTAACTAATAAAAAATGTCTGCCTTGAGCATTATGCTCTTTTAAGCACTATCTATATGAGATCAAATTGATAACAGCAACTCAAAAGATTAGACAGGAACCTTAGGGAATAGTGACTTATGTTAATAAGGGAGAAACAACTCAGAAATGGAGTTTAAGGATGCTTGCACAACTCAAAGAATGTAACTGGTGTCACTAAATGGTATATGTAGAAACTGTTGAATTGGTGTATGTTTTGCTGTGTATATTCTCAACAACAACAACAAAATAAATTTAAAAATATTTTTAGAAAAAGAAAACTCCTGTAAAACAAAGGGTAATAAAATTGATTTGTAAAGAATTTCCCTATTTATAGATGACTAGTATGAGAGACGAGCCCTGGTAAACTTTGTAGAAAACATAATAGTGAACTTGCTGTAGACAATATAATGGTGAACTTTCTATAGAGAACATAATAGTGAACTTTCTATAGAAAACATAATAGTGAACTTTCTATAGAAAACATAATAGTCAACTTTCTATAGAAAATATAATAGTGAACTTTCTATAGAAAACATAAACATAGCATATAATTCCATAATCGCCTAATGACAGATGAAACCAAGTAAGAACAGATCATCAACAAAACATTAAAAAAAAATCAAAAGTTTTATTTTACATATCAAAAATCAGTAGGTAAAACAGATGTAACCATATGCTAGTTGAGCTTTGGGGAAAGATTATCAGTCTTCTACATCATTTTATAAGAAAAATTAAAACAAGTATTTTGATAGTGATATAATTATAAATTATAAGATTTAAATAATGTGGAATGTTTAATAAAGTCCCTAGGGTAATATATTGAATTTTATGTAGCCTAATAATTTTTTTTTATAAACCTAAATAATAAAAAGGCAAAGTTAGATTTCCAGATAAAAACAGGTCCAAACTTATTTCAGTACAGGGAGGTAATAGAATGTAAATATAGGAAGAACTCACAAGATTGGGAAAATGTGCAAAAATGAGTACATGATCAAAATCATTTGGGCAAGAAAATGTTCATATATGAGTACATAACAAATGAAAATTATCAGTAAAATTATCACTTAATATAAGAAGGGATTTTAGAAGCCATAATACTTGATGTTCCATTTAATATAAGAATTTCTAATACCATGTCCCTAACAGATCTAATACCATGTTCCTAACAGATGATCAGATCCCTGGTGGCACAGTGGTTAAGAGTTTGGCTGCTAACCGAAAGGTCGGCAGTTCAAATCAACCAGCTTCTCCTTGGAAACCCTGTGGGGCAGTTCTAGTCTGTCCTATAGGGTAGCTGTGAGTCAGAATCAACTCAATTGCAACAGGTTTAACAGATGATCACTTGGCATGAGCCTAAATACTATCAGTGATAAGAAAGAAAGCAGTTTGAGAAATAGCCTAGCCAATGTCAGACTCACAGTATTAAAGAATTGATTGACCTGGGCTCCAATCTCTTCACCAACATGGGTGCCCTTGTTTAGACACTCTACAGTTAGTAAATGTCCTTTTTTAAAGGTATTCAGAACTGAGCACTGACTCCCAGACGTGGTCCTGGCAGTGCAGATAGAGTGGGAATGTAACTTTGATTATTTCATTCACTGAATATTTATTGAGTACCCACTGTGAGACTAACCCCATTGCCGTTGAGTCAATTCCAACTCATAGCAACCCTGTAGGACAGAGTAGAACTGCCCCATAGGGTTTTCTAAGCTGCAGTCTTTACAGAAGCTCACTGCCAAGCCACATCTTTCTGCAGAGGAGCTGCTGGTGGATTTGAACCACCAACCTTATGGTTCGCAGCCAAGCACCGAAGTACCTACTATGTGTCAGACACTCTAACAGCAAATGTCAATGTGATTATATTTTATATGAGACAAGACTGTATTCCCCAACTAAAGAGATTTCAAACATAACAATGAAACCAACGAGAGAAATCTCTCTAGTGTGTAAACACCTATGCTTGGATGAAAGTT
This sequence comes from Dugong dugon, assembly GCA_030035585.1. Classification (NCBI taxonomy): domain Eukaryota; kingdom Metazoa; phylum Chordata; class Mammalia; order Sirenia; family Dugongidae; genus Dugong; species Dugong dugon. The sequence goes on along the minus strand of CM057468.1, from coordinate 130,063,680 downwards.
AATGCTAATACCTACCATCCGTTCTGTTCCTTATTATCATACAAGATATTCAACATTAGAGATTATATTTTCCTTCCATAGGAAAAAACACCTTATTCTCTAATGTACTGCTATGCACATATTGTGAACCTTTAAACCCTTTCTGGATGATAAAAAATGATATTTTACTCAAACATGTAAGTATGTGTTTAATTAGCACTTATTTGTGTATTTGTTCACTCGGGAAACCTCTGAATGCCCACTATATACTAAGCAGTGTACTGGATTTCATTAATTATAAATGATGCCTCTGTAGTACATCACTGATTCAAGAAGGAAAATGATGGAGCATTTATTCATTTACCCCTACAATGTCGAATAACTAAAGGTGATAGGTTGTTATTTGTTCTTTCTGGGTTAAAAGATGAGGACCACTTGCCCAATAAAATGGAATCAAAACTTCAAGGAATTTGAGACTATGTTTGAGTCAATCGATTCATCCTAAAAGAGAAGTGTAATGGAAAAGTTTTATATTTTACTCAAGTTCAAACATCTTGAAAAGGAGATTTTTTTTTAAAAAAAATTGCAGTTTTCTCAATTCTGCCAGTGGGTTGCAATGAAGAGTTACCTTTTTGATCAGTGAAGCTTATAAATTATTCATTCACATAACCTCCCTGATTGCCACTCCTTCCTTTTCCACATCTGTTCACTTGTTCAACATGGAGTTTAAAATAGAATGATTTTTAGCTTACAAGAGTTTTTCCTCCCTCAAGACCTTTTCCAACCTATAACTCCCAGTTCTCTTTCTTAGGCAAAGATTACAGTTTTTTGTTTTTTTGGGTTTTTTTGTCTCAGTTATTGATAGAGTAACAAAGAGTCCCTTGACCCAAGTTGATCAAATGTTCTATTATTCTATGTTGAAGACATGTTTCCTCAGGGGTTACTGTGGTCATGCTTGAGCCTAAGAAGTAGGTGATATTGTGATGTAGAAAGGAGACTATTTGGGCCTTCCCTGATCAAACAATGACTCTGTACCCAAAATTCCATCTTCATTTTTTCACACACAGGAACTATATTTTTCATCAATTCACAATAAATATTTGAACCTCATGGACTCATCAACAAAAACGAAGAGTGATTTGTAAATTAGCATGTGAACACAAGTCCCAGTCTCAATCCCTCATCTTCACCCAGTTCTGTCTCTTTGACCAGTGAGCAAATCTGAAATAAGAAAGTTGACCAGGGAATAAAAACACAGGCAAAAGAAGGAGGATGGCTTTAACACAATTTTGCTTTTTCTTTTTTAATAAAAGTGGTATTGACTTCCGGCAAAATGGGGCTCTAGGCAGAAGCACCATACCGTCCCTCCACAGCAAAGATCCAAAAAACTAAGTCGAACAGAGAAAACAACAATCCTGAAACCCTAAAACATCAAATGAAGAGATAAAGAACTCAGCCAAGCACCAAATGGAGTGAAAAAACTGACAGAGAATGGAGAGCGAGGAGAGATTCATGCAGAGGTCCCCTACTAGCTAACGCAGCACGGATACGCCATCTTGGACTCCTATCGGAGACCAGCAAACAGGGGCTACGAGAAAGCAGCTTCATGGAGCTTCCAGCGGGAGACAAAACAACCGGTAATTTGCGATATACGCTTTCCCACACCCCACCCTTATTCATCCCCACTTGCCCTCCTCTGCTTCCCACGGCCACAATCTATCATCCGGGAAACACCAGCTGCTTGGATTCCACACACCCAAATGGGCCGGCTCTCTCAGTGCCATTTGTTGGCTGCTAGTGTTGCTTTCTTCCGCTTCTTTTGATTTCTTCCTTACCTCTCAACAACTCCCCCTCCTTTCGCTCAAATACCTGGCTCCGTGCACCATCTTTACTTCTTCCTGAGGGATTGTGGAGCTCCGTTCAAGTGTGGAGCTGCTTTCCAGTCTGGGCTGCTGTGCTGGTGGGATCCTGGGACTTTTGTTTGCTTTGAATTGTTTGTTTGTTTTCTTTTTCTTTTCTTGAGTTGGGAGCCCTTTCTGGCCAGGTGGTGATGCGTGGCAAGGAGACTACCCCCTCGGCTTGCACAGACGTGCAGAGGGATCACTGAGGGCATTTCTTTTTTTCTTTTGGGGTTTTTTTTTTGTTTTTTTTTTCTGTTTTTTTTGGGGGGGGAGCTTTTCTTGTTCTTTTTTTTTTAAATTTGTTTTGTTTTCTTTTCCCTCTTTTTCCCTTTTTGTCTTTCTTCATTACTCAGTTGCTCGTCTCTCTATGTCTTCCTTCTCTTAATGTTCCCGGAATACCTGGCGTTGTATACCTCTACGCCTTCTACCCAGGCTGTATTAGAACACCTGAGAGTGACTTCCCCAGACCTCATAGATGCACTGATGGGATCCCTGGGAACTCTGAGGTTCTTTAACCTTTCCAATTTTTATTTATTCATTCTTTTCTTTCCTTTTCTTCCTCTTCCCCTTTTTGTATTTCTCCATTTCATAGTGTCTCATCTCTCTACTCTGACGTCAAGCTCCCCTAGCATTCTTTTTTGTTTGTTTGTATGTTTTTGGCCCGTTCCTCTCTCCTCTCAACCATATCCATCTTAGCTCCATACATAACAATCTCCCCGCTACCTCCCGCCTACCTGCACTGTGCGCTTAACATCACACCACCAAGCTGCACAGGCACAGCCTACTGGAACCTGCCCTGCACTGATTACTGATGCACCCTGGTGGCTGTAGTAAGTGTCACAAACAACCCAACCCACTAACTCCTCTTCAGCTAGACCTGCCCTGCCGTACCATATCTGAGTGACTGACCCTGACAACTGGAGAAGGAGGTGAAAAGTATTGTGCCCAAAGATGAGCAAACAACAAAGAACACACAGTCCGCCTGCTCAGACATACTCAAATTTTAAAAAAACGGGGGTGGAGATGAAACAAACAGATCTACAATCAATAACTGAGAAAAATAACTACTGAATTCCCCGAAGACAGCAGATAATATCAAAACATGTACAAAAACAGGACAGGATGGTTCCAGTGGGCATCCAAAATAAAACACGATGACTTTCCAGTGGAAGAAAATGCACTAGAACTACCTGATAGGGAATTCAAATCTCTAATACTCAGAATTCTCCAAGAGCTGAGGCAAAAAACTGACAAACATGAGGAAAAAATAGACAAATTCATGGAAAATACAAGCAAAAAATTGGAAGAATTCAGGAAAATAATGCAGGAACAAAATGTCAAAATAAATTCACAACTAGAAATTATACAAAGACAACAATTAGAAACCCAAAAGATAAACAACAAGATTTCAGAAATCTACGGTGTCACAGAAGGGCTGAGAAACAGATTTGAACAGTGGAAGACAGGATCAGTGGAATTGAAGACAAACACTTGGATACAACTCTGTTTCAGGAAAACTCAGAAAAAAGAACAAAGAAAAATGAAGAGACCCTGAGAGTTATGTGGGATAAAATCAAAGCAAAAATTTGCGAGTGATTCGAATTCCAGAACAGGGGGAGAAAACAGAAAACACAGAGACAATAATTGAAGAACTGCTGTCAGAAAACTTCCCCAATATCATGAAAGATGAAAACCTGGCCATCCAAGAAGCTCAACGAACCCCATATAGGAGAGACCCCAAAAGAAAATCACAAAGGCATATCATAATTACACTCGTCAAAACCAAAGACAAACGAAGAATCCGGAGAGCAGCTCATGAAAAACAAGAAGTCACATACAGAGGAGAAACAATAAGACTAAGCTCATATTATTCAGCAGAAACCATGCAGGCAAGAAGGCAATGGGATGACATATATAAAATCTTGAAAGAAAAAAACTGCCAGCCAAGAATAATATATCCTGCAAAACTCTTGTTCAAATTTGATGGTGAAATCAGGTCATTTCCAGATAAACAGAAATTAATGGAATATGTAAAAGTCAAACCAAATTTACAAGGATTATTAAAGGGAGTTCTTGGAGCTGAGGACAAACAGCTTCAGCTCACAGGTAGAACCTAGGATGCAGGATCGTACATGCCAGATACCAATCTAGGAAATGAACTCTCAAGGACTATCCAAAACCAAAAGAAATACAACAGGAAATCAGAGAAGTTAATGAGTAAATCACAACAACATCAAAACAATAAAAGAGGGAATAAACGGCATAGGTATAGAACCTTCTAAAGAAGAGGAGGGCAAGGCAATACCAAGTAATGGTACACTGCTTCAAACTTAGAAAGATAAGGGTAAAATTCATGGTAACCACAAAGAAAGTTAACAAACATACTCACAAAATAGGAGGAAATATATAAAGTCTCAGCAAAAACAAAACCTACAAAAACAAAAGAAATGAAAAAAATTCCACAAACAAAAGTAACTCAGCACAAGAGAGTAAGAGGAAAAAAGAAAACTTCAGCACCACTAAAAAAAGCACTACAAAATGACAGCAACAAACTCACATCTATTCATAATTACACTGAATGTAAATGGACTCAATGCACCCACAAAGAGACGGAGAGCGACAGAATGGATAAGAAAACAGGATCCATCAATATGCGATCTGCAAGAGACACCTTAGAAACAAAGATGTGAATTTATTAAAAGCCAAAGGTTGGAAAAAAATATATCAAGCTAACAACTACCAAAAAAGAGCAGGACTGGCAATTCTAATCTCAGATGAAATAGACTTTAAAACAAAATCTACCATAAAAGACAAAGAAGGACACTATATAATGATTAAGGGGATGATCCATCATGAAGACATAACCATAATAAACATCTATGCACCCAATGACAGGGCTCAAAATACATAAAACAAACTCTAACAACACTGAAAAGAGAAATTGACAGTTCCACAATAATAGTAGGAGACTTCAACACACCACTCTCAGTAAAGGACAGAACAACTAAGAAGAAACTCAGCAAAGATACAGAAGACCTACAGAGAACAATCAGCCAACTTGACCTCATAGACATATATAGAATACTCCATCCAACTGCTGCAAAGTACACATTCTTTTCCAATACACATGGAACGTTCTCCGGAATAGACCACATTTTAGGCCACAGAGAAATCCTCAACAAGATCCAAAACGTTGAGATAATTCAAAGTATCTTCTCTGACTACAATGCCATCAAGGTAGAAATTAACAACAGAAAGATCAAGGAAAAAAAATCAATTATATGGAAACTGAATAATACCCTGCTTACACATCACTGCGTAATAGAAGAAATCACAGATGGAATCCAAAAATTCCTAGAATCAAATGAAAATACATCACACCAAAACCTTTGGGACACAGCAAAGGCAGTCCTCAGAGGACAATTTATAGCAATAGATGCACCTATCAAAAAAGAAGAAAGGGACAAAATCAAAACATTAACTACAGAACTCAAACAAACAGAAAGAAAACAGCAAAAAAAGTCCACAATCACCGGAAGAAAGGAAATAGTAAAGATCAGAGCAGAAATCAATGAAATAGAGAAAAGAAAAACAAAAGAAAGAATCAACAAAACCCAAAGTTGGTTCTTTGAAAGAATCAACAAAATCGACAAACCACTGGCAAGACTGACAAAAGAAAAACAGGAGAGGACATAAATAACCCAAAAAAGAAATGAAATGGGGGATGTTACAACAGACCCAACTGAAACAAAAAGGATTATAACAGAATACTATGAAAAACTATAATCCAACAAATTCGAAAACCTAGAGGAAATGGATAAAGTTCTAGAAACACACAGCCTACCCAAACTACAACAAAGTGATGTTGAAAATCTGAACAGACCCATAAGAGAAGAGATTGAAAAGGTAATAAAAAAAAAATCCCAACCAAAAAAAGCCCTGGCTCAGATGGCTTCACTGGAGAATTCTACAAAACATTTACAGAAGAGCTTGTACCAGTACTACTCAAGCTATTTCAGGGCATAGAAGAGGAAGCAACACTTCCAAATTCATTCTATGAAGCCAGCGTAACGCTCATACCAAAACCAAGCAAAGACGTCACAAAAAAAATAAAATTACAGACTGCTATCTCTCATGAATATATATGCAAAAATTCTGAACGAAATTCTAGCCAACAGAATTCAGCGTCATATCAAAAAAAATAATACACCACGACCAAGTAGGATTCATACCAGGTATGCAAGGATGGTTCCACATTAGAAAATCAATCAACGTAATCCACCACATAAATAAAAGAAAGAAAAGAATCACATGATCATCTCAATTGACGCAGAAAAGGCATTTGACAAAGTCCAACACCCATTCCTGATAAAAACTCTCAATAAAATAGGTATAGAAGGGAAATTTCTCAACATAATAAAGGGCATCTATGCAAAACCAATGGCCAACATCATTCTTAATGGAGAGAGGCTGAAAACATTCCCCTTGAAAACAAGAACAAGATAAGGATGCCCTTTATCACCACTCCTATTTAACATTGTGCTGGAAGTTCTAGCTAGAGAAATAAGGCAAGAAAAAGAAATAAAGGGCATCCAAATTGGTAATGAAGAAGTTAAACTGTCCCTGTTTGTGGATGATATGATACTATACCTAGAAAACCCTAAAGACTCCACGAGAAATCTACTGGAACTAATAGAAAGATTCAGCAGAGTAGCAGGACACAAGATAAACATTCAAAAATCAGTTGGATTCCTATACACCAATAAGGAGAACGATGAAAAGGAAATCAGGAAAACAATACCATTTACAATAGCCCCTAAAAAATAAAATACTTAGGAATAAATCTAACAAGGGATGTAAAAGACCTATACAAAGAAAACTACAAAACACTACTGCATGAAACCCAAAGGGATCTACATAAATGGAAAAACATACCATGCTCATGGATAGGCAGACTCAACATTGTGAAAATGACAATTCTACCCAAAGCAATTTACAAATACAACACAATCCTGAACAAATACCAACAACATTCTTCAAAGAAATGGAAAAACTAATCATTAACTTTATATGGAAAGGGAAGAAGCCCTGAATAAGTAAAGCACTACTGAAGAAGAAGAATAAAGTTGGAAAACTCACACTACCTGACTTCAGAACCTACTATACAGCTACAGTAGTCAAAACAGCCCGGTACTGGTATGATGACAGATCCGTTGACCAATGGAACAGAATTGAGAACCCAGATGTAAATCCATCCACCTATGGCCACCTGATCTTCGACAAGCACCCAAAGTCCATCAAATGGGGAAAAGACAGTCTTTTTAACAAATGGTGCTGGAAAAACTGGATATCCATCTGCAAAAAAATGAAACAGGAACCATACCTCACGCCATATACAAAAACTACTTCAAAGTGGATCAAAGACCTGAATATAAAGCCTAAAACTATAAAGTTCATAGAAGAAAAAACAGGACCAACACTACAGGCCTTAGCACACGGCATTAACAGGATACAAACCATAACCATCAACCCACAAACCCCAATAGATAAGCTAGATAACTGGGATCTTCTAAAAATCAATCACCTATGCTCTTCAAAAGACTTCACCAAAAGAGTAAAAAGAGAACCTACAGACTGGGAAAAAAATGTTTGGACAGTACAAGTCAGACAAAGGTCTAATCTCCATAATCTACAAGCAAATCCAACACCTCTACAACAAAAGGACAAATTATCCTATTAAACAATGGGCAAAGGAAAGGAACAGACACTTCACCAAAGAAGACATTCAAATGGCCAACAGACACATGAGGAAATGATTGCAATCACTAGCCATTAGAGAAATGCAAATTAAAACCACAATGAGATACCATCTCACCCTGGCATTACTGGCACGAATCAAAAGCACTGGAAATAACAAATGTTGGAGGGGCTGCAGGGAGATCGGAACTCTTATGCACTGCTGGTGGGAATGCAAAATGATACAACCGTTTTGGAAAATGATATGGCGCTTCCTCAGAAAGCTAGAAATAGACATACCATTCGATCCAGCAATCCCACTCCTAGGAATATATCCTAGAGAAATAAGAGTCGTCACTCAAATAGACATATGCACACCTATGTTCATGGCAGCATTGTTCACAATAGCAAAATGATGGAAACAACCTACATGCCCATCAACAGATGAATGGATACACAAACTATGGTACATACACACAATGGAGTACTATGCAACGAGAAAGAACAACAATGAATCTGTGAAGCATCTCATAACATGGATGAAACTGGAGGACATTATGATGAGTGAAATAAGTCAATCACAAAAGGACAAATATTGTATGAGACCTCTATTGTAAAAACCCATGAAAAAGTTCACACACAAAATGTAACAATCTTTGTTGGTTACCAGGGATGGGAGGTGTGTTGGGGGGAATACTAAATAGGCAATAGGTAAGTGGTATGTTGGGTGAAGGGTGAGACTCTACACAATACAGGGGAAACTAACACAACTTGTACAAGGAAAGGTCATGGAAGCCCCATAGACACATCCAAACTCCCTGAGGGACTGAATTGCTAGGTGGAGGGCTGTGAGGACCATGGTCTCGGGGAACATCTAGCTCAGTTGGCATAACACAGTTTATAAAGACAATGTTCTACATTCTACCTTGGTGAGTAGTGTCTGGGGTCTTAAAAGCCTGTGAGAAGGGAAACAAAAGAGATGAACTCTATCACTGCCAGCTCCCTGCCCCGAGAGTTTCCAAGCTGTGGCGCTGGGTGGGGGAACCCAGGAAGAGCGCAGCAGACTCCCTGACTGGAGAAGAGAGAGATCAGAGTTCAAAGAATAGAATATCAGACAGAAGAAAGCTGAGCAGGGAGAAAACCCTAGATATCTTTGCAGTGTCTCCCTCAAGTATTCAGCAGAGTTTTGATCAGCACATGCATATGAGGAAACTAGGCAAAGCCTGAGAAAGAACCATCCTAGATGATTACTGGGAACAGTGCTTAGTAATTACACAGGTCCAGGAGGAATGGCTCTTCTAACCAGTCAAATTAGAAAATTTTGTAATTCACATTTCAATGCATACAGTATTCAGAAGGCCTGAGTAGTGGAGAATAAGTAGACTAAACGCTGTGCTGGCCCCACCTAACAAAAGCTGTCCTTGAAAGCATAAAACTGTTTCTGAGTGCCCTAACTGCCTCCCAGAACAAAGCTCAGGAATACTTATAGAATTACAAAAATATTCAACACTCCAGTGGCATACTATACAATAATAAAGAATTATGATGAATCTGAGAAACATCTCACAACAGCAATGAATTTGGAGGGCAGTATGCGAAGTGAAAGAAGTCAGTGACAAAACATCAAATACTGTATGAGACCATTATGATAAAAACTCATGAAAAGGTTTACACCCAGAAAGAAATAATATTTGATAGTTAGGAGGGAGAGGAAGAATGGGGAGGGAAAAACACTAACTAGACAATAGATAATTGGTAGCTTTGGTGAAGGGTAAGACAGTACACAACACTGGGGAAGCCAGCACAACTTGACAAAGGCAAGGTCATGGAAGCCCCATAGACACATCCAAACTCCCTGTGGGACCGAATTACTGGGCTGAGGGCTACGGGGACCATGGTCTTGGGGAACATCTAGCTCAACTGGCATAACATAGTTCATAAAGACAACGTTCTACATCCTACTTTGGTGAGTAGTGTCAGGGTTTTAAAAGGTTGTGAGCGGCCATCTAAGATAATCCACTGGTCTCACGTGGTCTGGAGCAAGGGAGAATGAAGAAAGCCAAAGACACAAGGGAAAGATTAATCCAAATGACAAATGGAACACAACTACCACAGCCCCCACCAGACTGAGTCTAGTACAACTAGATGGTGCCTGGCTACCACAACTGACTGGTTTGACAGGGATCACAACAGAGGGTCTTGGACAGAGCTGGAGAAAAATATAGAACAAAATTCAAACTCACAAAAAAAGACCAGACTTACTGGCCTGAAAGAGACTGGAAAAACCCGAGAGTATGGCCCCCAGACACTCTTTTAACTCAGTCCTGAAGTCATTCCTGAGGTTCACCTTCAGCCAAAGATTAGACAGGCTTATAAAACAAACAATAATACATGTAGCTCACCACGTATACAAGACTAAATGGGCACACCAGCCCAGTGGCAAGGACAAGAAGGCAGGAGGGGACAAGAAAGCTGGACGAATGGAAATGGGAAGCTCAGGGTCAAGAAGCGGAGAGTGTTGACACATTGCAGGGTTGGCAACCAATGTTACAAAACAATATGTGTATTAATTGTTTAATGAGAAACTAATTTGCTCTGTAAAACTTCACCTAAAGTACAATAAAAAGAAAAGAAACAAAAAAATATTCAACACTCAACGAGGTAAAATTTGTAGTGTCTCTCATGCAATGAAAGATTACCAGGCCAGATAGCAGGAAAATATGACCCACAGTAAGAAAAAAAGAAAAAAGCAATCAATTGAAACTAACCCAGAAGTGAAAAGATATTAGACTTAGGACCCAAGGACATTAAAACAGTTATTATAAATTGCAAAAATAGTGTGGCAGAGGCATCTGACCTCCTCTAACTTCACAAGGGAGGAGGAAAATCATTAGCAAAATCAACAGCCTAAATCTGATTTCTGTGCAGTGGAAGCCAGACATACCTCCACCCTCCGATCTTTTTACCAATTCTGACACATGTCATCCCTCCATGGCACACTCTACTCCTCTGCAGGGTTTGATAATTTGTTGCAATGGCCACACAGAACTCACAGACCATACTCACAGTTATGGGGTTTATTAGGGAAGTAACAGTACAGTTCAGGATCAGGGATGACTCAGGATACAGTTCTTTGATCAGGACAGCCTCTTTTCAGCTGTACCTGCAGGCAGGCCTCTCTCTGGCCCTAGGGCTCTTGGCCCCTTGGCCCAGCCTCTGCCTGCTTAGGAAAGTGTTCCAAAGCTCTCTGATTACCTCTCTGAGGCAAGCCTCTCTTCCACTCAGCCTTGGCCTGTAGGCACTCAGCTCTGTCACTCCTGGGTCAGCACACCCACTGTAACTGCCTTGCTCTATGGGCCAGGAAGTCCACTGTGCTGCCTTGCACCAGTCTCCTGGTTCTGCTGCAGCCATTTCTCTGCTGCTGCTTCTCGCCATCTTGTGCCATCTCCGGTGGTACAGCTCTGTCTCTGTCTCCTGGGTCTAGGAGGTTCCCAGTGCAGGAACCACAGGTCCAAAGGATGCACTCTGCTCCCATCTCTTCTTTCTTAGTGGTAACGAGCCTCCTTGTCCTAGGAATGGCTCACTTTAAGCCTAGAGGGACGGCAAAACTGACCAATTCCCTTGTTAGAGAAGACCAGAAATTGTTTGTGTTTTATTGACTATGCAAAGACATGCGACTGTATAGATCATAATAAATTATGGATAACACTGCGAAGCATGGGAATTCCAGAACACTTAATTGTGCTTATAAGGAACCTGTACTTAGACCAAGAGGCAGTCATATGAGCTGAGCAAGGGGATTGTGTGTGTTTTAAAGTCAAGAAAACTGTGCATCTGGGTTGGATCCTTTCACCATATTTATTCAATCTGTATCCTGAGCAAATAATCCAAGAAGCCAGACTATATGAAGAACGTGGGATCGAGATTGGAGGAAGACTCATTAACAATCTGTGATATGCAAATGACACAACCTTGCTTGCTGAAAGTGAAGAGGACTTGAAGCACTTACTGATGAAGATCAAAGACTACAGCCTTCAGTGTGGATTACACCTCAACATAAAGAAACAAAAATCCTCACAACTGGACCAATAAGCAACATCATGATAAATGGAGAAAAGATTGAAGTTATCAACGATTTCATATTACTTGAATCCACAGTCAATGCCCGTGGAAGCAACAGTCAAGAAATCAAACGACGTATTGCATTGGGCAAATCTGCTGCAAAAGATCTCTTTAAAGTGTTAAAAAGCAAAGATGTCACTTTAAGGACTAAGGTGCACCTGACCCAAGCCATGGTGTTTCAGTCACCTCACATGCATGTGAAAGCTGGACAATGAATAAGGAAGACTGAAGAAGAACTGATGCCTTTGAATTATGATGTTAGCAAATACTATTGAATATACCATGGACTACCAGAAGAAAGAACAAATTTGTCTTGGAAGTATGGCCAGAGTGCTCTTTGGAAGTGGAAACTGGGAGACTCGATGGCACCTAACAACAACAACAACATCCTAAAGCACAGAGCTGTTAAAGTTATAAATATAAAAGCTGTTTAGGAAAATGTAAAATGTTTTTGGCACCATGTTAATTGAAAAAAGTACGATGTGACAAGTTCTATAGCACGGTTATGTCTACATTGAAATTACATGTGTTTGTGAGCAAGACCTGGAAGGAATACGAGAACTCTGAACAGTTGATTTGCTGGAGCCAGTGTAATGACTAGTTAATTTTCACTAAGAATGACGAGCGTGATCAAGAAGACTTAGATCATGGTTAAAAACAGGGATTTTATCTTCCCAAATCCTAGCCCAGGTCAGCTGCCTAAAACTAGACTACAGAATGCGTCTTGACTGAGCCCTAGTAATACTCCCTTATGTTGTACATTTACATTTTTCAAAGTCGAGCTAAGTCAAGCAACTGGAGAAGATCCAGGATGGTCCAGGAACCACTGTAGCTGACAGATCTCAACCTTGCCTGATTTAGATTGTTTACCTTCTTCAACAGCATATTCATGGTCGTCTCTGCCAGATAAAGAATTCTGCCTGTCTTAGGCTGGGTTCTCTAAAGAAGCAAAACCAGTAAAGCATATAAATATATATAGAAACAGATTTATACGAAAAAAATGGCTCGCACAATTGTAGAGGCTGGAATATACCAAGTGCATGGATTAGGATAGAGGCTTCTCCCAATTCACATAGCCACAGGGTTCTGGTGAACTCAAAATCGGCACATCGGAGAGTAGGGCTCCACTCACAGGCTGTGAAGATTGACGAATCCCAGGATGGGCAGATAAGCTGATAGCTCAAGTCCCAAGAACCAGAGGTCAGATGAACAGAAAGTAGCCGCAGGATCCAGAGCAAGCAAAAAGCCAGAATGTCTGTTTATATTCAGATGCAGGCCAAGCGCCCAAGGAAACTCTCTTTCAACTGACTGGCTACTCTCACAGCAGATCCCATCATGGGAGTGATCACGTGTAAATACTGAGACTCACGGCTCAGCCAAGGTGACACACAATCTTAACCATCACACTGCCTAAAGGGCAGTCATAACTACTTCCAGATGATAGATTTATTGGCTGATCAGGTGTTCCATTGAAATTTTATATCCATTTCCTTCTTGCTATATTATAAATCTTAGCCTCTTTAGTCAGAGGTATAAACAGTCCAAGCCAAAGAACTGGCTAGAGCTTGGTGAGCACAGGGAGGTGGCACAAGGTGAGTGCAGGGAGAAGGGTGAGGTGCAGGCACCTCTGGAGGGATGCAGGAGTAGGAGGGATATGATTTTATGAATGGGCAGGTGGCATGGCTTCATTTTCATTAATAAGGAGTGGTTTTAACAATATAATTGTTACTATGAATAAGGGCTGCAGATCAACTATTCTAAAAAAGGAGTCATTGTTTTTGGCAGACATCCCTCAGCATTTCACTGGCTTGTGTTTAGTAGTAGTATGCAGTATTTTAACTCATTCTGTTAAATAGGCCAACATTTTGCAACGAATATATTGCTGACCCCGAACCAGGATCATTTTTCACCTTAACTACTGCAACAGTCTCTTCATGGGTACTCCTGTTTCCACTTTTGTCCTCCTTCATCCAGTCAACACCCAAGAGTCAGTATAATTTTTTAAAATGTATATCAATCACATCATTTTATTTCCTGCTTAAAACCTTCCAGTAGGTGATTTCTGAGTTTCTGCTTGGGATATAGAGATCTGGAAACAGCATCGCTCCCACCCTTACTACAACATCAAAAAGAAGAAGAACAAACTGAGGTTCACAACTTTCAACCCATCAGAAAGGGTTCTTACTGATGACTTTGCATAATCTCAAACACATTATGCTAAGTAAAAAAAGCCATACGCCAAGGGCTACATGTTGTATAGTTCTATTTACATGACATTCTGTAAAAGGCAAATGGTCACAGGACAACCAACTGGCCAGAAATGTAAGGAGAGACAAACATGAGCACTTGCTGACCCAGGCAGTCACTGCTAAGAAAGTTTCAGCCAGAAGAGTTAACAAATTGGAGGGGCTGAGTTTGCTGGCCAGAAGGTGAGACTATACAAAGGGCCAATGAGTACCTGAAAAAAGGCTGAAGATCATTAGTCATTAGGAAATGTAAACAAGACCACAATGAGATAACAGTTCACACCCATTAAGACAGCTGTTATCAGAAAAACAGAAAACAACAAAGGATGTGCAGAAATTGGAACCCACTTACATTGCTAGTGGGAATGTAAAATGGTGCAGCCACTGTGGAAAAGAGTTTGGTAGTCTTTCAAAAAGTTAAACATAGAATTACCATTAAAAAAATTGTCATTGAGTCAATTCTGACTCATAGCGACCCTATAGGACAGAGTAGAACTGCCTCATAGGGTTTCCAAGGAGCAGCTGATGGATTCAAACTGCTGACCTTTTGGTTAGGAGCTGAATGCTTAACCACTGCACCACCATGTGATCCAGAATTCCACTCCTAGATATAGACCTAAAAGAATTGAAAGCAGAAATTCAAACAGATACATGTACACCAATGCTCTCTGCAGCATTATTCACAATAGCCAAAAAGTGAAAAAAACTCAAGTGTCCATCAACAGATGAATGGATAAACATTTAGTTATACAGAGAAGTGAAGTTCAGATTCAGGCTATGATATGGATGAACCTTGAAAACTTTATATTGAGTGAAATAAGTCATATACAAAAGGGAAAATATTGTATCTTCTCACTTATATGAAACATCTAGAATAGGAAAATGTGTAGAGACAAAAGAAAATCAGTGGTTACCAGAGGCTGGGAAAAGAGGGGAAATGTGGACTTATTGCCAAGGGGATCTATGCTTCTGTTTGAGGTGATGAAAGACGTGGAAACAGATAGTGGTAATGGCTACACAACATAGTGAATGTAATTAATGTCACTGAATTATACACGTAAAAATGGTTAAAATGGCAAATGTTTTGTTTTATATATATATAATATCTATATTTTTAGCCACACACACACACACAGTAAAAATTTAAAAGAAAAACAGTCATCTAAGATACATCTATTTGTCCCATCCTGTCAGTAGCAATGGAGAATGAAGAATGCCAAAGACACAAGGAAAATATTAGCCCGAAGAACTAAAGGATCACATGAACCACATCCTCCAGCAGCCTGAGCCCAGATGAACTAGATGGTGCCTGGCTACCACCACCAACCGCTCTGACACAGATCGCAATACAGAGTCCCAGCCAAAGTGGGAGAAAAGTGTAGAACAAAATTCAAATTCACAAAAAAAGACCAGACTTGCTGGTCTGATAGAGACTAGAGGAACCCCCGCGACTATGCCCCGGGACATCCTGCTAACTCAGAACTGAAGCCACTCCCTAAGCCCACCTTCCAGACATAGATCAGATAGGCTATAAAACAATAACACACATGAGGAACGTGCTTCTTAATTCAATCAAATATATGAGACCAAATTGGCAACTCCTGCTCAAAAGCAAGATGAGAAGGCAGGAAGGGACAGGAAAACTGGCTGAACAAACACGGGGAACCCAGGGTGGAGAGGGGGAGAGTACTGTCATATTGCAGGGATTGCAAAAACAATTTGTGTATAAATTTTTGAATCAGAAACTAATCTGTGCTCTAAACATTCACTTAAAGCACAATAAAATTATTTTTTTTAAAAATGAAAACTTTAAAAACAGATTTATTTATAAGTCACATTATTTTAAATTTAATAATAAAAATTATATAAATAAAAAAATCTTTTAAAGAAATAGACTATCTACTCATACTACAACAACGATGAATCTCAAATGCACCACACCAAAAAGGTTATACATTGTATGGTTCCATTCACATGACATTCTGTAAAAGGCAAAAACTGTGGAAGGAAAACAGATCAGTGGCTGCCAGGAGTTGGGGGAGCATGAAGGAATTTGGATGATGACGGAACTGTCCTGTACCCTATGGGGCAGTTCTACTCTGTCCTACAGGGTTGCTATGAGTCAGAATTGACTGGACTACAACAGGTTTGGTTTGGTTTCTGTCATATTACCTCGCTTACTTACTTCAACTGATCTACTTCCAACTGACGGGAAGAGATACATATTTGTACCCATTCCAGAGAAAAGTGATCCAACAGAATGCTGAAATTATCACACAAAAGTAAAGTTTTGCTGAAGATCATGCAAAACTGGTTGCAGCAGTACATAGACAAGGAAATTCCAGAAATTCAGGCTGGATTCAGAAGAGGATGTGAATTGAGGGATATGATTTCTGATGTCAGATGGATCCTGGCTGAAAGCAGAGAATACCAGAAAGATGTTTACTTGTGTTTTATTGACTATGTAAAGGCATTCAGCTATGTGAATCATAACAAGTTATGGATAACATTACGAAGGATGAGAATTCCAGAACACTTAATTATGCTCATGCAGAATCTGTCCATGGACCAAGAGGCAGTTGTTCAAACAGAACAAGGGAATACTGCATGGTTTAAAATCAGGAAAGGTGTGTGTCAGGATTGTATCCTTTAACTATACTTATTCAATCTGTGTGCTGAGCAAATAATCCAAGAAACTAGACTATATGAAGAAGAACAGGGCATCAGGATTGGAGGAAGACTCATTAATAACTTGCGATATGCAGATGACACAACCTTGCTTGCTGAAAGTGAAGAGGACTTGAAGCACTTACTGATGAAGATCAAAGACCACAGCCTTCAGTATGGATTACACCTCAACATAAAGAAAACAAAAATCCTGATGACTGGACCAATAAGCAATGTCACGATAAATGGAGAAAAGATTGAAGTTGTCAAGTATTTCATTTTACTTGGATTCACAATCAACATCCATGGAAGCAGCAGTCAAGAAATCAAACGACACATTGCATTGGGCAAATCTACTACAAAAGATCTCTTTAAGTGTTACTTTACTTTTTAAAGGTGTCACTTTGAGGACTAAGGTGCACCTGACCCAAGCCACGGTATTTTCAATTGCCTCATATGCATGTGAAAGCTGGACGATGAGTAAGGAAGACCGAAGAAGAATTGATGCCTTTGAATCAGGGTGTTGGCAAAAAATGTTGTATATACCATGGACTGCCAAAAGAATGAACAAATCTGTCTTGAAAGAAGTACAGCCAGAATGCTCCTTAGAAGCAACGATGGCGAGACTTCATCTCACATACTTTGGACATGTTATCAGGAGGGACCAGTCCCTGGAGAAGGACAAAATGCATGGAAAAGTAGAGGGTCAGCGAAAAAGAGAAAGACCCTCAACCAGATGGATTGACACAGTGGCTGCAACAATGGGCTCAAGCATAACAACAACTGTGAGAATGGCGCAGGACTGGGCAGTGTTTCCTTCCATTGTACATATGTTGCTATAAGTCGGAACCAACTCGATGGCACTAACAACAACTTCGAAACAACTATCAGAATCTAAAATTCTTTTGTGTATTTAATGATGTATGTTTTTACTTATTTGTTACCTGTACCCACCTCTAGAATATAAACCCCACGGAAGCAGAAATTATATTTGTATTTTTCACAATTAGCCAAAGCCCTGGCATATCACAGGTATTTGATAAGTATTTGTCATATGAATGACTTAATTTAAAAAAAACAATTGTGTTAAAGCTTGTGACCTAGCTCCCCCAAATTTCTCCCAGACAACACTAGACTTTTACAAAAAGGAAGGGAGGTTGGTTGTATGTAACTAAAATCTTTCTAGAATAAGGTGAATTATTAATTAATTGATTAAATAATTTTTAGCAGAGGCTATTGGACAAGATCAGGAACTGGACAGCAGCCTTAGGGCTCAGGGTTATGTTATAATTTTGTTTGAACACAGGTTCATTCATTATCAGACTCCCGTAGTGATTACTTGAGAACAAGTTCATTCAGATAATGGATTACTTTTTAATCCAAAAGAACAGTAATATTATAAATCTCATTGTGAAAAACATGAGAGAAGAAACCTTTCTTCCCCCATCTTGGAATTTCAGATTTCCAGCATGGGCCCAGAGTTGCTGCACAACGTCCGATGCACGCATTAAATAATTAATTAGCACAACCTCTCTACAGCCAAACACCAACTTACACTGCGTGGCCTGATGAGAAGAGATCGCATGGGAAGACATGGTTCCGCTGCAGCTCGGCAGCTAATGCGTGAAGTGGCCTTCGCCTGGCTGAGCCTCAGTTTCTGTGACTCTAACAGCTGACTTAGATGACTTTTCATGTTCTCCCTTAACTTCTCAGGTTTTTTTTTTTTTTTTTCCTATGTTGCATTCAGAAGCTTATTAAAAGACAGTTTTTATAACCAGAAAGGTTTTTCCCTGTGAAGTCAATGTTTTCAAATGAAGCAAAATCTCTCAACTATCTGAAGGACACCAGGTCTACCCTGAATTTAATATATTAAAACAAACCAAAAAATATGTGTGCATGGGTGTAAAACCAAGCAGTATGACTCTGAAACTGAGGCAAAGTGAACATAGTTTATCTAATCAAACACAGTTTATCCTAAAAGCTGCTCCTTGAGGCAAAGTGATTATAATTAGTGCAGAATGAGCCAGTGGATGGAGACATTTGAGGAATTCCGAAAAGGATCTGAGCATTTTCACGGGCTTTTCTATCCTGGTGACACTATTTTATTAATTATTCTTACACCTAATACTTCAAAATGTATGACTTTTCTTTTTCTTGTTATAATGTGCATCTTCGTCATAATTCTTATGCTTTAACAATCATGTTAAAGTTATTCTTTGAACTTCTCGATTGAAGACAGGAAGACAAAGGTGATTACAGATTTTCCTGTGGAAGGAAGCACGAGTTGGGGGGGCTCGGGGGAGAAAGGGACTAAAGACAAAAGTCTGTTTCTGTGAGTATGAGTAGTGACTTCTCTAATAGGAATTAACTAAGCTATTGGCAATAAGTTCCTAGTTACACAGTGGGTAAGAGTTTGGCTGCCAACCAAAATGTCAGCAGTTCAAATCCACCAGCAGCTCCTTGGAAACCCTGTGGGGTAGTTCTACTCCATCCTATAGGTTCACTATGAGTCAGAAGTGACTTGACAGCAATGGGTTTGTGTGTGTGTGAGAGAGAGAGAGATAAAAGGAGAAGCTAATGGATTCGGAGGTGTTATGGATTGAATTGTGTTCCAAAAAATATGTGTATCAATTTGGCTAGGCCCTGATTCCCAGTATTCTGTGATTGTCCACCATTTTGTCATCTGATGTGATTTTCCTATTTGTTGTAAATCCTATCTGTATGATGTTAATGAGATGGGATTAATGGCAGTTATGTTAATGAGGCAGGACTCAGTCTACAAGATCAGATTGTGTTTTAAGCCAATCTCTTTTGAGATATAAAACAGAGAAGCAAGTAGAGAGACATGGGGACCTCATACCACCGAGAAACAAGAGCCGGAACAACACGTCCTTTTCACCCGAGGTCCCTTCACTGAGAAGCTCCTAGTCCAGGGGAAGATTGGTGACAAGGACCTTCCTTGACAAAGAGAGAAAGCCTTCCCCCGGAGCTGGCACCCTGAATTCAGACTTGTAGCTTCCTAGACTGCGATAGAATAAATTTTTGTTTGTTAAAGCCATCCACTTGTAGTATTTCCGTTACAGCAGCACTGGATAACCATGACAGGAGGGATTACTGAAGACACAGGAAAGAGAAGCTGGAAAGGAGATATTGAGTAAATAACTCACCACAAAAGTCACCATCATTTAAGACACCAGGGGTGGTCCCCAAGGAGCCAGAAAGAAAGGCAGAGAGTCATCTCAGGGCAGGTGGCTGGAAACAGTCCCACTTTCCTGTTCCTTTAAAGAGTCCCACCTGCATCCAACAAACACGGCTTCCTATCTTCTTGTGTGCTGTTAGTTGCCCAGTTGGCTCCGACTCGTGATCCTATGAACAACAGTAGAAAACATTGTTGGGTTCTGCACCATCTTCACAATTGTTGTTATGTTTGAGTCCATAGTTGTGATTATTGCGTCCATCTATTTCATTATGGTTTTCCCTTGTTTAACTGACCCTCTACTTTACCGATCATGATGTCCTTTTCTAGCGATTGGTCTTTCCTGATGAGGTGTCCAAAGTAAGTGAGTGGAAGCATGGTATAGTCCATATTCCTTGTAAATACCACTGTTGCTGTTACCTTAGTCTATTTCTCACCTCATGGTATCATAATAGAGCTAGCTACTATTTACTTTGATATCATATATAGTTAGCTTCTAGAGCCAGATAGCATTTTCACTGACATCTAAAATTTTTAAATTCTTAAGTTGTCCTGCAATAGTGTTCACATAATTATGATGATAAAAATGCAAGGCCACCGTAGAGTCTGTAGAGATAAGCTCTAAGTACTCTACATGGCAACGTCTTTGTAGACAAAGTATCTTTGGTTGATCTATAATTATCACGTACAGAACTTCGATACAAAGTTGCAACTCAAATTTTTCTTCAGTTCTTTCAGCTTGAGAAATGTGAGAGTGTTCTTCTCTTTTGGTTTTCTAACCCCAGGTCTTTGCACATTTCGTTATACTTTGTCTTCTCAAGTTGCCCTTTGAAATCTTCTGTTCAGTTCTTTTACTTCATTATTTCTTCCATTCACTTTAGCTACTCTACATCCAAGAGCAAGTTTCAGAGTCTCTTCTGACATCCATTTTGGTCTTTTCAAGTTGCCTCTAGTTGCAATTTTGAAGGATAATATAGGCCAAATATTGAATGATGCAGGAAGCATCAAAAGAAGATGGAAGGAATACATGGATTCACTGTACCAAAAAGAATTAGTCGACGTTCAACCATGTCAGGGGTAGCATATGATCAAGAACTGACAGTACTGAAGGAAAAAGTCCAAGCTGCACTGAAGGCACTGGTGAAAAACAAGGCTCCAGGAATGGAAGGAATACCAATTGAGATGTTTCCACAAACTGATGCTGTGCTGGAGGTGCTCACTCATCTCTGCCAAGAAATTTGGAAGACAGTTACCTGGCCACTCAACTGGAATACATCTATATTTGTGCTCATTCCAAAGAAAGGTGATCCAACAGAATGCAGAAATTATTGAACAATATCATTAATATCACACACAAGTAAAATTTTCCTGAAGATCATTCAAAAATGGTTGCAGCAACTGCCAGAAATTTTGAATGCAGGATTCAAAAGAGGACTTAGAATAAGGGATTATCATTGCTGATGTCAGATGGATCTTCGATAAAAGTAGAGACTACCAGAAAAATGTTTACCTGTGTTTTATCGACTATGCAAAGGCATTCAACTGTTGTGGATCATAACAAATTATGGATAACACTGCAAAGAATGGGAATTCCAGGACACTTAATTGTGCTCATACGGAATCTGTACTAAACCAAGAGGCAGTCATTTCAACAGAACAAGTGGATACTGAGTGGTTTAAAGTCAGGAAAGGTGTGCATCAGAGTTGTATACTTTCACCATACTTATTCAATCTCTATGCTAGCAAATAATCCAAGAAGCCAGAGTATATGAAGAAGAGCGAGGAAGACTCATTAACAACCTGTGATATGCAGAGGACACACCTTGCTTGGTGAAAGTGAAGAGAACTTGAAGTACTTATTGATGAAGATCAAAGACTACAGCTTTCTGTATGACTTCTACCTCAACAGAAAGAAAACAAAAATCCTCACAACTGGAACAATAAGCAACATCATGATAAATGGAGAAAAGACTGAAGTTGTCAAGGATTTCATTTGACTTGGAACCACAATCAATGCCCATGGAAGCAGCAGTCAAGAAATCAAAGATGTATCTTACTGGGCAAATCTGCTGCAAAAGACCTCTTTAAAGTGTTGAAAAGCAAAGACGTCACTCTGATGACTGAGGTGCACCTGACTCAAGCAATGGTGTTTTCAATTGCCTCATATGCATGCGAAAGCTAGACAATGAATAAAAAAGACCAAAGAAGAATTGATGCCTTTGAGTTATGGTGCTGGTGGAGAATGCTGAATATACCATGCACTGCCAGAAGAATGAACAAGTCTATCTTCGAAGAAGTACACCCAGCATGCTCCTTGGAAGGGAGAATGGCAAGACTTTGTCATTTGGACATGTCCTTTGGACATGCTGTCAGGAGGGATAAGTCCCAGAAGAAGGACATTATGCTTGGTAAAGTGGAGGGTCAGCAAAAAAAGGGAAGACCCTCAATGAGATGGACTGACACAGTGGCTGCAACAATGGGCTCAAACGTAACAACGATCGTGCGGATAGCGCAGGACTGGGCAGTGTTTCGTTCTGTTGTACATAAGGTCGCTATGAGTGGGAACTGACTCGAGGGCACCTAACAACAACAACACAGAACATTGGTTACAGTTTTCTGTTTCAGTTTTGATACAGAACTTTGGTAAAGAATTTATTTCAAAGGAAAAATACATTGAAATCGTGATCTACATGTTCTGGTGAAAACCACAAGAAATTTAAACGTCCTCAGCTCAGTCCTCCTTTTTGAGAGGGTGGCCCATGAACCTCCTGCATCAGAACCACCTGGTGCATTTAAAGTGAAGATCCCTGAACCAGTGTCTTTGGAGACAGAACCTGGGATTCTGAATTCAACAAGCTTGCTAAGGAACATGTACATTCATTGAAACTTCAGCAGCATTTCTGGTTTGCTGCAGGATCCTATGGGTCAGAGCAGGCACTTGGCCAGCACTCCGTCTCAGCACAGAAGCAGTGTCTACTAGCCACAAAGTAAAAGGTCCTTCCTCTCTCCCCTCTGCCCCCTGCCCCCTGCAGTGTTTACCATCTTTTCCTGGGGATGACATAGATTAGATGCTTCCAAGCACTCAAAAGCCCAAAGGTTAATGAGGCATCTCATTCATATTTCATGATTGCTGTTTACGCTTCTCTGCCTTTGGGACACACAATGGAAAAGTGCAATCAATAGAATAATATCAGAAGCACCAGACAATTAGAAGATACCAGAAATAATCCATAGACTCCTACTGTATTTAAATCGAATGCACTGAATTAATAAATTATAAGTATAGATCATTATCTCACCAGAATCTGCCAATGTGGGGAGGTGTGGATATTAAACCCTGGAAATAAATAGCACCTCCCGATTTCTTTTTCCCATGGTCCCATTGTCAACATGCCTGTTTTCATAATGTCTGTACTGTTTCTTGACATTGAGGCAGTCCTTCTGTGAGTTTGTTCTTTGTGTTTAAAAACTAAGCTCTTTACTCTCAGGCTAATACGCTCACACATGGGATGATGATGGAAAAGAGAAGAGAAATTCAATATGTCTGTTGAGAACTAATACTTCTGACATTCACTTTCTAAACTCACCAAATCTTTGCTAAAATTTCAAGCTCATATATGGAGTAAGGTTTCTCCTCAAGCCTTTTGGAAGGGAGACTCTTTACTTATTAGTATTCTTCCTCTTCCTCTGTCTCTGCTGCCGTTTCACTGTCTTAGATAGCCCCTTGTGTTATATTTTAAAACTTGATTTATATCAGTAAAAGAAACCATTTATTTAATATCTAAAAGAGTCCAGGAATTCTGTATATATTATCTTTAAATCTTACAACAGTATTTCCCCAAAATATGTTCTTTGGATCTCAAATCTTCTAATATGTTCTTTTTAAAAATAGGGTTTGGTGGATTAGATAATTTAGGAACTGCTGCAAACTATTTCCTGACTTTCAGGCCCCCAAAACATATTAACATATTAAATAATTTGAAGAGATCTACAGTGGGAAAAAAATAACTTCATAAAACTTGATTTATCCCAGAGTTTTCTTACATTAATTCAACCATGGAACTCTTTTTAAAAACAAACAAACAACAAAAACATATTAGGTTCCAGCAAAATCACTTTGGAGAATGCTGTCTTAGACAAAATTCGAAGAATATTTAGTATTATTATTTTAATTGTTGCCGCTATTATTCGTACTTTAAATACAGGGAACTGAGGCAGTGAAAATCAGATGACTTGCCCAAAGCCACACAATTCCTAGGTGGCAGAGCTGAAATTCAAATAAATCGGTCTGATTCAATAATCTCCTTTCTTTCCAC
Organism: Dugong dugon; assembly: GCA_030035585.1. NCBI lineage: Eukaryota > Metazoa > Chordata > Mammalia > Sirenia > Dugongidae > Dugong > Dugong dugon. Next base: position 130,039,517 of record CM057468.1, on the reverse strand, counting down.
TGTTTCCACTAAGCTCTTTCTCTTTAATTTCCGAATCATTTCTGAAATTCTATGAATTTGAAAGAACTTATATCTACTAGTAGATATTATAAACTCAATGGGGAATCTTCATTTAATCAATTCTCCACCATGCCCATAAAATAAAACAAATTAAAATAAATTTAATTGTTAGAATGCATTTATATATAATGAGATATAACCCATTAGCATACAATACTGTTTTCTCTATAATCATTTCTCTTAATGTTGATTTTTAAAACAGAAGTTCTGAAGTAAAAATTGATCCCAGACAATTTAAAAATTGTCTTTTCTAAATTGTGGAAACATTGAGGCAGAATTTAGCAAGAAAGCATACTTCAGACCAGACCATCAGTGAAAACCATAATGGAAGTAAAGAAAAAAAGAAGGAAGGAAGGAGAGGAATTAGGAAGGCAAAGAAAGAGAGAGACAGAGAAGGAAGGAAGGGAAGGAGAGTCAGAAGGAAGGAGGAAGGAGAGTCAGAAGGAAGGAGGAAGGAAGCAGGAAGGAAGGGTGAGTGAAGTGAAAATCAATTAAATTCAGGAGTGAGATGGGGAGAATAGGATTTGGAGTTCATAAGATCAAAGGACACAGCTTTCCATCTCCAGGAAACTGTCCTACGGAGATATTCTGGACAGGGGACAAAGTTTTATGTAAAGATATGTTCACTGCAGCATTGCTTATAAGCCAAAAAAATGGAAACAAGCTATGTCCCAAAATAAGGAAATGTTTAAATAAATTATGATATGGAATACTGAGGTAGGTTTATATGAACAGATAGGAAAGAACTGCAATGTATTTTTCTCCCAGAAGACGACATGTAGCATGAGTCCAAATTATTAACGGAGGCAGTGGAACACTGTGGTGGAAGAGGCTCTGAAGCAACTGTCTCACTTTACTCCTCTGTCATTGTTGTTTATCTCTAACGGCAACAGGCAGGTAGCCCCAAATTGGTTTTCTTATTTGAAAACAACTTTAAGAGGTCAAATGCAAAGTGTATGTAACACAGGCAGTGCCCTGTAGTGAGCTAACCATCATCTTTGTATCCAGACAAGGTGAATTAAATTACAACTCTACATCCTACTATTCAGGGCACTTCCATCATTCTCCTTCCTTTCTCTGAGTCTTCATTTTCTCAGCATAAAATAGGATCATTAGCATTTGCCTTTCAGTATGCCAAAGCTCAGAGGTAATGTACAGAGACATGCTCAGTATATGGTGGTGGTGGTGGTTAGGTGCCGTCGAGTTGGTTCCGACTCATAGCGACCATATGGGCCAGAGTAGAACTGCCCCATAGGGTTTCCAAGGAGTGGCTGGTAGATTTGAACTGCCAGCCTTTTGGTGAGCAGCCAAGCTCTTAACCACTATGCCACCCGGGCTCTCAATAGATGGTGGTTAACATTAATAGTAGTGAATCTCTTTGAAGAATAAACAGTATATAGTGTGTCTTTTGTTATGTGTTTGTTCTGTGTCTTTTGTTTCATTTACTGAGCCTAGATGCAAGTCCTTTAACAGAAAGACTTTCTGTGAGGTATTCTTAAATCTCTCTCCTCACCATGTTTACTTACTACTACCTGATGATATCTTACAATATCTCAGATTAGGAAAATAAAGGATTGTGAAAATTTTGGAGCTTAAAAAATCTTATAAATAACCTAGTCCAATTTCTGATAAGAGAACAATTACTTGTTAATTCATTCATCAAATTCATTATATTCATAGTATGAATCCCAGTGTATCCCATCTCATATAGAGAGTATGTTAGCCTTATACAGTTGCCAACTGAGGTCTGTGCTCCTGGGATATAATCTTCCAATTTAACTCACCCCTAAATTCTAAAATTTCTACTTGAGCTTCCTTTCCCAGTAAGGAAAGGCACTTGGGATATTTGGGAGTGTGAAAGTCTACCACTATTTAAACACACTTTGAAGAAGACAGAAGATAGGCTTAGAGGGAACAGAAACTAAAAAATATTAGCACGAGAGACAAACTTCACCTATTTGGCTATTTCCAAGCTCATTGCCTAATATAACTTAAAAATTACCTCTTGTGTCTGCTTTGCTATATATGCGTGTTAGACTGCTATACCATCCTAGCAATAAGGCAAAGGGGGAAAAGGTAGAGAGAAGACATACCCTCATTGTATTCCTGTTACTCAAATTGATGGAGGATATTACAGGATATTTCAGGCCCGCATTAGTACATTTTCAAGTTTTGTGCATTTCACTGCAAATAAAAATGAGAGAAACTGAGATATATATCTTAACCAAGTAGGTTTTACAAATTTATGGGCTAGAAGATTAACTTTCTAAGAAGCAAAATGTTTTTTGTGGGCCACAGGCACTATAGAAATAACAGCCCAAAAGAGATCTTTTTCTTATTAAGAAATACTTCAAGTCATAAAATATAGAAAATAACATAATGAAGTATAGTATCGATCATCTAGCTAAAAACAAGCCAACAAACAAAGAGATACAAATGTTACACCTTTCTTCTTCCCACTGGTGACCACTAGTCTGAATTCGGTATCATGTTTTTCATCTGTGTTTTCATACTTTGACTACAAAGTATGTACCCATAACCATCTATCTACCCATAACTATTGATTTGCGAGTATCCAAACTATATACAAACTGTATCCTTCTTTAAATAGCCTTGTAAAACTTGCTTTTATTTGTTTTTGCTTAAATTTTTGTTTTTGAGATTTATCCATATGGATGCATGTAGTTCTGGATTACTCACTTTAACTGCTGTTTGCTTTCACTTATAAGATACATCACAGTCTATCCAGTTCTCAGAGCCCTAGTGGAGCTGTAGTTCAGGGTTCAGCTGCTAACCAAAATGTTGGCCGTTCAAATCCACCAGCAGCTCCTTGGAAACCCTATAGGGCAGTTCTACTCTATCCTGTAGGGTTGCTATGTGTTGGAATTGACTCGACGGTAACAGGTTTGGTTTTATTCAGTTCTCCATTGGTGGACGTGTATGTTATTTCCAGTTTAATAGCAAGAAATTTAATAAAGAATATTCTTATATATGTCTCCTTCAGCTTATGGACATGAATTACGTAATTGCAAGTCATAGGGTGTGTGCATTTTCAGCCTTGGTAGACACTGGCAATTGTTCTTCAAACTTATTGTACCAATTTATACTTTCACCACTTACACATGAAATTCTCTGCTGCACTAACATCTTTGCCAACAGGCAGTAGGGTTGGCCTTTATAATTTTAAAAGGCTAATTTTTCTTTTCTTAAAGTAGGTATTGTGCTAATGAAATTGTTTATTTTTTTGCAATATTTTGAAGATAACATCAGGTAAAAGAGATATGAAAATGGAACTTGAACATAACTGAAATAAAATTAAAAATAATTTTGATAAAACTTTGAAACATATAATAAGAAAAATATAAGGAAATATTAAACATTGATTTTAAGGACTTTGACATAAGTAGAAATGTATTTCCATAGTTGAATCAAGGGGACTCTCCTTAATGCGTGTGTGCTTTATACATCGTACACACTCTCATGATAACAGTCTTTTATGATATTCTACAGACTAATTAAATATAGTGACAGTAATTTATTTTTGTGCTTACTGTTTAGAAAATAGACATTAGAACAACATTTTTATATGTTTGGAGTTTTATTCTGAACACTTTTTGTTTACTAACTTTCAGTAGCTTTTGTAGGGGAGCATTAATATTCTCAGTTTGATCTTTCCTTCCTTGTTCACTGTTATAGAACTCTTCTAATGATCTAAGATCTAACGAAGGTCAAGAACCAGTATTTCCTTTAGCTGGACAATTAGAAGTCCGTAACTGTGAACTTTCTATTTAATGCCAGCCTTCTTTCAAGATGTTTTCACTTGGGTTTTTCACAGACTGGTATTGATTTCCTTCACCATGCAGTATGTCTTTTCATGTAGTAATGCCTTAAGCAGAGTAGAGATGCAGGAAGAATTTGAATTTTTATCTGCTGAATATTTAGATATTTTCAAAATGTTTACATATATTATCCCCTTTGTTCATGTCAACTGAACAGTGCTAAATCGTTTTCCCTCAGAATTATATTTCACATTGTAGGTTTAGAATTCAAACAGGTGAAGGATCATGTCAACCATCACAATACGTTAGAGGGAAGGGAGCTGAATAAATTAAGGAAGGCCCCCTCCCAACTCCCAAGTGGCTTCAAAGGGTGACAAATCTCTAATTAATTTGCCACAGTCCAGGGTCCCTCAGGTTCACGGTCCTAACTTGTCAGCACAAATCAGGGGAAGTCACATTAACCAAGTTCACAAAACTAACACATAAAATAAGGATATCAATTTATTGATTCACAGTGAGAAAAATGGCTACCAAGGGGACCTATCATTCAGACCCTTTTGTCAATGTGTTTTCCCTGAAGACATGCTACAATGGAAGGCAAGTTCTAAAGTTTCTTGGTGAACTTGAAAACCGATCCTTAAGTGAAATATAATAAGTGTATAAATTTAAAAAAAAAAAAAAAGTAAAGGCACATGCTTGACCATCACAAAATGTCGGAGTGAAAAGAGCTCATCTAAGGAAGACCCCTAATCATCTCCCAGAGGCCTCACAAGATGCTATATCTGTTGAAGAAATTAAATTTGTAGTTAAAGTCTTTCCCATGAAGAAAACTCCAGGACAAGATAGTTTCATTGGACCAAACATTTAAAGAAAGAATAACTCAAGTTCTACATATATTCTTTTCTGGAAAAATTGAAGAGGAGAAAACATTCTCAACTCATTCTATGAGGTCAGCATTATCCTGGTACCAAAATCACACAGAAACTTTACAAGAAAGGAAAACCACACACTAACATCCTCATGACATAGATTTAAGAAATCTAAACAAGTTTTAGTGAATTGAATCCAAAATATAATTATTATATAAGAAAGATAATACATCCTGACCAAGTGGGCTTTATCCCAGGAAAGCATAACTGGTTCATACTCAAAAGTTAAAACATGTATCAACTAATGAATGGATAAGTAAAATGTGGTACATATATACAATGAAATATTATTTAACAATAAAAAGAAATCAAGTACTATTCATGCTACAACACGGATAAAACTTGAAAACATTACGCTAAGTGAAAAAAGCCAGTCACAAAAGATCATATATTGAATGATTACATTTATACGAAATGGGCAGAATAGGCAAAACCATAGAGACAGAAGGTAGATGAGTCGTCCAGGGCTGGGGACATGGGTGAAGGGGCTTGGGGGACACAGAGTGTGACTGCTAATGGGCATGGAGTGATAAAAATTGATTATGGTAATGACTGCACAACTCTGGGAACGTACTAAAAACCACTGAATGGTCTAAATGGATAAATTGTATGGTATATGAATTATATCTCATTAAAACTATTAAACACCAGTTAAAGTAATTTACTATATTAACACATTAAAAAAGAAAACTATATGATCATGTCAGTAGATGCAGAAAAAGCATTTGCCAAAATCCAACACACATCTCTGTAAAAACTTCAGCAACTAGAAATAGAAGTGAACTTCTCCTACCTGATAAAGGGGGTCTAAGAAAAAACACCAGTTAACATACTTAATGCTTTCCATAAGATCACAGTTGGACCAATCAAACACATCAGTGATAAGAAAGTGACAGTCCAAGAGCTACAGGTTGTCTGTTTTTATCTTGACCCACTTGGATCAAATTTCATAATAAAAAGATGGCATTGAATTTCTACCTGTAAAATATGCTCTGATATTCACATTTTACTATGAAGAAATATTTCCAGTATGCTAATTGACATTCTTCCATTCAATAAATTAAAGCGATCTAAATTGTCTAGCCCCCACGTGTCTGTCAGTTTGTCATACTGTGAGGGCTTGTGTGTTGCTGTGATGCTGGAAGCTATGCCACAGGCAGTCAAATACCAGCAGAGTCACCCATGGCAGACAGGTTTCAGCTGAGCTTCCAGACTATGACAGAATAGGAAGAAGGACCCGCCGGTCTACCTCTGAAAAGAACTGGCCAGTGAAAACGTTATGAATAGCAGCAGAACATTGTCTGATATAGTGCCAGAAGATGAGCCCATCAGGTTGGAAGGCACTCAAAATACTACTGGGGAAGAGCCGCCTCCTCAAAGTAGAGTTGACCTTAATGACATGGATGGAGTCAAGCTTTTGGGACCTTCATTTGCTGATATGGCACGACTCAAAATGAGAAGAAATAGCTGCAAACATCCATTAATAATCAGAACATTGAATGTACGAATGAATCTAGGAAAATTGGAAATCATCAAAAATGAAATGGAACACATAAACATCGATATCTTAGGCATCAGTGAGCTGAAATAGACTGGTACTGGTCATTTTTTATTGGACAATCATATGGTCTACTATGCCGGGAGTGACAACTTGAAGAGGCATGGCATCGCACTCATCATCAAAAAGAACATTTCAAGATCCATCCTGAAGTACAAAGATGTCAGTGATAGGATAATATCCATAAGCCTACAAGGAAGATCAGTCAATAAGACTATTATTCAAATTTACATGTCAACCACTAAGGCCAAAAATGAAGAAACTGAAGATTTTTACTAGCTTCTGCAGTCTGAAATTGATAGAACATGCAATCGGGATGCACTGATAATTACTGGTGATTGGAATGTGAAAGTTGGAAACAAAGAAGGATCAGTAGTTGGAAAATATGGCCTTGGTGATAGATACTATGCCAGAGATCAAATAACTGAATTTTGCAAGACCAACGACTTTTTCATTAACTTTTTCACTAACTTTTTTCACTAACATAAATGGTGACTATACACATGAACCTTGCAAGATGGAATACAAAGGAGTCAAATCAACTACATCTGGGGAAAGAGACGATGGAAAAGCTTGATATTATCAGTCAAAACAAGGCCGGGGCCAACTATGGATCTGACCGTCAATTACTTGTATGCAAGTTCTAGCTGAAACTGAAGAAAATTAGAACAAGTCCAGGGGAGCCAAAGTATGACCTTGAGTATATCCCACCTGAATTTAGAGACCATTTCAAGAATAGATTTGATGTGCTGAAAATTAATGACCCAAGGCCCAAGACATTCAACTATTTCAAGAGGTAGCATATGATCAGGAACTGATGGTACTTAAGGAAGACGTCCAAGCTGCACTGAAGACATTGGCGAAAAACAACGCTCTGGGAATTGACAGATTACCAACTGAGATGCTTCAACAAACAGATGCAGTGCTGGAAGTGCTAACTTGTCTATGCTAAGAAATTTGGAAGACAGCTACCTGGCCAACTGACTGGAAGAGATCCATATTTATGCCTATTCTCAAGAAAGGTGATCCAATCAAATTCAGAAATCATTAAACAATATCATTAATATCACATGCAAGCAAAACTTTGCTAAAGGTCATTCAAAAGTGGCTGCAGTAGTATATCAACAGGGTACTGCCAGAAATTCAAGCTGGATTTAGAAGAGGACCTGGAACCAGGGATATCACTGCTGATGTCAGATGGATTCTGACTAAAAGCAGAGAATACCAGAAAGATGTTTACCTGTGTTTTATTGACTATGCAAAGGCATTCGACTATGTGGATCATAAGAAACTATGGATAACATTGAGGATAACAGGGATTCTGGAATGCTTAACTGTGCTCATGAGGAATCTATACATACATCAAGAGGCAGTTGTTCAAACAGAACAAGGGGATATTGCATGGTTTAAAGTCAGGAAATGCGTGCATCACGGTTGTATCCTTTCACCTCGTTATGAGTTGGAATCGACTTGATGGCAACTGTTTAGGTTTTTTTTTTTTTTTTTTTGATTCAATCTGTATGCTGAGCAAATAATCTGAGAAACTGGACTATATGAAGAAGAATGTGGCATCAGGATTGGAGGAAGACTCACTAACAACCTGTGTTATGCAGATGATGCAACCTTGCTTGCTGAGAGTGAAGAGGACTTGAAGCACTTACTGATCAAGATCAAAGACCACAGCCTTCAGTATGGATTACACTTCAACACAAAGAAAACAAAAATCCTCACAACTGAACCAATAAGCAACATCACGATAAATGGAGAAAAGACTGAGACTGTCAAGGATTTCATTTTACTTGGATCCCCACAGACAACACCCATGGAAGCAGCAGTTGAGAAATCAAACGATGCATTGCATTGGGCAAATCTGCTGCAAAAGGCCTCTTTAAAGTGTTGAAAAGCAAAGATGTCACTTTGAGGACTAAGGTGCACCTGACCCAAGCTATGGTGTTTTCGATTGCCTCACGTGCATGCCAAAGCTGGACAGTGAATAAGGAAGACCAAAGAAGAACTGACACCTTTGAATAGTGGTGTTGGCAAAGAATACTGAATATACCATGGACTTCCAAAAGAATGAACAAATCTATCTTGGAAGAAGTACAACCAGAATGCTCCTTAGAAGCAAGGATGGCGAGACTATGTCTCCCATACTTTGGACATGTTATCAGCAGTTATCAGTCCCTGGAGAAGGACGTCATGCTTGCTAAATAGAGGGTCAGCGAAAAAGAGGAAGACCCTCAACAACATAGACTGACACAGTGGCTGCAACAATGGGCTCAACCATAGCATCAATTGTGAGGATGGTGCAGGATCGGGCAGTGTTTTGTTCTGGAAATGACTCAATGGCACCTAACAACAACAACAAATTGCCGAGACGAGTATGCAATTATACTATTTTCACTTTGAGCATACAAAAAGTGTGTTTCGTAAAAATGTACATTTTTTGGAAAAGACTTGACGGTGAGAAGGAAGGGAGATTCTCACAACTGCTATATAGGTGCATTCAGTTACTAAGACGCATATTTTGTGCTCAGTTTCTTTGAAGAAAGACCCAAAGGTTAAAATTTGACACATGATTTAGAAATAAATGACTTTTACTAAAGCAGAATGGGGGTTGTTAGTGGTTATCTGGTTTTGTTTTTATTGTTGTTCTTTTAGCTTTTGTTTTCTAGCTTTTGTTTATGCCACCGGGAAGAGTTTTTCAGCAGGATGACAGCTACCATAACCCTAAACTTTGAGTTTCAAATGCAACTAGCTCAGGATCCACCCTAACCCGCTGTGAGGACAGACCCTCCCTCTCTTTCCAGATTCTAGAGGACAAAGGAAAAGAAATGAAGATGTATCCAAGATCTTACATTTCTGTGAGTCAAGCGTGCTCCTCAATGTCTGTCTTCAGCCAATTAATTCAGTGTACACATCACCTTGCTTTCCTGTAGTGCTGACACTTAACATAGAGCAATACTGACACTGATTCTTTCATTCCTTCAAAATGCCCCTAAGATCAGTCTGCTAGTGTGGCAGAGAATTACTCTTCTGGAGAAAAAGACACATCCTGTGGAGGCAGGTCAGGCGACTGCAAATTCTCTTCTATTTCATGCTATTTTGTAAATCACTTTGTTTTCAAAATAAAGCAAGTATATGAACACGCATGTTTTAAAAATATGTTTCTAATTGTTAATGTACAAGTCTTTACAAAGGCACACACAAACAAAGAAAATCCAGAAAGACTTTCCTCCTCAATTGCTATCTTAAAAAAAAAAATGTAGGCACAAAAATAAACACGAGGACATACCAGCAAACATTTGAAAATCTGAGAATATAAAGTATTGGTGGAAAAGTGTAGCCACAGGAACTCAAACGTTGCCCGTGGGAGTGTAAATTGCTACACCTTCTTCAGGAAGCAATTAAGGATTATCTTGTACTTACAGGTGAGCATGCACAAACTCAGTGACTCAGTAAGTCCACTCGTAAGCTTGTGTCCTAGAACTTCACTGGCTAATACAGAAACCACTAGCCACATATGACTATTTACATTTAAATTTTAATTAATTAAAATTAAATAAATATATCCCAGAAATAATGAGCACCACTAGTGCTCAGATCTTAGTTTCTAATACCACTCTCCAATAAAAGGATCCAGGACTCCTTGGGGAAATGGTTGATTCTAGGACTGGGGCAGGAAATATGCAAGGCGAGCCTGCAGCATAGTGTGGTGCAAGAAAGTAAGGAATTGTCCGTAAAAACAAACAAAACACAGTGACGGCGGTATGTCAAAGGGACACAGGAGCCAACTGAAATCACTTCCAATGATCAAAGCTAGAACAATTTGAGCAACAAAATGAAGTATTATTGCATTATAACACAAAGTATAAAACAGATATGCATGAGTTCATACTGATATGAATAAAGGATTGAATAAATAAGTAAATTGGGACAAGAGACAAGTGTCCTGTGCAGAAGTATTCCAAATAATCCCCACTGTGACTTCCTTCCAAAGAGCACAGTACAGACAGTAGAGAAGGGAAAAGAGTGACTTCACGCCAAGAAACCCGACCACACGGCCTCAGCCAGGTGACGGAGGTCGGCATCAACAGCGGTGAGTCATGTGGAGAGCATGCACCTCCGATACAATGCGATGAAAGCGGAATTTCACCTCTGTTGTCTGTCTCCTGAAAACCAAAAACTCCAATATAAGCATAAGGAAAAATCATCACACAAAACCCAAAAGAGGGACATTATACAAAATATCTGACCTGCGCTCCTCAAAACTGTCAAGGTCATCAAAAACAAAAAAAAGCCTGAGAAACTGTCACAGCCAAGAGGAACCTAAGGAGACATGATGACTAAATGTGATGTGGGGTCCTGGATGGGATCCTGTAACAGGAAAAGGACATTAGGTAAAAACTAAGGAAATCTGAGTAAGTATGGACTTCAGTTAATAACAATCAAACTGTAGCAAATGTACCATACTAAACAGAAGATGTTCATAATAGAGGAAACTGGGTACAGGATATATGAGAACTCTCTGTACTATCTTGACAATTTTTCTATAAATCTAAAACTATTCTAAAAAATGTTATTTTTTTTAAATAAGAAAAGTAACCAGAGAAACAAAATACCAGTAAGAATATATTACATATACTATCTATCTAAATGACATACACTATCTTCTTTTCCCCATTAATCTTCTCATCAAAATGATAAATTTATTTCAACACTCCATGGACTGCTTTTTCTTGAAAATTAGTGCATCAAGTCATATTGGACAGTACAGACATAGAACTCTTCCATCATCACATAAAGCTGGGTTAAAGAGTGCTGCTCTTGAGAAACTCTTACATATGTGCATCAGTAGATACATACAAGAATGTTCATAGCAGCCTTGTTCATGATTTAAAAAAAAAAAAATGTAAAAAATCCAAGTGACCACCAACAGGGGACTGCCTAACTAAATCATGACATATTCAGTCAGTGGAATCCTATACAACTCTCTATATAAATGAACTATAGTTTCATACGTGAACATGAATGAATCTTTAAGTTGTTGACTGAAAGAAGCAAATTGCAAAAATCAAATACACTATTATATAATTTTTAAAAACTCAGGAACAACAAAAATGAACACTACATTGCTTATAGATACATTTGTATGTGGTAAAATTATAAGGAGAAGCAAGAGAACAGCAATCACAAAATTCAGTTCAGTCCTCTGGGATAGAAGATGAGAGGAGCATTTAGTGGGAGAAATACTTGGAGCTTCAGTGGCATTGGTAAAAGTCTTTTTGCTAAGATGGGGTGGTGGTTTGCATATCTTTACTTTTTCTCATTTTTCACAATTTACATTTTCACTATGTGAGACATTTGAGTATGTTATCTATCCGTCAAAGCTTTATCAGATTCCTCCTCTTCTTATGTATCACTTTTCTCTCTTTTGGAGTTCTCATTTCCATTATCAAGTGTTCCTCCACTACAAAGGTTGGAGTTAAAACTTGCTGCCTATCAAGAATTTTCCTATTTGTTTCCTGACCTCTTAAATGTTTGCTAGCGTTTGTGCTTACAAATTTTCATTACTGAATTTTAGCCTGGATTCATAGTCTAATTTGGCACTTCAAAACTCAAAATGAATATCAATATATGCTTCCTAATTCAGAAGATATTATCCTGCAAGTCAAATGAGCAAGGCCGATTCAGACAATCTATTGTTTAACATTGTGTCACCCAAATATTGACTCCTCTTACAATGCAGCATCATTACCAAGAAGAATCAACAGCACTTAAAATGCACAAAATGTTTCAGAGCTCCCTTAGTGGACTTTATTAATATTCTTCTACAAAATATTGTCAATGCTACTTCATTCATGTTTGAAAGTCCTATCCTTGATTTACTTAACTAAATCTCTATCCACTCTTTCCTCTGCTTTATTAAATTCTAATTTCTTTTTAAACCCCGCTATGCTTTCAAAACTAGTAGTCAGATGGGAAAATCTACTTGAAATTATTGTTTTTAATTATTTCCCATGCCTATTTTCCAAATTACTATATTTTTCATATTTGGATTTTTAAAAAATTATGTATTTAACCACAACTGATGGATATTGTAGTCATTTTTAATAATATATAGGTTTTTACAAATTATTTAGCCTATTTTATTTTAAATTATAATGTTTAAAAGTGCTGTACTATTCAGAAATTAAATATAAAGGAAAATCAAATGAAGTTAATAGAATAAGTAGTCTTTCCCAATTAGCTAAGCATTTCTAACAAATGTAAATAAAACTACAGAGAAGAGACCCCATAGTCCACAGCTTTCCACTGGAGTCATTGTTCCATAGTCTTTTTATGTATACACTGAAATATATGCTGGCTCCTCATTAAACACAACAAATATTTATTTTCAGAGTATAATAACATTAATTTGATGAATAAATTACAGCAATTGATATCCAGTTTTAAACAGTTTAAGATTAGGGACCTCAGCGCCAGACTCTTTTCCACTTTCACAATATAATTTCAGTTAATAAAATTAAAAAGGTGATAACTTATAATATTGTAAACAAGGAGTGAGCATTAACCAAATCAGTAATAAATCTCCATTAACGGCATGGCTAGTAGAACGGGATAAAAGAACACCTGTGAACCACCACATACTTGGAAATAAATGGAAATGCTCCCTCTTGTCCTTCCCTTGATCTATACCTTAAGTCAACTAAAAAATTGCTCCAAATCCTGCAGAGATATTTTCTGAGGTAGCCTCACACATAGTCTTACCCATTCAGTAACTCTTTCCCTATATCCAGGTAGAAACTACAAATTCCAGTAAACAGAAAGGCAGAAAGTGGAGGGCACTGACCACAACAGGTTGAAAACTGGAAATTGTAATTTCTACAAGGGTGGGGGACAGAGGTGGAACACTGTAGGCAATGATAGAAACCAGAAAAGCCTTCTTCACAGCATCCAGAGGGAACGGACCTTTCCACTTTCCAATGGGTTTACACCATTTGTGTCACCCAAATATTGACTCCTCTTACAATGCAGCATCATTACCAAGAAGAATCAACAGCACTTAAAATGCACAAAATGTTTCAGAGCTCCCTTAGTGGACTTTATTAATATTCTTCTACAAAATATTGTCAATGCTACTTCATTCATATTTGAAAGTCCTATCCTTGATTTACTTAACTAAATCTCTATCCACTCTTTCCTCTGCATGGACTTTGAGCCTGTGTTTATTCTGGATGGATGCTTATTTAATAAGTCTTTAAGACCTCGAATGTTATGCGTGTGAAAAGGTTATTACTGTTAGGTGCCATTGAGTTAGCTCTGACTCATAGTGACTCCATGCACAACAGAACAAACCCCTGCCTGGTCCTGCACCATCCTCCCTCCTAAGGAGCATTCTGGATGTGCTTCTTTCAAGACAGATTTATTCATTCTTTTGTGAGTCTACAGCACATTCAATATTTTTCACCAACACCCTAATACAAAGGTGTCAATTCTTTTTCAGTCTTCCTTATTCACCATCCAACTGTCACATGTATATGAGGTGACTGAAAATATTATGGTCTGGGTCAAGTGCACCTTAGTCCTTAATGTGATATCTTTGCTTGTTAACATTTTATAAAGGTCTTTTGCAGCAGATTTGTCCAGCTGTAGCATGTCGTTTGATTTCTTGATTGTTGTTTCCAGGGTCATTAACTGTGAATTCAAGAAAAAGGAGATTGAACTATGAATAGTAGCTATAAATAGCAGCAGAATATTGTGAAAAGGTGGCTGGGCATTATTTGACATCTTCATCATGCCACAGCTTTAGTCTCTTGCTTCTGTAGTTTTACTATTTGAGGGTTAGTGCAGGGCAGGCCACGTTAGAGGAATAACCTGACATCTGATGGCTTATTCAAGAAGTGGGCTCGAGTCCATCTGAAATATAAGTACTGTCAATGTACATTATTCCTCTCATAGGCATTAAATGGTCTTTTAGGTGACAGCATTTGTCAAAAGTTTCAAACAACATTTAACAGTCCCTACAATTATTACGACAATCAGTATTACTGATCCAGTTGACAATATAGACTTAATCCATGATCCAATGCCAGAGGGTAGCCAGCTGAAAATATCTAGAAAAGAGGAGTCTGAGGGTGGAGGTATATGAAGCCAAGGAGGCTTCTGGCAAATTAGTTTAATATCTTATTCTACCTCTCCTGAGGTGTTAATCCAGGTGCAACAAAGGTGTTAGCTATAGCACAGACTTCAACTTGCTAGGGTAACAGGAAATCTAGTGCAATTTGAGTATCCAAAATTACTTTGGCAAGTGAGTTCAGTGATTTCTTTTGAGCAGTCATAGCACTGGCAACATTATCTGCTATTCTTTCCATGGTTCTGTAGATGTTATGGATGGTGTGTGCTAAATCTCCTACTCCGTACCAAAGGAAGAATATCTTCAAAAAACTATAACCTAAACCAGAGAATTCCTTTAAAGGGTTCCCTCTATCTCTCCCCTGCTCATCTCTTGACTGTTTGTCTCTCCTCCTTTCTACTAGTTCTAGGTGGTCAGTCCATGTAAACTCTCATCATAAGAATGAATGTCTAAAGGGATTCCCATACGGCCTAAGGTACATTGGCCTGTCAATTCCAACCATCCAAACCGGATAAAGCCCAGGTATAGGACTTGTTATTTTGATTTGAATCAGCAAAGGTGGAGTACCTTGATCCTCCAAATAAAAATGCATATCCGCATAGGGCACATATTATGCCAGTCCTGGTGTCTTTACCTGGGAGAGGGATGGTTTGATTCATCTGTTCAAGCCAATTTTCTATCAAGGAGTTTTGGGAATAGACAATCGTCCTAACTTTGGCCAGTTCCACATATGGACACAAACAGACCTCTTTCCTTGTAGACATGCTGTTAAATTTCCTGAAAAAGCCATGTTCCAATATCTGGGAAGTTCATTAGATGAAATTAAGGGCTCAGTGTTACAACCTGAAGCAGAGGTCCCGGGTAGTTTGGAACACTCTTCAACTCTAATCTGAGTCAGATTTAAACGTGGGAATTGGGGTTGAGTTGGTATCTCAGGAGGACACCACAGTCTCACACATTCGGCTCACCTAGAGGTGATGTTAAAATTGACAATAGCAGGGGGAACAAAGTTATAAATCAGTATTGGAGTAACTAGTAGATCTTAGTTCTCATGTCAGTTTTGGGTAAAAGATGACAGATCCAGCATTCAGTCAGAATTGTGGACCATGTAACTACCTGAGAGAGCTGAACACAGGTATTTTCATACCAAGAATCAACAGGAGCTACTATGAGCAGCAGTATGGACTGAAGGTTTAAGAAGGGCTTCATAGTGGAGAAACACAGCTGAAAAGAAATAATCAAGGGCTAATAGAATACAAATAATAGTGATGACAAAATAAACTTAAGCAGCGAAAGGCCTTGTTGTTGTTGTCAGGTGCTGTCAAGTCACTTCCGACTCATAGCAACCCTATGCACCACAGAACGAAACACTGACCAGTCATGCACCATGCTCACAATCATTGTTGTGCTTGAGTCCACTGTTGCAGCCACCATGTCAATCCATCTCATTGAGGGTCTTCCTCTTTTTCACTGACCCTCTACTTTACCAACCACGATGTCCTTCTCCAAGGACTGACCCCTCCTGACAACACGTCCAGAATATGTAAGACGTAGTCTCGTTATACTTCCTTCTAAGGAGCATTCTGGTTGTACTTCCTCCAAGACAGATTTGTTCATTCTTTTGTTAGTCCATGGTATATTCAATATTCTTCACCAACACCAGAATTCAAAGGCGTCAATTCTAATTTGATCTTCCTTATTCATTGTCTGGCTTTCACATACCTATGATGCGATTGAAAATACCATAGCTTGGGTCAGGCACACCTTAGTCCACAAGGTGATGTCTTTGCTTTTCAACACTTTAAAGAGGTCTTTTGCAGCAGATTTGCCCAGTGCAATGCGTCTTTTGATTTCCTGACTGCTGCTTCCATGGGTGTTGACGGTGGATCCAAGTAAAATGAAATCCTTGATAACTTCAATCTTTTCTCCATTTATCATGATGTTGCTTATTGGTCCAGTTCTGAGGATTTTTGTTTTCTTTATGTTGAGGTGTAATCCATACTGAAAGCTGTGGTCTTTGATCTTCACCAGTAGGTGCTTCAAGTCCTCTTCACTTCCAGCAAACGAGGTTGTATCATCTGCATATCACAAGTTGTTAATTAGTCTTCCTCCAATCTTGATGCCCCTTTCTTCTTCATATAGTCCAGCTTATCTGATTATTTGCTCAGCATACAGATTGAATAGGTATGGTGAAAGGGTGCAACCCTGACGCACATCTTTCCTGAATTTAAATCACACAGTACCACCTTGTTCTGTCTGGACAACTGCCTCTTGATCTGTATACAGGTTCCTCATGAGCACAATTAAGTGTTCTGGAACTCCTGTTCTTTGCAATGTTATCCATAATTTGTTATGATCCACACAATCAAATGCTTTTGCATAGTCAGTAAAACACAGGTAAACATCTTTCTGATATTCTCTGCTTTCAGCCAGGATCCATTTGAAATCAGTAATGATATCCCTGGTTCCACATCCTCTTCTGAATCCGGCCTGAATTTCTGGCAGTTCCCTGTGGACATATTGCTGCAGCTGCTTTTGAATGATCTTTAGCAAAATTTTACTTGCGTGTGATATTAATGATATTGTTTGATAATTTCCACCTTCGGTTGGATCACCTTTCTTGTGAATAGGCATAAATATGGTTTTCTTCCACTCGGTCAGCCAGGTAGCTGTCTTCCAAATTTCTTGGCATAGACAAGCGAGCACTTCCAGCACTGCTTCTGTTTGCTGAAACATCTCAAATGATATTTCATCAATTCCTGGGGCCTTGTTTTTCACCAGTGGCATCAGTGCAGCTTGGACTTCTTCCTTCAGTACCATCGGTTCCTGATCATATGCTACCTCTTGAAATGGTTGAACATAGACTAATTCTTTTGGTATAATGACTCTGTGTATTCCTTCAATCTTCTTTTGATGCTTCCTGCATCGTTTAATATTTTCTCCATAAAATCCCTCACTATTGCAACTCGAGTCTTGAATTTTTTCTTTAGTTCTTTCAGCTTGAGGAATGCCAAGCATGTTCTTCCATTTTGGTTTTCTATCTCCAGCTCTTCGCACATGTCATTATAATACTTTACTTTGTCTTCTTGAGATGCCCTTTGAAATCTTCTGTTCAGTTCTTTTATTTCATCATTTCTTCCTTTTGCTTTAGCTACTTGACATTCAAGAGCAAGCTTCAGAGTCTCTTCTGATATTCATTTTGGTCTTTTCTTTCTTTCCTGTCTTTTTAATGACCTCTTGCTTTCTTCATGAAAGGCCTAAGGGAGGATAAAAAGGCTACCAAACAATAAAGTAAAAACATAATTAAAATGCTAATGATAAAAAGATATAATATGATTTCAATATTCATGTGTCTTATTAAATTAATCTGTGATTGGCATTAATAGTAAGGGATTAATAGAATATAAATGGTAACAATTATAAAAATGTTATTAGAATTTAAAACAAAAGAGTTAATAAATGGATTCCAATCCCAGACAGATAATAAGAAATATAGCTATCTTCTAGAAGTGGTGCTTATAAAGAGAAATCTGGGTTCTCATGGGAAGAACAATATATTTATACATGGAATAATACCTCAAGTTGCAGTCCAGTGACAATAAAATGGATTAGGGTAAGCAGAAAACAAATTCCTAGTACCTCTAAAGCTATTTTTTTTTCCATCCTAAAAGTTCAAGTTTATAAAACAAAAAGCTATTACAAAAGCAATGACAGGTTAAAAATTCAAATTAAGCAAACATAAGTATCCTGGTCAGCAGCTGGCACTACACACAAATTAAATCATTAAAACCATCAAAATACCCACAACCAAAAATTAGAATCTCAGTGACTAAGAAAAATACAAAAAGAGTTAATGCCCACATTTAAACAACTTATTTCAAAGGAAACAACTGGCGTAATACAATCACCGAAACTACCAGGATATAATTCCACAATCATGCATAACACCTAACAATAGTAAGATACCAAAAATGATAAAAAGGCAAACAGTCCAACTTTTACTTCAGGCTGCATAGGCAGTTTCAGGTCAGGTCCAAAGTTCTCAAGACAGCGGTATACCCGTCTGCTTCTTTTCCTGGCTACGTTTGAATTTTAATTTCAATCCTGCATGAGGCTCAACAGTCCATTCAGGAGTCAGAGCTTTCTTCAGTTGGGATAAATTATTCCAAGCATTAACTCCCTGAAATTTAGTGGCAGAAAGACTAGTGAGAATGACAAATAAGAGCCTTTCCATTGAGGTTTAAGGGAATCTTTTAATTGGTGTCTTTTCCAGTAAACATGATCTCCAGGTTGAACATTACCTAAATTTTGATTTAATTTTCAACAGCTTCTTTAACCTGTGTTCTTTAAAGTGTTCTTTAAAATATTGGATCAAAGATTTACAATATTGAAACAAATCAGATAGAACTAAATTTGAATTAGGGCATGTCACCCAACAGGGGAGGGCCACTGACTGTCCAGTGATAATTTCATGAGGAGTCAGTTTGTGAGGTCCAAATGGTGTAGTCCTTAAATTTAAAAGGACTAGAGGCAGCACCTAGTCCAAGGCAATTATAAAGATTTGCAAAGTTTGGCAAGTTGAGTTTGTATTATACCATTAGTTCTTTCAACTAAACCAGAAGATTGAGAGCAATAAGGACAATGAAGTCTTTGAAAAATGGGGAAGATTTTACGCATTTCCTTAATTATTTGCACAGTAAAATGGGTGCCTCAGTCACTACAAAGGACCCTTGGGGCTCTCCAGGTAGGAAAAACGTTCTCAAGAAGTGTCTTAGCCACAAACCCGGCAGTAACTCAACATCTGGGAAAAGCTTCTACCCAGTGAGAAAATCTACAAATAATTACTAATAAAAACTTGTAACCACTTGAGGAGGGAAGTTGGATAAAATCCATCTGCCATTCAAGCATTGGTCCTGATGGCAGGGGAAATCTCCCAGGTGGAGTTTTATAAGGTTTACCTGAATTAAATTGAGAGCAAATCAAACATGGAGAAGCTACTTTCTCAGTGGCTTCATAAAAATGCCCCCACCAATATTACTTTAAAATTTCTATCATCTATTCTCATCCAAATGGGTATTCATGTACAATGCCTCCTGTATAAAGTCTTGCAGGGATCTGGGGAGAACTAAGTTCTCATTGAGTCCCATCCATATCCCAGAGGTGGGGCATTGGGAGCAACCGTGATTTTTCCATTTCTCAACCCCATTGTGTGGGGCTGATTTTTCATGTTTAAATAAATCATTTAAGGCAATTCCTCCAGGTCTAGAAGGATTCTCTATAAGCACGCTAAAAGGCTGTTCATTATCTAAAACAGTGCCCCAATGTGAGGGACCATACATAACTGTTAAAAGCTTGTGAGGAGCATTAACAGGATTGAAAGAAGGGGGAGTGTGACCTTTAAAACTATGACAAAAAACAAGATATACAGCAACAGAAAAATCTCCCCACCAATGGGCTTCTAAAGCCCTGATTAGCTCATCTGTCATTATTCCTGTATTATCATGCCAGGAATTTCAAACCATAGGAACATGTGAGTATTCTGGAAAAATGAGTTTTTTATTAGGCCCTATCCTCATGGCAACAGGTTTGGTTTGGTTTATCCTCAATCCAGAGCCCTGGTGGAGCAGTGGTTAAGAGCTTGGCTGCTAACCAAAAGGTCAACAGTTTGAATCCACTAGCTGCTTCTTGGCAACCCTACGAGGCAGTTCTACTCTGTCCTATAGGGTCACGATGAGTTAGAATTGACTTGACGGCAATGGGGTTTTTTTTTTTTTGTTTGTTTGTTTGTTTTTTTATTCCCTCCTTTTCATCATGATAACTAGTGGAATTTTCATGGTCATGACTGAGGGCAGCGTCTTTAAAGGGTGATTGGGAAGCGGTTTGTTTAGCTGCTCTATCAGCTAAATCGTTTCCTTTAATCTCCTCTGTTCGTGGAGCTCCTTTGGGTTGGTGGGCCTGGATTTTAATTATGGAAACCACAAAGGGGAGCAAATGGGCTTCTAAGAGGTCTGCTACTAAGGTTTCATTTTTAATTTGGGTCCCAGAAGAAGTTAGGAACCCCTTTTATTTACATCACATGCCAAAATCCTGAGTAACTCTACAAACATACCAGGAGTGCATAAAAATATGTACTGGCTGTCCAAGCACCAGTTTGCAAGCCTTCATGAGTGCAATTAGTTCAGCTTGCTGAGCTGAAGTTACTTCACGAAGGGTTCCACTTTTGAGAACTTTGGTTGAGGTAGTCATGGCATATCCTCCCTGGTAATGAGAGCTTTAAATATGACCCATCAACAAACAGAACTAAATCAGGATTCAATAATAGGACTTCTTATAAATCTGGTCTAGGAGCCAAAAGCTGTTAGATAAGATTTAAGCAATCATGGGGTGGATGGTCACCATTATTTGGTAAAGGTAACAAAGTAGATGGATTCAGAGAGGTTACAGTATATAGCCAAATACTGTTGCTGTTGTGTGCTGTTGAGTCAATTCTAACTCATAGTGATTCCATAGGACACAGTAGAACTGTCCCATAAGGTTTCCAAGGAGTGGCTGGTGGATTTGCACTGCCAGCCTTTTGGTTAGCAGCCTGAGCTCTTAATCACTTCGCTACCAGGGTTCCAGCTGAATATTTATTAGAAGAGACCAACAGGAGAACTTCATAAGCAGTCAGCATATGGCCAACACGTGTCGAGTAACTGTTGAATTTAAAATGGCTGAAACCACATGAGCGATATAAACATCAAGAAAATTTCCAAAAAAAAAAAATATATCTGCTGTGGCCTCAACTAGTCTAGTGGTTTCAGCAACTGTTCTAAGGTAAGGGGGTGGCCCCTTGTGATAGGGTCAAGCCGGATACTATAATAACCAATGGGTCTGTGTTGTCCTCTGTGTTTTTGAGTGAGATCCTAGAGCATTCCCAGAAATCTCGTGGACAAAAACTGAAAAGTCTAGATTATAATTAGGAAACCCTAGAGAAAGAGTGTTAATTAACGCTTCTTTTAGTTGAGTGATGACTTTTTCACCATCACTGGAGAGCTGGAAGGGATCAGGCTCTGAACTCTTTAGATAATGGTAAATAGTTTGAGTTTGAGCCAGCAGAGAAAAATTAGGTACTCAAGTTCTGCAATAGTCACAGAGTCCTAGAAATCCACTTAACTGTTTCTTGATAGTAGGGACAGGACAAGCTAAGATGGTCTCCTTTCTTTTGGGGTCTATAGTGACCCATTTTGCTGAAATAATATGTCCCAGCTAGTAAAAAAAAGGATGGGCTAAGTAATTTTTCTCTGGAGGCTTTGTGACTTCCTCTGGCAAAACATTATAACAACAGAATACCAGTAAGACATAACAATTGAGAGTTAGAACAGACCAATAAATCATACTGAAGGAACTGCCTTAAATGATTGATTTGAACATCAAAAATCAGCCCCACATGATGAGGTTGAGAAATAGAAAAAACACCGTTGCTCCCAATGCCCCACCTGTGGGATATGGATGAGACCCAATGAGAACTTAGTTCTCCCCAAATCCCTGAAAGCCCCTGTACTGGAGGTAATGCACATGAATACCCATTTGGGATGAGAATAGATGATAGAAATTTTAAAGAAATATTGGTGGGGGAATTTTTATGAAGCTGCTGAACAAGTGGCTTCCCAATATTCAATTTGCTCTCAATTTAATTCAGACCCCTGAATGAACTGTAAAGTCTGTAAATCAGCGTGTAAAATCTGAAAAAAGTAGGTGTGGCGTCAGTAAAACATTAGGGCATGACAGTCCAGGTAAATTTTTTGTCTGCCCAAGTAAAAGCAAACAAATATTGACTGTCCAGATGGACTGGAATGCTAAAAATAAAAAAGCACTGCAAAGATAGACTACTGTAAAGTGAGTTGCTTGAGGGGAAACATTAGAGAGGAGTAGGTGATGGTTAGGAACTACAGGGACTCTTGTAATTACTATATGATTAATAGCACATAAGTCTTGTACAAATCTTCATCTCCAATTGTCTCAGTCACCTATTGCTGCTATAACAGAAATACCACAAGGGGATGACTTTTACAAACAGAAGTTTATTCTCTCACAGTCCAGTAGGTTAGAAGTCCAGATTCAGAGCGTCAGCTCCAGGAGAAGGCTTTCTCTGTCAGCTTTGAAGGAAGGTCCTTATCATCAATCCTCCTCTGGACTAGGAGCTTCTCTGCACAGGAATACAGGTCCAAAGGACGTGCACTGTTTCTGGCACTGCTTTCTTGGTGGTATGAGGGGAGTCCCCCATTCTCTGCTCACTTCTCTTTCCTTTCATCTCTTGTAAGATAAAAGGCAGTGCAGGTCACACCCCAGGGAAACTCCCTTCACATTGGATCAGGGATGTGACTTGAGCAAGGGTGTTACATCCCACCCTAATTGTCTTTAACATAATCTAATCTTGCCTCATTAAGCAGGCAGAGATTAGGATTTACAACCCATAGGAAAATTATATCAATCACAAAATAGAGGACAACCACACAATACTGGGAATCATGGCCTAACCAAGTTGATACACATATTTCTGGGGGACACTATTCAATCCACACTACCTATTGTTGGGTTTCTTAATGAGGAAAACAAGTGTTGCAAGGACTGGTGCAAGGGATTATTAAGCCTTTAGCCAAAAAGTCTTGAATTATAGGAACAAGTCCTTCCTTCGCTTCTTGTTTCAAAGGGTATTGAGAAATTTTAGGTAAGGGTTTGGAGGTATCTCTTTCAATTTTAATTAGTTCTACTGATAGGACCTGACCAACATCAGTAGAAGTAGTGGCCCACAAACTTTTGGGTACAGAATAAAGATATTCAATAGAATTGGATATAGTAGGGGAATGATCTTCTTGTGGTGTTAAGCTGAGTGCTTCTAAATAGCAATAGGCTTCTTCACTTAAAGTACTGTATATCTTAGAGTCTATCTGTTGACTGGATTCAGTTAGAGTTAATAGCATTTCTCCTGTTCCTGAGAATTTTATTTGGCAATTCCATTTGGATAACAAAGCTCTTCCTAATAAATTTACTGCAGTATCTAAGCTGAGTGAAAATTGGTGTATGTCCTCTATAGGACCTACAGAGACAGAAACAGGCTGGGAATGGGTTAATATCTGTTCTTGATTAATGACCCCCATGACTCGTGAGGTTTTATTACTCCAGGACTAGGGCTTTTGTAAAGTTGTGGGGTTTATTGCAAATAAGGTAATACTTGTGTCAATTTAAAATTTACATGATTCTCCATTTATGTGAATAGTACTTTCTCCTTGAGAGTTTAGTGCTACCATAGGAAAAGCCCCTGATTTGTCCCCATAGCCTGTTCATTCTATTTGCTTCTGGGATACATTTGGTGTTAAATTGTCCAGTTTAATTTTTAAACATTCCCTTTTAAAATGCCCAGGCTTTTTACAGTAGTAAAAAACAAGGGGTGTGTTACTAGGCCCCATCTTAGCCATATTTTGGGTGGACTTATCCTGTGTGGGGAAATTATTTTGAGGCCTATAACTGTTGTAATTGCAGGGCCATAAGTTGATTTTGTTTAGCTTTAGTTCTCTGTTCAACTTCCCTAGCCTTGTATTTAAGAGTTTGAGATGGCTTATCGGCTACAGTGGCTAACTAGTGTTTTCATTTCCCAATCTAATATGTGGCATTTTACTAACTGAGTGAGCTCCAGATGGAGGCCATCAACAAAAAGAGAACTGAAAGCACCATGGAATCTAGACTCTTCTAGCTTTAAAGCAGGGTGTTCTTGAAAAAGTTTAGTTAAACAGTCCCTAAATTATAAACATTTTCATCTGTATTTTGTTTGCAACCCTGAACCTTGGTCCATTCTATTTCTTGGGGAAAACTGTTGGGATAGCTTCAATAAGTTTTGTGACAATAGTTCTGGTCTGTGCCATTAGTTCCATGCCAGGAACTTTAAACCAGGTGATTAGGGATTCTGCAAGAGTCTTCCATTGGACATTTTCCATTCACCTTTGAGTGTCACCTGGCCCTATCAGTGAATTTATTAGATTATATAAGTCTTCCAGACCAGGTTCACGGATATCAGCTAAGGTTCTAAATTATTGAGTGAATTTAAAAGGATCTTCACAAGTGTTAGAAAATTCCCTAACAAAAGTGCAAAGTTCCACTTTTGATCAGAGGGCAAAAGTAAATTGTGGTGGCTTCTAAGCCTCTTCAAGATATTTAATGTTAAATGGCATTTAACAAATGGGTTTTACTTCTTCTACAGGTTCCTTGAGACAATAGGGAGGTTCAGTTGGGGAGATTTCATTAGAGTAGGTAGATAAAGAGAAGCAGAGGTAAAGGAAGGGAGCCAGGCATCAGAGGCTAGAGATGGACTACAGATGCCAGGGACTTCACTATTTGGGAAAAAGAAGCCATTCTGGGAAACGGGGCCATTTAAGGGAAGGAAGCCATTTCGAGAAAAAGTGTTATTTTGAGAAAAGGAGCTATTTTGAGAAAGGCAGCCAGTTTGAGAAAGAAAGCCATCTTGGAAAAGGGAGCCATTTTGGGGAAGGGAGTTATTTTAGGAAAGGGAGCCATTTTGGAAAAGGCAGTCATTTTGGGAAAGGGAAGGTATAGGCGCTACTTCCAGGTAGGTAATCACTGAGGTTACAGAGCTCTGACACAGGAATTCTTTAATTTGTTTAGCTTGTTTTGAAACAGTCTCCTGCAAGGAGATGTATTTATCATTGTGATTTCTTTTGGAAGCTGCCAAGTACCAATCAAAAAATGCCACCCATTTCTTTAGTTTTATTCATAAGCCCTTAGCCTCTAATCTGTTGTGCAGAAAATTCAACTTTGTTAACTCAAATAACCCCTACAATAGTAGTCATGATCCTTTAAATTTCCCTCCATAAGTGCATGTTAGCAGTCTAAATACAACACTGAACCAGGGCCATAATGCTTAGTCATATAATCTGCAGGAGTTCCTTTAGGGGGTCCTGCTCCAGTCTTGGATGTGGGATTCACCATATTACAGAGAAACTTGGAAGTATTAAAGATCTAAATGCACACGAAAACGTTACGGTGCACCAGAAAAAAAAAAGGAGTTCAGTAAAACAGACTGGCCACAAGATGGCAGTACTACCAAACTTAATTTGACAATGAACACAGCGAGATGCTCAGGAGACAAGCAGAAAATGAAAGTATAGAGAAAAGACAGCCAATAAATCTCTCAAAGAGCCATCTTCACAATAAGCTTAGGCTTCAATCTGAGGGAACCTGGAGAATTCGAGGAGATGGTTTTGGGCACAAGGGGCTCTTGGCTGGTACCAGCACAAGCCATTTCCACAATTTCTTGGGAACCTAGAAGATAATCTTCTTTCATAATCCTGTTGACTATGCCAATGAATTTTGAAGAGAACCTGTATTCTGATTAAAGTAAAATTGAGATTTATTGAAAGTAAAGAGACAGCTCAAGCCAGATATAAACAGAACTCCATGTGGTGGAATCCAGCAATTCAATATGGCAACTCAGCAGTGACATTTTATAAGAGGCAGACGAAGGACATGAAGCACATTACTTGTCTGGTATTTACAAACTTACATCATAGAAAGACATTACGTGATTTGTAGTAGATCACTATAAGACAGGACTTCCAGTGGCGGTAGTTTATAAGGCAGGACTTCCTGTAACGGAAGCTTGTAAGGCAACTGACTTAAAATGATATATGTATCTTTCTTAGATTGGTTACAGTGCGGTAATTACAAGGGTATATGATGGGGGGTGGGGTCACAGAGTAGTTGCATCATTACCCGACATTCCTCTCTTAGAAACAGCATGAAGGATTGCTGCTGTTAGGGTGAGAATGGAACCAGCAACCAAGGAACCACACCCAAACCTCAAGCTGGCCATTTCAGATCTCATCAGGTACATCAATTCCCTTACACAACACATACCCAAGAGAAATGAAAGCAGGGACTCAAACACATACATGTACACCTATATCCATAGCAGCACTATTCACAGACCAAAAGTTGAAAACAAGCTAAGTGCTCATTAACAGATAAATGGATAAACAAAATGTGGGATACACTTGTAATGCATACAGTGAAGCATCATTCAGTCAGAAAGAGACATGAAGTTCTGGCACATGCTAAGACATGCTGAGTGAAAGAAGTCAGACACAAAAGGACAAATGCTATATGATCCCACTTACATGAAATATCTAGAATAGGCAAAAAATGCATTGAGACAAAAGAGAAATAGTGGTAACCAAGGGCTAAGGCAGGAGGATGGAGAGTTAATGCTTAAAACAAAATCATAGTTTCTCTATCATCTGAGGTGGGGAGGGAGGGAAAACAGACGGAAAGGAATCACCCAGTCAGTGAACTGTGCCACCTAGTCTTACATTCTGGCCCTGCTTGATGGAGGCTCTGGAGCTGAGAGCTAGTGCACTGACGACTGGCTCAGAAGTCTAATGATATACTCCCCAGAAGGTCTGTCCAGGCCATTCTTTCTCCTACAATCTCTGCATCCTCTACAAAGCCTCTCACAGAGTAAGCTCTCCACTTGGTGATCATATCCATATTCAGGATTTGCTCTCTTAAATGTAGGTGACTCTGAAACCCAAAGTTCCAGACCCAGCCTTGCTTGAGTCACACCCACAGCCCCATCTACCTTCTTTCCCACCCTAGTACTTTCTCTCCACCTCACCTTGCCTCTCAGAGGAGGGAACCCCAAAAGAAGGCAGCTTGGCACATTGAGAACAGCAGTAAAAAGCAAGACATCTTCACCAATGAGATTGCACATGAGGTGGGCCTGAGGAGAAAGTGAATTTCCGTAACCAGAGAAAGGAGGAGGGCCAGCTGAGGCATAGGGAGACACAGTAAAGGTACAGAAGGAAGATGAAGTGTGATGTGTTTTAGGAAGAGCAAGTGTCCAGGGTGATAAGACAGGCTCACAATTCTCAGTTAGGTGGGTTGTTTTTGTTGTTGTTTTGTATTGTTTTTAAATATTATAATAATTTCAAGGAACACAAATTAAGGGCCACTGAATAAGTGAGTATTGTATTTCATGTATGTTGTTGTTGTTAGGTGCCATCGAGTCGGTTTCCGACTGATATCGACCCTATATACAACAGAACAAAACACTGCCTGGTCCTGCACCATCCTCACAATCATTGTTATGGTTGCAGCCACTGTGTCAACCGATCTTGTTGAGGGTCTTCCGCTTTTTCACTTTACCAAGCATGATGTCCTTCTCCAGGGACTGATCACTCCTGATAACATGTCCAAAGTATGAGACATAGTCTCACAATCCTTCCTTCTAAGGAGCATTCTGGTTGTACTAATTCCAAGACAGATTTGTTTGTTTTTTTGGCAGTCCATGGTATATTCAATATTCTTCTCCAACACCGCAATTCAAAGGTGTCAATTCTTTTTCGGTTTCCCGTATTCATTGTCCAGCTTTCGCATGCATATGAGGCAAGTGAAAACACCATGGCTTGCGTCAGGCACACCTTAGTCTTCAAGGTGGCATATTTGCTCTTCAACACTTTAAAGCGGTCTTTTGTAGCAGATGTGCCCAACGCAATGGGTTGTTTGATTTCTTGACTGCTGCTTCCATGGGTGTTGATGGTGGATCCAAGGAAAATGAAGTCCTTGACAACTTCAATGTTTTCTTCATTTATCATGATGTTGCCTACTGGTCCAGTTGTGAGGATTTTTGTCTTCTTTATGTTGAGGTGTAGTAGTCCATACTGAAGGCTGTGGTGTTTGATTTTCATCAGTAAGTGCTTCAAGTCCTCCTCATTTTCTGCAAGCAAGGTTGTGTCATCTGCATATTGTATGGACCCAGCAATATGGTACAAAATAAAGGATGGTCCTTCCCCAGATCATATATGTGATATATCAGTTAATACTTTCTTGTATGACAGTCACCCTTTCTATAGTAGCTCCTCATTGTAAGCACCCATCAAATTTATTGACCACTGTCACCTTAGCACATTTTTTCCACAGTGATGACTCCTAACCTACAATTTTCTGGCTTACATTCTATTTTTTTCCATCAGATTCGGTCTTTCCCTAGTGAATTGCTTTCCATTTATCTTGATTAAACCTTACTCTATTGATTTCTTTCCTTTCTCTAACTTCTCAGAAACCTGCTGTATATTAATTCTGTGTTCTGTGATATAAACTCTCTCTCATAGCACTGGATAACATTTAAGGAAGTTTTAAAATCCAACAACACTGGATAACTTCCTTTTCAAACTTTAGATGCTATACTTAATTCCAGTAAGGTGAGAAAATGTGTGCCTGCATATTTCACCTTGGGATAGAAAATTCTTTATGTTTCAATAATTCTTCTTTCATTGGAGAGAAGGATAACATTTACGAACATCTACCGAAAAGTCAAGTTTAATGATATGCCTTTGCCTTAGTCATCTTGTGCTGCTGTAACAGAAATACCACAAGTGGATGGCTTTAACAAAGAGAAATTTATTTTCTCACAGTCTGGTGGGGTAGAAGTCCAAATTCAGGGCATCAGCTCCAGAGGAAGGTTTTCTCTCTGTGTCAGCTCTGGAGGAAGGTCCTTGTCATCAATCTTCCCCTGGACTAGGAGCTTCTCAGTGCAGGGACCCCGGGTTCAAAGGAAGCACTATTCTCTCGGCACTACTTTCTTGGTGGAATGAGGTCCTCCACTCTCTGCTCACTTCCTTTTCCTTTTATCTCTTGTAAGATAAAAGATGATGCAGGCCACACCCCAGGGAAACTCCTTTTACATTGCATCAGGGATGTGACATGAGTAAGGGTGTTACATCCCACCTTAATCCTCTTTAACATAATCTAATCTTGCCTCATTAACCACAGGCAGGGATTATGATTTACAACAAATAAAAAAATTACATCAGATGACAAAATGGTGGCCAATCATACAATACTGGGAATCATGACCTAGTCAAATTGATACACATATTTTTGGGTGACACAATTCAATCCACGACAGCCTTCTTTTATAGTGGGACAAAATAAAAGGAAAAGTTCATATCCTAAAACTAAAGTGTACTTACTATTTGAGAGTTATAATAACAGTAAAAATAAAAGACTGTATAATTACTTCTGATTATATTCTGTGTGCCAGATATTACACATTCATTCACTCATTTAATGATCATTCTAGACCTAAGAATTAACAGGTATTATAACAGATATTTCTGACTTTTTATACTGTTACAGTATGTTCTTCTAATTCATTAAACAATAAATATTTGGATAAATGAATGAATGATAGAAATTACAATTAACTGACATGAAGAGAAAGAAGAAAATGAGATTCTAGACTTCTTGCTATCTTGTCTCCTCCAGCTTCCACCACCACACACATAAAATTACTAAAGTAGATTTAATTTCAAAGCCAGCCCCAGGTACAGTACGATTTTTGATGGCCACTTTAGGCCTAAAAATATCTCTCAGACCAGCTCTCAAACTCTTGAAAATCTTTTAATAGGACACAAACATTTCACTTCACTACTAGAGATAAAATGCTAAAGTTCAAATGACTTGGGAATTATCACATTTGTGTAAATGAATGTTACTACTACTGTAAGTGTTATTAAATTCACCTGTTTTGATGCTGAGATTAAAAATCAAGAAGAGGCAAAGGTGCCCTGTATCCATTTCTTTGTACTAAGACAAATGACATTTGTGCCAGAAAGAAGATTTATAGTGTATATTTCCATGTGTATTCTACCAAGTCCAAGACATATTCTTACTTCTTCCTACCACCAAGATGTCCGTATTGAGGTCCCATTCTCTCTGCACTTCCTCGGGTGGTACTGGGTAAATGTGGATAATCACATAAGCAAAACCAGTAGTTCTCAAGCTTGTCCAATCCCCTGAGGTGGGTTTATTTGCTTGTTTGTTTGTTTGTTTTTAATATATATTCTCAACCCCTCTGGAAACCTATTAGGTTGAAAACTCCAGGGATGGGGCTGAGAAATCTGAGTTATAAAAATTTCCCAGGTGATTTTGATGCTGACCCAGGTTGAAAATCACTAGACTGGCAAACATATTGCTTCTTGTAATATTTCATTTAACTCAATTTAATAGGTATTTAATGTGTGTTGGTTATATGCTTAGTATGGAATGATAATCTCTCTAACATTTCACAGTGTTATGTGGGTTTGCTCCTAGTGTTGTCCATAACCCTAGTTGGGCATTCATTACCTCTAGGGGGAGATATTATCAGCAAACCAGTAACAGAGCCAAAAGATATCTCTATATAACATGAAAGTGATTTAAAATAATGCGTTATTTAACAGAAATAATATTTCCCTTCCCTTTACCTACCCTTTTATGGCAGACTATAAAGTGTTGGCCTTGAGAGTGAGGAGGGGAAGTGACAGAATACCCAGATAGGTTTAGGCATTCAGTAGCAGAATGACTTGGAAGGGGGCAGGATCCCACTTCTCAATACCCTCTCTCCCAAAACACACATATGTAAACCCCCATTGATTTAAAGATCATTAGAGAAGAAATTACAGCATGATCTGAGACAGCCTCTAGGGTTTTCTTTGACCTAGAGTGCAGCAGAAACCAGCCAAATGTTCCCAAGTCCCAGAGAGGATCAGGGAAGTATCAAACATTGAACCAACCTGAGAATATCCTCTACTCTGGACGACGTAACCCAGAAGACAGGTCAAAAGCCACCTGTTGTGGATTTAGTTATGTTTCCCAAAAAGTTATACTGAAGTCCCAACCCTTCCATCTGTAAATATAACCCTGTTTGGAAATAGGTTTTTCTTTTGTTATGTTAATGAGGTCATACAAGACTGGGATAGGCCCTTAACCTAATCCCTTCTGAGTGGTATCTTACACAAAGAGCAGAACAGACAAAGACACACACACACAGAGGGAAACAGATGCCATGTCATGTAAGGATCATCTACAAGCAAAGGAATGCAAAGGAACTCCTGGGGATACCAACAAGGAAGGATGCTCACCTAAAGCTGATGTCCTGATTTGGACTTCTAGCCTTTAAAACTGTGAGGCAATACATTTCTGTTCTTTAGCGTCACAGTCACTCACTTTCTGGTACTTTTTGTTATGCTAGCCCTAGGAAACTAAGACACCACTTGAACACATAACAACATTCATTTACCTCCCAAGACTTACAGGTAACCTTAGGAATGGGGATACCCAAAATTGAGGACATCCTGAGCTGACTGAACTCAAATTGTTACCAAACCAAGGACTGTAGGCACATAAGAAATAACTTTGATTCATCATAGAAAAAGAAAGAAAGATATACCTCTTGCCCGGAATTTGTGCTACGTTTACTTACAGCTGTGAGTGACTTTAAGAACACAGCAAATTATAGTCTCTTCCCTTAAAGGGGGGTTCTGGGGTTAACAGTTAACACACTTTGCTGCTAACCAAAAAGTTAGAGGTGTGAATCCATGCAGAGGTGCCTTAGAAGAAAGGCCTGAATATCTACTACTAAAAAATCAGGCACTGAAAACCCTGTGGAGCACAGTTCTACTCTGACACACATGGGGTCTCCCAGAATAAGAGCCGACGCTGTGGCAACTGGTCCCTTAAAGGAGGCTGTGGAAGGAAAGTTGTAATCTGGAGGCAGCAGAAGCCACCTAACTTCAGAAAGAGGAGAGAGAACCACCAACAGCTAGAAGCTGATTCCTGTGAAGTAGAGGTAAGACATACAAGACATACCTCCACTCTCCAACCTTTCCACCAATTCTGAAACCAGCCCTCCTCCCAACAGCACTTTGTATTTCTCTGCTGGGTTCAATAATTCATTGCAATGGCCACACAGAACTCACAGACCATACTCACAATTATGAGGTATATTAGGGAAGTTGTTGTTGTTATGTGCTATCAAGTTGGTTCCGACTCACAGTGACCCTACGTATGACAGAACAAAACACTGCCCAATCCTGTGCCATCTTCACAATCATTGCCATCTTCGAGCCCACTGTTGCAGCCATTGTGTCAATCTCATTGAGGGTCTCTCTCATTTTCATTGACCCTCAACTTTACCAAGCATGATGTTCTTCTCCAGGGACTGGTCTCTCCTAAGAACATGTCCAAAGCACATGAGACAAAGTCTTGCCATCCTCACTTCTAAGGAGCCTTCTGGCTGTACTTCTTCCAAGATAGATTTGTTCTTCTGGCAGCCCCTGGTATATTCAATATTCTTTGTCAACACCATAATTCAAATGCATCAATTCTTCTGTTTTCCTTATTCATTGCCCAGTTTGCACATGCATATGAGGCATTTGAAAATACCACAGCTTGGGTCAGGTGCACCTTAGTTTTCAAAGTGACATATTTGCTTTTTAACACTTTAAAGAGGTCTTTTGCAGCAGATTTGCCCAATGCAATATGTTATTAGGGAAGTAACAGGTTACAATTCAGAATCAGGATTAACTTGAAAGTAACGGGAACAACTCAGGAGACAGGATATACTTCGTCAATCAGGACAGCTTCCAACCAACACAGCTCTCAACTTCTTCTTAACCATGCCCTCAGGCAGGCCTCACTCTCAGCCTCTGCCCCTTGATCTGCTTGTGCAAGTGTTGCTGCTCTTTAACTCCACCATTCCACTCCACTAGCAATCTCCTGCCCAAAGGTGCTCAGCTCTCTCACTCACTCTGTGGGTCGAGAAGCACATCACAGGTCCCATGATGCTGTCATCACGCCATCTTGTGCTATCTCCAGTATTACAGCTCTCTCTGTCTCCTGGGTCTAGGAGGTATTCAGCACAGGGACCTTGGGTACAAAGGACATGCTCTGCTTCTAGCTTGTCTTCTTAATGGCGGTGAGGTCCCCCTCAACTTCTGTGGGATTGGTCCTTTTAAGCCCAGAAGAATGACAAAACTGACCAATTCCGTAGATAGGCCACAGTCACCTAGTTTGCACAGTAATTCACCAATCCTTACAAGGGATTTTACACACCTTATTTGCATATTAGACTAACCAATCCCTTTGTGAGATTGTGGCCTAGCAAATCATTTTAGCAGAACTACAAATCCAGGGCCAAAAAGGCCATATATAAAGAGAAACTCATTGCACTGCAACAACAGACGTTAGAGTCAGACACACTCAAGGTGAATCCTGGGTGTCTGGCCAAGACTAGGTATTTACCCACTAGAGACTCACTCTCTTCATTTGTAAAATGAGATTGTGTTTGGGAATTAAATGAGAGGGAGAAGTCAAAATCCTGGATACATGTTTGTTATGGATTGAATTGTGTCCCCCCAAAATGTGTGTCAACTTGGCTAGGCGATGATTCCCAGTATTGTGTGACTGTCCACCATTCTGTCATCTGATGCAATTTTCCCATGTGTTGTAAATCCTACCTCTATGATGTTAATGAGATAGGATTAGAGGCAGTTATGTCAATGAAGCGGGACTCAATCTGCAAGATTAGGTTGTGTCTTAAGTCAATCTCTTTTGAGATACAAAAGAGAGAAGCAAGCAGAGATGGGGGACATCATAACACCAAGAAACAAGAGCCAGAATAGCACATCCTTTGGACCCAAAGTCCCTGTGCTGAGAAGCTCCTCGACTGGATAAGATTGATGACAAGGACCTTCCCCCAGAGCTGACAGAAAGAGAAAGCCTTCCCCTGGAGTTGGCACCCTGAATTCAGACTTCTAGCCTACTAGACTATAAGAGAATAAATTTCTCTTTGTTAAAGCCATCCACTTGTGATATTTCTGTTATAGCAGCCCCAGAAAACTAGGACAATGTTATAAGCTCAAAAAAATGTTCCTTTTTCCTTCCAAGAGTTTTTTTTAATCTTATTTAACAATTACCCTTCTATAATTTCTTATACAGAATAACTCTGTGAATTGCTGTCACTGTTTAAATCTTGGGAAAAAGGTGATGTTGTATGAATGTGTTGATGACTGCTTTCCTCCCACCAAAGGTATCAATAAAGCAGCCGCTGATTTTACCTACCCCTAAATTTCTTACATTTGAATGAGAGTTTAACCTGAACCACTCTGGTTGCAATGGCCACAAAGAGCTAATCTGTAAACTCAGAGTACTGTTCTGATTATAATAGCAGGGGGAGGATTTTTACTTTTGCGTGGAGTGATGGGATTTTGTGCAACCGAATTTGAATTGTAAAACCCATTTCAAACCCACCCTGTTGAAGCACTGGCCCCTGCAGATGGAGGAAGTAAAACAAGGCCCTTAATTTACAGTCAGCATTATGATGCACAAGGTCACCACAGCTTCCAGGCAAGGAAAGTGGGGACTTAACACAGCAATTTAGAATTTTTATGGTTAGTATCATTTGCTTGTTAATGGGTCTGCTGGCAATCACGTCGGGCCATAAAAGTTGGTGTTAACTTTGCTTTTCCCAAATTTTCACCTTATTTTTTCTCTTATTTGAATAATCATTGGTTGTTATAGCTGAAGAGGACTTTAGAGGTCATCTAGTCCAGGAGCAGCAGAGCGGCAGTCTCCAGGGGGAAGTCCGTCTACACACACCAGCAAAGTGGTTCTTTCTTTCTTTCATTCCTCCCTCCTTCCCACCCTTCTTTCCTTTTTTTTTTTTTTTTTGTGGTTTGTTTTGGTGTTGTTACTGTTCCTACCTTTTTCTCTTTTGTTACAAAGGAATGACTTAGAAAGTATAAAATGCCCACATCTTAAGCATACAGCTCAGTGAGTTTTTACATGCGCACGCACCTGTGTCACCACACATCCCAATCAAGATACAGAATATTCCCGGAGAATTCTCTCATGCCCCTTACAAAGTGTCATGGTTTGAATTATGTCCCCCAAAAAATGTGTGTATCAATTTGGCTAGACCATGATTCCTGGTACTGTGTGATTTTCCTGTACGTTGTAAACCTGCCTCTACAATGTTAATGAGGGAGGATGGGTGACAGTTGTGTTACTAAGGCAGGGCCTGAACTACAAGACTGGACTGTGTCCTGAGGCAATCTCTTGAGATATAAAAGACAGAAGTGAGCAGTGAGACAGGGGGACCTCATACCATCAAGAAAGCAGTGCCAACAGCCCCGTAAAACCAAATGAGACTAACAAGGTACAGGAGTCCAGTGACAAGGGCCAGAAGGCAGAAGGGGACAAGGAAGTTGGTGATAGGGAACCCAAGGTTGAGTAAGGATATTGTTCATGTGTTGTGAGATTGTTAATCATTGTCATAGGGCAACATTTATAGTAACTGTTAAATGAGAAACTATTTTTTTCTGTAAGCCTTCATCTTAAGTGAGAATAATAGCACAATTGGAAGAGCATAGCCAATGTCACTGAACTGTGTATGTAGAAATTTTTGAAATGGTGTATCTTTGGCTATGTATATTTTCACCAAAAAAAAGGTTGAGAAGTTAGAGGGTTGACATGTTGTTGGGTTGTTAACCAATGTCATAAAACAATATGTGTACTACTGTTTCGTGAGAAACTATTTGTTCTGTAAGCCTTCACCTGAAGTACAATAAAAAAAAAAAAGAAAGAAAGAAAGAAAGCAGTGCCGGGAGCTGAGCACGTCCTTTGGACCGGGGTCCCTGCGCAGAAAAGCTCCTAGTCTGGGGGAACACTGAAGAGAAGAAGGCCGACAGAGAGAAAAGGCCTTCCCCTGGAGCTGACGCCCTGAATTTGGACTTTTAGCCTACTTTACTGTAAGGAAATCAATATCTCTTTGTTAAAGCCGTCCACTTGTAGTATTTCTGTTGTAGCAGCATAACTAAGACAGAATTTTGTACCGAGAGAGTGGGGTGCTGCTCTAACAGATACCTAAAATGTGGAAGCGGTTTTAAAACTGTGTATGAATAAATGTGCGGCAGTGACAAAGGACCAGCAGCAGCAGCAGAGAAGCAGCAGCAGCAGAGAACCAACAGCAGCAGAACCAGCAGACCAGTGCAAGGTGGCACTGGAGCCGACCCAAGGAGCAAGAAAGCTGAATGCCTGTGAGCAGGAGGCTTCCTGGCAGAGTGGGGTGCCTCCGGGCACTTACTGGTGGAGCTACTGAGCTTTGGAACACTTGCCCCAGCAGGGCAGATGCGGGCATGAGGCCCGAGGGCCAAGAGGACATAGGAAGTAGAAGCTGAAGAGACAAGGGACACAAGAAGCTGAGCTGCTTCAGCCTCAAAAGGTATGGCCATGACCTCAGGAGTTTCAAAGGGTGGAGCCATGGCCTCTGGTGCTTCTAAGGGTAGAGTTGTCACTCCGATGGACTAGGATAATGGTGTGCCTAAAGCCAAGGGAGCAGAGTTGCTGTCCCAGTGGGCCTGGAAGGCGGAGCTGAAGCCCAGGGCCCAGGGGCCTCCACTCAAAATCCAGAGAGTGTGGCCAATACCTGGAGTCTGGAGGGCAGGGCTACTGTGTAAATTGTCTTAGAGAACAGAGGATTATTTTCAAAGCCTTGAGGGCTAATGTAATGTGTTTTGTTGACTTGCTGGTGCCTGTTATCACTTCTTTCCCTCCAGTTTCTCCCATTTGTAATGGAAATGTCTAGCTTGTGCCTGTTCTGCCATTGTACCTTTGGAAGCAGATAACTTGTATTCTAGATTTCACAGATGAAGAGGAATTTTTGGATTTTGGACTTGGAGTTAAGACTTTGGCTATGATATGATGGAGTGAATATGTTTTCCATGTTGCAAGGATATGATTTTTGGGGGGCCAAAGGGTGGAATGTCATGGTTTGAATTATGTCCCCCCAAAAATGTGTGTATCAGTTTGGCTGGGCCATGATTCCTGGTACTGTGTGATTTTCCTATATGTTGTAAATCCTGCCTCTATGATGTTAATGAGGGAGGATGGGTGGCAGTTGTGTTAGTAAGGGAGGACCTGATCTACAAGACTGGATTGTGTCCTGAGGCAATCTCTTGAGATATAAAAGACAGAAGTGAGCAGAGAGACGGGGGACCTCATACCATCAAGGGGGGGGCCTCATACCATCAAGAAAGCAGTGCCGGGAGCAGAGCGCATCCTTTGGACAGGGGTCCCTGCGCCGAGAAGCTCCTAGTCCGGGGGAACACTGATGAGAAGGCCAACAGAGAGAAAGCCTTCCCCTGGAGCTGATGCCCTGAATTTGGACTTCTAGCCTACTTTGACTATGAGGAAATAAACTTCTCTTCGTTAAAACCATCCACTTGTGGTGTTTCTGTTGTAGCAGCACTAGATGACTAAGACACCAAGTAATCAAAATAACTCAAAATAACCACTATTCTCACATCTCACCACAGATTAGTTCTGTTTTCAGACTTTGCATAGATGAAATCACACGGTATGTAGACTTGTGTATCTATGAGTAAACCTGCCATGAACACTCTTGTAAGTCTTTTGGTGAACAAGAGCACTCATTTCTGTTGTGTCTCTAGAGGAACTAAATTGCTAGGTGACAGTTTATAGTTTATAAATACACTTATAACTGCCACATAGTTTTCTAAATTTATTAAACCCATTTATATACTCATCAGCAACACATCAGAGTTCCAGTTGCTCCACCTTCTCACCAATACTTGATAAGGCATTTTCAATAAATTTGAATATGTTTATGGTATTGTGTACCATCTCCAGTCCCTGTAACTCCCCATTGTATTGTACCTAGCCATTTCATACACCCATTTTACCTACATGGCCCTTGAAGGCTTGTCAATTTGCCAACTACTAATCTAATCCAATTTCTCAGGCATCAGATTAGGAAGCCTGTCCCAAGAAGTTCACTTGGCTTTCTAACATCACATGGATGGTGTTAAATTTAGGCTGGACTTCTAGGCCAGCCCCTTTCCATGGCCCAGCCACCCACAGACACGTAGCCCGCTCCAGCTCTGACCCCTATTTCTCAATTCAGTGCCCCTTGCAAACAGTGTGAGAGAGGAAAGCATGCATTGGATGCTCCGTACTTGGCGACACATCTTGATTTATATCATAGTTTTTCTGCAGCTTCTTTTCTTGAACAATAACCAGGAAGCATAAATTCAGACATGCGTGGCAAAACGGTAGCCTGCATTTGTGACAAAAAGACTAGGCTGGGGCTCAGCTGGCCAGCGCTCATTTTCTCAATCCTATTCCAGAGGGAGGAGACCATGAACAGTGAGACAAGAACTCTGGTCCTGCCTCCAGGGCTATGTTCCCAGATTCACAAGACCTTCGTGGAAAAGCACAGTGGTGTACTGGCAGGTATTTCCCTCCTGACCTCCACCTTCTTTATAGGGATAAAGACCTACTGACAAGCAAGGAAGGGCACAGACAGTTACCTAGTCAGTATGGCACCATTTGGATGATGGCAAGGCCATGGAGGAAGGCTGAAAAGCAGCTAAGGACCATGACGATGTCTCCTGACTTTGCCCTCAGTTTCCTCATGTATAAAACGAGGGCTTAGCAGAATTATTTTTAAGATCCCCTCTAGCTTAATAGTTCTGTAAATGGATTAACCATAAATGTAACTTATATAATAGAGGGAAAACATAAAACAAACTCAGAATTTATTTATGAATATCTGGTTTGAGAAACAAACTTACTCATACAAAATGGAGGCACCTGTCACCTGACTAACTGGCATTGGGCATTCCTGTCAACTAGTCATTGACATGGACTTGGTCTTATTCTTATTTCATAATCAATTTTCCCTCTTCTCCCTCCTCACCTGCCTCCCAGAAGGACTGGATTAAACAAATTTATGTTTAGTATTTGACAAAAAAAAAAAAAAGTTTATTTTCCTATAGAGTTACACTGTATCAAAGTGATATATTCCTTACTGGTTTCCTGAGAAATAGGGGATCAATTATTATGCTATACAAGAGCAAAACTCTGAAAGTAATAAATCAATCTCAAATGAATATAAAAAATATTTATGGCGTCTGAAAGGAAATCAGCATTAGTCATCTTTTCACCAAATGTTTTGCAGCCTATTACTTTTCCCAAATTGCTCTCAAGCAATAGAGTAAAACCTCAGGAAGAGCTTTTAGGACATCCTTGTAACTAAAAGTGCGTGTAAGTTCTGTAAAAAGCTAGAGGAAAATTATTGGGGAGTGTTCGGATTTGTTCTGACAGGATGGAAGCTGCAGAGACACCCAGGACCTACTTAGAAATCAGCTTTCCTCCTTGTCATAAGAGGATTCATGTTCTCCTTAATTAGAAATTGATCAGAAGCCTAATAAGGCTTGATGAGTGATAGCACCTAGAAAATCCCTTTCCCCACAGGCTGCCTGCTACCCACTCACAAACGCCTTCACGCCTTCACCTTAGACTCACTCCGTATGCCCAGCCCACGCCTGAACAGAGTAAGGGAAGATATTCATCTTGTTTTTCTCTGCATTGGTTTTCCCTAAATTTTTAATTTCCAGCAGCAGATCTGATGAGTAGGTCAGAATAACCAAAATAGCATAAATAATCCTTTCTGTGCAGAGTAAAATGCACAAATTTCAAGATTTACCAGAGGACGTTCATAGGGATTTTTAGAGGTGGAGGAAGGTAAACGTAGGGGAGAGAAATCATTCTGTTTACACCAACAGGTTTGTGATTCACTCACACAGAAGTCCTCAGCCCTCCCCTCAGGGACTGAAACTTGCTTAACAGGTAGAAATGTAGAGTGGGTGTGTTAATAAAACAGTGTATAAGTCGGTAGGGTGGGAAGCTGCTGCTGAGGAGAGCTCAGAGTTTAATAGCTAAGCATGGTGGTGTAAATACTTTCACTGTGTCCTATCTGCCTTTATTGTGCTTATTTTGGATGATTATCTATATATATTAATCTCTGAAGCTAACTGGGAAAACTCCCTGGGATATGGGTAAGCAAGAGAACTTACTACTCTCGAACAGTAAAATAAGATGAAAATCCCACGGAAAAGCAGATCCAGTGAAGAAATCTGACCTATGGGTGCAGAGCACAATGACTTAAAGCAAAACCAAGACACAGAGAAGTGCACTTGCCAGAATGTTCTGCTTGGGCCAAATGTGGGGTGTGCTCAGGCTGCAGAGTCACCACCAGGGCTTGGGCAGGGGATGTGCCCTGAGCAGGGCAGAGGGCAGACAGGCTCGAGCAAGGTCAGGTGTCAACATCGTTGAGAACAAACACAGATCTGTGTCCAAGTGTTGAGTTGGTCAGGACTTCCTCAGCTGGGGCCAGAGTGATCAACATCAAAGCAGTAAGAACAGCCAGACCCCCAAAAGCTCTGTGATAAACTAGGAACCCTGTCTTTCCAAGGATTCTCACTGCTCCATCATTCAGTGTGGCAGTCTACCTTGGGAAATGACAAGCATCCCTGGTGACTCTGCCCTGGGTCATACTCCCTCACAAGAAGGGCTCTGGCCCTAAAGAGTGGTTTTTTTCATCCACCCAGGTTCCTCTGGGTCTGTGTTGGGGATCAGTGGTCTCCAGGCAGCCTGGAGCCATACCAATGAGGCAGAATCGTTCGAGTCTCCTAAAATTTCCACTATGAGTTTCTTACCCAAGATAAAAACCAAACCCATTGCTGTGGAGTCGATTCCCACTCACAGAGACCCTATAGGACAGAGTAGAACTTCCCCATAAGGCTTCTAAGGCTGTAAATCTTTACAGAAGCAAACAACCACATCTTTCTTCCACAGAGCGGCTAGTGGGCTCAAACTGCCGACCTTACTGGTCACAGCTGAGTGTTTTAACCACCACACCACCAGGGCTCCTTCTCCCCAAGGTGAGGATTCTAATAACTGAGCTTTTGCCTGCTATTCTGACATAAACCAGAAAACACTCGGAGAGCCCTGGGAGCCAGAAACAGCAAAGTACGCAGCTCCAGGGAAAACAGCAATAAGCAGTGGGCTACCGTCTCCTGGAGCCCTGGTGGTGCAGTGGTTAAGCATTTGGCTGCTAACCAAAAGGCTGGCAGTTCGAATCCACCAGCTGCTCCTTGGAAAGCCTATGGGGTAGTTCTACTCTGTCCTATAGGGTCCCTATGAGTTGGAATCGACTCGACGGCAATGGGTTTGGCTTTTTTTTGTTTGTTTGTTTGGGTACTGTCTCCTGAGTGCCCTGTGGGAGAGCGCAACCTGGACCAAGGGCTGAGTCTCAGTTATGATAGAAAGACACATGGATTCTTCAGTGTCCCAGGAGAGAGTAATAGAGGTCATGCAGTGGCTAGATTTGGGAGGCACAACAAGTGGGTTCACTATAAAACTCAATTTGCATCCCTGAAAGAATATATGTTTTAAAAAATCTTCATGCTTGCAGTAGTGCAGTTTCTGTTTCAAAATATCCCTGTGAAGGGAATATCCACACTAAAGGGAATAAAAGAACTAACCTAAGTGATTTGTAGAGCAGTATTTTAGCTGAATACTTTAAGGGTAAAGACAGCAGGGACTGTACACAAATACTGTACTCTAGTTAGTGAATGTGTTTCTGATCGGGGTGTGGGCTGGCAATTCTGGATCTACTTAAGTGCTTACTAGTGTTGAAGCAAGACTGAAGAAGAGTTGATGCATTTGAATTACGGTATTAGCGATCAATATTGAATGCATACCACGGACTGCCAGAAGAACAAACAAATCTGTCTTGGAAGAAGTACAGCCAGAATGCTCCGTAGAAGCGAGGATGACGAGACTCGGTCTCACATACTTTGAACATGTTATCAGGGTGGATTAGTCCCTGAAGAAGGACATCATGCTTCATAAAGTAGAGGGTCAGCGAAAAAGAGGAAGACCCTGAATTAGACGGATTGACACAGTGGCTGCAACAATGGGCTCAAGCATAGCAAAGATTGTGAGGATGGCATGGGACCAGGCAGTGTTTCGTTCTGTTGTACACAGGGTAGCTATGAGTTGGAACCCATTCAACACCACCTAACAACATAACGACAACAGTGTTGACCAAGTAATAAATAATTAATAAATAATGAAAGCTACGTTTTTCCACTGTTGAAGAAGTTAAAAATAAGGAAAGGGGAAAGACTAGAACAGACCCTGGGAGCTGGACTGGATCAGAGGATGTGTCAGAGATAGGGCCCAGCTTAAGCCCAAACGCTTCCCTACAGCTTTAGACTTCTCTGGGCATATTTGATGGACTGGTGAGGTGGGACTCCAAAATAGTATTTACGTTCTGGATTAAGGAAATTCTGGAAATCTTCATTACTCAGCATACTATTTTCATGGTCTTTGTCATATCTCACACCACCTGAATTATTGCTTGCTCAATAGTTTTCATTACATTGACTTTGAAATCACTCATATTTTTCACTTGCTCTTATCACTACGCTATGTAAAATTATCTCCCCTCTCACCAGTGGTCCACATACCACATACAAGGGCCACGTAGAGGGGCTGTTGAGTCTTAAGAGTCAGAGAAGGGGTGCTGCAAGAAGAAACTAGAAGGACTATTTTTCATACAGCACATCACACACCACACGCATGAGCACACACACATGTGCACTCACATACAAACACATGCACATACACACATCACACTCACATATACTCACACACACACCATATGCAAATACTTGCACACTCTCACACACATCACACATGGACACACCTCACACACACGCCACACCATACACACACGCACACTCACACACACCACACACACACTCACACACATACATACACAGCACACACACACACGCCACACACACAATACTGTCTCAGACTACACAGAGGGAAACAGAAGGGGAGTAGCCATTCCTGCCATTCTGATGTAGGAAACACCACAGCCTTGGTGCACTGAGGAACCCAGAAGACACAATGCAGCTCTGGAAGGCTCAGGTGCAGATGAGCAGAAGATGAGGTGGTGGAGCCTGGGTGTGGCAGAGGTAGCAGAGGGTAGAGTGGTGATGGCCCCAGGCAGCAGAGAAAGGCAGGACCAGAGGTGGAGCTAGAGTACGGTCTCTGGTCTCCAGAAGCACTAAG
This sequence comes from Dugong dugon, assembly GCA_030035585.1. Taxonomy (NCBI): domain Eukaryota; kingdom Metazoa; phylum Chordata; class Mammalia; order Sirenia; family Dugongidae; genus Dugong; species Dugong dugon. The sequence goes on along the minus strand of CM057468.1, from coordinate 129,996,230 downwards.
GGTTATGGGGTGCACAGGCCAGAGAGTCACCATTTGCAGCAGACCCACACGGCTGGCTGGCTGGTGCTCTCAGATATGTGTGCCATGGAGGCTGGAGACTGTGCTGATGGGGGCTGGAGGAGGAAACACCCATACCACAAAGTGGCAGATGAACTTGTATCATGAGTACATGTCCAATCTCTGTGAGGACTCAAACTTGCCCTTGGTGGCAACATGGGGTGACTTTACAAGGATGGAGGCCCTGTAGTGAAGCATGGAGACGCAAGCCAGTGAAACCTAACCACACCCACAGAGCGACTGCAACACACAGTTGTGAGAGTGGCAATCAGCACCGCCCTTCTACAAATGGCTGACAGTGCTCGGTGCAGTTAAGTATGAGTACATCCTTGATCCCATGATGCAAAACAGTTCCTGCACAAGCCTAGAGGAGGACATGCTCCTTACAGCAGGGTTGTAGTGGCATAAATTTGAAGGCAATCTAGGCACTTGTTACTATAATATTGGAGGAAGACTGGGCAGCAATTGGAAGCAGTGAATTACATGTGCATAACAGCCACATGATTAGACATTAAAAAAAATAGAAATAAAGGAGTGATAACTAGCACCTTTGTAGCACTTGCTCTGTGTCAGGCACTGGTGTAAGCACTTTTTTACATATATGAACTCATCTGACCCTTGCAAAACCCCTATGAGGTAGGTGCTGTCATTGTCACTGTGTTACATGTGAGGACATTCAAACACAGAGAGATTGAGTGACTTGTCCAAGGTCATATAGCTGAGAAACGTTAAAGGAAAGATCTAGACCCAGGCAGCCTAGCTGTAAAATCTCTCTCTTTATCAATCTACAATGCTGCTATCCTCTGTCAATAGAAATAGGAAGCCACATAGAGCCAAGTGCGTTTTTGTTAGTTTCAAAACACATACAACCACAAACTGGAGTACAAATGCTACAAAGAGACCTACATTTCCAAGAATACACATCAAAAACAGCAGAGTAAAAAATCCCACTTGGGGTCAAGCGGGTACGGGTGGGAGTGAAAAACAGAAAGAAAAGAAAAATAGAATGAGACAAAGTAAAGCATGAGTCAGGATCAGGACTCATGAGGACAACTGGGAGTATTAGGAGGGAGCAAGGGGCCAAGGCTGGTCATGTGGGCTCAGAAGAATCCACGCTAAGAAAGACGCAAGAAAAACCTGAGGAGAGTACTGGACTTCCTCATGAATGGACGTGCTCAGTGAGTGAAGGGACTCCTCATGAATGTATGCGCTCAGTGACTGAAGGGACCTACTCTCAAACGGATACACTCAGTGACTGAAGGGACCTCCTCTCGAATGGATATGCTCAGTGACCGAAGAGAACTCCTCATGAATGGATGTGCTCAGTGACTGAAGTGAACTCCTCATGAATGGATGTGCTCAGTGACTGAAGGGACCTCCTCATGAATGGATGCTCTCAGTGACTGAAGAGAACTCCTCATGAATGGATGCGCTCAGTGACTGAAGTGAACTCCTCATGAATGGATGTGCTCAGTGACTGAAGGGAACTCCTCATGAATGGATGTGCTCAGTGACTGAAGAGAACTCCTCATGAATGGATGCGCTCAGTGACTGAACAGAACTCCTCATGAATGGACATGCTCAGTGACTGAAGGGACCTCCTCTCAAGTGGATGCGCTCAGTGACTGAAGAGAACTCCTCATAAATGGATGTGCTCAGTGACTGAAGGGAACTCCTCATAAATGGATGCGCTCAGTGACTGAAGAGAACTCTTCATGAATGGATGCACACAGGGACTGAAGGAAGCATAACTGCAGGAAGGAGAATCTTTTTCCAGGTTGGTAACTGCTGTATAATATTGGTTAAAATACTTGTCCATTTATACACCAAAGCAAAATACTTTGACAAAAACTTTTAGTTCTCATAATGTCCCAGAGTCTTGTGGTAGAGGAAAAAGTCTCCAGACTCAAATTCAATCTAAAGAGATTTTATTAAGCCAAGAAAGGAAAATCATTAGAATGAGGGAACTGTCAGCATGTACTGTGCACAGAAGACTAGCAGATCCACTGAGTCACAGTCATGGACTCTCTAATAAACTATTACAGAAGGAAGTAAAGTTAAGAAAAATCCTGACTGGTTATTCATCAATACAACTTTGCTGAAGGCAGGATAACAAAAGCAGAATCTTTACAATGATTAATTTAAAGAGTTTTTGGTTAACTAGTTACCACTTGGTGATATGTGCTTTCTTGATTAGTTACAGCTTAGTGACTATAGGGGGCTTACAGGAGGCGGGTTAACAGGTCGTTTGCCAGACATTTATTTCAGGAAATGTAGAGGTTACATAAGGCTCCTTGGGAACAACCTGACAGCATTCGCTCTTGGCTAAATTACAAAGAAAGTATTGTCTTAGATAATAGATAACAGGCAGAATTGCTCTATAATTAATAACCAGCTCAGTCTTCTGGTTCCACAGGTTTTCTACACAAAATGTATCACAGACACGGACCCAATCTTCGTCCCTTTAATCTGGCCAAGCACTTCATACATTTTTAGGTTCTCCATGTCAGTCTATACCTTTGACCTTCGGCCTTCCAATTCCCTTTATTCTTTGCGTCAAGAATTGAATAACAGCTATCAATCTTTTCTACCAATCAACTGTCAGTTTTTCATACTGTGGTGGCATGCGAGTTGCTGTGATGATGGAAGTTATGCTACCAGTATTTCAAACACCAGCAGGATCACCTATGGTGGACAGGTTTCAATGGAGCTTCCAGACTAAGATGGAATAGGAAGAAATGCCTGACAATCTACTTCCAAACACTAGTCAATGAAAAGCTTCTGGATCACAACATAATCCATTGTCATCAAGTCAATTTAGACTCATGCTGTTGTTGTTAGGTGCCTTCGAGTTGGTTCTGATTCACAGCAACCCTATGGACAACAGAAGGAGATACTGCCCAGTTTAGTGCCATCCTCACAATCGTTGCTGTTTGAGCCCATTGTTGCAGCCACTGTATCAATCCATCTTGTTGAGTGTCTTCCTCTTTTTTGCTGACCCTCTACTTTACGAAGCATGATGTCCTTCTCCAAGGATTGGTCCCTCCTGATAATATGTCCAAAGTACATGAGACAAAGCCTCACCACCCTCACTTCTAAGGAGCATTCTGGCTGTACTTCTTCCAAGACAGAATTGTTTTTCTCTGGAAGTCTATAGTATATTCAATATCTTTGTCAAAACCACAATTAAAAGGCATCAGTTCTTCTTCGATCTTCCTTACTCATTGTCCAGCTTTCACATGCATATAAGTTGACTGAAAATACCATGGCTTGCGTCAGGTGCGCCTTAGTCCTTAAAGTGACATATTTGCTATTTAACACTATAAAGAGGTCTTTTGCAGCAGATTCACCCAACGCAATATGTCACTTGATTTCTTGACCGCTGCCTCCATGGGTGTTGATTGTAGATACAAGTAAAATAAAATCCTTGACAATTTCAATCTTCTCTCTGTTTATCATGAAGTTGCTTAATGGTCTAGTTGTGAGGATTTTTGTTTTCTTTATGTTGAGGTGCAATCCATACTGAAGGCTGTAGTCTTTGATCTTCATCAGTAAGTGCTTCAAGTCCTCTTCATTTCCGGCAAGCAAGATTGTGTTATCTGCATATCGCAGGTTGCTAATGAGTCTTCCACCAATCCCGATGCCACGTTTTTCTTCCTATAGTCCAAATTCTCGGATTATTTGCTCAGCATACAAACTGAATAAGGATGGGGAGAAGATATAACCTTGACACACACCTTTACTGATTTTAAACTACACAGTAGCCTCTTGTTCTGTTCGAACAACTACATTTTGGTCTATGTACAGGTTCTGCATTAGCACAGTTAAGTGTTCTGGAACTCCATTATTCACAATGTTATCCATAATTTGTTATGTTCCACAGTCAAATGTCTTTGCATACTCAATGAAAGACATGTAAACATCTTTCTGGTATTTTTTGTTTTCAGCCAAGATCCATTTGACATCAGCAATGATGTCCCTCGTTCAATGACCTCTTCTGAATCCAGATAGAATTCCTTGTCAATGTACCGCTGCAACCGTTTTAGAATTATCTTCAACAAAATTTTACTTGCCTATGATGTTAATGATATTGTTTGATAACTTCCCCATTCTGTTGGATCACCTTTCTCTGGAATGGGCACAAATCTCTTCTAGTTGGTTGACCAGGTAGCTGTCTTCCAAATTTCTTGACATAGATGAGAGTGAGTGCTTCCAGCATTGCATCTGTTTTGTTGAAACATTTCAATTGGTATTCTGTTAATTCCTGGAGACTTGTATTTTGCCAGTGCCTTCAGTGCAGCTTGGATTTCTTCCTTCAGTACCATCAGTTCTTGATCATATACTATCTCCTGAAATGTCTGAATGTAGACCAATTCTTTTTGGTGTAGTGGCTCTGTGTATTCCTTCCATCTTCTTTCGATGCTTCCTGTGTCATTCAATAATTTGCCTACAGATTCCTTCAAAACTGAAACTTGAGGCTTGAATTTTTTCTTCAGTTCTTTCAGGTTGAGAAAGCTGAGTGTGTTCTTTCCTTTTGGTTTTCTACCTCCATGTCTTTGCAAATTTCTTTATAATGCTTTACTTTGTCTTCTTGAGCCACCCTTTGAAATCTGCTGTTCAACTTTTTCTTCATCATTTCTTCCTTTCCCTTTAGCTACTCCATGTTCAAGAGCAAGTTTCAGAGTCTCTTCTGACATCCATTTTGGTCTTTTATTTCTTTCATATCTTTTTAATGACTTCTTGCTTTCCTCATGTATGACGTCCTTGATGTCATTCCACAACTCATCTGGTATTCAGTCATTAGTGTTCAATGTGTCAAATCTATTCTTGAGATAGTCTCCAAATTCAGGTGGGATATACTCAAGGTCATACTTCGGCTCTCATGGACTTGTTTTAATTTTTTTCACTTTCAATTTCAACTTGCATGTGAGTAACTGATGGTCTGTTCTGAAGTCAGCCCCTGGCCTTGCTCTGACTGATGATATTGAGCTTCTCTATCATCTCTTTCCACAGATATAGTCAATTTGATTTCTATGTTTTCCATCCAATGAGGTCCACATGTATAGTCACAACTTATATTGCTGAAAAAAGGTATTTCCAATGAATAGGTCATTGGTCTTGCAAAATTCTATCATGCAATCTCCAGGGTTGTTTCTATTGCCAAGGCCATATTTTCCAACTACTGATCCTTCCTCTTTGTTTTCAACTTTTACATTCTAATCCCCAGCAATTATCAGTGCATCCTGATTGCATGTTTGATCAATTTCAGACTGCAGAAGTTGGTAAAAATCTTCAATTTCTTCATCTTTGTCATTAGTGGTTGGTAGGTAAATTTGAATAATAGTTGTATTAACTGGTCTTCCTTGTAGGCGTATGTAGATTATCCTATCACTGACAGCATTGTACTTCAGGATAGATCTTGAAATGTTCTTTTTGACAATGCATTGGACACCGTTCCTCATCAATTTGTCTTTCCCACCACAGTAGACCACACAGTTGTCCAATTCAAAATGGCCAATTCCGGTCCATTTCAGTTCAGTAATGCCTAGAATATCTATATTCAAGTGTTCCATTTCATTCTTGACAACTTTCAGTTTTGCTAGATTCATGCTTTTTACATTCCACATTCCAATTATTAATGGATGTTTGCAGCTGTTTCTTCTCATTTTGCATTGTGCCACACCAGCAAATGAAGGTCCCAAAAGCGCTACTCCATCCATGTCATTAAGGTTGATTCTACTTTGAGGAGGCAGCTCTTCCCCTGTTGTATTTTTAGTGTCTTCCAACCTGAGGGACTCATCTTCTGGCATTATATCAGATAATGTTCCACTGCTATTCATAAGGTTTTTACTGGCCAGTTTTTTCAGAAATAGACTGCCAGCTCATTCTTCCTAGTCTATCTTAGTCTGGAAGCTCTGCTGAAACCAGTCCACCACAGATGACCCTGCTGGTATTTGAAATACCTAAGGCATAGCTTCTAGCATCATAGCAACATACAAGCGACCACAGTATGACAAACTGACAAACGAGTAGTGGAACTACCCCATAGGGTTTCCAAGGCTAGTCTTTATGGAAGCTGACTGCCACATCCTTCTACTGTGGAGTAGTCTGGTGGGTTCAAACCACTGACCTTTTGGTTAGCAGCTGAGCGCTTACCCATTGTCCCACCAGGTCTCCCTGATCACAACATACTCTTGTCCAATTACGAACAATCATGAAGATGGTGCAGGACTGGATAACATTCTGTTATGTTGTACGGAGGGTCACCATGAGTCAGAGCTGATCAATGGCAGCTAACAACAACATCAATCTTGTATCCAATCCATAATGAATCCATCTGGTAGCAATAAGCTCTACAAAACAAAACTGATGACTAAAGCTGTGCATTTAATATTTACTAATAACTAAAAATTGATGGAAATGTCAAAAAATATCTTGAAAAAATCAATCTGCAAAATTTGACTCAAGAAAATTGGGTACTTTTTATCCACAGGAAATAGCAGACACAAAAGAAAACTGATAGTAGTAGAAATTTTAATCTCTGATATTGGACTAATGGATGAGTTTAATCTTTGTTGTAAAATTTACATGGGAAGTTGTCTTCCAATCTAAATGGTTTCATTAAAATAAAAATAGAATGGAAATTTTTTGAAATGGCTTTACCCTGCTATATAGAAAAGTGATTAAGTAATTTAATTATAGTTAGCTCTAGGAAATTCTTTCTCAATAGAAGTTCATCCATGATGGTTTAGTACTGACTTGATGTATCTCTAATAACAGGAAATCAACCATTTTAGGGTCAAAACCAGAGCATCAAGTTCTCATATCCTCTTTACAAGCAGACCCCCCGGCACCAGACTCCACAGCAATTTGGTTGTGGGGCAGGGCACAAAATCCATCCAAGTCTACTAATAAAGGTACTAGAAAATCCCACTAAAAATTTAGATTTCAGGGAGATCCCTGCTGACTCAGGAGGTCAGAGGCTTTGTGCAGAAAATGGCTTTGATCTGGGCCTTAAAGGATGGCTAAGATGTTAGCAAGCAGGGACTGTGCATCAGAGAGGTGGCCATTCCAGCCATGGGAACAGCATGAGCAAATGAATGGAAGAAGGAAAATATCGGGCATAATCAAGAAACAAGAAGCTGCCCTTTTTGGCCTGATCATAGGAAAGGGATAAAGTGAAAAGAAACCTTTGAAATCCAAGATGCTTTAGGAAATAGTATTAGAAATCATGCACTAGAAGACGGAATCCAATGATGTACTATTGCCCTAAATCTTGTTGTTGGGTGCCTTTGAGTCATTTCTACTCATAGCGACCCCATGTGACAGAGCAGAACTGCCTTATAGGGTTTTCTTAGCTGTAATCTTTATGGGAGAAGATCACCAGGCCTTTCTCCCATAGAGATGCTGGCTGGGTTCGAATCACCAACAACCTTTTGGTTATCAGATGAGCACTTAACAGTTGTGCCACCAGGGCTCCCTGCACTGACTTAAGTCCTTATAAAATGCCACACAGGAAAAGAGTTCTTGTAAGGCACTGGTCCTGAGGATTGCTATCCTCTCCCAACATGCAGAATAAACGCACTGCTGGGGATCTGTCCTGACTTTGGACTCAGTCCCAGCACAGCAGTTCCTCTGCTTCACTGTGGCTCCCAAGGACTTGGAGCTCCTGTGGGTCTCATCGGGCTCCGGTTCTTCCACTCCTGAACCCAGACAGCAGTGACTGCAATGAAAGGGCCCTGGCCAGGTCTCAGCCAGCCACTCCTCGGCTCTGGGCAACTCCCTTGACCTCACTGGGCTTCATTAGCTTTCTCTGCAAGATGAACAACTTGACCTAAGATGACCTCTAAGTTTCCATCAAGCTTTGAAACTCTTTGTCTCTAAGACGTTCCTTTAATAAGCTACTCCAACATTTTCAGAGTTACTTTCCCCAGTGGAACACCAAACGTACTTGAAAACAGGTGATAAGACATCAATGTGCAGGTCAGTAATTACACATAGCAAAAGCAGCTCTCTCTGCATTCAGCTTAAAAGACCCAAAAACCTCAACCCATTGTCGTTGAGTCGATTCCAACTCATAGCAACCCTAATAGGACAGAGCAGAACTGGCCCATAGGTTATCCAAGGCTGTAAATCTTTATCCTTTCGGTTAGCAGTGGAGCACTTAACACAGCACCACCAAGGCTCCTTGCTTAAAAGACAGACCTCACTGATTCTTCCTCATTTCCATGTACCTCTAAGCATGTATGGCTGAGCTGCCTGAGTACAACCCGTTGTTGGTGCAACATCAATCTGCTGCACAGATTAGGATAAAAACACCAAACCTTTTCTTTTCTCTTCAGTCTGCTTTAACCACCAATCATGGCAGAAACGAAATCAGTGGTCAGATTACTGTGGTTGCATTCAGACAGACTTGTGTTTGAGTATCATCACTACTACTTACTACGTTACCTTAGCCAAGTTACCTAATCTCTCTAAGCCTCATTTTGTACATTTTATAGTGATATTTTCAGAAGGGTTAAACAACACGATGCAAATAAAGACCTGCATGCAATAAGACCTCCGTGAACAGTAGAAGGTAACACTGGTAACAATGCTGACAGTAAGTGCATTCCCTTGGCTACCTAAGAAGCAACAAGTCTCCTAGCTTCTTGTGTCTGAGCTCCCTGGCTGCTTTGCAGAACTCTCCCTCATATCTAACTCTACTCCCAGCAATCCCTCTTTCTTCTCTTTCCTCTTCTGTCTCATAAAAGATTCTTTTTGACCCCGAGCTCCTACAGCATTCTATTTCTCTGACTCCTATGTCATACCCAAATGCTTGGTTTTCCCTTGCAGCTATCTTATTGGGACCAAAGGGACCTCCCTCTTCTAGATGAGGTTTTACAGCAATGAGTCGACCTGAGCAGGATGATGTGGTAGAGATCTGGGTTGCTGGGGGCATCATGAAGGCAGGAGGCAATTGGAGAAGGAGGTAAGGGGAAGACGACCAACTCTTGAATGGTTTTGCTCAGAGACAGAGGTGACACCTATGCTCCCCACCCCAAGAGAGTCATGCCCCACAACCATCATTTAGGTATCAATCTAATGTCAATATCACCTGAGTCCACATAAAGGTGAATCTGGGGGAAGCAGGAGAAGGAGACAGGGCAATGGTCAGCAGTAACAGAGAGAGGTCAACAAGAGAGAGCCATGGATGATGATGAAGACGGGTACCTACTTTAAAACAGCTATCTTAGGAAGCTCTGACCACTCTCATACCAAAATATCATTGGATTATGTCGGGGATGCCAGTAAAAATGAGGTGAAAACAGAGAGAAAAACACGTACTAAAATGAAAAAGGACTTTCTTAGAACTGACAGATGGAGTTGCAGGGCTACTCACTATTAAGTTATTTTTTCATTTAAAAAAAATAAGTTGAATATTAGTGTGCAATTTCTGTAACTTGGCTGACTCCTTTGCCACTGGCAAAGCTGCCACAGATCCACAATAGGAAGATTATTCCTCGGTGGACCTTGTCCACGCCCATGAATCCTCAGTGAGAGGAGACAATCAAGGCACTTTGGGGATCTGACTCCCTGCTTAGCTGGCCATCAGCCAAGGCTGGGGACTCTCCACTCCACTCCTCCCAGGCTTATCCCCAAATTGTAACATCACAGCTTCAGGCACTAAACTGCTGTACTACAAGCTGTTTGACAGTTATAGGCGTGGGTCAAATACAAAACATTTGACAACTGGTACAGGCACCCACAAGTCAGAAGTCACTCAGCCACAAGTGATCACCACCACTAAACCAGGGTGGGGTGAATGAATATCAGCCCAGTTCTTGGGGACATCCAATTCTGGAGATCCTACATACTCGGCTGCTAACCAAAAGGCTGGAGGTTTGAATCAACCCAGAGGCACCTTGGAAGAAAAATCAGCCACTGAAAACTGTATGGAGTTCAGTTCTACTCTGACACGCACGGGACTGCCATGAGTCGGAACTGACTCAATAGCAACTGGCTACATTGCAAACAACTGTATCTAAGCTAAAGTCCAGCCCATTCTCGACCCATTGTCCCTTTGCTTGGCCCTCAAGGCAACTGTATTCTCCTTCTATTTCCTTGAATTCTCTCTGTTCCTGCTGATCCAAACTTCACTCCTCCAGTTTCACTCCAAGTTTAGAGTTGCTTCCAGTTCCAGTGACTTAACACCTTTACTTTTCCTAATGATTTTAGCAGGGGTTTCTCTGAGTTTATTGTCTTTTAACTCCAGAGCCATCTAGCTGGAAGACAGAGAGACAAGAGCTTTTATCAAAAAATAATTACATTCATTCATTGGTTCTTAAAACATGGTCTCTGGACTAGCAATAGCAACAACACTTGGGAACTTGTTGTGAATGCTCATTCCTGGGCCCCCAGACGTAAACCAGGAATTCTGAGGGTAAGGCCCAGCAATCTGTGTGCTACCAAGTCCTCCAAGAGGTGCTGATGCATGTGAACATCTGAGAGTCCCTGCATGCATCTATTTATTCAACAACTGTTTTTATGCACTTACTGTGTGCCAGGCACTAAGCTAGATATACACACTAGTGGATAAACCAGACCTGGCCCAGCTCTCAGGAAGCTTACAGCCCAGGCATGATATCGGCATAGATATAAATATAGGTCTGGCTATGCGTGCATTTCTCTAGATAATTAAACACAGTGTGGTAAATGAGTTATTGATCTCTATTTTACTAGATCACTATGAGTCGGAATCGACTCGATGGCAGTGGGTTTGGTTTTTGTTTTTCGTTTATTTTACAAGATGAGAAAACAGGGTAAAAAGCAGAGGGCTGGTTGGATCTCATCACGCACTGAGCTAACCAAGATGAGGAGATGTGCTGGAAAGCTGAGCTACTCAGACATTTCAGGGCTGCTCTCCAAGATCCAGAAGTAATTTATACTTCAGTGACTCAAATATAATCAGTTTGCCTCCCTGCCGCAAATACCAGAAGCTTGCAGACCCACACTAGTTTGCCGGTGAACTGATGACAAATTTTCTGTGGCGAAACTCCCCTCCAGGAAACCAGTGATTTCCCCCAAGCCTGGGATTCTTATACATTCTGGATATTCTGTGATAATTTTACTTCATGTGCTCACAAATGTTTCCGTTTTGAGTTTGGACTCTATTTTCACCAAACTTACACCTAAAGGCAGAAATCAGGCCTGAATTACAGGGATGGTAAGATTAATATCAGTGGACCACACTGAATGGTTTTATTACTTATGCTGGTACACTAGTACCCAAACTGATAACAGGACTTGGAGTCAAAGAGAAAAAAGGAGCTTTAAAATTTTCATTCTCAGTGTAAAATTTAGGCTTTTCTCTCACTTTGATAAAGGCATTTTGTACTTAGGAGGTTTCGTTATTCTTGAAAATATATTTTAATAAGAATAAAGTCCAAATAACACCTCACAATGACTATTTCCATTCAGTTATGAAAATATGTTAATTATAATGTTATTTTGATGGTAACTTTTGTATGCTGACATAATTTTCACTAATCACGAGCCCTTCCTGAATGATAGAAGGATAAGATGCCTATACTCTTTTTCCAGTGAAACTGCCATTGCCCAAAATATTGGCTCTCAATATCCACCAACAAAATTAAAAAGGACGCATGGTCTAAATGATACTATCACTTCTCTTCAAAACAAGTGAGTCTCATGAGGAATTGATTTTCAAAGTTGCCATTCAAATATTCTGGACTCGGCTTCCTATAGCATACTGTGAATTAAGTTTTCTTGACTACATGTGTCACTATCAGTCAGCAAAAATCCCAATTTCATGTGTTCGCAAAATTTTCAAAATATAATATACTTGGAGGGTGGGGCAGATTACATCACAAATAAAGAAATCACTCACTAAAAATAGTAGCAAATTTAGCATCCTACAATTATTACAATAGGAATTAATTTTTTTAAGTAAAAAAATAAATAAATAAAGGGTAGGAAGTAGAAACAGTAGAAACTACTCAGTTCTAGCCCTAGATCTGCATCTGATTAACAATGTGACTCTGAGGAAATTACTTGAACTATCTGGACCTCCATCTTCTCCCTGCATGTCTGAAGTCCTCACAAGCTTTAATATTCATCCATTCTTTAATTATATGTGCCATCATGTTTATAATCAAGAGAAGCAAATGGTTCATTTCTATCATGCAAAACGTGAGAGTTTCTCTTTGTGTGTGTTGATCTTTGCCATGAGTCATTTGATCTGCTAGGCATTCATGTCTTCATTAAAATGAATAAACTTACCTTCTAGTATAAATTGGTGTTCTGTGATTTGGGATAGCTATATTATTTAAGGGACAGGTTAAGCTGCTACAACAAAGAGACGCAAAAATACAGTGGCCTAAGCCAGCCAGAATTTTATTTCTCTTTCATGTATCAATCCTGCTGGTCTAGGGTGGTGGGGCAGCTTTCTTCCACAAGGTCATTCAGGAATCCAGTGTCTTTCCCTCTTGCTACTCCTCCATTCCCTAGAGCGTTGCCCTCATCAAAACCTGGGGGTTGAAGCTCCCCTTAGTAAAATACTTCTAGTTTCAAAACCTCAGTGTCCTGAAGAAGAGAAGTTCATGGAGAGTAAAGGCTTTGCACAGGATAACGCAACTATTTAGGCTTAGCTCTAAGGCTGTAACTTGGGTTCCCTGACTATTAATCCAGTACTCTACCAACTTCAGCAATGTGCATCTTCCATTATTTCGCCTCAAACCATCCATCACTTGAGTATAGTGCAATGGAAAGACCATGGATTTTAAAGACAAGCAGATACATGTTTGAATTCCAGGTCTCCCACTTGAGCAAACAACACAGGATTGCTTATAAAATGGAGATAATAATCTTTCATTCATGGGGCAGAAGTCCGTATTATATATAATGCAAGCAGACTTGCTTATCATGGAACTAGACACAGAGTAGGTGCTTCAAAAATGGCTCCCGGCCTTCCAACACACACATGGAAGAAAATACCTTCCTGTGCTCAGGTGCTACACGGTGATGGTAGCATATCCCACAACCACCAGCTCTTAGATGGCCAGCCCTCTGAGCTATACAATGACGCTTTATATGTGCATAGCCCTCTCCTGCCCTCAAACCACACTCGCGTAAGTTATCTCATTTGCTACAATACTAGGAGGCAGGCAGGGCCAGTAGAATCACCACGTGCAAAAGCCACTGTAACACACTTTATGTTTTCCAAAGCACTCCTATACACATTGCCTCATGCGATGATCACAAGAACTTGGCAAGGCAGGAAGCACGGATATCCTTATCTTCACTTGCCAGGTGAGGAATCAGAGTTGAGCAGAAAGATCAGGTCAATTTTATCAGAATAAAAAGTTAACCTGACAGTGGTTCTCAAAAACTTTTTTTTTTTTAATTTAAAAAAATAAAAGAAATCCGTGTCTTGATTTCAAATGCAGCTTTATTCTGAAGCTCTGGGGGGAGAAAACTATATCCCACAGTTAGGACAAGACACCAATTAATTCTTCCTACATACAGACCAAGAATGTCCCCACTTCACTGCGCCAGCAGGTATCAGAGGGGTCACACACCACAGGAACCAGGGCTCAGCGACTGTCTAACCAATTTCCCTTTTCCCACCACCAGCTCTTCTCTGAGAGGGCGCATACGGGCACATCTGTGACGGTGGAACCTGCCGGCCATCCCACCGCTCTGCGCCCCCCTTGCTGCTTCCCCAGGGTGCACATCAGTGGGGTTGGACCACCACACCTCAGTGGTGGGGTCATTAAGCTAGACGGGGCTCTCTTCCCTACAACTTACCGACGCTCCGTTCACCGGTGCTGGAAACCCACCTCTAGATAAACTCCCTCAGAGTTAGGGATGCTTTGGGTTGCCTGTGCCCATTTTCCTCAAAAACAAAAATAAAGAGGGCTAAGTGGCCTTGGTTCACTGGTGCAATGATGGCAGACGCCATGTCTCCATGATTCCTTGGCCTTTCTTCATGGTCACATGGTCGTTGCTGCAACTACAACCCTCATAAGCCTCTCAAGACAGGAAAGGTGGTGCCTGTAAGCATTCGCCTGAGCTCGCTCTTGCGCTGTACCCTGGCGCCCCTCACTGGAATCCCTCTGCTGTCGCTAATCCCAGGGGAGTAAAGTCCACACATTAGGGGCACGGGGAACCCGCTGTCTTTTGATCTCTCCCTGCTACTTTTCCTTTTCAGAGTCAAAACAGAATAAGAAAATGAGAAAAGATCATGAGTCCCTCTTCCTTCTCTAACAAAGCCCATCAGCACGTCTAACCAGCTACAATTTCCTTGGTAATTACATACGTATTGATATGGAAAAAAAATCTAAACCAGTCTGGATATATACACATGTGCACTGCCTAGAAAATGGCCTGGAAGGATACATGGCAACCTGTTGACAGCCGCAAACTGTAGGAGGAAGATTAGCTCCCCTTGCCTTACTTTATTTAGTTTACAGCAAAAATGTGTTCATGTTTCCTTGGAAACATTTGTTAAAGAAATATAGCCAAAATGATCCTTGAGAACCAAGTTCTTGGTGTGATTTATTATCATCCAACTTCTTTATGAATACTCTGTCTCTGTAGAAAAAAAGTATCCTTACAAGAGAGCTACACATTTAGCCTCTGTCAAAGCGATTTTAATAACATTTGTCTCTTAAAGAATTTTTGTCCTCTGTACTCTTGGATATTTGAAACCATAATTTAAATTGAATGAAACAAGCTAAGTTGTACCACGTACTCCTCACATTATTTTTTTCTCCCTGGGAAAGCATTTAAGGCACTAGTAAGATTTATTCTATGATGTTTAGTCAAACTAATAACATGACATGTCTAAGTGCCACATGTACTGCAGGAAGTAGAGTAATTATGTGTAATGACTCTATAACAAATACTGGACTGAGATTGGGCTTATGGGCAATAAAGAGATAGTATAATATGGCTAACAATGGGGTGATGTTCCATGTGGGATTATTAAAGCAGTAATTTTTAGAAGAGTTTAAATGAAAAACTAAAACTAGCTGCAGAAAAATACTGATAAATATGCATAAAGAAATGAAAAAATCAAAACATGTAGTTCTATGATTAGCCATTAAAATATGATTCAGGAAAAAATTTATAAGAAAAATGTCATTATGTTTTAAGAGAATATCACCAATGGAAAAAAAAATGCATCTATCACAACTTACAAATTACACTGCACACTTCTGCCTGGACGCCATGCAGCTTGTTTCCTTTGAAGAATGTCAGAAATAGCCTCATTACATTTAAAAAAAAAAAAAAAGATATACAAATAAAAACTTGAAGTATTTGGGCATTTTGGTATACCTAGCTCCTAGAAAAATGTTGGCAAACAGTATGCACACAATAACTACTAATGAATAGAATACTAAATTGAAATATATTCCCAATAATGCTTTCTCTGAAAAACAGAATTAGAAGTGATTTTCATTTTTTTCTTTCTTCCTTCCTTCCTTTTTTCTTCCTCTTTCTTTTTCTTGTCTACATCTCTTACATTTTTAATAAATACAAATTACTTTTATCATCAGATAAAAATGAATGATAAAACAACTTTGAAAACAAAATGGATTATGAATGACAATCACCATGTGAGGACCCACTAGATTCAAATTACTGGACTAGGAAGTTGGGGATCGCTAACAGGGTTCTCTGAGGGAGCCTCACAGGTAATGGTGTGGGCCAAGCAGCAGGAGAGCCCTGGATAGAGGCCTTATTTTACACCTGTTCTCTGTCATGCTGCTGAGACCCAGAAATATGCTGCCCTTCTCTGAATATAAATCTGAGTATCTTCTCCTGCTGACCTGGGGTGATGACCATAAATGAACTAATAGCCTCAAGCCCTGGATAAAAGCAGGTCACCTTGGACAACTGAAATACATGCTTGTGCTACACATGGCTGTGTGGTCTGAATTCAGGCTTTCCGCATATAGTACATTAGCCCAAAACACTAGTGAAAAAACTGATTCAAAAAAGATAAACCATATGAGAGCCAACCCCAGTTTCAGCTTCCTAAGAGTCCTCACCTGTGAAAGAGAGAACACCCTTTGAAGATGATTCTCTCAGGTGAGTAGAGATGATTACAAAATATAAGATGAAGTTCAAATCCATATTGTTGTTGTTAGGTGCCATCTTTTTAGTACAGTGACTCTGTGTATTCCATCTTCTTTTGATGCTTCCTGCATCGTTTAATATTTTCCCCCATAGAATCCTTCAGTATTGCAACTCGAGGCTTAAGTTTTTTCTTCAGTTCTTTCAGCTTGAGAAATGCTGAGCGTGTTCTTCCCTTTTGGTTTTCTTACTCCAGCTCTTTGCACATGTCATCATAATACTTTATGTTGTCCTCTGGAGCCACTCTTTGAAATCTTCTGTTCAGCTCTTTGACTTCAGCATTTCTTCCATTTGCTTTAGCTGCTCAATGTTCAAGAGCAAGTTTCAGAGTTTCTTCTGACATCCCTTTTGATTTTTTCTTTCTCTCTTGTGTTTTTAATGACCTCTTGCTTTCTTCATGGATGATGTCATTGATGTCATTCCACAACTTATCTGGTCTTCAGTCATTAGTGTTCAACACGTCAAATCTGTTCTTGAGATGGTCTCTAAATTCAGGCGGGATATACTCAAGGTCATACTTTGGCTCTTGTGGACTTGTTCTAATTTTCTTCAGCTTCAACTTGAACTTGCATATGAGCAATTGATGGTCTGTTCTGCAATCAGCCCCTGGCCTTGATCTGACTGACGGTATTGAGCTTTTCTATCATCTTTTTCCATATCAAATCCATATTAGGCAATGTAAAAAAATAAAAAAAGAATTAGCAAATAAGCAAATTCACAAAATAAAAAACAATTAGATAGAGCAAGCTGAAAAACACTTTATAATAATATCATTTAAACTGTTCAAAGAGATACAAATGAGAATAGAATCCAATAGGAACAAGCAGTTATAAAATAAGAAAAAGAGGAAATGCCAAAGAAGAGGGTAGAAATCCTAGATATGAAGTATAAATTCACTGAAATAAAAGTACAATACTCATAGACTAGTTAGAGAATACAAGATACAGGTGAAAAGAAAATTACTATGTTAGGGGGAAAGAAAGAAAGACGTACCCCTGAACGTAACACAAAGAAATAAAGAAACTATGAGAGAGAGACAAGGCTGGGAGGATAGAATGAGAAGCTCCAGTATTTGCCTAACGGGAGTTACAGAAAAAGAGAAGAGACAATATGACTGAGAGAAAATATTTGAAGCCATAATGCCTGACAATTTTCATGAATTAATCAAGAAATAAGCCCTTGGGCCAAAGAGGGCTAAATAAAATATATTTTTAAATCTACATCTAGACATATGTAGGGAAATTTCAGAACAACAAACATGAAAAGAAAAATATTTAAAGCCACTGTAGACAAAAGGGAGGTTTCGCATCATAGAAGTAAAATCAGACTGAAGCAGACATCACATTAGTATAGACACCAGAAGACAGTGAACAAATGTTCACAAAGTACCGAAGTTGAATAATTTTGAATCTGAAATTTTTTTAAGCAACCAAATTATCATTTTAAAAGAAGGGTAAAATAAAGACATTTCAGAAATACAAGGATGTAGAAAGTTCACAGACCACAGAGCCACTGGATGTATTTCAGCCTAGCTCAGATGGTTTCAAAGGTGAGTTTTTCCAAATCTTAAACATTTAAAAACTTCCTTAGAGAGTAAAAAAAGGAGAGCTATCCAATTTATTTTATGAAACTATTATTAACATAACACCAAAACCAAACAAAGTCATTAGAAAGTGTGGGGATATATGCCATTTAAACATGGCTGCACTATTGACAACTGCAGCCCCCACAGGCCTCTATGCTGTATACAACATGTTGGAGACTTGTCAGTGATAAGGACGAGATTAGGCACGACTTGTTTTCCCAGAGCTATTGCCCTGTTACTGATTGGCTTGTTTACCTGAATTCCTTCTCCCTTGCCCGAAACTTATTGTTACTCACCCAAAGCCCATTGTTCTGTTATTTGCTTCACTGCTTGCTGTACTGACTATAAATAAACTCCTGAGACTGAAGCCAGGGGTCGACTCCTCAGAGTGACCCTCCTGGCCCTACTTCTCTGTAAGAATTGTGGAATTGGTTATTGTCTCTGCCGCCCCGACATTCGCCGCCGCTGCGACAGATGGTGCCCCATGTGAGGGACTGAGACAAGAGAGAAGACTATAAGCCAATTTTAGTTACAGTTTTAGAAACAAAAATTCCTAATAAAATATTAGTAAATTGAATCCAAAAGTACATATGAAGAGTATATATCGTGATGAACTAGAGTTTATCCCAAGAATTCAAGAATGAATAAGACCTTTGTGGATCCAGTTATTTAAATTTCCTAAAGGGTATAAGGTAACTATGAATAAATGAAGACATATACTATATTTATAAAGAAGACAACACTAGATACATTTATTCCCTTCAAATTAACCTATAAAATCAAACTCCATGGAAAAATAAAAGTGTATGCAAACTTAACACAATTTTTTAGAAATGCAAACAAATAGGGATGCTCACAGCTCTGATAGAGAAAATGTCATTAAGACACAAAAATCAAAAGACATAAAGCAAACAGATGAGTTTGACTATACCAAAACTCAAAACTTCTGTATGGCTAAAGAAACTACAAACAACATTAAATATCAATAAAAGACCAGAAGCAAATTATTATCCAGACTATATAAAGAATTCTTGACAATCAGCAAGAAAAAATACATTAATCCGATGGCAAAAAAAAAGGAAAAACAGTAAAAGACAATTGATGGAAGAGGAAATACTAATGGTAAGTAACAAAAGGTTATTCAACCTCAACAATAATCAAGGAAATGATTGAAAATATGAGATACCATTTTGCATCCACCAAATCAAATACAAGTAAGTCTGAAATAAAGTCGTAGTGAAGCTATGAGGAAAAGGAATTCTCATACACTACAGGTGGGAGCAGAAATAGGTACAGCCACTTTAGAGGACAATTAGCAGAACCTAATAACACTGACTCATTGAAGGAGCCCTGGTGGCACAATGGTTAAGCGCTCGGCTACTAACCAAGAGGTCGCTGGTTTGAATCCACCAGTGGCTCCATGAGAAAAATGACCTGGTGATCTGTTCCTGTAAATATTACAGCCTAGGAAACCCTATGGGGCAGTTCTACTATGACCTATAGGATTGCTATGAGTTGGAATAGACCTGATGGCATCCAACAACAATAACATTAAAAATACTTACAACCTGGAATCCCTGTGTTGTGTCTTGAATTGTGTCCCCCAAAAAGATACGCTGAAGCCTAACCCTTTGTACCTGTGACTGTGACCTTATTTGGAAAAAGGATCTTTGAAGACGTAATAAGTTAAGGTGAGATCATACTGGAGTAGGGTGGGTCCTAATCCAACATGAGTGGTTTCCTTTTAAGAAAAGGAGAAGACACACAGACACACAGGGGGAACACCATGGAATAACAGAGCAGAGATTGGAGTTACCCATTTACGAGCCATAGAACTCCAAGGATTGCCAGCAACCACCCACTACAAGGAACAGGCAAGGAAGGATCCTCCCCTAGAGTCTTCATGGAGAGCATGGTCCTGCTGACCCCTTGATTTCAGACTTCTGGCCTCCAGAACTGTGAAACAATAAATTTTTGTCAAGTCCCTCCTTTTGTGGTGTTTCATTACAGCAGCCATAGGTAACAAATATACCCTTCTGTTCTATAACCTCCTTTCCCCAGCTCCCACCTGTAAAGAAGGCTTGTTCATGTGCACAAGGAAACGTGTTTAAGGAAGTTTTCTGCAGCATATTTTTAACAGCAAAATAAGAGGAGGCTAATCTAACTGTCCTTAAACACAGGAATAAAGACTGCTGTAGCCTTATGATGAAATACTACATAGCATTTGAAAAGTCAACTACATCTCCATATGTAAACATGGATTGAGCTTAATATAATGGCAGATTATAAAAAGCAAACGCGGACTACATATGGTATAATATATATAAATACACACACACATATATACTCACACAAATGCATAAAACAATACTATATGTATTGTGTGTGTGTGTGTGTGTGTGTGTGTGTTTTGCTTGTTTGTTTTTTAAGGAATGGAAGAGTAAACATGATAGAATTTACACCAAGGTTAGGATCACTGATGGTTTAGCTAAATCTATAATGTTTCATTTAAAAAAAAAAAAAAGGACTAAAAGCAATTAAGTTAAAATATTAACATTTATCAATTCTGAGTAGAGAAAAAGTGATTAAATATTATTCTTTAATCTCTATTGCTATTTTAAGTATCTTAAAGCTTAAAAATCAATGTTTGTAATTAATGGTGATGAAAAACAATTGAGAAAAATCTTGGGTCATTGCAAATACTATCACAAGTCATAAGTTACTTGGGGGATCTGCCTTTGCTTATTAGACATAACTTTGAGACATTTCGGGTTTATTTTTTATAGAAGAGGTAAATCAAAATCACTTATCCTTTAAAGAGAGATTGATTAGTTTTTTTGTTGGTTTACCTTAAATAACTCTCATCTGAAATATTTGTTGGTAACACATATACTTGGAAGAATTTTTTTGTTCCCTATTATCAGGCAGTGAAGTTTTCCCCAAGAATATTTTGAAGCAAAAACCAGATACAAGGCCATGCTCTAATGGCACCATTAAATTGTTTCAGCACTGATCTCGTACTTACAGTAATACTTAAAGCATTCCCCCAAGGCCCATCAAAACAGAGCTGAGATATTATGTTCATTCAAATAAATGTCTTGCAATTAATACCCGATGAAATTTTGCTCTAACCTTGTTTCCTTCTCTCCTCCCTCATTAATCAATTAAGGGAGAGTAGACTTAAGATACCAACAGTAGCATAATGTAAGAAAGTTCCCAGCATTCCTTACCTGGGGAGTAAGCAAATGACACTTTTTTTTTTTTTTAAATGCATGCAATATATCAGAAGTGGAGAGAAGAAATTAATGTGAACTTAGGGAAAATAATACTGCTAATGTGGCTCAGTAGCAGATCTTGGATATGTTTTTCTCTTTGATTTTGAAATTACTGGATACTTTTATGGACTTTGCCAGCATAATAATTCCAGTTTTATTACTATCTATATCCTGTGGTTTTATTTCCTAATAAAAAGATGTGCAGTGTTAGTGTTGTCTTGAAATGTAACTGATTTCTGAGAGGTATAATTTCCTATCTGGGAAATGGTCTTTTGAATTTCTATAAAATAGTGCATGGATGAATTAGATACTGAGAAAGACTGTAGTGCCACAAAGTAACAGTGAGATAAAAATCAGTTGTCATTATTTTAGCATTGGATACTTCTGAGATTAATTTACTGAGCTTTTTAAAGCTTTTATTGAAATTGTATATTTCATCAGGAAGGTTCAAAAATCAGTGTTGATGTCATGAGTTTTCATTCCTCAAATCATTATGCTATAAGTAATTTTAAGTTGGACACTTTTTTTTATTCAGAAAGTGCAGACATACATGTGGGGTGAAATCAGAGACTGTGGAAAATTTAATTGTGCTGTAATACTATGAAGCTAAATTGTAATTCTATTGTAATATTCTGGCTAATTTCTTTGAACACAGGTGTAGAGAAGATTCCAGAAGGAGTTGATTTAATTACCAACATGAAAATTGATTCTTTTCATCTCTTACCCCTTTTTATTTATGCCATCAATTGTGTCTAGTACTACTGGAGATCACAGGATAGAACACTGTAGAACATTTTTTCTGCACCGGATTATATTAAGGAAGTTACCAATTTTTCCATTATTTTGATATAATTTCATTTTTACAGATGCAGCCACCAAATGGATTTTTTTTCCTTTTGAATATATACCCAATTTGATAAGCCCTATTTTGCCATTTGGAAACCTAAAAACTATTGATCTATTCTTTTATTTCCACAGTATAAACACAATTCTGAAAAATGTGCCTAATTTCATCAAGTGTTTTCTAACTGTATGAAACTTTTTCTTTTATATTTAGTGATTTACCAAAAAAAAAAAAACAAATCTCCTCCTCTAATAACTGTTTTTTTAAAGGCATAACAAATATATACTCAAATATAAACAAAATTCCTGTCTGTCATTTAGATACAATTTTGCTTATGGATTGAATTGTGTCCCCCAAAAAATGTGTGAAATGTAATTATAAAAGCTGTTGAGAAAACACGAAATGATCTTACCCTTAATAACAATAAAAGATATGTAAATCTCGGTAATCTTGAGATATTAATTACCTTACTAAGCTAGCAAAAGAAGTTCTAATTTTTTACCATATATCCGACAAGAATCTAATAATCAATATATATATATATATAAATCTTAAACAACTTAACAGCAAAAAGACAAATAACCCAATCATAAAATGGGCAAAGGACTTAAATAGGCATTTCACCAAAGAGGACATTCAAATGGCCACCAAACACATGAAAAGATGCTCAGCATCATTAGCCATCAGAGATGCAAATCAAAACCACAATGAGTACCTTTTTACTCCAACTAGGATGGCTAAGGAAAAAAAAAAACTGAAAATAATAAATGTTGGCAAGGATATGGAGAAATTGGAACCCTTACTCATAAATGACGGGAATGCAAAATGGTACAGCCGTTGTGGAAAACAGTACGGTGGTTCCCAAAAAACTAAAACTTAAACTACCATATGACCCAGCAATTCCACTCCTAGGTATATACTCAAAAGACTTGAAAGCAGAGATGCAGAGACTTGTACACCAATGTTCATTGCAGCACTTTTCACAAAAGCCAAAAGGTGGAAACAATCTAAATACTCATCAACAGATGAACAGATAAACAAAATGTGGATATACATACAGTGGAACACTACTCAGACTGTAGGAGAAATGAAGTCTTGATACATGATATAATATGGTTGGAGGTGGAAAGACATTATGTGAGTGAAATAAGTCAATTACAAAAGGACAAATATTATATGACCCCACTTATATAAAAAGACAAGAAAAAACAAATGTATAGAGAACAAAGTTTATTAGTGGTTACCAGGGGAAGGAAGGAGGGGGAAAGGGAGGGTTAATGGTGATGGAAAACTCACACTGATTATGGGTAGGATTGCACAGCTGATTATTGTTAACTGCTGTCAATAAGTGGTACACCAGTAAAAACTTGAATTGGCAGAAGTTGTCTGATAGACATATTTACAATAACGACAAACAATAAAAAAGAGTAGCTGCTGAGGCTGCTTATGTACATCCAAAATCCTCATGGAATTCGGTTTCTTGGTTTGGAGGTTTAGGGTTATAGTTTCATAGGATATCCCAGTTAACTGGCCTAATAATTTGTTTAGTGATTCTGTTGTACCTCCTAGTTCACTGCATAGTGCCTTGGCTCTTAAAAGCTTGCCAAGTGGCCACTCAAAGCACAACTGGTTTCTATTCACCCGGAGCAACAAAGGAAGAAGGAAAATTAGGAATAGAAGGAGAATATGGAATGTGTGGCTAATTGCCTCCATGAACAACTGCCTCCTTTACCATGAGACCAGAAGACCTGGATGATGCCCAGCTACCGTTACTGAATATTTTGATCAAAGATTCTATATAAGAATCTTGATCAAAAGGAGGGAAATGCAGAAGAGAATTTCAAATTCTCATGGACTCTAGACTTCCTGGACCCACAAAGTTTGGACGAACCCCTGAAATTATTGCTCTGAGATAATCTTCAAACCTTAAACAAAAATATCCCCTGAAGACTTCTTAAAACCAAACAATAGTTTAGCTTAACTAGTAAAAAATGTCTGCCTTGAACATTATGTTTTTTAAGAACCATCTATAAGGGATCAAAATGACAACAACTCTAAAGGTTAGACGGGAACGTCAGGGGTCAGAAAGTTTACGTCAATAGGGGAGGAAAAACTCAGAAAAGGAGGGTAAGAATGATTGCACAATTCCAAGACTGTAATCAGTGTCACTAAATGGTACACGTAGAAAGTGTTGAATTGTTGTATACTTTCCTGTGTATATACTCAACAACAACAAAATAAATAAAATGTTTAAAAAAAGAAATTTTAATTTAAAATTTAACTTTATCAAGAGTGTAGTAAAATTAATATACAGCCATGTGTTATATAACATCTGTTCAGACAATGGCCGACCACATATATGTCTGTGGTCCCATAAGGTTATAACGCTGTTGTTGTTGTTAGAGGCCATTGAGTCAGTTCTGACTCATAGTGACCCTAAGTACTACAGAATGAAACACTGCCTGGTCCTGCACCATCCTCATGATCTGAGCTATGCTTGAACCCATTGTTGCAGCCACTGTGTCAGTCCATCTCGTTGAGGGTCTTCCTCTTTTTCACTAACAGTCTACTTTACCAAGCATAATGTCCTTCTCCAGGGACTGGTCCCTCCTGACAAATGTCCAAAGCATGTAAGACGTAATCCTGCCATCCCTGCTTCCAAGGAGCATTCTGGTTATACTTCTTCCAAGACAGATTTGTTCATTCTTTTGGCAGTCCATGGTATATTCAATATTCTTCGTCAACACCACAGTTCAGAGTCATCAGTTCTTCTTTGGTCTTCCTTATTCATTGTCCAGGTTTTGCATGCATATGAGGTGATTGAAAATACTATGGCTTGTGTCAGGCAAATCTTGGTGTTCAAGGTGACATCTTTGCTTTTCAACACTTTAAAGCGGTCTTTTGCAGCAGATCTGCCCAATGCAATGTGTCTTGATTTCTTGACTGCTGCTTCCATGGGTGTTGACTGTGGATCCAAGTAAAATGAAATCCCTGACAACTTCAATCTTTTCTCCATTTAACATGATGTTGTTACTGGTCCAGTTGTGAGAATTGTTGTTTTCTTTATGTTGAGGTGTAATCCATACTGAAGGCTGTGGTCTTCGATCTTGATCAGTAAGTGCTTCAAGTCCTCTTCACTTTCAGCAAGCAAGGTTGTGTCATCTGCATAACAGTTTGTTAACAAGTCTTCCTCCAATCCTGAAAGGTTATAATAGAGTTTAGAAATCCCAATCAGAGAACAGGATATAGCAGTTTTAGGCATGTCGAATGTGACAATCACAACGATCCTCAAAAACAAAGAAAAAATTCTCCAAGCTGTTAAAGAATCGGCTCCACTGAAAGAAAGCTACAAGGCTAACGAAAATGTGAGAGGGACCTATATCAGCTATGGAGAAATTGCTAATGATGTGGATTGAGGGCCAAATACAAAAGCAAATCGCTTTCAGCATGTTGACAATCAGTGCTAAGGCATGAAGCTTGTTCCAGATGCTTAAAGAAAAAGCAGGATCAGACTATGATACCCAGTTTAATGCTAGCTCTGAGAGGTTCAAGGACTTTAAGCAACATTTTTCATTGCATAATGTGAAAGTGAGTTCTGAGTCTGAGTGCTGATGTGAAGGCACCAGAAGAATTTGCTGAAACCTTAGATAAACTAATTGTAGAGGGAGTTTACTTGCCCCAGGAAATTTTTAATATGGACGAAATCTCCTTAATCTGGAAGCAAATGGCTGAAAGGACCTTCATCCATAGTATGGTGTTCATATAACGTCCAAATCACATAATGTCCTATTTCACAGAATGTACCATGGAAAGATGTTTACCTGTGTTTTAGTGACTATGCAAAGGCATTCAACTGTGTGGATCATAACAAATTATGGATAATACTGCAAAGAATGGGAATTCCAGAACACTTAATTGTGCTCATGAGAAACCTGTACATAGACCAAGAGGCAGTCATTCGAAAAGAACAAGGGGATATCAACTGGTTTAAAGTCAAGAAGGGTGTGCATCAGGGTTGTATTCTTTCACCATACTTACACAATCTGTATGCTGAGCAAATAATCCAAGAAGCTGGACTATATGAAGAAGAACGGGGCACCAGGATTGGAGGAAGACTCATTAACAACCTGTGTTATGCAGATGACACAACCTTGCCTGCTGAACGTGAAGAGGACTTGAAGCACTTATTGATGAAGATCAAAGACCTCAGCCTTCAGTATGGATTACACCTCAACATAAAGAAAACAAAAATTCTCACAACTGGACCAATAAGCAACATCATGATAAATGGAGAAAAGACTGAAGTTGTCAGGGATTTCATTTTACTTGGATCCACAGTCAACACCCATGGAAGCAGCAGTCAAGAAATAAAATGATGCATTGATTGGGCAAATCTGCTGCAAAAGACCTCTTTAAAGTATTGGAAAGCAAAGATGTCACCTTGAAGACTAAGGCGTGCCTGACCCAAGCCATGGTGTTTTCAATTGCCTCATATGCAAGTGAAAGCTAGACCATGAATAAGGAAGACAGAAGAAGAACTGATGCCTTTGAATTGTGGTGTTAGCGAAGAATATTGAATATACCATGGACTTCCAGAAGAATGAACAAATCTGTCTTGGAAGAAGTACAGCCAGAATGTTCCTTAGAAGGAAGGCAAGACTACATCTCACATACTTTGGACATGTTATCAGGAGGGATCAGTCTCCGGAGAAGGACATTATGCTTGGTAAAGTAGACAGTCAGTGAAAAAGAAGAAGATCCTCGACAAGATGGACTGACACAGCAGCTGCAACAATGGGCTCAAGCATAGCTAAGATCATGAAGATGGTGCAGGACCGGGCAGTGTTTTGTTCTATTGTACACAGGGTAGCTATGAGTCAGAACTGACTCAATGGCACCTAACAACAACAACATCATGGATGTTAAGCAACACATGACCATACTCCTATATACTGCAGTTGGCTTTCTTGGAAAGCAATAAAACAACAAACACTGCATCATGAAGAAATGTTCATGTATCAATTACTTAAAATAGTGGTGGTGAACGGTATAGTTTCATATAAGGTTATTGACTATATACTGTGAAATGAAAAGGTAAGAATAACAAATGTTATGTTCACTATAATTGCAACAGTAAGTAAAAGAACAAAACCTTCCTCCCACACAGAGATCTGAGAAGAGGAGGCAGCACTGCCTCATAGAGACCAATCAAAGTCTTACCGGTGAATTTCCTCAGCACTTAAAAAAAATGCAAAGCAGATATTATTTTTATGCTCTAGAGCTGCAGTATCCAAAACAGTCACCACTGGTCAGATGTGGCTTTTAAGCACTTGAAATGTGGCTAGTCCAAATTGAGATACCCTGGATTTCAAAGACTTAGAATGTTTTTAAAAAGAATGTCAAATAGCTCATTAATAATTTTTATAGTGATTACATATTCAGATTATAATATTTAGGCTACATTAGGTTAGACAAACCATATTATTAAATTAATTTTGACCGTTTTCCTTGTACTTTTTAAAATGTGACTATTAGATCATTAGACATGATCATGTGACTAAAGAAAGCCTTCAGCAAAGAACTGCAGATTCTTGAGGCAGGAATCCACAGAAACTGCAAGGGACCTAGACTGGATGAGACTAGGCAGGACACTGACACCTTCTGCTGGGAGGATGTTTGATTGGATCCTCCAATATTAGTGAGGCTACTTTAGAGCGCAAGTAAATCAATCAATTCCAACTATGTTAAATAATAAACAGAATGTATTGGTGCATGAAACTCAAAAGAGCAGAGGCAGTTCAGTAACAGCTTGGTCCAACCTCCCGACATCCTTCTCCATCTCTCCAGCCACCACCCCCACACCCCCAGTACAACGTTGTAGTTCAGGAACCCCTTGGTCTAACCTTCTGACTTCCTTCTCCATCTCTCCAGCCACCACCCCCACACCCCCAGTACAACGTTGCAGTTCAGGAACCCCTTGGTCCAACCTTCCGACATCCTTCTCCATCTCTCCAGCCACCACCCCCACACCCCCAGTACAACGTTGCAGTTCAGGAACCCCTTGGTCTAACCTTCTGACTTCCTTCTCCGTCTCTCCAGCCACCACCCCCACACCCCAGTACAACGTTGCAGTTCAGGAACCCCTTGGTCCAACCTCCCGACATCCTTCTCCATCTCTCCAGCCACCACCCCCACACCCCCAGTACAACGTTGCAGTTCAGGAACCCCTTGGTCCAACCTCCTGACATCCTTCTCCGTCTCTCCAGCCACCACCCCCACACCCCCAGTACAAAGTTGCAGTTCAGGAACCCCTTGGTCTAACCTTCTGACTTCCTTCTCCGTCTCTCTAGCCCTCCTCCTCGCCATACAATGTTTACTTCATCCTAACAAGCAAGTTCCCTTTGGTTCTCCTAAAGGAGCAAGAAGACTGTCAGTACTAATGGGACTTTATGCTTCCTACTTTGCCCTTTCAAGATCCAATTATTTTCTGCTTTGATTTTTTTGCTGATAGCATGTGTTTTCAGTAGTGCAATGCATGCTCAGTCATTGACTGCATTTAAATTTTTGGTTGGTAGTATAGGTCTTGAGAAATATTATGTGAAAATACATGATTTTTGGGAGCTCATCTGGCCCACCAGTCATGGGTAGCAGGCTTTATCGTAGGGCGCCTTCCATTTGGGTACATGGGACACCTCTGGTTTTGCCTAAAACCCCAGTTATTTTCTTCATCGAACATTTCTTTCACCTTTCACTGTTACACAAGTCCCCCTGGAGGGAAGCAAATACTTTCAGAGGGAAAAGTATACTCCCATCGAACTCCACAGGTATAAAAAGTGGGTTGGATACCACATGTTCTAAGAGTCACAAAAGGGTTAAGACCACCAGGTGAAAGAGCATGTGTTCATATTTTTTCTTGTTGTTTGTTGGATGTTTGGTTGGTCGGTGATTGGTTGGTTTTGTTGTGCTCGTGGAATGAAGAAGAAGTGTCTTTCCCAAAAGATTCTTACAAATGCTTCCTCATCACTCACTGGCCTTAACGGGGTCCCAGTCTTAGCTTTAAATCAGTCATTGCTTCCATGGGTTAAAAATGGGCTGGTTGACTTAAGGAAATCAGAAATTGTCCCCTATATTGGAGTTTGATGCTAGGGTCAACTGCAAACGGCACAGCTGGAAAATTTAGAGTGGTTAACAAGGAAAAAAAAAAAAAAGAATGCTAGGGACATAACCAAAAAATGTCCACTCTACAACCTCAGGCATAAACACAGTGGCAAGAATTCTAATGGGGGTTATACTTATGCTCTTATCCTGAGAAAAAATATCCACAAGCGAAAATTAACATATAAACTTCATGAGACTTTTTTTTAAACTTTGTATCATACCGAAGTTCTTTGTTTTTCATCTATATTTTTTTGTCTCACAGTCTTAGAATTTAAACCCTAAACGAAAGGGTTTTTCAATATCAAGGAAGGGACTATTGAGGGGATTTTGACACAAACCCAGGCAAGTACAAGGGGTTTGGAAGGGTAACACCATATTGGCGAAAAAAAAATCAATAAAAAAATCAATTGTATTTATACAGTAAAACCTGTGAGAGCCAAAACTCAACAGGATTGCCTTGTTTTTCTGGGTAGCAAGTTTTCCACCTTTGACAGGGTGCAGTCACCACTTTTTTATTGCTCTCTATTAGTGATAAATATTTGAGTTTTCCTACTCTGACAGATTTCTACCTTATACAGGTTCCAGCATTCACAGGTCAACAAAAAATGATAAAGAAAATTAAATTTTCAAAATTGAGAGACATTTTTAAAGATTAAAAAAATAGAAGATATACCATGGCAGAAATACCAAAAAGATGTTCACCTATATTTTATTGACTATGCAAAGGCATTCGACTGTGTGGATCATAACAAATCTTGGATAACATTGCAAAGAATGGAAATTCCAGAATGGTTAATTGTGCTCACAAGGAACCTATAAATAGACCAAGACAGTCATTCAAACAGAATAAGGAGATACTGCAAGGTTTAAGTCAGGAAAGGTGTTGTGTCAGGGTTGTATCCTTTCACCATACTTATTCAATCTGTATGCTGAGCAAATAATTGGAGAAGCTGGACTACATAAAGAAGAATGTGGAATCAGGAATTGAGGAAGACTCATTAACAATCTGCGATATGCAGATGATACAACCTTGCTTCCTGAAACTGAAGAGGACTTGAAGCACTTACTGAAGAAGATCAATACTACAGCCTCCACTATGGATTATACCTCAACATAAAGAAAACAAAAATCTTCACAATTGGACCAATAAGCAACAACACAATAAACAAAGAAAAGACTGAAGTTGTCAAGGATTTCATTTTACTTTGACCCACAATCAACATTCATGGAAGCAGCAGTCAAGAAATCAAATAACGCGGAGGCGGGGCAAGATGGCGCTCTAGGCAGAAGCACCACGCCGTCCCTCCACAGCAAAGATTCGAAAAACTAAGCCTAACAGAGAATCAACAATCCTGAAACCCTAGAACACCAAATGAAGAGATAAAGAACTCAGCCAAACACCAAACGGAGTGAGAATATTAAAAGAGAACGGAGAGCGAGGAGAGACTCATGCAGAGATTCCTTACCAGCTAACGCAGCGCGGATCAACCATCTTGGATTCCTATCCGAGACCAGCGAACAGGAGAGCAGCCTTGCAGAGCGTCCAGTGGGAGACAGAACGACTGGTAAACTGCGGTGCGTGCTTTCCCAACCCCCACCCTTCTCCGCCTCGGCTGGGGCTCCCCTGCTTTCCGTGGCCAGGGTCCCTGGGCTGGGGGGCGCTGGTGCTTGGATTCCGCGCGCCCGGGCTGGCGGCTTTCTGAGAGCCATTTGCTGGCTGCTGGCGAAGCTTCTTCTGCCGCCTCCCCCTCCTTTTGCCTGGGTGCCTGGTTCCGAGCGCCGTCTTTGCTCTCTCTTACGGGGCTGTGGGGCTGCGTTCGGGCGTGTGGCGGATTCCAGGTCTGGGCTGCCGCTCTGGTGAGATCCTGGGGCCTTTGTTCGTTCGCCCCTCTACTTCCCGTGTCCACGGTCTCTTAACCCCGAGACTGCCGGCTCCTTGGAATTCGCACCCGAGTGGGGGCTCTATGGGTCCCATTTGTCGGCTGTTGGTGTGGCATTTTCTGCTTCTTCTGGTTTCTTGCTTGCCTCTCGCTGCCTCCCCCTCCTTTTGCTCCAATGCCTGGTTCTCAGCGCCGTCTTTGCTCTCTCCGGTGGGGCTGTGGGGCTGTGTTCAGGCGTGTGGCTGCTTCCAGGTCTGGGCTGCCGTGCTGGTGAGATCCCGGGGCCTTTGTTCGTTGGCCATTCTGCTTCCCGTGGCCACGGTCTCTTAACCCCGAGACTTCCGGCTGCTTGGAATTCGCGCCCCTGAGTGGGGGCTCTCTGGGTCCCATTTGTTGGCACTGACTGCTAGTGTTGCTTTTTTTTTTTTTTTTTTTTTGTTAATTTTATTTTTCTTCTTTTTTGATTAGTTTTGTCATCTTTTCCCTCTTTTCTCTTTCTTCATTGCTTAGTTTCTCGTCTCTCTATCTCTTCCTTCTCTTTCTGATCCCTGAATACCAGGCGATGTATGCCTCTGTACCTTCTGGCCAGGCTGTGCTGTGAAAACTGAGACCGACTCCCCCAGACCTCATAGCTGCATCGGTGGGATCCCTAGGAACTTTGCAGTTCTTTAACTTTTCTGATTTTTATTTGTTCATTCTTTCCTTTACTTCCTCTTCCCTCTTCTGGTTTCCTCCATCCCATAGTCTCTCATCTGTACATTCCAACGACAAGCTCCCCTAGCATTCTTTTATGTTTGTATGCTTTTTTCTCCTGCTCCTCTCTCCTCTCTCCCATATCCAGTTTAGCTTCACACATAACCATCTTCCCGCTGCACCCTACCTACCTGCACCGTGCACTTGACATCACACCAACAAGCTGGGCAGGCACGCCCTACTGGAACCTGCCCAGCACTGACTACCAACAATCCTGGTGGCTGCGGTGAGTGCCACAAACAACCCGTCCCAGGGGCTCCTCTTCAGCTAGATCTGCTCAGCTGTACCACAAGGACGAAACAAACAAACAAACAAAAAAAAAATCTACACTCAATAAACGAGAGAAATATCTACTGAATGCCCCGAAAACAGCAAACAATATCAAAACATTTACAAAAACAAGACAAGATGGCTCTAATAGGTGTCCAAATTAAAACACCAGATAATTCTCCTGTGGAAGAAAATGCACTAGAAGTACTGGATAGGGAACTCAAATCACTAATACTCAGAATTTTCCAAGAACTGAGGCAAAAAGCTGACAAACACAAGGAAAAAATAGACAAATTTATGGAAACTACGGACAAAAAATTGGAAGAATTCAGGAAGACGATACAGGAACAAAATGCCAAAATAAATTCACAACTAGAAATTATACAAAAACAACAATTAGAAATCCAAAAGATAAACAACAAGATTTCAGAAATGTACGGTGTCATAGAAGGGCTGAGAAGTAGATTTGAAACCATGGAAGACAGGATCAGTGGAACCGAAGACAAACACTCGGCTACAACTCTGTTTCAGGAAAACTCAGAAAAAAGAACAAAGAAAAATGAAGAGACCCTGAGAGTTATGTGGGACACAATTAAAAGCAAAAACTTACTAGTGATTGGCATACCTGAACAGGGGGAGAAAACAGAAAACACGGAGAGGATCACTGACGAACTCCTGGCAGAAAACTTTCCCAATATCATGAAAAATGAAAAGCTGGCCATACAAGAAGCTCAACAAACCCCATATACAAGAGACCCCAAAAGAAAATCACCAAGACATATCATACTCACACTCGCTAAAACTAAAGACAAACAAAGAATCCTGAGAGCAGCTCGTGAAAAACAAGAAGTCACATACAGAGGAGAAACAATAAGACTAAGCTCAGATTATTCGGCAGAAACCATGCAGGCAAGAAGGCATTGGGATGACATATATAAAATCTTGAAAGAAAAAAATTCTCAGCCAAGAATAATATATCCTGCAAAACTCTCATTCAAATTTGATGGTGAAATTAGGTCATTTCCAGAAACAGAAACTAAAGGAACATGCAAAAGTCAAACCAAACTTACAAGAATTATTAAACGGAGTTCTTCGATCTGAGGACAAACAGCTTCAGCCCTCAGGCAGGTCCTAGGACCTAGGACGCAGGTTCATATGAACCAGATACCATTCTAGGAACTGAACTACAGAGGACTTTCCAAAAACAAAAGAAATACAACAGGGAATCAGAGAAATCAATCAAAGGATGACAACAACATCAAAACAATGAAAGAGGAAACAAATGGCATAGGTATAGAACCTTCTAAAGGAGATGAAGGCAAGGCGATACCAAGTAAGGGTAGACTGCTTCAAAATTATAAAGATAAGGGTAAAATTCATGGTAACCACAAAGAAAGTTAACAAACCAACTCATAAAAATAAAGACAAAAAACATAAAATCTCAACAAAAACAAAACCTACAAAAACAAAAGAAATGAACACAAAATCCACAAACAAAAGTAACTCAGCACAAGAGAGTAAGAAGAACAAAGAAAACTTCAGCACCACAAAAAAAAGCACTACAAAATGACAGCAACAAACTCACATCTATCAATAATTACACTGAATGTAAATGGAATCAATGCACCCATAAAGAGACGGAGAGTGGCAGAATGGATAAGAAAACAGGATCCATCAATTTGCTGTCTACAAGAGACAAACCTTAGAAACAAAGATGTGAATTTATTAAAAATCAAAGGTTGGAAAAAAATATATCAAGCTAACAACGAGTGGCAATTCTAATCTCAGATAAAATAGACTTTAAAACAAAATCTACCATAAAAGACAAAGAAGGACACTATATAATGATCAAGGGGATGATCCATCATGAAGACATAACCATAATAAATATCTATGCACCTAATGACAGGGCGCCAAAATACATAAAAAAAAAACTCTAACAGCACTGAAAAGAGAAATTGACAGTTCCACAATAATAGTAGGAGACTTCAACACACCACTCTCAGTAAAGGACAGAACAACTAAAAAGAAACTCAGCAAAGATACAGAAGACCTAAAGGACACAATCAGCCAACTGGACCTCATAGACATATATAGAACAATCCACCCAACCGCTGCAAAGTACACATTCTTTTCCAATGCACATGGAAAGTTCTCCAGAATAGACCACATCTTAGGCCACAGAGCAATCCTCAACAAGATCCAAAATGCTGAGATAATTCACAGTATCTTCTCTGACCACAATGCCATCAAGGTAGAAATTAACACTAGAAAGAGCAAGGAAAAAAAATCAAACACATGGAAACTGAATAATAATCTGTTTACACATCAATGGGTAATAGAAGAAATCAGAGATGGAATTAAAAAATTCCTAGAATCAAATGAAAATGAAAACACATCATACCAAAACCTTTGGGACACAGCAAAGGCAGTCCTCAGAGGACAATTTATAGCAATAGATGCACATATCAAAAAAGAAGAAAGGGACAAAATCAAAACATTAACTACAGAACTCAAACAAATAGAAAGAGAACAACAAAAAAAGCCTACAACCACCGGAAGAAAGGAAATAGTAAAGATCAGAGCAGAAATCAATGAAATAGAAAACAGAAAAACTATCGAAAGAATCAACAAAACCAAAAGTTGGTTCTTTGAAAGAATCAACAAAATCGACAAACCACTGGCCAGACTGACAAAAGAAAAACAGCAGAGGGCACAAATAACCCAAATAAGAAATGAAATGGGGGACATTACAACAGACCCAACCGAAATAAAAAGGATTAGAACAGAATATTATGAAAAACTATATTCCAACAAATTTGAAAACCTAGAGGAAATGGATAAATTTCTAGAAACATACGGCCTACCCAAACTACAACAAAGTGATATTGAAAATCTGAACAGACCCATAACAGGAGAAGAGATTGAAAAGGTAATTAAAAAACTCCCAACCAAAAAAAGCCCTGGCCCAGATGGCTTCACTGGAGAATTCTACAAAACATTTACAGAAGAGCTTGTACCAGTTCTACTCAAGCTATTTCAGAGCATAGAAGAGGAAGCAACACTTCCAAATTCATTCTATGAAGCCAGCATAACGCTGATACCAAAACCAGGCAAAGACATCACAAAAAAAGAAAATTACAGACCAATATCTCTCATGAATATAGATGCAAAAATTCTGAACAAAATTCTAGCCAATAGAATTCAGTATCATATCAAAAAAATAATACACCACGACTAAGTAGGATTCATACCAGGTATGCAAGGATGGTTTAACATTAGAAAATCCATCAACGTAATCCACCACATAAATAAAAGGAAAGAAAAAAATCACATGATCCTCTCAATTGACGCAGAAAAGGCATTTGACAAAGTCCAACACCCATTCCTGATAAAAGCTCTCAATAAAATAGGTATAGAAGGGAAATTTCTCAACATAATAAAGGGCATCTACGCAAAACCAACAGCCAACATCATTCTTAATGGAGAGAGGCTGAAAACATTCCCCTTGAAAACAGGAACAAGACAAGGATGCCCTTTATCACCACTCCTATTTAACACTGTGCTGGAAGTTCTAGCTAGAGCAATAAGGCAAGAGAAAGAAATAAAGGGCATCCAAATTGGTAATGAAGAAGTTAAACTCTCCCTGTTTGTAGATGATATGATACTATACATAGAAAACCCTAAAGACTCCACGAGAAATCTACTGGAACTAATAGAAAGATTCAGCAGAGTAGCAGGATACAAGATAAACATTCAAAAATTAGTTGGATTCCTATACACCAGTAAAGAGAACGATGCAAAGGAGATCAGGAAATCAATACCATTTACAATAGCCCCTAAAAAGATAAAATACTTAGGAATAAATCTGACCAGGAATGTAAACGACCTATACAAAGCAAACTACAAAACACTACTGCATGAAACCCAAAGGGATCTACATAAATGGAAAAGCATACCATACTCATGGATAGGCAGACTCAACATTGTAAAAACGGCAATTCTACCTAAACCAATTTACAAATACAATGCAATCCCGATACAAATACCAACAACATTCTTCAAAGAGATGGAAAAACTAATTATTAACTTTACATGGAAAGGGAAGAAACCCCGAATAAGTAAAGCACTACTGAAGAAGAAGAATAAAGTTGGAGGACTCACACTACCTGACTTGAGAACTTACTATACAGCTACAGTACTCAAAACTGCCTGGTACTAGTACAACAACAGAGACATTGACCAATGGAACAGAATTGAGAACACAGATGTAAACCCATCCACCTACAGTCACCTGACTCTCGACAAGGGCCCAAAGTCCATCAAATGGGGAAAAGACAGTCTTTTTAACAAATGGTGCTGGCAAAACTGGATATCCATTTGTAGAAAAATGAAACAGGACCCATACCTCACACCATATACAAAAACTACTTCAAAATGGATCAAAGACCTGAATATAAAGCCTCAAACTATAAAATTTATAGAAGAAAAAATAGGACCAACACTTCAGGCCTTAATACATGGCATTAACAGGATACAAACCATAAACATCAACACAAAAAACCCAACAGATAAACTAGATAACTGGGATCTTCTAAAAATCAAACATCTATGCTCTTTAAAAGACTTCACCAAAAGAGTCAAAAGAGAACCTACAGACTGGGAAAAAATTTTTGGACAGTACAAGTCAGACAAAGGTCTAATCTCCATAATCTACAAGAAAATCCAACACCTCTACAACAAAAAGATAAATAATCCTATTAAAAAATGGGCAAAGGAAATGAACAGACACTTCACCAGAGAAGACATTCAAGCGGCCAACAGACACATGAGGAAATGCTCGCGATCACTAGCCATTAGAGAAATGCAAATTAAAACCACAATGAGATACCATCTCACCCCGGCATTACTGGCACGAATCAAAAACACTGGAAATAACAAATGTTGGAGGGGCTGCGGGGAGACGGGAACTCTTATACACTGCTGGTGGGAATGCAAAATGATACAACCATTTTGGAAAATGATATGGCACTTTCTCAGAAAGCTAGAAATAGACATACCATTAGATCCAGCAATCCCACTCCTAGGAATATATCCTAGAGAAATAAGAGTCATCTCGAATAGACATACGCACACCTATGTTCATGGCAGCATTGTTCACAATAGAAAAACGATGGAAACAACCTCGATGTCCATCAACAGATGAATGGATACACAAACTATGGTACATACACACAATGGAGTACTATGCAACGAGAAAGAACAACAATGAATCTGTGAACCATCTCATAACATGGATGAAACTGGAGGACATTATGCTGAGTGAAATAAGTCCATCACAAAAGGACAAATATTGTATGAGACCTCTATTGTAAAAACCCATGAAAAAATTCACAAGCAAAATATAACAATCCTTGTTGGTTACCAGGGATGGGAGGGGAGGGGGGGGAAATACTAAATAGGCAATAGATAAGTGGTACCTTGGGTGAGAGGTGAGATAGTACACAGTACAGGGGAAACTAACACAACCTGCACAAGAAAAGGTCATGGAGGCCCTATAGACACATCCAAACCCCCCGAGGGACTGAGTTGTTGGACGGAGGGCTCTGGGGACCATGGTCTCGGGGAACATCTAGCTCAATTGGCATGACACTACTTATAAAGATAATGCTCTACATTCTACCTTGGTGAGTAGTGTCTGGGGTCTTAAAAGCCTATGAGCGGCCATCTAAGATACTCCACTGGTCTCATCCCTTCGGGAGCAAGGGAGAATGAAGAGAACAGGATACAACGAAAAGATTAATCCAAAGGACTAATTGTCCACAGCTACCAAGGCCTCCACCGGACTGAGTCCAGTACAGCTAGATGGTGCCCGGCTACCACCACTGACTGCTCTGACCAGGATCACAACAGAGGGTTCTCGACAGAGCTGGAGAAGGATGTAGAGCATAATTTTAACTCCCCCCCAAAAAAAAGACCAGATTTACTGGCCTAAAGAATACTGGAGAAACCTCAAGAGTGTGGCCCCCAGACACCCTTTTAGCTCAGAGGTGAAGTTACCTTCGAGGTTCGATGTTAAGCCTGGGAGTGGACAGCCCAGTAAAACTAAATGGGACTAACGAGGTACAGGAGTCCGGTGACAAAGGCCAGAAGGCAGAGGGGGAGTAGGAAACTGATGATAAGGAACACAAGTTGAGTAAGGACACTGTCGATGTGTTGTGAGATTGTTGACCACTGTTATAGGGCAACATTTGTAGTAACTATTAAATGGGAGGCTGTTTTGTCCTGTAAGCCTTCATCTTGGGCGAGAATTGCAGCACAATTGGAAGAGTATAGTCAATATCACTTAAATGTTTAAGTAAAAAGTTTTGAAATGGTGTTAAAAAAAAAAACAAAAACAAATGAGACTAATGAGGTACAGTAGTCCAGTGACAAGGGCCAGAAGACAGAAGGGGCCAAGGAAGTCCCCTGATGATAGGGAACACAAGGTGGAGTAAGGATATTCTTGATGTGTTGTGAGATTGTTAACCATTGTCATAGAGCAACATGTGCAGTAACTGTTAAATGAGAAACTATTTTGTTCTGTAAGCCTTCATCTTAAGTGAGAATAACAGCACAGTTGGAAGAGCGTAGTCAATGTCACTGAACTGTGTATGTAGAAATTTTTGAAATGGTGTATCTTTGGCTATCTGTATTTTCATCAAAAAAAAAAAAAAAGGTTGAGAATTTAGAGGCTTAATATGTTGTGGGGTTGTTAACCAATGTCATAAAACAACATGTGTACTACTGTTTCATGAGAAACTTTTGTTCTGTAAGCCTTCACCTGAAGTACAATAAAATATTAAAAAAAAAAAAAAAAAAAAAGAGTTCCAAAAAACAAGAAATCAAATAACGCATTGCATTGGGCAAATCTGCGACAAAAGACCTCTTTCAAGTGTTAAAAAGCGAAGATATCACTTTAAGGACAAGGTGCATCTGACCCAAGTGATTCTGTTTTCAGTAGCCTCATATACATGAAAAAGCTGGAAGACTGAAGAAGAATTGATGACTTTGAATTATGGTGTTGGTGAAGAATATTGAATATACCATGGACTTCCAAAAGAACGAACAGATCTGTCTTGGAAGAAGTACAACCAGAATGCTCCTTAGAAGCAAAGATGGGGAGACCTCATCTCACATACTTGGGACATGTTTTCAGAAGGTATTAGTCCCTGGAGAAGGACATAATGCTTGGTAGAGTAGAGGGTCAGCAAAAAAGTGGAAGACCCTCAACGAGATGGATTGGCACAGTGGCTGTAACAATGGGCTTGAGCATAACAATTGTGAGGATGGCACAGGACCGGGCCATGTTTCAT
Source organism: Dugong dugon (assembly GCA_030035585.1). Classification (NCBI taxonomy): domain Eukaryota; kingdom Metazoa; phylum Chordata; class Mammalia; order Sirenia; family Dugongidae; genus Dugong; species Dugong dugon. The sequence continues at coordinate 129,956,910 of CM057468.1, read as the reverse complement.
TCTATTGTATATAGGGTCGCTATGAGTCGGAATCAACTCGATGGCACCTAACAACAACATACCATAGTTTATGGCACACAACAACAACAGGAGGCAATGATATTTCTCTCCTCTCCTGAAAAGATCTCCCCTTACTTACATACACTTTGGTATGTAAATAAGATCTTTCCAGAAGCCTGATAGTCGGGAAGTCTTGCCTTCTATTACCTAGAGATGTTTGCAAGGTGGTGGGTCTCATTCCTCCTTGAAATGTAAATACATAGGTAGCTAAGTCTTCAGTCACCCAGGTAACGAGCTATCCTTTTCTCTTTGGGGGAGATGTCTTTATTGTTGTTTGTTGCTGTTATGGATTGAACTGTGTCCCACAAAATTTATGTGTGTCAACTTGGGTAGTTCATAATTCTCAGTATTGTGTGATTGTCCACCATTTTGTCACCTGATGTGATTTTCCTTTGTGTTGTAAATCTTACCTCTATGATGTTAATGAAGTGGGATTAGCATAGTCATGTTAGTGAGGCAGGACTCAATCTACAAGATTAAGTTGTGTCTTAAATCAATCTCTTTTGAGATATAAAAGAGAGAAGGAAGCAGAGAGACAGGGGGATCCCATGCCACCAAGAAACAAGAGCCAGAAGAATAGCACATCCTTTGGACCCAGCATCCCTGCACTGAGAAGCTCCTCACCAGGGGAAGATTGACGACAAGGATCTTCCCCCAGAGCCAACAGAGAAAGAAAGCCTTTCCCTGGAGCCAGCACCCTGAATTTGGACTTCTAGCCTCCTAGACTGTGAGAGAATAAATTTCTCTTTGTTAAAGCCATCCACTTGTGGTATTTCTGTTATAGTAGCACTAGATAACTCAGAGTCCTGGCGGTGAAGTGGTTAAGAGCTCAGTCTGTTAACCAAAAGGTCAGCAGTTTGAATCCACCAGCTGCTCCTTGGAAACCCTATGGGGCAGTTCTACTCTGTCTTATAGGATCGCTATAAGTCAGAATTGACTCGATGACACACAACAACAACAGATAACTAGACAGTTACCATCCAGTCTACTTCTACTCAGAGTGACCCATGTACAACAAAACAAAATATTGCCCAGTCTGTGCTATCTTCGTGATCATTAGTATGTTTGAGTCCATTGTTGCAGCTATTATGTCAATACATCTCATAGACGGTGTAGTTGTTGTGTGCCATCGAGTTGATTCAGGCACATAGTGACCACATGAGACAGAGTAAAACTGCCCCATAGGGTTTCCTAGATTGCACTCCATGACAGCAGATCTCCAGGTCTTTCTCCCATGGAAGAGTTGGTGAGTTCAAACCGACAATCTTTCAGTTACTGCTGAGCGCTTAACCATCATGCCACAAGGGCTCCTTTCTTTGAGGGTACAGGGTGTCTAGGCATGGACTAGTAACTTGAAATTTGCCTCCAAAATTGGAGGGTGCTGAGAGACCAAAGAAAGAGGCGGGCAACTCCAGTGTGGCGGTGAAGGAGTCTTTATTAGGGAGGTTTACATACCATGGCAGTGGTCCCAGGTGGCAGAAGTACCAAAGTAGTGGGGGAGAGGGGGCAGGTTTTATAGTGGTCAAGGACAAAAGTGGCTCTATGCCCGACAGTTACATTAGACTACCTTAGCAAGGTCACATAATGGGCTTGGAAAACAGCAGTGAACTAACGGAAAGCGTAAGGGCATCCATATTAGGCCTCACAAAGCCTGTTTTCACCTTCAAGGGGAGATAAAGACATTTTATTTTCCTTTTGGATCAGAGTAATTAGCTCCCTCATCAAGAAAACAAATGGCTATAGAACTAATCCTTAAGGTATGTGAAAATGCTTCTACAAGAAATGAAAGCAAGCATTCTCTAACCTTATAGCATATTATGTTTCCGTGGCTAGGGCTTTTTACAAGAACTCTGAGAACTCCAGGAATGTTTTATTTCCCCAGTTACATATCCAACAGAAATATTTGCATGTATATACCAAAAGACATTTTCAAGAATGTTCATAGCAGCATTAGTCTTACGAGTCCCAAACTGGAAATAGTAGAGTGGATAATTGTCTACTGCAGTATATTGACACATAGAATTCAAGACAGCAGTGAAAATGAATGAACCCCCCCTACATGTAACAACATGGAAGATTCTCACAGCCATAGCTTTAAGCCAAAGAAGCCAATCATAAAAGAACACATACTCTGTGATTCCATTGAAATAAAGTTCAAAAACAGGCAAAATGAATCTATGATGTTAGAAGTCAGGATAATGCTTACCTTGGGCAAGGGACGTGGGGATGTTGAGTGGGAAGGGAACAAAGCAGGGGCTTGTAAGTAATATTCTTTGTCTTGATCTGGGTAGTGGTTACACTGGTTTGTTTACTTTGTAAAATTTAATTGAGCTGTTTGCAGTGTAGTGAACTGCTTTAATATGGCTCTTCTAGCCATGGTCTTGCAACTCCCACAAAATGATTGGATGAAAATAAGGTGAATGTGGCTCACTAAGGGGATTGAACAGTTATTCTAATACAAATAAGGTGCATGGAACCCTTGCAGGGGATTGGTCAGTTTTGCAATCCACCTAGGCCAGGGGTAGGTTATCCAATAGGCAAGGTAAGCATGGTGCTTACCTTGCTTACCAGATCATCTGTAGCGAACAATTTCACATTTTTTTTACCACATCAAAGATTCTGCTTCTAGGTATGGCTGGCATCTGTCTCTCTCCCAACTCCACAGTACTTTCCTACAGAATCAAAGCCTCTCTTCAAATATACAATCCCTGACGGTAACAGATGACTCAGTAAGTAAGGTAAGCATGGGCTTATTTGTGCACACTTACTAATCTGCAGTGAACAATTTCACATGGGTTTCACCACATGCTAGTAACTATGCACAAGTAAGCCTGTGCTTACTTAGGTTACTGAGTCATCTGCCCCTGCCTCCTGGCACTGTGTCAGCAGAGCTAAAGAGCTTTATAACACTTGAATGAGCAGGGCCATGAGTCATTCTTGTTATTTCCAAGTTGATCCTGATCCTGAATTGTAACCTGTTACTTCCTGAATAAACTCCATAATCATGAGTACTATCTGTGAATTCTGTGTGGCCACTGCAATGAATTTTTGAACCCAGCAGAGAAGTAGAGAGTGCCACAGGGAGGACAGTTGGTGTCAGAACTGGAATAAAGGTTGGAGAGTGGAGGTATGTCTGACCTCTGTCTCATGGAAATCAGTCCTGGGCTGATGCTGATCTTGATTTTCCTCCCCCTTGTGAAGTTAGAGGACCTCTGATGCTGCCACGCCCTTTTTATGCTATCCTATTGATTTATCCCTTCTTTCCCTCCAGTTTCTCCCATTTGTAATGGAAGTGTCTACCTTGTGCCTGTTCCACCACTGTACTTTGGAAGCAGATAACTTGTATTCTACATTTCACAAAAGAAGAGGAATTTTGCCCTAGAAGATTTTGAACCTGGAGTTGATTTAAGACTTTTGTTATGATATGATGGGTTGAATGTGTTTTATATGTGGCAAGGACATGAACTTTGGGGGGCCAAAGGTGCAATGTTATGAATTGAATTGTGTCTCCCAAAAATATGTGTCAACTTGTCTAGGCCATGATTCCCATTATTGTGTGATTGTCCACCATTCTGTCATCTGATGTGATTTTCCTATGTGTTTTAAATCCTACCTCTATGATGTTAATGAGGCAGGGTTAGAGGCAGTTATGCTAATGAGGCAGGACTCAATTTATAAGATTAGGCTGTATCTTGAGTCAATCTCTTTTGGGATATAAAAGAGAAGCAAGCAGAGAGACCGGGGATTTCGTGCCACCAAGAATGAAGAACCAGGAGGGGAACACATCCTTCGGACCCAGGGTCCCTGCGCTGAGAAGCTCCTAGATCGGGGAAGATTGATGACTTTCCCCCAGAGCTGACAGAAGCCTTCCACTGGAGGTGACACCTGAATTTGGACTTCTAGCCTCCTAGACAGTGAGAGAATAAATTTCTGTTTGTTAAAGCCACCCACTTGTGGTATTTCTTTTACAGTAGCAGTAGGTAACTAAGACAGCACTAGATTACTAAGCCCTGGTGGAGTAGCGTTGAAGAACTTGGCTGCTAACCAAAAGGTCAGCAGTTCAAATCCACCAGTTACTCCTTGGAAACCCTATGGGGCAGTTCTACTCTGTCCTCTAGGGTTGCTGTGAGTTGGAATTGACTCGACGGCAATGGGTTTGTTTTTTGTTTGGTTGGTTTGGTTTTTACTATTTGTGTGTATATTTTATCCTTCAAAATTTTTATTTAAAAAAGAACAGGAAGGGAGATTTCTCATAAAGTCTCAGCAGTTCTGGCCGAATTCATAGTCAGCAGAGCATGCTGGCCTCTGGAAAGGCTACAGCTGGGCTAAATAGCAGCACAGCCCAGGTAGCCCCTCTCCACCTCCCCTCTGTGTCCCTCCTTCCTTTGTCTCAAAGCCTGCTCGGCAGGGTAAGGCACGCGGAGTAAGAAGAGTAGCTGAAAAGTGTGGTTGATATTATTTATTCCTAAAGGGTTTTCTTGGTGGAGAGTGTATAGGATTTGGGGTTCTCCCGTGTATTACTCCCGGCAGGAAGTAGAACAGAGCCCGTGTCTTCAGTCTGGAGACACAGGCAGGGTCAGCAGTTATCCTGACCCATGTTGTTCCTCCCAGCCTTCTGGTTAAATATTTTGAATATCACCTCTGGATTCAATTTTTAAAAAAATTAAAGGGAGAAAAATCTGCATTTCAAAGCAAATAGACACTAATTACAAACTGAAACTTTAAATTTTTGGTAATAAAAAAATTCTGACCACTGAAAGAATAAAATAAAGCAATCTGACAGTTGTCTAGGCCGGAGGGACCATAGGTGATAGCTAGTAAATTGAGAGTTATCTCTAAAGTTCCAAAGTAATTTTCTAAAGCCAGCATCATTCCTTCTCACACCTGCAAAAGATTCAGAAGCCCGTGGGGAATTAAACACTTGTTTCAAAAATAAACTTTAAAGTTTGAAAATAAAAACAGACAAGCTGTTGTCCTATATAAGAAAATGTGGCTCTAAACGGCTAGAAGTACTGTAATCAGAATTTCAAAGAACAGAAATAACAGGCAACAACTTATTTGGAGGCTTTGGAACAAAGTACACTGCGGAACAAATATAATTTACATCCATTAAGCACAATAGAAGCAGGAGGGTGGAAATAAAGAGACAAGGATTCTAACTCCAGTTTTGCCACTGACTGTGAATTTTCTTCTTTAAAACAGGCATAAGAACTCCCGCTCTGCCTGGAGAAAACAAGCATTGAGGTGAAAGTTTGGTAAGGAAGGAACTTGCAGATTACACTGGTAATTATTAAAATCTTCTGAGGCCTCTTCTCTGTTTGTCTCTGCTTCTCCTTTTCCTTGTGTGAAGAGCTTGTCTGGAGCAGAGGACGCACAGACTACAACCAGATTGAGAGCTGGTTTAGAGGGAAGGTTTACAAGCTTATGTCTAACCGGGGGCTGACTTAGGCACTGATGACCTCCTGCCTGAGACGATTTCTCCCTTTCCATTCAGTTACTTTCTTGAAGAGTACAGTTACAATCACCTGAGAGATCACCTGGAGGTCTCTGACTGTTTGCTCCTTCTGAGAAGTGTCTCGTTTTGTTCCTGGGTTTGTACTGAGCTCATGGAGGGCTTGAACCACCAGCCAGAATTAACAGTATGCGTGGAGATGAGCCACACACCTCATAGGAAGCAATGGATAATTATGAAACCCTAATATGTATGCAAGGGGCCCTGGTGATGCAATGGTTAAGCGCTGGGCTGCTAACCAAAAGGTTGGAGGTTCAAGTGTGCCTCTCAGCTCAAGGAGACACAAGGGACTAAACGGGCAGCTCCTGTCTGGAGGTGAGATGGGAAGGTAGAGAGAGTTAGGAGCTGGTTGAATGGACACGGGGAATCAGGGGTGGAAAGGAGGAGTGTGCTGTCACAGTATGGGGAGAGCAATTTAGAGTCACATAACAATGTATGTATAAATTTTTGTATGGGAAAAAATTTAAAAATTAAAAAAAAAAAAAAGGTTGGAGGTTCAAAACGACCCAGCAGCTCTGCAGAAGAAAAGACCTGGTGATCTGTTCCCTTAAAGATTACACCCTATGAAACCCTACATGGCAGTTCTACTCTGTCCTACAAGGTTGCTATGAGCCAGAATTGACTCAATGGCACATAATAACAGCAATATGTAGGCAGAGTCCAGGAGTATCACAAACAGTTAAGCGATCAACTGCTAACAGAAAGGTTGGTGGTTCAAACCTACCCAGAAGCACCTTGGAAGAAAGGGCTGGTGATCCACTTCCAAAAAATCAGTCATTAAAACCCCTAAGGTGTACGGTTCTACTCTGACACACATAGGGTCACCATGAGTTGGTGTCAACTCGACAGCCACAGTTTTTTATTTTCTTTTTGTTTTTTGTTTTATAATGTAAGCAGTGAACTTAAATGACAATATAGGCTGGTACATTGTACTTCCAGTTTAGTTAAAACATTAGTTCAAGTAAGTTAATATTCCTATCTTAACTAATGAAAATAAATTTACCTATCTATACAAACAGATCTCATTTTAAGTCATGCCACATCAGCAAATGAAGGTCCTGAAAGCTTGAATCCATCCACATCATTAAGGTTGACTCTACTTTGAGGATTCAGCTCTTCCCTAGTCATATTTTGAGTGCCTTCCAACCTGAGGGGCTCATCGTCCAGCACTACCTCAGACAATGCTCCACTGCTATCCATAAGGTTTTCACTGGACAATTTTTTCAGAAGTAGATTGCCAAGTCTTTATTCCTGGTCTGTCTTAGTCTAGAAGCTCTGCTGGAATCTGTCCATCATAGGTGACCCTGCTGGTATTTAAAATACTGGCGGCATAGCTTCCAGCTTCACAGCAACATGAAAGCTATCACAGTATGGCAAACTGACAGACACATGGTGGGATGATATCAAGGAGATCATACATGAAGAAAGCAAAAGGTCATTAAAAAGACAGGAAAGAAAAGACCAAATTTGATGTCAGAAGAGACTCTGAAACTTGCTCTTGAATGTAGAGTAGCTAAAGCAAATGGAAGAAATGATAAAGAGTTGAACAGAAGATTTCAAAGGCAGCTTGAGAAGACAAAGTAAAATATTATAATGAAATATGCAAAGACCTGGAGTTAGAAACCAAAAGGGAAGAATACACTTGGCATTTATCATGTTGAAAAAACTGAAGAAAGAATGCAAGTCTCAAGTTGCAATATTGAAGGATTCTATGGGCAAAATGTTGAAGGATGCAGGAAGCATCAAAAGAAGATGGAAGGAATACACAGAGTCACTGTACCAAAAAGAACCGGTTGGCATTCAACCATTTCAAAGGTAGCATATGCTCAAGAACCAATGGTACTAAAGGAAGAATTTCAAGCTGCACAGAAGGCACTGGTGAAAAACAAGGCTCCAGGAATTGACAGAATATCAATTGAGATGTTTCAACAAACGGATGCAATGCAGGAAGCACTCATCTATGTCAAGAAATTTGGAAGACAGCTACCTGGACAACCAATTGGAACAGATCTATATTTGTGCCTATTCCAAAGAAAAGTGATTCAGCAGAATGCAGAAATTATCGACCGATATCATTAGTATCACATGTAAATAAAATAATGCTGAAGATAAATCAAAAACTGTTGTAGCAGTATATTGATGTATATTGATAGGGAACTGCCAGAAATTCAAGCTGGATTCATAAGAGGACGTGGAACAAGGGATATCACTGCTAATGTCATATGGCTCTTGGCTGGAAGCAAAGAATACCAGAAAGATGTTTACCTGTGTTTTACTGACTATGCAAAGGCATTCAACTATGTGGATCATAACAAATCATGGATAACACTGCAAAAAATGGAAATTCCAGAACACTTAATCGTGCTCATAAGGAACCTGTGTGTAGACCAACAGGCAGTCATCCAAACAGAACAACGGGATACCAAAAAAACCAAACCTGTTGCTGTCAAGTTGACTCTGACTCATAGCGACCCCACAGGACAGAGTAGAACTGCCCCATCCAGTTTCTAAGGAGCACCTGGTGGATTTGAACTGCCGACCTTTTGGTTAGCAGCCATAGCTCTTGACCACTACGCCACCAGGGTGGATACTGCTTGTAAAATCAGGAAAGGTTTGCGTCAGGATTTTATCTTTCGCATACTTATTCGACCTGTATGCTGAGCAAATAATCTGAGAAGCCAGACTATATGAAGAAGAAAGGGGCATCAGGATTGGAAGAAGATTCATTAACAACCTGAGTTATCCAGATGACACAACCTTGCTTGCTGAAAGTGAAGTAGACTTGAAGCACTAACTGATGAAGATCAAAGACCACAGCCTTCAGTATGGACCGCACCTCAACATAAAGAAAACAAAAATCCTCAAAAATGGACCAATAAGCTACAGTGTGATAAATGGAGAAAAGATTGACCTTGTCAAGGATTTCATTTTACTTGGATCCACATTCAATGCTCATGGAAGCAGCAGTCAAGAAATCAAATCACATATTGCACTGGGCAAATCTGCTGCAATATTCTGTAGGAAGACTCTCAATGAGATGGATTGATACAGTGGCTTCTCAAACATAGCAAAGATTGTGAGGATGGCCCAGAACCAGGCAGTGTTTCAGTCTGTTGCACACAGGGTCAGGATAAGCTGTACAGTTTAAGGGTCAAGTTTCCAGAATGCCTGCTGCTTGGAGATGTCAAACAAAGTCCTGGCTTTTAGACCTTCCTGGCCTGACCTGAGACAAATATCTTGACCAGCCACTGTGGCCAAGGGGATGTGATATGTTCTTGGTTTAAGTCAGTGAGGTTCTAACCTAGGAGTGGACACCAGGGTCCATTGCACCTAAATCACATGGCTAGAAAATGTGAGGCACTGTTAGGAAAGGAGACAAGGAGGCTAGATTCTGGAGACATCCAAGAACTATCCTATTTTGTATCACCTCAGTTACCACAAGCATTTATTGTGCAGTCAGAACACACTAGGCAGTGTGCTAGGTGCTGGAGCTGGGGAAGATTTGGGATGTGATGCAAGGACTGTGCAAGACATAAAGATGGATATGACGTGGTCCCTGCTGTTAAGGAACTTAACACTGTTTGGAGAAACAGGCATGTAGATAATTTCCTTAGGAAATGACCTCAGGTGGTGACAAGCTTGGGTACTTGATACAGTCACTGCAGGTGATGCGGGATGGGTTGGCCATGAACCTCAGTCCACTCTTTGCTTTCATGCCCGTGGTCCCACACCCTCTGTGCCAAGGTGCTCCTAGTACTCCTACTCAGTATGGTTCGACAAGGCAGGATCATTCCAGACCTCTGTGAAACTGTGACATGGAGATAGGGAAAGAGCAAACACGCTCATTTTAAATGATTAAAGGTTTTACAAAACCAGCGATTGCCAAGGATGACTGTACTCATTTACTATCATCTCCCATGTTTCCGTTCACAGTTTTCTTTAAATTTAATTCAAACGTCTGTCAGTCTTTCACCAGCATTATAACTTGCCCGTCTGCCCTCCTGCTGATGGTATTTTTAAGCAATGACAAAATGGCATTAAAAATTCAATCAAAACATCTCTATTGCATCACTATTTGATTAGAAACATGTATTAGCTGTGAAGAATCGCCTTTTCCTCCAGCATGAGAAACAATGGTGGAACCTGTCATCAAAGTTCACAGGGCTTCTCTTCAAATACCCAGTCTTCTCATGCTTTACAAAGTCACATTTTCTGTGGCCGAACCACAGTCAAGGTACGTGGTTATCCCATGAACTGCCAAGAGTGCTAACAGTGCTCTAAGATTTTTTTTTAAATATAGTATAAACTACCTATTATAAGAACAAATCCCCATCTGTCAGTTTGCCATACTCTACTGGTTTGTATGTTGCTGTGATGCTGGAAGCTTTGCCATCAGTATTGGAAATATCAGCAGGGTGACCCATGTTGGATGAGTTTTGTGTAACTTACAGACTAAGACAGACTAGGAAGAAAGGCCTGACAGCCTACTTCCAAAAATTAGTTAGTGAAACCCTATGGATCATAACCGAACACTGTCTGATATAGTGCTGGAAGATGAGCCCCCTCCGTTGGAAGACACTGAAAACACACAGTAGCCCCAACAATGGACTGGAGCACACGAACAATGGTGAAGATGGCTCAGCACCAGGCAGTGTTTCACTCGGTCATACATGGAGTCGCCCTGAGTCGGAGTCTACCCAACAACCATAACATTGTAAGAAACCTGGTGAACAGGGCTCTCCAATATTAGAAGGGACCTGAACTTCCTTACTGCCTCCTAGTGCCCATGTTCAGGATTGAACGAGAGACTATATAGCTATTGGTAACGCCATTTTAAACAGGAAAATAGAGATGAAATGAGTCCCTGAGAATGAGTAAGTATAACCATCCTAAGAAATCCTCTTAAGGAAGGAAGCGCTTACAGTGTTATCTGGGTGGAGAATGTGTAGGACGTTGACTACACGGTCAAGCACAGGAAGGGAAGGGATGGCGATGGAGACATCTGTGTGCCTGCTCTCATCGTTGGAGCACAGGATAAGGCTTTCCCCTTTCTGCTTCCACATGTTCAGCCACGCGTGCGTACGCTTCGACTGCCTAATGCAGGAAGCCAGTAAACTCCTACACATGTGGCTCTGAGGCTTTTGGAATTCATGTAAGCTGGCCATTCATGGCAAGATTGCTGTTAGTAGAAGACAAGCAGTGGAAACAAACTAAAATGCACAGTCCTCTTTGTCCTCTTAACTCCAACATGTGGAATACAGAGTGACTTGCTCTCATTTCCCTGTTGTTTTGTCTAAGCTCATAGCAGGGACGTGGCCAGTGTATGTTCTTCCCATCCACAGCCCAAAGTACCTAGCACCTCTCCCTACAGAAATGCCAGTCTTACAAAGCCGCGTTTGTATCTAGGTTCTGGGAGACGCCAAGACATCCCTGATGCTGTGCAGAGAAAGTGTCCTCATGCACTTGTGACATCTTGCTAAAGCTGAAGTCTATGTCACATGCAAAATCCTTCTCCTTGCTTCACCCTGAGAATGAATGACACCTCTGGTCCTTCCTCAGGATCTCTAGTTTAGTTAGATCCCACCATCCTATAAGCAGAGAATTTAAGCAGCTTCTGGAGGAGACACTCTCTCTTTTGATAGGCTCTCCACTTGGATGGATTATTTGGAATGAAGTATGTTAGTAGCCAACAGTAGTTTAATAACAGTTTTCTAGAGAAGAACTATTTCTTAGGAAAATAATAACAGTGTAAGTATATTTAAACAGAACTCTTCAGTGCTTTAACAAAAAGCACTCTCAGGCAACTACAAAAGAGTAGCCTTTTAATGTCCCTCACAAATACCTGGCTGCCTACCTCATCACGGGTAAGATTCTGCCTCCCTGCCAGTCCTATGAGAATCCTTGGTATTCCCCCCATTGTATGAATTGTTGTTGTTAGGTGCCCTCGGTTCTGACTCATAGTGACCCTATTTACAACAGTGCTTCAGCCCATTGCTGCAGCCACTGTGCAGATGGCAGTGAATTAGCAGTTTAATTCTATTTCTAAGTATTTGTCAGACCATAGTAAGAAATAGCACCCAGATGAAGTTTCTGGGAGCCCAGACAATACCAAAATGTCTTTTTTCCTTATAGTAAAAGAGAGTAATTTTACTAGTATTAAAGGTCATAATGTGACAGATGTGTGCATCAGCTTCTCTGCTAAGCTAGGCATTGGCATATATGTCCAGGGCCTGATTACACGACATCTATTTTTTTTTTACTTCTACTTTTTCTTTTGTGGTGGTGGTGTTGTTTCAAATTCTACTTATTTTTTCAGGGGTTTGTTATTGTGGTATTTCCTTTTATAGGTTTATTTCACACAATTTGTGGCCCTTTCCATTTTTTGAGCACTTGATTTTTATCTGTTATTTTATCTCCATAAATTCAAAGCTTATTTTTAAAGCAAGGCAATTTCTCAGAGATCTCTAATTGATATATGAAGAAATAGGTTTGATCTTTGATAAGTTTATCTCAAAACCTGACTAGATCTCCAATTTACATGCCTATAGTTGTCTATAGCTTAACATTATTCTTTGTGAGGCTGGGCTTCTAAATGAACAAAATTATTCTATCTTCCTTAACTCTATCTTCAGGGAGCCCTGGTGGTGCAGCAGTTAAAGCGCTTGACTGCAAACCAAAAGGTCAGCGGTGAACCCACCAGCCGCTCTGTGAGAGAAAGATGTGGCAGCCTGCTTTCGTAAAGATTACAGCCTTGGAAACTCTACAGGGCAGTTCTACTCAATCCTGTAGCATCGCTATGAGTCGGGATCCACTCGAAGGCAATGGGGTGGGTAACTGTCTTCTTCTGTGGTGTTGTAGAACTGGTGCAGGCCCTGAGGTCATATCTGAGCTTGAATTTAGGCTCTATTGCTTACTAATGGTGTGATCTTAAAACAAGCTACTTAACCTCTCTGAACCTCAGTTCTTTCATTAAAAAAAAAAAAAAAAAATGGATCTAGTGGCACGTACCTTTACAGGATTTTTAGCGTCAAGTAATATGACTTATGGAAAACATTTTGTATGTTGTCTAGCAAAAACATGCTAGAAGGGTAACGTATTAAATAATCACCCTGTTTTACATTCGCACTGCTTTAGGCTCATGTGGAAGGAAGGAGACGGTATCTTCTCCCTTCAGGAGAGTCACAGGTATTTTGTTCCTAAGTCCTATGCCCTCCCAACCAGCAAGGAAGGCAAGCAGATTATGTCGTGGTTCAGGGCCTAAAGCCTGGCTGCTTAAGATAAATCAAGCACCTGCTGATTAGCCAGCAGGTTCTATAGAGGGAGAAAGGCCTGGATGAAATGCTGGTGCTTGTTTTGGTTTTTGGGAGGAAGGCAGGATGAAGAGGAAAAGGCATCCAGGCCTCAGAGGGGTGCCTGGGGTCTGAAGGAGAAGGCTACGGGGACTTGGAGCATGGAGCCTGCTCCAGGCAGCACTTCAGAGACAGAAGGGGCCCAGGATGGTCATGGGGTGGCCCATGGCTGGGCTGCTTAGGGAGACTGAGGCAGGCCCAGGCCCATGCTGAGTGACGGAAGCTTCTGCCCTGCCCTCCACAGAAGACCTCCACACCTGAGTACGGGGACAGCGAGACCATGGTGCCACCGACGGCGGACCACCTGCTCACTCCCAGCTCACAGGGTGACCAAAAGGACCTCAGCCTTGGTGGAAGCCTCAGCCCAAACGACTAGGGAGTTAGAAAGTGAGGGGCTTGTAAAAGTCCAGAAGATCTCATGATCCCAAAAGCAAGAATAGCACATCACCAAAACAGCACCTGATGTTGCACTTCTGGTCAATTTTTTTTATTGTGGGGGACGGGAGGGGGCCATCTTGAGCTTTTTCTAATTAAGGCAAAAAAGAAACAAAAGCGTGGCATCCTTACACTCCAAGTGATGCCCAGGGATTCACAGCTTTTGCACATGTCCAAAGAAAGGAGCACGCCTTAGCCAGTCTGGAACGGGGAAAGCCCAAGCCCGCACACTGCTCTAGCAACAGCATTGAAACCAGACACTGACACGCTGCTGTTCGTTCACCTTCTGAGCTCCATCTTCAGATAAAACCCCATGATTTAGAGAAGGGGCATAAGCCACGGAAGCCTGATCCAAGGCGTTCTCTCCTCCCATCGCCCTTTTCCTGCTTCTCGCTCTGCCCTTTCTTCCGGTTCTCCTTTGTTGTTTCAATTTCCTTCTCTTCTCTCCTTGCACCACGTCCCAGCTATTTCTCAGTCTCTCCCCTTCCCCTCTTACCTCTCTTACTTTAACTTCCACCTTGTTGTTGTCGTTAGGTGTCACTGAGTCGCTTCCGACTCATAGCGACCCTATGTAGCACAAAACAAAACACTGCTCAGTCCTGCGCCATGCTCACAATCGCTGTTGTGCTTGAGCCCATTGCTGCAGCCACTATGTCAATCTACGATGTCCTTCTGCGGGGACTGATCCCTTCTGGCAACATGTCCAAAGTATGTAAGACATAGTCTCACCATCGTTGCTTCTAAGGAGCATTCTGGTCATACTTCTTCCAAGACAAATTTGTTCATTCTTTAGACAGTCCATGGTATATTCAATATTCTTTGCCAACAGCATAATTCAAAGCCGTCAATTTTTCTTCAGTCTTCCTTATTCATCGTCCAGCTTTCGCATGCATATAAGGTGACTGAAAATACCACTGCTTGGGTCAGGCACACCTTAGTCTTCAAGGTGATATCTTTGATTTCAACACTTTAAAGAGGTCTTTTGCAGCAAATTTGCCAAATGCAATGCGTCGTTTGATTTGTTGACTGCTGCTTCCATGGGTGTTGATTGTGGATCCAAGTAAAATGAAATCCTTGACAACTTCAATGTTTTCATCATTTATCATGATGTTGCTTATTGGTCCAGTTGGGAGGATTTTTGTTTTCTTTATGTTGAGGTGTAACCCATACTGAAGGCTGTGGTCTTTTATCAACATCAGTAAGTGCTTCAAGTCCCCTTCACTTTCATCAAGCAAGGTTGTGTCACCTGCATGCAGGCTGTTAATGAATCTTCCTCCAATCCTGATGTCCCTTTCTTCTTCGTATAGTCCAGTTGCTCGGATTATTTGCTCAGCATACAGATTGAATAGGTATGGTGAAAGAATGCAACCCTAATACACACCTTTCCTGACTGTAAACCACGCAGCATCCCCTTGTTCTGTCCGAACATCTGCCTCTTGATCTGTGTACAGGTTCCTCATGAGCACAGTTAAGTGTTCTGGAATGCTCATTCTTCACAATGTTATCCATAATTTGTTATGATCTGTACAGTTGAATGCCTTAGCATAGTCAATAACACACAGGTAAACATCTTTCTGATATTTCTGCTTTCAGCCAGGATCCATCTGACATCAGCAACGATATCCCTGGTTCCATGTCCTCTTCTGAAATCCTGCCTGAATTTCTTGAAGTTCCCTGTCGACATACTGCTGCAGCTGCTTTTGAATGATCTTTAGCAAAATTTTACTTGTGTGTGATATTAATGATATTGTTCGATAATTTCTGAATCTGGTTGGATCGCCTTTCTTGGGAATAGGCATAAAAATGGATCTCTTCCAGTCGGCTGGCCAGGTCTTCCAAATTTCTTGGCATAGATGGGTGAGCACTTTCAGCACTGCTTCCGTTTGTTGAAACATCTCAGTTAGTATTCTGTCAATTCCTGGAGGCTTGTTTTTCGCCAACGCTTTCAGTGCAGCTTGGACCTCTTCCTTCAGTTCCATCAGCTCCTGATCATATGCTGCCTCCTGAAATGGTGGAACATCGACCAATTCTTTTTGGTATAATGACTCTGTGTGTTTCTTCCATCTTCTTTTGATGTTTCCTGCGTCGTTTAATATTTTCCCCCATAGAATCCTTCACTATTGCAACTTGAGGCTTGAATTTTTTCTTCAGTTCTTTCAGCTTGAGAAATGCCGAGCATGTTCTTCCCTTTTGGTTTTCTATCTCCAGCTCTTTGCACATGTCATTATAATACTTTATTTTGTTTCCTCGAGCCTCCCTTTGAAATCTGTTCATTTCTTTTACTTCATCATTTCTTCCTTTTGCTTTAGCTACTCGACCTTCAAGAGCAAGTTTCAGAGTCTCTTCTGACATCCATTTTGGTCTTTCTTGTCTTTTTAATGTCCCCTTGTTTTCTTCATGTACGATGTCCTTGATGTCATTCCACAACTCGTTCGGTCTTCAGTCATTAGTGTTCAACGTGTCTAATCTATTGAGATGGTCTCTAAATTCAGGCAGGATATACTCAAGGTCGTACTTTGGCTCTTGTGGACTTGTTCTAATTTTCTTCAGTTTCAACTTGAAGTTGCATATGAGCAATTGATGGTCTGTTCCACAGTCGGCCCCTGGCCTTGTTCTGACTGATGATTTTGAGCTTTTCCATTGTCTCTTTCCACAGATGTAGTCGATTTGATTCCTGTGTATTCCATCAGGTGACGTCCATGTGTATAGTCACCGTTTACGTTGGTGAAAAAAGGTATTTACAATGAAGAAGTTGTTGGTCTTGCAAAATTCTATCATGCGATCTCCAACAATGTTACTATCACCAAGGCCATATTTTCCAACTACTGTTCCTTCTTCTTTGTTTCCAACTTTTGCATTCCAATCACCCGTAATTATCAATACATCCTAATTACATGTTAGATCAATTTCAGACTGCAGAAGTTGGTAAAAATCTTCAACTTCTTCATCTTTGGCCTTAGTGGTTGGTGCATAAATTTGAATAATAGTCATGTTAACTGGTCTTCCTTGTAGGTATATGGATATTATCCTGTCACTGACAGTGTTGTACTTCAGAATAGATCTTGAAATGTTCTTTTTGATAATAAATGTAACATCATTCCTCTTCAAGTTGTCGTTCCCGGCACAGTAGACCATATGACTGTCTGATTAAAAATGGCCAATACCAGTCCATTTCAGTTCACTAATGCCTAGGATATCGATGTTTGTGTGTTCCATTTCATTTTTGATGATTTCCAATTTTCCTAGATTCATACTTCGTACATTCCACATTCTGATCATTAATGGATGTTTGCAGCTGTTTCTTCTCATTTTGACTCGTGCCACATCAGCAAATGAAGGTCCTGAAAGCTTGACTCCATCCACATCATTAAGGTCAACTCTACCTTGAGGAGGCAGCTCTTCCCCAGTCGACTTTCAAGTGCCTTCCAACCTGGGGTGCTCATCTTCTGGCACTGCATCAGACAGTGTTCCGCTGCTATTCATAAGGTTTTCACTGGCTAATTCTTTTCAGAAGTAGACTGCCAGGTCCTTCTTCCTAGACTGTCTTAGTCTGGAAGCTCAGCTGAGACCTGTCTACCATGGGTGACCCTGCTAGTATCTGACTACTAGTGACATAGCTTCCAGCACCACAGCAACACACAAGCTCCTACAGTACAACAACCTGACAGATACGTGGGGGACTTCCACCATATTCCCTCCTTATCCACTTCCCACTCACCTGTCCACCTCTGTTTCTCCTCCCTGCCCTTGCCATTAACTCCATGCCATCCCCCCATCTTAAACTGACTTCTTCTAAATAAAATTTTCTTTAAATAGAATCAACCATCTAGAACTATGTTCCTTTCATTCGTCCACAAGAGAATCTCACCTCTCAGACCATAAGTGGGATGTTTCCAATTGAAGCACTGAAGCACCTGATGTCCTATATTCTGGACAATGACTCTGAAATCTGCATATGTCTCTGAATAAAACTATATACATAAATAAAAAGTAACTAAAATGTCTATGATTTTTTTTTTCAATAGCTTATCTTCCAGCCCAAAAAACAGTCATCATCACTAGTAACAGAAAAGGTTCTCTGGGGCTGAACTTAAGAAGTTGAAAAGAGGGAGAGATTCAGATCAAGTGTCTTCTGAAGCAAAACCATAACACCTCAGCGTAATAAGAGTCTATATTAAAATAGCCGAAGTAGAAAAAGTATATGTAATATTCCTCCTACTAAAGTAATTATGACTTACAATTTCTTTTCCTCCTGTAGCTTCAGCCCTGACCTTGTTCGTCCTTGGAACTTCTGTTCCAGAGGCAGAAAGAGCATTGCGTGGGCTGCAAGGAACAGCAGGGCCCTTGACTTCTTACTACGGTACAGATTTGAATAGATGGACAAAGTGCTTCCTTTTGCTCTTTTAGGGACTGGCATTATTCTTCTGAGAGGCTGATCAACCCAAACAGTAGCCTGTTTATGTCCTGCAGTGTTCTTTTCACCTTGGATCTTTCAAACAAATGCCTAAACAAACACAAAATACATTTGCTCATAAATACAGTGAGTCCCTGTGAACAGAAAGAAAATTCCAAAAGAGGGATGGTGTGAGCAGAAGAGGAGCTGTGAGAGAGGAAGTCTTACGCATTTCTCTTCATGATCCTTTGTTTTTGTTTTTTTTTTTCAGACAAGGAATATGATCATGACGACCTCGTAATTAGGTAAGAGGAAGCAATCTCCTGTCTTTGTAAAACCTGAAGAGGCCTTTCTGACATTCAAAATGTTGTCATCCTGGGCCTCGTTAATGTTTGAAGGTTCACAATTGAATAAGCCTTCTTGTCTTCTGTTATCTGAATATAAGACTGAGAGAAGAAATACCGTAGCACTCATCTATGTGAATGAACAAAGCAGATCCCACCTGAGCTGAGTAGTAAAGACAATCTGAGGACTGACTGTTTATGCCAGTTTCTCCAGTAGAAATATAACGGGAGCCACATAAGCAGTTTTAACTTGTCTAGTAGCCACATTAAAAAAAAAAAGTAAAAAGAAATAGGTAAAATTAATTTTATTAGTACATTTTATTTAGCACAACATAGGCAAAATATTATCATTCCAACATGTAATAAATATAAGATTGGTGAGGAGCTGTTTTACATTTTTCCCCACCACATCTTTGAAATCTGGCATGCATTTTACACTTATAGCCTATTACGGATTGAATTGTGTCCTCAAAAAAACATATGTTGAAATCCTAACCCCTATAGGGTTGCTATGAGTCAGAATCCACTTGACGGCAATGGGTTTTTATACTTGTGAAGGAGCCCTGGAGGCTCAGTGGTTAAGATCTCAGGCTGCTAATCAAAAGGTAAGGAGTTCAAATCCACTAGCCACTCCTTGGAAACCCTATGGGACAGTTCTACTCTGTCCTATTGGGTCGTTATGAGTCAGAATCGACTCTACAGCAATAGGTTTGGGTTTACACCTATGAATGGAGCCCTGGTGGCACAATGGTTTAAGGGCTTGGCTGCTAACCAGAAAGTTGGTGGTTCAAATCTACCAGCTGCTCCTCAGCAGAAAGATGTGGCAGTCTCCTTCCGTAAAGATTACAGCCTCGGAAACCCTATGGGGCAGTTCTATTCTGTCCTACAGGGTTGCTATGAGTTGGAATCGACTCGACGGCAACAGGTTTGATTTTTTGGCTTTTTGATGTCAGTGAAGTCATACAGAGTAGGGTGGGTCCTAAGTCTAATTCCCTCTGAGTGGTGTCTGATAAAAAGGGAAAACGGACACTGAGAGGGACACATACAGGGGAAGAAACCATGTGAGGAACCATCTACAATCCAAGGAACAGCAAGAAACACCAGGGCTACAGACAAGGAGGGGTCTCCCCTAGTGCTGATGCCTTGATTGTACTTCTAACCTCCAAAGCTGTGAGACAATGAATTCCTCTTTTTATAGCCATCCATGTGTGGTACTTGTAATGGCAGCTGCAGGAAAATAAGGCACTGCCATTTCAGTGGAGCAGCTCATTTCAAATTAGCCGTATTTCACGTGCTCATGTGCTCAACAATCACATGTCACCAGTGGCAGCTCAGCACCACGCTCCACCCTCAGTCCTTCACATTTTCCTTCTCAAACACAATATTTCCATGTTTTTATCTTTCCCCTACACCAAGAATCATTCATTTAATTGTTGAGAGGGTTCAAAAAAACTATGGGCCAATACCTAGCCTTTTTGCTTTGGATCCATTTCCTTCGCTTTGGGAAGAATGGCTTCTCCTTACTGCTCCATGATCATAGTTTAGGAAGTGTCATTTCATTATTAATTATGAAATTATAGCTTTTTTTCTAGATGGTTGAGTACTAGGTGGCTTATGCAATAATTAGTGGATTAACTTCCACTTGCAATTAGAAATGCTGGGAACAACTAAAAAGGCTAAAACTGAATTCCTGTTATAAAGGTGAGTGTGCTTGAAGAAGAGAAAAACAATTCAGTTCAGTGGAAGACTTGTTATTTTTTAAATATAATATGTGAAATTCTAGTTTTCAATGAGACATAAGCAATGCTTTACTACCAGTAAATGAACCAAGGAATTGCCAGTTTTTCCACAATGACTCCTACAAAAACTGCTGCTCAGTCTGTAAGATATGTGGGCATTAAAAGGGAAAAGAAGACAGTAGTTTTTTTTTTTTTCTCTCTCTCACTTAAAAGTCAATTTCATTAGCACATATTTATTGAGATTAAGGATAACCTAATCTTAAAATCTGCTATTCATCTGTCAGTGTGTCTTTACGTGGTGCCTTGCGTGTTCCTGTGATGTTGGAAACTATGCCACCAGTATTTCAAATACCAGCAGGGTCACCCATGGCAGATAGGTTTCAGTGGAGCTTCCAGAATAACACAGACTAGGGAGAAGGATCTGGCAATCTACTTCTAAAAAGAATTAGCTACTGAAAACTTCATGAATAGCAGCAGAACATTGACTGATACAGTGCCGAAAGATGAGACCCTCAGTTTGGAAGGCATTCAAAAGACGACTGGGGAAGAGCTGCCTCCTCAAAGTAGAGGTGACCTTAATGACGTGGATGTAGTCAAGCTTTCGGGACCTTCATCTGCTGAGGTGGCAAGAGTCAAAATGAGAAGAAACAGCTGCAAGCATCCATTAATAATCGGAACGTGGAATGCACGATGTATGAATCTAGGAAAATTGGACATCATCAAAAATGAAATGGAACACACAAACATCGATATCCTAGGCATTAGTGAGCTGAAACGGACTGGTATTGGCCATTTTTAATCAGACAATCATATGGTCTACTACGCTGGGAACAACAGCTTGAAGAGGAATGGCGTTGCATTCATCATCAAAAAGAACATTTCAAGATCTATCCTGAAGTACAACACTGTCAGTGACAGGATAATATCCATATACCTACAAGGAAGACCAGTTAACATGACTATTATTCAAATTTATGCACCAATCACTAAGGCCAAAGATTAAGAAATTGAAGATTTTTACCAACTTATTCGGTCTGAAATTGATTAAACACACAATCAAGATGCATTCGTAACCACTGGTGATTGCAATGCAAAAGTTGGAAACAAAGAAGGAACAGTAGTTGGAAAATATGGCCTTGGTGATAGACACATGCTAGAGATGGCATGATAGAATTCTGCAAGACCAACGACTTCTTCGTTGCAAATACCATTTTTCAACAACATAAATGGGACTATACACGTGGACCTCACCAGATGGAATACATAGGAATCAAATCAACTACATCCATGGCACGGGGAAGCAATGTGATCAGGGAAAGCTCAGCTGTATCAAGGCCTGTGTTCAAATATTCAAAATACTGAACAACTGGCACTGCAAGAGATGAACCTATCACAAAGGATGAGGGTCCCCAGTGCTGTAGCAGAGTCCTAAAGGCATCCCTTTACTTGCTAGATCCTGAGGAGGTAGAGGGTCATTGGGATGAGCCTATGGTGATTGGGATGGTAGGAACAGAATCATTTAGGGTAGCTCAGAGCAGCATAGTAAGACGTAGAAAGAATTCCAATATTTTAACAATGAGTATCACCAGTTTATTGTACAGGCATACTTCATTTTATTTCACTTAGCTTTATTCAGCTTCATAGATACTGTGTTTTTTACAGATGGAAGTTTCGTGGCAACCCTGCGTCGAGGAAATCTATCCACGTCATTTTTCCAACAGCATGCGATTGCTTCTTATCTGTGTGTCACATTTTGGTAATTCTCTCACTACTTCAAACTTTTTCATTATCACTGTATCTGTTATGGTGATCTGTGATCAGGGATCTTTGATGTCACTATCGTAATTGTTTTGGCGCACCACAAACCATGCCCATATAAGACAGTGAACTTAATTGATAAATGTTGTACGTGTTCTAACTGCTCCACCAATCAGCCGTTCTCCCATCTCTCTCTCTCTCCTCAGGCATCCCTATTCTCTGAGACACGACAAAATTGAAATTAGGCCAATTAATAACCCTATAATGGCCTCTAAGTGTCCAACTGAAAGAGTCTTACATCTCTCACTTTAAATCAAAAGCTAGAAATGATTAAGTTTAGTCAGGAAGGCATGTAGGAAGCTGAGACAGGCCAAGAGCTAGGCCTCCTGCACCAAACAGTCAGCCAAGTTGTAACTGCAAAGGAAAAGTTTTTGAAGGAAATTCAAAGTGCTACTCCAGTGAACACACAAATGATAAGAAAGTAAAACAGCCTTGTTGCTGATGTGGAGAAAGTTTTAGTGGTCTGAATAGAAGATCAAACCAGCCACAATATTACCTTAAGCCAAAGCCTAATCCAGAGCAAGGCCCTAATTCTCTTCAATTCTATGAAGGCTGAGAGAGGTGAAGAAGATGCAGAAGAAAAGTTTGAAGCTCGCAAAGGTTGGTTCATGAGGTTTAAGGAAAGAAGCTGTCTCCATACATAAAAGTGCTAGGTGAAGCAGCGAGTGCTGATGTACAAGCCGCAGCAAGTTATTCAGAAGATCTAGCTGAGATAATTGATGAAGGTGGTGACACTAAACAGCAGATTTTCAATGTAGACGAAACAGCCTTATATTGGAAGAAGATGCCATCTAGGACTTCCATAGCTACAGAGGAAAAGTGATTGCCTGGCTTCAGAGCTTCAAAGGACAAGCTGACACTCTTGTTAGGGGGTAATGCAAATGGTGACTTTAAGTTAAAGCCAGTGCTCATTTACCATTCTGAAAATCCTAGGGCCCTTAAGAATTATGATAAATCTTGTCTGCCTATGCTCTATAAATGGAACAACAAAGCCTAGATGATAGCACATCTATTTACAACATGGTTTATGGAATATTTTAAGCCCACTTAAGACCTACTGCTCAGAAAAAAAAGATTCCTTTCAAAATATTACTGCTCATTGACAATGCACCTGGTCACCCAAGAGCTCTGATGAAGATGTACAAGGAGATTAGTGTAGTTTTCATGCCTGCTAACACAGCATCCATTCTGCAGCCCATGAATCAATGAGTAATTTTGACTTTCATGTCTTATTTAAGAAATACATTTCATAAGGCTTATAGCTGCCATAGACAGTGATTCACCTGAGGAATCTGAGCAAAGTAAACTGAAAACCTTCTGGAAAGGATTCACGATTCTAGATGCCATTAAGAACATTCATGATTCATACTACGCAATGATAAAGAACAACGATGAATCCATGAAACGTAACATGGAGGAACCTGGAAGGCATTATGCTGAGTGAATTTAGTCAGTCACAAAAGGACAAATATTGTATAAGACCACTATTATAAGAACTCAGTAAGAGGTTTAAACACAGAAGAAAGCATTTTTTGATGGTTATGAGGGTGGGGAGGGAGGGAGAGGGTTATTCACTAACTAGATAGTAGACAAGAATTATCTTAGGTGAAGGGAAGGACAGCACACACTACAGGGGAAGTCAGCACAACTGGACTAAACCAAAGCTAAGAAGTTTCCTGAATACAACCAAACACTCTGAGGGACCGAGTAGCATGGGTAAGGGTCTGGGGACCATGCTTTCAGGGGACATCTAGGTCAACTGGCATAACAAAGCTTATTAAGAAAATGTTCTGCATCCTACTTTGGTGAGTGGCATCTGGGGTCTTAAAAGCTTGCAAGTGGCCAGCTAAGATGCATCAATTGGTCCCAACCACCTGGAGTAAAGGAGAATGAAGAACACTAAAGTCACAAGGAAAGTATTAGCCCAAGAGACAGAAAGGGCCACATAAACCAGAGACATCATCTGCCTGATACCAGAAGAACTAGACGGTGCCCAGCTATCACCAATGACTGCCCTGAAAGGGAACATCAGAGAGTCCCTGATGGAGCAGGAGAAAAGCAGGATGCAGAACTCAAATTCTAGTAAAAAGACCAGACTTAATGGTCTCACTGAGACTAGAGGAACCCCAGAAAGCATGGCCCCTGGACTCTCTAGAACTAAAACCATTCCTGAGGCCAACTCTTCGAAGATTAGACTGGACTATGGGACATAAAATGATACTCATGAAGAGTGTGCTTCTTAGCTCAAGTAGATACATGAGATTAAATGGGCAGCTCCTGTACAGAGGTGAGATGAGAAGGCAGGCAGGGTCAGGAGCTGGTTCAATGGACATGGGAAATCCGGGGTGGAAAGGAGGAGTGTGCTGTCACAGTATAGGAAGAGCAATTAGGGTCACATAACAATGTATGTATCAATTTTTGTATGAGAGACTAACTTGAATTGTAAACTTTCACTAAAAGTACAACAATAAAATAAAACAAAAAAAGAAAAAAATTACAAAATTAAAAGAGTGGAAAAAAAGAACATTTACGATTCATGGGAGGAAGTAAAAATATCAACATTAACAGGAGTTTGGAAGAAATTGATTCCAGCCCTCATGGATCACTTCGAGGGGTTCAAGACTTCAGGGGAGGAAGTAAGTGCAGATGTGGTGGAAATAGCAAGAGAATTAGAATTAGGAGGGGAGCCTGAAGATGTGACTGAATTGCTGCAATCTCATGACAAACTTTTAACAGATCAGGAATTGCTTCTTATGGATAAGCAAAGAAAGTGGTTTCTTGAGATGGAATCTACTACTGGTGAAGATGTTGTGAACACTGCTGAAGTGACAACAAAGAGTTTGAAATATTATATAAAATTACCACAACCACCCTAGCCTTCAGGAACTACCACCCTGATCAGTCATCAGCCATCGACACTGAGGCAAGTCCCTCCACCAGCAAAAAGATTTTGACTTGTGAAGGCTCAAATGATGGTTAACATATTTTAGTAATAAAGTGTTTTTTAATTAAGGTATGTACATTTTTTTAGACACTATGTTATTGCACACTTAATAGACTACAGGACAGTGTAAACATAACTTTTATAAGCACTGGGAAGCCAAAAAATTCATATAATGCTCTCTGTTGTGATGGTCTGGAACCAAATCCACAGTATCTCCAAGGTTTGCCTGTATACTAACTAAATATCAGCTTTGAGTACATAGAAATTACTAAGGAGTTAACACGATTTCAAAAAATAATTAAGGTAGGAAGGAAAAGGTTAGTGTTCTAGCTGACTTGGATTTCCACTTGAAACTCTAAAATTGTTGTTTTTGTTGTTAGGTACCATCAAGGTGGCTCTGTCACAGTGACCCCATGTGTAATGAAACATTGTCTGGTCCTGTGCCACCCTTACAATCATTGCTATGTTTGAGCCCATTGTTGCAGCCACTGTGTTAATCCATCTGGTTGAGGGTCTCCCTGTTTGTCACTGACTCTCTACTTTACCAAGGACGATGTCCTACTCCAATGATTGGTCCCCCCTGACGACATGCCCTAAGTAAGCAAGACAAATTCTCACCATCCTCACTTCTAAGGAGGATTCTGGCAGTACTTCCTTTAAGACAGATGTGTTTGTTCCTCTGGCAGGCCATGGTATATTCAATATTCTTCACAAACACCACAATTTGAGTGTGTCAAATCTTCTCTGGTCTTCCTTTTTTACTGTCCAACTTTCACATGTATATGAGGTGACTGAGAAGACCATGGCTTCAGTCAGGCACACTTTAGTTATCCAAGTCATCTCTTTGCATTTTAATACTTTAAAGAGGTCTTTTGCAGCAGATTTGTCCAATGCAATATGTTTGACTTCTTTACTGCTGCTTCCAAGGGCATTGATTGTTGATCCAAGTAGAATGAAATCTTTGACATCTTCAATTTATTTGCCATTGATCGTGATGTTTTTATTGGTCCAGTTTTAAGGATTTTCATTTTCTTTATGTTTGTCATACTGTGGTAGCTTGCATGTTGCTGTGATGCTGGAAGCTATGCCACTGGTGTCTCAAATACCAGCAGGGTCACCATGGTGGACAGGTGTCAGTGGAGCTTCCAGATTAAGAAAGACTAGGAAAAAGACCTGGTGATCTGCTTCCAAAAATTAGTCAACAAAAACCTTATGGATAACTCTAAAGTAGAGGCATGTTAAAATGTAAATCCTCCAGTCTAAAATGTTCCCTTCCTAGTGTGCCTTCAGGATTGTGCCCCATTTCCCAAGCAGCTTCTAAAATCTTTCTGTCTGAATTTACAACCCTTTCTCTGAGGGAAACCTCCACCTCTTCCTATGGAAAGCCATCTCTTCTCATGGATTATTCTTTCCTCTCCCAACACCATGGCCATGTGTGAATCAGGCAGTCATGAGGGCTCCTGGGAAGGCTTTAGCCAGGTGACAAGGCACCCATCACCATGCTGGTCTTTATTTATTTATTTTTATTGTTGTAGTTTAAATGAAGTTTACATTTCAAGTTAGTCTCCCATACAAAAATTTATACATACATTGTTAAGTGACCCTAATTGCTCTCCCCATACTGTGACAGCACACTCCTTTCCACCCCTGATTCCCCATGTCCATTCAACCAGCTCCTAACCCTCTCTGACTTCCCATCTCACCTCCAGACAGAAGCTGCCCATTTACTCTTTTGTATCTACTTAAGCTAAGAGGCACACTCCTCATGAGTATCACTTTATGTCCCACAGTCCAGTCCAATCCCAGTCTGAAGAGCTGGCCTCAGAAACTGTTCTAGTTCTGGGCTGATAGAGAATATGGGGGCTATGCTTTCCAGGGTTCCTCCAGTCTCAGTCAGACCATTAAGTCTGGTCTTCTTACTAGAATTTGAGTTCTGCATCCCACCTTTCTCCTGCTCCATCAGGGTCTCTCTGTTGTGTTCCCTGTCAGGGCAGTCATTGGTGATAGCTGGGCACCATCTAGTTCTTCTGGTATCAGGCAGATGAAGTCTCTCATTTATGTGGCCCTTTCTGTCTCTTGGGCTAATACTTTCCTTGCATCTTTGGTGTTCTTCATTCTCCTTTACTCCAGGTGGTTGGGACCAATTGATGCATCTTAGCTGGCCACTTGCAAGCTTTTAAGACCCCAGATGCCACTCACCAAAGTAGGATGCAGAACATTTTCTTAGTAAGTTTTGTTATGCCAATTGACCTAGATGTCCCCAGACCCTTACCCATGCTACTCTGTCCCTCAAAGTGTTTGATTTTATTCAGGAAACTTCTTAGCTTTGGTTTAGTCCAGTTGTGTTGACTTCCCCTGTAGTGTGTGCTGTCCTTCCCTTCACCTAAGATAATACTTGTCTACTATCTAGTTAGTGAACAACCCTCATCCTCCCTCCTCATGCTTGTAACCATCAAAGAATGTTGTCTTCTGTGTTTAAACCTTTTATTGAGCTCTTATAATAGTGGTCTTATATAATATTTGTCCTTCCGTGACTGACTAAATTCACTCAGCATAATGCCCTCCAGATTCCTCCATGTTATGTTTAATGGATTCATCACTGTTTTTTATCATTGTGTAATATTCCATTGTGTGGATACACCATAATTTGTTTATCCATTCATCCACTGATTGGCACCTAGGTTGTTTCTACCTTTTTGCTATTGTGAACAGTGCTGCAATGAACATGGGTGTGCATATACCCATTCGTGTGACGGCTCTTATTTTTCTAGGATATACTCCAAGGAGTGAGATAGCTGGATTGTATGGTACTCCTATTTCTAGCTTTTTAAGGAAGCGCCAAATCAATTTCCAAAGTGGCTGTACCATTTTACATTCCCACCAACAGTGTATAAGTGTTCCAGTCTCTCCACAAACTCTCCAGCATTTATTATTTTGTGGTTTTTTTCAATTAATGCTAGCCTTGTTGGGGTGAGATGATATCTCGTTGTAGTTTTGATCTGCATTTCTGTAATGGCTAATGATCCTGAGCATTTCTTCATGTGTCTGTTAGTGGCCTGAATATCTTCTTTGGCAAAGTGCCTGTTCATATCCTTTGCCCATTTTTTAATTGGGTTATTTGTCTTTTTTTTGTTGTTGAGGTTTTGCAGTATCTTGTAGATTTTAGAGATTAGACGCTGATCAGATTTGTAGTAGCCAAAAGTTCCTCCCAGTCTGTAGGTTGTCTTTTGACTCTTTTGGTGAAGTCTTTTGATGAACGTAAGTGTTTGATTTTTAGGAGCTCCCGGTTATCTATTATCTCTTTTGGTCCTTGTGCATTGTTACTTATGGTTCGTATTGTGTTTATGACACGTATTAGGGCTCCTAGCATTGTCCCTATTTTTTCTTCCATGATCTTAATTGGTTTTGATTTTATATTTAAGTCTTTGATCCATTTTGTGTTAGTTTTTGTACCATGTTGGTCTTTAAACAGCTGAGTGTGAATGGGCTCCTGTGCTATGGAAAGGGGACTGGGGTCTCCAGCCTGAGCTTCTCAATATTCTTGCCAATGCGATCTATGGACCTCCCAGCCCCTTTTAGTTTTATTAAGCTGTCCTTAAAGTAAGCATATCCAATTAAAATGCTCATTAACTGTCTTTAGACTGCACAGTTTAGTCCCATATTGAGAAAGAAAACATTTCCTCAATTAGCGTGGGGATGCCATATCCTTTGAGCCAAGGGTTCTCTTTTATTCTGGAGAAAAGCTCTGTTTTGTTTTCTTTTGTTTGAAGTTTGTTTTTCAGCTGCTCTGAACTGGTAGCCTATGCGAATTATTAAAAAAAAAAAAAAACAGTTTAATGGTTGTTTTATAGGCTTTTGAGAAGAGCTCTAAAAATGAACCTTCTGACGAGGGATGGAGGGACCAAGGCTTGGTTGCTCCTTCCACACAGCACGCTAATAATAATATCTTGCAAATCTATGTGGTTACTTCCAGCTTATAAAGACCTTTCCCTTGATTTTCACAAACCCTCAGACATAGATAATTTTTTAAATTTCAAAGATGATAAAACTGAAGCTCAGAACAATTAAGAGATTTGCCAAAGAACAAGCAAATAGAAAGTTTATGATGCAAATACCAAACTAAGTCCTCTTTCTACGGGACTTTCTAACACTCTTTCCACTATATTTTCTCTCCCTTATGTCTCAGTTTTATTAACTTTTTTGTACTAATCTTGTTGCTCTTAGAGGGTGTCATGGATTGAATTGTGTCCCCAAAAAATATCTGTCAGCTTGGCTAGGTCTCGATTCTCAGTATTGTATGATTGTCTACATTTTGTCATCTGATGTGATTTCCCTATGTGTTGTAAATCCTATCACTATGATGTAATGACATGGATTAGTGGCAGTTATATTGATGAGATCTACAAGATTAGATAGTGTCTTAAGCCAATCTCTTTTGAGATATAAAAGAGAGACATGCGCAGAGAGACACGGGGACCTCATACCACCAAGAAAGAAGCACTGGGAGAAGAGCTTGTCCTTTGGACTTTGAGTTCCTGCAAGGAGAATCTCCTAGTCCAGGGGAAGATTGATGACAAGGACCTTCCTCCAGAGCCAACAGAGAAAGCCTTCCCCTGGAGCTGATGCCCTGAATTTGGACTTCAAGTCTACTAGGCTGTGAGAAAATAAACTTCTGTTTGTTGAAACCATACACTTGTGGTTTTTCTGTTATAGCAGCACTAGATAACCAAGACAGAAGGTAAAACCCAAGAGAACAGAATTGTGTTTGTCTAACCAGCTTAATATAGCGTCTTATGCATATGGCTACTTAACCCAATTTAATGCAAGAGATATTTATTGTGTATCTACTATGTGTAAAGCACTATATTAGGCATTCTCCCCATACCTTCAGGAACTCACAGTTACCATTTGATGATAGCTTTTAAAAGAATTACACTGCTTTTAAAAATATGTTTTTACAGATGTCTTAATGGACTCTGAAATCAATAAGGTTCAGAAATCACAGGAGACATCTACGGTGTAAATGTTTAATATATTTAAATACAAATAATAAAATATGTATATTTACTCTCTGTCTGTGTATATTTACATATCTTTTGTATCTCTCAGGAGCCCTGGTGGCGCACTGGTTAAGAGCTCAGCTGCTAACCAAAAAGTCGGCAGTTCGAATCCACCAGCCACTCCTTAGAAACCCTATGAGGTAGTTCTACTCCATCCTATAGGGCTGCTATGAGTCAGAACTGACTCGACAGCAGTGCGTTTTGTATCTCTCCTAGCCCCCAGCACAATGCACCAAGACTGAGCTACCATATTTGATAGTCATCAGAGTGCAGGTCGGAGTTGCAGTGCTGTAACAGATTCATTTTCCAAGGGAGTGGAACACCAAGAACCAATTTTATTTTTTTGAAAACACCCACAATTAGGAGGCTAGCAAAGAATAAGAAAGAAATACTGGGGAAAAAGTAAATAGGTGAAGTTGTATCTCTTCCTGGCTCTGTTCCTTTCATACTTCACCCTGGTTGTGCAGTGGTTAAAGTGCTTAGCTGCTAACCGAAAGGTCAGCAGTTCAAACTTACCAGCCACTCAGTGCGAGGAGGATGTGGTAGTCTGTTTCCATAGAGATTCACAGCCTTAGAAACCCTATGGGGAGGTTCTACTCAGTCCTACAGGGTCACTATGAGTCAGAATCAACTTGACAGCAGTGGGTTTGGCTTTTTTGAACCCTTCCTCAGGTCCTTGGGTGGAACAATCAGTTTGCGCTCTGACGACTAACTAAACGTTGGCAGGCCAAACCTACTTAGCAGCGTCATGGAAGATTACAGCCAAGAAAACCGTGTTCGGCAGTTCCGCTCTGTAACACATGGGGTCACCATGAGTCGGAACTGACCCCACAGCAATGGGCTTGGTTTTTTTTTTTTTTGGTTAACCCTTCTTCATGCTTTGGGTTCCGTTAATCCATCGCTTCCTCGAGGATGAAGCTTCCTAAGGGACCATACCTTTCTTGTTCTCTGGTATATTCACAATACTAACCACAGCACTTGGCACATAGAAGACACCTAATAAGTACTGTATTTATTGATTGAATGAAAGTACATTGTCATAGAAACAAACAAAACAAAAATTTCAGAAAACAGAAAACTCATTCATGAATATGTTTATACACTACCATACATTCAATAAAACGTAAAGCCTATACCCCATACTGTGCAGGGGTGGGGAGAAAAGAGCCACTGCCCTTAGGAAATGTTCTCCCCCAGTGGAGAGAGAGCCAGCTCAGCAAAGTCTTCTAAATAAACGTGATGATGACTTCTAGACAAACATATAACCATCTGAAATAGTCAATGTTACCAAACATTCCAGGCATGCCTGGCGTCAACAGATAAGCACTCAACTACTAGCTGAATGGTTGGCAGTTTGAACCCACCCAGAGGTGTCTCAGAAGACAGGCCTGGTGATCTGCTTTCCAAAGGTCACAGCCTTGAAAACCCTAAGGACCAGTTCTACTCTGCACACATGGAGTCACCAAGGGTTGGAATCAACTCCACAGTAACCAACAACAAGAACCAAATATTATAGAAAAGTCAAAAAGAATCAGGCGTATGAGACATGTTACATATATGCTTATTAACTTAAAAAATTTGCAATGTTGTCTTAGTAATTTATTAAGTTTAAGTTTTGCCTTCAGAAAGGTGTATACTTAATTGTTGTGCTGAGTTAAATCTATTTTACAAGCCTCAAGGGTCAAAAAAAAAAAATCTGTGAGTCAAAATTACATGTTTTATTTAAGACATATATTCAAATGATTCAAATATTTATTATTTTATTTTGTTATTGTTGTTGAGAATATACACAGCTAAACATACACCAACTTAACCATTTCTACATGTCCAGTTCAGTGCCATTGGTTACATTCTTCAAGTTGTGCAATCATTCTCACACTCCTTTTCTGAGTTGTCCCCCCACCATTAACATGAACTCACTGTCCTCTTAGGCTCCTATCTAATCTTTCAAGTTGCTGTTGTCACTTTGATCCCATACAGATAGTTCTTAAAGGACATACTGCTCAAGGCAGACATTTTTTACTAGGTAAGTTGAACTATTGGTTAGTTTTATGAGTGTTTAGGGGACATTTTTGGTTTAAGTTTTAAAGATTACCTAAGGGCAATAGTTTCAGGGGTTTATCCAGCCCCCTTGGCACCAGAAAGTCTGGAGTCCATAAGAATTTGAAATTCTATTCTGCACTCTCCCACTTTTCTTCAGAATTCTTCTATAGGATCTTTGATCAAAATGTTCGGTAATGATAGCCAGGCACCATCCAGTTCTTCTAGTCTCATGGCAAAGGAGGCATTGTTCATGGAGACAATTAGCCACATATTCCATATCCTCCTCCAGTCCTGACTCTCCTTCTTCCTCTGTTGCTCCAGGCAAACAGAGATCAATTGTTGTGCCTTGGATGGCTGCTTGCAAGCTTTTAAGACTCCAGGCACTTCGCAAGGACTAGGAGATAGAACAGAGCACATTTTTTTAAATTTTTAATTCATCAGCAAATATTCACTGATATCCTGTATGCTCAACATTTTACTAAATACTGAAAACAATTCTAATTTTAGGATAAAAAGAAACTGCTGTGTAAAAATATTTTACCACAAAGAAGGTAATAAATACTGCACTCTTCTCTGCTATTTATATGTGTATTCCACCCACTCTTGTGAATAATGAAGCAGCTGTTAAACGTTCCCTAAAAGATAAAATCCTAGTGATCCCCAGCGCCAATTTAATCAGGCGTGGCCAGGAATTATTATGAGTGTAGAGAGACCACTGTGGAGATCAAAGAAGTGAGGCTCAGTAGAGATTATCCATGCAGAGTGCATAGATACTTATAGCTCCACTGGGCTCTTTTAGCTCAACAAATAAATTCTGTTGCCGAAATAACTTTCTCTTTTGGAAAAAAAATAAATTTCTTTGAACAATAGGAACACTTACTTTTACGTGAAGGAACTGACTCTATGGTTGTTCAAAAGAGGCTATAAATCAAGTGAGTCTTCCTCTGAATTTGAGGCTGTGACTGGCAGTCTGGTGGGCTGAAAGAGATGTACCACCGCTGCACTTCATCCTGGAAGCATGTGTCCTGGACTGTCAGGGCTCCACTAACTTCTGAAATTGTGGTTGTTCCTTTTGGGGGCAACGTCACTGGGCCTTATCCCATGGTGAGATAAAGTGACTAAATTACATCCTGGGAGCAGAGCTGCTCACTCAGTCAAGAAACAGGCTTTTCTAGGGTATGCACAGCCAGGTCCCTGCAACAATGTCACTTGCTACAAACAGCCTCCCTTCCACTTACAAACGGCCATGCAAAAGAGTAGGGAAGATTCACTGACATTATATTGCAGGCGCCAATTTATTCCGTTGAGGGAGACTACTGGACTTTAAATGTCATCCAGTTTGTTGGTACATACTCTAAACCCTTCCTCTAGAGAAAATTAACACAGTTCAACATGCTACAAGAGTTTACTGTGAGTATGGAAGAGTTCCAGGAAGTTTAGAAGCAATTAATTAAATAGACACTCGGAGCTTTATAATTCTAATGGAATCCACTGTCATGTCAAAAGTGTCTTTCAATATTATATGGAGAATCTGGAACGTCACGTCCTTGAATATTCATTACAGTCACTGGAAAGAGCTGTAGGAATTCATCTCTGTTTTGTTTTTTTCTTTTTCTTACTCTTTATTTGAACTCTTAACTAACCTTTTTCCACTCCCATTCTCTTGCCACTGCTGTGGTAGTACGTATTTATACAGCTGTTTTCACCTCTGAAGGGCTGAATAAGTTCCTGAACATTTCAAACAACTTTTGTAATTAGCTTTGAAGAGGCAAACTGGTGTCTCACGTACAGTCTCTGTGACTATGATAAACTGGTCTGTCTGAGGATGTTTCGATGTGGGCTTTAATTGGCGAAGCCCCGTACCTTGGTGAATGTTCCGCATACTCGCTCAATGCGTGGCAAAAAACAGAAGAATGTTTGACAATCAATGGAACAAGTACAGTACTTTTAGCTCAGTTTGGTTTAAAAAGAATCCATTAAATCAAAACCCCCTAAAATGCAGTGTTGTAGTTCTCCCTGGGGGTACTCTGTGACTCAGAAGTGGTAGTGATAACTTAGCGAGCTCAGGAACGCAGGCAGATAAATCTCACAGGTCCTGTCACACTCTGCTGTCATTTACTTAAGTACTCCAACAACATACATCTAGACAAACACGCACTGGGCCTTGGAAATGTTGCCAGGCCCCCACCGGGGAACGGCTCCACAGGCTTCCCCGACAGGTGGCCCTGGAAGGTGATGCCGAGGGCTTCTCCCACGAGCAGAGCTGGGAGAAGCACTGCCAGAGGGCGGGGCCGTGGGTGCTGAGACAGTGACAGCGATGTTCAGTCTCCTAGGCTGCTGGAACACAAACACCACAGGTGGGCAGCTTTAAGAACACACACTTACTGTCTCTCAGATCTGGAGGCTAGAGGTTCAAATCAAGGTCTCAGCTGTGTCCGTTCCCTCTGCGGCTGCTCTCCTAGTTTCTGGTGTCTTCTGGCGATCCTTGGCGTTCCTTGGCTTGTAGATGGGTCCCCACAACGCCATCTGACTTCCCAGGTGTGTCTACCTGTGCCTATTCTGGTCTTTCTATGATTCAGACATGGTTAGATTTAGGATCCACCCTACTCTTGCTGTCCTATTAACATAACAAAAGAAACCCCCTATTTCCAAATAAGATCCCATCCACAGGTACCAAAACCCAAAAAAAATCAAACCAGTTGCCGTCGAGTTGATTCTGACGCATAGCGACCTCACAGAAATGAGTAGAACTGCCCCACAGGATTTCCAAGGAGCTGCTAGTAGATTCGAACTGCTGACCTTCTGGTTAGCAGATGAGCTCTTAACCACTGTGCCACCAGGGCTCCAGGAACTCAACACATTTTTTTGGGGGTGGGGGGAGCACAATTCAATCCATAACACAGCACATTGTTTTCCCTTCTCCTCTCTCCAAAGGGAACTACTGTTTGCAGTCGCCCTTTTCCCTGTACTCATTTCCTGGTGTGTTAGGGATACTAAGTGTACCGCTCAGGTTGCCACAGCAGAGAGGCTATACCTGCATGTATATCACCCAGAGCCCAGGACTGGGATGGGGGAGGCTGGGTTTTCTCCCTCCGAGGAGGGCGAGTCATTCCCAAGCACACACTCGACAGCTGCCTCCCTCATGCTAACTGGAGCGCCATGGAGACTGTACGCCTATATATATGTGCATGGGGGCAGCCAAGGGGCGAGGCCTAGCAGCACCTGCTGTTTCTGCCTCATCTGCATTCTTCTCTCTTCTGATGTCAAAAGACCTTTTCCTTTTGCTAACTGCCTCTCACCTGCCTGATGGGACTAACAATTACAAACCCCAATTATGTGCCACAGACATAGAAGTGACTGGCCAAAAAGCTCTCCGGACCCTTGTCTAGGAGTGGCCTGTGAGCAGAGTCGGGCCCTCGGGAGCCTAAGCTGGGCAGGTCTCCCCAGCTGAGCATGATGTGGCTGAAGAAGAGCTGCCAGCAGAGCCCTACACCACTGACTAAGTGCCACACTCAGCCAGCAGGAGGCAGAGCAAGCCAGACTCACTGCAGGTGGAGACATCTACCCCAGGTGGTGCAGACAGTTAACGCCCATGGCTGCTCACCAAAAGGTCAGTGGTTGGAGTCCATTCAGAAGCACCCTAGAAAAGAGGCCTGGAAAATCAGCCACTGAAAACACTATGGAGCACAGGTCTTCTCTGACACACAGATTTTCTGTGAATGTAGGATGTTTTTGAGTGAATCAGGATTTTTTTGTGTGAATTAGAATTTTGGTGACCGTAGTTTATTTTGGAGATGATTCCAGGAAGCAAAGTGAGAAAGTGAGACAAAAACGACAATGAAGAGAGCGGTAATGAGCAAATTTACTGCTGTGGACAACCACGGCCCAGTCTTACAAGGGACCCTCTGAGAGACTGCATAGAACACAACAGAAGCCAAAGGATCTGGGAGGGTACCCACCAGCTCATCATCCTTTTTGGTGAGGGTCCTTCCTGCTCATTAGTGTCCACAACACATCAGGCTTGCCCCCGAGTCTGTTCATAGGCCAGAGAACGCGCTCACAGAGACAAGGAAGCTGGAGCGGTCTATGGGTGCCTTCTGGTGGGGTGGGGGGAACAGGAGCAGAACACCAGGAGACTGCTGCTATATGTCACCAATCTCGGTGGGTGGGATTCTCATTATTAGAGTTCCTTGATTTAAAAAAAATAAGAAGGATTCTAACTGAGATGACAAAATAAGCCAATTTGTGGAAACCACTCCTTCCACCCCAACTCAAACACAAATAAATGCAAGTTAAAACACTTCGTTGGAAGTGTGGTTTTATAAAAGCCAAGCTCAAAGGCAAGAGAAAGCACTCTCCAGGTGGCCCAAACACAGAGAACACCCACAGCAGTTAGCTGTGCTCCATGGGAACATGTGCCTGCGGGTCGGGACTGTACTACCTGAGTGGGGGCTGCTGCCGGGCTGAGAACCCCTCTCTGAAGATGGCAGCTGGGAAGCCCTGCTGAAAAAACCCCACTGGGACAGCAGAGGGGGCACCAGCACAGGCTGCATTTGGGGCCATGGCAGCCTGGACCAGGGATGGGTGTGGGCGGAAATTCTTCCAGTATCCTGCAGTGCAGAAGCTTACAGCCAAGAAAAACATAAAGGCAGCCACGGAATCAGTGAGTCCCATGGGACTCTGGCAAAGACAACCATAAAACTCCCCCACAGATACTGCCCCATGATGGTTCCTGGCAAAGATGAGCTCACAGACAAATTTACAAACCAAACACAGAAACCCAGCACCCAGAGAGATGGTTAACATATGCACTGAATTATCTAATTCAACACAGGAATATAGACAGCAGAGAACTCTGTAAGGGAAATTAAAATACGTAGGTTTAAAATGTTAAAAATAAAATAAAATATTAGAAAAATAAAAGAGGAAGGAAGAAACAGAAATCTTAAGATGAATAGATGGTTTTGAAAATGAATATAAACAGATGAGAAGAGATGAGGTGAGCAGAGCAAGGTGGATAAGTGAGGTGTGTGTCTGGGACAGAAGACTACCTACCATCTCAGGCTCTCCCCTCTGCCCACCCACAGACACTAGACTGAGCCTCCAGGCCCTCACCCCTGCCAACCCACAGACACTGGACTGAGTCCCCAGGCTCTAACCCCTGCCCACCCACAGATTCTGGAGTGAGTCCCCAGGCTCTCATCCCTGCCCACCCACAGACATTGGAGTGAGTCCCAGGCTCTCACCCCTGCCCATCCACAGACACTAGAGTGAGTCCCCAGGCTCTCACCCCTGCCCACCCACAGACACTGGAGTGAGTCCCCAGGGTCTCACCCTTGCCCACCCATGGACACTGAAGTAATGGTCTTACCGTATGCCCACCCACGGACAAAGGAGTAAGGATCTCTCACCCTCTGCCCATCCACGGACACTTGAGTGAGGCCCCAGCAACATGCCCCCCTCTCCTTCCAATCTCAGAGTCAACACCACCCCATTTTCAAATTCCAAAGCC
The DNA here is from genome assembly GCA_030035585.1 of Dugong dugon. NCBI lineage: Eukaryota > Metazoa > Chordata > Mammalia > Sirenia > Dugongidae > Dugong > Dugong dugon. The sequence continues at coordinate 129,919,701 of CM057468.1, read as the reverse complement.
AAACCAAACCTGTTCCCGTCAAGTCGATTCCAACTCCTAGTGACCCTATAGGACAGAGAAGAACTGCCCCATAGGGTTTCCAAGAAGCAGCTGGTGGATTCGAACTGCCGACCTTTTGGTTAGCAGCCAAATGCTTAAGCACTACGCCAGCAGGGCTCCTCCAAATCGAAGCGTGGTAGTATCTGACACACTCGAGTGTCGTCTTGGGTCGACATTTTCTTACCCCTGCTTCAGTGGCTGGCTCCAACACTGGAACCGAGGATATTTCCTCAACCTCTCCCCTATCAAAATCTGCTCTAATGAAAGCTTCTAAAATTAATCATTTGTTACTTAAGACTATCGTAAATTAATGTGCTGTTATCATTTTAGGCCTTTTTTTTTTTCCAATTGTCACTTGAATAGCTTAACTCTCTGTTAAAAGCTTTCTATTGTCAACAATAAGCTGACAGTGATCCAGTCAAGGAAATTTTTCTGACCATATATAATATTATCATCATTTAAAAACAGATAAAATATCCAGCAATCCCACTTCTAGGAACATACCCTAGAGAAACAACAGCCGCCACACGAATAGACATATGCACACCAATGTTCACTGCAGCACTACTCACAATAGCAAAAAGATGGAAACAACCTAAATGCGTGTCAGCAGATAAATGGATAAACAAATTATGGTACATACACACAATGAAATACTATGCAACAATAAAGAACAATGATGAATCCGTGAAACGTCTCACAATATGGATGAATCCAGAGGGCATTATGCTGAGTGAAATAAGTTACAAAACGACAAATATTGTATGAGACTACTATTACAGGAACTCAAGAAAAGGTTAACACACAGAAAAAAGCATTCTTGGATGGTTACGAGGGTGGGAGGGGAGAGGGAGGGGAAACCACTAGATAGTAGAGAAGCGCCAACTTTGGTGAAGGGAAGGACAACACACAGATACAGGGGAATTCCGCACAACTGGACCAATGCAAAAGTAGAGAAGTTTCCTAGACACATCCAAACACTTTGAGGGGCCAAGTAGCTGGGGCTGGGGCTGGGAACTGGGGACCACAGTCTCGGGGGACATCTAGGTCAACTGGCATAACACAGAGAAAATGCTCTACATCCCACTTTGGTGAGTAGCGTCTGGGGTCTTGAAAGTTTGTAAGCGGCCATCTAAGATACATCTATTGGTCTCATACCACCCAGAGCAAAGGGGAATGAAGAAAACCAAGGACACAAGGAAAATATTAGCCCAAAGGACTAAAGGACCACATGAAACAGAGACTCCAACAGCCTGAGACCTGAAGAACCAGACAGTGCCCAGCTACCACACCCATGACTATTTTGACAGGAATCACAACAGAGAGTCCTGGACAGAGAGGGAGAAAAATGTAGAACAGAATTCAAATTCACGAAAAAAGGCTAGACTTACTGGTCTGACAGAGACTGGAGGAATCCCCAAAACTATGACCCCTGGATGCTCTGCTAACTCAGAACTAAACCATTCCAGAAGCTCACCTTTCAGACAAAGATTAGACAGGCCTACAAAACAAAAAAATGTAGTTCAATCAAATATAAGATACCAAATGGGCAACTCCTGTCCAAAAGCAAGATGAGAAGGCAGGAAGCGACAGGAAATGGACGAATGGGCACAGTGAACCTGGTGTGGAAAGGGGGAGGCATGCTGTCACATTGTGGGGATTGCAACCAATGTCACAGAACAATATGTGTATAAATTTTTGAATGATAAATTAACTTGAGCTGTAAACTTTCACCTAAAGCACAATAAAAAAAACTTTTTTTTAAAAACTAGATAAATCAGGCAGAATGTTCCCGACGTTTAAAAAATAAATGGCCCTGATATAATAAAAAAGCATACTTTTAAATTTAGCAATTTTCTTAAAAACTGTGGAATTACATAATTAAGGAGAATGATATTTTATAAGGAAACACTTAAATATGTTTAATAAAAATAATATTATGCTATGCTCAAAATGTAAATTAAAATAAAATACTAAAATTAAAAACAATTAGATTTTTTTGGTTTGCTTTTCCCAACATTTTTCTTCTTTGTAATCCCCTGATTAAGGTTTAAGCTTTTATATAGTAAAACATCTTATTGCCACCAACTTTTTATCTAGGGTAATTTAGTATTATTATCTTTATTTGCAAATTTTTCTTCAGCCAAGAATTCACTACCCTTTATACATAAAAATTTTTCTTCAATTCTATAGTGTCTATTACAATACACTCTGATAGGAATAGGATCAAATGAAGCTAAGAATAGATATTCCAATACTTATTTAGTAATGAGGAATACAAGGCAAAGCAATATGTTGGAACACTTCTAAAATTTGACTCTGCACTTAGCCCAAACCAAGCTAATAGCTAAAAACAATCACCATATTAGCAGACTTAGGCATCTTAACCTTTCTCCTATATATAACAACAAGTATCACTTTAGAAGTGTCTTCCTCTTTAGAAACCAACAAAATATCTAGGATCACTGCAAAACACTTTTTTTTACTTTTGAACCCAATAAATACTAAAAGTAACAGTACTTAAATGTACGGCTTATATTAATATAAATTCAGGATGCATATGAAAATGCTCTGTACACTGTAAAGTGCTATACAAATGTAGTATAAATGCCATAAAATAGCAAAATGAAGACTGGAGTAGAATCTTCATCCCTGAGAAATACACTAACCTCATCTGTTAGCAGAAGCAGGTACAATTCAGTAAGAATAAGATAATGTCAATAGATTACTAAATCCCTTAAAATGCGGGACTTAGACTGAATTTATAACCTAATTACTTGTGAATCCCTTTTGTGTCACAATATATTAAAGTCTCTAAGGAGAAAACACCATGGCTTTGGTCAGGCACACCTTAGTCTTCAAGGTGACATCTTTGCTTTTCAACACTTTAAAGAGGTCTTTTGCAGAAGACTTGCCCAATGCAATGCGTCTTTTGATTTCTTGACTGCTGCTTCCTTGGGAGTTGATTGTAGATCCATGTAAAATGAAATTCTTGACAACTTCAATATTTTCTCTATTCATCATGATGTTGCTTACTGGTCTAGTTGTAAGGATTTCTGTTTTCTTTATGTTGAGGTGTAATCCCTACTGAAGGCTGTAGTCTTTGATCTTCATCAGTAAGTGCTTCGAGTCCTCTTCACTTTCAGCAAGCAAGGTTGTGTCATCACCATAACACAGGTTGTTAATGAGTCTTCCTCAAATCTTGATGCCCCGTTCTTCATATAGTCCAGCTTCTCAGATTATTTGCTCAGTATACAGATTGAATAGGTATGGTGAAAGGATACAACCCTGACACATACCTTTCCTAACTTTAAACCACACAGTATCCCCTTGTTCCCTTCAAACAACTGCCTCTTGATCTATGTACAGGTTCCGCATGAGAACAGTTAAGTGTTCTGGAATTACCATTCTTCACAATGTTATTCATAATTAGTTATGATCCACACAGTCAAATGCCTTTGCATAGTCAACAAAACAGAGGTAAACATCTTTCCGGTATTCTCTGCTTTCAGCCAGGATCCATCTAACATCAGCAATGATATCCTCGGTTCCACATCCTCTTCTGAAGGTCCAGCTTGAATTTCTGGCAGCTACCTGTCGATATACTGCTGCAGCTGCTTTTGAATGATCTTCAGCAAAATTTTACTTGTGTGTGATATTAATGATATTGTTCAATAATTTCCAAATTTGGTTGGATCACCCTTCTTGGGAATAGGCATAAACACAGATCTCTTCCACTCGGTTGGCCAGGTAGCTGTCTTCGAAATTTCTTGGCGTAAATCAGTGGGCACCTCCAGTGCTGCACGCATTTGTTGAAACATCTCAATTTGTTTTCCGTCAATTCCTGGAGCCTTGTTTTTCGCCAATGCCTTCAGTGCAGCTTGGACTTCTTCCTTCAGTACCATCAGTTCCTGATCATATGCTACCTCTTGAAATGGCTGAACGTTGACCAGTTCTTTCTGGTATAGTGACTCTGTGTTTTCCTTCCATGATCTTGTTGTTGTTGTTAGGTGCCGTCAAGTTGGTTCCAACTCATAGCGACCCTATGCACCACAGAATGAAACACTGCCCGGTCCTGTGCCATCCTCACAATCATTGTTATGCTTGAGCCCATTGTTGTAGCCACTGTGTCAGTCCATCTCGTTGAGGGTCTTCCTCTTTTTCGCTGACCCTCTACTTTACCAAGCATGATGTCCTTCTCCAGGGACTTACCCCTCCTGACAACATGTCCAAAGTAAGTAAGACGTAGTCTTACCATCCTTGCTTCTAAGGAGCATTCTTGTTGTACTTCTTCCAAGACAGATTTGTTTGTTCTTTCAGAAGTTCATGGTATATTCAACATTCTTCGCCAACACCACAATTCAAAGGCGTCAACTCTTCTTTGGTCTTCCTTATTCATTGTCCAGCTTTCATACGCATATGATGCGATTAAAAATACCACGGCTTGGGTCAGGCACAACTTAGTCTTCAAGGTGACATTTTTGCCTTTCAACACTTTAAAGAAGTCTTTTGCAGCAGATTTGCCTTCCCATGATAGGACACTTAAAAAAAAAAAAAAACTAAACCCATTGCCATCGGGTAGATTCTGACTCATAGAAACCCTACAGGACAGATTAGAACTGCCCCATAGGGTTTCCAAAGAGCAGCTGGTGGATTCAAACTGCTGACCTTTTTGGTTAGTAGCCAGGCTCTTAGCCACTGCACCACCAGGGCTCCTCCTATAGTATGGAACAAGGGAAGCTGACAGGCCGATAATCTGGTCATTCAACCCTTTCTGCTTTTCAGGAAACTATAAAATCCCTAGGATGAATGGGAGAATGAGACAGGGGACAATGGATGGACAATTCTTCCCTTGCCTACGAGGGTTATCAATTTCTGTTTTCAAGATTAAGCCTCTATAACCATAATGCAACCTGACTGGGTTAATGATGTGACTCCACTGTACTGATTAAAGCCATTTACTATAGAAAATACAGAATATATTTGAAAGATATAGAATATATTTTAGTAAACCAACTACAAAATCAGAATCTGTGGTAATTTACTATGAGATAAATCAGACTGTATTAAGTTAAAACAATTTATATGGAAAATTTATGTTTTAAACAAAAGGGTATGCCTAGTAAGAATAAGCTTAAATTTTGAATAACTTTTATATTAAATTATTCTCATGGAGAAAATGCAAAATTTTACTTAAAAATTGACATTGATATCTTTACTTAAAAAGTACTCTGTTAGCAGCTTGTTGCCAATGTACTTGAAAACATGCGTTTCTTTGCTTAAAAAAGATTCCTATAATGCAGCTTTTCCCTAATTCAAACTGACTTGTCCCTCAAGCTGCCCCTCCTGTGCCTGGGATGTTAACTCAAATAGGTGATTTTACTGTGGATGGCATTCTCCATTTCCAATTAAGAATTTTATTAGACAAACCAAATTCAAAATAGAGCAGAGACTGCAAAACTGAGCTGAGATGTAGCAGGATTGCTGATAAGGTATGAATGCAAATGCCCTGGTTTTTCAGAAGGACTCTTTGAATGATAGATTACTCATATCATGAGTATTGCAAGGTGGACTGAAATCTACCAAAAATTGCCTCTATTTCTTAAATAACTTAGAAAAGATTTAAGCTACGAACACAGAATGTAAAACGAATTAGAGGTGGACACTTTCAAATGAGGAACATAGAGATAAGGTGTTAGAATAAATTATCTATTCTGTCTATGTTACTTATCTTCATCGTGGTTCTTTTAATTGTAGCGAGCTACTAGAAACATGAAATTAGCTTTATAAAAAGAACTTGAGGTCTAGAGTGAGTAAATATTTATGGCGTGCCTACCATTTTCATGGGACAAGGCAAGGCAATGTGCAGAGAAAACATTTTAATAAGTGCATACAAAATAATAATTTGAGATATGATTAAAAAAAATTCCAGAATGTTCCATTGGGGGCACTAATCTTTTTAATTTAGTTTTTCTATAAATCCCACCTTCCTCTATAAAGAGTATAAAATTACTAATTTACAAGGGTAATACTCTAAGTCAATATAAAACCAAAAACCAAACCCATTGCCATCAAGTCAATTCTGACTCATAGTGACCCTACCGGACAGAGTAAAACTGGTGGATTCAAACTGTCAACCTTTTGGTTAGCAGCTGAGCTCTTAACCACTGCACCATCAGGGCTCCCTAAGTCAGTATATACCACATAAATTCCATAAGCATGTACAAAAAAAACTACCACTGGATTCTAAAAAGAACTAACCCCTTCTGTCTGTGGTGATCAGAGAAGTCTTTAAGGATTCAGTACTATTTGCATCTGGCTTTAAAGGATAAATAGGATTTCAATAAAGGGAGTTTCAGGGACAGTATATTTCAGATGCTTGCTTAAAGGAAATGAGGCAGCAAGTCCAAAATGCATTTGAGTGGAGTGAACACGCCTGCCTTTTGGTTGTAGGTGGGTGATTAATTTGCTGGTTGGTTGAGGGTAGATGGTTCATTTGTTGGGTTTTTAGAGCACTGATTTCATGGAAGGGAGATGATGAGGTGAGAAGGAAGAGCGTAGCAATGGTGGACTTAAAAATCAGGTAAACGTGGATCAATGCCAGAGGAAGTTACTCGGCCCTCAAATCCTCCATTTTCTCCTCTAAAATGGATTAATTATTGGCCTACAAAACTTAAATGAGGCAACATATGTAGAGCAACTGGCCTGTAGTACAGATGTGATTGTTACTATTAGAAAGAAACAGGATAAGGCGAGGCTTTGAATGTTAATAAAAACAAAACGTATTAGATGTTCACTATGTCCCAAGCTCTGTTATAGGCATTTGACCAAGTGTTCATTTACACAGGATTGTGGGCGTGAGGCCACAGGGCCAGAGCCAGGATTTGGACTCCGAAGCCAGCCTTATGTGGTTGTAAATGCAAAGATGCTGGGTCTGGATCCCAGGTGTGAATCCCGCTGGCTTTATCACTTTCCAGCTGTGTGACATGGTCAAGTAATACCCTTTCTTTGCTTCAGTTTCTCCTTCCTGTGTAAAATGGAGTCGATCCTTAATAGGGCTGAGTCTGTGTTCTAATAAGACTTTATTTACAAACCTGGGGTAGGGACAGACTTGCTCACCAAATCATAGTTTGCTGACTCTTGGTCTACCAACTACCAGCTGGGTGACACTTGGAAAACCATTTAGCAATCTTTTCTAAACCTTACTTACCCTTCTGTTACATCAGGCCAATATCAGAGCATTATTATGAGGACAAAATTCGATGCTTTGTAAATTCAAACTAGCATAGGCTTTAGATTTTATAGTGTAAATCCACAAAACATAAATTGCTCCGATGAAAGAGACAGAATGTCCAATTCTATGGAAGAGGCATTGATCCAGTGTCTCCATGTCTCAGAATCTCAGATCACAATGTTTCCTTCCTAAAATTTACAGGGGCCCAGGGTTGATCGAAAAACCTTCATACGGTTTTTGTTTTTTTAATTTTATCATAGTGAAAAAATATATAACACAAAATTTGACGTGTTAACCATTTTTAAGTGTGCAATTCACTGACACAATGTTGAGCAACCATCACCAATATCTAGTTCCAAAACTTTTTCATCACCCCAAACAGAAACTCAGTATACCCATTAAGCAATAACTCCCTGTTCCCACTGCCTTCAGCCCCTGGTAACCACTCATCTAATTTGTCTCTGTACATTGGCCTATTCTAGATATTTCCAATAAGTGCTTTGTTTATTTTTGATCACTCACGTCAAGCATGATTTTCCTGTTCTGTGAACTAATAAAGGCAGAGACCACTGACATGAAGTTAGTGATGCAAGCTGAAAAGAAATCAAGAACAGGAAACATCTGCCCATTATATTTAACAATATACTGATTTGGTGCATTCTTTCAACAAATATCAATTGAGCCTTCACTATAAGCTAAGCTCTGTGCTATGTATTGGAGAATCAAAGATGAAGAGAATACAGTCCCTGATCCATGTAGATAGACCAGTTACAATGACTGCACTGTTCTAGAAGATTAAACTCTTCTAAAACTTGAATGTTTCAGTGAGCAAGCAACCTTTGAGCTTGATACTCAACAACTTGGTCAAGTGGAGAACAGATGTGAGCGCAAAGGCAGAGCTGTGAAAGGGCCTGGCATTGGTGGGAAAATTTCACCACCGCCCTCATTTGCATTACCAACCACTTGCTGTCCAGTTAGCTCCTACTCATGGCGCCCCCATGTGTGTCAGAATAGCACTGTGCTTCATGGGATTTTCAATGGCTGAGTTTCAGGAAGTCGATTGCAAGACCTTTCTTCCAAGGTGATTCTGGGTGGACTCAAACCTCCAACCTTTTGGTTAGCAGCCAAATGAGTTAACCATTTGCACCATCCAGAGGCTCCCTCATTTGCACACCATCTTCATAATCTTCATCATATTCACATGCCAAGTTCTGGTATTTACTCTGTATTTTTCTTTAAATCAACTCACATTTTTAAACTTAACTAAGTTTATTTACAAAAGAAATGTCAATTTTGTACTGCTTATTATTTTCTCTTATATAAAAAGTCAAAATAAAATCATAATTGTATAAATAAAAGTTAATAATAAATTTAAAAAACATTAATTCTTATACTACCAAAAATTATTTAATTGACCACCAGTGGTGTCAATTTCACACTTTGGGTAACAGCATTTGCAGGGGTGGTGAATTCAAGCAGGGATTTTAAATCACCTAACAGAATCACAGAACGTTTAGTCTAGAAGGAGTCTTAGAAACCATGTAATCTAATCACCATCATTTTACTGAGGTGCAGGGAGAAAGTATTTTGCCCAATATGGCAAAGATAAATCTGGAATTGATATCGCAACTTCTAATCTAATGTTCTTTCCAGGGCTACATGGGACTGGTTTTAGCTTTCAACACTTAATGACTCTGAAAAATAAATTTATACACCTTCTTCAAATTTAGCCTGAGTCATCTAGAGACTTACATAAAAAACACTGATTCGATATACCCTGTTCTTTGGTAATGGCACTAATAATTTTAAAAATCACTAGTGAGGTTTCCAATTTCACATGATACCACCACCATTAGCCTACAGCCCAAAGATAAAAAAGCAAATAATGGAGTTTTTTAATAAAATGGCAGGCACAATATGTGTATATCTCCGCCGTGATGAAAACCCCACCAAAATGACAGAAAAAGATTATTAAAAAAAAAAAAAAAGTATAGTACCTCCTCCCCATCCCTTCCCCCCACAAAAAAAAGATGAAGGGAGACCACAGTAGATGGAAGGTAGAAAGAAAACTCAAGGTGGAGGGGAAAGAACAAAAGGGGATAAACAGATACTGAATTAGCAGTGTAGAGAAAGCTAAAAATAAAGTGCCAACTAGCTAGGGCACAGGGAAACCAAAAGCAGAAACTGGAGGCTCCCATTATGTCTGAATTGAAGAGAAGGGTCCAAAGCAAAGGTGAGAAGAGAAGGGTAAACTGTAAGTCTGGATAAGCTGTAAGTCTGATTAGACTCTGCTATAAGTCGGAATCGACTCGACGGCAATGGGTTTGGTATTTTTGGTATGGCCTCCCCAACTTACAGAGCCAGACAAACTAAGACATTATAATGACATGTGCAAAGACCTGGGGTTAGAAAACCAAAAGGGAAGAACACACTCAGCATTTCTCAAGCTTAAAGAACTGAAGAAGAAAATTCAAGTCTCAAGTTGCAATACTGAAGGAGTCTATGGGAAAAATATTGAACAACGCCAAGAACCATCAAAAGAAGACGGAAGGAATACACAGAGTTGCTGTACCAAAAAGAACTGGTCAACATTCAACCATTTCAGAAGGTAGCATATGATCAAGAATCCACAGTACAGAAGGAAGAAGTCCAAGCAGTAATGAAGGCACTGGCAAAAGACAAGGCTCCAGGAACTGATGGTTTCAACACACGGATGCAACTCTGAAAGCAGTTACTCATCTATGGCAAGAAATCTGGAAGACGGCTACCTGGCCAACCAACTGGAAGAGATCCATATTTGTGCCTGTTCCAAGGAAAGGTAATCCAACAGAATGTGGCAACTACTGAACAATACCATTAATATCACATGCAAGTAAAATTTTGCTGAAGATAATTCAAAAACAGTTGCAACAATACATCAACAAGGAATTGCCAGAAATTCAAGCCAGATTCAGAAGAGGACATGGAAGGAGGGATATCATTGATGATGTCAGATGGATCCTGGCTGAAAGCAGAGAATACCAGAAAGATGTTTACCTGTGTTTTATTGCCTACACAAAGGCATTCGACTGTGTGGATAATAACAACTTATGGATAACACTGCGAAGAATGGGAATTCCAGAACACTTAATTGTGCTTACGAGGAACCTGTACATAGACCAAGAGGCAGTTGTTTGAACAGAACGAGATACTGCGTGTTTTAAAATCAGGATAGATGTGTGTCAGGGTTGTATCCTTTCACTATACTTATTCAATCTGTATGCTAAGTAAATAATCTAAGAAACTGAACTATACAAAGAATACAGCATCAGGATTGGAGGAAGACTCATTAACAACCTGCGATATGCAGATATCACAACCTTGCTTGCTGAAAGTGAAGAGAACTTGAAGCACTTACTGATGAGGTTCGGAGATTACAGCCTTAAGTATAGATTACACCTCAACATAAAGAAAACAAAAATCCTCACAATTGGACCAATAAGCAAGATCATGACAAATGAAGAAAATACTGAAGTAGTCAAGGATTTCATTTGACCTGGATCCACAATCAACACCTACGGAAGCAGCAGTCAAGAAATCAAACAACGTGTTGCACTGGGCAAATCTGCTGCAAAAGACCTCTATAAAATATTGAAGAGTAAAGATGTCACTTTGAGGACTAAGGTGCACCTGACCAAGCCATGGTAATTTCAATCGCATTATATGCATGGGAAAGCTGGACAATGAATAAGCAAGACCGAAGAATTGATGCATCTGAATTATAGTGTTGGTGAAGAACACTGAATATACCGTGGACTGCCAGAAGAACCAACAAATCTATCTTGGAAGAAATACGGCCATAATGCTTCTTAGAAGCAAGGAAGGCGAGACTTGTTTGTCACACTTTGGACATGTTATCAGGAGGAATCAGTTCCTAGTGAAGGGCATCATGCTTGGTAAAGCTGAGAGTCAGCCAAAAAGAGGAAGATCCTCAATGAGATGGATTGACACAGTGGCTGCAACAACGAGCTCAAACACAGCAACAATTGTGAGGATGGTGCAGGACCAAGCAGCATTTCATTCTGTTATACCTGTCTTTCTCATATTTTAAATTGCTTTTCAAGTTCTTAGTCATATATTCTACTAAGATCTAGTAACTTGCTCAGTAGTTTCTATTTAGATGCAACATTCTTTCATGTTTTCATCTCCTTCTGTCTCTCAGTTGTGAGCTACTGGAAGACAGAGCTAATTGTGTTTATTTTTCTTTTTTCGGTTTCAACCAGACACCATCTTTGTCTTCTTTAGGACCCTCAGATCGTAGTTCTCTGACCACCTCTTACTTACTGTCACTCAGATTGTCATTCTCTGACCATCTCATACTTACAATCACTCCCATAGACCATCATTCTTTAACCACCTCTTACTTACCATCATTTCTTGTGGCTGAGGTTTACTATGGAGCATCAAGAAGAACAGACTTAGAGTCAGTCAGACTCACATTTGAAACCCTGATCTGCCACTTAAGGAAACATTGTGATCTCAGGCCATGTAATCACTCTGGTCCTTTGTTTTGTCACTGACATTAAGGAATGCACTAGAGAATTCCTTGAGAAATCTGCACTTCCTTGTTGAGCCCATGTCACGTCCCTGGGCGCTCTTCTAAACTCTTTACATAGTTTTCTTATGTAATACTCACATCAGCCTTGGGAAGTAGATAGAATTGTGATCCTCATTCTACACAAGATGGATGTGAGGAGACGTCGATGACATGATGTCCCTAAGGAATCACATCCAGCCAGTCCTACTCAGCCCAAACTCTCAGCTACCGCAGTATGCTTCCTCTTAATGAGAAAATGCATGACAAACTGCTCGCCATGATCATAACCACAAGCCTCCTCATATGCATTCCATGTCCCAGGATCTATCTGTAAAGGATGACCAGACTAATGGAACTTTCTGTTGAAAAACTGATGGACTGTAACCATTCTCTAGGCAGAGCCCAAAGCCAGCAAAGCAAAGTCACAAACAGAATAATGAGCACACTTCACAAAGCATATGCAGCCCCATGGGTGGAGCTTTAATGAGCCTTCCCAACTACATTATTCCATTAACCACCAGGCCCATTATACAAAAAGTTCACTTTGCAGCCCCAGAAGCCCTGAATCTCAGCTTCCCACAGACTACCTAGTTCTTTATCCAAAAGCAAGCCTATCCTCCTGAACCAGTCAGGGCTCTCCAGAGAAACAGAACCAATAGAGACACAGAGAGAGAGGAGAAAGATTGGGATTGAGTTGATGCCACAGCCTTGAGTCGGAAGTTGTGTAGGCCAGGGCGCCAGGTTGGAAACTCAGGCAGGATATTCATGTGACAGTCTTGAGGCAATGTGTTCTCCAGGAAGCCTGTTTTTATTCTTAAGGCCTTCAACTGATTGGATGAGGCCCACCTACTTAAAGTCAACTGATTGTAAATGTTAAACACATCTACAAAACATCTACACAGCAGCATCCAGATTCAGTGTTTGACCAAACAACTGGGCACCAGAGCCCAGCCAAGTTAACACATAAAATCAACCATCACACCTCCTTAACCTGTTTCAGTGGCTTGCTGAAAATATTGAGAATGTGATTTCCAAAATTGTTGGTCATCTCAAGCACTTAAAAAGCAGTACACACACACGTGCATATTCCTGGACCTCCCATCTACAGCTTCAGATTAAACAGGTCCCAGGATGGACGGATGGGCCACATTACATAGGCTGTAACGCTCCTCAGGTGATTCTGATGATTAGACAGGTAAAAGCACCCAGCCCAGTGCCGGGGCATCATCTGGGAAATGCTAGCTCTCTTCCCCTGCCTTTCTTCTTCCCAGTATGGGACACTGCAGTCAGCTGGCATTATTCTCCAATATCTATATTTTCATCTTAAGGATGTCTGTCAGAATGCTAACCTATATATTCTCTATTTAGATCGTCACTGAAATAAAACCATAAGATTATTTCTCCATAGATATTTCATTAACCTATACTATTTGCCTTTTAAGTTGATTTTTCAGTAGAACATTTTTCTTCCTTCAATTTTTCATACTAATTCTCATGGAAATACCCAGCACTCTCATTTTCCACAGTTCATGTCTCCCGAACCTGTATCCCCCCACCCAACTACACTCCCCAGGTGTCCCATCCCCATTCCCTCCTGTTTCTAAGCCTTCCCCCTTTCTGGACCTCTACAGGGGACTCCTCCACACGGAAGTGGCCATAGGGATAGGTTTGTTTGGGGGATGAGGTGAGTGCTAGAAAAAGAGAGTTAAAAAGTCACTTGGTTACCTACTTCCCTGCTGCTTTCATCCCAGCATCAGTTGCTCCAGCTTTCTCAGCAGGAAGCAAGCAAATTGGAGACAACAGAGGGAAGGTTTCATGAGAGCAGCAGGATAGTGAAAGGTCCAGGGCATGGGTAGAAAAGACACCACTGTCAAAAGATTGATGCTTGTTATTTTAAGACTAGAGAGATACTGAGAAAATAGATGTAGAGCAAGATATTGACCTGGGTTAAGAGCAGCCAACGGGCTGGTGCCAGACTGTCAGGGAGCAAGAAGTCTGTGACTTCAGAAATCAGATTATTTGCTGCACTAGATGTGGCGCAGGACTAGGTGTTTGAAATCAAAATCCTCGATTGGAAAATAAACTGGATCCTGATAAACTTCAAACTGACAGAAGAGGGCAAGTAAAAGAATAAATTAGAGAGAAGGCTTTCCTGCTGGGGGTGAATATTTTACTTTCCTCCAGAAGTGGCAGCAAGGGGGGGGGGTGACATTCTGATTTGATTTAAGATCACATTGTGGATTTCATTATATAATGACAGCACTTTAGTCCAAATTTTGCAAGAACAAAGACGTATTCATTGCAAATAACCTCCTTTCAGCAACACACACAGCAACTAGACATGTGGACCTCGTCAGACAGAATACACGGGGGTCAAATCGACTACATCTGTGGAAGGAGACGATGGAGAAGCTCAAGATCGTGAGTCTGAACAAGGACAGGGCTGACTGCAGAACAGACCATCAATTGCTTATATGCAAGTTCACACTGAAGCTGAAGAAAGTTAGAACAAGTCCACAAGACCCAGAGTACAACATTGAGTATACCCTACCGGAATTTAGGGACCATCTCAAGAATAGATTTGCCGTGTTGAACACTAATGACCAAGACCAGATGAGTTGTGAATGACGTCAAGGACGTCACACCTGAAGAAAGCAAGAGGTCATTAAAAAGACAGAAAAGACCAGAATGGATGTCAAAGGAGACTCTGAATCTTGCTCTTAAACACAGAGTGTTGTTGTCATTGTTAGCTGCTGTGCAGTTGATTATGATTTATAGCAACCCTATGTACAACAGAATGAAACACTGCCTGGTCCTGCGCCATCCTCACAATCACTGTTATACTTTAGCCCATTGTTGCAGCCATTGTGTCAATCCATCTCATGGAAGGTCTTCCTCTTTTTTGATGACTCTCTACTTTACCTTCTCCAGGGACTGATCCCTCCTGATAACATGTCCAAAGTATGCAAGACATAATCTCACTGTTGGGTAACAACCCAGCAGTGTCCAGACCCAGGGTCGGCCACGTAGCCAAGAGACCAAGGAAAGACTCTGGAACCAGTGATCAGGACATATGGCTTATTCAGGGAACTTAAGCACAGGACAGTCCAGGGCAGTGGCTGGACCAGAGCAGTGCTCTGCTACCACCTAGCAAGGGACACAAGCTTATATACAGTTTCAGTTGGGGCTAAGGTTTATTTGTTCTTCCAAGTCCCTGGATGGCCAACGCTTCCAGGACTACACGTCCAGGCCCAGATCTTTTTCTTTTTGTCGATAAGGCGTTCCTTGGCCTTGGCCTTGGCCACCAGCCCAGTCATGCCACCTCTGGACTTCTCCTTAGCCCGAGTTCATCCCCAGCATGCTTCAAGGAAGAGCAAAGCTGCCTCCATTAGGAGGGGATGCATACAGCCGAATAGCATTACCCTACACTCACCATTCTTGCTTTTAATGTTGTATTCTGGCTGTATTTCTTCCAAGACATATTTGTTCGTTCTTTTGGCAGTCCATTCTTCATCAACATCATTATTTCAAAGGCATCAATTCTTCTTTGGTCTTCCTCATTCATTGTCCAGCTTTTGCATGCATATGAGGCTACTGAAAACACCCTGGCTTGGGTCAGGCACACCTTAGTCTTCAAGGTGACATCTTTGCTTTTCAACACTTTAAAGAGATCTTTTGCAGCAGATTTGCCCAATGCAATATGCCATTTGATTTCTTGACTGCTGCTTTCATGGGTGTTACTGTGGATCCAAATAAAATGAAATTCTTTACAATTTCAATCTTTTCTCCATTTATCATGATGTTGCTTATCGGTCCTGTTGTCAGGATTTTTGTTTTGTTTTTGTTGAGGTATAATCCATACTGAAGGCTGTAGTCTTTGATCTTCATCAGTATGCTTCAAGTCCTCTTCACTTTCAGCAAGCAAGGTTGTGTCATCTGCATAAAGCAGGTTGTTAATGAGTCTCCTCCAATTCTGATGCCTCATTCTTCTTAATATAGTCCAGCTTCTCGGATTATTTGCTCAGCATACAGACTGAATAAGAATGGAGAAAGGATACAACCCTGACTCTCAACTTTCCTGACTTTAAACCACGCAGTATCCACTTGTTCTGTTCGAATGACTGCCTCTTGATCTATGTACAAGTTCCACAAGAGCACAATTAAGTGTTCTGGGGGGATTTCCATTGTCCTCAGCGTTATCCGTAGTTTGTTATCATCCATACAGTCGGATACCTTTGCACAGTCAATAAAACACAGGTAAACATCTTTCTGGTATTCTCTGCTTTCAGCCAGGATCTGCCTGACATCAGCAATGATATCCCTGGTTCCATGTCCTCTTCTGAATCTGGCTTGTTCCCTGTTGATGCACTGCTGCAACCACTTTTCAATGATCTTCAGCAAAATTTTACTTGTGTGTGGTATTAATGATATAGTTCGATAATTTCCTCATTCAGTTGGATCACCTTTCTTGGGAAGAGTCACAAATACAGATCTTGTCCAGTCGGTTGGCCAAGTAGCTGTCTTCCAAATTTCTTGGCATAGACGAGTGAGCACTTCCAGCACTGCATCCGTTTGCTGAAACATCTCAGTTGGTACTCCGTCAATTCCTGAAGCCTTGTTTTTCGATTAATGTCTTCAGTGCAGCTTGGACCTCTTCCTTCAGTACCACTGGTTCCTGATCACATGGTACCTCCTGAAATGGCTGAACATCAACCAATTCTTTTTGGTATACTGACTCTGTGTATTTCCTCCATCTTTTTTTGATGCTTCCTGTTTAGTATTTTCCCCATAGAATCCTTCAATGCTGCAACTCGAAGCTTGAAATTTTTCTTCAGTTCTTTCAGCTTGAGAAATGCCGAGCATTTTGGTTTTCTAACTCCAGGTCATTATTATACTTCACTGTGTCTTCTCAAGCTTCCCTTTGAAATCTCCTGTTCAACTCTTTTACTTCATCGTTTCTTCCATTTGTTAGCTACTCGACGTTCAAGAGCAAGTTTTAGAGTCTCTTCTGACAACCATTTAGGTTTTTTCTTTCTCTCCTGTCTTTTTAATGACCTCTTGCTTTCTTCATGTAGGATGTCCTTTATGTCATTTCAGAACTCATCTGGTCGTCGGTCATTACTGTTCAACTTGTCAAATCTATTCTTGAGATGGTCTCTAAATTCATGTGGGATATACTCTAGGTCATACTTTGGCTCTTGTGGACTTGTTCTAATTTTCTTCAGCTTTAACTTGAATTTGCATGTGAGCAATTGATGGTCTGTTTCACAGTTGGCCCCTGGCCTTGTTCTGACTGATGATATTGGGCTTTTCCATCGTCTCTTTCCACAGATATAGTCGATTTGATTCCTGTGTATTACATCTGGTGAGGTCCACGTGTACAGTTGGTGTTTATGGTGTTGATAAAAGGTATTTGCAATGAAGAAGTTGTTGGTCTTACAAAACTCTATCATGTGATCTGCGGCATCGTTTCTATCACCAAGGCCATATTTTCCAACTACCGGTCCTTCTTCTTTGTTTCCAACTTTCACATTCCAATCACCAGTAATTATCAAGGCATCCTGACTGCATGTTAGATCAATTTCAGACTGCAGAAGTTGGTAAAAATCTTCAGTTTCTTCATCTTTGGCCTTAGGGGTTGGTGTGTAAATTTGAATAATAGTCATATTAACTGGGCTTCCTTGTAGGCATATGGATATTATCCTTTCACTAACAGCATTGTATTTCAAGATAGATCTTGAAATGTTCTTTTTGACGATGAACGCAACACCATTCCTCTTCAAGTTGTCATTCCCGGCATAGAAGACCATATGATTGTCTGATTCAAAATGGCCAATGCCAGTCCATTTCAGCTCACTAATGCCTAGGATATTGATGTTTATGCATTCCATTTCATTTTTTGACAATTTCCAATTTTCCTAGATTCATACTTCTTACATTCCACATTCTGATTATTAATGGATGTTTGCAGCTGTTTCCTCTCATTTTGAGTCGTGCCACATCAACAAATGAAGGTCTCGAAAGCTTGACTCCATCCAAGTCATTAAGGTCAACTCTACTTTGAGGAGGCAGCTCTTCCCACGTGTATTGTGAGTGCCTTCCAATCTGAGGGCTCATCTTCCAGCACTATATTAGACAATGTTCTGCTGCTATTCATAAGGTTTTCCCTGGCTAATTCTTTTCAGAAGTAGACTACCAGGTCCCTCTTCCTAGTCTGTCTCATTCTGGAAGCTCAGCTGAAGCCTGTCTGCCATGGGTGACCCTGCTGGTATTTGAATACCGGTGGCATAGTCCAATATCACAGCAACATGCAAGCCCCCACAGTATGACAAACTGACAGATATGTGGGGGTGGTAAAGTAGAGGGTCAGTGATATAGAAGAAGACTGCCAACAAGATGAACTGACACAGTGGCTGCAACAATGGGCTCAATCATAACGATCGTGAAAATGGCACAGGACCCAGCAGTTGTTTGTTCTGTTGTGCGTAGGGTCTCTATGAGTCAGTATCAACTCAAAGGCACCTAACAACAACAACGGTCCATAATACTTGTTGGCTCTTGTATTTTGAACAAAGCAGAAGTTTAGAGATGGTTTGGCATCGCTGGATATCTGTTTTCACATTCCTTAGTCAGCCAGACTGTGTGACCACACGCCTGGCCCCTTATTTTCTCCAGGAGGACACATCTGCAGAGCAGTGACATGGTACCGGCTGGCAGTGAGGATAGGGAAGGGTTGGGGCCAAGATGCACTCTTCCTATTTTTAAAAGTTACAGAACAAAACCACAGGTAAATAAAATACGATAATACAAAAACCTGCTGCACCCCAACCTGGAACACTTTCTGCCTTGCCTGGCAAACGTTACCTACCCTCCATTTAGGCTGATAGCTTCTTCCACACAAACTATTTCCCAGCCCCTCTAGGCATTTCTGTCTGTTTTCTCTGGGCTACCAAAGGCGTTTGGCCTTACTGTATGAAGTACAGCGCTTATCAAGGCATACTTTAAATACAGTCATGCGTCACTTAATGTCCAGGACATGTTCTTGAAACAGGACATTATGTGATTTGGCCACTGTGTGAACACCATGTTACATACAGGCAGCCCCCAGGTTATGAACACCCTACTTTCATACAACCTGTAGTTACAAACCAGCGCCCATAAAGCCTATTATATTAAAACCTTAATGGAGTCTGCTTTTTCTTGTCCTCACCGCTGGGTGTCCTTGGTTTATTGATTTTCACCTGATCATTCCAGAAAGGATTCAAGAGTAAGAGGTGTGTGCAAGGCCACCATCTCCTGGGGAGGGACTCTGCAGGGGTGGACTGTATTATGGGACCTCCAGCTCCACCTGGGGTTGGCTGGAGGTTATAGAGAAACAGCTGCCTTCCAAAGTCTTCCAAAGCCAGATGAGGCAGCTGGATCTGCACACCCTCTCAAAGACAGAGGTTGGCGGCAGTGCCTCTCATAGACAGAGTCAGGGCCAGTGCCTCTCATAGAGAGTCTCTCACAGACAAGAGTTGGGGGCAGTGCCCCTCACAGACAGCCTCTCATGGACAGAGTCGGGGGCAGTGCCTCTCATAGACAGAGGTCGGGGGCAGTGCCTCTCATAGACAGCCTCTCACAGTCTCCATAGACAGCAGTCCGGGGCAGTGCCTCTCACAGACAGTCTCTCACAGAGTCGGGGGCAGTGCCTCTCATAGACAGCCTCTCATGGACAGAGTCGGGAGCAGTGCCTCTCATAGACAGCTTCTCATAGAAAGCCTCTCATAGACAGTCTCTCACTGACAGAGGTTGGGGGCAGTGCCTCTCATAGACAGACACTGGGGGCAGTGCCACCGGCCTGCTCCCCCAGCAGGTCAGGAACTATCAGCACCCTGTGGGCCTGGAAGGTTTAACCAGTTTCTCTCATGATTCCATGCAGTGACGGCGCTGGAGCAGCTAGCCAGAACAGCCTCCACTTGCACTGTGTCTGCTCGCACAGCTTGGGGGGTCAGCAGGGGCCTTGGCAAGGACTGGAGCCCCTCTGGGAATTGGCTCCATGGGGTGGGGGGATGAGTCCAGACAGGCAGGGAGGAGCAGCCAGGCTGAGGAGAGAAGCTGGGGATGTGATGTCATTCGAGACACGCTAAGCCCAGAGTTCTAGCCTTGAGATTCTAAGGCCAAGAGCAGCCACCTGCTCAGTCCCTTGGCCCCATCCTGGCACAGAAGGGTGTGGGTGGTCAGGAAACACCTGCTTGTGTCGGGGCTGTTCCTGCCCCCACCCCGTCCTATCCCGCCACACCCCCTGAATTTCAGTGGGTTCCAGTTCCAAGGAAGGGGGGCGGTCAGAGCTTGGCTGATGTGCATGGCCACTCAGGGGTGTGGACTGCCCATTTACTTCCCCTGGGAAGCTGAAGTTTCTTTGCCTTTAGGGTTGGACGTCAGCGAGCTGCTAAACATTCAAAAGCGGGACTGTCCCCACTTGGGGCCTTCTCTGAGGAAGGAGCCAGAGGAGGCAAGTGGAGTGAGTGAAGCGCATCCAGCTCTGTCCGCTGTCCTGCCCCTTGAGGAGCAGGCACAGCCAGGCCAGCAGCCCCAGCCACAGGCGCCCACCTGCCCAATGGACAAGGCCAGAGAGCCTGCACCCTGAGCCATGTCCTCTGCCTCAACTGCCTGTATCCCACCAGTGGTCCAGTGCTTCAACAGTCTGGGTTTGGGGTCTTTAAAACCATTAAGAGGAAATAATAAACTAAAGGAGAGCTGCTTTCCCTTTTAAAAGAATCCTTATAGGACCACTGGCACATACACAGTCTGACATTGACCAAAGGGACGTTATACAGCACATGACTGTGATGGAACCCATCCCTCTCCTAATTCCATCTTGAGTTTCTCCCAGCGGCAGGGCTTTACTCATCTTCCTTGTTCTTCTGGGGCAGGGCAGTGACAGATGGGGAGAGGGGAGGCACCAATGAGCAGAGACAAACATAATGAGACAGTAAACAGCCTTCCCCAGGGCTCCACCAACCCAGGACAGACCCAAAGTCCAGCCGCAAGATGAAGCCAAGGTGCTTTGGTGGATTCTTAGAATCGTATGGGTGTGTCCAATCCTCCAAATCAGTCAGCCTGGAGTTTACTAGCTCTGAAATCTCAGGCAGGTCACTCGGCCTCTAAAATCTCATCTCCTCTTCTGTCAGGTGAGGACAATAGAACAACAGAAGTGTCCACATCAAAAGTTTGCCATGAAAATTAAACAAGAAAACAGAATAAGAATAGTGGTTGGTACTCACTCTATAAATGTTATCTGTCATTACTATTATTACTGTTCTCCTGCCAGACTTGTACAATGAAAAAAAGCATCACCCTGGAACAGAACATTATCTATCACTAGCCGTACATTATGAATGTCAGAAAATCTTCTATAAACTTCAGGAGCAGCGGCAAAGCATGAAGCCAGGGACATCGGTGTGCCTGTGAGGTGTACAAAAAATCTGTGTGTCTGTGCAAGGAAGACAGTAAGGGAGAGAATGAACAAATGGATATATTTGAGGAGTCTACAGATAAATAAATAAGGAGACCTGGTGGCACAATGATTAAGTATTCACCTGCTAACCAAAAGGTTGGCAGTTCGAGCTCACCAACCACTCCTTGGGAGAAAGGCCTGACAATCTGATCTCATAAAGACTGAAGCCTAGGGGGCATGGCCAAGATGGTGGAGTAGTTAGATGCTTCCCATACCCCTCTTACAACAAAGACCTGGAAAAACAAGTGATTTGATCCTATATGAATATCTAGGAACCCTGAACAAGGCAAAGCTGAGCAATCAGACTGAGTGACAGGGTGGGGGAAAGCGAGACGGTCTGGAAGAAGCAAAGAGTGCCAGCGCCGCGGCAGCAAAACTGCAGCTCTGCAGCCACGCCGGTCCGCAGTGAAGCAGGCCAACAGCTGTGCTGTGCACATGCTCAGGAAAGTTTCCACATCGAGAGACACCTGGCAGCAGAGATTCTGCTTGGACACTCCGAACCAGTGAACAGCAGCTCCCAAGAGGATAAGATAAGTACATGTGTGCACCCTTTCAAAGGGATTAAAAAAAAAAAAACAGCCCATTTGGGAAAAACCTCTCTCCTTTTTACCTCCTCCTTCTGTGCTCTGCACCGGGAGTCCGCTAGGCAGGAAGTAAATCCCAAAAGGGGCCCTGACCCATTCTCAGGGCTTTGGAGAGGGAACAAATAAGCTACTGGCTCCCCTAAGCCAGGAACACAGGGTCAGCACAGCTCCTTTCCTTGGCACAGGTATAAGGGTTCCACAGACTCTGAGTGCCTTACACCCCTGTATAGACTCGTGGGGACCCATCTCAACAGCATTAGCCCTCACTACCACAGTACAGCAGGGCAAACATCCGAAGTTTAACTTGAACTGCTTCAGCTGTGAACTGGCAGATTTGTGACCCTTGAAATAGCCCTGCCCCTTAAGTAGGCACTTTCATCGATCTGCAACAGGGGCTTGACGACTGGTGGTATCACCCAAAACTCCTAGTCACTTCCTACAGGAGTTCAAGAAAAAGTGGTGCCCTCAAGTCTTTACAGCCAACACAGTGGGGTGCTCATAGTCTGGCTGCAAAACTCACCTACCTACTCACCCTAGAGAATAGGGACACACTTTCCTTTCAGACTCTCAGGGGCAGCCGACAGCCCCCTGCCTGGCTCAGCGCCTGATCCCCTACCACAGCCAGACTCCAGTGCCTGCACCAATCACCCATGCCTCTCTAGGACTCGGGGAGAGAGCCTGCATCACACACTTGGTGAACAACTTCCTGGACACCCAAGCTGAACCCATACAGGGAAATTTAACAGACTCCTGTGTATACATACTTAGTTACAGAACTAACTACCTGGTGACAGGAGGTTAGAGATCAAAGGTGTCAAAAATCAAACTAGTGCATATGAGCAGCCTATTTGGGCATAACAAAACAAAACAAGAAACTAGGTCTCACTAAACAAATATAAAATAAAATTATAATAAATTATTGATGGCTCGGAGACAACAGTCAATACCAAGTCGCATAAAGAGGCAGTCCATGATGGCTTCAGCAAGCTCCCAAAATAAAGAATCAATAAATTCTCTGGAGGAAGAGAACTTCTTGGAATTACCAGAGGCAGAATACAAAAGATTAATATACAGAACTCTTCTAGAAATTAGAAAGGAAATTCAACATAATGTAGAAATAACCAGGGAACATACAGACACAGTAGTAGTGGAACTTAAAAAAGTTATTCAAGAACATAATGCCAAATTTAACAGGCTGCAAGAATCCATAGAGAGACAGCAATCAGAAATCCAGAAGATTAACAATAAAATTTCAGAATTAGACAACTCAATAGAAAGTCATAGGAGCAGAATTGAGGCAGCAGAAGTAGAATTAGTGACGCTGAAGATAAAGCTCTTGACGGCACCTTATTTGAGGAAAAATCAGATAAAAGAATTAAAAAGAATGAAGAAACTCTAAGAGTCATGTGGGACTCTATCAACAGAAATAATCTATGAGTAATTGGGGTACCAGAACAGGGCGGGATATCAGAAAATACAGAGAAAATTGTTGAAGATTTGTTGACAGAAAACTTCCCTTATACCATGAAAGATGAGAAGGTATCTATCCAATATGCTCACTGAACCCCACATAAGGCAGATCCCAAAAGAAAGTCACCAAGACATATTATAATCAAACCTACCAAAACCAAAGACAGAGAATTTTAAGAGTGGCTAGGGACAAAAAGAAAAGTCATCTACAGAGGAGAGTCAATTAGAATAAGCTTGGACTACTCAGCAGAAACCATGCAGGCTAGAAGGCAATGGGATGACATATATAAAGCCTTGAAGGAAAATAACTGCCAGCCAAAAATTATATATCCAGCAAAAATGTCTCTCAAATATGATGGCAAAATTAGGGCATTTCCAGATAAACAGAAGTTCAGGGAATTTGCAAAAACCAAACCAAAATTACAAGAAATACTAAAGGGAGTCCTACAGTTAGATAATCAATAACACCAGATAACAACACAAGACTAGAACACAGGACAAAGCAACCAGATATTGATTCAGATACGGTAATTGAAAATACATCAAAGCTAAAACATTGAAAATAGAGATACAGATATCAATATGTAACAGAGGACAACATTAAAACAGAAAAGAGGGACTTAAAAAATGGAGACATTGATTTTTCACATGGAGGGGAAGCTAAGGTGATATAAAGTAATAAAATATTGGTATAAACTTAGAAAAATAGGGGTAAATATTAAGGTAACCACAAAGGAATCTAACAATCCTACAAATCAAAATAAAAAAGTAGAAAAACATAAAGACCCAGCAAACAAAAAATCTACAACAAAGAAAACAATGAAAAAAACTACATAAGAAAAACGACTCAGCACAGAAAATTGAGAACAAAGAAACCGTGAACAACACACAAAAAGAAATATCAGGACGACAGCATTAAACTCATACCTAACAATAATTATGCTGAATGTAAACAGACTTAATGCACCAAGAAAGAGACAGAGAGTGGCAGATTGGATAAAAAAGCATGATCCATCTATATGCTGCATACAAGAGACACACCTTAGACTTAAAGACACAAACAGGTTAAAACTCAAAGGATGGAAAAAAATATATCAAGCAAACAACACTCAAAGAAGAGCAGGAGTTGCAATATTAATCTCTGACAAAATAGACTTTAAAGTAAAATCCACCACAAAGGATAAGGAAGGGCACTATATAATGAGTAAAGGGTCAATACACCAGGAGGACCTAACTATAATAAACATTTATGCACCCCAAAACAGGGCTCCAAAATTCTTAAAACAAACTAACAGCTCTGAAGAGAGAGATAGACAGCTCCACAATAGTAGTAGGAGACTTCAACATGCCACTTTTGGTGAAGGACAGAACATCCAGAAAGAAGATCAACAAAGACACGGAAGAGTTAAATGCTACAATCAACCTACTTGATCTCATAGACATATACCAAACACTGCACCCAACAGCAGCCAAGTATACTTTCTTTTCCAACGCACATGGAACAGTCTCCGGAATAGACCACATATTAGGCCATAAAGCAAGCCTTAACAAAATCCAAAACATCGAAATATTACAAAGCATCCATCTTTTCTGACCATAAAGCCATAAAAGTGGAAATCAACAACACAAAAAGCAAGGGAAAAAAATCAAACACATGGAAACTGAACAACACCTTGCTCAAAAACTACTGTGTTATAGAAGAAATTAAGGATGCAATAAAGAAATTCATAGAATCAAACAAGAATGAAAACATATCCTGCCAGAACATTTGGGACACAGCAAAAGCAGGGCTCAGAGGTCAGTTTATAGCAATAAATGCACACATACAAAAAGAAGAAATGGTCATAATCAAAGAATTAACCCTACAACTGGAACAAGTAGAAAGAGAGCAGCAAAAGAAGCCCACAGGTGCCAGAAGGAAGGAAATAATCAGAATTAGAGAACTAAATGAAATAGAGAATAGAAAAACAATTGAAAGAGTTAACATGACCAAAAGCTGGTTCTCTGAAAAGATCAACAAAATTGATAAACCACTGGCCAAAGTTACAAAAGAAAAACAGGAGAGGAAAAAGATAACCCGTATAAGAAATGAGATGGGTGACATCACAACAGACCCAACTGAAATTAAAAGAATCATTAACAGCTTACTATGAAAAATTGTACTGTAACAAATTTGAAAACCTAGAGGAGATGGAAAAATTTCTAGAAACTCACTACCCACCTAAATTAACACAAACAGAGACAGAACAACTAAATAAACCCATAACAAAAGAAGATATTGAAAAGGTTATTAGAAAACTGCCAACAAAAAAAAGCCCTGGCCCGGATGGCTTCACTGGAGAATTTTACCAAACTTTTAGAGAAGAGGTAACACCACTTCTACTAAAGGTATTTCAGAGCATAGAAGAGGATGGCATACTCCCAAACTCATTCTATGAAGCCAGCATAACCCTAATACCAAAACAAAGTAAAGACACCACAAAAAAAGAAAATTACAGACCGATATCCCTCATGAACATTGATGCAAAAATCCTCAACAAAATTTTAGCCAATAGAATTCAGCCACATATCAAAAAAATAATGAGCCATGACCAAGTGGGATATATACCAGGTATGCAGGGATGGTTCAACCTCAGAAAAACAATCAACGTAATCCATCACATAAATAAAACAAGAGACAAGAACCACATGATCTTATCAATCGATGCAGAAAAGGCATTTGACAAAGTCCAACACCCATTCATGATAAAAACTCTCAAAAAAAAATAGGAATAGAAGGGAAATTTCTCAATATAGTTAAGGGCATTTATACAAAACCAACAGCCAACATCATCCTGAATAGAGAGACTTTGAAATCATTTCCTTTGAGAATAGGAACCAGACAAGGATGCCCTTTATCACCACTACTATTCACATTTTGCTGGAGGGCCTAGCCAGAGCAGTTAGGCTAGAAAAAGAAATAAATAGCATCCAAATTGGTAGGGAAGAAGTCAAAGTCTCTCTATTTGCAGATGATATTATCTTATACACAGAAAATCCCAAAGAACCCACAAGAAAACTACTGGAACTAATAGAAGATTTCAGCAAAGTTTCACGATACAAGATAAACATACAAAAATCAATTAGATTCCTTTACACCAACAAAGAGAACCCTGAAGAGGAAATCACCAAATCAATACCATTCACAACAGCCCCCAAGAAGATAAAATACTTAAGAATAAATCTAACCAGAGATGTAAAAGATCTTTACAGAGAAAACTACAAGACACTACAAGAAACTAAAAGAGACCTGAATAAGTAGAAAAATATACCTTGCTCATGGATAGGTAGACTCAACATAGTGAAAATGTCAATTCTACTCAAAGCAATCTACAGATACAATGCAATCCCAATCCAAATTCTAGCAGCATTTTTTAATGAGACGGAGAAACAAATCACCAACTTCGTATGGAAAAGGAAGAGGCCCCGAATAAATAAAGCATTGGTCAAGAAGAAGAAAGTGGGATGCCTACACTACCTGATTTTAGGACCTATTATACTTCCACAGTAGTCACAGTAGTGACTAGTAATACTGGTACAACAACAGATACATAGACCAACGGAACAGAGTTGAGAATCCAGATATAAGCTCATCCACCTATGAGCAGCTAATATTTGACAAAGGCCCAAAGTCCATTAACTGGGGAAAAGACAGTCTCTTTAACAAATGGTGCTGGCATAACTGGATATCTATAAGCAAAAAACTGAAACAAGACCCGTATCTCACACCATGTACAAAAACTAACTCAAAATGGATTAAAGACTTAAATATAAAATCAAAAACGATAGAGATCATGGAAGAAAAAATAGGGACAATGCTAGGAGCCCTAATACATGGCATAAACACAATACAAACCATAAGTAACAATGCACAAGCACCAGAAGAGAGACTAGATAAATGGGAGCTCCTAAAAATCAAACACTTATGCTCATCAAAAGACTTCACCAAAAGAGTTAAAAGACAACCTACAGACTGGGAGAAAATTTTTGGCTACGACAAATCCGATCAGTGTCTAATCTCTAAAATCTACAAGATACTGCAAAACCTCAACAACAAAAAGGCAGATAACTCAATTAAAAAATGGGCGAAGGATATGAACAGGCACTTCACCAAAGAAGATATTCAGGTGGCTAACAGACACATGAAGAAATGCTCACGATCATTAGCCATTAGAGAAATGCAGATCAAAACTACAATGAGATATCATCTCACCCCAGCTAGCATTAATCCAAAAAACACAAAATAACAAATGCTGGAGAGGTTGTGGAGAGACTGGAACACTTATACACTGTTGATGAGAACATAAAATGGTACAACCACTTTATTGATTTGGCGTTTCCTTAAAAAGCTAGAAATAGAAATACCATACGATCCAGCTATCCCGCTCCTTGGAATACATCCTAGAGAAACAAGAGCTGTCACACGAATAGATATGTGTACACCCACGTTCATCGCACCACTGTTCACAACAGCAAAAAAATGGAAGCAATCTAGATGCCCATCAACGGACGAATGGATAAAAAACTATGGTATATCCACACAATGGAATATTATACAATGATAAAGAACAATGATGAAGCTGTGAAACATCATATAACATGGCAGAAGCTGGAACTTACTATGCTGAATGAATTTAGTTAGTCACAGAAGGACAAATACTGTATAAGACCACTATTATAAGAACTCAAGGAAAGGTTTAAACACAGAAGAAAACATTCTTTGATGGTTACGGTGGTGGGGAGGGAGGGTGAGGGTTATACACTAACTAGATAGTAGATAAGAATCATCTTAGGTGAAGGGAAGGACAGCACACACTACAGGGGAAGCTAGCACAACTGGACTAAACCAAAGCTAAGAAGTTTCCTCAATACAATCAAATACTTTGAGAGACAGAGTAGCAGGGATGGCAGGTCTGGGGACCATGCTTTCAGGGGACATCTATGTTAATTGGCATAACAAAGCTTATTAAGAAAATGTTCTGCGTCCTACTTTGGTGAGTGGAGTTTGGGGTCTTAAAAGCTTGCAAGCGGACATCTAAGATGCATCAATTGGTCCCAGCCACTTGGAGTAAAGGAGAATGATGAACACCAAAGACACAAGGAAAGTATTAGCCCAAGAGACAGAATGGGCCACATAAACCAGAGACTTCATCAGCCTGAGACCAGAAGAGCTAGATGGTACCTAGCTACCACCAACGAACATCCTGACAGGGAACACAACAGAGGGTCCCTGATGGAGCAGTAGAACGACGGGATGCAGAACTCAAACTAGTAAGGAGACCAGACTAAATGGTCTGACTGAGACTGGAGGCGCCCCAGAAAGCATGGCCCCTGTCTCAGAACTAAAGCAATTTCCGAGGCCAACTCTTCAGACAGGGATTGGACTGGACTGTGGGACATAAAGTGATACTTGTGAAGAATGTGCCTCTTAGTCAAGTAGATACAAGAAACCAAAGGGGCGGCTTCTGTCCAAAGGTGAGATGGGAAGGCAGAGAGAGTTAGGAGCTGGTTGAATGTTCATGGGGAATCAGGGACGGAGGGGTGGGGTGTGCTGTCACAGAATAAATAGGGTGAGCAGTTGGGGTCTCATAATAATGTATGTAAAAAAAAAATTTGTATGGGAGACTAACTTGAAATGTAAACTTCATTTAATTACAACAATGGAAAAAAAAAAAAAAAAGACTGAAGCCTAGAAAACACTATGGGGCAGTTCTACTCTGTCACACAGGGTCACTATAAGTCAGGATGGGCAAGACAGCACACGACAACAACGGGTAAATAATAACTGTCACGTTGTAGCTCATCATGTACTTTATAGAATAGAATCAGTGGCTTTTCTGAGTAATAGTCATCTTTCTTTTCTCAATAAATCTCTCTCTCTGGAAGCAGGGAGAAGGTTTTGGGACCTGTATTAATTTCCTAGGGCTGATATAACAAAGTACCACAAAGTAGGTGACTTATGAGAACAGAAATTCACTGTCTCACAGTTCTGGAGGCTAGGGGTCCAAATCAGGGGCATCAGCAGGGCCACATACTCTCCGAAGGCTCTCAGGAAAGATCCTTTCTTGTCTCTTCCAGCTTCTGGTGGCCTCAGACCCACCTCCACATGGCCATCTTCCCTCTGTGTCTGTGACTCTCCTCTCTTATAAGGACACCACTCAGGTTAGACTAGAACCCACCCTACTCTAGTATGACCTTATGTTAACCTAACTGGTAACATCTGCAAAGACTGTGTTTCCAATAAGGTCACATTCACAGGTACAGGGGTCAGGACCTGAACATCTCTTTTTGGGAGACACAGTTCAATCCATCACAGGGACCACAGAATAGGATCCTTGGCCCTTGGATCCCACCCCTCCTGCACATAAACAGTCTTCCCTCCAGTCAGGGCTGGGAGGAAGCCCAACACCCAAGTCCTACTCAGTGCTTAGATCGGGGTCAGGGAGCAAATACTAAGGGCAGATACTTCCCATGTGTTGGAGAAACATCTTTTTAAGGACACATAGCAAATGTGAAGTCAAGATTCAAATCCAAATGTGTCCTGCTCAGGAGTCTGTGACCTTTCTACTGGAATACAGCTTTCTCCCAGCATTCCCCCAACCTGGCACACAGTAGTCAACTTGTCTTATCCATAGGAATTGATTAGTATATACTTACACTAATATACATATATTATATGTACATAAATAAACTTTAGTTTATGGTACTTTACTTTGACAGGAGGAAAGACAAAGCTGAAACACAACTAGAGGATAAAATAGCCTAAGACAGCTGAAAAATGAAATTATCAGGAGACTGCACAGAAGTGTTTAAGTTTGCTAATGAAATCCTCAGCATTACTCTTCTAATGATGATTTAAATATGCAAATGTACTTTTTATTTTTCTCTCTCTTTTTTAGCAGGATCTGTCTTTACTTCTTCCCTACCTGTAGGAACAGCATCTGTCTGGGATTTCTCAGTTCCCAGGGCTGGAGCTGGAGCATGGAACGAGCTGATGCATACAAGGCTGCCGTGAACGGCCCTCCAGCCTAGCCCCCAGCCATGCCTGCTGCTGCTGACTGAGCTGAAGAGGCAGCAGGAAGCGGAGCAGCTCAGGGTCTGCAGGAGTCAAGGCATTGAAAGCACAGGCCCAGGATCAGACCCAGCTGCAGATCTTCTCCTCTAAAGTACACTTAAAACCCACTTCTTCCCAAAGCTTTGAGTTTTTGGCTGCCTGGGGGAATACAAGCCATTCACGACATCACATTTTTATAATACTTTATGTTTCTGGAATTTCACATTGGATAATCAGTTGCTTTGTTTCTCTGTTTATATAGCAACTAAATAAACCTGAATAGCATTTCACTCAGATTGCATAGTCGTAGATCTTGAAGAATTCGGATTTTTTTTTCATTTTTATAAATGTCCAACCATAAAACAAACCAATCAAAACCTGTCCCTACAGCAGGCACCCACCACTCTCAAAACATTCATCTCCTGGATATTTGAGGGGGAGGGAGGGAGCAAATGATGGCACCTGCTTTATCCTATAATGGCCTTTTCACAGGTTAATTTTGTCTAAGCCCAAACCAAACCCACTGCCTCCGAGTCCATTCTGACTCATAACGGCCCCATAGGGTTTCCAAGGCCATGTATCTCTACAGGAGCAGACTGCCACATCTCTCTCACGCGGAGTTGCTGGTGGTTTCGAACTGCTGACCTTTTGGTTAGCAGTTGATTGCTTTAACCACTGTGCCACCAGGGCTCCTTTCACAGGTATAGGGGTTAGGATTTTGTCTATTTCTTTTAAAACGACCTTATTTTCAGAATTTCTATTTTGAACATTTGTTTTCCATCTTTTCTGATGGCTGGGCCAAGCACAGACCTTTTCCCTTCTTCTATCCCAGCCTTCCTTCTATCCTAGCATTAAAAAAAAAAAAAAGCAAGAACAGAGATGGTGGTAGCTGGGGACACTGTACAGTAACTTAATTCTTTTGCGCTTATCACCAACTTAGCAAAACTTTGAAGGATCCAGAAGAAATAACAATCTATTCACATTCAGGCCTGGCTATCCAGAAAAGTAATAAAAAGATTCAAAATAATGCCAATGGATTCACATAGTCGCTTAAAAATGATATGAATGATATTTAAAATGGGTTAGAGTTGATCCCTAAGATTTAATTGGGGAAAAAACTGATAAATCTTTTTTCAAAGCAACTACAACCAAATACAAATAGGATACTGAGGCAAAAAGGTAATCGACATTTGGCAAACCATGGTACCGTAATATGAAAAGAAAAATGTGTTTCAAGGGAATCCAGTGCAAAAAGCAGAATGTGAAACTAAAAGCAAATACCTGGGAGAGTCACAGATACTTGCATACCCTGTGGCCAGGTATCTGCACTGTGGAGAGGGCTGGGGGAATAGAAACAATGCTGAGACACTAATCCGCAAGCACCCTCAGGAACAATCGAATTCTTTAGCCTCATCTTTTTACTAAGCAGTAATGACTAATCCAATATTACAAAGCCATAACGAGTGATAAGCTAACTAAAGTTTCTCAGCATTTTTCTTTCTGGGAAGCAAGACTGGCTTCAGGATTTTCTTCACTCATAAAACAGATAGAAGTGGAAATAACTTATAAATGTTTAAAATGTAGGGTTTATACTCAGGATTTCTTTTTCCTTTCTTTTCCTTCATTTCGGTTTAGAAATCAAGTGTTCCTAATCCAGGTGCAGAAGGATCAGGAGGCCACTATGAGCTCAGTTAACACCTAAGGGTTTGGGCAGGTTGGTTATATACTAGGGCACTGAGAACCTGGACTCCGGATCTAGGAGGGTGGGAGGAAGACACAAACCAGGAGGCCAGATTTAGACACAATTGGGGTGGCTGTGGCCCTCTCCTAACCCCACTCAAGCATCTGCAAGCAGATAAACGCTTCATGGTTTTGTTCTTTTGTGTTAAAATTACACTGTAAACTATCAGAACTAGTAGATGAGTTCATCAAGGATGCAGGATGCAAGGTCAATAGACAGTATCAATTGTCTTTCCATATACTTGCAATGAAGAATCAGAAAAAGAAACTAGGGAACAATTCAATTCACAATAACATTAGAAAGAGTAAAATGATTAGGAAGACATTCAGCATAAGAAATACCAAATTTATACTCTGAAAACTATAGAATATTGTTCAAAAAAATTAAAGAATAAATAAATGGAAAAATATTCCATGTTCATAGGTTTGAAGACTTAATATTATTAAGACTGCAATACTCACCAAATTGATCTACAGATACAATGTAATCCTTATCAGAATTGCAGCTGACTTCTTTGTAGAAATTGGCAAATTGATTCTAAAATTTATATGGAATTTCAAGAACCAAGAATAGCCAAAACAATCTTGAAAAAGAAGAACAAGATAGGATGATTCACACTTCCTCATTTGAAAATATAATACATAGCAACAGTAATCAAGACAGTGTGGTACTAGCACAAGGACAGACACACAGACCAACAGAATAGAACTGACATCCAGAAAAGGGTGCCAAGACCAGTCAACAGGGAAAGAATATCATCTTCACAAATGATGCTGAGACAACACGCATAAGATAGAGCCACACGCAAAAGGTGGACCCGTACTTCATACCGTATACAAAAAATTAACTCAAAATGGATAGAAGACCTAAATGCAATAGCTTCTACTACAAAAGTCTTAGAAGAAAACATAATGGTAAATCTTCATGACCTCAGATTTGGCAAAAGATTCTTAGATACGACATCAAAAGCATAAGCAACAAAAGAAAAAAACAGATAATTTGGACTTTATCAAAATTAAAAACTTTTCGCTTCAAAGGACACCATCCAGAAAGTGAAAAGACAACTCATGAATGGGAGAAAATATTTGCCTTGTATCCAGAAGATACAAAGAACACTTACATCTCTATGGTAAAAAGGCAAATAATCCAGTTAGAAAATGGGCAAATGATTTGCACAGACATTTCTCCAAGGAAGATATACAAATGGCCAATAAGCACATGAAAAGATGTTCAACAGCATTAATCATCAGGGAAATGCAAATAAAAACCACAATGAGATACCATTTCCCATCCACCAGGATGGTCAGAACCGAAAAGATAGTAAGTGTTGGTGAAGATGTGGAGAAATCAAAACCCTCACACACTGCTGGTGGGAATGTAAAATAGTTCAGCCACTTTAGAAAACAGTTTATTGATTAAACAAATGATTAAACAAAGTTACCACATGATGCAGCAATTCTACTCCTAGATATGTACTCAAAAGAGATACAAAAACATGTGAACACAAAAACTTGTGCACAATGTTTACTACAGCATTATTCATAACAGCCAAAAGGTAGAAACAACTCAAATGTCCATCAACTGAGGAATGGATAAAGAAAATGTGATATATGCATATAATGTAATATTATTCAGCCATAAAAAGGACTGAAGTATGGATACATGCTACAACATCAATCAAACTTGAAAACATTAAGCTAAGTGAAGAAGCCAGTCACAAAAGACCACCTATTATATGATTCCACGCATGTGAAATGTTCAGAATAGGGAAATCTACAGAGACAGAAAGTCTATTAGTGGTTCCATAGGGCTAGAGGGGAGGAATGACAGTATTGGGGATTTTTATGAATTGAATTGTGTCCCTCCCCAAAGATATGCTAAAGTCCTAACCCCCAGTACCAACAAACATGACCTTGTTTGGAAATATGATCTTTGAAGATGTTATCAGTTAGGTTAACATGAGGTCATACTAGAGTAGGATGGGTCCTAATCCAGTATGAGTGGTGTCCTTACAAAAGGGGAGAGGCAGAGAGAAGATGGCCATGTGAAGACGGAAGCAGAGATTAGAGGGTCGCATCTACAAGTCAGGAGACACCAAGGCTCACCAGAAACCACCAGAATCTAGAAAGAGGCAAGGAAGGATCCTCCTCTACAGCCTTCAGAGGGAGCATGGCCCTTCTGACACCTGGATGAATTATGAGACAATATTTTTTTTGTTATTTTACCCACCCAGTTTGTGGCAGCCCTAGGAAACTAATACAGAGGGTAACAGCTAAAGAGGACAGAGTTTCTTTTCAAGGTGATGAAAATGTTCTAAGGGGGACTGTGGTGTTGGTGGCACATACCTGTGAATATATGAAAAACCATGAATTGCATACTTCGACTGGGTGAATTGTATGGTGTAAGAATTATATCTTAATAACATTGTTAAACATTTTTTAAAGTACACTATAGTCAGTAGAGAAAAATCTGACAAACAGAGAAAATTATACACCTACCCCTCATTTATTGACCATCTCATTATCCATCATTTCCCATTTATGACAACAGTAAAAAAATCTATCCGACTATTTTGCACATTAACGACATACATCTGGCAGCATGAAATGTCAAGTTGTGAGGTGACAGGAACACTGGCTGTGATGGTTAAGGTTATGTGTCAACTTGTCTGGGCCACGATTCTCAGTGGTTTGGCAGTTATATAGCAATGTAATTTGGCAGTTACGTAATGATAAGATTTGGTAGTTATATAATGATGTAGTCATCCTCCATTTCGTAATCTGATGTGGTTATCCTTCATTTTAGCATAACACTGATTTTCACATAATGACCTGGTCTTTGGAAACTAACCATGTCAATAAGTGAGGACTGAATGTCATATAAAACATCTGCTTCTTTATGCATTTTCATCTAATCCACCCTTGTTCCAATATTTCCACCATCACAGGACAATTATTTTTATATCAAATTAAACACATCAAAAACCATCCTTGGTTCCCCAGTGCTTGCAAAGGAAAACTATAACTTCTTAGTTTGTGTCTTAGGCTGGGTTCTCTAGAGAAGTAGAACCAGTGAAGCGTATGTGTATATATATGGAGAGACAGGAGAGAGAAATTTATTTCAAGGAAATGGCTCACAAGGCTGTAGAGGCTAGAAAGTCCCAAGTCCGTGGGTCAGGCTGGAGGCTTTAACTGCAGGGGCTGACGAACCCAAGATCAGCAGATGAGAGGGCAAGCCGCTGGCTCACAGCTGCGGAGGCCACCAAATCCCAAGATCAGCAGGCAAGCTACTAGCTCAAGTTCCAAGAACCAGAGGCCAGATGCAGGATCCAGTGGAAGCAAAAGCCTGGGAACATTGCCAGGAAGTCCACATATATTAGATGCAGGTTATATCCCCAAGGGAACTCCCTTTCAACTGACTGGCTGCTCATAGTAAATCTCATCATTAAGGTGATTATATTATATCAGATCTCATCATGGAGGTGATTACATCATTACAGAGCTGCCAAATTACATCATAACTACCAAACCACTGAGAATCGTGGCCCAGCCAAGTTGACACACAACCTTAACCATCAAAGTTTGGAATTCAAGATTCTTCACAATCTAGCTGTAGACTACCTACCTGTCTTAGTCATCTAGTGCTGCTATAACAGAAATACGGCAAGTGGATGGCTTCAACAGAGAGAAGTTTACTTTCTCACAGTCTAGTAGGCTTTAAGTCCAAACTCAGGGCTTCAGCTCCAGGGGAAGGCTTTCTCTCTCTGGAGGAAGGTCCTTGTCAACAATCTTCCCCTGGACTAGAAGCTTCTCAGGCGCAGGGACCCTGAGTCCAAAGGATGCGATCTTATCCCTGTGCTGCTTTCTTGGTGGTATGAGGTCCCCTACTCTCTGCTTGCTTCCCTTTCCTTTCATCTCTTGTAAGATAAAAGGTGGTACAGGCCATGCCCCAGGGAAACTCAGTTTATACTGGATCAAGGATGTGACCTGAGTGAGGGTGTTACACTACCTTAAGAAAAAATATGTAATTTAAAAGTTTATATAAGCAGAAATAATTAAAATCACACAAAAGGATCAGAGTGAAAAGTGTGGCTCCCTCCTACTTCAAATTCCTAGTTTCCCTCCCTAGAGACAACCAGTTGCCAATTGTTTGTATAGCTTCCAGGGATGCTTACTTTGCTTCTGTTCTACACCCCAACCTATCGTGGCCTCTCCATGCACACCCCACCTGCTCAGCACCTAAGATGGACTGCCTTTATTGTTAATTATCTTTTCCTGTGCATAAAAGTTATGCATCCCACTGAAAGCACAACTATGTGCTATACTTTCCATTATTATCATTTATTTCACTCATAACATCAAAAACCCAGGTCCTTCCATGTATGTAGACATCACTGTAAATATTCACTGATTGCCAAAGATAGAGCAAACTCTGCTCAGAACAAGTCTAGGCTCTCTGCTGACAGTAGGGAGTGACACCATAACAAGGAAAAATGAGGTTGGGGAGTGGAGAGAGTTACATGGAGAAAATATTATCTTCAATGTTTTTACAAATACATAGAGGCAAAAACAGTACAGCAACTTTCATTGAGAATACCCAAACGTGATACTGCTCTTCTGACAATTTTATACACTGGCTGAGGGTGGACCATACTCTCTGTGTGGAAATTCATCATCAAATCGTGCTCTTGAAGTGTTACAACCACACTCTCAAAGGAATATATATACTTGGTTTCAGGTCGAGGACATATTCCCCTAGATTACAAATTCATTCCTAGTTACGTAAATTATTTTGTTCCTATAGCTCAGCTCCTAACAATGAAGATAACAATGAAATAATTATCCTAGTCATATCTCTGTAAGAATTTGACTCAGTATAAACAAATTGTTTCTCTTCAGTTACCTTCTGTAAAAATTCCTCTTCTTTTTGCACTTTTTTTGTAGATATATCCTTAGACTTTTATGAGTCAACCACCTTAACATTTGACCTCCAGTCTTCTTTCTCCATGATTCATGACATTTAATGATAATCTTAGTTTTTGTACTCTCTCTAGTCTCACTTTGCTTCACTAATTAGGAATTAAGCATATACTGCCAAGGGACACAAATAAAAAAAAATGTAATGGATTCCTCTTGCATTATAGTAATAATAATGTTTTGTGATTTAATCTGCTTCTTCAAAATCCACCAATCTATATCTCTCCAGGGTACTATTACTGGCACTAGAACACTAATTTGCCTGGACAAATGCTTGCAGTGAAACAATTAAACTCTGCTAATTAGGACTGGGTAGCTGAATGGACAGTCTGAATATATTGAAGTTTAAATTGTAAGATGCTACAAAAAAAAAAAAAACTGTCACTTTACAACATAGAGAGTAACAACTAAACTACAGAGTGATTTATTTAAATTACTCCAGTTGTGGATCTGCAACTAGGTCCTAACATGTTTTTGATTCTTCAGACTGGTATTAAAATAATGATATGATTAACTAGTCCATTTCTTCCTTCAGGATGATTGGTAGTTAATTCTACATTTCATCTCAAGATTTCCTTTCGCCATGTGCCTTAACTCATCAAACTGATAGTACAAACAGGCCAAATTACAATTTGCAGATCTACTTCAATTTCAAAAGAAGACATACTCCACACCTGTGGTTACACCAAATTATTTCATAATTCTGATACACCTCTTAGATGAGTTTGGTGATTCACATTTGAGCTTAAATACAAGTGCCATACCTTCAACAATTTATTTAACATATTTAATAAAAAATATTTTATTAAATATGTTTACTTAAGAGGACTTCAAAATGTTAGTTAACAAACAATAAAATTGAGTACCTTAACATTTTTAAATCATACTCATCACAGACAATAGAATAGCCCACGGGTAGTGCTTTAACTGCAGACGCACAGACGACAAGCTATTTAGTGAACAATTTACTGAGAATCTCATTACCTTTCCCCAACCATGGACACTTTAAATTCATTCTATTAACCTTAATAAGCTAGCTTTTGAAGGTCTTTACTTCTAAGATTTGATTTAAATGGGAACTCTGTCACATGTCAGCCTACAACTGAACTTAAATAACTGGACCAATAAAAACAGATGTGATGTGCTACAGATGAGTTAGGGGTCTCTTTCACATAAGCTATATTGGCCCGTCAGAGAATGACAAC
The DNA here is from genome assembly GCA_030035585.1 of Dugong dugon. Classification (NCBI taxonomy): domain Eukaryota; kingdom Metazoa; phylum Chordata; class Mammalia; order Sirenia; family Dugongidae; genus Dugong; species Dugong dugon. Next base: position 129,881,284 of record CM057468.1, on the reverse strand, counting down.
ACAGGCAAGAAGTGAGATGACATATGGGCCGAGCATCAAGGCGCCTTCATCCCTCTAGGTTGCTGACCTATAAAATCGTCAGCCCAGAAACTCATCCTAAACAGAGTAACTTTAAAAACCATGACGTGTATACATTAAAACTTAAGCGTATGTGTTAAAACTTAAGTTTCAAAGAACTTTTTTGTTTTGAACTGCGTCTCAATAATATTAGACAAGTGAAATTTTGACTTAACAACCAAAGAGTTAGTCCTTCATAAAGATGGAATAATCTCATGTTTTAAATGTATCTTACTAATGAATGAAATGAAATACTGGTCAGAGGAGTAATAATTTATTGTTTGCTTTATAAAATCATTGAAAAATACTGGAGTCTTAGATGTTGTCACAGATTAAATTGTGTCCCCCCAAAAGACACATTGAAATTCTAACTCCTGTCCCTATGACTGTGACCTTGTTTGGGGAAATATGGCTTTTCCTTGCAGCTGCTATCAGTTAAATTAATGAGGTCATACCAGAGTAGGGTGGGTCCAAATCCTAATCCCTTAGGAGTTCATCTAATAAAAGGGAAGAACAAACACGAGAAAAGAGTCACACACAAGGGAAGACCACATGTGAGGATCTGTCTACACGCTAAAGAACGCCAAGGAACACGTGGGGCCAACAGAAGCTGAGAGAGACAAGGGAGGGTCTTCCCCTACAGCCCACAGAGAGAGCACAGCCCTCCCGATGCCCTGAATTCAGACTGAGAGCCATCAGAACTGGTGGGGTGAGTGGACAGTCTGAATACAGTATACATAAATTTCTGTTTTTTAAAACCACCCACCTTGTGGAATGTTTGTTATGGAAGCACTAGGAAACTAAAACAGACTGAGGTAAACCACTTTACATCTAACCACATAAAGAAGCCCCTCCACCCCATCCCCAACAAGTAGCCACTCAGACTTTGCTGGAAAATGTTAGATCACTGAACACTTCATTATTGGAGAGAACCATACAAAAAATCCTTCTGTATATGTAATCAGCATCAGCTTTCTTATAACTTTTACTCATTCTAATTCTTGGAGAAAAATCAGTCTAAATTAAGGGGTAAATAAAAATACAGAAGACATAAAATGCATTTCAAACTTGGTTTTCCTGAATTGTGGATTACACGGCCCACATCATACATAGGGACCTTCCCAATGGTATTTACTAGAAATTTCCATGATTAAGGGAAATGGTGAGACCATGTCTCACATAACTTTGGACATATTATCAGGAGAGACCAGTCCCTAGAGTAGGACATCATGCTTGGTAAAGTAGAGGGTCAGCTAAAAAGAGGAAGACCCTCAATGCGATGGATTGATACAGAGGCTGTTACAATGGGATCAAGCATAACAAGATTAATGAGCATGACGCAGGACCGGGCAGCATTTCGTTCTGTTGTACATAAGGTCACTATGAGTCGGAAGCGACAGATGGCACCTAACACCAACAACAAGGGAAGCCCTCATATGAAGAGGATGATGTCGCTGACATCTGAGAGATGGAGATATTCGTGAATACTCTTCCTTCTACTTTTGTGGCCTTCCGTCTGTTTTTCTCATCCTTCCGTTTAAATCACAACTCCTTTTCACTGAGAACGATTTTAGCTGGGTTCTACTCTAATTACAGCAGACAGCATGTTTATACTAAGGAGACGTTTGTTAGCCCAAGTGACTGGCTGGTGAAATACAAAGAGCAGAGCATTGTGAAGTCATTTCCCGCTCCTCTCATCCCAAGCGTTGGCCACCAGGGAGGTAAACACACAGAGCCCTCTGAACTGCTTTCTAATGCACAGCCTCTGCGAACAGCTCTGCACTCTGCTGGAAATGGTGCCTTCCACACCAGCCTCTTACACGCCAGCCTCTACCTCTCTGGCGGGAAGTTAGCCTCAAGGCCACAGAGTAAAATGCCTCTCTTCCAAACACAGTATTCAGACTGACACCATCTCTGTCTGCCCTGGGCAGAATCACGAGACCTTGGCTCCTGGCCACACCTGCATCAAAAGCCCTCCTGTGCAGCTGTGACAGGCAGCTGCTCTGGAGCAGGGCTGCCCGAGGCAAAGGCCAAGTGTGAACCTGAACCTGATCCAGAGCCTGACGCCTCTGTGGACATTAAAACTGTCAGACAAGCCTACAAAATATGCCCAGTACCTGTTTCGCTGAGCCTACTGGCCTTCCAAGTGTGCTGACTTCCATGTTTCACCCAGACTCTGACACTCTACCTGGAGAGCAAAGAGAATGAAATCGTTGACACAAGAGGATAAAATGTCTGTAACAGAACATTCCATTTGTCTCTTACATCTATGCTTTCTTTAAATTATGGGACATTTAAGGATGCTGTTCAAACAAGTTTTGGGCAAGCTTAACATTTAAATTTTGTTATGGGTTTAAAGCAGCTTCACTGTGAACTTCCTATAACCATATAGATTTGTTTTCATTCTATTTGTTTTAATTTGATGATTAACCAAATAAACCTTTTTAATTCTCAGTTTGTTAAGAATTTATTTTCTGTGCCATGACAGAACATCAGTACAGACTGCTTCCTCTGTTCTAAACAGGCGTGCTGGTCTTCGTTTAAACGTGTTTATGATCCTGGTTATAAGTGTGTGAGCAGCTGTGAAGGGGACGTGGCTGGGAATGAAGATTTGAATGGTCACTTCTCACTTGTCTATTTAGACAATGTGGCAACTTGTGAGAGACAAAACTATGATTTATCGTGTCTACTTGGACAAGGAGATTTTCTGGGCCCCAGATTCCCCACTCATATACTGAGGATAAAAATACTGTATTTCACCAACTCTAAGACACCACTGATTGTAACACTGTTGTTTTCGGTACCACTAGGGAAAGCAAAATACCCCTTCAACTATGATGTGATGCTTTCTTGTCCCTTAAAATTGTTATTTTACACTTACTGAAAGATCCTTTTCAGCCTTACTTGGCATGTATGTTTAACCATAGCTCTGTGTCACACGTGTTTCTGTGGTTTCCTGTGTGCACAATAACTTTTCAGTATGGTATAAACAGCTTTAACCAATCTGTCCAGGCACAGGCAATGAAGCCATGCCCTCCTGGTCGGCAGGGGTTACGATGCACTGTCGATAGTACGATGCTCCCAAGGTCAGAGGTGTGCATGTGTGAGGAAAAAAAAAGTATCTTAGACTCTCTGAAAAATGTAAGTTATAATCAGTATAAATCATTGTTGATGTTCTTGTTATCATTGTTATGCTTGCTACTATTATCAAAATCCCTTGTATACTGCAGATGAGTATTTTCTGCACTGTACAAAACTGAATCCTAATGATAATCTACTTCCACACCATAGAAACTATGGTGGTAAAATTAATTTTTGAGTGTAATACAGAAAAGAACTTCTCCCTTTGTCAATATAAATTCTTCTGGTTGCTTCTCAGGGCAAATGTCATCGATAATCTGGTATCCAGTTATTTCATTGTTTGCCTTTGTACCTGGAGTGATCAAAGACTTCCAGGTAATATGGACAGCAGGACTCTGCAGTAGATTTTCCTCCGAATAAGGGAGTATGCTCAGCTACCACCTTTAACAGCAGCTCTCCGTGTGATCACCCCAGAGGCTGCCCAAGTATATCAGCCAGTCCACGCTTCTCGATTTCCTCTAAATTTCTACTCCTCCTGTGACAGGAAGCCTTAAAAAAATGATAGCTCCATTCTGTCAAGCTTTACAGACTTTAGGGCTTTATATAAATTCCACTGGCATGACGTATTCTACCTGGCTGGCCTCACTCTAGCCCGCACTGCGCTGAGCTGCTTCTCTGGCTCACGAGGCAAGGTATACAGTGCTGCAGAGGTCACTTCTCCAGGGCGAGCAACCTTCCTGGTTCGCCCAACCAGACAGGAAAGCACTAGAACACATGACATTAAATAAATCTCTCAGCGTGATGAACTTGGAGAGGATCAAAGCTATTTGTAGTTCATGTTTAAACTGCCTTCATCTATGTAATTGAACATAAATCTCACCTGTTAAAACTCATCACTTTTGTGTTTTTAATAAAAATAAGGATGAGTCGCTAAAAACACAAACGAAGAAAAGCCAGAGTCCACTTGTTGTCAGTAGCATTATGGGTATTCCTGTCCGTAGGAATAAGACAAAAAATTTACTCTTTCAAAATCCATGTCTAAAATTCCCTGGGTTTTGCAAATTTTGAGATTTTTGTGTGACTTTATAGTCACCTCTACAGCATCTTACAGTTTTGGAATGATGGGATTTCAACCACACTAAATTTCCTGTAGTGCTCGCTTTACAAATTGCTCAGGTCTTCCGGTAAATGACCAGCGCAGCGCCAACAAAGGGACCTGGAGGTAGCCCAGTGTTTTACTCTCAAGGTGTGTTCCTCTGCTGCCCTCTGCTGTAAGAATCAGTGATTTTTACAAGGCCGTCAGAATTACTAGTCATTGAAAAAGCAGACTACCAACTAAAAACTCTATCTTGGAAAGAAAAAACACAAAAGTAAGCTAAAAGAAGGTGTGGCCGTTTTTCATTATTATAAACTACCCAAAACGTTGGCCACTTTAAATCACCATCATTAACACAATGTTCCAAAAAACACAAGCAATCACGCCAAGCCATGCTGCCTGCATCTGCTGTCGCGGGAGGAGACTATCTCAGGACCGCAGGTTGAAACTTTTTTATCCACTCCATGATCGGTAAATACAGTTCAAACAAGATGCATAGTAAAGTCTATAAACTTTGACTTCTGCCCCTCAACCTCCTCCTTCGAAAAGTCTCCTCCATTTATTGAAGAAAGAAAAAAAGTTATTTTCCTCTCTGTTCAAAACTGGAATGAAACTGATGGTCTATTACTTACCCTTGCTTATTTGTTCCTGGCGGCCGCTTAGTGGGCACCTGACTCTTGTTGACGACACACACAATGGAACAAACCCGCCGCCTCGTCCTGTGCCTTCCCCCTATGATTAGTTGTGAATCACTGCTGTGATCCATAGTGTTTTCACTGGCAGATAGTCAGAAGTAGATCACCATGCCTTTCTTCCTAGTCTCTACTGATCTCAAAGCTCCACTGAAACCTGTTCATCATCATAGTAACATGCAAGTGTCCACTGACAGATGGGTGGTGGCTGTGCATGAGGTGCCCTGACCAAGAATTTAACTGGGTCTCGGGCGTAAAAAAAAAACAAAACCATTGCCATCGAGTCAATTCTGACTCATAGCGACTGTACAGGACAGAGTAGAACCGCCCCATAGGGTTTCCAAGGAGCGGCTGGTAGATTCAAACCGCTGACCTTTTGGTTAGCAGCCAAATGCTTAACCGTTGCGCCACCAGGGCCCCGGGTCTCGTGCATGGAGGGCAAGAATCCCACTGCTGGCCCACGGATTTTCTTCTTTCTATCCTTCCTTCCTTTCTTCCTCCAACAAACATGTAGTGAGCATATTTTATGTCCCAAGCAACTCGTGAAGACCTAGAACAAGACTGGCTTCTGTCTTCACGGAACTTACAGCCTACTCAGAGATACACACATTTAACAAAAAATTGCAGGAATAAGTATTTGTCTTAGTCATCTAGTGCTACTGTAACAGAAATACCACAAGTGGATGGCTTCAACAAAGAGAAGTTTATTCTCTCACAGTCTAGTAGGCTGCAAGTCCAAATTCAGGGCATCAGCTCCAGGGGAAGGCTCTCTCTCTGTCAGCTCTGAGGCGAGGTCCTTGTCATCAATCTTCCCTCGGTCTGGGAGCATCTCAGCACAGGAACCTCAGGTCCAAAGGACAACCTCTGCTCCCAGCAGTGCTTTCTGGCAGTCAATGGTATATTCAGTATTCTTTGCAAACACCATAATTCAAAGGCATCAATTCTCCTTTGGTCTTTCTTATTCACCGTCCAGCTTTTGCATGCATATGAGGTGACTGAAAACACCATGGCTTGGGCCAGTCATACCTTAGTCCTCAAGGTGATATCTTTGCTTTTCAACACTTTAAAGAGGTCTTTTGCAGCAGATTTGCCCAATGCAATATGTCATTTGATTTCTTGGCTGTTGATTCCATGGGTACTGACTGTGGATCCAAGTAAAATAAAATTCTTGACAACTTCAATATTTTTTCTGTTTATCATGATGTTGCTTATTGGTCCAGTTGTGAGTTTTCTTTTCTTTATGCTGAGGTGTAATCCATACTTAAGGCTGTAGTCTTTGATCTTCATCAGTGTTTCAAGTCCTCTTCACTTTCAGCAAGCAAGGTTGTGTCATCTGCATAACGCAGGTTGTTAGAGTCTTCCTCCAATCCCGATGCTCAGCATACAGACTAAGTACAGTGAAAGGATACAACTCAGACACACATCTATCCTGATTTTAAACAACACAGTATCCCTTAGCTCTGTTCAAATGACTGCCTCTTGATCTATGTACACGTTCCACATGAGCACAATTCAGTGTTCTGGAATTCCCATTCTTTGCAACATTATCCATAATTTGTTGTGATCCACACAGTCAAATGCCTTTGCATAGTCAATAAAACACAGGTAAAATATCTTTCTGGTATCCTCTGCTTCCAGGCAAGATCCATCTGACATCATCAATGATATCCCTTGTTCCATGTCCTCTTCTGAATCTGGCTTGAATTTCTGGCAGTTCCTTGTCTATGTACTGCTGCAACCATTTTTGAATTATCTTAAGCATAATTTCACTTGCATGTAATATTAATGATATTGTTCAATAACTTCCACATTCTGTTGGCTCATCTTTCTTTGGAATGGCCAGGTAGCTGTCTTGCAAATTTCTTGGCATAGACAAGTGAGCACCTCCAACGTTGCATCTGTTTGCTGAAACATCTCAACTGGTATTATGTTAATTCCTAGAGCTTTGTTTTTCACCAATGCCTCAGTGCAGCTTGGATTTCTTCCTTCAGTACCATCAGTTCTTGATCATATGCTACCTCCTGAAATACCTGAACGTTGATCAGTTCTTTTTGGTATAGTGACTCTGTGACCTTCCCTATATGCTTCCTGTGTCATTTAATATTTTCCCCATAGAATTCTTCACTATTGCAACTCAAGGCTTGAATTCTTTCTTCAGTTCTTTCAGCTTGAGAAATGCCAAGCATGTTCTTCCCTTTTGGTTTTCTATCTCCAGCTCTTTGCACTTTCCAATATAATACTTTGTCTTCTACTGCCACGCTTTGAAATCTTCTTTTATTTCATAATTTCTTCTGTTTGCTTTAGCTACTCTATGTTCAAGAGCAAGTTTCAGTCTCTTCTGACATCCACTCTGGTCTTTTTTTTTTCCCTGTCTTTTTAATCACCTCTTGCTTTCTTCATGCATGATGTCCTTGATGTCATCCCACAACTAGTCTGGCCTTCAGTCATTAGTGCTCAATGTGTCAAATCTGTTCGAGATGGTCTCTAAATTCAGGTGGAATATACTCAAGGTTGTACTTTGGTTCTTGTGAACTTGTTTTAATTTTCTTCAGCAGTCCATGATATATTATATATATATATGTGTGTGTGTATATATATATATATATATATATAAAACATCTATGTATATATTATATATATATTAATAAAGTTAATTTATTAACTGTACAGTCAAGAATTGCCAAAATATGAGGAAAGCCTGTAGAACTGTAGACCTCAAAATGGAAAAAATTAACTCAGATAAAACAAAGATCACAGGAGCTCAGAATACAATGTCAAAGTAAATACATTTAATATCTTTACAGAGATCAGAGAAAATATTTCACCCATGAAAATAAAACAGCATGGTTTTAGAAAAGAAATATCCCGAGAATAACAAAGAGCTTATGGAAATTAAGTGTTGAAAGATAAAATTCAGATTATCTCCAAAAAGGTAGAACAAAAAGATAGAAATCGTATCACAGCCAAGTTGACACATTTTGAACCATCACAGTTGTTCTATGTTCCTTTTCTCTCCTTTTGTGCCTTCCTTTTCATTGATAGAGCATTTTTATTTGTCTACTCTCCCCATTAGCTCTTTATTCTTTTTCCTGGAGATTACAATATGCATCCTGATTTATTTATCAAAGTCTGATATTACCTTGGATTTCTGCACTTTTGACTATGCAAAGCTCTTGCAGGACTTTAACTCCATTTTACGAACTATTGTTGTAATCTATTTTAACTTTTTGTGCATTTTAATGCCATAGGACATTATGATTATGGTTTTCTATAATGAATATTCATTTAGATTTACCCACCTATTTACCCTTTCACTACTCTTTAATATTTCCTTCATCTTGGAATTCCCATCTTTGATCATTTTACTTTTTGCCTGAAACCGTATTTCCTTCAGTGTAGGTCTGATGGCATTGAATTAACTGGGTTTTTGTTTTTTTTACTTAAAATGTCTTTATTTCATATTTTGTGCATAGCACTCTAGTTTTGCTGATTTTTTCTTTCAACATTTCAAACCTTTTATTGTCTACTCTTTCATTTTTTTCTGCTGAGAAGTTATCTACCTAATTATTGTTCTTATATAAATGATCTGCCTTCTTTATTCCCTTTAAAGATTTATTATTTTGTTTTTCAGCATATTTTCTATGATATGCATGAAGTACGTTTCTTTTAAATCCTCTTGCCTGGTATTCATAGTGCTTCTTGAATCTGTGGTTTCATGTTTTCCATCAATTGTGACAAATTCTCATCTACCATCTTTTCAGATATTGCTTCTGTCATTCTCTTTCTCTTTTCAATTATGTGCCTATTAGACTACCTCACTAGATCCTCTGTGTCTCTTATATCTCCTCTATATTTTCCATTCTTTTTCCCTCTTTATTTCATTCTGGAGATTTTATTCTGATTTAGCTCCTGGTTCATCAATTATCTCTTCAGTTGTATTCAATATGCTTTTAAATTTATTTATTGAGTTCTTATGGAGTTCTGGGTGGTCCAAACGATTAAGCTCCAGGCTACTAACCAAAAGATTGGCATTCAAATCCACGTGTCTCCGAAGAATGGCCTGGAGGTCTGCTTCTGAAAGGTCACAGCAGTGAAAACTCTATAGACAGCAGTTTTACTATGCACAGTTGGAGTCACCATAAGTCAGAAATGAATCAAAGGTAGGTGACTGGATTGGTTTGGCTTTGGTTTTACTGAGTTAATTTTCACTACTGTATTTTTCAGTTCTGGAATTTTCATCTATTTTTTATGGTTATGAATTTACGCTGTAATTCTTAATTTTGTCTTATTTCCTTGAAAATTTTAAACTCAGTTGTTAAACTTTGTGACTGATAACTTTTGCTTCTATTACATATTTTTCTTCTGGCTTGTGTCCATGTTGTCTTCTTCTTTCATATGCCTAGTTAATTTTACTTTACATTTCCCTCTGCCAAGAGTCACTAGCAATCTGGGATGACATCAATCCAATCTCAGTGCCAGGGTTTTTAAGACAGAGTGGCAGTTCCTGTGAGGGCCTTTTCTGTTTGTCTCACCATTATTCCCCCAGCCCTTCACAGTCCCCACCCACCTCCTTGACAGCATATCTTTTATTCCACTCCCTTCCTCCCAACAAGGCCTGTGCTTTCCTATAGACCAATCTGGAGGGACTACTGTGTAAAACCACCACAAACTCCGTCCCAGTCAGCACAGTGACAGGCCGACCAGGCAGCCCTCAGCCACCTTCATATAAACAGGAGCCCAGACACTTGACACTTACCCATCACTAGCATCAGGATGGGGAGCCTGTGGGGGTGAGCAGCCACGTTTCAGGACTTGCATTCTGAAGCTGGCTTCATCATGCAAGCCGGGGTAGCACCTTCTGCCGAGCCCGATGGGGCTGCTGTCGTCCTGACTCTCCTCGCCCTCCTCCTGCTCAGAGGAGCCCATGAGGCTGCCCTAGCAAGCCTCCATAGGAAGGTGTCTGCTTGGGCAGCGTGCCCAAGAAGAGCTGTCCTATTCTGTCCAGGCACTCACTGTACACATGGTCAGTTTCCCTCTGAACAGCCTACAACAAGGACAACCAGATGACATTAAGCAGGGGCTGCACATATGGAGGACCGTTCTCTATGGAGGCGTGTCCCTGTGTGTCTTGTGAACGGAGAAACTGTAGGACAGCCTGGCCACAAACATATCCACCTCACTGCAGAATCCCCTGGAAGCAGAATGCTCTAGAACATGTCAGCGCGCTCTTCTCCATGGGCAGAAGGCACGAAGGAATACCCAGTCACAACAGTTTTGTTCTTTCCAAGGCGACTGGAGCCTGGGGTGGCCCAGCTTCCTGGTCCATCGTCACCACTTCAGGGCTCAGGACACAAGAGCCACTCGCTCCCGAGGCTATTGATCCATCAAACTAAGCAGCTGACCTAGATTTCCCAGCAACTCATCGGCCACTTCTACTTAAGTCCTCCCCAGCGACGCTAAGACCAGCCTGGGTGAGTCTGCGCTCCTTCTTGGCACCGGGTGCGGACCATGACCAAGGACGACGGCGCGCTGAGTGCACTGCTTCTCGGGCTTCGCTTTGTCGGCCTGTGGCCCGGGTCTGAAGAAGCGGCTTCGGAAATTCCACAGGGACTCTCCATGGCGGCGCCCAGCTCGCCTCCACCTGCAGGCTGCTGCGGCGGTTGCGGGTGCAGACGCGGCGTTACCCCGTTAGACCGCCAAACTCTGCTGCCGTCGCTGCCTTCAGGCAGCTCCAAGCAGCTGCTGAGCTCAGACCACAGAGCGCGAAGGCCTCCCAGCGTCCCCCGCGGCCTCCCCACCGCCTAGGCCCGCCCAGCCTCGCCCGCGCCCTCCTGGCCCACGTGACCTGGGGCGGCTCACTAAACCCGCGGAGGCTTTAGTTATGGCGCAGGCTGACGCCCTGGCCCTCATGACGTGTGGCGCACCGTGCAGGCCTATGAGGCAGGAGGAGCGTTCTTGGAGAACTTCTGGTCTCCAGTTCCTGTCTTCATAGCCTGCAAACTGTAGTGCAGCATACAGTGGAGAGTTATCCAGTGATAAAAAGAAATGATCTCTCCAACCACAGAACAGGCAAATGTATAGAGATCAAAGTTTATTAGTGATTACCAGGGGTGAGAGGGAGAGGGAAGGAGGGGTTATTGCTTATGGAGAACTGAGTTTAGTGGTACAGTGATGGGAAAATGGCATTGATTAAAGATGAGATTGCACAGCCTGTTAATGTAATTACTTTCAATAAGTTGTACCCCTATAAAAAGTTGAATTGGCAGAAATTGTGTGATAGATATATTGACAAAAAAAAAGAGTAGCTGCTGAGGCTGCTTATGTACAACCAAAAATCTTGTGGGATTTGGTTCCTTGGTTTGGAGGTTTCAGGTCATGGTTTCATGGGACATCCCAGTAAATTGGCTTAATAACGTATTTAGTGCTTCTATTCTACCTCCCAGTTTGTTCAGTAGTGCCTAGGGTCTTAAAAGCTTGCAAGCAGCCATCTAAGGAACAACAACTGGTATCTATTCTCCTGGAGCAGCAGAGGAAGGAGAGTCAGGAATAGGAGGAGGATATGGAATGTGTGGCTAATCACCTCCATGAACAACTGCCTCCTTTACCATGAGACCAGAACTGGATGGTGTTCAGCTACCATTAGTGAACATTTTGATCAAAGATTCTATAGAAGAATCCTGATCAAAAAAGGGAAAATGCAGAACAGAATTTCAAATTGTCATGGACTCCAGACTGGTTCCATGGAGGGTAGATGAACCCCTGAAACTATTGCCCTGAGATAATCTTTAAAAAGTAAACCAAAAATATCCCCTGAAGTCTTCTCTTCTTAAAACCAAACAAAAGTTTAGCTTAATTAGTAAAAAAAAATGTCTGCCTTGAGCATTATGCTCTTTTAAGATCTATTGTATATGTGACCAAAGTGACAATACAACTTGAAAGATTAGAGAGGAATCTTAGGGGACAGTGACTGTTCATTAATGGGGGAAGAACAACTCAGAAAAGGAGGGTGATATTGGTTGCACAACTCGACGAATATAATCAATGTCATTGAATTGTATATTCTCAACAAAAAAATAAATTATTTAAAAAAAAAACTAGAGACAGTAAAAAGGTTAGTGTTTGCTAGAGTCTCAAGGGGAGCAGGAGAAAAAATAGGTGGAGCACAGGGCATTTTTAGGGCAGTGAAAGTATTATGTAGTGAATATGTATTACAATGAAACTATACTATAATGGTGGACACATGATACTATGCATTTATCAAAACCCATTGTTATTGTTGTTGTCTTCGAGAGGGCTGAGATTCATGGCAACCATATATAGCAAAACAAAACGTTGCCTGGTCCTGCGCAATCTTCATGATCCTTGGTCTCTTTGAGTCCATGGTTGCAGCCACTGTGTCAATCCATCTCATTAAGGAACTCCCTCATTTTTGCTGACCCTCTGCTTTACCAAACATGATGTCCTTTACTAGAGATTGTTCTTTCCTGATGATGGGTCCCAAGTAAGCAAACCAAAGTCTCACCATCCTCACTTCCAAGGAGCATTCTTGTTTTATTTATTCTAAGACTGATTTGTTTGTTCTGGCAGACCACAAAGTATTCAATATTCTTTGTCAACATCGCAGTTGGAATGCATCAGTTCTTCTTCTGTCTTCCTTTTTCACTGTCCAAATTTCCCATGCATATGAGGTGATTGAAAAGAATATGGTTTGGGTCATAAAAACCTTATGAAAACTTTGCTTTTTAAAATGTTAATGAGGTCTTTTGTAGCAGATTTGCCCACTGAAATATGTCATTTCATTTCTTGACTACTGCTTCCATGACATTGATTGTTGATCCAAGTAGAATTAAACCTTTGACAACTTCAGTTTCTTCACTATCTATCATAATGTTGTTTACTAGTCCAGTTGTGAGGGTTTTCATTTTCTGCACAATCAAGTGTAATCCATACTGAAGGCATAGTCTTTGACCTTCATCAGTAAATGTTTCAAGTCATCTTCATTTTCAGCAAATAAGATTGTGTCATTTGCAAATAATAGGTTGTTCATGCATCTTCCTCTAATCCTGATGCTGCGTCCTTCTTCATATAGTCTGACTTCTCAGATTATTTGCTCAGCATACATATTGAATAAGTGAAGTGGAATGATAAAACTCCCCCTAATGCCTTTTCCAGGAGTCCTGGTGGTGCAGTGGTTAAAAAGCTTGACTGCTAAGTAAAAGGTCAGCAGTTTGAATCCACCGGCCACTCCTTGGAAACCCTATGGGGCAGTTTTACTCTGTGCTATAGGGTCGCTATGAGAATCAATTTGATAGCAGTGGGTTTGGTTTTTTTAATGGGTTAATGCTTTTTCCAATTTTGAACCACACAGTACCCCTTCGTTCTGTTCCGCCTCTGGATCCACATATATGTTCTGTATGAGCACAGTTAAGTGTTCTGGAATTCCCGATGTTATCTGTAATTTGTTATGAACCAGTCAAATGCTTTCACATAGTCAATAAAACACAGATAAACACTTTTCTGGTATTCTCTGCTTTCAGCCATGATCTTTCTGACAATAGCAATGACATCCCTCATTCCATGTCCTCTTCTGACTCCAGCTTGAAGTCCTGGCAGTTTCCTGTTAATATATAGCAACAGTCATTTTTTAATTATCTTCAGCAGATGTATACTAGCATGTGATATTAATGATATTGTTTGATAATTTCCACATTCTGTTTGATTGCCTTTCTCTGGAATAGGCACAAATGTGGGTATCTTCCAGTCAGTTGGTCAGGAAGTTGCCTTCCAAATTTCTTGGCATAGATGAGTGAGCACTTCCAGTGTTGCATCTATTTGTTGAAGCATCTCAATTCTTATTCCATAAATTCCTGGAGCCTTGTTTTTCACCAATGCCTTCAGTGCAGTTAGGATTTCTTCCTTCAGTACTAGGAGTTCTTCATCACATGCTACCTCCTGAGATGGTTGAATGTCAACCAGTTCTTTTTGGTACAGTGACTCTGTGTATTCCTTCCATCTTCTTTTGATGCTTTCTGTGTCAATTTTTTGCCCGTAGAATCCTTCAATATTACAACACAAGGCTAGAATTTTTCTTCAGTTCTTTCATCTTGTGAAATGCCGATTGTATTCTTCCCTTTTGGTTTTCTAACTCCAGGTATTTGCACATTTCATCTTGATACTTTACCTTGTCTTCTTGAGATGGCCTTTGAAAGCTTCTGTTCAGCTCTTTTCCTTCATCATTTCTTCCATTTGCTTCAACTACTCTGTGCTTAAGAGCAGGTTTCAGAGTCTCTTCTGACATCAATTTTGGCAATTTCCTCCTTTCCTGTCTCTTTATTGATCTTTCACTTTCTTCATATATGTTATGCTTTAAGTCTTTTCATAAATCTTCTGGTTTTCAGTCATTAATGTTCAGTGCATCAAATCTATTCTTGAGATGGTCTCTAAATTTAGGCAGGATGTATTCAATGCCATACATTGGCCCTCTTGGACTTGCTTTGATTTTCTTCAGTTTCAGCTTGAACTTGAACTGAGCAATTGATGTTCCGTTCATTTGTCAGCTCCTGACTTTGTCTTGACTGATGATATTGAGCTTCTCCATCGTCTCTTTCCATAGTCAATTTGATTCCTTTATAGTCCATCCTGTGAGGTCCACATGTATAGTCATAATTTTTTTGTGTTGTTGTAAAAAAGTATTTCTGATAAATAAGTCATTGGTCTTGCAGAATTCTATCATGTGATCTCCAGCATCATTTCAATCACCAAGGCTGTATTTTCCAACTACTGCTTCTTATTCTTTTCCCTATATCTCTATTTCACATTTGATCAATTTCATATTGCAGCAATTTATAAAAAAAAAAAAAACTTCAGTTTCTGCATCTTTGGCATTACTTATTGGCACATAAATTTAAATAATAATCGTATTAATTGGTCTTCCGTGTAGGCATATGGATATTAACCTATCACTGACAACATTGTACTTCAGGATAGATTTTGAAATATTTTTTGATGATGAGTGCAACACTGTTCCTCTTCAATTTGTCATTCTCAGTGTGATGGTAAAGACGTGTCCACTTAGCTGGGCCATGATTCTCTGTGTTTATATGTGATCACCTCCATGATGGGATCTCCTGTGAATAGCCAATCAGTTGAAAGGGAGTTTCCTTGGGCGTGTGGCCTGCACCCGAATATAAGTAGATGTTCTGGCTTTTGACTGCTCTGGATCCTGCAGCTGCCTCTTGTTCATCTGACCTCTGGTTCTTGGGACTTGAGCTAGCAGCTTGCTTGCCAATCTTGGGATTCATCGATCTTCACAGCTCGTGAGCAAGACCCGTTGTCCAACCTGCTGATCTTACATTTACCAGCCCCTGCAACTATGTGAATCAGGAGAAACCTCTATCCTGATCCATGGACTTCGGATGTTCCAGCCTCTACAATTGCGTGAGCTGTTTATCCTTGATATAAATGTCTCCCTCTATATGCATACGTATATGCTTTACTGGTTTTGCTTCTCTAGAGAACCCAGCCTAAGACACTCAGCATAGTAGACCATATTATTGTTGAATTCAGAATAGCCAATACCAATCAATTCCATGTCAATAACATCTAGGATACTGATCTTCAATCATTCCATTTCATTTTGACAACTTCCTGTTTTCCTTGATTCATATTTTATATGTTCCATGTTCCAGTTACTAGTGGATGTTTGCTGCCATTACTTCTCATTCTGAGTGATGCCACATCAGCAAATGAAGGTCCTGAGGCTTTACTGTATCTGAGGCATTAAAATTGACTCTACTTCGAAAAGGCACCTCTTCCCCAGTTGTATTTTGACTACCTTCCAACATAGGGGCTCATCTTCCAGCACTATATTGGTCAATGTTCTGTTTTCATCCATAGGGTTTTCATTGGTGTGATGGTTAATGTTATGTGTCAACTTGTCTAGGCTATGAAGCTCAGTGTTTTGGCAGACACCATGAAATCACCTTCCATTCTGTGATCTAATGTGAGCAGCCAATAATTTAAAAGGGGAGTTTCCTTGGGGGGTGTGGCCTGCCTGCAGTATATAAATGGATGTTTGGGCAAAGCTCACTCTCTTGACCCTGTGCTCTTCTTGTCACCTAACTTACAGTTCTTGGGATGTAAGCCAGCAGAAGTTTCTGGCCTGCTGCCTTACCTGCAGATTTTCGATTCACCAACCCCTGCAACCTCATTAGACATCAGAGTTCTTCAGTCTGTTGTCTGACCCAAAAATAGTAACACCACCTTTTTATTCCACTCCCCATGCCTGGTTTTTTCTATATTGAAGGATTAGAAAGCTGACAAAATAATGAAAGATACATAGGAGATATATATATATATATACACACACACATACATATATATATGTATACACACACACATTCCAGATTTTCAGGTTGCGTTATTAAGAAGATTGGTCTAAATTACCTAATATGTCATTACCTGAGGTAGAAGTTGATATGGAGTCCTTTCAATATTGTTTAGATCTAAGTATTTAAAAGTCTCCACTGTGATATTGTCTTTGATCCATGAGTTATTTAAAGTGTGTTAGTAAATTTCCAAAAGTTTCAAAATTTAAAAAATCTACCTCTGGTTATCGTCCTCTAATTTAATTGCACTTTGCTCTGACAACTCTTTGAAATTTGTTGTGACTTGCCATTAAATCTAGCTTGTTCATTGTTTTTGTCCAAATCTTCTACATCTTTATGGATATTTTTCATTTATTTATCCTATCAATAATTGATTGGTTTTCCATAGTTTCACTACAATGTGACTATTAACATTTCAAGCCTCTACTCCATTTTCTCTATAATCTCTGTCTGGGACTCTGATAAATTGCATAGTTGATCTCCTCATTCTATCCTTCACATTTACAACATGAATTTTATGTGAACCCTGGGATCTGGAAAACAGCCATTGTTAAAGAAATCTCCCCATAGTTTGTGTTCTGGAAAACAGCTTACCGCAAAGAACCACCCTTCGCCTATGATTTATATAAGACTCACAGATGCCCTCTTGTTTATCTATGACAAGGCCAGACACCAAAACCAAAAACCCATTGCCGCTGAGTTGATTCCAACTCATGGTGACTCCATGTGCCGGAGTAGAACTGCAAAGCAGAGCTTTCAAGACTGTGATCTTTTAGAAGCAGATCTATGAGCCTGTACTTCCAAAACACCTCTGGGTAGGTTTGACCCACCAACTTTTACCTTTGGTAATCCAGCATTTAACCATTTGAACCACTCAGGGACTCCTTCCCCCGTATCATCTTCCCCCAGGCTCTTGAATATTGGCCCATCCTCAGCCTGAGTCAGTAGACAACTCCACTTTAAGGGCCACTACTGAGAATAGTCTGGTCTCAGTGTAAATCATTCCGTGATTTACTATCCAGTCATACCACCCTTTCATGCCACTCCCCCGGTTTACATTCCTCTGTATAAAAGAAACTCCGTTTTTGCCTAACTCTGACTTATCTTATGGTCAGAGGGTTCTCCCTAATATAACATACCCTTTCCTTATTGTAATTGTCCTCTGCTTGTGATAGTCTTTATTTCTGAATAAATCCACTCCTTATCTAAGTTCAAGTTTGTTTTTTATTGACAATGTCTACTAAACTACCTTGTATATTTTTAATGTCATAGTTTCTCTGTGCTTCACTGCAAGTAAACTATTCACATCCACCTTCAAGTCCACTAATTCTCTCTTCAGTTGTACTTAATCTGATTTATGAGTCATCATTGAGTTTTAATTTCAACAATTGCAATTAGAATTTTTATTTCTAAAATTTCTATATACTATGGTACTCTTTAGAATTCTTTAAAGGGAATATAAATAATTACCAAATTAAAATAATGCTATTGTTGTTGTTAGGTGCCATCAAGTTGGCTCCAACTCATGACAACCTTATTTACAACAGAACTAAACATTGCCCAGTCCTGTGCCATCCTCACAATCATTGTTAAGTTTGAGCCCATTTTTGCAGCTGCTGTGTCAATCCATCTTATTAAGGGTGTCCCTCTTTTTTGATGACCCTCTACTTTACCAAGTAAGATGGCTTTTTCCAGTGAGTAGACCCTCTCGACGACATGCCCAAAGTAAGTGAGATGAATTCTTACCATCCTTGCTTCTACGGAGCATTCTGTCTGTGCTTCCTCCGAGACAGATTTATGCCTTCTTCTGGTAGTCCATGGTATATTCAATATTCTTCGCAAAATCCATGATTCAAAAACATCGATTCTT
This sequence comes from Dugong dugon, assembly GCA_030035585.1. Lineage (NCBI taxonomy): Eukaryota > Metazoa > Chordata > Mammalia > Sirenia > Dugongidae > Dugong > Dugong dugon. The sequence goes on along the minus strand of CM057468.1, from coordinate 129,863,101 downwards.
CTTCTGTCTTCCTTTTTCATTGTCCAGCTTTCTCATGCATATAAGGTGATTGTGAAGACCATGGCTTGGGCCAGGTGCACGTTAGTCCTCAAAGTGACATCTTTGCTTTTTAACATTTTAAAGAGGTATTTTGCATCAAATATGTCCAGTGCAATACCTCCTTTGATTTCTTGACTACTGCTTCCATGGGCATTGACTGCTGAGCCAAGAAGAATGAAATCCTTTACACCTTCAATTTCTTTGCCATTTATCATGGTGTTGTGGTAGATATAATCAAATCCACCTACCAGAAAAGGCTTTACCCGTTTACAGTGGACCAATGTGTATGAAATGCCCATTTCCCCAAGTTCTCTTAAATATTAGGTATTATTAATCTTTTTAATTGTTTAATAAAAATATTTATTTTAATTTGTAGATCTATTATGGGTAGAAATGTTAAGCATCTTTTATATATTGTTAGCATTTTGTATTTTTTTCTCCAATGAACTCTTCTTTGTTTTTTTCTTATAGAGTTGCAGGAGCTTTTTTTTTTATATTCTAGATAGTAGATTTTGCCTAATATTCATGTTGCATTCATTTCCTTCCTATGTGTTGTTTGTTGCTTTTTGTTGTTTTTCACCCTATAGAAATTTAAAATTGTTTTATTCAAATATGAATTGATTTCTGGGTTTTTGTGCATTGCTGAGGAAGACCTTCTCCATCCCAATATTATTTTTAAAAATTCTTACTCAAAAAATTGATTGGACTTTTATAGTTATTTTTACATCCTTTGGAAATTTATCTTTCTGTGATGGGAAGTAGGAATGTATTTCCATGTAAAGACAATGTGTCGAGAATGTTTATTAAACACACCAGTATAATTTTCCCACTAATTTAAAATGTTACCTTCATTGTAAACTAAATTCCCATGTATATTTACATCTCTTTCTGAATTCTGAATAAGAGCTTCAGAACCTAGGTTCCTGGTATATATAGCGTAGCTGGCATATATAGGGTAGAGGCCCAACTCTATTTCTGTTGCAAGCTCCTGATTCTGAATTCCTGAGAATTCAACTTTGACTTTTTCCCATTCATATGCATATGGACTTGGGCCTCTGGCTGGGTGGAACCAACAGACAATATAGCTGTGCTTAGACAAGTCTAGGAAAGCTCAGGCTGTGCTTAGACAAATTCAGGAAAGCCCAGGGAGGGTCCGAGAAAACAATCCTTACCAGAATGTGGCTCTTCCTAGGCAAGTCCAGGCAAGCCCCCACAAATCTGGACAAGTCCAGGGAGGGTCAACCAATCAGAATATTTCAAGGAGGTTCCTGATTCCACCTTATAACTATCTCTATGAAGCAGCCACTCATTGGATTTGTCAATCTTCACTCTGTGTGGGTTAATGTCTCCCCATTCAAATGTTTCTTATGCTTTCAATAAATCTCTTTATTTCACCTTAATAGAGTCTACGAGTTTTACTTAAAGACATTTCTAGGCATAATCAGCAGGATTCAGAGGTGTCTAATCTTCAGGGAATCCTGAGAAGTCAAGGAGCCAGAGTCCAGTGCCAGAGTGAGACCCTTTATTCTCTTCCATTTCCATGAAATTTCGGGAGCCACTCGTGGTAAGCCCTCTAGAATCCTAAGCCTCCACTTTGTTGGGTAGATGGCTGTTCAAGATTTACTGTTAGCCTTCTATTTTTGCTTTCACTTTCCATTCACTATATGAACATTTTGACAAATTCTTCAAGACTGTCATCTAGTGGCAGAATATTGTGGTAGAACATTATCAGAAATCGAGTTTGAAAACAGTCCAAACTCTATTTTTCCATGGCACATTAGGCTATTAGTACTTCTTCAGACTGTTTGCACGTGCAGATTACTTAGTAAGAAGGGGAGTGCCACATCCAAGGCCCCAGTACAGTTTTGTAATTGATCGTTGGCATATGCTTACAGAGGGAAATTAAGAGGATCACTGGCCATTCTGGGGTTCATTTGACCTAGGTAAATTAACTTCTTTGTGCTGCAGATTGTAATCTAAAAGCTTCCACATAAAGCAGCCACAGTGGGAAACCTAATAGAAGTGGTATTTAAAAGCCTGTAAAAAGCATCAGGACAGTAAATTTTCATCCTTACAAGACACTGTTTCTAAACAGTCCAAACACACTAAGAAATTGCAATATAGAGCTCTATAACTTCTTCAGCCATTTCTTCCACTCCTGTCTCTGACCCTGTCTCTGACCTTATCTCTGATCCCTCTCCCCTTTCTGCTCCTGCTATAGTTTCTCCCCTTTATCCACCCTTACCTTCTTAAATTCCTGCTGAAATACCTTTTGAAATTACTTTACTCCCTGATCCAAAGCTGAACTTCACACAGCCATAAATGATTTTCCCAACCTGCGTGAAGACTCTTACAAATTTAAGATTTTATCATCCAGGGCTTTTTTATTTGTACCAATTAATAACCATGATGTTAGGACCAAAAGTGACCCATTTGTGGATAAAACAAGCTAGCTAGGACCATCCCCAACAGTCCATAATCCTAACACCAACTGCCTCTACCACCCAACTCCTAATCAAAGCTAGAACGATGTATAACAATCTTATTAAGATCATGCATAAGGCCTTCTCTTTAAAAATTGATTGGGCTAAATTTCAAAATTTTAAGGAAGAAGAAGATGAAAGCATTTTTAATCACCAGGAAAGACTAACAAAAATTTTCTAAACAACAATAAATGTAGAGCTTATACAGGGACAAAACCTAAAAACCTGCCATCTGGAGTTCCTGTATCTATTGCAAAAAAAAAAAAAAAAAAAAAAAAAACCTTGGACTTTTTAAGAAGGACTGCATAAAATTTAAAAATAATAGTAATTAAATGGGCACTTCACCCTTCAATGCTCCTTCTGTTAAGACAGAATGAGGGACCTCCAAGGAACAAATAGAGGCTTTTTCAATAATGGCTTTAAATTCACAAGTAGAAACTGTAACCCAGATTAATGGGAAAGCCTGAAAATTTTTAATTGACCCTGGTGCCACCCTCTCTGATATAAACCCCACATTTTTACAAAAGCCTATACCATGGAGTATTAAAGTTTCTAAAATTTTGGGGGTTACTAATCAAGAAATTTTCTACCTATTTTAATTAGCATATCAAGGCCTTTTAAAAGACATCAAAAAAAAATACTTTCTAATTAGAGGATCTAGTATATTTAAAGTCTAAAATAAGAGACTAGGTGTATAGCCAGCAAAATGAATTAGGTTCAAAATGAAGAAAACCAAAAGTGTTAACCTTAGAGTTTAACATCTTTAATAAATGAGCCTGGATGCCCCCTCCCCTTACAGGGATACTGGTTTGGAGTTCATATTTAAAAACACTATGAACTGAATATACTAAAAGTAATTTGGAATTTCAGTGATCTCTTTAAGAAAATGAGTTCCTATCGGCTCTGGGTTTTTTTTTATCCCCCCTTCACTTTGGGAAAATGATCTCCCATCTCTGTTGTCTTTTCTTTCCTTCTTGGGGAACTTTTGTCTGATATGGGGGTTTGTCAAAGGGTCTGAAAATCCTCCATCTGATTATCTGGCAAGTTAATAAATTTTATCTAAAACCTGTTTTTTTCTGTTCACTTTAGTCAATCTTACCAAGAGTTATTATATACACTTTAAGAACTTAGTTTCCTCATATTTTGTCTTCTGTGATATTGTATAAGCCTGATTTTTGAGCTGGCCTCCCAGTCTGGTGAGTTTATATACTTTTTTCTTGTTTTTTTTTTTTTGTTTGTTTGTTTGTTTCATTTTGTTCTGAGAGCTTGCGTTTAAACCAGAGTGTTTGTGTTTAGGATTCTGTCTTGTATTAGGTTAAAGGACATAACCAGTGTTTTTTGTAGGGCTATCTAAAATCTCAGTTCTTTTCACTTCCAAGAAAGACTGCTTCTTGAGTCTGTTAGCTATTTTGAGACATTTTGACATAAATCAGTCTATTTGAAAAGTGCACTGCAAAAGATGAGTCATTTATTTTAATTGGTATAACAAAGCCTTAAAAAGAGATGGCTTATTCTAAATTTCTTCTCTAAAGGAGCCTAGAAGGCATTCAAAGACAGGGCTATCAAAATATAATAATATCCTACCTCTAGATGTTAATAGGTGCTGGCGAGTCAGTTCCATCTCATAGCAACCCTATGTACAACAGAACAAAACACTGCCTGGTCCTGCACCATGCTCACAATCTTTGTTATGCATGAGCCTGTTGTTGCAGCCACTGTGTGAATCCATTTCATTGAGGGTCTTCCTCTTTTTTGCTGACTTTGTACTTTACCAAGCATGATGTCCTTCTCCAGGGACTGGTCCCTCCTGACCACATGTCCAAAGTATGTGAGATGTAGTCTCACCATCCTTCCTTCTAAGGAGCATTCTGGTTGAACTTCTTCCAAGACAGATTTGTTCATTCTTTTGGCAGTCTATGGTATATTCAATATTCTTTGCCAACACCACAATTCAAAGTTGTCAATTCTTCTTCGGTCTTCCTTATTCATTGTGCAGCTTTCTCATGCATACAAGGCAACTGAAAACATCATGGCTTGGGTCAGGCAAACTTTAGTCTTCAAGGTGACATCTTTGCTTTTCAACACTTTAAAGAGGTCTTTTGCAGCAGATTTGCCCAATCAATGCATCATTTGATTTCTTGACTGCTGCTTCCATGGGTGTTGATTGTGGATCCAAGTAAAATGAACTCCCTGACAACTTCAATCTTTTCTCCATTTATCATGATGTTGTTTATTGGTCCAGTTGTGAGGATTTTTGTTTTCTTTACGTTGAGGTGTAATCCATACTGAAGGCTGTGGTCTTTGATCTTCATCAGTAAGTGCTTCAAGTCCTCTTCACTTTCAGCAAGCGAGGTTGTGTCATCTCCATATGTTATGTTGTTAATGAGTCTTCCTCCAATCCTGATGCCCTTTTCTTCTTCATATAGTCAATTGGTAGGAGCGATAAATTAATCACTTCAGCTTTCAGGGGACAGACAGTTCTCAGTTGATCATTTATGAGACAAAGAATGGAGAGTCTGTGTCTGGCCTCATCAACTGAGTCAGAGGTAAGGGTGAAATATTTAAGCGGAAGTATCCTAAAGGCAGTTTGGGCTGTTGAGGTGAGATCAGAATAGATATGCATTTTGAAGCTGAGAGAATGATTTGCAAATCTGAATAAAAATGATGACATAGATGAGCTGATGGTTGAAGATTTGAGACTCAGAGAACACTTAGTGGCCACTGGAGGGAGAATAATAGCATTTGTACACACAAAGGAGTTAGTACCTGGACTCACAGTATCTTGTAGCTTTTTCCCCAGAGTTGTTCAGAGGACTGATGTTCTGCAAGAATTTGAAAAAGTGTGCCAAGAAACAGTGTGATGCATGCCAAGGTCTTCAAAAAGTTCTGGGTTTGAAGATAAATAGCTCCTTTACTTCTGGCCTTCATAAAATCTTTAAAAATGGGCAATGTGTTCTAAATCTCAGAGGAGGGTCATGAGAGTGTGCAGTGTTTCCAGAATTTATTCTACTATACACGTACTGTTGGAGCAATATGCCACATATTTTGAACTCTACCAATTCTAGAAAATGGGGGCAGAGCAGACAATAATCAGTGAGAGACACAGGACAGCCACCTTTGTGTCCTCGAGCAAACCACATGCCTGCTACCTCAACCTGAGTGCCTTCCAACCCTGTGGAGCCATACTGTCAATCTATTTACTGGCTTTTGTTGTTAGGTGCTGTCAAGTTGTTTCCGACTCCTAGCAGCCCTATGTACAACGGTACATTGTACACGTACATGCCTGGTCTTGTGCCATCCTCACAACCTTTACTATGTTTGAGCCCATTGTTGTAGTCACTGTGTCAATCCATCTCATTAAGGGTCTTCCTCTTTTTCACTGACCCTTTACTTCACCAAGCATGATGTTCTTCTCCAGGGACTGGTCCCTCCTGATAACATGTCCAAAGTACATGAGACGAAGTCTTGCCATCCTTGCTTCTAAGGAACACTCTGGTTGTACTTCTTCCAAGACAGATTTGTTCCTTCTTCTGGCAATCCATGGTATATTCAATATTCTTCTCCAACACCGAAATTCAAAGGCATCAATTCTTCTTTGGTCTTCTTTATTTATTGCCCAGCTTTTTGAATGCATATGAGGCGATTGAAAACACCATGGCTTGGGTCAGGCACACCTTAGTACCAAACAAAAAACCAAACCCATTGCCATCAAGTTGATTCCAACTCACAGTGACCCTATAGGACAGAGTAGAATTGCCCTATAGGGTTTCCGAGGAGCAGCTGGTGGATTCGAACTGCTGACATTTTGGTTAACAGCCGTAGCTCTTAACCACTGTGCCAGGACACCTTAGTACAGGTGTATAACTCCTGTTTTTTTTTTCATCAATAAAAAAGGGACAATTGTTATAGAACACAATGAGTTCACCGCTTGTACTCTCGTTAGGAATAACTAAGAGTCAAGTGGATTTAAAGCAAGGCATAGTTTATTACTTGCAGTGAGTAAGGATACAGGGAGATCCCTCTCAAAGCTCTGTCTCCCTGAACAAAGGGCTGGAGGAAGTCTTATAACAAAGAAGTCATACATATTCATTAATTTCATATATATTCAAAAAGGGGTCGGGCTAGGATTTGGCACGGAAGTGGCTGATGGACTTGTCGCTTCTGAAATGGGCTTGATCACCACTCATCGACATATGTCCAAGTGGATTTGATTCCTTGGCATGGGTCTTTTGGTTCCTAGGCAATACTTACGGGATGGGGCTATCTGGTGGTCAACCTGGTCTCTTACCGTGCATGCCCAGGATTCTCGGTTTAGCTGGTTGATCTGAAAGAAAGCTGTACACTGAATGATTAGGAGGAAGCAGGCGACATCGTGCTTAAACTTTAACTGCAAGTGAGGTAAACAATGATTTGTGGTTGATATCATTCTTCTTCTAGAAAATTTTTAACTGACATAACTTGTTGTTTAAGGCCTTTTTTTCCCCTAGCTGGTCTCACAGTGACACTTTCCAAGGAAGGTTGCTGTGAAAATTAACAAATATGTGTAAAGCATTTAACACGAATGGTAAGAACTCTAACATGAGTTAGGTATTTTTCTCATTGTCTTTTTAACTTTTCATTTTAAAATTTTTTTTTTAATTAAAAATATTTAACTGGTAAGAGTATAATATTGCTGTTTTAAACTTTGTAAATACAGGTGCTTTTTCAAAATATTCTTATAAATCTGTACTTTTTTGCTTAGGTCTTAAGGGTCTGTGATTATTTCCATTTTTATCATGAAATTCTGTGTAGAACTATTTTTTGGTAGAATCTTGGACATTGTTTAATACTTTTTCAAGAAACTAAAGTTGATTTACTTTAAATGCTTCATAGCTAAAGTAAAGGTGAAAAGTTTTGCCTTGGATTATTAACATTTCAAAACAGCTTCTCAGTGACCACTAAAGGTATTTTTTTAGTCCTTATTAAGTGAATTTGAAAATTAACATCTAAAATTCTTTTTAAAATTCAAATAATTACAGAGGATTTAGTCTCTGGTCTAACAAAAATATTGATTTCCCTTTTTAATTTTTATGTATTTTATAAAATGGAATATATGCATTATAAAAAGTTAGAAGATACAGATAAACATAAATGAAATATAAATATCGTATTCTAATCTCCACCTTTATTTCCACCATATATGTATGTGTGTGGTGTGTGTTGTTTGTATTTATATTTATATCCTGACACCTATTTGCTGATTCTAAATATATACTTTGGTATATTTTAACCAAAATTAGAATATACCATTACTTGCTTTATTCAGGTCATAATCTCTACTTTTTCATATCGAATTTCATAGTATCTAATTCTTTCCATATTTAAGTTTCACCATTGTTCTAAAAATAAGTTTCCCAATTGCTTGTTCCAAACTAGGACCACCTCTGTATTTGGTTCAATCTTTCCCAAGCCAGTATAGCTGCCCCTCACATTTTTTTAATTCTCCTTGATATTGAGTATTGACATTTTAAATAAAGCTTTTACATCACTCTTTAAGTGAATCCAGTGGAATAAAAATACAGCAATCTAACATGTTACATGTTTGACTTTAAAAAATGTATAATAAACTCTAAACGTCCAAAATTCCATTTTTATTTTTCTCACAAAAGTTGACCTTTATAAATAAATTTTTTTCTAGAAAGCCTTTTGTAGATCACTCTAAATTTCTTTGCAAAAAGACCATATACGTTTAAATTTAAATTTTCCAAAGATTTGTGTGACAATGGATGCTCTTAGAGCTCTGGTGACGCAGTGGTTAAGTGTTTGGCTGCTAACCAAAAGCTGGGCAGTTTGAATCCACCAGCTGCTCCTTGGAAACCTTATGGCGCAGTTCTGTTCTGCCCTACAGGGTCTCTATGAGTAGAAATCGACTTGAAGGCAGCAGGTTATGGATTAATGATGCCGTTGGGAGTTGAAATTTATTCTGACTTGAATTACTATTGTTGAAGTTCATTCTGAATTGAATTACCATTTTAAGTTCTATTAGTACATACTTGATCAAGTCAACATAGTTGAATTACACATTTTTGTAATAACTAATATTCACATAGCACTTACTGTGAGCGTGGCAGAGTTCTAGGTGCTTCAACTTTTCCATAGAAAAGTCTTGGAACTAGAAGACCCAGGTGTGAGTTTTACCCACTCTCCTCACTGCTCATGTGACCTTGGGTAAGTCACTTAATTCCTTAGGACCTTAGTTTCCTTCTCTTTATGAAATAAGAATATACCCAGACATGAAGTCCTTGAGAAAATTTAAAATGTTATAAAGAATAAAAAGCAAGTTTAAGAAGCAGAATCTTAGGTGAACAGGTGTTGTTAGCTACTATCAAGTCATCATCATAGCAACCCAAAAGCCTCCCCTGGCCAACAGGTGGTGACTGCGTATTGGCCGGGAATCAAACCTTGGTCTCCCCGGCGGAAGGTGAGAATTCTACCATTGAACCACCGCTAGTCCTTTAAGCAAATATAAAGTACTCTTATTACAACTTTCCACTAGATGAGCCTTAACATGCTGATTATTAAATTTTGAAATCTCTACATTTGTTCTTCTAATTAATTCTCAGAGGAGATTGCTACTTGTCCAGTTAGGTAAAAAAGAAAGTATTTAGGTAAATCAAGCAGAACTATTCTCCTTATAACCTGAAGTCTGTATTTTTCTTTCAGGCTCGTTAAACTATTTATAGATGCATAAAGTTATGAACAATGGACATACTTATTTTGATGCCTCGAGGTTAAGTGGTAATGAATCTGGGAATATTTACTCAATACAGTGTTAATGACATCTCTTATTTTTCTGGACAGTTAATTTCCATTGAAAATGCCTGATTAAGTTCAAAGGCATAATAAAACCTGATGATGGGCATTCCCCAATTGAAAAAAATGAAAAACAGTTGCTGTCCAGTCAACTTCGACTCAGACTCATGGCAACTCCACATGAGTCAGAGTAGAACCGTGCTCCAGAAGGTTTTCAATGGCTGATTTTTTGGAAGTACATCTCCAGGCCTTTCTTATGAGGCACCTCTGGATAGACTCAAACCGCCAACTTTTCGGCTAGCATCTGAGTGCTTAGTAACTATTTGAAATTCTGGTGAGCAGCTTACACTTATAGCACGTCTCAATGTGGATGCTAAATTTTCATTAAAAACACTTTATCTATATTTAGCTTGTGATAATTTGCCAAATATTCTATCTTTTTTCGTATCAGCAAGGAGTAGATCATCAACTCATACTTTGGAAGTAACTTTATAGACAGGGAAATGAAGTCTTGGACAGAGGTATTGGAGATGGAGCCAGGACCCAAACCTGGTTTTCTAACTACATATTCTCCTAATATCAGCATGGCTTTGTCGTGGTTTAGATTAAAGCGGTATGCCTGCATTGAAGCTTGGCAGCTTTTCCTGGTTTGGGTTTTTTTTTGTTAGTTTAAGAAACTGTCACCTTTTTGTGGTATGGTGAAGAAACTCTCTAAGGTTTGCGTTATCCAAGGCTCACACTGAGCTATATAAGAGACAAAGTAGTGGATTTCAGCATTCCAAGGATTAATCTTTTTAATCTACTCTCTTACCTAATGAGAAGTTCACCTGAGGCAGTCACCAACCCCCTGAAACATTTCTGGAAAATTTACTGCTTTGACTATTCATGCTTTCATTGTGTGTAAGCCTCATTATTGGAATTCTTCCTTTTTATTCCCTTCAATTTATTTCTAGCTTACTAAGATTTGCTGCCATAACTACACTTCACTGGGCATGTTTGATAGAGTTTAACTTTTCCCTGTTATTTTATTTGGTTTTCGTACTTGCCTTAATTTTTGCTGTACTTTGAGTTTCCCTGTATTCGTTGACCAAATGTTTTGGTTTTTTCTCATTGTTAGTGCCCGATGGCTTCTCTTGCCCTAAGTAGTATCTTGTTAGCTTTATAAGCCATCTTTTCCACATCATCTAGAGAATCAATTTTCTGCATTTTAGTCATATTAAGTCTCTGTACATGCTTCCAGAAACTAAAGCTTCTACAGGGAGTTAAGAAGTATATCCTGTAAATTGATACTTTTTAGCATTATCAGAAAGAAGGGGATTCTTTTAGATGAAAAAATTGAAAATATTAAATGACCCTGTGGAGCAATTTTAATATTTACACTGCTTAACTATTATGGTTTGATCACACACACACCCCCCAAAAAACTTTTTTTTTTAAGGTTCAATAACCATTTATAAAGTTCAAAAAACAAGCAAAACTAAGTGTATTATATATATGTGCATATAAAGAAATGGAGCCCTGGTGGCCTAGTGGTTAAGAGCTCAGCAGTTCAAATCCACCAGCTGCTCCTGGAAACCCCATGGGGCAGTTCAACTCGACAGCACCTAACAACAACAACATAAAGAATATACATATGTTTGTGATACAACTTTTTTCCACATACGATACAGGTTTTTTAGATTTCTTGTTTAAATGTTTTAAATATCTATTGTGACAAAATGCATGTAACAAAACATTTCAACTTTTTTTCCTTTGGTCTCATAGGGTCTTTTTTTTTTCCTTTTGTTGTTGTTATTGTTGAGAATATACAGAGCAAAACATACACCAATTCAACCATTTCTACACATACAAGTCATGGACATCCATCACATTCTTTCAGTTGTGCGACCATCCTCACCCTCTTTTTCTGGCTGCTCCTCCCTTGTTAACATAAACTCACTGCCCTTTAAGAGTCCTGTCTAATTATCTAATCTTTCAGGTTGTGTTGTCACTTTGATCCCATACAGATAAATCCTCAAAGATCATAATGCTCAAGGCAGACATTTTTTTACTAGTTAAGCTAAAACCAAACTATTTGTTTGGTTTTAAGAAGACTTTAGGGCATATTTTTGGTTTACATTTTAAAGATTATCTCAGAGCAATAGTTTCGGGGGTTCATCCACCTTCTATGGTGCCAGAAAGTCTGGAGTCTATGAGAATTTGAAATTCTGTTCTGCATTTTCCCGCTTTTGATCAGGATTCGTCTACAGAATCTCTGACTGACATTCACTACAGTCACCATGTTGTACAAAAAGCACTGTTTCCAAATTTTTTCAGCACCTTTAATAAAATCTCTATATCGTTTAAGCCGTTCCCCCACCCCCCACCCCCCATTTTCCCTTCCACCCTCCCCGGGTAACCACTAATGAACTTTGGTCTCTATGCATTTGTCTATTCTGGATGTTTCATATCAGTGGGCTCATATAATATTTGTCCTTTTGTGTCTGATTTATTCCACTTAGCATAATGATTTCAAGGTTCATTGATGTCACAGCATGTATCAGAACTTCATTTCTCTTTATGACTGAGTAATACTGCATTGCATGGATAGACCACATTGTGTTTATCCATTCATCTGTTGAGGGGCACTTAGGTTGTTTTCGCCTGTTGACTATTGTGAACAGTGCTGCAATGAATACTGGTATACAAGTATCTGCATTTCTGCTTTCAGTGCTGTTGGGTCTCTACCTAGGAGCAGAATCGCTGGGTTGTAAGGTAGTCCTATGTTTAACTTTTGAGGTATTGTCAAACTGCTTTCTACAACAGCATCAGCCGTAGATGAGGGCTCCCATTTCTCCACATCCTCTCCAACATTTGTTATTTTCTGTATTTCTGACAGTAGCCATCCTAGTGGTGGTAAAGTGGTATCATCACATTGTGGTTTTTATTTGCATTTCCCTAGTGACTAAGGATATTGAGCATCTTTTCATGTGTTCATTGGTCGTTTGTATATCTTCTTTGGTAAAATGTCTATTTAAGTCCTTTGCCCATTTTTTCATTGGGTTGTTTGTCTTTTTGTTGTTAAGTTATAGGAGTTCTTTATATACTCTCGATATTAAACCCTTGTCAGATATATGGTTCCCCAAAATTTTCTCCCAGTCTGTAGGTCATCTCTTCATTTTGCTTATAACGTCATTTACTGACAAAGTCCTTTGATGAACAAAAGTTTTTAATTTTGATGAAATCTCGTTTGATTGGAGTATTTAGTCTTTTTACATTCATGATAATTACCCAAAGAGGAAAGACTTCTGCCATTTTGTTATTTGTTTTTTGTGTCTTATACCTTCTTAGTCTCTCATTTCCTCCATATTGCCAATTTTTGTGGGGTGTTTTGTTTTGTAGTGAATCATTCTGATTCACTTCTCCTTTCCTTTTAGGTATACTTTTTAGATATTTTCACTGTGGTTAACAATGGGATTACATTTAACACCTTACATTTATAACCAGGTTTAAATTGATACCCTCTTAACTTTGTTGTTGTTGTTAGGTGCCGTCAAGTGTTATAGGGTAAAAAAAAGTATGTGAGACGAAGTCTCGCCATCCTCGTTTGTAAGGAGCATTCTGGCTGTACTTCTTCTGAGACAGATTTGTTTATTCTTTTGAATAGTTCATGGTATATTCAATATTCTTCGCCAACACCATAATTCAAAGGACTCAATTCTTCTTCGATCTTCCTTATTCATAGCCCGGCTTTCACATGCATATGAGGGGATTGAAAACACCATGGCTTGGGTCAGGCACACCTTAGTCCTTAAAGTGACGTCTTTGCTATTCAACACTTTAAAGAGGTCTTTTGCAGCAGATTTGCCCAATGCAATGCGTCATTTAATTTCTCGACTGCTGCTTCCATGCGTTTTGATTGTGGATCCAAGTAAGATGAAATCCTCAGCAACTTAACTTTAGTAACATACAAAAACTATTCCTATATCGCTCCTCCTTCCCCGTTTATGTTGTCGTTATCACCAATTACATCTTTACACTTGATGAATCCTGTAACATAAATTTATACTTACTTGTATGCATTTATCATTAGAAAGTATGAAGGACATAACTAGAATTACCAACCAAATATACCTTAAAGCTGGCCCCTATACTTGCCCATGAAATCACCTAAGCAGAGCTCTTCTTTTCTTTTTTTAAAGTGCAGTTCGAGTTCCATCTAGTGGCCTTTCCTTTACATCTCAAGGACTCCCTTCGGCATCTCATATGGGGCAGGTCTGACCCAGCGGAGAGGCTGAGGAATGGCGGACCTAGCCCATCGGTGCACGTGATTCACCTGGGCAAGGTCAGCAGCTTGTCCTTTTGTCAAGTACTCCCTGGTTGGAGTAAGCAACCGATGGCACCCCAACACTGATTCCAATTGCTCTTTACAATGCCACCATTATTTAGGTGAAGGGATGGAGCTTGAGAACTCCCTACTTCACCATTTTGCATAATTTCTTGCTGCTCTTGGAAGTTCTCAGTTCTGTCAGACATTCTCACACCAGCCTTTCTCCTTCAGCCCTTTCAAGCCATGTCTATGCTTTGGTATGTATGCTTCAGTCACACTAAGTCGTCCCTTGTGATGAAGTGTGGACACTGCCTAAGGCTTTGTTTAGTTCTTCCTCCCCACGGCCCCCCACCTCCCACCCCCCACCCGAGGGTGCAGATGCTGTCTAATCTGGGAGGATCACCTCCTCTGCCCTTCAGACAGCCCCCAGCCACACAGGAACTGACACACACGACAGTCCTCTGGCAAAAGCCAAGTCTGTTCCACACGCTCCCCAGCCAGAGCTCGCCCCTGTCAGGGAGCGGGGTTCCTGGTTCCCCACTGCGGCAGCAGCCTCCCCACAGTGCAGAATCGCCTCCTGTGAAAAATGCTTGTTAATACTTGTGATTATTGCTTCATCGCTGTTGAGGAAACATACTCATGTACATTTGGTCAGGTTGCATAATGTTTTATTCATCGATCCAACATTGAGTGCTTACTCTGCATTCAACATCATGCAAAATCCTGAAGACACAATTGAAATGTATGGTCCAAGCCCCCCAGAGTTAACTGCCTAATAGGGCAAATGGATAAGAAAATCAGAAATTAGGTTACCGTATGATACGAGACATCATAGAGGAAACTCCAGGTGTTAACTAAATGGCACAGAAGGGATTTGAGGACTTAGTGACAGGCTGACAGCTTCTGGAAAGAAGAAATTTTTCACCTGAGAAAGCCACTTGAGTTTCAATTTTTTTATGTTTATAATTAATGCTGTGAGACACATATATATCTTAGTCTGCATCTGATTACATGCTGAGTGTATATTTCTGGGAGTGGAATTACAGAATCAAAAGTGGAACCCCTAGGATTTCTAGCACACATTGCTCATGGCTTTCCAGAAAGGCTGTACCAAGTCAAATGTCCCACAGTAGTGTCCCTCAGATGTGCCCGTGCTGGCAGTGGACGATCTGCAGCTCTTGCTCAGATACTCAGGGACTGGGGCTGCCCTGCTCCCCTCTTCCCGCCTCATGTGATTTTTGTTTCACTCCTGTTAGTAACAACCCTAATCTAAGCTGGGACAATTTTCCAAAACTTGAAAATGAGCAAAAGACGTTCCTGATGTCCTTTCTGTAGAATGCGGAGCTAGTCTAGCTGACCCTGCAGTGATGGTGTGGGGTGTATACCTTTGGCACAAAAGGTTCATGAATTCTGCTGCTAACTGGTTGAGTCCACCCATAGGCACCTTGGAAGAAAGGTCTGGTGATCTACTTTTGAAAAATCAGCTGGTGAAAACCCTGTGGAGTATAGGTCTACTCTGATGCAGATGGGGTCTCTGTAAGTCTGAATAAACTCCACAGCAACTGGTTTGGTTGGGTCTTTTTTTACACCTTTCAGTCACTCTCTTTTGACTAGGTTATTTTGCATGTCCAGAGGGGTAGAAGTTAACTACAAGTTTGCAGATAGTTATGGGAAAGATCCTTATCCATAACAATGCAAATGAATTTTGTCCAACACAACTGATTTCCACCCTGTAGAAGAAATATCCCCAGATACTAGAGGTCTCCAAACACTCTTTCTGTTTATGGTGCTCTTAGGTCCCTGGGTGCACAAACAGTTTGCACTCAACTGCTAACCTAAAGGTTGGCTGTTCAAACCTACCAAGAGGTACCACAGAAAAAAGGCCTGGCGATCTGCTGCTGTTAAGATTACAGACAAGACAATCCTATGGAGTAGCTCTGCTCTGTAACCCGTGGGGTCTCCATGAGTCAGGATCAACTTGACAGCAACTAACAACAACACAGCAGTGTCTCAGTAATTTTTTTCATGGTGCGACAAGGCCAGAAGAAATACCCGACAGTTCTTTCATTAAGTGGGTCAGTCCAAACAGCTTAATAGCAGTAGTTTGCGTGGTGTCTCTGTGAGTTCACAGAGGTACGCTGAGTGCCTTGGTGCTCAATTTGGGGGACCCTCCTTATATTATAAGGAGCCCTGGGGACACAATGGTTAAGCACTTGGCTGCTAAGGTAAGGGTTGGCAGCTGGAACCCACCCAGCAGCTCTGCAGGAGAAAGACCTGGTGATCTGATACCATAAAGATTTAAAAAACCAAACCAAACTCATTGCCATCTAGTCGATTTTGACTCACAGCAACCCTACAGGGCAGAGGAGAACTGCCCCATAGGGTTTCCAAGGAGCGGCTGGTGGATTCCAACTGCTAACTTTTTGGTTGGCAACTGAGCTCTTAACCACGGCACCACCAGGACTCTAGGGCACCTGCATAGTTTTCAAAAAAAAAAAAAAAAGCCAGAGTAGCCTGGGAGTGAGAAACCTGATGGAACCTTAACTCTACACAACTTTTGTTAAAAACTAGGAAGCAGTTCACTTAACGTCTGCTGTCTCTTTCTTGATCCAAATTATTTTTATCACAGGATGAGATTGGTTCCTCCGCTACCCATTTTCAGCTCACCCAGATTAACGTGATCTATTTCAGTGGATCTGTTACGTACGCCTGCGGTCATTCCTGCCAGTTAAAAAACTCACGTGACAGAAACCCAGGGGCATGCTGACTCCCACCAATGACCCTCATACCAGTTGCTGTGGAGGCAACTCTGACCCATGGCACCCCCACATGTGTCAGAGTAGAACTGTGCTCCATAGGGTTTTCAATAGCTGACTTTTTGGAAGTAGATCACCAGGCCTTTCTCCTGAGGCGCCTCTGGGTGGACTCTAACCTCCAACCCTTCAGTTAGCAGCTAAGTGTGTTAACCGTTTATACCCAGCGACTCCAGTGACATTCATAGACCCTGTTGATCCAGCTGAAGTGTGCACTGGGCGGAGGAAGGAGGTAACTATGAAAGGATTATGCGTACTGTAGTACCGTATACTTGACGCCTATCATCCTTTCACCCTTCCTGTTACTGGTAGGAGATGAGCTACTTTTTCTACTTGCCAGGTAATGACAATACTTGAGATAAGACCTGACATTACACTTTTGCCCTTCCACTGGTCTGTGACGTGTAAGTGGCTTATGTTTAGTCAATTTTCTTGCTGTGAAATGGAAGCATTTTTATGTCATTTAGTAAGATTTAGAGGTGCCAATGCGGCTGTTAACAGACACTGAAGAAGAACCAGTCAGTTGAGATGAGAACACTTTAAAGATGGTTGATTCCTGTGAGGAATTTTCTGCTCCCTTGATTGTAAAGATTACAGCCAAGAAAACACTATGGGGCAGTTCTACTCTGTAACACACGGGGTTGCCATGAGTTGGAATTGGCTTGAAGGCAACGGGTTTGATTGGCTTTTGCAGCACACGTTTGGGCTGTGAGTGAGCTGCATAAACTGTAGTTACTCGTGTTTGTCTGTATTTGCATAATGGAGGTGGCTGTGATGATTACCGAGAGCTGATTCCGTGAGGAACGTGTCCCAGAGTTTTATGTGTAGTGCCGCATCCATTCTCACATCCACTCCTAAGAGGACATGCTGTTACTGCCATTTTCCAGATGAGAATATCAAGGTGCAGGAGGTTGACTCCCTTGCCCAAGGTCACACATCCGGTAAGTGGGAGAGTCAGGCTCTAGGGCGAGGCAGTGTGGCTGAGCGCCTGACATGCAAGCACGGTGCATTCCTGATTTTGTCAGTGTACACGTGGCGTGACCCACGCAGTTGTGTCTTTTTCCTTTGTGGGCTTTCTGTCCAACCTCTGGGACCACTGTCCTCACTCCCATCCTAGGCGGTTAGACCGTCACTGTCCTTAGGCAGGAAAAGATGTGGCAGTTAAGAATGCATTTGGCATCCTACTTTGGTGAGTAGCATCTTGGATCTTAAAAGTTGGCGAGTGGCCATATAAGATGCAACTGTTGGTCTTTACGCTTCTGGAGCAAAACAGAAAGAAGGAAACCACAGATTCAAAGAAGAAACTAGTCTATAGGATTAATGGTCTACACCAACCACGGCCTCACCTACTTTGAGACCAGAAGAACTAGATGGTGCCCAGCTACCACTGCTAACCATTCCAACCAGGGACACAATAGATGGTCAAGGGTAGAATGGGAAAAAAAAGGTAGAACAAAGTTCACATTCCTAAAAAAGGCCATACTTACTGGACCAGTAGAGACTAGAGGAATCCACGAGACTTGTCACCCTGGGATACCCTTTAAACTTGGAACTCAAACCATTCCTGGAGGTCACCTGTCAGCCAAAAGACAGAGTGGCTCATAAAATAAATATTACCTGTGATTACTATGCTGTTCTAAACAATCATCAGAGAAGGCAGCTGGGACCAGCGCGTGGAGGAGGCCCACATGCGGCAACAGAATTGGTGGGTGACCCTCACCTCCCCACTGCCCAGGCTCAGCCTGCCCTGCGGGTGGTGAGCGCAGAGGACGGCCACATGAGGCAACAGAAGAGGTGAGTGACCCTCACCTCCCCTCAGCCCAGCCCCAGCCAGGCCGCAGCCTGCCCTGCTGTATTCAACATGCTCTTTAATCCATCTATTGAATTCTTAATCTTTATGATTATATTTTTCAGTTCTGGAATTTTCATTTGTTTCTTTTTTACAGTTATGAAATTATGCTGTAATTCTCATTCTTGTCTTTAATTTCCTTAAACGCTTTACATTTACTTATTTAACTTTGTGATAGCTTCTATTGCATATTTTTCTTCTGGTCTGTGTTCCGGTTGTCTTTTTCTTCATATGCCTAGTTATTTTTAATTTTCACCTCCTCCTGCCAGGGGTCATTAGCAACCTGAGATGATCACTGTCCCAGGCTGGAGTCCTGGGAGAGCACCACCTCCTTGAGAACTTCAGGCCTCCAATTCGTGTACTCGTAGCCCCAGAAAACTGTAATGTGTGAATGGGTAAAAAACTGTGGTACATCCATACAATGGAGTGTTAATTGGGGATACAAGAAATGAGCTATTGAGTCATTAAAAGACACACAGAAACCATAAATGCATTTTGCTCAGTGAAAAGAAGCCTGTCTGGAAAAGCTACATACCTTATGATTCTGGGAAAGGCAAACCAAACCGTGGGGGCAGTGAAAAGACCAGCAGTTGTCAGGAGATCAGAGGGAGGGGAGATGGACGAGGAAGTGGATCACAGGAAATTTGGGGGCAGGGAAGCTACTCTTCATGATCCTGTGATGGTAGATACATGGTATTATGCCTTGTCAAAACCCGTAGGGCTGTACAAGACAAAGAGCAAACCCTACTGAAAACTATGGACTTTAGTGAATAATACTATATCAACATTTGTTCATCATTTGTAACATATGTACCACACGAACACAAGATGTTAGTAATACGGAAAACTGTGTGCAGGAGGGAGGGTTTATATGGGAACTCTGTACTTTCTGTGTAACTTTTCTTTAAGCCAACTTAAAACTTGTCTAAAAACAAAGTCTATTTTAAAAAAATGCTAATGACACCATTCAGTCTGTCAGCTGTTCCCTTTGGAATTGGCATCATTTCTGGGGAAAGAAGTGCCAGACGCCAAACTTACTTTCTCCTCCTTGCTGTCTGCCTGTTTATCCTTCATTACCTTGTCAGCTTTCTGATCCTTCAAGCAGAATATAGATTCTACTTTTATTCCACTCCCATTCCTGGTTCTTTCTAGGTATTTCATGTATGTATACTACTTGAAGGATCAGAAAGCTGATCATATGTATGATATGTATATATATGTGTGTGTGTGTGTGTGTGCATATATATATATATAAAATACACATTCCAGATTTTCAGGCTGTCCTTATTGAGAGGGTTGGTCGAAATTACCTAATGTGTCATTACCTGCAGTAGAAGTTCATATGGAGGAATTCCAGTATTGTTTAGATCTGACTGTTTTAAAATTCACACTATGATATTGTCATTAACCCATGAGTTATTTAAAATGTTTTACTAAATATCCAAAAGTATCAAAATTTAAAAAATTTACCTGTGCTTATTGTCCTCTAACTTAATTGCATCCTACTCTGACTACTCTAAAATTTGTTATGATTTGCTATTAAATCTAGCATGTTCGTTGTTTTGTTCGAATCTTCTACATCTTAATGGATATTTTTCATTCACTTGTCCTATCAATAATTGATTGCCAAGACACAACAATTGGTCTCTATTCTCCTGGAGCAACAGAGGAAGAAGGAGTGTCGGGAATAGGAGGATATGGAACATGTGGCTAATTGCCTCTACGAACGGCTGCCTCCCTTGCCATGAGACCAGAACTGGATGGTCCCTGGCTACCATTACTGAACATCTTGATCAAAGATTCTAGAAGAATCCTGGTCAAAAGGGGGAAAATATAGTACAGAATTTAAAATTTTCATGGACTCTAGACTTTTTGGAGCCTAGAAGGTTGGATGAACCCCTGACACTATTGCCCTGAGATAGTCTTTGTCATGGTTTGAATTATGTCCCCCAAAAAATGTGTGTATAAATTTGGCTAGGCCATGATTCCTGGTACTATGTGATTTTCCTGTAGGTTGTAAACCTGCCTCTATGATGTTAATGAGGGAGGGTGGGTGGCAGTTGTGTTAGTAAGGCAGAACCTGATCTATAGGACTGGACGGTGTCCTGAGGCAATCTCTTGAGATATAAAAGACAGAAGTGAGCAGTGAGACAGGGGGACCTCATACCACCAAGAAAGCAGTGCCGGGAGGAGAGCACATCCTTTGGACCGGGGTCCCTGCGCCAAGAAGCTCCTAGTCTGGGGGAGCACTGATGAGAAGGCCGAGAGAGAGAAAGCCTTCCCCTGGAGCTGACACCTTGAATTTGGACTTTTAGCCTACTTTGACTGTGAGGAAATAAACTTCTCTTCATTAAAACCATCCACTTGTGGTATTTCTGTTGTAGCAGCACTAGATGACTAAGACAGTCTTTAAACCTTAAACCAAAAATATCCCCTGAAGGCATCTTAAAACCAAACAATAGATTAGCTTAACTGGTAAAAAAGGCCTGCCTTGAGCATTATGCTCTTTTAAGAACTACCTATATGGGATCAAATTGACAACAGCAGTTGGAAAGATTTGATAGGAATCTTAGGAAGCAGTGATCTTATGTTAATGAGGGAGGGACAACTCAGAAAAGGAGGGTGAGAATGGCTGCAGGACTCCAAGAACGTGACCTGTGTCACTAAATTGTACATGTAGAAATGGTTGGATTGGTGTATGTTTGGCTGTGTATATGCTCAACAACAACAAAACAAATAAAATTTTGAAGAATGAAAATGGTTTTCTATAGTTGAACTACAATGTGACTAAATATGAAAATCTTTAATTTTATTTATCCTATTTTGCATATTTTGTGCCATTTTTGTAGCACCCTGACTTTTTTCGGTTCTGAAAAACCTTACTACTAACTCTTCAAGCCTCCGCTCCATTTTCTCTGTAATCTCTGTCTGGGACTCTGATGATCTCCTCGTTCAATCTTTCACATTTACAAGGTTAAAGGTTACCTAAACCCTATGATATGGAAAACAGCCATGGTTAAAGACACCCTCCCCCCACACACATTTTGGGTTTACTGCAAAGAACCGCCCTTCCCCTGTGATTTAGATCAGATGCATGGATTCCCCCTTGTTTACCTATGACAAGGCCAGACACTAGACCAGACCAAACCGTTGCCATGGAGTCATTCTGACTCAGAGCATCTCTATAAGTGAGTAGAACTGCCCAAAGGGTTTCCAAGGCTGTTATCTTTATGGAAACAGACTGCCACATCTTTGTTCCGTGGAGAGGCTGGTTCCGCAGACCTTTTGGTTAGCAGTCGAGTGCTTAACCACTGTGCCACCAGGGCTCCTTTTAGGCCAGACACAGATCCTCCAAATTTCCATTCTTTGCCTCATAAATGATTAAGTGAACTACTTGTTCCTACTGATCATTCAGAAACAAAATGTTTGTTAGCCAAACTTTGGTTAAGTCTCTGTCCTCCTCCAGGTCCCTGAACTTTGACCCGTCTTCAGCCTGAGCCCACACACAACACTTCCTAAAGGACTCCTGAGAGTAGACTGGATTCAGGGTAAAACCTCTGATTTACTCGCAGATCATATCCTTCTTTCCAGCCTCCTTTACTCTCTTCTCCTAAAAGGAAAACACCCTTGCATAACTCTTGAAATGCTTGCTGGCCTTATTGTCAGAGAGGTCTCCTTTTACATTAGACCCCTCCCCTATCGTAATAGCCCCTCCTACACTCTCACACAACACACACACACACACACACACACATACACACACACGATAGTTTTTGTTTCTGAATACAGTCACTCCCTATCTAAGAGAGTTTGTTTTTTTATTTGACATTGTCTACTGACCTACCTTGTATATTTTCCATGTCGTGGTTTCTTTGTGCTCCACTCCAAGGAAACTCTTCAGATCTATCATCAAGTCCCCTAATTCTCTCCTCAGTTGTACTTAATCTCATTCACAAGCCATTGCTGAGTTTTAATTTCAAAAATTACAATTAGATTTTTCATTTCTAGAATCCCTATATAGTACTTCAAAAATTCTTTAAAGTGTATATAAATAATGACCAGAATTGACCATATGCTGAGCTATGAAACAAGTCCTCACAAACTTCAAGGATAGAAATTATACCACGTGTGCTTTCTGGCCACAATGGAATTTAACCAGCAAGAAGAAACAGACAGATACTTAGGAAAACAGCCCATTTTAGGAAACTAGGTACACACTACTCACTGACCTAGCTATCAAGATGTCACAATGGAAATTGGGAAATATTTTAAACTGAAAGACGATAAAAACACTAAATATCAGAACTATGAATTCGTACACTTGCATATCTATGTAATCCACATATACACATGCATCACTGTCCCACACTGAACAGAGTGGTGTGATGCATGGACTGGGACCCTTTCTGGTTTCCTGGAATTGGCAGCCAAGGCTCAAAGAGGACAATAAAAGGGGCAAAGCCATCCCCCTCATTTTAAGTTCAGAAAAGGTTCAGCTGTCGGGGTTGCCCTCTTAAAGTAGGGCTTACGGGAGCCCCCATCTCACCCCTGCTCCCAGCACCCTGCAGATGGGGAGGGAGTGCCCTTCTCTGGGCATGTGGTGTCATAAAGAAGTTGTCCCCCTTTCCGTTTCCATGGGAGAAGGACGCGGTGTGACTGACACTAAGGCGGTGGAGGAGGCCGCACAGGTATTTTTCATCAAGTTTCGTGGCGTCTGCCAGATGGAAAACTGACTTCATTCTTCGGTTAGAAGTTTACTCAACCACAGAAACAAACCAAACCCATTGCCATGGAGGTGATTCCTACTCATAGTGACCCTAAAGATAGGGTAGAAGTGCCCAATGGTGTTTGCAGGGCTGTAATCTTTATGGAAGCTGATCGCCAGGTCCTTCTCCCGCAGAGTGGCTGATGGGTTTGAATATCCGACCCTTTGGTTAGCAGCTGAGCACTTAACCACCGCACCACCAGGGATCCTTTTGTTGCTGTTGTTGTTAGTTGCGGTCCGGTCAGTTCTGACTCATAGTAACCCTGTGTACAACAGAATGAAACACGGCCCGGTCCTGCGCCATCCTCACAATCGTTGTCATGCTGTAGCCCATTATTGCAGCCACTGTGTCAATCCATCGCATTGAAGGTTTTCCTCTCTTCGGCTGACCTTCTACTTTCCCAAGCCTGATGTCCTTCTCCAGGGACTGGTCCCGCCTGAGAACACGTCCACAGTATGTGAGACGCAGTCTTACCATTCTTGCTTCTAAGCAGCATTCTGGCTTTACTTCTTCCCAGACAGACTTGTTCCTTCTTTTGGTAGTCCACAGCATAGTCAATATTCTTGCTAACACCACAATTCAAAGGTGTCGACTTGTCTTCAGTCTTCTTATTCATCACCCAGCTTTCGAATGCGATCCTTTACTCAACCATAAAAATAAAAAACCCATTGCCGTTGAGTTGATTGCGACTCACAGCGACCCAATAGGACAGAGTAGGACTGCCCAACAGTGTTTCCAAGGAGCTCCTGGTGGATTCAAACTGCCAGCCTTTTGGTTAGCAGCCGTAGCTCTTAACCACTACACCACCAGCGTTTCCATAGCAACTATAGGGTTTGCTAATTTCCCAGTCCTACAGGATTAGGAGGTTTCTGGAAAGATGGTGTATAAAGTAAGACTTCGCTAGGAATAGAGTTCCAAAAACTTAAAGTATTATCTTTTAACATGGAGGAATCTGGAAGGCATTATGCTGAGTGAATTTAGTCAGTTGCAGAAGGACAAATATAGTAGAAGACCACTATTTTAAGAATTCAAGAAAAGGTTTAAACACAGAAGAAAACATTCTTGATGGTTACAAGGGTGGGAAGGGAGGGAGAGGGGACTTCACTAACTAGATAGTAGACAAGAATTATCTTAGGTGAAGGGAAGGACAGCACACACTACAGGGGAAGTCAGCACAACAGAACTAAACCAAAGCTAAAAAGTTTCCTGAATACAACCAAACACTTCGAGGGACAGAGTGGGGGGGGGGGGGTTCTGGGGGCCATGCTTTCAGGGGACATCTAGGTCAATTGGCTTAACAAAGTTTATTAAGAAAATGTTCTGCATCTCACTTTGGTGAGTGGCGTCTGGGCTTAAAAGCCAGCGAGCAGCCATCTAAGATACATCAATTGGTCCCAACCCACCCGGAGCAAAGGAGAATGACTAACACCAAAGACATAAGGAAAGTATTGAAAGGGCCACATAAACTAGAGACTCCATCAGCCTGAGACCAGAAGAAATAGATGGTGCCCAGCTACCACCAATGACCACCCTGACAGGGAACACTGAACAGAGAATCCCTGACGGAGCAGGAGAAAAATGGGGTGCAGAACTCAAATTCTAGTAAAAAGACTAGACTTAATGGTCTGACTGAGACTGGAGGGACCCCGGAAGAAACTGCCCCCAGACTCTCTGTTATCCCAAAACTAAACCATTTGCGAGGCCAACTCTTCAGACAAAGATTAGACTGGACTATGGGACATAAAATGATACTCGTGAAGAGTGTGCTTCTTAGCTTAAGTAGATACATGAGACTAAATGGGCAGCTTCTGTCCCCTGGTGAGATGAGAAGGCAGAGAGGGTCAGGAACTGGTCGAATGGACATGGGAAATCCGGGTGGAAAGGAGGAGTGTGCTGTCACAGTATAGGGAGAACAACTAGGGTTACATAACAATGTATGTATAAATTTTTGTATGAGAGACTGATTTGAATTGTAAACTTTCACTTAAAACACAATTAAAAAAATTAAACAAACCAGAAGTTTAAAGAAGATAGTAATTATTTTTTTCTTGTTAGTAAGGAGCCTAAATGGAGGCAGTTCTGGGCTTTTCTGATGCCCTCATGGGCATGGAGTCTCCTTCCATTCCTCCACTTCACCATGCCTTGTTCTCATGCTGACAAGGGGACTTCTGATACTTAGACCATCACATCCAAACACCTTCAAAGAACTTTTTTAGAAATCCCACCAAAGAACTTCTGCTTCCACCTCACTGACTACCCTTCACGATGGGAGGCTGCCTCCAACAACATGGGTATTCTTTTGGTAAAAACCGCCATCCGTCAGTTTGTCGTACTGTGGTGGCTTGCGTGTTGCTGTGATGCTGGAAGCTATGCCACTGGTATTTCAACTACCAGAAGGGCCACCCATGGGGGACAGGTTTCAGCTGAGCTTCCAGACTAAGAACAAAGGCCTGGAGATCTACTTCTGAAAATTAGCTAATGAAAACCTGATGGATCACAACAGAGCCCTGTCTGGCTCGCTTGCTTTGGACACATCTTCAGGAGGGACTGATTGTGAAGAAGGACATCATGTTTGGTGAATAGAGGGCAGAGACGGCGAGGGACACCCTCGGTCAAATGGATTGGCACAGTACCCTCAACCAATAGATCTGAACATTTTGGTGATCATGAGGATGATGTAGGATAGGGCAATGTTTTGTTCTGTTGTACATAAGGTTGCCATGAGCTGACTCAAAGGCAGCTATCTATATCTATCTTTGGTAAGAAAGACAGGGTAAATCGGTATTGGTCAGACTGTAGTAATCCTTATCTTAGATTGTGTAGCAGGTCCTGTAGACATCCCTCCCATATCCCTTGAAGCATTACCACTTCAAGGCTCAGGGAAACCCTCAACTACCATGACCTACATTTCTTTGCCTGAGAACTTTCTCTGAGTCCTCAGAAGTTCTGCTGTGTCTGCAGAGAAGCTTGAAGTGCTTGGAAGTTACCTCAGGAGGAACCTTCAACCAGGGAGCCGTGGTTGCCCAATGACTGACAAAAGTTGGTGTACAAACACTCTGGTATCTTGCCCATTGGATGGGACAGCTCTGAGGTGTGTGTTCCCAGCACTTCCCATTGGATTTGGCTCTAGTCCCCAACAGTGGTACTTGGCTTAGGCACAGCTCCTTGGCTGCCTACTCTCATTACTCCACTCTCTACAAGTGGCTACGCACCTCCCAACAAAGTGCTCGCACTCAAATCCTTGTCTCAGGTTCAGCTTCTACATATGGCAAGTTGGCATGGTGCAGAGCTGAGGAGGTGACGATGAAACCCTTGAGTGACTAGTTCCTGGGAGGCTCAACAGTGGATCCTCAGCCTGTAGGTTACCCCAGATTGTGAGTAATGGCCTTGGGGGGGGGCCAGGCCACCTCAAGCAAGCACCAGTACCTTGAGGAACTGTTTGAGATTGTGCAGTATGAAGATGTCACTACCAGTTTATACCGATGTCTGCAAACAATGGTCACTGATGGTGATTGTCATGGATGGAATTGTGTCCTCCCAAAATATGTGTCAACTTGGCTAGTCCTTGATTCCCAGTATTGTGTGACTGTCCACCACTTTGTCATCTGATGTGATTTTCCTATGTGTTGTAAATCCTACCTCTATGATGTAAATGAGTTGGGATTAGTGGCAGTTATGTTAATGAGGCAGGACTCAATCTAGGAGACTAGGTTGTGTTTTAAGTCAATCTCTGTTGAGATATAAAAGAGAAAAGTGAGCAGAGAGACATGGGGATCTCATACCGCCAAGAATGCAGCACCAGGAACAGAGCATGCGCTTTGGACCCAGGGTTCCTATGCAGAGAGCTCCTAGAACAGGGGAAGACTGATGACAAGGACCTTTCCCAAGAGCTGACAGAGAAAACATTCCCCTGGAGCTGGTGCCCTGAATTCAGACTTCTAGCCTCCTGGACTGTGAGAGAATAAATTTCTCTTTGTTAAAGTCATCCACTTGTGGTATTTCTGTTAGAGCAGTACCAGACAACTAAGATAATGACTGTAGGAAAAGGACAACAATGGCTTCTTGACATCTGTGTACCCTCTCCCTCCTTCACATCCTGGAATAAACTGGAGCCTTAAACCCAAACGAATATCTCAGGCAGGAAAGAGAGATGTGCGAGAGCAGGACGCTTTGCCCACAAGTCTCCTCTGGTGGGAGAGGAGGAAATTTTGAAGCAAATATGGGATCTAAAAATGAATAGCTCTGAATCTTAATAAGTAAAACCAGTCTATTTTAATAACTAGAAATGACCCAAAATTAAGAATTGGTGTGCTGTCCTAAATGAGTTCCACAGTCACCAGGGAGGAGGTTTTGAAAAGAACACAGCTGGCAGTAATTATTGAAAAATAAGCACAGAGGGATAGAAGGCTTAATGTTCCTACAAACTGATGTGCATAATACTGTTTAAATGAGCAACATAGCAGCATGCATTTAGATTTAACTATTAATAAAAACACAAATGAGATGCTGCTTCTGAAGTATGATCATCTATACATCAGATCATGCTAATTGCTCATTAAGATAGAGGTTACCAAGTCAAACCCCAGAACTAATAAGTTAGGATTTCTGGGAGTGTGGCCTCAAAAATTTGTATTTTTAAGCAAAGTCTTCAGGTGAACTTTATGAACATTAAAACTCTTTCATTACCAAATATTTATTTCTAAAAAAAAAAAAATATTTTGATTGCATGTTTTAGTATTGGAATGTATGCTTATTAATTGAGTGTGTTTAAATTTTTGGTTGGTAATATGGATTTCGAGAAATATGATCTAGTAATGTTGTTGTTGTTAGGTGCTGTCAAATTGGTTCTGACTCAAAGCACCCCGTGCACAACAGAACAAAACACTGCCCTGTCCTGCACCATCCTCACAATCGTTTACGCTTGAGCCCTTTGCTGCAGCCACTGTGTCCATCTCGTTGAGGGTCTTCCCTTTTTTGCTGACCCTCCACTTTACCAAGCATAATGTCCTTCTCCTGGGACTGGTCCCTCCTGACATCATGTCCAAAGGATGTGAGACATAGTCTCACCAGCCTCGCTTCTAAGGAGCACTCTGGCTGTACTTACTCCAAGATAGATTTGTTTGCTCTTTCGGCATTTCATGGTATACTCAATATTCTTTGCCAACACCGTAATTGAAAGGTGTCAATTCTTCTTCGGTCTTCCTTATTCATTTTCCAGATCTTGCATGCGTATGAGGTGATTGACAACACCGTGGCTTAGGTCAGTCTTCAAGGTGACATCTTTGCTTTTCAACACTTTAAAGAAGTCTTTTGCAGCAGATTTGCCCAATGCAATGCGTCTTTTGATTTCTTGACTGCTGCTTCCATGGGCGTTGTTAATATAAGTCACCAATAAGGCGAGTGGCACTGTGGCACCATCGATCTGTGGTATGACAATATACCAATAAGAACTAAACAGAATTTATTACGAGTGCCTTCCCATTAGGTTACATGGGGAACCTCTGGTTTTCCAAATATGACACGGAAAAAACAAAACAAACCCATCAGGGCTCCCTAACTATCACACAGGAAAGTCATAACTATGCTTGCAAGCCTTATCTCACAGAAATAAAGGAAAAAGGCAAAAGTTTACAAAACTGACGCACCCAGGAAGCCATTACCTAATGGAATGCTCAACCTACCCAACAATGTGCTCCAACTCTGGTCTGCTGAGCTTCAAGCATTCCAAAAGGAACTCACCTTGACAGTAAATGCATTAGAACCAGAATAACTTACTACTCACGTGGTCCAGAGGCATAAAATTGGCTGGTATACCATTAAACCAATAGTAACTACCGAATTTTAAAAAACCAAACCCATTACTATTGAGTCGATTCCAACTCCTAGTGACCCTAGAGGACAGAGTAGAACTGCCCCATAGGGTTTCCAAGGAGCGGCTGGTGGATTTGAACTGCTGACCCTTGGTTAGCAGCTGAGCTCTTAACTACTGTGCCACCAGGGCTCAAAAATAATGATAGATATTATCAAATCCAGCTACCAGAAAATGCTTTATCCATTTACAGAACACCAAGGCCTATTAAAATGCAAGTTCTCTTAAATGTTAGATATTCTTAATCTTGTTAGTTCTTTAGTAAAAATATTTGATTGTTTTGATTTGTATTCCTATCATGACATGTTGACCATCTTTATATATTATTGGCATTTTGTATTTTTTCCTTCCATGAACTGCTCTTTTTCTTATTGATTTTCAGGAGCTTTTTAAAAAACCTTCCGGAGAGTCGATTTTGTGTGCTATTTATGTTACATGTATTTCTTTCCTATGTGTTGTTGGTGTCTTTATGCTGTGTTTCATGCTACAGAGGTTTAATTTTTTTTCTTGTTAAACCTGAATTGACTTTTAGGTTTTGGAGAATTGCTAAGATCTTCCCATCCCAGCCCAATGTTATTTTTGTAACGTTGCATGATGTGAAGCAGTAATTGATCAATCATTTCCACGTAGAGACAATTATATAAAGAATATTTAACACAGCACTAGGCTGTCTTTACCATAAACTAAATTCCCATATATATGAGTCTGTTTCTGAACTCTATTGTTCTTGCACACTATTTCTATGCCAATGCCGCCTAGTTTTAATCATTATTGTGTTGTACATTTTTCTATACCATGTAGGAAGTCTCCTGTTATTGATCATCTTTTTCAAAAAATTTATTCATTCTTCGTATGCATTTATCTGTATCCGGTGTACTTCTGATTTAGAGAAGGCTTTCTGACCACTCTTTCTTGCGACTCTCATAAGACTCCTGGATAACCCCCTTTTTCTACCTGCACCAAGGCCACACAGAGACCCTCCAACTCCCTGTTCTTTGTCTCATAGAATCATAAAATGTTATCCCCCTGAAACTAGTTAAACAGAGATAAACATTTTCTGTTCAGCTGACTGAGACTTGCCCTGATTGCAAACAATGCCCACTGTGAATCACCCCACCTGTGACTTGTCTACTCCTCCCTGTGAAAGCCTAGGGCAAAATCCTCCTGCCGGAACACCTCATCTTCAGCTCTGGGGTGCTTTCCTTTAGCAACAGTGTGGATAAAACCATCTCTTTAGCTGTCCTGTGCATTCTGTCTTTGGCATCTTATTTGGAAGGCGTGCACCTTCCTTTCCTTCTTCTTCCTTCTTAATGCTTGAAATGTATGTGTCAAGGCCAGAACTCGAGCAGCCTTCTTGGACCATCAGGGGGCATACATTCAGCTTTGTTGTTGGCGGCCACATAGATTCTAACACATGATAACCAACCCCATGTGTGCAGAGTAGAACTGCTCCATAGGGCTTTCAAGGCTGTGACCTTTTGGAAGCAGATTGCCAGGCCTTTCTTCTGAGGTGCCTCTGGGTGGGTTCACACCTTCAACCTTTTGGCTAGTAGTCGAGCTCTTAACCATTTGAGGCACCCAGGGGCTCCCAGGTCTAACAGGAGCCCTACTACAGGAGCCTTTTGTAAGGGCTGTAATAGAAGCACCAAAACCCCAAACCAAACTCACTGCTGACTAGTCAATTCCAATTCATAGGTATCCTATGAGTCGGAATCGACTGGACCCCTACAGGTGTGGTTTTTATAGGGTCGTAATGAGTTGGAATGGAAACCCTGGTTGCATAGTGGGTAAGAGCTAGGGCTGCTAACCAAAAGGTTGGCAGTTGGAATCTACCAGGCGCTCCTTGGAAATCCTATGGGGCAGTTCCACTCTGTCCTATAAGGTTGCTATGAGTCGGAATCGATTTGACCGCGACGCGTTTCTGAGGGGGAATCAACTGGACGGCAATGGGTTTTTTTTTTTTTTTTAAATAGGACAGAGTGGAGCCCTGGTGGCACATTGGTTAAGAGCTTAGCTGCTAACCAAAGGGTCAACAGTTTGAATTCACCAGCTGCTCCACAGAAACCCTATGGGGCAGTTCTACTCTGTTCTATAGGGTCCTATAAGTCGCAATCAACTCGATGGCAATGGGTTTATAGGACAGAGTAGAACTGCCCCATAGGGTTTCCAAAGCTGTGATCCTTCTCAGACCAGCAACTAGTGGGTTCCTTAACTACTGAGCCACCAGGGCTCCGCAACAGAAGCACAGAAGGTGTACTGAGACCACCGAGCAGTAAGACATTACTCTAGAGCTCGAGGACGACGAGGTAACATGTCCGGAGGGCTGGGAGCCCTGAAGGCTGCCGGGAAACGCAGGCCTTGTCCTTGAAGCCCGCTGGCTCTCGCGAGAGCTCAGGGGAAACGGCCAAGCCTCTGGCCTCAGCCGAGCGGTTCTAGGGAAGGAGCGGGTGCGGCGGGGCGGGGTATCCGGGGGCGTGGCCTCCAGCCCCAGTACTTAACTCGCGGCGGCCGGCGCCCCTGAGGCTCCTCAGCCGAGCGCCGAGCGCTCGATTGCTAACTCTGCTTTAGTCTGTGGCTCCGCCCGCCATTGTAAGTGCGCCTGACAAGGGAGCGGTGGGTGGGCGGGGAAGGCGGCCGCTTCCGTTTCGCCAGTCCCCGGATGAAGGAGAAGGAGGGGTGGGGGGAAGGTGTCCCCACGCTCCCCAGGAGCCCACCTTGTTCTTACCTGTTCCCACTCGTGCTCCGACCCCGGCGTCCCCCGCGTGGAAGTCTTGCGTCTCTGGTGTCCCTCGCGCGCTCCCGGCGTCCCCCGCGCGCCCCCCGGCATCCCCCGCGCGCCCCCGCTATACCCCGGGGGTCCCCCGTCTTCCGTATCCCGAGCGCACCCTTTTCTGACGTCCTGGGTCAATCCGAGACGCCCTGCCCGGCTGCGGCGCCCTGGGCTCGGCTGAGCGCTCTCCCTTCTTTGGGCTTAGAAGAGTTAAAAGGCGAATGCCCTGCGGTTTCGCGCGTCAGGGTACTTGGGTTTGAGAAGTTCTAACTCCGTACTTTTTTAATGCAGAGGCCAGTAGTCCGCTATGGAGCGCGTCTTTACCCCGTTGGAGCCCCTGCTTCCCACCGGTACTGTATCTCTCCCAGGGCTTGTGGGGTCGCCGGGCGCGCCCCTCTCCAGAGCCAGGTCCCCGAGCTGGTTGCTGCCTTAGACTACCCGACCTGGTGCTCTTAGGCTTGTGCCACTGTCGCTCTGTGCCTCGGTTTCCCCGCCTGGGAATGAGGATACATATTAGCCCTTCCCACGTGGGCTGGGGCGAGGACTGAATGATTTGATGTATCGTGCGTCCTGTGTCTGCTGTAAGGTAAACCCTGCCAGCAGTGTTGGCTGTGGGTGGAAGGGACACTCACTGCCTGCCCAGTGTGCCTTTAATCCATCACGGGTGCCAGAGATTACCCATTAGGAGCAAGTGGTGGTATAAAATGTCTCAGAGGTCTGGCACTCAGGGTTTTCACACCTTTAAACTTACAAATGACTGTACTTCACGTGGAAATGGATGGAATGAATAAGCTTTTATAAGGCATTCCTTATCGCGCTTTGTGTGCGATGATTTTTAATGTTATAAATACATTTTATACTCGCAGATTAGCCTTTGTGTTTCCACTGTGTAGAACTGGTAGTTTCAGTTTTGTAAACTTTTCAAGAGAATCCATTTTTTAAGGTTTATACTTGTTTTCTGTTTACACATGAATTCATGGTATTTAAACTTGTCAGCATTCATTCTGGGAGTATTGATGATAAAACAATGGAAGGATAGCAGTAGGTGGTGACCTTGAGTCCTCTTTATGTTCCACTCACTATGCTAGGTTCTTTATGTATACCTTCATATTTACGAGGTGATATGTAAATCCGGTTTACAAAGGGAAGAAAGGCAGGTATCACGTGACAGAACTAAAATCTGAACCCAGATATTTTTGACTTGGTTAAGAGTTTGAGTTTGTAACTATTTCAATAAAGCCCCTTTCAGAGGTTAAGAGGAGCGTTGGTGAACATACAGTTTTACAGATTAAGTTTCATAATTCTCAGTCATCCAGTAGTAGCTGGATCAGCAGCGTTTTCAAAATTAAACATTTGGTTCATGTGATTTGTTGTCTTTTAGATTTGTTAATAAAACCTAAGGGCTTTACTGGCTGAAGATTTTTTAGCATTTTCTAGGTTAAAAGAAGTACATCATAGAGCGCTGCACAGTGAAGATTGGACCCAGGGATGAAAATCCCTGCGTTTATATCCTGGCTTTGCCACTTACTTGTTACGGGAGCTTGTGTTTCATTTTCTTCATCTGTAAAACAGGAATATTTCACAGGGTCTTTGTGAGTGTAAACGAGTGTGAGGTACAGCACTGAGCTTCAGTAGCCATTTGCTCTTACGTTATCCATCACCCTGTTGTTCCAGAAATAGGTCTGAGGGTGAAACAAAAGGCAGTTGGGTCTTAAGGTCAGTGCTGAGATGGAGAAATTTTAGAGTAACAGACTGTAGGAAAGCCTAGTGCTCTGCTCCCTCTGTGGGAGGCTGGGTGGTGCAGTGGTTAAGCACTTGGCTGCTAACCAAAAGGTGAGCGGTTCGAACCCCAGCAGCCTCTCCTTGGGAGAAAGATGTGGCAGTCGGCTTCCATAAAGATTACAGCCTTGGAGACTATGGGGCAGTTCTCCTCTGTCCTGTGGAATCACTCTGAGTCAGAATCGACTCGACGGTTTGGTTTTTTTTTTTTTAAGTGGGGAAGGCCTGACTCCTTCAGTCAGGACCCTGAGCTCTGCACTGGAGCAGGGCATGTTGGAGGTGGTGAGAACCGTGATAACCTGTGTGAGGTGCAGATCCATGGAGATGGGATCCAGCAGCGCTTCCTGTGTGTGTGGGGGTAGGGTGGGGTGGAGGGTTCTTCCAGTTCTCAAGGTGAAAGTGCGGAGAGACTCCTCCCTATCTTAAGCCTTGGCCTTGAACCAAGGGCCCCAGGCACATTCATGTGGACTTTTTCCGTGATTCCAGAGGTACTTGAGACTTGAAAACAAAACTGTATTATCGGAGACCAGTAATTTTCTTACTTTGGAAAAGAAACAAAGTTGCCTCGACATAAACAGCCACAGTCGCCTCCCCCCGGCCCAAGAGCCTTGCGCATGGCCTAAGAGTAAATCAAAAGCTTAAATTCTCTGGAGGTTGTGTAAGCAAAGGAACTGTTCCATGTGATAAATGAATACCTGCAAAGACATTAGTGTGGTAGAGATACAGGAACACTCAGAATGAAATCCACTCGTTTGAGCATCTCTTTGCCACCTACAAAGAAGAATTCTTTCTGATATATTCAACCAAGAAAAAAAGGTAGTAAAAAAATTCATTTGATGAGAAGTTAATGCACAAACACCTCATTTTCCCTAGGAAACTGCTAATGTATCAAAACACAAAATTTGTGTGTGTGTGTGAGAGAGAGATGAAGCTATAACGGTTTTGAGTTGTTAGTTGCTGTTAAATTGATTCCAACTCATGGTAACCCTATGTGTTTAGCATTGTAAATAATAAAATTGCCCACAGGTTCATTTAATATTTTCAGCTCTTTCTTCTGAAAGAACCTCATTCTTTCTGATAATGCCAGAAGTACCAATTTACAAAATATGTTTTTAAACTCACTGGAAGCTTTGGTTTCTAAAAGCATGTAACTGTTAAAATACTAATATGGAGAGATGGAGGGGAGATGCTGTAGCGACTCCATCCCACTACAACACAGGAAATTGGCTCTCTGGATGATGTGGAAACGATGGCTTATAAAGCTAATGAGATACTACTTTAGGCGGGAGAAACAGTTTGGTCATTAATAATGAGAATAAACCAAACCATTTTGTCATCAGATATAGTGAAACCAGTTGAAAGTACAACAAAAATTAAGGCAATATGAAAATCAAATAAAATAACAGGGAAAAGTTAAAGTCTGTCAGACATGCCAAGTAAAGTGTAGTTACAGCAGCAAATCTTAGTAAGCTGGAAATAAATTGAAGGGAATAAAAAGGAAGAATTCTAACAATACACCAAGGAAAGTGTGAATAAAACCAAAGTTTTTTTTTTAACTAAAGCAGTATATTTTTCAGAAACATTCAAGGAGGTTGATGCCTACGTGGGATGGACTTCTGATTGGATAGAAGAGTTGATTAAAGGGATTAACCCTTCAAACTTTGAAATTCACCAGTTTGTCTCTTAGATAGCCGTATGTGTGCCCTAGATAACACATCTTAGGTACCAGCCTTACCAACTAGGTCACGTGGCCCTTCAAGAGGCCAGTCCCATGGAATTGTCATATCATAACTGGCTCAGACCAGTTTATCTCCTGGGACTTGGGACAGGGACTGCCACTAAATAAATTGAAGCCTTGTTGGCAGAGAAGACAGTGGATGAAATTGGCCGCAGGATGACGGCAGTTGTAACCTTTCTTCTAGACAGAATCTGAGCACTGTAATCCTGGTGGAAATATCCAGGATACATTTTGTCCTCCTGTTTCAGACGAAATGGCTCAGTTCTGCTTCTTGACGAAGCCTGCCTTGCAGTACTCCCGTTCGTCTGGTTTCTCTGGATCTGGGAGTTTGCCTGCCTTTTGCTTTGGGGATACTCCAAAGCCTCTTAAATATGAGAGTCCTGCTCCTGAGTCCCAGTGCAGTGACGGAGGCCTTGCTGCCGCTGGTTGCCAGGTCTCTCTGATGCTGTCTTTTTCCTCAAAGTCTAATCTACTTTTAAGATTTTTTATTCCCCTGCCTGAGCTGCTTGTCAGGCTACCTTGTTTGATGTGTACTGAACAGACCTTTAATTCCTGTGTTGGTTGCTCAGGGGTATTTTAAGTAATTCTGCTTCTCACTTTGCCAGTTGAGGCAATGTAATATGGTCAGGTAATAACAATATTTGAATTCTTTAACTTGGATATTTAATCCATGTATTATTAAACACTTAGAAATTTGTAAAAATTAAAAAAAAAATCGTTTTGAGATGCATGTAAAGGTGAGGTAATAGTACATGCGAGAGTGGGCATTGTGTATTTTCAGTCTTCTCCCTTTATCAATTGTTCTAAAATAATTAGGTCACCTACTTGTTCTTAGGAGTCCCTGGGTGGTGCAAGTGGTTAATGGCGCTGGGCTGCTAACTGAAAGGTTGCAGGGTCCAGTCTACCCAGAGCTGCCTCAGAAGAAATGCCTAGTGATCTGCTTCTGGGAGCAGGGATGCCGTTGAAAACCCCATGGAGAACAGTGCTGCTCTGACGCATGGGGTCGCCATGAGTCGGGTTCGACTCTGTGGAAACTGGTACTGATAACTTGGTCTTATTTTAAATCTTGCTTTGGTAGAATGCTCTAGTATTCCTGTGTCAACAGTGTAATGCATTAAAATCTTTTTCTTGCAGTCGCCAAATTACTGTTCTGTTTTTCAGTTTTCTAGAAGAGGCTGAGTTTGAGAAAGATTGGGAAATATTGCATACTGGTTGCTGGTAGCCATATTAAAAGAAATGCAGGCTAGGGGGGAAGCTCTTGGAGCCCACGAGATTTCTTCAGTGGAGTAATTCCAGAGATAGCACATAGTAGTCACTGGATTGTTTATTGAATGAATTCAGATTATGGTGGAATAAACTGGAAATGATTGAGTGAAGTTAAGACTGGGATAGGATTTTGGACTTAATAGATGTTTGAATTGGAAAGTGGTTGTAAGGAGGGAGTTAGTGATTGTATATTTGAAAGGGTTTTAAAAACAGTAACATATTTCTTATGTGAGTTAATACGTATAGAACAATGTCTGTGCACGGTGTCATTCTAGTCACCTGAAAAGCTCCACCAGCCTCTGGATGAATGCCATATAAATAGACAGACTATTGACAAAATTCAACGCAAATTATAGTTGATAATATAGTAAATAGTCTACTAAAGAAGACAAATGCTGTCAAAGTATAATGAAAATGTAAATATATTCATTACTATGTGGTAGTACCATGGCAACCAAAAACATTCAGCTTTTAATGTACATTTCGGAGGGTTTGCCGGGTAACACAGTTCAGTGGGTTGCTGTCTTAGTCATCTAGTGCTGCCCTAACAGAAATGCCGAAGTGGATGGCTTTGACAAAGGGAAGTTTATTCTCTTGTAGTCTAGGAGGCTGGAAGTCCGAATTCAGGGCATCAGCTCCAGGGGAAGGCTTTCTCTCTCTGTCAGCTCTGGAGGAAGGTCCTTGTCATCAATCTTCCCCTGGACTAGGAGCTTCTTCACGCTGGAACCCTGGGTCCAAAGGACACGCTCTGTTCCCGGTACTGTTTTCATGGTGGTATGAGGTCCTCAACTCTCTGCTGGCTTCCCTTTCCTTTTATCTCTTGTAAGATAAAAGGTGGCTCAGGCCACACTGCAGGGAAACACCCTTTACATTGAATCGAGGATGTGACCTTAGTAAGGGTGTTACATTCCCACCCTAACCCTCTTTAACATAAAATTACAATCATCAAATGGAGGACAGCCACACAATACTGGGAATAATGGCCCAGCCAAATTGATACACACATTTTTTGGGGGACATAGTTCAATCCATGACATTCCACTCTTTGGCCCCCCAAAAATCACATTCTTGCAACGTGCGAAACACATTCACCCCTTCATATCATAGCAAAAGTCTTAACTCCAAGTCCAAAATCCAAAAATTTCTCATCTGTGAAATATAGAATACAAGTTATCTGCTTCTAAAGTACAACAGACAAGCTGGACATTTCTATTAC
This sequence comes from Dugong dugon, assembly GCA_030035585.1. Classification (NCBI taxonomy): domain Eukaryota; kingdom Metazoa; phylum Chordata; class Mammalia; order Sirenia; family Dugongidae; genus Dugong; species Dugong dugon. Next base: position 129,825,412 of record CM057468.1, on the reverse strand, counting down.
AAATGGGAGAAATTGCAGGGAAACGAGGGATAACAGGCACCAAGCAAGTCAGCAGAACACATTACATTAGCCCTCATGGCTTTGAAAATAACCTGCAGTTCTCTGAGACTGTTTACACAAATAACTTTGCCCTCCAGACTCTAGGTATCCGCCACGCTCTCCAGATTCTGAGTGGAGGCCCCTCAGCCCTGGGTTTCAGCTCCGCCTTCCAGGTCCACTGGGACGGTGACTCTGATCCCTCAGCTTTAGACACACCCTTCTCCTAGTCCATCTGAGTGGCAACTTCACCCTTAGAAACACCAGAGGCCATGGCTCCACGCTTTGAAACCACAGAGGTCCTGGCCATACCTTTTGAGACTAAGGCAGCTCGGCTTCTTGTGTTCCTTGTCTCTTCAGCTTCTGCTTCCTGTGGCGTTTGAGCCCTGAGGCCTCATGCCCGCATCTGCCCAGCTGGGGCTGGTGTTCCAAAGCTCTGTAGCTCCAGAGATAAGTCCCTAGAGGCACCCCACTCCACCAGGAAGCCTCCTGCGTGCAGGCAGTCAGCTCTGTCACTCCATGGGTCTGCTCCAGCACCATCTGTGCTGGCCTCCTGGTTCTGCCGCTGCTGCCTCTGACGCTGCAGGTTCCCTGCTGTTGCTGGTCCTCTGCCACTGCTGCTCCTCTATCCATTCAGTTTCAAAACCGCTTCCACATTGTAGGTGTTTGTTAGAGCAGCACCCCACTCTCTCGGTACCAAATTCTATCTTAGTCATCTAGTGCTGCTGTAACAGAAATACCACAAGTGGATGGCTTTAAAAAAGAAATTTATTCTCTCACAGTCCAGTAAGTTAGAAGTCCAAATTCAGGGCATCAGCTCCAAGGGAAGGCTTTTTGTCTCTGTCAGCTCTGGAGGAAGGTCCTTGTCATCAGTCTTCCCCTGGACTACAAGAGCTTCTCCACGCAGGAACCCTGGATGCAAAGGATGCACTCTGCTCCTGGCACTGCTTTCTTAGTGGTATAAAGTCCCCCACTCTCTGCTTGCTTCCCTTTCCTTTATCTCTTGTAAATAAAAGGTGGTGCAGGTCACACCCCAGGGAAACTCCAGTTTACATTGGATCAGGGATTTGACCTTATTAAGGATGTTACAATCCCACCCTAATCCTCTTTAACATAAAATTACAATCACAAAATGGAGGACGACCACCGAATAGTGGAAATCAGGGTCCAGCCAAATTGATACACACATTTTTTGGTGGACATAATTCAATCCATGACAGTCGTGTAAGGAGTAATTACTTGTTTGAGTTCATCAAAGATATGCCTAATGAAGAGTTTGCTTAAAATGCAGACTACAAAATGAGGTCTCAGCAAAGCTGTAAAAATAAATTAATTGGTTTCGTGAGGGGCCTTAGAACTGGAACTGGACCAGCCACCTGCGGCCGAGTTAAGGAAGGCTAAAGTATGCTTGTCAGGGTTGTATCCTTTCACCATGTTTATTCCATCTGTATGCTGAGCAAGTAATCTGAAAAGCTGAACTGTATGAAACAGAAGGTGGCATCAGGATTGGAGGAAGACTCATTAGCAACCTGCATTACGCAGATGACACAATCTTGCTTGCTGAAACTGAAGAGGACTTGAAGCACTTGCTGAAGATCAAAGACACAGCCTTCAGTATGGATTACACCTCAGCATAAAACAAAAATCCTCACAACTGGGCCAATAAGCAACATCATACTAAACAGAGAAAAGATTGAAGTTGTCAAGATTTCATTTTACTTGGATCCACAGTCAACACCCATGGAAGCAGCAGTCAAGAAATCAAAAGACACATTGCATTGAACAAATCTGCTGCAAAAGACTTCTTTAAAGTGCTAAAAAAATGTCACCTTGAAGACTGAGATGCACCTGACCCAAGCCATGATGTTTTCAATTGCCTCATTTGCATGCGACAGCTGGACAATGAATACAGAAGATCAAAGAATTGATGCCTTTGAATTATGGTGTTGGTGACTGAATATACCATGGACTACCAAAAGAACAAACAAATGTGTCTTAGGAGAAGTACAGCCAGAATGCTCTTTAGAAGCAAGGATGGTGAGACCACGTCTCACATACTTCGGACATGTTATCAGGAGGGATCAGTCCCGGGAGAAGGACATCATGCTTGGGAAAGTGGAGGGTCAGTGAAAAACAGGAAGACTTTCGATGAGATGGGTTGACATGGTGGCTGCAGTGATGGGCTCAAGATTAGCGACGATTATGAGGATGGCACAAGACCAGGCAGTGTTCCGTTGTGTTGTACATAGGGTCACTGTGAGTTGGAACCGACTCGATGGCACCTAACAACGACAGAATATGATCAAAGTAAAAATGATTCATTACGGACTCTTCTCACTCTGTCCCCTTCCCTCTTTCCCTCCTCTCGGCCTCCTTTTAAAACTTATTTCACCCCCTTTTTTCTTCTAGGCCTCTTCTCATTCAGGATCTCCAGCAAGTCTGTCTATAGAGATACAGGGGATTTCTGGAAACAGATTTTTTAAATAGACTGAAGATATCTATTACAAGTTCTTAAATTTCTCAAAATCATTTGTTCCTTTGGGTAAACCACCATCTGCCTCATCACGGAACCTTCTAAGAATAGACACATTTTTTAAGTGCAACTCTGTCAATAAGTTACTTATTCCAATATGTTCATGCTTTTTTTTGACAAAACAAGGTCACATAGAAACCTAATCCAAAACTAATTACCAAACCCTCATTGATATAGGGTTGCATGGGAATTGCTTGTTAAGTTCTTTCTCTGTTGTAGAGGAGTATGAGGTCAAGGGCTGTGGGTCATGGGCATGTTATCAATGGGATGCAGCTAGTGTGAATTTTAGTCAGCTTTGGCCTTTGTATGTAGTGGAGGATAAGATCTTTGCTTGGTGAATGGTTGAGACTGGAGAGTGTCAGACTCCCTGGTGTAAAGAATCATGTTTGCCAGGCTGGCATTTTCACTAATTTACAATACTTCACAGTTGTGTAGACCAGTCTACCCAAAGTGCATTTTGTTTTTTTATTTAGATGAAGGTTTACAGAACAACTAGCTTCTCATTAAACAATTAGTACACATATTGTTTTGTGACATTGGTTACCAACCCCACGACACGTCAACACTTTCCCTTCTTGACCTTGGGTTCCCTATTACCAGCTTTCCTGTCCCCTCCTGCCTTCTAGTCCTTGCCCCAGGGCTATTGTGCCCCTTTAGTCTCGTTTTGTTTTATGGGCCTGTCTGATCTTTGACTGAAGGGTGAACCTCAGCAGTGACTTAATTACTAAACTAAAAGGGTGTCCGGGGGCCATACTCACGGGGTTTCTTCAGTCTCTCTTTTTTTCTGTGAGTTAGAATTTTGTTCTGTATTTCCAAAGTACGTTTTATAAGTTTGTAGTTTTAAACTCAGAATGTATTTTCTCAAGGACCAAATGCTGGTCAAGGTCTCAGACTAGCCCGTTCAAGCCCATTTAATGCATAATGTAGCAGGATTATAAGACTTCCAGTAATCATAGATTGTTGTTGGCTTCTGAGACTACAGCAGGAAGTGTGAGCTGGAGGCTACAGAATGGGCAGTGTTAACAGGTTGGAAGGCAGCCGTGGAGGCAGGGTGTTAAATGGAGTGGCCTTCTGCATGAGTAGGCAGCCTTGGAGGCAGGGTGTTAAACGGAGTGGCCTTCTGGGTGAGTACGCAGCCCTGGAGGCAGGGCATTAACCAGAGTAGCTTTCTGCATGAGTAGGCAGCCCTGGAGGCCGGCCATTAAAGGGAGCGTGCCCTTCTGCATGAGTAGACAGCATTGGAGGCAGGGCATTAAATGGAGTGTCCTTCTGCATGACTAGGCAGCCCTGGAGGCAGGGCATTAAACGGAGTGTCCTTCTGCATGACTAGGCAGCCCTGGAGGCAGGGCATTAAACAGAGTGGCCTGCATGACTAGGCAGCCCTAGAGGCAAGGCATTAAACAGAGTGTCCTTCTGCATAACTAGGCAGCCCTGGAGGCAGGGCATTAAATGGAGTGTCCTTCTGCATGACTAGGCAGCCCTGGAGGCAGGGCATTAAATGGAGTGTCCTTCTGCATGACTAGGCAGCCCTGGAGGCAGAGCATTAAACGGAGTGTCCTGCATGACTAGGCAGCCTTGGAGGCAGGGCATTAAACAGAGTGTCCTTCTGCATGACTAGGCAGCCCTGGAGGCAGGGCATTAAACGGAGTGTCCTTCTGCATGACTAGGCAGCCCTGGAGGCAGGGCATTAAACGGAGTGGCCTGCATGACTAGGCAGCCCTGGAGGCAGGGCATTAAACGGAGTGTCCTTCTGCAGGTGTGGGCCCTGCCTCCACTGATGATGAGTAGACACTGCTGTGCTGTGTATTCCAACCCATTTATCTTCTTTGGGTCTCATATTATTTTATTTTTTATTGTACTTCAGGTGAGGGCTTACAGAACAAATAGTTTCTCATGAAAGAGTAGTACACATATTGTTTTATGACATTGGTTAACAACCCCACAGCATGTCAGCCCTCTCCTTTCTCAACCTTTTATTTTGGTGAAAATATACATAGCCAAAGAGTTACCATTTCAAAAATTTCTACATACACAGTTCAGTGACATCGACTACACTCTTCTAATTGTGCTGCTATTCTCACTTAGATGAAGGCTTACAGAACAAAATAGTTTCTCATTTAACACTTAGTATATATGTTGCCCTATGACAATGGTTAACAACCTCACAACACATCAACACTATCCTTACTCAACCTTGGGTTCCCTATCACCAGCTTCCTTGTCCCCTTCTGCCTTCTGGCCCTTGTCCCTGGACTGCTGTGCCTCATTAGTACCATTTGATTTTATGGAGCTGTCCAATCCCAGGCTGAACGGTGAACCTCGGAGATGACTTCACTGAGCTATAAGGGTGTCTGGGGGCCATACTCTCAGGGTTTCTCTAGGCTCCTTTAGGCCAGTAGATCTGGTCTTTTTTGTGTGAGTTAGAATTTTGTTCTACATCCTTCTCCAGCTCTGTCCAGAACCTTTTGTTGTGATCCTGGTCACAGCAGTCAGTGGTGGTAGCCGGGCACCATCTAGCTGTAATGGACTCAGTCTGGTAGAGGCCTTGGTAGCTGTGGTCCATTAGTCCTTCGGACTGATCTTTTCCTTGTATCCTGTTCTCTTCATTCTCCATTGCTTCCGGAGGGATGAGACCAGTGGAGTATCTTAGATGGCTGCTCACAGGCTTTTAAGACCCCAGACGCTACTCACCAAGGTAGAATGTAAACTGTGTTATGCCAATTGAGCTAGATGTTCCCTGAGACCATGGTCCCCACAGCCCTCCACCCAGCAATTCAGTCCCTCAGGGAGTTTGGATGTGTCTATGGAGCTTCCATGACCTTTCCTTGTACTAGTTGTGCTGGTTTCCCCTGTATTGTGTACTGTCTCACCCTTCACCCAAGATACCACTTATCTATTTAGTATTCCCCCCGCACCACTCCCATCCCTGGTAACCAGCAAAGATTGTTACATTTTGTGTGTGAACTTTTTCATGGGTTTTTACAATAGCGGTTTCATACAATATTTGTCCTTTTGTGATGGACTTATTTCACTCAGCATAATGTCCTCCAGTTTCATCCATGTTATGAGATGCTTCACAGATTCATTGTTGTTCTTTCTCGTTGCATAGTACTCCATTGTGTGTATGTACCATAGTTTGTGTATCCATTCATCTGTTGATGGGCATGTAGGTTGTTTCCATCGTTTTGCTATTGTGAACAATGCTGCCATGTACATAGGTGTGCATATGTCTATTCGAGTGACGACTCTTATTTCTCTAGGATATGTTCCTAGGAGTGGAATTGCAGGATTGAATGGTATGTCTATTTCTAGCTTTCTGAGGAAGTGCCATACCATTTTCCAAAATGGTTGTACCATTTTGCATTCCCACCAGCAGTGCATAAGAGTTCCGATCTCCCCACAGCCCCTCCGACATTTGTTATTTCCAGTGTTTTTCATTCGTGCCAGTAATGGCGGGGTGAGATGGTATCTCATTGTGGTTTTAATTTGCATTTCTCTAATGGCTAGTGATCACGAGCATTTCCTCATGTGTCTGTTGGCCATTTGAATGTCTTCTTTGGTGAAGTGTCTGTACATTTCCTTTGCCCATGTTTTAATAGGATTATTTGATTTTTTTGTTGTATAGGTGTTGGATTTCTTTGTAGATTATGGAGATTAGACCTTTGTCTGACTTGTACTGTCCAAAAATTTTTTCCCAGTCTATAGGTTCTCTTTTTACTCTCTTGGTGAAGTCTTTTGAAGAGCATAGGTGTTGGATTTTTAGAAGATCCCAGTTATCTAGCTTATCTGTTGGGGTTTGTGCGTTGATGGTTATGGTTTGTATGCTGTTAATTCCGTGTATTAAGGCCTGTAGTGTTGGTCCTAATTTTTCTTCGATGAACTTCATAGTTTTAGGCTTTATATTCAGGTCTTTGATCCATTTTGAAGTAGTTTTTGTATATGGCATGAGGTATGGGTCCAGTTTTCATGTTTTTGCCGATGGATATCCAGTTTTTCCAGCACCATTTGTTAAAAAGACTGTCTTTTCCCCATTTGATGGACTTTGGGCCCTTGTCGAAGATCAGGTGACCGTAGGTGGATGGATTTACATCTGGGTTCTCAATTCTGTTCCATTGGTCAATGTATCTGTCGTTGTACCAGTACCAGGCTGTTTTGACTACTGTAGCTGTATAGTAGGTTCTGAAGTCAGGTAGTGTGAGTCCTCCAACTTTATTCTTCTTCCGTAGTGCTTTACTTATTCGGGGCTTCTACCCTTTCCATATAAGGTTAATGATTAGTTTTTCCATCTCTTTGAAGGATGTTGCTGGTATTTGGATCGGATTGCATTGTATTCGTAAATTGCTTTGGGTAGCATTGTCATTTTCACAATGTTGAGTTTGCCTATCCATGAGCATGGTATGTTTTTCCATTTATGTAGATCCCTTTGGGTTTCTTGCAGTAGTGTTTTGTAGTTTTCTTTGTATAGGTCCTTTACATCCCTGGTTAGATTTATTCCTAAGTATTTTATCTTTTTAGGGGTTATTATAAATGGTATTGTTTTCCTGATTTCCTTTCCATCGTTCTCCTTATTGGTGTATAGGAATCCAACTGATATTCGTATGTTTATCTTGTATTCTGCTACTCTGCTTATTTCTATTAGTTCCAGTAGATTTCTCGTGGAGTCTTTAGGGTTTTCTAGGTATAGTATCATATCATCTACAAACAGGGACACTTTAACTTCTTCATTACCAATTTGGATTCCCTTTATTTCTTTTTCTTGCCTTATTGCTCTAATTAGAACTTCCAGCACAATGTTAAATAGGAGTGGTGATAAAGGGCATCCTTGTCTTGTTCCTGTTTTCAAGGGGAATGTTTTCAGCCTCTCTCCATTAAGAATGATGTTGGCCCTTGGTTTTGCATAGATGCCCTTTATTATGTTGAGAAATTTCCCTTCTATACCTATTTTATTGAGAGTTTTTATCTGGAATGGGTGTTGGACTTTGTCAAATGCCTTTTCTGCATCAATTTTGATGATCATGTGATTCTTTTCTTTCCTTTTATTTATGTGGTGGATTACGTTGATTGATTTTCTAGTGTTGAACCGTCCTTGCATAGCTGGTATGAATCCTACTTGGTCATGGTGTATTATTTTATTGATATGATGCTGAATTCTGTTGGCTAGAATTTTGTTAAGAATGTTTGCATCTATATTCATGAGACAGATTGGTCTGTAATTTTCTTTTTTATGACGTCTTTGCCTGGTTTTGGTATCAGCGTTATGCTGGCTTCATAGAATGAATTTGGAGTGTTGCTTCCTCTTCTATGCTCTGAAATAGCTTGAGTAGTACTGGTACAAGCTCTTCTGTAAATGTTTTGTAGAATTCTCCAGTGAAGCCATCTGGGCCAGGGCTTTTTTTGGTTGGGAGTCTTTTTTATTACCTTTTCAATCTCTTCTCTTTTTATGGGTCTGTTCAGATTTTCAACATCACTTTGTTGTAGTTTGGGTAGGTAGTGTGTTTCTAGAAATTTATCCATTTCCTCTAGGTTTTCAAATTTGTTGGAGTATAGTTTTTCATAATATTCTGTTATAATCCTTTTTATTTCAGTTGGGTCTGTTGTAATATCCCCCATTTCATTTCTTATTTGGGTTTTTTGTGTCCTCTCTTGTTTTTCTTTTGTCAGTCTTGCCAGTGGTTTGTCGATTTTGTTGATTCTTTTAAAGAACCAAATTTTGGTTTTGTTGATTCTTTGTATTGTTTTCCTGTTCTCTATTTCATTTATTTCTGCTCTGATCTTTACTATTTTTTCCTGTGGCTGCGGGATTTTTTTTGCTGTTCTCTTTCTATTTGTTTAAGTTTTGTAGTTAATGTTTTGATTTTGTCCCTTTCTTCTTTTTTTATGTGTGCATCTATTGCTATAATTTGTCCTCTGAGGACTGCCTTTGCTGTGTCCGAAAGGTTTTGGTATGTGCTTTCATTCTCATCTGATGCGCGGAAGTTTTAATTCCATCTCTGATTTCTTCTATTACCCAGTGACGTGTAAGCAGGGTATTATTCAGTTTCCATGTCATTGGTTTTTTTTCCTTGCTCTTTCTGTTGTTAATTTCTACCTTGATGGCGTTGTGGTCAGAGAAGATACTTTGAATTATCTCAGCGTTTTGGATCTTGTTGATGATTGCTCTGTGGCCTAAGATGTGGTATATTCTGGAGAATGTTCCGTGTGCATTGGAAAAGAATGTGTACTTTGCAGCGGTTGGATGGAGTGTTCTGTATATGTCTGTGAGGTCAAGTTGGCTGATTGTGCCCTTTAGGTCTTCTGTATCTTTGCTGAGTTTCTTCTTAGTTGTTCTGTCTTTACTGAGAGTGGTGTGTTGACGTTTCCTCCTATTATTGTGGAACTGTCAATTTCTCCTTTCAGTGTTGTTAGAGTTTGTTTTGTGTATTTTGGAGCTCTGTATTTGGGTGTGTAGATGTTTATTATGGTTATGTCTTCATGATGGATCATCCCCTTAATCATTATATAGTGTCCTTCTTTGTCTTTCATGGTAGATTTTGTTTTAAAGTCTATTTCATCTGAGATTAGAATTGCCACTCCTGCTCTTTTTTGGTAGTTGTTAGCTTGATATATTTTTTTCCAGCCTTTGACTTTTAATAAATTCACATCTTTGTTCCTAAAGTGTGTCTCTTGTAGACAGCGTATTGATGGATCCTGTTTTCTTGTCCATTCTGTCACTCTCCATCTATTTATTGGTGCATTGAGTCCATTTACATTCCGTGTAATTATTGATAGATGTGAGATTGTTGCTGTCATTTTGTATTGCTTTTTTTTCTGGTGCTGAAGTTTTCTTTTTTCTTCTTACTCTCTTGTGCTGAGCTACTTTTGTTTGTGGCCTTTTTTTTTCATTTCTTTTGTTTTTGTAGGTTTTGTTTTTGCTGAGACTTTGTTTTTCCTCTTTATTTTTATGAGTATGTTTGTTAACTTTATTTGTGTTTACCGTGAATTTTACCCTTATCTTTCTAATTTTGAAGCAGTCTACCATTACTTGGTATCGCCTTGCCTTCCTCTCCATTAGTAGGTTCTATACCTATGCCGTTTATTCCCTCTTTTATTGTTTTGTTGTTGTTTTCATTTACTGATTAACTTCTCTGATTCCCTGTTGTATTTCTTTTGGTTTTGGATGGTCCTTGAGAGTTCATTTCCTAGATTGGTATCTGGCTTGTATGAACCTGTGTCCTAGGTTCTGCCTGTGAGCTGAAGTTGTTTGTTCTCAGATCGAAGAACTCCCTTTAATAATTCTTGTAAGTTTGGTTTGGCTTTTACATATTCCCTTAATTTCTGTTTATCTGGAAATGACCTATTTTCACCATCAAATTTGAATGAGAGTTTTGCAGGATATATTATTCTTGGCTGACAATTTTTTTCTGTGAAGATTTTATATATGTCATCCCATTGCCTTCTTGCCTGCATGGTTTCTGCCAAATAATCTGAGCTTAGTCTTATTGTTTCTCCTCTGTATGTGACTTCTTGTTTTTCACGAGCTGTTCTCAGGATTCTTTGTTTTTCTTTGGTTTTGGCGAGTGTGATTATGATATGCCTTTGTGATTTTCTTTTGGGGTCTCTCCTATATGGGGTTCATTGAGTGTCTTGGATGGCCAGCTTTTCATCTTTCATGAGATTGGGGAAGTTTTCTGTCAGCAGTTCTTCAATGATCTTGTCTGTGTTTTCTGTTTTCTCCCCCTGTTCTGGAACTCCAATCACTCGCAGATTTTTGGTTTTGATTGTATCCCACGTAACTCTCAGGGTCTCTTCATTTTTCTTTGTTCTTTTTTCTGAGTTTTCCTCAAACAGAGTTGTAGCCAAGTGTTTGTCTTCGATTCCACTGATCCTGCCTTCCACTGTTGAAATCTGCTTCTCAGCCCTTCTATGACCCCATCCATTTCTGAAATCTTGTTGTTTATCTTTTGGATTTCTAATTGTTGTCTTTGTATAATTTGTAGTTGTGAATTCATTTGGCATTTTGTTCCTGCATTATTTTCCTGAATTCTTCCAATTTTTTGTATGTGTTTTCCATGAATTTGTCTATTTTTTCCTCATTTTTGTCTGCTTTTTGCCTCAGCTCTTGGAGAATTCTGAGTATTAGAGATTTGAATTCCCTGTCAGGTACTTCTAGTGCCTTTTCTTCCACTGGAAAGTCATCTGGTGTTTTATTTTGGATGCCTACTGTAACCATCCTGTCCTGTTTTTATAAAAGTTTTGATATTGTCTGCTGTCTTCAGGGCATTCAGTAGTTTTTTTTTCTTTTTTATTGATTGTAGATTTGTTTGTTTTGTCCCTTTTTAAAAAAATTTGGGTATGCCTGAGCAGGCGGACTGTGTGTTCTTTGTTGTTTGCTCCTCTGTGGGCACAATACTTTTCACCTCCTTTCCCAGTTGGCAGGGTCAGTCACTCAGATATGGTATAGCAGAGCAGGTCCAGCTGAAGAGGAGTTACTGGGACGGGTTGTTTTTGGCACTTACTACAGCCACCAGGGCGGGTCAGTAATCAGTGCTGGGCAGGTTTTAGTAGGCCGTGCCTGTACTGCTTGGTGGTGTGATGTCAAGCGCATGGTGCAGGTAGGCAGGATGCAGTGGGGTGATTGTTATGTGTGGAGCTAAGATGGATATGGGAGAGAGGAGAGAGGAACAGGAACCAAAAACTTACAAACAAACAAAAAAGAATGTTAGGGGAGCTTGCCGTTGGAGTGGAGAGATGAGAGACTATGAAATGGAGAAAAACAAAAAGGGGAAAAGGAAGAAAAAAAAAAGAATGAATAAATAAAAATTGGAAAAGGAAAAGAACAGCAAATTTTCAAGGGATCCCACCGGTGTGGCTATGACATCTGGGGAAGTTGTTCTCAGGTGTTGCAGTACAGCCTGGCTAGAAGGTGTAGAGGTATACAACGCCAGGTATTCAGGGAACAGAAAGAGAAGGAAGATATAGAGAGATGAGAAACTGAGCAATGAAGAAAGACAAAAAGGGACAAAGAGGGAAAAGAAAACAAAACAAATTAACAAAAAAAAAAAGAACATGAAAAGCCCCCCAAAAAGACAGAAAAAAAAGAAAAGGAAAAAAAAAAAGAAACCACCGAAAAAAAGAAATGACCTCAGGGATCCCTCTGTACGGCTGTGCAAGCCGAGGCAGTAGTTTCCAAGTCACGCAGCACTGCCTGGCCAGAAAGGGCTCCCAACTCAAGAAAAGGAAAAGAAAACAAACAATTCAAAAAGAACAAAAGCCCGGGATCCCACCAGCGTGGCAGCCCAGACCGGGAAGCAGCTCCACACTTGAACGGAGCTCTGCAGCCCCTCAGGAAGAAGCAAAGATGGCGCACAGAGCCAGGTATTTGAGCGAAAGGAGTGGAGGTGGCGAGAGGTAAGGAAAAAAATCAAAAGAAGCGGAAAAAAGCAACACCAGCAGCCAACAAATGGCAGTCAGAGAGACTGCCCGTTCATGTGTGTGGAATCCAAGCAGCTGGTGTTTCCCGGACAAGAGATTGTGGCCGTGGGAAGCAGAGGAGGAGTGGGGGTGAAGAAGGGTGGGGGTGGGAAAGTGTATATCGCAAATTGTTTTGTCTCCCGCTGGGAGCTCCGTGAAGCTGCTTTCTCATATCCCCTGTTTGCTGTTCTCCGATAGGAGTCCAAGATGGGGTCTCATTTTATGTACGAAAGCTCCACCTGCCCAGTAACTCATAGGCTGCCTTGTAATAGGTTTTTTTTTTCTTCACATGTTCATTGTGCGTGTGCAATTGTAACTTTCAGTTTTGAAAAGCCAATTTTAACGTGAAACCAAATGCGTGTTCTCAAAGATGCCTGGAACATGTCGGCACCTTTTTCTTCGAAAATTACTTTAATTTCTATACTTGTATCTTTGTTCAGAATCTTAACTGAAGCTTTTTAAATAAGAACTAATTTTCAGAAGTGCTGTTCTTTTCCATAATGTCAGAATGCTGCATAGTGATAGCAGGAGAAATTTTTCCACCGGAGGTTGAAAAGTAATTTTTCTTTTGTTTTAATGGCAACACTGTCGAACGGGTGGTAGAATGATGCCTACACACGCAATTTCAGGTATATTCAATGTTTACGCGCGCCTGAAATGTAGGTAGCCAGTGTAATCGTTTGCACAAGCCAAGGGTTTGAAGTTCATTTTTATTGAAAGTTCTCAGGTATACAATTGGTTTTAAAAATGTGAGGTTTAAACTTGTGAGCTCCTCCAGAGTTGAATTCTGTAGCTGTGAGTGCCCCTGTGCTCTTCAGGGGAGTGATGACCCAGGGGGCTGGGTGAAAGCACTCAGGGTCTGCTCTCCAGTGGAACGGTGGTGTGGAGTTTCTTCCAAAAGCTATAACCTCCACGGTCTCTTCTCCTTCTGTCCCATACTTGCTGCATTGATGACACTGGTCACCCCCTGAGAGCACATGATTTCTTCAATGTAGGGGAAATAGCGATCTTGGGGTGCCGGTGCTCAGAGGAAAGCTCTGGCTGGTGCGCAGTGATCAGACTGTGACCTTTGACTTCTGGTTATTCTGACTGCAAGTCTTGGCTGGGCCCTGCATGCTACATCATTTGTTTCAGGTTGAAGAGGTCTTCTAAATCCCAATTTGACATTTCCATTCCCTAGGTTTTGCCCTGTACATCTGGAGTGTCCCCCTGTTGGACGGACGCTCCTCTGCTGTTATTCTCCTCCATTTTTTCTAGTTTCTGGAACATTCTTGAAGTGTTCAGTCATGGCCTCTTCTTGCAAGAACTCAGAGTCGTACCAGATGGGTGGTTGGATTAGGCTGTGTTCTTGTGGAACAGGGCCCCGGGGCCCAGCTTGCCTCTGCAGGGAGGCACAAAGGGGAGCAGCACTGTGCGCTGGTCAGTGGAGCGGATGAGGTCCCTGGTCACAGCAAGCCACCACGGACTCTGGAGAGCAGGGCCATGGCGATGACGAAGTCTGATTTGGCCAAGACAATGAACGTTTGGTAAATGAGCAAAGGAGGGGCGATGTCTGACAGTCTGTCTCAGGCTGGTTAACTGGGGTTTCCGGCTTGATACTCCAAGGCTCCTGTTGTGACTGGGTAAAAGTCGTTCATATGAAAAAGTGCTGGGCTTTTCACGTAAGGTAATTACAGATACAGCAGAGTATCTTGTCATTTATCTCTGTACCTTTGAGTACGCCCCTTGAAGAGCAGTAAGAATGTGAGGAGCGACAAACTTTGAAATAGAATACTAAAAAAAAGCTGTAACAGTCTCTGGAATTGTATGCAGAGCTCGTTATTAAAGGCGAAGACTTAATAGAAGTCGCACGTAGGGCTGGAGATTTTCAGTGATTTCAGGTTTCAAAAGAAAGTCTTTTTTATAATGTGTAACTTTCATAATATACAGGAATAAAAAAAACTACTTTTCCAGAACTTCTGCAGGGCTATGTTGAGCACTGAGCACAATTTGCTATGAAAATTTTTATTTGGAACCTCCAGTGAGTATATATATTTGTGTGGAGTCCATTTTGAATTTAGTCACACACTAAATTGCAGGAGGATAGATTATTTTAACCAGATGGCATAATGCAAGAGTAAATACTCACTGTTTTTCTTTTATAGTCAGAATTTTCATTACTATAAAATGTCACTTAAAAAAAGAGCCTTAAAAAAAAGACCAGATTTACTGGCCTAAAGGAGACTGGAGAAACCCCGAGAGTATGGCCCCCAGACACCCTTTTAGCTCAGTGGTGAACTTACCCTCCGAGGTTCACTGTTCAGCCTGGGAGTGGACAGCCCTGTAAAACCAAATGAGACTAACGAGGTACAGGAGTCCAGTGACAAGGGCCAGAAGGCAGAGGGGGACAAGGAAGCTGGTGATAGGGAACCCAAGGTTGAGTAAGGATATTGTTGATGTGTTGTGAGATTGTTAACCATTGTCATAGGGCAACATTTGTAGTAACTGTTAAATGAGAAACTATTCTGTTCTGTAAGCCTTCATCTTAAGTGAGAATAGCAGCACAATTGGAAGAGCGTAGTCAATGTCAGTGAACTGTGCATGGAGAAATTTTTGAAACGGTGTATCTCTGGCTATGTGTATTTTCACCAAAAAAAAAAAAAAAAAGGTTGAGAGAAGTTAGAGGGTTGACATGTTGTGGGGTTGTTAACCAATGTCATAAAACAATATGTGTACCACTGTTTCATGGGAAACTATTGGTTCTGTAAGCCTTCACCTGAAGTACAAAAAATAAAAATAAAAAAAGAGCCTTATGTAAATTTGATTGGTTGTTTATTAACAAATCTAAAAGCATGAACTTACTCAACTTATTGAGGAAAGAGAATATGTGTAGTTACCTATTTCTTGCATTTGTTCATGTTACTTTGGGGCTATTATACTGATTATTCAGTGTATACAAACATGTACATTGGAAATATTTCCCTTAAGTTATACTGGAATAAGCTTATTTTTTTTTAAATAGACTTTGAGATTAGTCTCTTTCTTCTAAATTTTGAGTTGAAACGATTAAGGTTTTACGTTGCATTCAGTTATGTTACAGTTTGCATAATGCTGATTGGTAGAGGTTGGAGGTAAAAATGTAAATTAGATTTTGCAATCAGGAGTGTACATCTTGGAGATTTTTTTCCCCCTAAACTTAAAAGTAGATTATGACCTGTAAAAACGTGGAAAATGAACACATTAGTCTAAGGAAACTTGCCAATTAAGGGAAAATAGCATTTAAAAAAAAGTGTAATTTTGTTTTGTAGTTTTATAAGACATGTTGTGAGGTTAATACGCTAGCCAGTGGCACCATCATCTACAAGTCTTTATTTTTTTCTGTAGGATTGTTTTGAGGGGAGAGGTATTTGGGTATGTCCAAAGCAACTGTAAGTAATTATTTTGATACCTTTGTTGAAAGAAAAGGTGTTGAAGTTCACTCTAGTTCCAGGCAGCTTTATTTCTGGCGGCTGGATACATGACAACAGCGTGAACTGTAGTTCTGAGCAGTCACTTCATTTATCAGCAAGAATAAACTGCTTGCGTTTTTAAGCGTACGCAGTTATTCTAGCTACCTGCCATACCTGTTCAGCCTGCTACTGTTTGCTCAAAACTAAAGAAAGTTTGCCAATTTTTAGAAATAGGCCAAATGAACCTCTTGCATTTTTTAAGTGTACCTTAATTTCTGAATTTGTATCCACTCTTTTTTAAAAACGTTTTGTGATTGAGGTGTCATAGCCAGAAACGTGTTTTGCTTTATCACTTTCCCTGTACAGAGGCACCCATGTAACTGGCACCCATGCCATCTCCGTGTGTCTGTGGGGTGGGACCATGCGGCATTCAGTGGGGGCTCCGTGTCTCGGTGACCTTTCCGATGTTCCATACCGTTAATATTTACCAAAATATTGAAAGTATTAATTTTCACCAAGTACCTTTAGTATTTTCTGAAGGTACTTGGTGAAAATGTTAGCTCTTAGGGAACCTTGGCTTAGCCTTGAAATAGCACGCTAATGGTTCTTTTACAGTGATAATGGGGTGCTGATGTCACTTCCCTGTGCCCCTGCCTGCTCTTTCCCATGCTCCATACATATGCAGTTGAACAAACACTTGTCTTAGCTCTTGCTTTGTGCCAGGTTCTGTACTGAGTCCTGGGAGATACAGCAGTGGATAAGCGGATGGGCCCCTAGTCCCCGGAGAGCAGCGCAGTCACCGTCAGCACGGTCACTGTGATGTTAGCAGTGTGACCTGAGGTGTTTGGCAGAAGGATGGAAAGCAAGGACTTTTCTCTGCCCAAAGCAGAATTGGTGAAATGTTGAGTTTTTTTTTTTTTTTGGTCACTGACGAAGAATATAAGGTCACAGGGTGAGGGTGAGAGTGGGCAAGAAGGTTTGGGAGGGGAGGAGAAGATGAGAAATAAATAGCTTAAAAGAGCGTGGGAGAGCGAGGCCTTCTCTCCGGGCTGGTGTCTCATTTAGTCTGAAGTCTCTGTCCCTGAGAAGTACACCAGCAACTTTTTAGTACATATGTATTTCTCCCTGGGTTTGAGAATTCTTACTCCCATCTATCTCCATGTATAATTTTATCTCCATGTATAATTCAAGTGTATTTAGATTGCCCTCGAGCTCTGTAGGTTTGCTGTTGGTGAAAGTTGGAAAAAAGATCTTTCAGTCAGGATCCTCCCAAGTATCCAGTCTAAAAATGTCAACTTCAGAGTGGTGTGTACAAGTGGGGCTCTGGGGCGCCCCCATCAGCTCTGCGATGGCAGCCAGGTGAACTGACCTGCAGCCTTTCACCCTAAAATCAGGACCTGGTGTGTGAGGATTAACCAGCACACCTAGAGCACAAAGTTTATAGCTGTCGCCACACCTTTCTTATTCCAGAGATTGCCCACACTGCAGCGGGATGAACCCCAAGCATTGAAGTCTGACCTTGTTCCTGTACTGCACGCCCAGGAGGCCCCTTTATTCTCTCCCAGGGCTCCGCCTCCTCTCTGGCCTTGTGTAAAGCCATTTGCCCTGGGCCCTGCTGCGTTATCACTGTTCCTTAGTTCTGACTTAAGTGCAGAATGAATTGGAAACCATCTAGATTATCAGTAGAGTACCAGTTAACTACATTCAGATAAATGTACTCAAGGGAGTGCTGTGTCGAATTAAAATGATGAGGAAGCTTTGATAGTGGGATGATCTCCAGGAGATAAATAGGAAAACAAGGTGAGGAACAGTGGACTAGTTGGGACCCATGGGGGAAAGTGAGTACGTACGCCTGCAGATGCCCAAGAAGCTGATACTGGTCGCCTCCTGGGAAGTAGAGCCCTGGTGGTGCAGTAGTTAAGCACTCAGCTGCTAACCGAGAAGGTGGTGGTTTGAGCCCACCAGCTGCTCCGAGAGAGGAAGATGTATGTGGCAGTCTGCTTCTGTTAAGATTTATAGCCTTGGAAACCCTATGGGGCAGTCCTATTCTGTCGTATAGGGTTGCTATGAGGCAGAATCAACTAGATGGCAATGGGTTTGGTTTGATTGGTTATGTATTTTATTTACAAGTCCTTTGTAGACAAGTGGTTTTCAAATACTTTTTCCCTTTCTGCATCTTAACAGGATATTTTACAAAGCAAAAAGTTTAATTTTGACAAGGTCCCGTTGACAAGCTTTCCCTGTTGTGTGTCATGCTTTTGTGTCTAGTATAATTTTCTTTTAACCTCCTCTATTCTTTCCTTTCTAGGTACTTTGTTGTTGTTCCTTTTACTTCATTTGCTCCTCTTACCATTTGGGGAAGTTGTATACTTTATGGATTGGATTGCATCCTCCAAAAATGTGTGTCAACTTGGCGAGACCATGATTCCCAGTATTGTGTGGTTGTCCACCATTCTGTGATCTGATGTGATTTTCCGTATGTGTTATAAATCCTAACCCCTGTGATGTTAACGAGGCAGGATTAGAGGCAGTTATGTTAAGGAGGCAGGGCTTAATCTGCAGGCAAGTTGTGAAAGATTTCATTTTACTTGGATCCATAATCAGTGCCCATGGAGGCAGCAGTCAAGAAATCAAATGACATTGCATCGGGCAAATCTGCTGGAAAAGATCTCTTTAAAGTTTTAAAATGCAAAGATGTCACTTTGAGGACTAAGGTGAGCCTGACCCAAGCCATGATATTTTCAGTTGCCCCATAGGCATGTGAAAGCTGGACAATGAATAAGGAAGACCAAAGAAGAATTGATGCCTTTGAATTGTGGTGTTGGCCAAGAATATTGAATATACCACGGACTGCCAGAAGAAAGAACAAATCTGTCTTGGAAGAAGTACAGCCACAATGCTCCTTAGAAGCAGGATGGTGAGACTTGAGACTTTGTCTCATGTATTTTGGACATGTTACCAGGAGGGTTCAGTCCCTGGAGAAGGACATGGTGCTTGGTAAAATAGAGACTCAGCCAAAAAGAGGAAAATAGATTGACACAGTGGCTGCAACAGTGGGCTGAAGAATAACAAAGATTCTGAGGATGGCACAAGACCGGGCCTGTTCTGTTATACATAGGGTTGCTGTGAGTCAGAACCCACCCAATGGCACCTAACAACAACAACAATTTACAGGATTAGGTTGTATCTTGAGTCAGTCTTTTGAAATATAAAAGAGAGAATCCAGCAGAGAGGAGAGGGATCTCATTACCACCAAGCAAGAAGAGCCAGAAGTGGAGTGTGTCCTTTGGACCTGAGGTCCCTGCACTGAGAAGCTCCGAGACCAGGGGAAGATTGATGACAAGGACCTTCCTCCAGAGCCGACGGAGAGAGAAAGCCTTCCCCTGGAGCTGGCGCCCTGAATTTGAACTTCTAGCCTCCTAGACTGTGAGAGAATAAATTTCTGTTTATTAAAGCCAACCACTTGTGGTATTCTGTTACAGCAGCACTAGATGACTGAGACATAGATCTCACGTATGCTCTTTCTGTGCTTATCTTAAAATTTCTAACTTGTATGTTTGACTTTATTCTATTTATCCTCTTTCTAAGAAAATTCTACAATCTAAGAATACTTTAACTGTTGTAGCCCTTTTTTAGAATTAATTTACTATTGGTCACTATTTTGCTTATCTTTTTAACCCCACAAATTAGACAGCAATATAATTGTTTTTGGAGTCCCTGGGCAGCATAAACAGTTAAATGCTTGACTACTAACTGAAAGCTTGGCAGTTTGAACACAGAGGCACCTCAGAAGAAAGACCTGGCGATCTGCTTCCCAAAGGTCGTGACTGTGCAACCTCTGTGGAGCACAGTTCTACTCTCATATGCATGGAGCTGCTATGAGTTGGAATTGACTCAATGACAGCTGGTGTAATTGTTTTATACAGTATTTCTTTAGATTTACCCAGGTTTACCGCTGTTTTGCTCACTACATTAGGTTGCTTTTTAGGCCTGCCTTCTAGGATCATTTTCTTACGCATGAAGTACATGTCTGAGAAGTATCCTTTGTTGAGGGTGTGTTGGTAGTAAACACTTGCAGAGTTGGTTTTACAAGACCTTATTTCACTGTCCTTCATGATAGTTCATTTGGGTACTGAGTTACGGGCACTTTGTAGAATTCCATTGTCACCTGCCTTTTGGTGTTGATGCTGAGAGTCAGTTGTCAATCTGATTGCCACTCCATATTGCAACGTCTTTTCTCTGTGGTCTTTTAACAAGAACTGGTAAATAAACAGAAACAAGGTCAAGTGATTGTCCTGCCATTCCTGTACAAAGTAAACACCCCAAAACCCGAAACCAAACCCGTTGCTGTTGAGTTGATTCTTACTCAGAAGGGTCAGCGGTTCAAACCCGTTAGCCACTCCGTGGGAGAAGGATACAGCAGTCTGCTTTCATAAAGATAACAGCCTTGGAAACCCTATGGGGCAGTTTTACTCTGTCCTATTGGGTCTCTACGAGTCAGAAGTAAACATCAGCATAACCAAATACTTGATATGGGGAAGTTTCTCTTCATAAAAGTATTCTGAGTAATAAATGAAAAAGTAAAGATAGACTTTTTCATCTCCACCCCATAAAATAATGGCCATAGGCTGTGATCATAACAGAAAGAAAGACAACCAGGTTACGTGTTTCCTATGCAAGTATACAACCCACGCATGGAAAAAATTGTACCTGAATCTGATCAAGCTTCAAGATTTAAGGATACATTTTTTCAGGTTCCAAATAACCCATTGCCATCGAGTCAATTCCGACTCATGGCAACCATATAGGACAGAGTAGAACTGTCCCATAGGGTTTCCAAGGCGTGGCTGGTGGATTTGAATCGCCAACCTTTTGGTTAGCAGCCAAGCTCTTAACCACTGTGCCACCAGGGCTCCCAGACTCCAAATAGGAGACAGAAATCACACAGTAATTTGAAAATGGAAAGTGTAATATAAAGAATTAATTAGTAGGGGATTGGAGTAATGGCAGATTGGCCAATGAGAGCTAAAACATAGGAATAGCAGTTATAGGGAGAAGTTACCACCCCAGGACCGAGGCAGAGTGCCCAGGGAAGTCACCCACCCCCAGGGTTGACAGTGAGATATTGTGGGGGAGGGTGTGGTCCTGGCCCACTGGGTGGCGATGGTTGCCAGGGTCTGTGCTGGGGCGAGAGTGTTGTCCATGCCCTGGAACTTACTGCCAGCTACCTGAGGGGGTGACTGAAGCTGTCCCATGGGGGTGCCCAGCTGGTGCACTCTGCTTCAGAGACAGCTGACTCACGGGGCCCCGCGCATTGCCACTCTGCCTTGACACCACCAGAGGGGGTGCCAGGGTCCCAGGGAGGCCATACAAGGGGCTCAGAACCACCTGGGGCTGTGCTGGGGGCAGCTGAGGTGCCTGCTGTCTGTACTCTTTCCTCTGCAGGAACCTGGGGAGGCCAGGGCACCAGCCCCAGAGAGGGAACCCCTTCCTCCCCAGTGTCCTACTACTGCCTGTGGGTGAAGCTGGCAAGGGGGGAAGAGTCACAGGGTTCAGCTCCATGATCACAGAGCAGCACGGAGGAGGCAGAAAACTGACAACTGACACAAAGTACCAGCGCACAAGACATTCAGGCGATAGATCTATCGACATTTATATGTAGTCTATATATAGTATATAGTACATATGTATATATATATATATGTATATATATAGTATATAGTACATCTCTGTCTGTATAATAATTGATACCATTAGTTACAATCAGCAAAATCCAGAGTGTGGCTAAACAACCTGGTTCCTTCAGCAAATAAGATGCAAGGAAAACAATAAAAGTAAATGGAAGGAAGACCTGGATTCAAGAGGCTTAAGGTTGTGGAACTTTGTTTGAATTCTCATTTGAAGGAACCAAGTATAAAAAGTTTTTTTTTTTTTTTTTTTTTTTTTTTTTTTTAAAGACAATCAGGGACATTTCAGCACTTTTTGGATATTTTAAGCAATGATTTTTGGGAGGTGTGATGATGGTATTGTGGTTATATTCTTTTTAGAAAAGAGTTCTTTTGGAGATACATTCTGAAATATTTACAGATGAAATGATATGCTATCTGAGATTTACTTAGTGATGTTTTTGTTGCCATTGTGTTTAAAAAAAGCAACAGAAAGTGAACATTTTTTCTTAGTATATATGTTATTATGGTACAATAGGCCCCCTCCCCTGGCTGTGTACAGAAGTTAGCAATCATGAACTATGACCTGTCTTTAAAACAATGTAATTCTGAATCTTGTTCCTGGGTTTTGTTTATAATGAGCTGTTAGAAATTTATGAAGCACATGGCTGGCATTTACTGAGACATATTCCATGGCTACACTCGTATGCATGTATTTTGTCTCAGTAGTTTATGATGTGAACCAAAGTGTCTTGTGCTTTATGGAATAGTTGATACTGTCTGTGGAAGGAAAGAAAGCCAGCGCTCATTTCCAGCAGCACTGTTGACATGGACACGTGTGTTCTATCCGCACTGTTGACATGGACACGTGTTCTATCCGCACTGTTGACATGGACACGTGTGTTCTATCCGCACTGTTGACATGGACACGTGTGTTCTATCCGCACTGTTGACATGGACACGTGTGTTCTATCCACACTGTTGACATGGACACGTGTTCTATCCGCACTGTTGACATGGACACGTGTGTTCTATCTGCACTGTTGACATGGACACGTGTGTTCTATCCGCACTGTTGACATGGACACGTGTTCTATCCACACTGTTGACATGGACACGTGTGTTCTATCCGCACTGTTGACATGGACACGTGTTCTATCTGCAAGCCTGAATATGGATTCTTTGGACATATTTACTGTTTTCTGTAAACCATGGTATTCTTCAACATTTCAGAAATGTGACTTCTATAATATTTCTCCTCTGCTGGTATATGATTTATAGCATAAACTAGAGTTGTAGATTCTGAGAAAAATTCATATTAAAGCAACTATATATTCCCAAGAGACAATATTTTGGTTATCAATCAGTGTTTTTTATTAATTCCTGAAAATTTTTTGTAGGAAAGTCATATAGTCAGTTTTTTCAGTATTCCTCAGCTCTGTATGATTTTACTCTTGTTCATTTCATAACCCAAAAGTAAAATATTAGAAATTCATAAAGCTCAGAGAGTGTAATACAGGTAATAAAATTTGGGCCCCTTACAAGTATTGCTGATAAATTGTAGGTAGGGGATGGGATGAGTAGAACGGGTAGGGTGCATTCTTTTAAATATATTAACAT
This sequence comes from Dugong dugon, assembly GCA_030035585.1. Taxonomy (NCBI): domain Eukaryota; kingdom Metazoa; phylum Chordata; class Mammalia; order Sirenia; family Dugongidae; genus Dugong; species Dugong dugon. The sequence goes on along the minus strand of CM057468.1, from coordinate 129,802,679 downwards.
TTCTCTCAGCTATTTTTGGTAGTTTCATAGATATTTATATGCATCCCATTCTTGCACCTAAAATTATGATAAATTACCTTTTTTTTTTTTTAATGCTATAAATGTCAAGAACTGTGGAGGCTTCAGATTTCACCCCGCTTCCAGTTCAAGTTAGCTGCCACAGTTTCATGGATGCTGGTAGAAGATAAAGTGGATGCTGGGTCAGAGATGAAGTGAAGGACAGCCTGTTACTCCCAGCAGTGGCAGTAGCCAGAGGATCAGCATGTTTGTGTCCTTTCCTTGGGCCTTAGCTTCCACAGGATACTGTGAAGAGGGTCATGTGACACTTCCTCCCGCAGTGGGTTGCATGACAGAGAAGGACATTTTGGTTCTTTTTTTTTTGTAACAATGAACATCAGTGCCCTGGGAAGAGGGGACATTATTACGACAGGAATGAGCATGCTGCCTGTGCTCCAGAGGTGACACCATCTCTGTCTCTGTCTTCTAAACCATCTTGGAAAGATAGTCTGGAGCTCACAAGACAGGCAGACACCTGAGAGACCGTGGAGAGGTGCCTCCCACAGCATCTTCTCTCGTCTCTGTACTCCGTTGGCTCCTGGAGAGTTTTCACGAGTCCTCCACTCTGTCAGCCACTCTGATTAATTGGATTGACAGCAGCTCTGCACAGTTTGTCTCACAAAATTTTATGGAAGCCACTATCGACAATACTCCAGGAGCAGACGAGGCCAGCATGAGCCAGGCCACTAGTAATAGCCCAGGAGTCAGTAAAAACACAACAAGGCTCATCAAGGCGAACATCGGCCAGGGCTGTGTGAGGGGCCTTGAGCTTTCCCCTGGAGCAGAGGCACCTGCTTGGTGTTCTTTCCACCTGTGCATGGCTGATGCTGAGACTGAATAGGCGTGTCGGCCCATTGGGAGTCAGTGAACTCGGTCCAGCCATGTAAACTGAGGGCCACGTGGGCCGGTGACTCCTCAGGTATGAGAGTAGGGGATAGAGTTTCCCTAGAGGGAAATGCGCCACTTTTCACATAAAGCTGGGACGCCACTGGAGCAGGCTAGCTCCTTCTGGAATGTATCATCTCTAGTTAATGAGCAAGGCTTGTTGGCTCTTCCACCTTGACCACCATTGAGTCTATGAGTTGATCCTCCCCTACTGAGAGGATCCAGCTAGAGCCCCAGGCCTCCATGGTCAGGCATTTAGCCCCAGTAAGAGCCCTGTGCAAGCTCATGGCTGCTTTTAAAGGGATAACCCCGTCCCGACCCGTGTCAGGGAGGCGATGATTCCAAACCCCATGGGACGTCTCTGGTTGGAGGCTGCTGCAGTTGCTAAAATCCCAGTCACACAAACGTGTAGCTTTGAGAGGTCATTAAGGCTCTGGCCCCCAAGGGTTGTGAGTGGAGTTTCCAGCAGGGCTTGTCTGGGCTGCACCCTAAGATTGCTGGTTTGTAGATGAAGTGATACAAAGACCCAAGGAGAATGCTCACATGAGGTCCGTCCCACCTTCAGCACCCAAAGTCCAGTAAAGCTCTGGGCCTCCTTTTTGGTGGTGGGGACTGAAGAAACAGATTAGCTTGACTGCCAGAGGGACTAAGCATAGGTCAGCCACGCAGCCCAGGAAAGTTTACCTGAGAAGACCTGTGTGTACCGTCAGGGCTTAACAGGAGGGTAGGGGTAGATGACACCTACATGGGACTGGAGAGTGAGGCTGTAACTTGCTAACCAGCAGGACATCAGTTACAGAGGGAAAACTTTGGGTATCCGAGGTGCCGAATCCTGACGCGCCCCCCCCCCCCCGCCCCCGGTGGCAGATACCGAAGGAGTTTAGGAATCCCTGGGGAGTACTGGTAGCGCAGTGGTTAAGAACTTGGCTGCAAACCAAAAGGTCAGTAGTTCGAATCCACCAGCCACTCCTTGGAAACCCTATGGGGCAGTTCCACTCTGTCCTGTGGGGTTGCTATGAGTCAGAATTGACTCAAGGGCTATGAGTTTGGTTTTGGGGAGTCCCTGGGGGTCCTTGCATAAGACTGAACTGGGGGGGCACCTGCGGGATAGGAAGAAAGGTGTTGGTGATGTTTATGACCACATGCCTGGGGCCACCAGTCTGTGCCTCTTCCTGGCTGGATCAACCCACTGGCACTTCTGGGACAGGGAAGTACAAGCATGTCGTCCATGATCCCTGCTATACATTCAGATGAAGAAGCACTGACACCCAGTACATGGAAGAGGTGAAGAGGCTGCAGTGTGTGCACTGCTCAGCACCCCTGTGCTTATCTGGCTTGTGACTTCCTCTGTTCTGTTTTATTGTCCACATGATCCCACCTATGTTATGTCTTCTAGAAATTTCCAGAGTTTTGTCTCACTGATCTTGTTTATTTTAAATTTTCGTATGTTAGGATTGACTCCTCAGAGTGACGTTAAGAAGGAAGCCAGTCTGTTCTGTGTACTTGCCTGGTGGATCCATCTGGAAAGTTCTCCCTGCACTGGCTTTCAGGATCCTCCTGTCTTCTGGGTCTCCCTTTCCCTCCTGATGCCTTCTTGGTCTTCTCTAACTCCTTTAAACTTCTCTTGTGGTAATTCTAGTTACTCATGAGGGGCCTCATATTGGTATTCATTTGTCAGAGAGCATTGAGCATCTATTATATTGCACTGAGGCCACAGTAGTGAACAGAACAGGTGAGGATTGCTGTACTCTGGGCCAGACATTGTGCTGAGTGTGACGTATCCAATCCTCATGGGATAACACCCTCACGAGAGTGGTGTTATCCTCCTCCCCCACTCAAGCTCTGGCATCCTGTGGTGGGTAACCGCTCACTCTTCCCTGGATCTGACACCTCCCTGTGGGCCATCATGCGCCCCCAACACATGCGCGCACACACACAGACACACACATTCACGTATGCCTGCCACACACACATGCACACATGCCTGCCTTGCTCCTGCCCACCTCATCTTTAGGACTAAATTGTTCATGAAGGAAATGGGTAACACGCAAGCACACGCACACACACACATGCACACACACGCACACTAAAGTTATGGCGAGGTACTTCACTGAGTCAAAGAGAATTTTTCCTTCTTACTCATTTAGTGAGGTCTTCATTTATACTTTATTTAAGCCAGGATGTGAGCATCTTCTAGGAGTGGCACAACAGGAACCTTGCATTGTATTTGAGGTTCTGGGGAGAGTGACAAGTCCGTCTGGGCATGACTGCTGCTGTGAAGGTAATAAATGGACATTCCTGCAGACAAAAGTAGGAGAACGGACAAGCGTGCTGCTACAGCCATCTCTGCCCAAGACCAAAGAAGGTTACAGAATAGGCAAGAGTGGGAAATCGGACAAGTGTGCCGCCACAGCCATCTCTGCCCAAGACCAAAGAAGGTTACAGAATAGGCAAGAGTGGGAAATCGGACAAGTGTGCCGCCACAGCCATCTCTGCCCAAGACCAAAGAAGGTTACAGAATAGGCAAGAGTGGGAAATCGGACAAGCGTGCCGCCACAGCTGTGTCTGTCTGAGTCCAAAGATAAACATTTTTAATATTAAAAAAAGAGTTCTAAGAAACTAGTAAAAGCGTCCCAGAGAGGGGAACTGTTTGGTGGGGGCCAGGGGTGAGAGGAAGACTTAGCTTTTCACTCTATGTCGTATTGTGTGTGCCTTTTAATGTTAATTCCAAGTGCTTGCGTTATCTAGTCAGTACATAAAATTATCAGGAAAAAGTCCTTAACAATTTTCATCAGTTGGAAACAATTCTGGATTACCTCCAAGAGCCTTTCCAGCTCTTAAGAACTGGTTACTTAATTTGCGTTCTAAGGCAGTGCGCGTGCGCACTCACACACACACACACACACACACACACACACACACATGCACACACACACACTATGCTTATAGAGAGTGAATCACAAAAATTGAATGTCAAATTCTAAGTAGGTTACTATATTCCAAACCTTACATTTTTCTCAGAATATTCTAGTTAAATTTTCTTATTCTAGATTCTTGAAAGTTTGGCCCCACCATAGGCATAGCAAACAAAATTATTTAACAAACAAAAGAAAAAATTTTGTGCCAGAAATCTTCCAGAAGTCGGCTAACAGATATTCCATGAATTCCCATTGTAAATCTGTCTTCATAGAACAAAACCAAATCCTCCTGGTTCTAAGATCTTCACCGAAAATAATGTGAGTGCTTTAGTTTAGGATTAAGTGTCAAATGCCAACTGCTTAATGAATTTTGGGCAGGGGTGAATGGACTAGAGAAGAAAATCAAGCATCTCACAGTTGGCTGACCACGACCCAGTTCTGAACATAATAACGTAGATAATTGACTACACTTGCTTTCAAAAGTGTTAGAGGCCTGTTACCAGGTTCTCAGAAAAATTACGTCTTCATTTCTGCCTTAAGAATTTAAATTTTTTTTAAAAAATATTTTTCCTGAGAGAAAAAGGCTGGAATTATATATTCTCTAAATTGGAGGACGTATTTAATCATTTTAAAGAAGAACCCTCAGAAAAGCAAAATTATAGAATTATATATACAGTAATGTATCTATAATAGAGAAAACCAAAAAACCAGGCCCATTGCCACTGAGTCGATTCTGACTCATAGCAACCCAATAGGACAGAGTAGAACTGCTCTATAGGGTTTCCAACGAGTGGCTGGTGGCTTGGAACTGCTCACTTTTTGGTTAGCAGCTGAGTAATACAGAGGGCATATGAAAAATGTGCAAGGGTATTTTAAATTGCATATCAGAGAAACATACTCTTGGATTTGTTGTGGCCATATTTATGGGTCAGGTCCATTGTCCACATTGTGGTCTCCCCCAGACACAAAGCAGATTTCTACGCCTTTGAGCTCCAGAGGAAATGAAACAGTTGGCTTGTATCAAGAAACTTTGTATTATGGTTAGAGTTGTGAGATGCTTACACCATCAGAGTCATATGGAATCAAGATGGACTGAGGTTTTAAAACATGTTAATTCCAACACCTGAGGCCACAGACCCAGCTGCTCTTTACTGACTTAGCCTATAGCTCCATCTCCACAGACGGGAAACCCTGGTGGCATAGTGGTTAAGGGCTACCACTGCTAACCAAAGGGTCAGCAGTTTGGATCCACCAGGTGCTCCTTGGAAACTATGGTGCAGTTCTACCCTGTCCTATAGGGTTGCTGTGAATCGGAATTGAATTGACTCGTTGGCAACCGGTTTGGTTTTTTTTGGTTCTACAGACAGGTATTGATTGGATCTTATGGATTAAACATCCGTTATCTCTTAACGTTCCTATTTGTATTTCTTTTCCCGATTTCTTTGTCCTTTTTTTTCCCTCTCTTTTTCTTTTAGGAGGTATCCTTGATATAGCTTTATAATTTAGCCTTTTATCAGTGTTGTTTATCACTTGTACTGAATTAGTTTATATTTCTGAGTTTGTTCTTCCCCTTCCTTCTTCCCTTCCTTCCTTCTGGTTGTAATATTCTCAAATCTCTCAGGATATTCGTTAAAGTAATTCTGCTTTGATCCCTGCCTGTCATCTTGAGGTGGTGTTTTTGTAATCATTGATGTTTTTCTTGGTTATGTTCAAGTATCTGTGGACCCCAATGACTGTTTATATTTAGCAGTGGAAGACCTCACTGATTGGGCTAGTTTGGTCCCGTTGTTGTGTGGGCTTACATAGCCATATGGATTCAAAATTCTAACTCACAAAAAAAAAAGACCAGATTTACTGGCCTAAAGGAGACTGGAGAAACCCCAAGAGTATGGCTCCCAGACAGCCCTCCACCCAGCAATTCAGTCCCTCAGGGAGTTTGGATGTGTCTATGGGGCTTCCATGACCTTTCCTTGTACAAGTTGTGCTAGTTTCCCCTGTACTATGTACTGTCTCACCCTTCACCCAAGATACCACTTATCTATTGCCTGTTTAGTATTTCCCCCCCACCCCTCCCATCTCTGGTAACCAACAAAGATTGTTACTTTTTGTGTGTGAACTTTTTCATGGGTTTTTACAATAGAGTTCTCATACAATATTTGTCCTTTTGTGATGGACTTATTTCACTCAGCATAATGTCCTCCAGTTTCATCCATGTTATGAGATGCTTCACAGATTCATTGTTGTTCTTTCTCATTGCATAGTACTCCATTGTGTGTATGTACCATTGTTGGTTTATCCATTCATCTGTTGATGGGCATCTAGGTTGTTTCCATTGTTTTGCTATTGTGAACAATGCTGCCATGGACATAGGTGTGCATATGTCTAATTGAGTGACAACTCTTTTGTTTCTCTAGGATATATTCCTAGGAGTGGGATTGCAGGATTGAATGGTATGTCTATTTCTAGCTTTCTGAGGAAGCGCCTATCATGGTTGTATCATTTTGCATTTTCATGGGGGTAGAATCTTTTCAAATGCCATCCTCATGATTAGAAATTACAACGTTTTGCGGGACACTGAGTTGTTGTTGCCAACAGTGGGGCATGTGAGAAGATTCCTATTATATAGGGGCTCTGGATATGATTCCAGTGCATGGAATTTCCCCATTCTCTAATTCTTTTAAGTAACTTAGTTTTAAATTTGAATCATTTTATAATTTTATTCAGATTTAATTTCTGATTTATTCAAGACAACTGGTGGTAGTCATACATGGAGAATGGGTTGGGAAATTAACCCATTAGATTTATACCAGTTTTGGTGAACATTTTCTGGACAGACTTGGGCTGCATGAATTAATTTAGTCCTGAGGGCGTATATGCCAGCCCAGGCTTATACTCACACCTCTGTTTTATTTCTCTTACACTTCCTTGTGTTAATCACCTGCCTCCCACTGGGCTTGGACTCTTTCAGGGCAGTCGCTGTTTCTCTCTCTCTGATGCTATCAGGCCAAGTGCATAAAAGACAATGAAATATGGTTTGAATAAACAATGGATGAGAAAATGGAGACCCAGAAACTGACTTTTGAGAGCTGCAGATGGCTTTTGAGTGTGTATTTGTTGAGTGCTGCGGGTAGCCCTGTCTTCCAGCAGAAATGGAAGTCAAACCCAGTTCTATATCTGGGCCTACTCCTTGCTACACAGAGTCAGTGAAGAAGTGTGATTTTAGGAGAGGTGCCATCCATTGTTGCTTTGTGGTGATTTAGGTTTTTGTCCTTGTGAAACTGTCCCCTTAAGGGTCAAAGATAAGGACCAGGTGTGCAAGTTTTCTTTTCAACGGTTAGTCCCTAACACAGGTGTCGTCACTTGCTTTGTCTCTCTCCTTTATTCCCCCGCCCTGCCCTTTGGCACCAGGAGGTCATATACTTAATCTAGGGATGGGCTTCTTGTTGTTAGGTGCCATCAATTGACTCATAGTGACCCTGTTTACCACAGAATGAAACACTGCCCAGTCCTGCGTCATCCTCACAATCCTTGCTATGCTTGAGCCCATTGTTGCAGTCACTGTGTGAATCCATCTCATTGAGGGTCTTCCTCTTTTTTGCTGACCCTCTACCTTACCAAGCATGATGTCTTTCTCCAGGGACTTGTCGCTCCTGATAACACGGCCAAAGTATGTGAGATGTAGTCTTGCCATCCTTTCTTCTAAGGAGCATTCTGGCTGTACTTCTAAGACAGACTTGTTCTTCTGGCAGTCCATGGTATATTCAGTATTCCTCACCAACACCATAATTCAAAGGCATCAGTTCTTCCTCAGTCTTCGCTATTCATCTCCCAGCTTTCACATGCATACAAGGCGATTGAAAACACCATGGCTTTGGGCGCACCTTAGTTTTCAAGGTGATGGGTCTTTGCTTTTTAACACTTTGAAGAGGTTTTTTGCAGCAGATTTGCCAGTTCAATACGTATGGCACTGGGATGGGTTTATGAGCAGTTATTCTCCTGCTCTACAGTTGCCGTTAACCATAGTCACTGCATGTCTTAACCCTCTCCCCTGTATATGTTCCCCCACACTTATTCAGACTCATTTGACCTTGTGTTATATGTAATGTTATCATGATCTTTTATAAATAGTCCCCATTTATTCAGTCAAAATCACCTTGTTGAAATTCCTGACCACAAACTTGTGTTTCTCATACTTATTTTTTTCTCTGAGATTCTTTTTGCTTCTCCATCTATAATAATTGTGCATGAAAAGAAGTCCTTGCACAGGTGACTATGCCACGCTGTCATGTTGTTTATTTTCACTTTATCTAGTAGGCAGTGCACTATTTGCATCTGAAAAATGATTTTACTTCCTCATGTGTTTTGATAACTTACAGTTTTTATAGTTGTACTTTTATGGTTTCATGCAATACATACATTTTTTGCATTTGAAGAAAATGAAGTTTGACATTGAGCTTTATATTAGCTGATGTGGTTTATTCATTGCTGATTTTAAATTGATAGTGTGATTAAGATTAATTTGCCATGTATGTGGTATAAAATAGTATATAAGTGTAATACGAAAGTTCACAGTTACCATAGTAATTATAATTGCTTACAGTGAGTGTCTGCTCAGTAGTTGATGCAAGTAAAGTTATTTTATGGTTTTTGTTTTGAAAACTTTTAGCATTCCTAGGGGCCCCCTCGTACTAAGTAAGATGCCTTTGTGTGCGGTAACGTTTGTTTCTAGTAGATTTTATTATGCTTGTACTTTGTTCCAGTTTGTGTAAGGCTCTCTGTGGATCACGAAAGAAACACTAGATTCCTGTCTTTGAGGAGCTCTCTCTTTTTCCATGGATTCTTAGAGGCATGTTTCTTTTAAATTCCAACCTTCCTAGAATGGGGTGTGTCTTATAATCGAAGGCCATACCTGTTGCTGACGAGTCAGTTACGGGTCACGTGTCCCCGCGTTGTGGAGCGGAACTGCTCCAGGGGGTTTTCTTGGCTGCAGTCTTCACAGAAGCAGATCACTGGGCTTTTTTCTCCGAGGCACCACTGGGTGGGTTTGAACAGCCAACTTTTAGGTTAGTAGTTAAGTGCAAACCGTTTGCTCCTCCAGGACTGTTTGTCCTATGAAGGACCCTGTAATTTGCTGTCTGCCAGGTGCCAGTAAGGACCTAACCCAAAAACCCATTGCCGTCTAGTTGATTCCGACTCTTAGTGACCCTATAGCGACCTAGGTGTGTGCAAAAGCATTCCAGTAAGTTCTGGCTTAGATTTGATTTAAAAAAAAAAAAAATCAAAACAATATCCTCATTATTATGTATTCTAATAGGTTGGTACCAAAATTCATTGCTGTCAAGTCGATTCTGACTCATAGCGACTCTATAGGACAGAGTAGAACTGCCGCATAGGGTTTCCAAGGAGCGGCTGGTGTGTTGGAACTGCTGACCTGAGTTCTTAACCACTGCGCCACCAGAGCCGCAAATAGCTGGTAGGAAGGAAAATAACAATTAAAAAAAGCAAATTAATCATCAGGAAAATTTAGGAGATTTAGACAATTCTAAATACTAGATACAATTCTAAATACTAGATACAATTCTAAATACTAGATACAGTTCTAAATAGTAGATACAGTTCTAAACAGTAGATATGGTTCTAAACAGTAGATACGGTTCTCAACAGTAGATACAGTTCTCAATACTAGATACAGTTCTCAATACTAAAATCTCCACCCAAATTGCCTTTTCCCTGTGGTTCCTTTAATCCCCCATCTATTCTCTTCTTCTCAGAAGGTGCGCAGGCTTCCTTTTATTCTGCCAGAAACTCAGTGGTTGCTAGTGGATTACTGGGAATCTTCCACCTGTCTTTTCCAGAGTTAGTTTTTTTTCTAAACCAGATGCGTAGACCTTTTGTGGTTTGCATTAGGCATAGTCCTAAGGAGGAGACAGCGTAGGATGGGGGCGCGCCCTAGAGGCTACAGCTCCCTGAAGCTGGGGGTGTGAAGTCTCTCCTTCACCTTAGGGGTCTTTGTTCTGCTACTTGGTGTAGTAACTCCACCTGCCCCCCCATCTGTGGTTACAATTTCACAGTTTTAGTTACCCTGGGTCAACTGTGATTTGAAAATATTAAGTGAGTATGTAGTATGATGAAATCACACACTGCTGTGCTCTGTCACTCACTTAACTTTTATTACAGTGTATTGTTACAATTGTTCTATTTTATTATTGTTGCTAATCTCTTACTGTGCCTAATTTATAAGATGAACTTTATCATAGGTATGTATGTATAGGGCAGATCATAGTATACATAGGGTTCAGTACTATCCGCGGTATCAGGCATCCACAGGTGGTCTTGGAAGGTATCCTCCAAGGATAAGGGGGGCCTACCGTAATGGACCCCAGGTAGGTCACTGCTTCTCACACCTTCGTCTTTCCTTTGGCAAAATGGAAAAAATAATAGGATTAGCTCCATACATTCTAGGAATTAAATAGAGTAGTGCATATAAAATACTTTGATTTCTAATTAAAACAATTTTTTTATTTTTCCGTGAAAATTGAGAATCTCCGTGGTGTCTGGCGCTAGGGCTGCATCTGTGAAGAAGAAGGCAGAAATCACATCCCCACTGAGCTGCTTTTCCAGTGGGGGAGAATCTCAGTGCTTGGTGCGCACCAGTAAACGTCATCCTATCCTGTAATGAGTTACTGTGTAACGTATAACGTATAGCCTGCATACCAGTATACCAGTATTGTATAATAAAGTAATAGAACCTTATTGTTTTCTCGGGGCTGACGGTACCTGGGGAAGTGGGAGTTCTAGTATCTCTTCACACATCCTGCTGAAGCGCCAGCTTGGTCCTACTCTGAGCTTCAGATGGCAGCTTGCTGCACGGGCACTTATCATTCAGATGATAATGGATGAGTTCTCTGGCTTCATGCTTGACAGCAGGTGTAACTGCCTTCATTGAATTTCGTTCACATCCTTATTCACAAGTGCGTTCCAGCTTCCCTGAGGAGTCTAACTGTAGGAGCCCTGACTGCTGACTCAGTGTTGAAGAGCATGAGTTGATTAAAAAAACAATGTGAAGAATGATTCCATTTTAATTTTACTGTGTCAGGTCTGAAGAAGACGTTCAAAGCCTCACAGTTACCCAGAACACTTTGACACGGCTCTATGCAGTCAGGCCAAACAGCCACATCAAAATGGATCAATTACCTGAGCGTTTCAAAATCTCCAGCTGAAAACAGCTGTGATCATTATTTAAAATGGCCAGAACTGGGTTTCACTCTGTGGCCGCCATGGCTCTCCCTTCTGCCGTGAGCTCTTTTTCCCTCTCACCCCACGTGCCGGAGGCCTGGCCCATCCGCACTTCTCCCAGGCCCTGGTATCGGCCACGTTGTCTGGTGTTTCTCAGCTGTAACAACGCCCTGCCTCCTGCCCTTCGGACTCTGCCAGAATGACTCTCCTGAGACACCTTCCAGCGCCCCCCTGAGGAGATTTACTGTCCCCCTTCAGTGTGACCGCATTGTACTGGGCACATCGAGGGTCGTTATGCATTGAATTGTGTCCTCCCCCCAAAATATGTGTTGGAATATACCTGTGATGTGATCCTATTTGGAAATAGGATTCCCTTTGTTCTGTTAATGAGGCCCCATCAATGTAGGGTGTGTTTTAAGCCAGTTGCTTTTGGGATTCAGACCAGCAGATCAAGCACAGAAGAAAACAAGCACGCACAGAGGGGGAGACAGGTGCCCCCTGGAGACCCCAGAGGAACCCCAAGGACACTAGAGGAGCTGAGACAAGGACTTGCCTGTGGAGCGGATAGAGAGCACCTCCCCTAGACCTGCGCCCTGAGTTCAGCTTCCAGCCTCCTAAACTGTGAGACAATAAATTTCCGTCAAAGCTACCTCTGTGGTACTTGGGTTATACCCTCAGTAAGAGACTAAGATACTGGTATTTTGTTTGATTTGTTGTTCTTCACACTATATCTTAGGACCATTGTCTCCGGTGTTCTTCACTGAATCCTTACCAATAATGAAGATCTTAATATCTTAGGACCATTGTCTCCTGTGTCCTTCACTGAATCCTTACCATTAATGAAGATCTTAATATCTTAGGACCGTTGTCTCCTGTGTCCTTCACTGAATCCTTACCATTAATGAAGATCTTAATATCTTAGGACTGTTGTCTCCTGTGTCCTTCACTGAATCCATACCATTAATGAAGATCTTAATATCTTAGGACCGTTGTCTCCTGTGTCCTTCACTGAATCCTTACCATGAATGAAGATCTTAATATCTTAGGACCGTTGTCTCCTGTGTCCTTCACTGAATCCATGCCATTAATGAAGATCTTAATATCTTAGGACCGTTGTCTCCTGTGTCCTTCACTGAATCCATGCCATTAATGAAGATCTTAATATCTTAGGACCGTTGTCTCCTGTGTCCTTCACTGAATCCATGCCATTAATGAAGATCTTAATATCTTAGGACCGTTGTCTCCTGTGTCCTTCACTGAATCCATGCCATTAATGAAGATCTTAATATCTTAGGACCGTTGTCTCCTGTGTCCTTCACTGAATCCATGCCATTAATGAAGATCTTAATATCTTAGGACCGTTGTCTCCTGTGTCCTTCACTGAATCCTTACCATTAATGAAGATCTTAATACCTTAGGACCGTTGTCTCCTGTGTCCTTCACTGAATCCATGCCATTAATGAAGATCTTAATACCTTAGGACCGTTGTCTCCTGTGTCCTTCACTGAATCCATACCATTAATGAAGATCTTAATACCTTAGGACCGTTGTCTCCTGTGTCCTTCACTGAATCCATACCATTAATGAAGATCTTAATATCTTAGGACCGTTGTCTCCTGTGTCCTTCACTGAATCCATGCCGTTAATGAAGATCTTAATATTGTCAGCCTTTTAGTGACCTCAGAAAACCCAGAACTAAAGTCGTTGCTGTTAAGTTGATTCTGACTCACAGTGACCCTATAGGACAGAGTAGAACTGCCTCATAGAGTTTCCAGAAAGCGGCTGGTGGATGCGAACTTCTGACTTTTTGGTTAGCAGCCGAATGCTTAACCACTGCGCCACCAGGTTTCCCATAGGGACACAATGACTTTTAAATATCTGTAAACACTGGTTTCTATTAGAAAAGCAGAGGACATATGATCCTTCTCTGTTAATGTCTAGGGTCTTTCTTCCTAACATCTTAATTCCACAGTCTTTAATGGATTTATTGATGAGCCTCATGACAGCTCACTGATGTTCCTGCTACTGGTGTGAAGGAATGGCCGGGGTAGCTTAAACACTTGCTTTCATGGTGTCCATGATGCCGTTAATTGTAACCCGCTCCGTTGTGTTGTGTGCTACCAAGGGAGAAAGACACTGCCAATTAAACTGACACAGCGCTGAGATACTGTCGCTTCTAAAATACATGCAAATGCGTCCTAACGTGTATTTCAGAGACGTTAAAGTATGCACAAATCTTCATTTTTAAATCAGTGACATATGATAATACTACATCTTCCAAAATAGATTTAAGCAGTCCCCAAGGAACAGCATGGAAGATTGGTTTGCAGTTGCTTTCCTTTTCTTTATCTACCTTTTCTAGATGTCTAATGAGCAGTGAAGTCATCAAATGCAGAGAACTAATGGAGAGATGGAGTCCTGGACACAGGATATGGGGCTGACAGATCGCACAGGCTGCTCTGTGGTCCTAAAAATCACCTACGCACAAATATGGGAAATGGAAGTGGAGAACTGATTACTCAGCTGTTACATATTCAGAATAATTATGTGTGTTATCATTGTCGGAGAACTTTGTATAGTGGACATTTTGTGGGAAATAGTACAAGCCGCCCGGCATAGGGACTGGAAGCTGAAGCTAACCCAGCTCACACCGAGGACTGAGTCCTGGGGCTTCAGGATCTCCGACTGCCAGGGGCAGAGCTTAGCTGTGAGAGCAGGGTTCAGCTAGTGCGTGCCACCATCCACCGGCCAGTGGAGATAAGACAGTCCTGGTGACCTTTACCTGGTTTTTACCCGCTCTGATTTGGCAGCTGGCTTAGTCATTTTGTAATTACACTGAGGTTGTAAAGGACGGTCTGGATAGAACTGATGGTCTGTTGCTTTAGTGGAACAAGCAGTGGCCTGGTGGGCTGGAAACCCACAGTCTGGTCTCCCCTGGACCTCTGGCTCCCATCTTACTGGGCCTTGGGTTCTTCTGGTGATGTGGTTTGAAATAGTGACATCAAAGCCCTCCCTCTCCGTGGCTTCTGTTAGTTACTGCGATGCACTTAAACCAACAACTGGACTTCTGAGTTTTAAAAATTGTTTAAAGAAAGGGATATACAATTCCCTGGAACTAGAGAGAGAGAGAGAGAATATCCATCCACCCTCCCCTTCCCCATCGCGCACACGCACATTCCCACACGTTCTGGAACAAAGCGAGATAACTCCCTGCTTCTTTTCTTGTCAAGGGTATGTATTCTCTTTGTAATGAGATGTCACTCTGCATTAGTTGTTGAAGTGAAAGTCCTACCACAAATCAATTTAACTGCTTAAAGAATAAAATCAATAAATAATAAGATCAGGAATGCTGTTTCAAATCTCTCAATTATCTTACATCTCTGGCCTTATTTCCACTACTACTACCCATTCAGCCACAGCCAGATTCACCTCTTTTCCTGTCTTTGAACCTGGAGTACAAGTTCTGGCCTCAGGGCCTTTGCACTTGCTGTTCCTGTTCCTGCATATGCTCTTCCTGCAGACAGCCCAGGGCCTGTGCCCTCCCTTCTACACAGTGTCATCTCCTCAGAGAGTCTGTCTGTCCATCCATCCTGTGACTCCCTCCTTTTCTACCTCACTGCTTTTTTTTCTCTTAGCACTTACTGTCGTCTAAGTTACTATAAATTTCATTTATCGTGAATGTTTTCTGTCTTCTTTCTGTGTGCTGTATCCCCAGTGCCTAGAACAGTTCTGGGCGCGTAGAAGGCCCTCAGTAAATCTTGGTGACTTAATTAACCTGGAGAGACACCTGAGGTTATTTTTCTTATAAATATGTGAGGAACAGAAGTCAAATTACCAAGTGTTGTATACCTGACACTGTTGTCCTTCCTTACAGAGCACAAACAGTTCCAATTTAAAATTGAAATCTTTGATTAGATAGAACAGATGTATGGAAAAGGTATGTCAGATTCCAGGTATATTACAGAAATTAGTCACTGGGATTAAGCATCGCAACTGAATGTAGTCTGCAGAGATTTTCCTTCCCAGCAAGCAAAAAAAAATTTGGATATATTCATTCTTTTTTTCTTGGTGCATACCTCTTTCTCTCTCTCTCTTTTTTAATTGTGCTTTAAGGGAAAGTTTACTGTTCAAGTTAGTCTCTTATACAAAAATTTATACGTACATTGTTATGTGACCCTAGTTGCTCTTCCTATACTGTGACAGCACACTCCCCCTTTCCACCCCTGATTTCCAGTGTCCATTCAGCCAGCTCCTGACCCTCTCTGCCTTCTCATCTCACCTCTGGACAGGAGCTGCCCGTTTAGTCTCATGTATCCACTTGAGCTAAGAAGGACACTCTTCACGAGTATCGTTTTATGTCTTATAGTCCAGTCTAATCATTGTCTGAAGAGCTGGCTTCAGGAATGGTTTCCGTTCTGGGCTAGCAGAGACTCTGGGGGCCATGTCTTCTGGGGTCCCTCCAGTCTCAGTCAGACCATTAAGTCTGGTCTTTTTATAAGAATTTGAGTTCTGCACCCCACTTTTCTCCTGCTCCATCAGGGACTCTGTTCTGTTCCCTGTCAGGGTGGTCATTGGTGGTAGCTGGGCACCATCTAGTTCTTCCGGTCTCAGGCTGATGAAGTCTCTGGTTTATGTGGCCCTTTCTGTCTCTTGGGCCAATATATTCCTTGTGTCTTTGGTGTTCTTCATTCTCATTTGCTGCAGGTGGGTTGGGACCAATTGATGCATCTTAGATGGCCACTCACTAGCTTTAAGATCCCAGACACCACTCATCAAAGTGGGATGTAGAACATTTTCTTAATAAACTTTGATATGCCAGTTGACCTAGATGTCCCCTGAAACCACGGTCTGCAGACCCTCGCCCCTGCTACTCTGTCCCTCAAAGTGTTTGGTTGTATTCAGAAAACTTCTTAGCTTTTGGCTTAGTCCAGTTGTGATGACTTCCTGTGTATTATGCGTTGTCCTTCCCTTCACCTAAGTTAATTCTTGTCTACTCTTTAGTGAATTCCCCTCTCCCCCTCCCTACCCTCGTAACCGTCAAAGAATGTGTTCTTCTGTGTTTAAACCTTTTCTTGAGTTCTTATAATAGTGGTCTCATACAATATTTGTCCTTTTGCATCTGACTAATTTCATTCAGCATAATGCCTTCCGGATTCCTGCATGTTATAAGGTGTTTTGCAGATTCATCGTTGTTCTTTATCGTTGCGTAGTATTCCACTGTGTGGATATACCATAATTTGTTTATCCATTCGTTCTTTGATGGACACCTAGGTTGTTTCCATCTTTCTGCTATTATGAACAGTGCTGCAGTGAACATGGGTGTGCATATATATATTTGTGTGATGGCTCTTATTTCTCTAGGGTCTATTCCAAGGAGCAGGATAGCTGGATCGTATGGTACTTCTGTTTCTAGCTTTTTAAGGAAGCGCAAAATCGATTTCCAAAGTGGTTGTACCATTTTACATTCCCACCAACAGTGTATAAGTGTTTCAGTCTCTCCACAACCTCTCCAACATTTATTATTTTGTGTTTTTTGGATTAATGCTAGCCTTATGGGGGTGAGATGGTATCTCATTGTAGTTTTGATTTTCATTTCTCTAATGGCTGATGATTGTGAGCATTTCCTCATGTATCTGGTAGCCACCTGAATGTCTTCTTTGGTGAAGTGCCTGTGCATATCCTTTGCCCATTTTTTAATTGGGTTATTTGTCTTTCTGTTGTTGAGGTTTTGCAGACCTCTTTCTCTTTATTGGAACATTTCATTATGTGTCTCTGTATGATGGAGGAATTGATTACATTCATGAGACACTGAAATCTGTCTCAGGCCAAATATTGCAAAGTTTCTTGTAGCTCATTCAAATTTTGTTGTTGTTCCATGAGAATTATTAAAATTTTATTTACATAAAGTCAAGAACTCCTCTACTAAGGTTACCAAGATTATAGAGATCTATACCAGGATTATCAAGGAGCCCTGGTGGTGCAGTGGTTAAGCACTTGGCTGCTAACCAAAAGGTCAATGGTTCGAACCCATCAGCCGCTTCTTGGGAGGAGGATGTGGCACTCTGATTCCATAAAGATTATAGCCTTGGGAGCCCTGTGGGGCAGTTCTCCTCTGTTCTGCAGGGTCGCTGAGTCAGAATGGACTTGATGGCGGTGAGTTCTGGAGCACTGCCATTATTCCCTTTCAAGGTCTCTGGCGTGGAAGAGAGGCTGTGCTCTCCCACCGAGTGCTGGCTTCCAGGGAGATTGCTAGCCAGTTGTTAGCTTAGAATTGGCTCTTTGGGCCAGTGGTTCACAGTGTAAGTTTGCCAGTGTCTATCAGCTTACCTGTTCACAGTACTCCCTACCATTCTGGTATACTTTCTTTAAAGGCATAGGAAGAGGTTTAAGTTATAGTGAGGTCCATGGACGTGCGCCCAGGATGTCAGTACTATCTCTTCTATGTGTCGTAGCATGAAAAAAGGGAGGGGCAGTGTCTTAGTTATCTAGTGCTGCTATAAAAGAATACCACAGGTGGATGGCTTTAACAAAGAGAAATTTATTTTCTCACAGTCTAGTAGGCTACAAGTCCAAATTCAGGTCATCAGCTCCAGGGGAAGGCTTTCTCTCTCTGTCGGCTCTGGAGGAAAGTTCTTCTCATCAATCTTCCCCCGGTCTAGGAGCTTCTCTGCTCAGGAACCCTGGGTCCAAAGGATGCACTTTGCTCCTGGCGCTGCTTTCTTGGTGGTATAAGATCCTCCTATCTTTCTGCTTGCTTCTGTTTTATATCTCAAAAGAGACTGGCTCAAGACACAATCCAGTCTTCTAGATTTGAGTCTTGCCTCATTAACATAACTGCCACATCATAGAGGTAGGATTTACAACACATAGGAAAAGCACATCAGATGACAAAATGGTGGACGGCCACACAATACTGGGAATCATGGCCTAGCCAAATTGATACACATATTTTTGGGGGACACAATTCAGTCCATGACAGGCAGCCACTGCTGTTCAACAAGCACTGCTTGATGTTTTCCCACATTTGTGTGCTCCTGCCTGTTGGCCTAGAACATTTCCAGGTGTGTGTAGGGGTGGGGCCCTGGTGATGCAGTGGTTAAGAGCTATGGTGAGCTACAGCCTCTAGCCAAGATGTTGGCAGTTCAAATCCCCCAGCCGCTCCTTGGAAACCCTATGGGGCAGTTCTCCTCTGTCCTATAAGGTTGCTATGATCTGGAATTGACTTGAGGGCAACGGGTTTGGGTTTTGATGGGGGTGGAGAGTGGGGAAGGAGTTCTGCTGGAAGCCTTCTGGGTGTTTACAGCTCACCTGCCAGCATTTTTGGTTATTAACTGGCCCTGTAAATCATTGGAGTGTCTTTGTTTAGTTAGGTTTTCCTTTGAGAATCAGTCTCTGACTTTATGATGAATGTCATGGGAAGAAATAGAATTCTGTTTCTAGCTGATTTATATCTGGATCTTATAGTTCATTAAGTGAGGGGCATTTATATTGAATCTCTCACCATTATTTTCTTTTTATAAATAAGAGAAAAATCTATTTGAAGATTTGTTCCTGTTCGTACAGGATATGATGTCATTAGCAGCAAATTAGAATCTTAGAGATTAATAGAAAATAAACATACAGTACTCTAAAATTATGATTGTGTTTATATTGGGAAGTCACTCTCTGAGTGGGACAGGTCTATAAATACTATTAGCAGAAGGAGTTAGATACCGAGGCTTTCAGGTGAGAATGATTAATGGGGGAAAGGAGGGAGGGGAAAGGGGATAACATTTCTCTAAGTCTTGAAAGATAACTAGGTCTTCGCCAGGGCAGAGAACTGTGCTTGTTGAATATTTATTTACTTTGTGCCAGGCACTATACTAAGTTATCAGATATGTGCTATCTGCTTGAATTCCACGCTATTATTTTCCACACATTGCAGGCTCAGAGATGTCAGATAAATGACTAAAATTTCTCAAAGTCACGCAGCCAGTGGACGGCGAAGCTGCCATTTGAAACCAGGGCTCTGTGACTCCGGAGCGCAGGATCTTAATCACTGTACTGTTCGGAAGGGTGTTTGAGGCAGGGGGAAAGCCATGAACAAAGATGTGAGACGTGGTCGGTGATGTTGTGTGTTCCCACAGTCGGGGTGTTCGGGGGGCAGGGGCTGGATCCTCGGGAGCCGAGCAGGGACCCTGACAACCTAGTATCTGACACGGTCCGGTCACACCAGGGTGTGGCACTCAGTCCTTGGTTTAGTCTTCGGTCAGTGGCATTGAGCATCGGCTGTACGCAGGCTTTGATGCTGGGGATTCAGAAAGGAGCCCCCCACGGCCTGGCCTTCCACAAGCAGAGCCTCACAGTGAGATCGATGCTTTCAGCTGTGATTCCTGCTTTGCTCGTTTGCCTAAAAGATGTCTTCACTTAGTTTTGATAAACGTCTATGCTTTTTGAATTGTCTTTTAGTTTTGTAAGTCTATTCTGGAATTAATTTTATCGTGTGGCAGGAGGCAAGGAGTCAGTATGGTTTTATCTTCAATTTTCTTCCGTTGGAGGCCCCTTTTCCCTCCCTGTTGAACCACGTTCTACTACTCTGGTGTGCTGGGGCGCTCGCGGTTCTGGTCCCTGTGAAAAGCACATTGTGCCGTTGTCGAGGTGCTGTATAAAAAGTTTTATGAACAAATATTAGGTGGATATGTAAGTAAATAAATGAAAATGCAGAGGTTGCTGCACCGTGGCTGATGCTGGCCCCCCACAGCCCACCCGCCCTATTACATCAGTGCCTCGTTTTATAATGAAATACCACTTTCAGCTATAGCCCAGCCAGCTTTCCGTTTTCTCATCTGTTTTCATCTGCTGTTTTTGCACGCGCGTTCCCCTTCCTAAGCTCCTTTTAGAAGGTCGTAAGTGTAGTGGAGACTTGGTAGCAGCGTTTACGTGACATTATGACAGACATAGAGAAGGCTGATTCCCCTATGCCCTCTCACTCCTACTTTCCTGAGTTAACTGATTTTTAACGTTTCACACCTTTTTCACTGTTTTACAATGTTTTGGTAATGATGTAGAGAAATGTTCTATATGTGAGAAGTGTAAAAATACTGATAGGATTGGAAATTGAGATAGAGTAACTTCTTCAACGTGACACTGTTTTATGATAATCTTGTCCCAGGCTCTTAAGAACAAATGTTCTCTGAGCACTTTCTAACACATTTCAACGGAGGAAAAAACCCTACCTCCTGTTTTTTAGAGTAGAATTCTGTTGTAAGTCACTTTCCCCTGCTTCTTTGGGTATAACCCATTGATGTTGAGTCAATTCTGACCCTGTGGCGACCTTATAGGACAAAGTAGAACTGCCCCAGAGGATTTCCAAGGCTATAATCTTTACAGAGCAGCTGGTGGGTTTGAACCGCTGACCTTTTGGTTAGCAGATGAGCGCTTAACCTCTGCGCCACCAGGACTCCTTTCTTTGGGGTATAACCAAACCAAAAACCCTATGCTGTTGAGTGGATTCCAACTCATAACAACCCTATAGGACAGAGTAGAACTGCCGCAAATGGTTTCCAAGGAGTGGCTGGTGGGTTCAAACTGCTGACCTTTTGGTTAGCTGCTTAGCTGCTAATTGAAAGGTGGGCAGTTTGAACCCACCCAGGGGCTCTGCGGGAGAAAGACCTGGGATCTGTGCCAGATTACAGCCTAGGAAGCCCTGTGGGGCAATTCTCCTCTGTCACATGGGGTCACCGAGCCAGAATCCACTCAATGGCACCCCACAACAACTTGCAAAAATATGTGTTTTCATTTTAAAAATTTTATACAAATGGTAGTGTGACATACCTGTTCTTTTGCAGCTTGCTTTTTCCGCTTATTTTTATCTTGGAGATTGTTACAATACTGGATAATATAGAACTATTCCATTGTGTGGGATGTAGCATTGTCCTATCCATGGGCTTTTGGGTTGTGTCCGTTCTTTTTCTAGTAAAAACAAAACAAAAATACCTTTGAATATTCTTGCTTAACTATTTTAAATTTATATATATAATATATATCATTTCTATTAATACTAATATCGTATACCATTATATATATCATTTAGATGAAAAAAACTAATGAGCCATAGTAGAGAAACCTGACCTGTTTACTTCACCTGGACCTGGATCTGATTAAGGGCCACCAAGGTGTTATCATAGAACCCTGGTGGTGCAGTGGTTAAAAGCTCAGCTGCTAACCAAAAGGTCGACAGTTTGAATCCACCAGCTGCTCTTTGGAAACCTGTGGGGTAGTTCTACTGTGTCCTCTAGGTTCACTATGAGTAGGAATTCACTTGACAGCAATGGGTAAGGGGTTATGTTCCAGAAAGCTTGCCTGGGGCCTGTTGTTGTGTGCTGTTGAGTCAGTTCTGTGACTTATAGCAATTCAGTGTGACAGAGTAGAACTGCCCCATTGGGTTTCCTCGGCTGTAATCTTTACAGGAGCAGATTGCCAGGTCTTTCTCCCACCGAGCCGCTGAGTGGGTTCTAACTGTCAGCCTTTTGGTTAGCAGCTGAGCGCTTAACTGTTTAGCCACCAGGGCTCCTTCCCTGGGGCCTAGTGCAGGTCCCCTCATCTATTGGGTCAAAGATCCCCCTGTTGATAGTGGAAGTTCCTCTAGAAGTCTCCCGTGCCTTGGGATAAAAGTGTTCGCCAACCCTGGTTTAGTAAGACTTCCTGCAGTGTGGGCTGGGTTCTTGGTGTGTATGGTGGACTGCCTCTGTGTGATCGGTTAGTTCACAACTCAGCTCTTTGGTTTAACTCTTCATATTTTCTTACCTCTTTTTAAAGATGAACAAACAAAAACTTCTATTTTATTTGGAAGTACTTTGGTCCGAGAGTCCCTGGGTGGTGCAGACAGTGAACATGCTAGGCTGCTAACTGACAGGCTGGAGGTTCAAGTCCACCCAGAGGTGCCTCAGAAGAAAGGCCTGGTGATCTACTTCCAAAAAATCAGCCATTGAAAACCACATGAAGCACAGTTCTACTCTGACACACGTGGGGGCACAGTCATAGAAGCCTCCTAGACACAACCAAACACCTTGTGGGACCGCTTTGCTGGGGCTGAGGGCTAGGGACCATGGTCTCAGGGGACATCTAGGTCAATTGGCATAACACAGTTCATGAAGAGTATGTTCTACATCCTACTTTGGTGAGTAGCGTCTTGGGTCTTAAAAGCCTTTGAGCAGCCATCTAAGATGGAGCTGACTTGATGGCAGCTGACAGTTTGGTATTCTTTGTAACTAGCGTCAACAAAACAAGGCAGTTGAAAGTGCTTAGTGAACTCTGAAACTCCAGGTAAATATCTGTTTTCTTCTCTCAGACTCTGAAGGTCTCAGAGAACATCAGTGTGTTGTTTGAATATGTCTCAATTTACCTTGATTTGGACTTACTTTTGTTATGACTTTTGAGAAAGAAAGGGAAATCTCTTCACGGTAATTGTTTGTTCATTCGTGGTATCCTTATGTGTGAACTTCAAGGTCCACCCATCCCCAAACAGTTCTCACCACACCAAACCACACCCCCGCGGAAGGTCAGGGTGAGGCATGAGAAGGCTAGTGCCAACAAAAAGCAAATGCTGGTGAGGTTACAGGGGTGAACAGACCTCACCAAAGAAGACACTCAGGCGGCTAACAGGCACGGTAGGAGATGCTCCCGATCACTAGCCATTGGAGAAATGCAAATCAAAACTACAGCAAGAGACCATCTTACCCCGAGGTTACTGGCTCGAATCAGAAAATAACAGATGTTGGAGAGGTTGCAGGGAGATTGAAACTCATATGCACTGCTGGTGGGAATGTAAAATGGTATAACCACTGTAATGAAAATATTACAGAGCTTCCTTAAAAAGCTAGAAATAGAAATGCCATATTATTCAGCAATCCCACTCCTAGTTATGTGCCCTAAAGAAATAAGAGCTGTCACATAAATAGACATATGCACACCCGTGTTTATGGCAACATTATTCACAATAGCAAAAAAATGGAAACAGCTTAAGTGCTCATCAACAGACGAATGGATAAACAAACTGTAGTACATCTGGGGCCCTGGTGGCTTAGTGGTTAAAGAGCTCAGCTGCTAACCAAAAGGTTGGCAGTTCAAATCCACCAGCCACTCCTTGGAAACCCTATGGGGCAGTTCTGCTCTGTCCTGTAGGGTCACTATGAGTCAGAACCGACTGGACGGCAACGGGTGATAATGATGCATATGCACAATGGAATACTGTGAAACGATAAAGAACGATGATGAATCCCCAAAACATCTTAGAGCATGGATGAATCTGGAGGACATTACGCTGAGCGAAATGTCAGTCACAAAAGGACAAATACTGTATGAGGCCACTATTATAAAAAGTCAAGAAAAGGTTTACACACATCAAAAAATAATTTTTGATGGTTACTGGTTGGGGAGGGGTATAGGGAAAATCACTAACTAGATAGTAGACATGTGTTAACTTTGGTGAAGGGAAGGAAAAGCAATACACAATATAGGGGAAGTTAGTACAACTTGACCAAGGCAAAGGAAGATACTGAAAGGAACACAGGGAAAAAAAAGAAATAACCACAGTAAATCCTTAAACAATAATTTACAAGCAGAAACATAAGATACATAGGTAGATGTGTGCTGAATAGGGGTGGGAGGGAGTATATGAGTACACCCATGTACATATATAGGTTTGGCTGTGGATATTTTTACATACATATATATGTGGCATGTACATATATGTATTAGAGCTCACAGGGGGCACGGTCATAGAAGCCTCCTAGACACAACCAAACACCTTGTGGGACCGCTTTGCTGGGGCTGAGGGCTAGGGACCATGGTCTCAGGGGACATCTAGGTCAATTGGCATAACACAGTTCATAAAGAGTATATTCTACATCCTACTTTGGTGAGTAGCGTTTTGGGTCTTGAAAGCTTTCGAGCAGCCATCTAAGATACACCTATTGGTCTCATCCCGTCTGGAGCAAAGGAGAATGAAGAAAACCAAAGATAAAAGGAAACAATTAGTTCAAAGGACTAATGGACTACCTGAGCCACAGTTTCACCAGCCTGAGCCCAGAGGAACTAGATGATGCCCAGCTACCATGACTGACTGCTCTGACAGGGATCACGATAGAGGTTCCCAGACAGAACAGGAGAAAAACGCAGAACAAAATTCAAATTCACAAGAAGACCAGACTTACTGGTCTGACAGAGACTGGAGGAACCCCCAAGACTATGGCCACCGGACACCCTTTTAACTTAGAACTGAAGCCACTCCTGAAGTCCCCTTTGAGACAAATGTTATACAGATCTTTGAAACAAACAATAACACCTGTGAGGAACCTGCTTTTTCAGAACAGTCAAGATATGAGACCTAATGGCAACACCTGCCCAAAAGCAAAGATGAGAAGGAAGGAAGTGGCAGGAAAACCAGAGAAATGGAAGGGGTGGGAACCCAGAGTGGAGAGGAGGAGAGTGCTGATACATTGTGAGGATTGCAGAATGTCATGAAACAATTTGTGTATAAAATCCAGGGGAAAATTGATGGGAACAACCTTCTTCCAGAGCTGACAGAGAAAGCCGTCCCTGGAGCTGATGCCCTGAATTTGGTCTTCTAGCCTACTAGACTGTGAGGAAATAAATTTCTGTTTGTTAAACCATCATCCACTTGTGGTATTTCTGTTACAGCAGCACTAGATGACTAAGACAGAATTTGGTACCGAGAGAGTGGGGTGCTGCTCTAACAGTTACCTAAAATGTGGAAGCGGTTTTGAAACTTTGAATGGTAGAAGACTTAGAAGGAAGTGAGGAGAACTGTTAATGCCGGAGAAAGCACAGATTGTGAGAAACATCAGGAGACCAGCGCCAGACGGCGCTGAAGCCAACCCACTGGGCAAGAGAGCTGAGTGCCTGTGCACAGCAGGCTTCCTGGCGGAGTGGGGTGCCTCCAGGCACTTACGGGTGAAGCTGCTGAGCTTTGGAACACTTGCCCCAGCGGGGCAGATGTGGACGTGAGGCCCGAGGGCCAAGAGGCCTCAGTCTCAAAAGGTATGGCCATGACCTCTGGGGTTTCAAAGCGTGGAGCCATGGTCTCTGGTGTTTCTAAGGGTGGAGTCACCACTCAGATGGACTGAGAGAATGGTGCACCTAAAGTCGAGGGAGTGGAGTTGCTGTCCCAGTGGGCCTGGAAGGCAGAGCTAAAGCCCAGGGCTGAGGGACCTCTACTCAGAATCTGGAGAGTATGGCCAATACCTAGAGTCTGGAGGGCAGGGCCATTGTGTGAATGGTCTCAGAGAAGAGAGGATTATTTTCAAATCCTTGAGGGCTAATGTAATGTGTTCTACTGACTTGCTTGGTGCCTGTTATGTCTCTCTCCGATTTCTCCTATTTGTAATGTAAGTGACTAGCTTGTGCCTGTTCTGCCATTGTACTTTGGAAGCAGATAACTTGTATTCTAGATTTCACAAATGAAGAGGAATTTTTGGATTTTGGACTTGGAGTTGATTTAAGACTTTTGCTATGATATGGGGTGAATGCGTCTTACACGTAGCAAGGACATGAATTTTTGGTAGCCAAAGGTGGAATGTTATGGATTGAATTGTGTCCCCCCAAAATACGTGTCAACTTGGTTAGGCCATGATTCCCAGTATTGTGTGGCTGTCCTCCATTTTGTGATTTTCGTATGTGTTATAAATTATAATCTCTGCCAGTGGTTAAAGAGGATTAGGGTGGGATGTAACACCCTTGCTCAGGTCACATCCCTGATCCAGTGTAAAGGGAGTTTCCCTGGGGTGTGGCCTGCACCACCTTTTATCTTACAAGAGATAAAAGGAAAGGGAAGCAAGCAGAGAGTTGGGGACCTCATACCACCAAGAAGGCAGTGCCGGGAGCAGAGCTGGGGTCCCTGGGCTGAGAAGCTCCTTGACCAGGGGAAGATTGATGAGAAGGACCTTCCTCCAGAGCCGACAGAGAGAGAAAGCCTTCCCCTGGAGCTGACTCCCTGAATGTGGACTTCTAGCCTACTAGACTGTGAGAAAATAAATTTCTCTTTGTTAACGCCATCCACTTGTGGCATTTCTGTTATAGCAGCGCTAGGTAACTAAGACAAACACCTGTGAGGAGCCGGCTGCTTAGAACAATCAAGTATACGAGACCAAATGGCAAAACCTGCCCAAAAGCAAAGATAAGAGGGCAGGAAAACCAGAGAAATGGAAGCGGAGGGCCTGGGGTGGAAAGGGAGAAAGTGCTGACACCTTGTGAGGATTGTTATAAGTGTCACGAAACAATTTGTGTATGACTTATTGAATGGGAAACTAATTTGCTCTGTAAACTTTCACCTAAAGCACAATAAAATTTAAAAAAATAAATAAAGGGAAACCTTTACCTCCCCTTCTACAACTGAAAGGGATTCCGTGCTTCTCGAGGCTGTTTGGAAGGGCTGAGGTGTAGGACACAGGCATAGCCTTAGGTAAAAGTCAGGCCCTCCATCTGATTTAGAAGCAGGTGCCCAGCTTAGGCTTCTGCCTTCAGGAGTGCTTTGAACAGACTTCAGGTGTGAAGACAACGCCGGCCTGGCCGTCAGCACTGATGTCCTTCAATCCTTGATGGTGACCCTTGGGGCCATGGCATTCCCTCTGCGGTGTGCTCGCAGTGATTGATGATCTGGGTTGATGGGCAGCACAGTTTATTGTGGCTCAGGTCAGCGGGGCAAGCGACAGCTGACGGAGCCGTGTTGAACTCTGCCCGTGACTCCGGAGGTGCCCGGATGAAGGGCTCCTGAGCTTGGGTTGTAGTGAGGGTGTGCTTCCTGGTAACACAATCATGGCTGAGAAAGAAAGCATAGCTGGTAGAGCCTTCTACTTGTATGTCAAGAAAGACTCAAAACTTCATAAGGCATATACTCTCTTCCCCTTTCCCCCTGATTCCTGCACAGTAAAGCCTACTGCTTACTAGTTACAAATACAGAGTGTTCTTTTTCTCAACTCACATGCCTTTCTGGCACATGTGGATTCTTGTGAAATTTATTGGGGCATTTGTTTTTAGCAGCATATATTTTGTAATACTGGGACTACCAGACTTGCACAGATGCATGATCATATCGTTCTTTTACAGTAACATCACGGAAGGTGCGCTCTTAGATGGAAATTGATTGAAACCTTGAAGACTATATTTCCCACCTGAAAGGGTGCATGACGCTAACTAGATAGATGCATAAGTTTGTAGGACTCATTGGCATATGTTGAATTTCTTTTTTCCTTAAATAGGCAGGAAATGTAAACAGCTATTCAGCTTAAAAAACGCTGAATCTGTTCTCAAGGAAAATCTTTCCAAGCTCATTAATTCTGTGGTTGCACCTATGTGGACCACTTCAGCCCCATTAGATGTTTCTTCAGCTGTCTGACAGCACTGCGACTGGTTTGTTGCTCTTGCTGTTGTCTTTTGTGGCGCCCTCCCTGGGGCGTTTTGCATAGTGTTCCTTTAAGAGTAGTAGTCAGGCCTCCAGGGCCTAGAAAGGGCTGTTGGGTTTTAAAGGGAGTGATTTCATTCTGGAGGAATTGTACTGGGCCGGGAATCAAGGTGTGGACCCCAGATAAATCGGGGGAGTCTCTTGATTATTAGCTGCCATCGAGTTGACGCTGCCTTGACCCATGGTGACCTTATGTCCAACAGAACAAAATGTTGTCTGGTCCTGCTCTGCTGTGATGGTTGGCGTGTCTGAGCCCACTGTTGTGGTGCCTGCTGTGTTGATCCATCTCTTTGAAGGTTTCCCTCATTTTCACTGGCCCTCTACTTTACCGAACATGATGTCCTTTTCTAACGACATGTCCAAAAGTAAGTTAGCTGAAGTCTTGCCGTTCTCACTTGTAAGGAGCATTCTGGTTGTCTATCTCCTAAGACTGAAAACCCTATGGATCACAACAGAATTAGAGAAAGTATTTGTGAAGAGCATTCCTATTTCATCTTTTATAAATGGACATAACATCATAGTAGGATGAGCTACTCAGCTGATTCTTGAGTGCTTACAGCGTATGTGGCGCTGTTGTAGGTACTGGTGACAGAACATGGAGACAAAATGAAGGATGTCCTACCCTCCAAACTAGCTCTTGTGTGGGGAGACAGACGTTAGAGAAAATAGTTGAGTGCATGAACAAAATGGTGATAAAGTCATTAGAAAGAAACAAACCAGGTTACCAGTGAGCCCCTAGCATGGGGTGGAAGTGTTACTGTTTTCTGTAGGATGCTCAACGAAGTTCTGAAGTAACTGACATTGAGCAGAGGCCTCAAGGACACCTGAGAGAGTGAGGTGCCCACTCACTACGTGGCTACCTGCAGTAAAAGTGCAAAGGTCCCTCCGGGGCAGTGTGCTTGGTGTGTTTGAAGAACAACTAGGAGGCCAGTGCGGCTGTAGGAGGGAGAAGAAGAGAGGAGGGTAGGAGATAAGGCAAGAAACAGCAGCCAGATTGTATAGGGCCTTTCCTTGTCAGTTATTTGTTAGGAATTTGGCTTTTACAATGAAGAGGGTAGCCAGTGGAGGGCTTGGAGCAGAGAAATGCTATGTGATCTGATGGTACTTTAATGGGATCAGTCTGGCAGTGTTTGGGAATAGAGAGTAGGGGAGGCAAGACTGGGAGCAGGCAGGCCGTTCAGAGGGCCCTGCTGTCAACTGCAGAAATGGAGGATGGTTGTGTGGACTGGAGCATTCCTGGTGGCGGTGGTACTGGGATGAGCAAGGGTGGAGAGGGGTGTCAGGAGTGTGATTTTGGACATACAGAGTTTGAGATGTCCGGTTGATGTCCCAGTGGAATTGCTGCCCAGGTAGCTAGACATATGGGTGTGGAGTTTGGGGGAGAGGCCCAGGAACACGGGAGTCATCATTACAGATGGTATTTGAAGCCCCAAGACTGGAGGGGATTGCTTAGGGGCTGAGGAGAGAGAAGGCCTGAGGATGACCCCTGGAGCTCTGACATGTAGATGCTGGGATTCTGAGCATTCATCCAACTGATGTTTGCTGAGCATTTTCTATGCAGAGAAGGAGGAGCCAGCTAAGGGGACTCAGGAGTGCCCAGTAGGTGGGAGGAGAACTTACATAGGGGGATGTCTGAGTTTCCTAGCACAGTTATAACAGAAACACCACAGGTGGGTGGCTTTAATGGACAGAAGTGTATTGTCTCACAGTTCAGGAGGCTGGAAGTCCAAATTCAGGGCACTGACTCTCAGGGGAAGGCTCTCTCTGTGGGCGCTGGGGAAGGCCTGTGTCTTTTGTCAGCTTCTCTGCCTGGGTTCCGTGGTGGCATCTATCTTCCCCTCCATTTGCGCTTGCTTGCTTCTATGCCTAAGCTGCTTTTAGATTTTAAAAGCGGCTTGCTTTAGAACACCCTACACCAAAATGGCTTCATTGACATAACAAGGAAAACCCCATCCCCAAATGGGATTATGTGCACAGGTATAGGGGTTAGAATTCCAGCACGTTTTGGGGGGACACAATTCAGCCTCTAACAAGTGGTTTTCTAGAAGTTAAGGGAAGAGAGAGATCCAAGAAGCAGTCTCCTCTGTCCTGTTAGAAGAGGTGTCGGGCAAGATGAGAGTGGGTTTAGCCACGGACTGCACAGCACGAGGTCCGGGAGACCTCAGAATTCTCACTGAAGGGAGTTTTGCTGAAGATGATGCAGAGGGGAATGTCTGACCTCCTCCAGCTTCATGAGGGGGAAGGAGAATCAAGATCAACAGCCCAGGGCTGATTCCTATGAGGCAGGGGTCAGACATGCCTCCTCTCTCCGCCATATTTTCCAATTCTGACACCAACCATCCCTCACACAGCACTCTCTGCTTCTCTGCTGGGTTCAATAATTCATTGCAATGGCCACACAGAACTCAAAGACCATACTCAGAATTATGCGGTTTATTATAAGGGAAGTAACAGTTACAATTTCAGGCTTGGGAACACTTAAGATACAGTTCTTCCATCAGGATAGCCTCTTCTCAGCCATGCTTGAAGGTACGCCTCTCCCTGGCCCTCAGTCTCTGTCTAAAGGCACTAGTTTTCTCTCTCCATGAGCCAGGAAGCCCACCACACTATCTCCTGCTGCCGGGTCACTCCCGCTACTCTCTCCTGCCTTGGTGGTGGCGGTGGGCTCCTTCTGTCTTCTCTGGAATTGGCTCTCTTTTAAGGCAAAACTGACCAATCCCCCTGGTAGGCCACAATTACCCTATTACACAGTCATCTGGGTGGGAGTTCCTAGACCATGGCTAGAAAGGCCACACAGAAAAGTAATTAATCACACCGCGGGGACTGACCCACCTCATTGTTGTCCAAACCTGGGCACCACTGGGCAGGGGGCACTACCTCTTAGGATGTGGGCAGCTGGGCATGGCACTTGGACTCTCTAGGGGTGCCAAGGGGCTTCTCAGGGAAGTGCCTGTTTATTAACACTCGTTGTTTACTTCCCCTGAAGCAATTTCTTACATGATTTCCCCGGTCCACTTAGTACACCAGTAATTCAATTATTTTAATAGGCTTTTGTTTGGAATGTTTGTTCAGAGCCTTTTAATACTTCCACTTTGTCCACATTCAATTTATTTCCTCAAGAACAAATTGACTTGACAGTTTTGATTTCCCTATGCACACTTAAAAAAAAAAATCTATTAAATATAGAAGTTTGTGGAATACGAAAATGAGACGCAGTGCCCTAGAGCTTCCACTGTTTAATTGGAATACTGTTTAGGGATGAGAGATCCATAGTAAGAGTCTTTGGCTCTCTGACAAAATAGCTATTATATATAATGACAGTTATGTGTTTCAGCTGATATTGATTTTATTTGGGTTCCAGTACTTTCTTTTTTCTAAGACGGCGTAAACCTTTGATTAGTTGTCAATGAATTTCACTGATGTTTTCTTCTATTGTGTTTTATTTTAAAATATTTTCATTTAGAGTACCAGTCTTCAATCTTTTTCTGATTTCATACCATATCAGTTAAAAGAAAAAAAGCAACTCGTGTGTTTGTTTATAAAAATTTACACAAAATTGATTATTGTATGACTTTATATATAATTTATTCACAAAATAGCAAAAAAAGGGTGAGATAAAGATGAAGCCAACACTATTTTAAAATCCCCTCCCCACCCCCTCCCTGTATTTTTAAATGTATTGTGTGCCCCCCCCCCCGCCCTTGGCTGAGTTGTTACAACTGTTAGATTGTATCGTAACCTTTTTAAGAGTTGGTTGTAGGAGGTAGGAGAAGTGGCCAGGCTGCCGTTTTCTTATGGGATTATGCTTTTGTTTTCTTGGCAAGAGTGTTTTTAACTACTCAGCCACTTTGTAAAGAAGCGTTGACCTAGAGCTAGGTCATGTCTGCTTTCCTTTTGCTGGGTGGGGCTGACGTCACGCCATCCTGATGTGGTGAAGGCGTGGTGACTGGGGAGGCCCCCCGAGCCTTGTGGGCTGGGGGCACACGGTGTCCTGGGAGCCTCATTTATGGGAGATGACCCATGACTGTCTACCGTAGGACAAGCAGGTGCCAGGGCTCACCTCTGTCTTTCACATCACTGAGTCCTACTTTCTTCCTAAAAACAAAATTCCTTAAACCCTTCCCTCCTGAGTTGCATGACTGTGTATTTGAGATTGTTGAGGTGTGAATGGGGCCTGCTCGTGTGACATAGTTCAGCTATTTCAGAGATCTGAAATAAAAAGCAGCTAGTTTTTTAATTTTATTGGCTATTCTATTGTCCTTGTTTTATTTTCTGAATTAAAATAAAGTCTTGATGCAATTTTATTTTTCCAAAGATGGGATAGAATCATCCTTGCCTTCTGGTATAGCAGGCCTTTCTTGACTTCGTATCTGTAGCTGAGGCAGACTTTTGGGCTGTGTCATTGGGGTGAACAAAGGTGTCCCTAGATTAATCACCAAATGAATCCTTTATGATTCCATTGCCTCAGCTTTTTAAAAATTAATAGACTTTATTTTTAAGAAGAGTTTTAGATTTACAGGAAAATTGAGAAGATAGTACAGAGAGGTCCTATATGCCCCCAATTTTCCCCCACCCCTTTGGTGGTGTAATGGTTAAGTGCTTGGCTGTAATGAGAGGGTCCGTGGTTCATACCCACCCAGCGGCTCTGTGGGAGAAGGACCTGGTCATCTGCTCCTGTAAGGATTATAGCCTAGGAAACTATCATGTGGGGTTGCTATGAGTTGGAATCGACAGCACCCAACAACCACATTAGTGTGGTACATTTGTTACAATCCCTGAACCAATATTCATACATCATTATTCATTCAAGTCCATACTTCATTAAGATTTTCTTAGTTCTTACCTGATGCCCTTTTTCTATCCCAGGATCCCATCCAACAAACCACATTACATTTATTCACGTCTCCTTAGGCTGCTCTTGGTTGTGACAGTTCCTCAGACTTTCCTTGTTTGTGATGGCCTTGGCTGTTTTGAGGAGGACTGGCCAGGTATTTTGTAGGATGCCCCACTGTTGGAATTTATCTGATGTTTTTCTCATGAATAGACGGGGGCTGTGGGTTTGGGGAAGGAAGACACAGCATATCAAGAGTACTTGCAACCAACGTTACTTATCAGTGTGGATGTTGACCTCGATCAGCTGGAAGAAGCTGTTTGTGGGTGCCACCGCTGTAATGTTCCTCTTTCCCCCCTTCCATACTCTGCTCTTTGGAAGGAAGTCAGTAAGTGCTGGGGAGTTAGGCCCCGCCTCCTTGAGGGCAGAGCAGCCATATAAATTTTTGGGAATTCTTCTGCAGGGGGATTTAGCTATTATCCCCCATTTATTTATGTTGGTGTGGAATCATGGATACCTATGTTTGTACTTTGGGTTATAATCCAATAGTACTTTATTTAGTTGCTCACATTACTCCAGCCCCTTTTACGTACTACCATCAATATGTTTTTGTTTGAGCCCTTCCTTTCTCTCTGGCAGGCTCATTGTATATTTCCTGCCCCAGTCCTAGAATCAGCCATTTCTCCAAGGAGGCAGGGCTGTTTCTTTATAATAATAGACGAGAGATAGCTATGTACAGTAAGGAAAGGACAGGTGGGAAGTCTCTCCCACTTTTCCCAGCATCTGAACCTGCTGTTATTAACCCGTCCTTAACCTTCAATAGACCTCTTATTTTGTAGCCCAAGATGAGTGATTTGCCTTCGTTTCTCTTTTCGTGCCATGAACTTAGACCATTATACTTAATTCAGGATTTCTGTGCACTTGATTTGGAGACACCTTGGTTTGGATAACATCCCATGATCAGGAATTTTTCATCTTCTTCTGTAATTGAAACCCTTTTGAGAAAGCAGTTCCAGGAAGGACCTTTGACTTAACATCTGAAGGCTTGAGACCAGTCTATATTTTTCTTTGTTCTTTAAAGTGGAGTGCATCATACATTCTATTGGTAATGAAAAAAATCCTATTTTAGGTTCTGTCTTTTCTAAGTTGAATTATGGAAAGGGATATTATCCGTCTGTTCCCACATTTCTCTTTGAATGAGATTGCCTTAGGGCACTTGGTTAAAAAGTTGCAGTTGCTTGTAATATAATGAAGCTCTTCATAGTTTTTTTTCTCTCTTAAGTCCTTTTGCATATCCCAGGAATGGCATCATCCTGACAGCTTCAGAAATACCTGAAATAAGACTATTAATTTCCTTATTTCTATGGTTCATGACTCTCTCTAAATTCCTGGTCAGTAAGAGCCAGACACCTGGTCTCCAGAGGCATGGTCCCCAGACACCTGGTCCCCAGAGACATCGTCCCCAGAGACATTGTCCCAAGATTCCAGCTGTTATGTGGCCTCTAGTGTGAAGGAGGAGCCCTGGTGGCGCCGTGGTTAAGAGCTCGGCTGCTAACCAAAAGATCAGCAGTTCGAATCCACCATCTGCTCCTTGGAAACCCTGTGGAGCAGCTCTACTCTGTCCTGTAGCGTCGCTATGAGTCGGAATGGACTCGATGGCAGTGGGTTTTGGAGTATGAGGGAATGTCTGGCTGAGATACTCCCAAAGCCGTTTAGGAAAAACAGGCAGCTCTTGATGCTACTTTTTCTGCAGACGTGCCACAGATTAGTACTCACAGGGGCTTTTGGTATAAAACAAATGCCATATTAACTAGATATGATTCCGCAGGAGACCCAGACCCAAACTAAACTAGATTAGAAAAGAAACATCAGATCCTGCTAACTCAGCAACTTTATATAGAGAAGGAGCTTAACATAAATGCTATGCAGAGATGTGGCTGGAATAGTCAATTCTTTATTGTTTATAGCATCATTAATAAATCATAGCTATACCTTATTTGCATGTGATCTTTTACAAGGTGGCTTTTGCAGAGAGTCCTTAATGGAAGCGTTGGTTTGGAGGAGCAGCGGTGTGGATCATAGTGCTTTCCTCTCTTCTCAACTTGCTCTTTGAGCCACAAAACACCTTGTTCACCCATCGAAGGATCCACGAGAGCAGACATTTTCGTTCATCCATTCAGACATGCATGCAGTATCGTGGAATGCCTCCTTTGGCTGTGCAGACCTTGTCAAAGAAAGGGCCCACTGGTTTACCCACATTGTCAGCTGCTTGTCCTTAGCACTAGCACGTTCCTGAGCACTGGCCACGTGTAGGCTCCAAACCCCTTGGACGGGTGCTCCGTCCTTGTTGAGGGGATGAACGAGTTACTGTTCCCTTTTCTGCATTTCTGTGCCTGCCCGTCTCCCTTAGAGCCATCTCTCATTCCCTCCTAGCTCGTCCTTACCTTAACCAGCCTGGACCATGATTACTGCATTAATTAAAATTAGCTCTCCCTCTGTAGAAAAGGAAAACCAAAATAACAGGGACTTAAACAAGAAAGAAGTTTATTGTCTTCTCACATACAAGACGATAGGACCCAGGCAACGCAGTGCTGGAGAGGGGGCTGCCTGGGTTCCTGGAGGCTGCTGCCCTTGTCTTAGGACCCAGGCTGGCTGCTACAGTTGCATCCATTGAAGCCATCCGTTCTTGCTCTAGGTGGCAGGATGCAGGAGGCGGAGAATAGGAACAGTGTCCCTTCCGTGTTCAGGAGACTCTCTGGAAGTAACGCTCGAAGCTACGCACATCTTCTTCGGCAGAATTCATCTTAGGACCCTGTCTTGCTGCAAGGGAGTCTGGGAGATGTAACATGCCCAGTAAAACAAAAAAACAAAGCAAGGATAAAGAAACCTCTCAGGATTCTGTTCTACAGTAGAAGAGAAAGGATTTTGGGAGGCAGTTAGTGGTCTCTGGAAAAATCCTTCATTCTGGTGTTGCCCAAAGAAATATCCCGGATTCCCGTTCCCTTTGGACACGTTATTTTGCCATTCCCAAACCAGCATGCTTCCCCCTCCTGCTTGTTTGCTCCGACTCCTGTGCCCACTCCTGCTTTTCGCCAGAATGGCTGGGAAAGACTTCAGTCATTGACGGAGCTGACGTCTTATACCTGCTAGCCAACCTCACTGGATTTCTGTTTTTAAATTGTGGATTGTCAGCTCCTGGAACCCATTCCTTACAGCAGAATTACTTCTGCATTCCCCAGGGCCTTGGATTCCATATTTTCCCCTCTCACTTTCTTATATGGTAAGGAGCCATACCGAAAAAAAAAAAAATGTTGCCATCGACAACAGCAACCCTATAGGACAGAGCAGAACTGCCCCATAGGGTTTCCAAGGAGCAGCTGGTGGATTGGAGCTGCCAGCCTCTTGGTTAGCAGCCGAGCTCTTAACCACTGCGCCACCAAGGCTCCCCCTGCCTCAGTTTCCACATTTCATGGGTATCTACGATGAGTCTTCCCAGGCCTCAGTCTCAGAACCTAGTCTTATCAATAGAATGGAAGCCTGACGAGGGAGGAGTTTATTCTTCTGTTCAATGCTGTCTGCGGCAGAGCCTGAGAAAAGGATACTGTGTGCTCTGTAGAGGAGTCCCTGGTGGTGCAAATGGTTAAGCGCTTGGCTGCTAACTGAAAGGTTGGAGGTTCAAACCCACCCATAGGTACCTAGGAAGAAAGACCTGGTGATCTGCTTCCAAAAGGTCACGGCCTTGAAAACCCTATGGAGCTCAGTTCTCTGACACACGTGGGGTTGGTTGCATGAGTCTGATGGCAACTGGTTGGGTGGTGTTCCATAAATATATG
The DNA here is from genome assembly GCA_030035585.1 of Dugong dugon. NCBI lineage: Eukaryota > Metazoa > Chordata > Mammalia > Sirenia > Dugongidae > Dugong > Dugong dugon. Next base: position 129,766,460 of record CM057468.1, on the reverse strand, counting down.
TCTCCCTTCTTTCTTTTACTTCTTTCGCCTACTTAGAATATAATAAGGAATGTTCTGTATTTAAAATAGTTTGTTGCCTTATTTTGTGTTTCTCACATTTTACTTTTTAAGAAGAAACGTCCATACCTCCTTCTTAGTTCCCTCATGGTATGCTGACTCCTTGGTCTCCTTACTATCTGGAATTTCCAGATTTCCCTTTGAGAATTTTTCCCTCCATTGGCCTTTTCTCATGGTTTTTCCCCTTTGAGTCCTGTAGCATGCTGGGCTATTGACCAACGTGTCTTGGAAGTGCCCTTTTAGTTCTTCTCCTTTTCCTTCTGCACTTCCTTTGCAGCTCCTCCTGCTCTGTGGTGGTGAGCAGACACTGGGATTGTCCCCTGTCCTGTTCTTTTCTCTCTCTGCCCTTTCTTTGCTGTATCTCAGCTGCTATGCTATGCTTTTACCTTCAGCTATTACCTCTCTATGGGCGATTCCCAGATTTACATAAACTGCTCTTACTTTCATTCCTGTTGTTGTTAGGTGCCCTTGAGCCAGTTCTGACTCATAGTGACCCCATGTACAAACAGAATGAAACGCTGCCCAGTCCTGCACCATCCTCACAATCCTTGTTATGTTTGAGCCCATTGTTGCAGCCACTGTGTCAGTCCGTCTCATTGAGGGTCTTCCTCTTTTTCGCTGACCCTCTACTTTCCCAAGCATGATGTCCTTCTCTAGGGACTGGTCCTTCCTGATAACGTGTCCAAAGTATGTGAGACAAAGTCTCACCATCCTGGCTTCTAAGGAGCACTCTGCCTGTACTTCTCCAAGACAGATTTGTTTATTCTTCTGGCAGTCCAGGGTATATTCAGTATTCTTCACCAACACCATAATTCAAAGGCATCAGTTTTTTGGTCTTCCTTATTCTTGTCCAGCTTTTGCATGCAAAGGAGGCAATTGGAAACACCATGGCTTGGGTCAGGCACACCTTAGTCCTCAAGGTGCCGTCTTTGCTTTTAAACACTTTAAGGGTGTCTTTTGCAGCAGATTTGCCAAATGCAATATGTTGTTTGGTTTCTTGACTGCTGCTTCCATAGGTGTTGATTGTGGATCCAAGTAAAATGAAATCCTTGTCAACTGCAATCTTTTCTCCGTTTATCATGATGTTGCTTATTGGACCAGTTGTAAGGATTTTTGTTTTCTTTATGTTGAGATGCAATCCATACTTGAGGCTGTAGTCTTTGATCTTCATCAGTAAGTACTTCAAGTGCTTTTCATTAAGCAAGGTTGTATCATCTGCATACTGCAGGTTGTTAATGAGTCTTCCACCAATTCTGATGTCATGTTCTTCTTCATATAGTCCAGCTTCTCAGATTATTTATTCAGTGTACAGATTGAATAAGTATGGTGAAAGAAGGATACAACCTGATGTACACCTTTCCTGACTTTAAGCCACACAGTATCCCCTTGTTCTGTTCGAACAACTGCCTCTTGGTCTATGTGCAGGTTCCTCATGAGCACAATTAAGTGTTCGGAATTCCCATTTTTGACAGTGTTATTCATAATTTGTTATGATCCACACAGTCAAATGCCTTTGCATAGTCAGTAAAACACAGGTAAACATCTTTATGTTATTCTCTGCTTTCAGCCAAGATCCATCTGACATCAGCCATGCTATCCCTGTTTCCATGTCCTCTTCTGAATCCGGCTTGAGTTTCTGGCAGTTCCCTGTTGATGTACTGCTGCAGCTGTTTTTAAATTATCTGCAGCAAAACTTTACTTGCATGTGATATTGATGACACTGTCAGCAGTTTCCACATCCTGTTGGATCACTGCTGAATGCCCTGCCACCTAAATGTTAGGCCTAACATTCGTCATGTTAGTATTCTTGTCTTAGGTTCCAGTCGGTAGGCATCGTTTCTCATCATGGAAACCCTAATGGGAAAGGACAGCAGCTTCGTGTGTTGTTTTCCTTCCTGGAAAACCCTTTCCTTTATTTCACCCGACTTTTCCCTTTTTTAAGATCAAGCTGAAGAGTGTGCATTTCACAGCACAGTGACTTCTAGGATGACGCAGACCTTGCTGACTCCCTGGCCTGATCTCTGCCATCCCCATCTATCGCTGTGTCTGGCGCTCTTCATATACTTGTTGGTATTGTTGAAAACACTGTCTCTATCACACATGTCTTATCTGCAGATAGCCTGTGATCTTATTCCTCTTTACTCCCAAGGCCTGGTATGTAATTGGCACTTAATAATGTTTGCTGTCAGTGCTGGCATCCCCTTTTCATTTCACTATCTTGTTTCGTTGGTAACAGTGAGATTGCATAGGAAACAATTTTTCTTATCAGCAGACAAATATTTCTTTTCCATAACTGTGAAGGGGAGTGCTTGGACGGAGCCGACTGATGGATTTTCAGCAACCTGATTGCACTTTGCTTTGCGCTTGTTTAAAGGGTATTATCACAGGGGTGGAGTGATGTCTGGAAAAGCATCTTTTCTCCTCTTTCTTAGTCTCCTGTGTTTTGAGTGATCTGAAAACCTGGGGTAGGAGTCATGAAGACAGCTGGTAGGATTTTGTGAAACCACATACAGAGTTTTGCATTGGAAAGTTCAGGAAGGGTTGGGGCAGGGGTGGAGAGGAGACAAAGAACATGAATGAACGAGGGTGAGGATGAATGTGTAACTGCCCACTCGCCCAGCCCCACACCGCGTAGTGAATGACACAGGATGATTTAAGACAAGCCAGGTCGCAGAGGAGCTGCGTCAAGGTGGTAGACAGCCATAAAGACGATAACACGCATCACCTCAGGAGCGTTGCCGTTAAACAACAACAGAGAAACAATTCCCCACTTCACCCCCTGCAAGAAGCAGCTTACCCAATGCCTCTGTAATATAGTAATGTGATAGACGTTGACAATATATATGGTGTGTATATATGTTTATAACATTGACAGCACATACTGTCTGCATATAGACATAAAGTAGGTTCAGTTAATCTATGACATCTTTTAAAATCAGGGTACAGGAAATTAGCTGTGGTTGAAATGTAGCTGTGTAGATTGAAATCCTGTACCAGGAGGTTATGATTCTAGAACAAAATTAGGGGAACAGAGACCCAGTTCACTTACTTGTTTTCACGTTTTTTGTTTCTATAGGGAATTTGAAGTACTGCCTTTTGATTCTCAATCAGCCTTTGGACGACTGTTTTCGTCGTCTTTGGAGCAAAGGTAACCTTAATTAGATTTTATAGTTCTTTGCTTTCTTTCTTTATTTGGGACAGGCTAACATTAAGTACCCCGAAACCTGACTGTAACACAAAAAAAGTGGGATTTGTAATAAGGTATTCAATTATTGAATTATCAGAAGAATCCATTACTGCTTCTCTGTTAACCTGTTTCATATATGTGATTACCACAGCATGGATGCCCAGGGCAGAATTATAATGTGGCATCCTCTACTGTATTTTGGAACTAATGTGTGGATATTAATCCTCAGCACACAACAAGCGTTTGCTCAAGTGTAAATATATTTGGCAGGAGTGACAGCAGAAAGCCTCCACACGCCTTACCCGTCACAGCGTATCCCTTAGTGACCTCTGCAGGGTGACCAGGTTTGCAAAATGGAAAAAGAAGACATGTTGCCAGTACATGTTGCCATGGCAACATTCCAGCATCTCCGGGATTGCTGAAAAATATAGTTAAAAACGGGACAGTTTCCGAGAATTAAGACTTCTCACGGGTCTCATTTAAGAAACAGGTTTTATTAGCTATTTATTTACATTATTCTTTGATCGGCTAGGATTGCTAGCACTTGGTTAGAAAATGATATTAAATATAATTTATTGTTTTTAGCCTCCACTCTTTTATGAAATCTGGAGATACCAGAGGACTCCTTCTTCTTGTTGTTAATTATTATTACTTTTGTTTTTCTAAAGGGATGCTTCTGCTGAGTTACCAGCGTAAGTTCTAGGCCAAACCAGAGGGGTGGAAGAACGTGCTTCTTTCTACACTGATGCACGTTCCTGCTGCTACTCCTGATCCTCTTGGGATCACAGAACTAGTCCAGTAGTGTTCGCTGCATTAAGGTACTGAGTCCTAGAATGGAAACCTATTGTGTTAACAGGCTCACTCCCATCTAGGTACATACAGACGGGACTCGGGATTAAAGTTGTGCAGTGTTTAATGTGTTTTCCCTTTTGTATGTATATCAGCGCGAGATTTTCTTGCTTACAAGTCTTTCTGCACAGATTCAGTTTAATCTGGAATCTAAGTAGTTAGACGCATTTTTGCTGCCTAGCTTTTCTGTGACTCTCAGAGGTTATTGGTGTTTGTCAATGGATATTGCCCTCAGATTTCTTAGCTTTTTTTGTTTGTTTGTTTTTGAGGCCGATGTTCCCATCCCAGTAACTTTTTCTCAGGCTGAATACGGTGATGAGTAGAAACATAGTGTTTGAAGGGCCCTGCTTGTTTCTTGTTATGGGTCAGCTGCCCTCGGCGTGGGGACACCATGCCCCCAGGGTCCTCCAAGGTCATAGTGGACATCTCTGAACTACATGGAGTTAAATAAAAAAAGCTAACAGATAGACCTTTCCCTCAGGTATGGTTGTGTAGATTGACTGCATGTCAGCTTTCTAGGAAGTTGGCTGCTTCCTAAACTGTCTCCTCATATTCACATGCATTCACAGCCTCTCCCTGGTGTGTTTGTATGAGTCACAGACAGCCGCGATCATGTGAATTAGACCATGTCAATGCCCTGTGGGTATCTGCGCCATGAGACTGCTTTCCTCCAATCAGAAATTCTTTTCCTTCACTGATGCCTTTCTCCTTCAGTTCTCTGTTGTCCAGTGTTAAGGTCCCCCAGGGGGTGGGCAGCAACTTGGTTCATCTGGGATGAGGCCAATCATCAGGCGGGGCTCATGGGAGAAGGAGGCCCAGGTGCCGACTCTGAGGTCGTGGCATTGAATGTGAACAAGGTCGTTGGTTTTCTAACACCAGGCCTCTTCCTGTGTTGCCTTGGTGATCAACTGGTGTGAAGAAGTACTTGGCATGGATGTAGCTTCCAGGGATTCACTGGTTAGGACTGCATGGGTAGACAGAATATCTTGTCGGTCTTTTCCTTTAAGTGCGCCCAGGCAAAGACCGAGCAGGTCACTACTTCAGCTGGGAGATGCTTCATGAGCATTTGCTGGGCAAAGGCTTCCTAGAGCATGTTAGTTACGGTGGTCCTGTGGGAGGCATCTTTCTAGCAATGAGTACCTCAGTCATTAGACTACAGAATCCGGTGATAGTCTGGCTTATCACAGTTTTATTGAACTACCAAATTGACTCTGTTTGTGTCATTTTCTATGGTTATGGCTTCAGAGAACTTATGCTTTGAGCACATTCTGAGTCAATGGAAGATCTGATGAGCCATTTGCATACTCGGTTCAGGTCCATTGAGCAAAGTGGCATGTACAAGGTGTGGTCTCTGTAAGTAAGGCTGGCGGAGAAGCCTGTTCCCCGGCATGCAGAAACAGCTGGGAATGACAAGCTTGCTGGAGGACACAGACGTTACTGTCTTACTGACACTGATAGCCCGCTTCTCCCTCCCTCCTTTCATGCTCGTATTTTTACCTCCTTTTCTGTCACTTTTACCTTCTTAGCAACTTACTCCCTTTCTGGGCTTTCTTCACCGATCCACTCACCATCCTACCTACCCACCCATCCATCTGTCCGTCCATTCAGTGCATTTGTTCAGCTGTTTCTCTTCTCCCTTTCTCTTCTCTGTCTTATGATCTGTTAGTTCCTCCCCTGTAGCATTCTAGACCACATCTCTCGTGTTCCCCACACCATCCCCAGCCCCTCTCACTCCTGTAGGGAGGGGCACACACAGGAGATACTTGCTGGGTGAAGGCTTGGGAGCTGGCCGTGATTTCAAGGTACTTCCAAATCCGTGTCTCAAAGCCCTGGTGTTTTGAAAAAGTTTTAATTTTACATTGTTCACTTTTGGTAGACTTTTACATATGGGTGCACAAGCCCAATAATCACCTAAAAATGTTCAAAACCCAACTTTTTCTCTTCCTTTTGTAGTGGGCTCTTCCTCATGCCTCCCTCGCGCATTTCTGCCAAGAGTAACCCTATTTTCCAGTCCAGAGGCCGGGCACAGTGCATCATTTGTAAGCTGTCTCCTCCTCTATCCCGACATCAAGTTGCTTTCCAAATCTACGCTCCCTCTCACGGCCCCGTCTGCACCCAAACGTCTCTTTAATTTCTCTTCAGCCCTACTTCGGGTTCACTCTGGCTAAAAGCATTTTTTAAAAAAATTTAATTTTTTTGTGAAAATATACACAGCAAAGGATATATCGTTTCACCAAATTCTACATGCACAGTTCGGTGACATTGCTTACTTTCTTCAAGTTGTGTGACTGTTCTCACTATCCTTTTCCAGAGTATTCTACCACCGTTAACGTAAAGTCACTGCCCTCTAAGCTTCTCATCTAACTTTTTGAGATGCTGTTGTTAATTTGATCCCATGTAGATCAGTCTTTGAGAGAGCACAATGATCAAGGCAGACACACTTTACTAATTAGGTTAAACTGTTGTTTAGTTCATAGGAGACTTCCGGGACAAGTTTTGATTTGAGGTTTAAGGTTTAAAGATGATCTCAGGGCATTAATTTGAGTTTTCATCCAGCTGAATGGCTTCAGAAGGATTGGATTCCATTGAGAGTTTGAGATTCTGTTGTTTTTTCCCCCTTTTGATCTGGATTCTTCTACAGAATCTTAGATCAAAATGCTCAGTAATGGTAGCCAGGCACCATCCAGTTCTTCTGTTCTCATGGCCAAGGAGGTATTTGTTCACGGAGGTGGCATTTCCTCCTTGATGCCTGCCTCTCTTCTTCCTCTGCTGCTCCAGGTGACTGGAGACCTACTGCTGTAGCTTGGATGGCTGGTGCAAGCTTGACCAAAAGCTTCTTGAGTGTGTGCTGCCCGCTGAGTGACGTAGAGACTTTGCGGAGCTCTCCTGGCTGTCTGAGGCTGTAGGCGTTAAACATGTCTGGGCTTCAGCAGCTGTGTGACCGTGGGCAGAGTACTTGAACCAAGTGTGAACGTCTTCACCTGTGGTCAGAGCAGTGGTGGTAGTCACAGTGGTATAGTTAGTGGTGGTAACGCTTACCCTGTTGGGTGGTGAAGGTGAAGGGGGGTGAGACATGTCATGTGTTCAGTAAATGTTAGCTTGCTGAGTTGCGTAAACTAGTGAGTTACCAATACTTTAATTCCCTCTGTGCCCTCCAGCCCCAATCGAATCTTGAGGGAAAGTGCTCTCCTAGTGATGAGGAACGTTTGGGGCCTTTGGAAACATCAAGCCATCCTCACTCTCCCCAGTGCTTGCGTCTTTACTTTTCCCTTTGCTCTGTGTGACTGGGCGGCCGCTCTGTGCCTCCATTTTAGTAATTATGTTCCTGTTTTGGACAGCTGCACCTCCCCCCACCCCAAAAAAAACACTGCACCCCTGGGTGTGTCTCATTTCCTTGTCTGATCTGCCACCATGCTGTCAACCTTCTGCCCACTGCCGTTTGGCCTGGAGCTGAATGTTGTTGTTGTGTGCCGTTGAATCAATCCTGACTCCTTGTGACATTATAGGACAGAATGGGATTGCCCCATAGGGTTTCCCAGGCTGTAATCTTTACAGAGTTTACCAGGTCTTTTCTCCTGTGGAGCAGGTGGATTTGAACTGCCAACCTTTTGGTTAGCAGCTGAGTGCTTAACCATTGCACCATCAGGGTTCCTTATTTAAAGCTAAGCTTAAGCTTGGCTACTAACTGAAAGGTTGGAGGTTCAAACCCAAACAGAAGCACCTCGGAAGAGAGGAAGAAAGGTCTGGCGATCTATTTCTGAAAAATGAGCCGTTGAAAACCCTGTGGGGCACAGTTCTACTCTGACACACGTGGGATCGCCATGAGTTGACAACAGCTGATTTGTTTTTGGCTTGGGATGTCTTTAGACCCTCAGACACCCTGAGGGTTGGGCAGGAACAGAAAGGCGGTGGGGGATTCAGGCAGGTGCGATTTTATTTATAATTGTAATACTCTAAGGGTTACGCCTCTCCCTTTCTTCAAGATTAAGTTCACACACGTTTCTGAAGTAGACTGACGGGTGGAAGGACCCTTCTTTACGTGACCTTCATATGACTATTCACATAGGAGAATGACCGGGTGTCACTGTTCTCTCCCTGTTGGTGGGCGCTCGGGGGTGAGAAACAGGCTGCAGGTGCACGCACCTGTGAGAGGTTCTGGGAGGGACTGTGGCCACCAGGTCCTCAGTACCACCCAGCTGCCATTTATTTCTGCTTCCGTCTTATTTTGTCCTAAAAAATATGAAGCAAGTGTTTGAAAGCAGTGAAACACATTGGAATGGAAATAGCCGTAAGTTTTTATTTTAGACTATGGTGAATAAATCTCAAGCTTAGCTAGTGTTGAGCTGTTGTTTTTTGTTTTTTCCGTAATGGTATATTATGTGTGCGTGTACTCTTAGGAAATTTATAATCTTATGCCTTCTACTTTCTGTTTTGGTAATCACAATGTCATAGGACGTTTAAGGAATTGATGCCAAAATCTCAAAAACTTTCTATTTGGAATGAATTTCCAAATCTTCTGCGATATTTCGTAATCCCATAGTACTACATATAAACTGTTTCATTTGATATTTAACTGGATATTAAAAAAAAAAAAGGTCTTTTAAAAATACTAAGTTTCACAGTATTCCATTTTAAAAATATGTTTGCTGCAAGGCAAAAAAAAACAAAAACGTTTCTATTATTTTATGAATCAGTGTTTCTGAGCATCTCCGATGTGAAGGAATGTACCAGATCTGGGGGTGTCACGGTGAAAGTCCAGGCCTGACTTACTGTGTGCTCTCATCAGGTGCCTCACCCTGTCCTTCTCCAATCCGAGCGCCTTCTACAGAAGGCTTCTTGGCAAGCTGGGAATCCTGCAGTCCTCCCTTCCCGTAGGAGGTATTGATCTCAGAGGTCCTCCTCCTTGATTCTCCTGGTGCCAGTTATGCTCAGAGGCAGCCTTGCTCTTACCTTGGAACTTTGTGGCCCCAATCCATTCCGGTAGACAGGGAGCGTTCCTGTGGATTCACTGCTGAGACCTGGAGGGTATTGGTAGCTGCTTTGTTTACAGAAGACATTTCACTGACTCCAGAAAGCAGTGCAGACACCTCAGATACTAATTTGATGGGTATAATTAGAATTTAGGAAAATCAGTTTTGGACAATCTAAACCGATACAGCACAAATTGTAGATGAAGTAAATAAAGCACACATTTAAGTAACTTATCTATCCTTATTTTGGGAATCAATCCATTGCCACTTACATAGATGAGAAGAATTTGCTTTTCTTGTAAAACATTAACTAGGGGTATGCACTGAATTTCTTTGGTGACTTCATAAACTTCACTCTGGATGTTACCTCTGTGGATGATGGTGTGGTGAAGCCAACCTCAGGTGGAATTCTCCTTGTTCCCTTAGGGGATGTGGCCCTTTTGCACTAGATTTGTTCATAGGGTGTTCATGTTGTTGGGTGCCGTCAAATCAGTTCTGATTCATAGCAATCTTGTAAGACAGTAGAACGGCCCCATAGGGTTTCCTAGGCCGTAATCTTTATGAGGGTCAGTGTAAAAGAAGAAGATGCTCAACGAGATTGACATAGTGGCTGCAACAATGGGCTCAAGCATAATGATTGTGAAGATGGCACAGGACTGGGCAGTTTTTTTTTTTTTAATATATATATATTTTTTATTGTACTTCAGGTGAAGGCTTACAGAACAAATAGTTTCTCATGAAACAGAAGTACACATGTTGTTTTATAACACTGGTTAACAACCCCACAACATATCAACCCTCTAACTTCTCAACCTCTTTTTTTTTTTCTTTGGTAAAAATATACATAGCTGAAGATACACCATTTCAAAAATTTCTACAGGCATAGTTCAGTGACATTGACTACGCTCTTCCAATTGTGCTGTTATTCTCACTTAAGATGAAGGCTTACAGAACAAAATACACAACAGAGGGTTCTGGACAGAGCTGGAGAAGGATGTAGAGCATAATTCTAACTCACAAAAAAAAGACCAGATTTACTGGCCTAAAGGAGACTGGAGAAACCCCGAGAGTATGGCCCCCAGACACCCTTTTAGCTCAGTGGTGAAGTCATCCCCGAGGTTCACTGTTCAGCCTGGGAGTGGACAGCCCCGTAAAACAAAATGAGACTAACGAGGTACAGGAGTCCAGTGACAAGGGCCTGAAAGCAGAAGGGGACAAGGAAGCTGGTGATAGGGAACCCAAGGTTGAGTAAGTATATTGTTGATGTGTTGTGAGATTGTTAACTATTGTCATAGGGCAACATGTGTAGTAACTGTTAAATGAGGACTGGGCAGTTTTTTGTTCTGTTGTACATAAGGTCGCTATGAGTTGGAGCTGACTCAACAGCTCCTAACAATAATTTTTACAGGAGCAGATCGCCACATCTTTCTCCTGCGGAGTGGTTGGAGGGTTCGAACTGCTGACCTTTTAGTTAGCAGCTGTGCAGTTAACCAATGTGTCACTAGCACTCTCGGAGTGATCATAGAGATCACAAATCTTGGCAAAACTACTTAGACCATCTGGGACGGGAGGATTTTTAGACGAAGACTTAATGTGTGTTTATGAAGAAGGAAGATAGTTCCCATGTGAATATCAAATGCATACCGTTTTGTTTTGGCTTCAGAACAGACATACAATTCTTTAATTAAAAAATAATAATAGCTCACTTTTTAAACTCCTGCTATGTTAATTCAAGCTTGAGTAAATACGGGGTGTGTTTTATGAAGTGAGGAGACTTGTTGGTTTATTCTTGCTGGAAAAATATTCACCAGGTTGTACAAGGGTGTCAAATGAACTGGGTCAATGAAGTCAGCCAAAATAGACTCGTTTGAAAGTACCACTCTCTCCTCTCTTTCTTTCTGTGCAACTTAGTGGAAGAGTCAAAACGCAAGAGCTCCCCACCCCACCGCTCCAAGAAATCACAAGTGAAGGCATGGAAGAGAATTTAGCCTTATAACATATTTTATTTGAACTTTGCTCACCTTTAAGTTAAATTCATCCATGCTGTATAGAAGTTGTCAATGTGTAAGACACATTCCAGAGTAATAGTGGGCACTAATAGAAATTAATAGATTCATCCAGAATTGTTTTAGTTTTTGAAATCATGATTCTGTCACTAATGTAAAGTTGTTCTGTTTTTAGTTTAAAGATCACAGTTTCAAAAAAATGCACCCTAAGAACATGGGGCTATTTTTATTTATTCAAGAATGGGGTATGTGTTTGGGATATTCTTGAGAGTTCAAACGAGGAAACAGTAGAAGGATGAGTAGGGTACAATGGATTTTTCTCAACTGCCAACAAACAACCTTTGGTTAGTTATATATATATATATATATATACATGATTGATAATACTGTTTACTTAAGGAGCCCTGGTGGCTGCTAACCTAAAGGTAGGCAATTCAAACCCACCAGTGGCTCCACGGGAGAAAGACCTGGCCTTTTCTGTCCTGTGAAGATTTCAGCCTTTGAAACTCTGTGGGGCAGATCTGCTCTGTCACACTGGGTCACTATGAGCTGGAATTGGCTCCACAGCACAGTAGCAACGTGTACTTATCATTCCAAGCCTGGTTCATTCGTTAGACAAATATTTACTGAATATGTCACATATAACAACTAACTACCAAGCCTGTCTTTTTGCTTTTTGATGCCCTTATACGTCTTGTTTATATTCATGCATTTAGTAATTTCAGTCCTTTTCCCAGGGTTTCTGTGGAAATTAATCACGATACACTTTGTTGTGCTGTCTTCATATTCCCCAGTACGTAGAACTCCGTAGGAGTACCTCACGACGGCATCCTTTCTGCACTGGTTGGGAAAAGGCTGGGTTTGCCATCTCAGAGGGAAAAGATCAGTGTAAACCAAAGCTTGGGCGACTGTGGGTGCAAGTGTTCATCCAAAGCAAATTTAGGGAGCTTGAGAAATAATGACTGTGCCAACTTAACCAACCAGATATTTATTCATCCCAGTAGACGTGATTTGTTTCAGTTATCCATAAGGCTTATCCATGTCCGTAGGCTGGGATTTACCAGATTCTCCTTTGCTGGATGATGTAGTTTTGTGTTTTCTTTTCTTTCTTTCTTTCTTTTTATTTTTGGTGAGAGTACACAGAACAGAACATGCGCCCAGTGACCATTCTGACGTGCAGTACATTGACAATGGCCACCTACTCCCATGTGTCATGGTCTCACTGTCTCTGTTAATGTTGTTCACCGCCGTCAGCTTAGACTCTCTGCCCCTGAAAGTTCTCCTCTGTGCTTTGGAGGTACTGTTGCCATTGTGATCTCAGACAGATGCTTCTCTAAAAGAGCCCAGGGCTCAAGGCAGATGTTCTCTACTAAATGAGCTAAATTTCTGTTCAGTTTAAAGATGATTCTTGGTCTAGTTTTGGTTCAAGGCTTAAAGGTTGTTTCCAGGGATTAGATTAGGAGTTTCCTCCAGTCTCAGTGTGTCCTTTAAAAAAAAAAAAAAACTCACTTATTACTAATTGAAGACCTTCTTGTGAAAACACACATTTACTCATTACATTCAGTAGGTTTTTGAGTGCTGTGTTCCAAAACTCTTGCTGACTAGGGGGAAGAAATCTCTTATTGCTGGAAATGGAAATGAGGTGGGAATATTGTCCTAATGTTACAAATGGTGCCCTGTTTCTAGTTTTATGAGGCCATTTTAGCAGAGGCCTCCGTAGTAACTCCTGTTTGTGCCTTTTTTACATCTTGTCTCACGTAGTGGAGCAAACATACATCCCCTCACTGCCACAGATTAGTCTAAACCTAATATTTTTTATTTCCAGTGAGAACAGAATTGTATGCATGCTGTAACAATGTCCTCATATTTTCTCAGAGAGGAGAATTGTTGATCTTACAAAGTATAAATACCAGTCTAGACACATGTGCTTTCTGTTTTTAAAAAGACAACCCCCTTTCCTCCAAGGGTGCAAAATAAATAGAAAGCGGCGTATGTGAAGTTTTTTTTTAAAAAGAGAAAGTAATGTTTCCAAACTTAACATTAAAGGCTGGGGTTTTGTTATTATACATATGATTACCTAAATGGGGTGTCAAAAGTTAAATGATCTGGAGGTTCTACTTGTAGAAATGACTTTTATATCATGTCTGTAACATCTGTTAAATTTCCGATAAGTGTGGGGCTAGCCACTGTAGGGAGGAGAGTCTGAAGGCCTGTCACAGCCTTTGGAGGGATTTCACATTCTCTATCTTTCCCATTTATCCAATTAAAAACAAATCGAGGTTGTGGTATGAACCTTTGTATTTCATTCTCAGTTGGGTTCAACGAGTGTTTAAATATCTGGCTCCCTGTGGAAGGAAGATTAGATTATACAATACCTATATTACTTATAAAAAATTATAGTTATGTGGAGTTGTGATTAACTGCTTATCGTAGCAAACTGGAAGTTTTTTCTGCTAACCATACTTTTAGAAGTTATAAATCATAAATGTTAAATTCCCAGTCAGTATGAAAAAAAAACTTGGTAGAGATTCAGTCTATTCTCTTCTATTGATTCTTCTTCTGCTCTAATGAGATCTGATATTCTGAGTATTGACCACGTTATTAATTGTTTTTATGAAGATTTTAGATACTTGTTAAACACTTGTTTGGACAAACTAAAACTGCTTATATATTAGTTGATGAATATTTCTATTTCAGTATAGTACCACTAACAGCTTCAGAATTTATGTAAAATTGACTTCATTTTACTAGTGAGCATCTTATATCCCTTTTAAACAGTTTTATATTATCATAGCAGTATTGATGATTTCTTTTTCTGTTAGAACATCAAACTGGTTTATTTTCAATTTTGCATCAGAAAAAATTAATTGTGGCTCATGGATAGTGTCATTTCAGTATATTTAAGGAGTATCTGAAATAAATGCCAAAATCACTAGTAGTAAATTCAACTTGTTTTCTTTCAGCTTAATTAATGATACTAGCTTACTTCTCTAATTTTTAGTACAAACCCATAGTAAATATGTCATCAAAATAAATGAGAAAAAATTATAAAGATAAATAAAATGGCTTTTATATCTATGGAGTGAAACAATTGTTGAAGGAAGTTAAAAAATGGATGTAGAAGATGATTTATCACTGAACTTTTTATTACTGGCAGGTCCGCTTCTCTTCTGGGTCATATTTTTGGAGCTTTGACAGCTGTGTTCTTGGAGCACGTATGATTAGAAAAGCCTCCTATGTTAATGGAAATGAAGGTTACCAAATTTTGAGAATTCCCATAGTGGACAAAGATGGATCTTCCCCCCCAAGATGCTGTGAAAGACTTCAGTGTATCCCTGGAGCTGGAGTTTTTCCCCAAAGGCTTATTCCATAGGGATCACACTGGGTTCTTCCGTCTCCACTTCTTTTCTCTTTCCCTTTCTGTCATTTTGAGGTGATTCTTTTCTGTCCATGGGCTTCTTGTGTCATTACATTGCCCTTGTTTCTGACCTCTTCCCACCCACTCTCAGGCTTGTCTGTGATTGATATACTTGGTACTAGAACAAATTAACGAAATGGAGATGTGAAATGGTTAAACTATCTGGGTCTAAGGGCAGTACGATTTGGGATTTGGCCATTGTAACTCTTGCCAAGCTCTGGTGGGACTCACTTCTCTCTGTTAGGTTGTTTCCAAAGATTCCTCAGGGAAGTCACCCTTAGCCTTCATTGTCCCAACCAGTTGCCCTCGAGTTGTCCGACACATGGCAACCCCACGTGTGTCAGAGTAGAACTGTGCTCCGTAGGGTTTGTAGTGGCTGATTTTTTTGAAAGTGGATCACCAGGCCTTTCTTCCAAGGTACTCTGGGTGGACTTGAACCTCAGCCTTTTGGTTAGCAGCCGAGCACGCTCATGGTCCTCACCACCCAGGGATTCATGCTGATCTGCTGGGGGTGTTGAGTGCTCTCATTAATTCTGCGATTGGCTGCAAACTCCTCACTTCTAAATAGACCAAACTTTTGCTCTCTGGAGGAGTGCTGACTGGGGATGATACTGTGTGCCTCGTAGTTCTTGTTTCTTCCAAAATGACAGGAGATCAATGGAACATTGAGTTGTATTCTGCAAAATGGTTGCACAGTTCTCCTTTCTTATCCCTCCAAGCCCCACTCATTTCTGGAAGGCGCCTGCCTTCTTGTCATCAAATAGATGCCTCTGCCCGACTAGCTGTTCCATGGATTTCATCCAGACAGCCTTGAGATGCACCTGATTGATAGGCTGTGTCATCAGGCCAGGTGGCTATTATAAGGGATTGATTAACTGCATGCTGCATTGTCTTTATTTCACTTGACCCTTCCAAATAGGGCATTTTCTTTTCTGTGTTGGTACCAAAACAAAAAGTGAGAGGAAACGCTCCTTCACAACAGGAAAATGCACGTTTCCAGCTTGGTTTCGTCTAATCACAACAGATGTTAACAGCTGCTTCGTTTTTTAACTCTTGGAGCCGGTTGTTTTTCTGATCCTTGAGATTCTGAATGACTGCACCCTTCTCACTTGGGATGATTAGTGTCATGTTTTGGCACCTTACGTGATAGAACTAGATGATGATGGTGTTGTTACTTTCCGAAGTAACAATGGAAACTTTCTTTAAAAAAAAAAAAAAGAATGAGCCAATAACTATTATTTTCTATTATAGTAAATAAATTAATTAAAGGATTAGAAGTGTATATATATATACATATATATATATATATGTATATATATATACATATATATATATATATGTATATATATATATATATATAAAATAAGTGTGTACATCACCAGTGCTACATAGGGAAAACTAACAAGTATGGTTCTGCATGCCAGAACAACAGCAACACTTCCCTGATCTGGGTATGTTAGCGACTGTTTTCCAACTCAGAAAATCTGCACGTTATTTTATCAGGGAAGATGGAATCTTCCTTACACAGAGTTTATAGGGATGAATGAGATGGAGTTGTTCCTTTGAGCTTCTGGAGATGAGCCTCATATAGTAGCAAATACAGTGTGAGAAACTTCCATGCGATTTCAATTCATTAACGCAGCCCAGACAAGGGTCGTAAGTGAGAATCACGGGTTCTAAGTGGACTCATTAATGTTAGAATAGAGGCTCCACTTGTCTCTCCCTGTGGTTTCTCTGTCCCAGCCCCCTTTGCCACCTGCACTGAATGCATACCGCATGTTTTCACAGTGCACCTCCCTCCCCACCCCCGACCCACAGGGGTCTTGATTTATAAATGTGCTTGGAGAACCGCAGTGGATGATTTTAATTGAACAGCATACGGACTTTTCATGGAGGACTACATTTAATAGAATTGTTTGAGCAGTTAACTTTCAATATCGGATTAAGATTTTATTTGTTTTGAGATTGCTAAACAATGCCAGCCCTATCACTGATGGCCCAAAATATCCTCTCCATTGGGTATTTCTAAATAAGTCTCTTACTCAGCACATTTGGAAATCCCTCCACATTTCACTGAAAATCAGGTCTTCTCTGGACTCACCTCGTGGGCCGCTCACTCAGGCGCGCACTCTGAGCCGTCTCTGACCCCTCACCTGTTTTTTTTCAGCTTTGTGGGCAGGCATCTTCTACTGTCAAGTCTTTTTTTTAACAGCATTTCCAGATGTTCACACTCTCCCTCACCTGCTCTGGGTATGATGCTGTCCTCGTGTTTCATGCTGTCCCCCTCTGTCACGCTGGCTCTCTGAATTGTCTGCCTGCCTCTGATTGCTTCTTTTTCCAGCCATCCTGTCCACCATCTTTACATTCATCTGTGTAGGTTCTTGCTGTCTCTCTTTAGGAGCTTTGAAGGTGTCACTGCTGCCTACCAGTCCAGGTTCCTCGGACTGAAGGTTCAGGTGCCCTGCAGTGTACGTTCAGCCTTCCTTCCCTCCTGAGGTACCTGTGAGCTGTCTTCACTGTAGACACTGAGCTTTAGAGGGTTAGCCTGTGGCTCTGTCTCTTCCTGTTGTGGGCTGTCACCTGGTGTGACAAAGATACCCCATTTCCTCCTCACAGATCTTGTTTCTCTGTCTGTCCGCCTGCCTGCCCACTTTCCTTCTGTCTGGCTGTCAGCCCACCTGTCTATGGTTATTCATGCCCTGTACTTTACATTTGAAGAAAATTAGTCTGCTCTGCTGGCTACTTCAGCCTGCCCTTTTTCTGGGGACACATAAACCTAATCATTCTTCATTTTCTGCTCTTCTAGACTTCCAGCTTCCCACAGCCTGTTTTCTCACAGAGCTTCACCTTGAGTCCCTGGCAACATGGCTATCCTGCGTATTGCACCCTAAGGAAAATTATTCTTGTAGACTGCAGTATTTTTAAAGAATCATTGGGAAGTAGATGAAGTTTGAGAACCACTGGTTTAGGCCTTCAAAACCCACCTATTGCCGTCGAGTTGATTCCAACTCATAGCAACCCTGTAAGACAGAGTAGAACCGCCCCGTAGGGTTTCCAAGGCTGTGATCTTTGTGGAAGCAGACTGCCATGTCTTTCTACCGAGGAGTGGCTGGTGGGTTCAAACCACCGACCTTTCAGTTAGCCACCAGGTGCTTTAACTGTGCCACCAGGGCTCCTTGATTTAGGCCTCAGGACATCTTTTTTTGGGGGAGGCGGGAACTTTTGCTGTGAAAATTGGCCTTGGTGGATTTAGAGTTCTGCTCTTCTGAAGGCTTTTTCATTCTGCTATTCTCACAGAGCATGGAATCGACCTCCCTTTTATGTGGAGAACATAGCATTCAGTATTACATTTCATTTCCTGTTAGTAACACTCACCTCTCCTTTTCTGTAAATGGGCTACATGTTCGTATTCACCATCCAACTTTTTGACCTTGAGTTTCCTTTATATTTGTAGCAAATGTTTTCTTTGCAATTCTACATTAGAAGGTTTAGAAACTTTGAAATGTTGAACAGAATAAAATATCTTTGAACAGGAAGAAAAAAAAAGCTGCTCCTTTCCTTATGTGAAGTGGTGCACTTAGGAAGCTAGGCTCCTGTGACATGGTCACCCTTTTCTGGTGTATTCGGCTGTGCTTGGTGCTTAATCCCTTCTCAGATCACGCGCTGGCTTTGTTTTAATTGGAGCTGTCTTGTTTGTGACATTTTTACTCGCGTAAACTTTACTAGCCTGGAAGAATGTGATCAGCATTCATGACTTGCATTAAATTCTTAATGAGGGAAGCAGCTTTTAGAGGAAATTTATCTTCTCAGCTTTAAACAAGCAAACAAACATTTTCTGGGAAGGAAATATTCTTAGGATCCTGTTACCATAAACCCTTAAGCCTCCTGTCCAGTGTTGAAAATTAGAGATGATTCAAAGTGCTGACTGAATTGATAAATGAACAAGCCCTCTGCCAGGCTCCTGGCAGACTGGGGAATTGCAGCGACAGTGCAGCAGCCCTTTCCCAGGAGGGATTTTTCACCCTGCTGGTGTGTGTCCTACATCAGTCCAGAGGGGTGACTCAGCGCCACGCAGGATGCTCGCAGGAGCCTGAGGGGTATATGCGAGGAAGGCACTACTCGTGAGAGTTTTTAACCTGTGCTGAAGACGAGGCCAGCACGAGACATCACCACCTGTGCACAAGCATCAGAAGGAGCCCTGGTGGCACAGTTGTTAAGCGCTTGGCTGCTAACTGAAAGGCTGGTGGTTCAAACTCACCCAGCAGCTCCGTGGGAGGAAGACCTAGTGATCTGCTCCTGGGAAGATTACAGCCCAGGAAACCCTGTGGGGCAGTCCTATTCTGTCACGTGGCGTCACTATGAGTCAGAATCGACTCGATGGCACCCAGCAGCAACAACATACAAGCATCACATGTGTGCTGGTGACTGCCTGCTATTGGGATCAAAAAGGACCTCAGGATGGAGCTTGAGATCCATGTGTATGTACACATCAGGAGTTAATGGGAAAAAAGCACTGCCGGCCAAATGTCGGCTCTGATAAGAAATTTCAGAGAGATGAAAGGTAATGTTTCAAAGAGAAGATACAGAAACAAACCCAAAAAATGTAGAGCGTAAAATTCTTTATTTTATGATGCTGGTATGGGGGAGAGGAAGCCTGGTGGGCTCTGGCCAGCTGCGTGCCACCTTCTGGCCCATGGTATTGTGAGAGCACATCTTATGTTGAGCCTTTGGGGTGCCATGGGGCTGGTGGGGGACTTCTGGAAAAGCAGGGAAACATAGAAGCCAAAAAAATAGCCAGCTTTTATTTAGAATATTTTACAGTGTTAAAATAAGTATGTCACCAGGATTAAGAATTCAGCTTTATGAACAGAGGCAGAAATACAATGAAAAATATGGTAGTATGGAGAATATCCACCACTCGTCTGTCAGTTTGCCGTACTGTGGTGGCCTGCATGTTGTCCTGATGCTGGAAGCTATGCCACCAGTATTTCAAATACCAACAGGGTCAGCCATGGTGGACCAAGTGGAGCTTCCAGACTAAGACTAGGAAGAAGGACCTGGCAGTCTACTTCTGAAGAAATTGGCCAATGAAAACCTTATGAAGAGCAGCAGAACATTGTCTAATATAGTGCTGGAAGATGAGCTACTCAGGTTGGAAGACACTCAAAATACAGTTGACACAGTGGCTGCAACAATGGGCTCAAGCATAACAACAATTGTGTGGATGGCGCAGGACCAGGCAGCGTTTAGTTCTGTTGTACGTAGGGTCCCTGTGAGTCAGAAGCGACTCAACAGCACCCAACAACAACAACATAGAGTATAGTAGCACCTTATCATCTGCCACTTTTGAGTGTCAAAATAACCTGGGGTCATAGTAACCATGGAAAACGCTATTTCAATTATTTGTTCTTAGTCAAAGAACAGGCTTGTCTGTCCTTTATAAAGTGGTGGCAGTGCCTTGGAAGACACGCGTGGGGGGATGCTGGGTACACAGCGGGGCATTAACTGCTTAAAACCCTTTCTCATCTGAGTGTTACTTGGTTCCCTTAAATGTTATATGTCTTCTGTGTACGCGCTAAATTGTAGATGTTCTGTGTGCACGGGCCTCGTGACTCTTAATTCATGAACATGATTGCTTGATTTAGCCTGATTTTTAAGTTGAAGAGGGATGTTCATTAAAGTGAATTAATCAACCAATTTTTCTGTATGATGGATACATACGTAATATATAATTACCTTTTTTAACCTTAAAATCATCCAAAAATGATTTAATAAGGACACTTGAATTAATTAACTTTATTAACTTTCCAACACTGCAGATTAAAAGATATGTAAAATATTTTCCTTTCCTTATGCATAAATACAGGATAATAATATGGAACCCTTATTTTATACTACAAGTGGAAATATTTCCAAACTTATAAAAGAATAGAGTACAAAGGAATATATGTGATTCTAGAGTTAGGGACCAAATCCACTGCCATTGAGTTGGTTGCGACTCATAATGACCCTATAGGATGGAGTAGAACTGCCCCATAGGGTTTCTAAGGAGTGGCTGGTGGATTCAAGCTACTGACCTTTTGGTTAGCATCCGAGCTCTTAACCACTGTGCCAAAGCTGGACACTATGAAGAAGAACATGGCATCAGGATTGATGGAAGACTCATTAACAACCTACGATATGCAGATGACACAACCTTCCTTGTTGAAAGTGAAGAGGACTTGAAGCACTTACTAATGAAGATCTAAGACTACAGCCTTCATAGGGAGGGGAGGGGTGGGGAGGGAAAAACACTAACTAGACCACAGATGAGTGCTAACTTTGGTGAAGGGTAAGACAGTACACAATACTAGGGAAATCAGCACAGCTTGACCCAGGCAAGGTCATGAAAGCTTCATAGACACATCCAAACTCCCTGAGGGACCAGATTACTGGGCTTGAGGGCTGGGGGGTCATAGTCTCAGGGAACATCTAGCTTAGTTGGCATAACATAGTCTGTAAAGAAAATGTTCTGCATCCTATTTTGGTGAGTAGCGTCTGCATTCTTAAAAGCTTATGAGAGGCCATCTAAGATACTCTGCTGGTCCCACCCCGGCTGAAGCAAGGGAGAATGAAGAAAACCAAAAACACAAGAGAAAGATTAGTCCAAAGGACTACTGGACCACAACTACCACAGCCTCCATCAGACTGAGTCCAGCACAACTAGGTGGTGCCCAGCTACCACCACTGACTGCTCTGACAGGGATCACAATAGATGGTTCCAGACAGATATGGAGAAAAATGTAGAACAAAGTTCTAACTCACAAAGACCGACTTACTGGTCTGACAGAGACTGGAGAAACGTCGAGAGTATGGCCCCCAGACACCCTTTTAACTCAGTACTGAAGTCACTCCTGAGGTTCACCTTTCAGCCAAAGATTAGACAGGCCTGTAAAACAAAACAAGACTAAATGGGCACAACAGCCCTGGGGCAAGGACGAGAAGGCAGGAGGGAATAGGAAAGCCGGTAATAGGGAACCCAAGGTCGAGAAGTGGCGAGTGTTGGCATGTCCTGGGGTTGGCAACCAATGTCACAAAACAACATGTGAATTAATTCCTAATTGAGAAACTAATATGCTCTGTAAACTTTCATCTAAAGTATAATTAAAAAAAAAAAGATTCTATAGAAGAATCATGATTGGAAGGGGGAAAATGCAGAACAGAATTTCAAATTCTTATGGAATCAAGATTTTCTGAAGCCGTGGGGGCTAGATGAACCCCCGAAACTATTGCCCTGAGATAATCTTTAAGCCTTAAACCAAAAATATCCCCTGAAGTCTTCTTAAAACCAAACAGTAGTTTAGATTAACTAGTAAAGAATGTCTGCCTTGAGCATTATTCTCTTTTAAGATCTATCTATATGAGATCAAATTGACTATAGCAGCTTGAAAAATTAGATAGGAAACTTAGGGGGCAGTGAGTGTATGTTAATGGAGGGGGAACAACTCAGAAAAAGAGGGCGAGGATGATCGCACAACTTGAAGACTGTAATCAATGTCACTGAATTGTACATGGAGAAACTGTTGAATTGTGTGGGGTTTTGCTATGTATAGTCTCAACAACAACAACAACAAATATTTAAAAAACAAACACACAGAAAAAGCAAAAAAGCTACAGCCTTCAGTATGGATTCTACCTCAACATAAAGGAAACAAAAATCTTCACAACTGGACCAATAAGAAGCATCATGATAAATGGAGAAAATCTTGAAGTTGTCAAAGATTTCATTTTACTTGGATCCACAATCAATGCCCATAGAAGCAACAGACAAGAAATAAAATGACGCATTGCATTGGGCAGATCTGCTGCAAAAGCCGTCTTTAAAGTGTTGAAAAGCGAAGATGTCAGCTTGAAGACTAAGGTGCGCCTGACCCAAGCCATGGTGTTTTCAATGGCCTTACATGCATATAAAAGCTGGACGATGAATAAGGAAGACTGAAGAAGAATTGACGCCTTTGAATTATGGTGTTGGCAAAGAGTGTTGAATGTGTACTGTGAACTGCCGGAAGAACAGACCTGTCTTGGAAGAAGTACGACCAGAGTACTCCTTGGAAGTGAGGATGGTGGGACTCCGTCTCATGGACTTTGGACGTGTTATCCGGAGGGGCTCTGGAGAAGTATATACTTGCTAAAGATGAAGGTCGGCAAAAAAGGGGAAGACCCTCAATGAGATGGATTGACGCAGTGGCTGCAGCAACGGGCTCCAACACAGCAATTGTGAGGATGGTGCAGGAACGGGCAGTGGTTCTTTCTGTTGTGTGACAGGTCCCTATGAGTTGGAACTGACTTGACAGCACCTACCAACAATAACAAGGCTTAAAGAAAGACTTTCTCAGCCAGGATTGGAAACCCAGGCATTTTTGAGTATATAAAAATTAGTACATTTTTTATGGCACAGAATATCATAAACAGTATTAATAGAAAACAACAGATTTGGAATAAAGTATAAACAGATGATAGACAAATGGTTATTTTCTATAATATAAAAGAACTCCAAGGAATAGATAAGAAAAGCCAATCCACCCACCTCAAAATTAACCGAGGATAAAAACAGACATTTCAGAGAAAAAGTAATTCAGGTGAACCCAAATATATGAAAAGATGCTCGGATTCATGGTAGTTGGGGAAATGCATGTTAAAATAATGAGATGTCATTTCACAGCTATCAGACTGACAAAAACTCGAGGAATAGCTGCTGCTGTTGGAGATACAGGGGATGGGATGATCTGATGTTGTTTGTGGGGTGGGGCAGTATTATGGCCTTTTTGGGAAAGTAATCTGGCAACCTCTGTTACCATTAAAACAGGTCCCTTCAGTTCTGCAGTTTGAATAGTGTGACTGTTCCACAGAAATATGAGAGCTAGTGTGTGAAAGCTGTATGTATGTGTATGTGTATACGCTCACATATGTGTATGTGCATGTGCTCACATATATGTACGTGTATATGATCACATATGTATGTGCATATACATATGATCACATATATGTATCCCTGTATGCTCACATATATGTATATACATGTACATATGATCACATATATGTATGTGTATATGCTCACATATATGTATGTGTATACGCTCACATACACGTTTGTGTATGTGTATACGCTCACATATATGTTTGTGTATGTATATACAGTCACACAGAGATATTTACTGCAGCATTGCTAACAGAGGCAGGAAACAGGGAAACAAGGTGAATACCTCTCCTCAGTTGTACAGTATAATATGTTATGGCATATCTGTGTCAGAAGATTATGCCATTTTGGAAAAAAAAAGATTTAGGATGATACCTTCAGAATGATAGTGAGGTATTCTTGGGAGAGAAAAACAAGATAGAGAAAAGTTGCAATAATATCCTATCTTTTTAAAAACTAATTAAGCCAACAGATGTCCAGATATGTGCATTTTAGTGTGTATGTATGTGAATTTATAGGTTTCTTTATGAGCATGAGGAAAACATGGAAACATACATCCTAGCTTGTTTGTGGGACAGGGCTTAGGGGAGGGGTAAGACCAAAAAAACCAAACTTATTGCTGTTGAGTTGATTCCAACTCCCAGTGACCCCCTGTGACAGAGTCGAATTGCCCTGTAGGGTTTCCAAGGCTGTCATCTTTATGAGAGTAGATCACCAGGTCTTTTTTCTCACAGAGTGGCTGGGTGGGTTTGAACCACCAACCTCTTGGTTAGCAGCCAAGCTCTTAACCTCTGTGCCACCAGGGCTCCTGAGGGGAAGGGTATACAGTGATATTTATGAGCATAGAGAAAAGAAGGGGGCAGCAAACACCCCCCCAAAAAAAAAGACCAGAAAAAAACAGTGAAAATAAAAGCATTTATGATAGAATCAAATTTATATGTGTAAGTTAGGAGACATGTATATAAGTGGTTGGTATACATGTGTTGAAAAATAAGGTTAAAGAAAAAGTTAAGAACGACGTGAGAGACGCTTCTGAATCGCCTTGCATGACGACGTTCATATTTTTCAACGTGGTGTCATCTGTGCTGTTGTGAACATTGATGTGAAGCATCTGTTTAAGGAATGATCCATTACTGGATCCTTCACTATTGTTTTTCAAGCCACTGCTGCTGTCTACACTGCATGTTTTAATGCCAGTTTTTCTCGATCTTACCAGAGTGTCATTGCAAAGCACTCAGTGAACAGGATCACTCTTCATTCCTCAGTTGGTTCTCAGATGACCTGATTGAAATGTTGAAGGGTTATTGTGGTTCACACGTGTCATCAGGATTAGCCACCACGTTTGTGCATGCTCTTTGGAAGCAAGGATGGTGAGACCACATCTCATGAACTTTGGACATGTTGTCAGGAGGGACCAGTCCCTGGAGAAGGACATCATGCTTGGTAAAGTAGAGGGTCAGTGAAAAAGAGGAAGATCCTCAATGAGATGGATTGACACAGTGGCTGCAACAGTGGACTCAAGCATAGCATTGATCATGAGGATGGCATGGGACTGGGCAGTATTTTGTTCTGTTGTACACAGGGTCACTATGAGTCAGAACCGACTCAACAGCACCTAACAACATGGCATGATGTCACCAGTGTGTATGTATGGTTGTTAAGATGTACCCTAATTTCAGCAGGCTAAACTGTTAACAGAGCTTGCGCGGTGTTTCTCAGTGATGTGGAGAGCTGTTCATTTTGTTGGATCAGCACTTCTCTTTTGGCTACGCCTCCGTTCTGTCAGAGTTCTTTTGAGTCATATTCCTAAACTGGAGCTAGCCAGGTCATCTGCCTTTTGCTCCATTGGTTCCGGATAGGAAAGATGGCAGAGATCCAGTTTGCCCTGCGGCCATATTTTTTGCCTTGGGGCTGGGGAGGGGGCAGGACCTATTTGCAGGAGAAGGCCAGGAGCTAATAAGGAGTTTTGTACATGATCCCCTGTTTGGCTTAAGGTAGTTCAAGTTGGGATTCTGAACCCACCTGACAGAATTAAGATGTTTAAAATCTAATTTCATTATCTAGCTTTCATATTCAGCCTTTACAGATTTATTCTAGTGAAACATAAAAGTCACACCACCCATAAAGGCTGATTGACTTTGATTATAGACCTAACCAGTTGCTATTGAGTTGACTCTGACTTGTGGTGCCCCCATGTGTGTCAGAGTAGAACTGTGCTCCCTAGGATTTTCAGTGGCTGATTTTTGGAAGTAGATGGCCAGGCCTTTCTTCCAGGGTGCCTCTGGGTGGACTTGAACCTCCAACCTTTCAGTTAGCAGCCAAGCACGTTAATAGTTTGCACCACCCAGGGACTTTATACTGTGACTATAACCAACCTGATTTTTCGCATTAGCTTTTGAGTTCTGTACCTGAAGATTCTTAGACTACCCTGGCTTTCAAGAATATTACTTTTGTAGTTTGGAAAGAAAGAACCTTGTATCAATGATATATAATTTTTAGATCTACTGAATTTTGATTTATAGCTAACAAGAAGGGAAAAAGTACATAAACTATACATAAAATTTATCTTCAGAAAAATAATTAGGTCTTTAAAATTAAGGACTGCCTGGTCGTTGCTGACATAGTTTATATTTGGCTGTGACCAACTTACTTCATGGGGAGGAAGTGTTGTTTTGGAATAAGGAAAATTGAGATCTTAGCAATTCCAGAAACGGTGCATCCTGAACACTCCAATTTACAGCGGGCTTCAAGCCACTGCAGATGATTGCTCAGGAGAACAAATAGTCATGCTAGGTGTGAATTTGCTAGTAATGAAACCAAACTGGCTGTCGTTGAGTCCATTCTGACTCATAGCAACCCTATAGGACAGAGTAGAACTGCCTCCACAGGGTTTCCAAGGAGTGGCTGGTGGATTTGAACTGCCAACCTTTTGGTTAGCAGTTGAGCACTTAACCACATTATAGTTTTCACAGAGAATTTATGTAAACGTTAAAAATTAGACATTTGTAAGAATTGCCTTTTATTTAGGCTTCTTTGATCTCTTCCTTCAGCATTTCGTAATTTCCAGCATACAGATGCGAATAGACTTTGCGTTGACCCCTGAGCATATTGTTTCTTAGGAATGCTCGTAAACCACGTGTTCAGTTTTAGCCAGGTAGTCTCCGAGTTATAAGAAGCCACACTTAGGACCATCTGTTTCTTCTTTTTGGCTTAAATAATGGACGTATAACTGGAGAAGCAAGAAGCACTGATGTTGAAGCTGTAAGTTTATATGTAATGTTTCCAGCCCCCAAAGACAAATAAAGATCAGATGTATAAAGATACTGATAATAAAAGGCAATAATGATGAAAATTAAAAAAATACATTGGACTTACAGAGCCCCATGGTAAGTCGGGGACTAACTCTCCTTAGAAAAGCCATTGATTTTTGTATGGAGATGAAGAGATTCTGATTTGAAAAGCAACACCATTTCTTCCTAGAGGAAATAATGAACCACACAAAAAGCTTTTCTTGCTATTTAGGTAAAATCCTCAGGTTTTTTTTTTTTTTTTTTTTAATGTTCATCCACATCATATAAATCATTTTAAATATAATTTTCGTTTTGGAATATGTTTTGGGAAGGATGATCATATTCATCCAGAGAAAATAATTTTTCAGGGACATGATGGATGATACATAATGATTTTGGAATACATTTTACAGTATAATGTGCAGGAATGGACAGCCATTCTTAAGTTTAATTGTTATCTGTCTCCATTTTTTTGGACTAAACTTGTTGATTATCTGTTTGATCATCCTTGCCTCTAAAATTATTCCATGTATCTCCTTTTAAATAGGCACTTATATTAAACATAATGATTTGAACACCTAGTTAATGGCCTTTAAACTGGGTTGTAAACACTGACTTTGCTCATTCAGTCATGTATTTAAAATATATATTAGGTACATTTGGTAGTCAGCACACAGGTTTACATTCAGTGTGCTGTGAAGTCTTGCAGTGGATTTATGTTGCTTGCCAGTAACTTTGTTCTCCTCCTACAGTAAGCTCTGCCTTTTTTGGTTAATGTTGACTTCTCTGCCTTCACAGGGTGCTCACCATGGCCTTTACGGGCTGCAGAGTTACAACCACCATAAATAAAGCAAGCACGAAGAGAGGGACGAGATAGAACAATTTATTTACATGCAAACTTGGTCACCATCTAAATCACAATTGTCAGAGGAAGGTGGGGTTTAATGGTCATCTTAACAAGTTTAGGGGGAAATGTGCGGTTTTACTCTTTCCATGTTGTGTTTTATGGTTGTATCACATTTGCTGCAGAGTAATAATGATTCAGTAATGACGTTTTATTGTTCAGACTTGACGAATAGGATTGGGAAGGGTTGTTTGTTTTCTCTTTCCATTGCCCCTGTAACAACGGGCTTGACGAGGGCGAGAGATACTGCCTAGTGCTGTCCCGAGACCACGTTTCATGTTTTTAATGGAGAGCTGGGGTTAGAGGTAGTAACGTCTGTAGCCGGTCAGACCCTGGCCAGGAAGGCTTGTTCCTCTGAGTGTTTATTGGAGCTCTGTCCTGCTTCATCCAAATGAGTGTTTTAAGAATTAGAAAGGCACATACATAGGACTATAGCTTTATAAATCCAGTGTTTTCTTGGAGTGCTTTAATTTTCTCTTAACTGCCAAATTCATTTCTTTAAGTGAAATCAAATATGAGAAATCCAAGTTCCCAGGTCAGAAAACAGAAAAAAATAGAGCTCCTCTGGCTGAAGTGGCCTTGTAGCTCTGGCTACCTCAGTCAGCTGGACAAGTCATCAGGAGAGACCAATTGTTAGAAATGGACATCATGTGTGATACAATAGAGGGTCAGTGAAAACAAGGGAAACCATCAGTGAGCTGGGTTGACACAATAGTTGCAGCAATGGGTTCAAACGTACCTGGTCTTAAAGATGGCATAGGACCTGGCAGCGTTTGTTCTGTTATTACATAAGGTCTCCACTGAAAAATAAAAAAATCCAACCTGTTGCCGTTGGTCGATTCCAACTCACAGCAACCCTATAGGACAGAGTAGGACTGCCCCATAGGGTTCTCAGGGAGTGGCTGGTAGATTCAAACTGCCGACGTTTTGGTTAACAGCCAAGCTCTTAGCCACTATGCCACCAGGGCCCCAAGGTCTCTATTAGATGAAGCTGATTAGATTAAAACTGACAACAACAATAACAACCACCTCCTCCCTGCTTAGCTGCCCCAGGTCTCTCTGCTGATCTGTTATAGTGGACAGTAAAACCTGCAAAAGCTGGAAACGTGTCAGAGAAGGGAAACACAGATATTGTCCACTAAAGGGAGCAATAGGAAAGTGTTAAGACTGCACCCTGTCAAGGGCGGAAAACTTGAGAGACCCAGAAAAACAAGGCAGTCCCACTGAGTTCCGGCTCTCTCAGGTTTCACTGTGTTTAGCTAACGGGGATTCCTTGCTAATGCCTCAGTTCCTAGTCCTAGGTTCTTTTCTCATAAACTTACCAGCCCTTAAGTACCTCAGGATGATAAAGAAATTTTAAAACATTCAATGATGTATTTTGACTAGTCTGTATGAAAGAAATCCAGACTGTCTTATCTTGTTTCAAGAAAGAGTATCACTGTAGGTAAGGTGACTTTTTGGAGAGGGTGGTAATTTTCAAAGAAGTGAAATTTTTTATGTATCCATTGGAAGTGGAAACAATCCAGAGTAAACCAATAGAATTCTATCCTACTCACCATTCTGCTATTTGTTAACCAGGTTCCTGATGTTGCCAGAGTAAGATGACAGAGTGAAGAGGAAAGAGATGGATGCTCAGAATGAGTGGTTTTCCTACTTCACATTGGACACCACTGTGGTGATAAATTTTGTTAACCAGATATTTCAGGAATCAAAAGTGCAGCACAACCAGAAATATTTTATTTTTAGTTATATAAACTTTTCCTAATATATAACTTTGGTTAAAGCTTTTAAATGATTTAAAAAAAAAAAAATAGGAACAGTTCACGTTGTGATCATTTGCCCCTCGACAGATGGAATCACATGTTTGGCTTGGTTCATGGCACACCAGCCTGGCTTGTGTTTTGGTTCAGCTTGGATATGATGAAACACAGGATCTGAGGCTTCATGCTCCAGCAGTCCAAGGGAACCGTCTGTCGGGTGCTGGACAGCTGGCTCCCTCCTTCTCAAGGGGCGCCCATGGCATCCTCCAAGGGAGCCATTTCCTCTTGACATATTAGTAGTAAAATGCAGTACACAAACACAGTATATAAAGCCTGGTTTTAGGTATTTTACAACGTTTGCTATGGGAAAAGTGAGTGCGTAAACTTTGCCCCTTTACATTGCTCTTTTTCGTCTTGGATCCTGTAACATTTACATCTGCAGGGTGGCCACCTGCTTAGGCCACAGCTCCTTCAACATCCGCACAAACTTGAACATGCTTCATGTTATGCATCCCACAGCAAGTGCGCCAAGGGTCCACTGCATTTTAGATGATCTCCAAAGTCTCAGTCAACCACTCACGCTTCATTAGATACAATTTGCTGAATCCAAACTTGAGTAGAAATTAATTAAATTTGGTACCTATGTATTCAGTGAAGTGTCACATTTTCATTAAGTTGCAATGACAAAAGAGAAAATATTTGCGTTACTTAATGTGTAGGGATATATTTATACCTTCTCAGTGTTTGACCCAAAGTGCATGGAGTAGGTGTAGTGCTTGAAATAACACCGATGCTTACAGCTCGTGTGTTCGTGTTGATGTTCAAGTCTATGAATTATCAGTATTAGTCTATGAATAGTATTATCTGTTTATTAATTTTTCTTGAGTCCAAGGAATGTGCACATGTGTATGGAAGGACAGTATAGTTTTTTTTCTTTTTTCTTGTTTGTTGCAGTTATGTTTAGTGATGACTTTAATGTGTTACTTGGATTTTTTTAGTAGAAATTATTTAAAAAATTACAGAATGCATTGTCAACTTGCGTGATATTTTCCTTAGGATAGAACTCTCAGTGAATGAGTTGTTATTGTATGCTGTAGGGTCGATTCTGACTCATCGTGACCCTGCAGGACAGAGTAGAACTGCCCCATAGATTTTCCAAGGCTATAATCTTTACAGAAGCAGACTGCCACATCTTTCTCCTGCAGAGCAGCTGGTGGGTTTGAACCACCGACCTTTCAGCTAGCAGCTGAGTGCTTAACCACTGCATCACAAGGGCTCCTTCAGTGAATGAGTAGGTCCATGTAAATAGATAAAGGCGGTTAGGAGGTTTTTTCCCTCCGTTTACTGTGAATAACTCCTACCTCCATAAAAGTGGAGAGAAGAGTTCAGTGAATCCTCACGTACCCATCGTCCATTTTCCACAATTACTGACTCAGGGCCAGTCTCTCTGTATAGTCTCTTCCCCACTGGATTATTTTAAAGCAAATGCCAGATACCATTTTCATCCACAGATAAGAAAATCATTTTAAAAATTTATTCCTAGCCTTAGTTTGTTTTATGTGGTTGCACTTGATGTTAGCATAATACACTTAAGCTCTCTCTATTGAAAAGTGCCACAGCCTCATTTGGCATGCATGGATTGAGCCAGATGCCCAGGAAAGATGTGAAGACAGATGGAGTTTTTATGTGCTTTAGATTTCGTGATCAAACGTGCCACTGGCCCTTCATTCTCCTCTTCTGGATAGAAACGTTGAGTCATAGTGGCTTCCTTCTCGTCCTCCTCTGATACTTCTTCATACTCTTGATGTCTCTCCTCCTGTAAATGTCTCTAACTCACCTTTAATCCACTGCTGTCCCCACTTCCCTGATGATGATGAAGATCTGTGAAACTGTGTGCTCTGACACTGGTCCTCCACTCCAGGGTATCTCCTATCACTCCTCCTAAAGACTTTCTCTGATCATGTGCCTGTCCTAGCCTTTCTGGCTCCATCTTCCAAACCCTCCCCCAACGATGCCACGTCCCCGTCCTTCTCCACTCTGCTTGTTCCCCTTGCTCTGTCCTCTGGGACCTGTAGTCCACCTTTCCAGCAATCCCAGCCTGTTTTCTCCCTCTCTGTCACCTTCTTGTTGATGGCTCCAGGCTCACATGGTCTTTCCCTTTTCAGAATTTCCAAAAGCAAGATGCTTGATGCTATGGAGTTGAGCCTTTGATTGTACAGGTAGTCCCCAACTTACGACAGAATCAAGTTACGACAGACCATGCTTATGACCTTCTGGGTTTTTTTTTTTTTTTTTTTTTTGTACATCTTACTGTTAGTTGTGTGTACTGCTTACAGTGTTGTAGTGCGTAATTTGCTGATGTTATCATTCTCAGGTGTTCTCTTGCAAATGTTCAAAGATTTGGATTTATGAAGATACTACCACTAATAAAAGGCAATAATAATGAAAACTAAAACAAAAAAGTATTCCATTTAGATTACCTCAGAACTGACTGACAGTGGAGTCGTTGGGACCGAATGCTGTCGTAAGTTGGAGACTACCTGTATTTATTTCTTGTACTATCTTCCAATTGTTTCATGTGTCTTTGTTTCTAAACTCAATAAACATCTTCTTGGGTACTGAAATGTATGTATCTAAACAACATTGGGCACTTGGTACACACTTCTCTTCATATCTGTCCACCTGGGTACCCGCCTTAGGACTCTCTAGAGACACAGAGTCAGTGATATTTATGATAAAACCTGCAAAAGACGGAATTTATGTAAGGCAGAAACCTGTCAGAGAAGGAAGACTGAAATATTTCCACTGAAACAAGCGAGGAAGGTGGTAGGACGGCACCCTGTCAGAGGCGGGTGGAAGACTTGGCGAGACCAGGAAAGGCAAGGCAGTCCAGTGGTGTCTGGCTCTCAGCTTTCACTGTATATATGTATATATAGAGAGAGACGGAGGGAGGGAGAGCGAGGTATCTGGGTGGTGCAAACAGTTAAGTGCTCAATTAGGCGTAAGATTGGCGGTTCTCACCCACCTAGAGGTGCTTTGGAAGACAGGCCTGGTGCTCTTCTTCTGAAAGGTCACAGCTTTGAAGACCGTGGAGTGCGGTTCTTCTCTGCATTTCACCCATGGACTCAGAGTCTGTGCTAGTTCCTTCAGATTTCTCTCTCAACGCATCGGCCCCTCCCCGTACCACTGTTTCCATCCATACATGCTCGCGTGGGGCTGGGTGGCGGGCTGGCCGGATTTCTTCCTCCTTCACGGGAAAGCATGTTATAAAGCGGGGTTGTTGGCCTGAAACAGGATTGAGGGCTTGGTGGAGAGTAGTTTAACCTGTACCACTTCCTGCCTGTGCAGTGGGTCCAGAGGCTGCTAACACTCCACACGCTCGTTCACTTTGCCTCGGTGACAGGGAGCATCCAGCATCGACTGTGTGTCAGAATCTGCAGCTCAGACTCTGATGGTCCTTCCATCCCCGCACAGTGTCACCATCTTTGCTTTGACAGCTTCTCTCACTTATGTTGTATTTGGGGGTGACGGATTCTACCAAGTTTTATCTAAAATTCCATTTTAGATAAATTCCATTCCAAATGGAATTTCCATTTCTTTTTGTCATTCAACTCTTGTTTTAGGATGACTTCTGAGAGTAGGAAGGACAAACTTCTGCTCTGCTGACTTAAAACAAAAAAATTCTTTTTTTCTTCTTCACATCTTTGAGTAAATGCATTTCAGCTAACAAAAGCCTTGTTCAGAGTAACGTTTAGATATTTGACTTCTTGGCTATTTCTGTCATCCCGATTTCATTGCTCGGTGGTTTTTCTTTGGGTTGTTAATTGTCCTCCTGGAGGGCTGGCCTTAGTGTACTATCTGGTTTCCCGCATGGGTTGACTGGGGACAAGCGGTGTGACTGTGCTTGTTGGGGCTGGCTCGTTTGGAGGGGACCCTACGGCATTGCATTTATTAAGAACATTGTAGGGATGACTCCTTCCATCTCAGTTCATTTCTCTGGGCTGTATTTTACTTCTCTGTGTGTTTATGAGGTTGTGTATTCTATGAATTATTAAACCCAGCTAGAATTCATCTTTTTAAAAGAACAGGAGTGCCTGCAGTCTCTTCCGGAAGCACTGTTTCCTTTTATTATTGGATCCTACGCACTGTTGCTTCTACGTTCCGAAGATCGAAGATGTGGAAAAAGTTGGTAGTTCTCTACTTCAGTGGGGGAGTGTTAGCATGTGCCACCAGATACCAGAAGGCGTCGCAAATGCTCAGCCGCTGAAAAAGAAAAGGAAAAACCCACTATGTCCAAGTCAGTTAAAATCCTTAACAGCATGTGCTTTCAGGCAAGGCTTCTCATTGTTTCAAATTTACAAACACTGAGATACATTTTTACAGAGTGGAATATTTGTTTTCATCCATCATGCTTGCAGGCTGCTTCCCATCCATCATGTTTGCAAACAGCAGCAATGAGGACGTTTCTTTACTGTGGGCCAAATGCAATTTCCAGCTACTGAAATCACTTCTGCTTATAAAGTCCTGTTAAAAATGGCCATCGAACGACAAATCTCAGGAACCCCTGTTTTGCTCTTTTACTTTTCCACGGACTTTTTTGTTTGTTTGTTTTTATTTTCATTCATGAATAACAGTGTTTTTCAGTGGCACTTGGGGTTTGAGGAAGGATTAGAGAGAATGAAAGGCATTCTGGTTTTCCTGTAACTTGCTGCATCTCTCACCAGGAAACTGATCCAGATTCTCATTTCAAGCTCTCAGCTGCTAATGGAAAGGTTAGAGGTTCGAGTGTACCCGGAGGCGCTTTGCAGAAAGGCCTGGTGATCTGCTCCTGAAAAATCAGCCATCAGAGTACAGTTCTACTCTGACACACATGGGGTCGTCACGAGTTGGGGGTGACTTGGTGGCAACTGGTAATTGACCTCAGGGTCATCTTTGATCCCTTTGCCCCTGCCTTCCACATCCAGTCTCTCAGCCAGCCCAGTCGTTCCCACCTTCCATCTCAAAGTGCATCCATTTCTCACTGCCTTGAACACCACACCCTAGTCTAAGCTGCCACCTTCCTTGGACGACTGTGTTATAGGACCAAGTGGGTCCCTGCCCGGTGTGTTGTATGGACAACGGCACCAGCCTCCTGTTAATTTCCTTCCTGCCACTCCTGTCCCCCTCTAGCCTGTGCCCTCAGTGCTGTCCTTGGTGTGACCTCTCTCCTCCACCATGGCCTTTGCAGTCTGGTCTGTCTGCCTCTCACCTTCCTCTCTTACAGCTGGTCTCTGGTCTGACTAGGCTCCGGGCCCACTGGCTTTCTTTAGCTACTTTAAAGCTAAGCTTTTTCCTGATGATTGAAATTAATTTCTCTCTAAGAACGTCCTGAGATGGCCAAGATGGAGAGACCATTCTCTCTTCTGCGAAAGAAGACGTGCTGGGTTGTTAATAAAGCACTCCACCCCATAAACACTTTGTTCTTTCATTGCCCCTTGTCCCGTGGCTGGAAGTCCTGCCTCAGCCCTGCAGCCAAGTTATGACCATGCCCCGTGTGATCATTCGGGTGGTGCTGACTTGAGCCTGGTGGTGTCTCTTTCTCCATCTATTTGTTTCTTTTCTAGAAACACTATCCCTAATTCTTACCTCTCTTCTTTCAATTCATAGCCTCAGGTAAGCCTTTTTTCCTAAGCAGGAAGAGCAATTGGCTTGTGATTGATTGTTTCTGCTCAGTTAGAAACAGAGCGTTTTCAGATGAGAAGATTGTAATACACGAAACTGAGGCCTAATTGATGAAGTTAACCTGTTACCACCTTTTAGGCTTAATGATGATTTAACCAAGAGGCTAGATTTGTCTGCTAGAAACTTGTTTGTTAGTTGCCGTTGAGTCAGTTCTGACTCATGGCAATCCCATGTGTGCAGAGTAGAACTGTGCTCCATAGGGTTTTCAAGGCTGTGACCTTTTGGAAGCAGATCACCAGGCCTGTCTCCCTAGGTGCCTCTGGGTGGATTTGAACCACCAACATTTCAGTTGGCAGCTGAGCATGTTACCTGAGTGACTCCTTGCTAGAAACTACCACTTAGTAAATTGTACTCAAATATTTTTTAAAAGATGTCAAAGGTACTAGGAAAGGTATAGATACAAGCTGACTAAGGCTCCCCCCCACCCCAAACGGCGCCGCCTCTGCACAGGAGAAGTGAGAGTATCTATTGTGTGTCACGCTGGATCTGATTTTGATACGTTTTCACGTTTGATGTTTGCAACAACGACTCTCTTATTTGAAATATGCCTTGTATATGAGTTCCGGGTTCTATTACCACTGAGCCATAACAGAGTATGCATTGAACTCTAACCCCTGTACCTGTGGATGTGATCCTGTTTGGAAATAGGGTTTTATTTGTTATGTTACTTATAGCCAGGTAGGGTGGGTTCTAAATCTAATCACTTCTGAGTTATAAAAAGAGCAGATTAGATGCAGGGACACCTGCCGGGGGAAGAGGAAGACTGATGCCTCTATCAGGATTGCCGGCAGATTCTAGACAAGGAGGGACCTTCCCCTAGAGCCAGTGCCCTGCATTTGGACTCCTAGCCTTCTGACCTGTGACACAATAAATTCTTGATCTTTAAAGCCTCACACTTGTGGTTTTTGTGTTACAGTAGCATTAGATGCAGTGAGAGATGGCATGGCTCGTGCTCGAAGATTGCCTAGAATATCAAAAATGTCAAATGCGTGTAAAAGTCGTCTCAGAGATCTTACGGAAGATTCCAAAAGTGTTGTAAGTCTAAAATAGATGATAAGGTGGCAGGTCTGCATCTGGGATGGACATGAAGGCAGTTTATCTGGGACCTAACTTACTTTAATTCACTTTGGTAGCTAGGTAGAAGGTAGTTTCTGGGTGATAATCCTGCTTTTCAAATTGATAATTTAGGAAGTAGCAATGAGCAATCTGCCTTACAGCTAGGTGTTTTGGGACTCTGGCCACCTGCTGAGGTATAAGGGTTCCTCTGGTGTGAGCAGTGGTTCTCACCTGGGGGTGATTTTGCACACCAGGGGGCAAGGTCTATAGCTATTTTTGGTTGTCACAGCTTGAGGGTGTGTGCTACTGGCACCTGTTAGATAGAGGCTGGGTTTGCTGCTGACTGTCCTGCAGTGCACCGAGCAAGCCCCCGGCGCGGGTCTATTGTATGTGTCTTAGTCGTTGTTGGCTGAGCCTGCATGTTCACCGCCTTGCCCCTAAAGAATGACCAGTCCTTAGTAAACAATGAATGACTGGGAGGAGTGCAGTGCCCCCACATGTTCTCAGCCCATATGTGGACAAACAGATGCTGGCTTCACACAGACAAGACCGTCTTTTCCTGTGCTGCTTAATTAGTACACAAATTAATGAGCCTTCCCCACCATCCTCGTCATCTAGTGCTGCTGTAACAGAAATGCCACAAGCGGATGGCTTTCACTAACGGAAACTTATTCTCTCACAGTGTAGGAAGCTACAAGTCCAAATTCAGGGTGCCAGCTCCAGGGGAAGGCTTTCTCTTTGTCCTCAGTCTTCCCCAGCTGAGGAGCTTCTCAGCACAGGGACCCCGGGTCCAAAGGATGTGGTATTCTCCTGGCTCTTTATTCTTGGTGATATGAGGTCCCCATGTCTCTCTGCTCGATCCTCTCTTTTGTATCTCAAAGAGATTGGCTCAAGATACAATCTAATCTTGTAGGTTGAGTCCTGCCTGGTTAACATAACTGCCACTAATCCCATCTCATTCACTTCAAAGAGACAGGATTTACAACACATAGGAAAATCACATCAGATGAAAAAACGGTGGACAATCACACAACACTGGGACTCATGGCCTAGCCAAATTGATACATATATTTTTTGGGGTCACGATTCAATCCATGTGCCACGTTAGGATGAAGAGACAGTTGTTTGGCTGTTTCCTTAATTAGGTATTTGGTATCACTTGGGGTTAAGAAGGTATCTGGTTGTAGACTTTTTAAACGGCATCAAGAATGACCAAATGTCAGCTTTGTCTCCATACTGCATAATTAGGGAAGGAGGAGGTAGAAAGGGGAAGAGGGAAAGGATAATAGGATTTACACAGCTCCAGGTAACGAACGTTTTCATATAGTCGTGAAGCAGGTCATCAGGACGGGCACGGCCCTGTGCCTGCAGACAAGCGATATAAATTAAATAAATGTAAGATAAACATGAACACCCTTGGTGTTCTGAGCCACTGAGTTGACTTAAGATTTGCAGAGTATTCTCATCATTTCTGGGATGTTACAAATAACGTGAGCTTTTTAAATAATTGCACGTAAGTATACTATAAATAAAACCTTTCATCTGAAACTCTGAGTTATTCTAAACAGCAGTTTAATTATGTATTCCACTACTCCTGTGAGCAGAGTAAATTGTTGCTTTCTCTCAGAGAGCATGTATTTACATGGAACGCTTCGAAGCTTTTCTACATGAAATAAGGTCTTGATAGAAAAAGTAATAATAATCCATCTCTGACTGTGTCTGTGAACTAACTGATCTGGTGATAGTGTATGAGGGTAAGTCAAAAAGTATTGCTACAAAATCATAGAAACCTTTATTAAACAAAAATATCCAAATATGAAGCTGTTGTTTCTCGGCATACCCTCCATGCAGGTCTATGCACTTCTAAAGGCCGTGTTCCCATCTCTCTAACCCTTTCCCGAAGGGTCTATGCACTTCAAGGCGGTGTTCCCATCTCTCTAACCCTTCCCTGAGGAGTCTGCGCTTCTGAAGGCCACGTTTCCATCTGTCTAACCCTTCCCCTGAAGAATCCGCGCTCTTCTATTTACACCACGCGAAAATGGCAGTTTTGGCATCCTCGAGGGACTCAAATAGTGTTCCTTTTAAATTTTCTTTGAGTTTCAGCAACAAAAAGAAGTCAGAAGGGGTGAGGTGAGGGTTATACGGTAGATGGGGCAAGGTTTCCCAACAACATTCTCTTAGGACAGCCCTTGCTACCCTCGAAGAATGAGCAAGGGCCTTGTCATGATGGAAGAAAATCCCTCGGTGCGACTTCCCTCACCTTGTTTTCATCAGCGCAGTCTTCAGTTTTCTTCAACCTCTTCATAATAAGCCTCCATGATTGTCCTGTGTCTTTCGAGAAGATCCGTCAAGATCACCCCTCGGGAATCCCGAAAAACAGTCGCCATGACCTCATGAGTGGTCTGTCCTCTCCTCGCTCATCCGAGGTCTTCCTAACCTTCCTTAAATTACTTGATCCATCTGAAGATTGTTGTTTTATGTGGGGCAGCATCCCTATAAACTTGTTGCAAGGCTTCAATGGTTTGGGAAGATGTCCCCTGGTGGTTTGTTAAAAATTTGATATTAGCCCTGACCTAAAAATTGGGTTTTTTTCCATGGCACAAAAAGTATCCTTTTTTTGAAGGCACCCTAACAATGCTAAGACAAGTGTAATTACTGAGAGAACTTGTCCACAGCTGCCCACTGATGGCAGAGACATGTTTAAACACGTTTTGCTTGGAATAAACCCTTGCATGTATGAACTGAAACCCAAGAAGCAATACCTTTAACTTACCCGCTTGTACAAATGACAGGCCAAATAGGCAGAGATAACAGGAAACCATGCTGTTAAGGGCTTGGTCCAACTCAGATTTGAGACAGTTGTATTCCCCAACCAATGAAAGGAGGAATCAGTGTCTTTGAAGTATAAATTAATTAGATAGTTTTTCCAGTTGCCATCAGCTCAACTCCTACTTATGGGGAACCCCACGTGTGTCAGAGCAGAACTGTGCTCCACAGGGTTTTCAGTGACTGATTTTTCAGAAGTAGATCACCAGGCCTTCCTTCTGAGGCATCTCTGGGTGAACTCAAACCACCAGCCTTTCGATTAGCTTCCAAGAGCACTGACCATCTACACCACTCAGGGATCATGGGGATGGCATAGGACTGGGAAGCAGTTCCTTCTGTTGTGCATGGGGTTGTCATGAGTTGGGGGCCAACTCGACAGCTCCTAACAACATTAGGTGGTTAGGGCTCTTCTATTTCAGGTGACAGCGACCCCAACTAAAACCAGCATAAGCCCATAAAGGGAATTCAGTAGCTCCCATGATGATAATAAATACCACGTAGTAAAAGTGGTTGGCTTTATCTTGCCTTGTCTCAATCAATGGTCTTCTCCAGTCTCCTAGCTTTACCTTCTGTGTACCAACTTCCTTCTCAGGGTCCCTGGGATAGCGGGTTCTGGACTCGGCTCCAGTCCCTCAGGTTCCAGCCCAGGAGAAGAGGGAACCTGCAGTCTGTCTGTGTCCCTTTGTCTTTGATGAGCTCACAGCCCTGTCTCGATCAGCCTGCAGATCAGCCCCGCTGGGCTGGGACGGCGACCCTCTGCTTGGACTGGGTGGGTCCACACGTCCACAGCGGGGCTTGGGGGTGGATTTCATGCTGAGAGTGCAAGAGTATGGGTCCCGTGAAGAGTCAGCCTTTCTCCTAACCCTGCCCCCTTCTGCGGAAGCACCGCGGTACCAGTTTCTTGCACATGCCGTTGTACGTGTGGAAAAATCCCTTTCTCATTATACATATATATTTTGTTGTGTATATTACATATATTGATACGAATATATGTGTGGTATCTGACATTTTTGTTCCTTGCTTTTATCATTGGCTGACATGGCACAGTGGTTAAGGGCTCGGCTGCTAACTGAAGGTTGGTGGTTTGAACCCACCAGCTGCTCAGAGGGAGAAAGATGTGGCAGTCTGCTCCAGTAAAGATTACAGCCTAGAAAATCCTACGGGGGAGTTCTACTCTGTCACATGGGGTCACTATGAGTGGTAGTCGACTCGAGGACATGCAGCAACAGCAACATATTTCCTACCCATGTGATTATTTATATATATACAGTGAAACCTGTGAAAGCTGGAACTCGAAGGGACTGCCTGGTTTTTCCAGGTCTCCCAAGTTTTCCACCTTTGACAGGTGCAGTCTTACCACTTTCTACTGCTCTCTCAGTGGAAAATATCTCAGTTTTCCTTCTCTGAAAGATTTCTTCCTTACACTGGTTCCAACTTCCGCAGGTGTACTGTATATTTAATACCAATATATATTTAATAACACACACACACACACATACACATGCACACATACACACACACACACACACACACACATCACTGTGAAGCCCTGGTGGAACAGTGGTTAAGAGCTTGGCTGCAAACCAAAAGGTAGGCGTTCGAATCTGCTCCTTGGAAACCCTGTGGGGCAGTTCTACTCTGTCCTACAGGGTCGTGATGAGTCAGAATTGAATCCATGCCACCAGGTTTTTTGATATATATTAATATATGTAATAGATACAACAAAATATGTTGAATACCAAATTCTCCAAGGAAGACCTCATGACTTCTCATGTAAATAACAGAAATATCCTAAAGATTATTTTGTTTTTTTAATAAAGTATTTAAGTAATACCAAAAGGGAACACCCAAATTAAATTAAACTTTAAATGTGCTTAAGTATAATAGTTCATTAAAGGAGAACTTCCATGAATCCTTACATAAAATCTGTCTATATAAGTCTGCTAAAGTGCAATCATTCTTAATTTTTGTGTAGTCAGATTTGTCGATCTTTTTACCTATAATTTGTGGACTTGGGGTACTGTTCAGAAAGCTATCCCATCTC
Organism: Dugong dugon; assembly: GCA_030035585.1. NCBI lineage: Eukaryota > Metazoa > Chordata > Mammalia > Sirenia > Dugongidae > Dugong > Dugong dugon. Next base: position 129,725,416 of record CM057468.1, on the reverse strand, counting down.
ATGATTGTAAACACATTCTCTATTTTATTTGACTCTGTCTGGAATATATTTTGTTAGGAGGTTTGGTACAGGATAACCAACAGCATAAATACTATCTTTTTTTTAAATTGATTTGACGTGTCATTTTTAACATTGTAAATATAAGCTGTGTTAAATTAATTAAATTATTAAATATAATAATTATATTAACTATAATGTCAAAATTCTCTCCTCTGCTCTCTTGATGAATCTGTCTTTTCCTGCCTCCGCAGCACACTCTTTTAATGATGTAGATTTATAATGGAGCTTTACACTGTGTGGAATTTGGGTGCGTAAGTTTGAGCATCGACCCTCCCACCCCACTGTGGGAGAGTTTCCATGATTGTCCTCAGATTTTTAGTGGTTTCTCTGACCTTGTAAAAATTAAACAAAACTACAGGAAATTTAAAAACATTAAAATCAAATTTATTGATGTACGTGAGAAAAATCCTTAGAAATCCAGTAGTATGTTTGAGTGATTCTTAATTTTCTGCTTTGATAGCCTCTCGTGTCTACTGAAGATATTGCCATAGTAATCAACCTTTGAGTTTTAGAATTTTCTGTTTTCAGTAGGCTTCTTACCTGCTATCTCTTTACCAGAAGCTGGACTGTGTGAGGAAGAATGCGGCATCAGAGTTAGAGGAAGACTCAACAGTCTGCAATATGTAGATAACACAACCTTGCTTGCGGAAAGCAAAGAGGACTTGAAGCACTTCCTGATGAAGGTCGAAGACCACAGCCTTCAGTACAGATTACACCTCCATATAAAGAAAACAAAAATCCTCATACGGGGACCAATAAGCAACATCCTGATAAATGGAGAAAAGATTGAAGTTATCAAGGATTTCATTTTACTTGGATCCACAGTCAACACCCATGGAAGTGGCAGTCAAGAAATCAAATGATGCATTACATTGGGCAAATCCTCTGCAAAAGACCGCTTTAAAGTGTTGAAAAGCAACGCTGTCACCTTGAAGACTAAGATGTGCCCGACCGAAGCCATGGTGTTTTCAGTTGCCTTATATGCATGCGAAAGCTGGATGATGAATAAGGAAGACCAAAGAAGAATTGATGCCTTTAAATTATTGTGTTGGCATAGAATGTTGAATATACCATGGACTTCCAGAAGAACGAACAAATCTATTTTGGAAGAAGTACAACCAGAATGCTCCTTAGAAGCGAGGATGGAGAGACTTCGTCTTACATACTTTGGACATATTCTCAGGAGGGGCCGGTCCCTGAAGAAGGATATCATGCTCAGTAGAGTGTCAGCAAAAAACAGCAAGAGCCTCAAACAGATGGACTGATACAGTGGCTGCAACAATGGGCTCAAGCATAACAGCGATTGTGAGGATGGCGCAGGACTGGGCAGTGCTTTGTTCTATTGTGCATAGGGTCTCTTTGCGTCTGAACCAACTAGATGGCCCACAACAATAACAACTCTAGTCCCTGAACAAATTTTGTGAATTTGGCAGAGTATATATGATATCTTTATTCTGCAGTGGGATTAGCTCAAAGTCATAGGGCATCTAAGTGGCCAGTCTATACTACATCTGTCTAGTACAGAGCTATTGCTGTGTTCTGTTAGCTTACTGAGATTGCAGAACTGTTTCTTTGATTTATTTTTCCTTCCATCTTAATACTTGGAACTAAGTTAATAGTCTGCTTCGCAGGAAGTCAAATTATTCCTGTCCAGCTCTGTTCAACAGAATGTATGAAATAGCCAAATTCCTTTCAATTGTGAGTGGAGCTCTTCATTAACTGTAACATTAATGTACATTCTGGCAGGTTTTTAAAAAAGTTAAAGACATATTTAATATACTTAATGCTTGTACCAAAATGTGAAATCGATCTGGAGGTTTTCGTGTTTTAGCCTTCAGCTGTTTACCAGCCTCATGCATAGCAAGAACTTTCTCAACCATTGAAATTAGAGTATTTGACAAGTCTGCAAAAATTTTGCTGTATAAACCAATGGAGTTTTTGCATTAAAAGATAACTCATGCGGTAACTGCTTTTCATTACAGCTAGGGACAATTTAAATGACGATGGACTGAACGTGTGTACATGTATATATGTGTGTGTGTATATATTTTTTTTTTATTGTGGTTTAAGTGAAAGTTTACAATTCAAGTCAGTTTCTGGTATAAAAATCTATACACAAGTGACCCTACGTTACCCTAGTTGCTCTCCCCTTACTATGACAGCATACTCTGTTAACCCAAAACTAAGACCATTCCTGAGGCCAACTCTTCAAACAAAGATTAGACTGGACTATGGGACATAAAACGATGCTTGTGAGGAGTGTGCATCTTAGCTGAAGTAGATACATGAGACTAAATGGGCACTTTTCTCCTGCTCCATCAGGGACTCTCTGTTGCGTTCCCTGTCAAGACAATCATTGGTGGTAGCTGGGCACCATCTAGTTCTTCTGGTCTCAGGCTGATGCAGTCTCTGGTTTATGTGGCCCTTTCTGCCTCTTGGGCTAATATATTCCTTGTGTCTTTGGTGTTCTTCATTCTCCTTTGCTCCAAGTGGGTTGGGGCCAGTTGATGCATCTTAGATGGCCGCTTGCTAGCTTTTAAGACCCCAGACGCCATTCACCAAAGTGGGATGCAGAATATTTTCTTAATAAACTTTGTTACGCCAATTGACCTAGCTGTCCCCTGAAAGTATGGTCCCCAGAACCCCACCCCTGCTACTCTCTCCCTTGAAGTATTTGGTTTATTTAGGAAACTTCTTAGCTTTTGGTTTACTCCACTTATGCTGACTTCCCCTGTAGTGTGTGCTGTCCTTCCCTTCACATAAGATAATTCTTGTCTACTTTCTAGTTAGTGAATACCTCTCTCCCTCCCTCCCCACCCTCGTAACCATCAACGAATGTTTTCTTCTGTGTTTAAACCTTTTCTTGAGTTTTTATAATAGTGGTCTTACGCGATACTTGCCCTTTTGTGACTGACTAAATTCACTCAGCATAATGCCTTCCAGATTCTTTCATGTTATAAGATGTTTCACAGCTTCATTGTTTTTTATCATTGCGTAGTATTCCATTGTGTGGATATACCATAATTTGTTTATCCATTTTTCTGTTGATGGGCACCTAGGTTGTTTCCATCTTTTTGCTATTGTGAATAGTGCTGCAATGAATATGGGTGTGCATGTATCTATTCATGTGATGGCTCTTAATTTCTCTATGACATATTCCAAGGGGTAGGATTGCTGGATTTGTATGGTACTTCTATTTCTAGCTTTTTAAGGAAGTGCCAAATTGCTTTCCAAAGTGGTTGTACCCTTTTACATTCCCACCAACAGTGTATAAGTGTTCCAGTCTCTCCACAACCTCTCCAGCATTGATTATTTTGTGTGTTTTGGATTAATGCTAGCCTTGTTGGGGTGAGATGGTATCTCATTGTAGTTTTGATTTTCGTTTCTCTAATGGCTAATGATCGTGAGCATTTCCTCATGTGTTTGTTAGCTGCCTGAATGTCTTCTTTGGCGAAGTGCCTGTTCATATCCTTTGCCCATTTTTTAATTGGGTTATTTGTCTTTTTGTTGTTGAGGTTTTACAGTATCTTGTAGATTTTAGAGATTAGATGCTGATCATATTTGCTGTAGCCAATTTTTTTTTCCCAGTCTGTAGACTGTCTTTTTACTCTTTTGGTGAAGTCTTTTGATGAGCATAAATGTTTGATTTTTTGGAGCTCCCAGTTATCTAGTTTCTCTTCTGGTGTTTGTGCATTGTTGCTTATGGTTTGTATTCTGTTTATGCCATATATTAGAGCTGCTAACATTGTCACTATTTTGTCTTCTATGATCTTTATTGTTTTAGATTTTATATTTAGGATTTTAATCCATTTTGAGTTAGTTTTTTGCATGGTGTGAGGTATAGGTCTTGTTTCATTTTTCTGCAGATGGATATCCAGTTACGCCAGCACCATTTGTTAAAGAGATTGTCTTTTCGCCATTTAAGGGACTTTGAGCCTTTGTCAAATATCAGCTGCTCATAGGCAGATGAATTTATGTCTCGATCCTCAATTCTGTTCCATTGGTCTACGTATCTGTTTTTATAGCAGTACCAGGCTGTTTTGACTACTGTGGCTGTATAGTAGGTTCTAAAATCAGGTAGTGTGAAGCCTCCCACTTTGTTCTTCTTCTTGAGTAATGCTTTACTTATCCAGGGCCGCCTCCCTTTCCATATGAAGTTGGTGATTTGTTTCTCCATCTGCTTAAAAAATGCCATAGGAATTTGGATCGGGATTGCATTGTATCTATAGATCACTTTGCATAGAATTGACATTTTCACAATGTTCAGTCTTCCTATCCATGAGCAAGGTACGCTTTTCCACTTACGCACATTTTACGTCTCTTTTGGTTTCTTGCCATAGTGTCTTGTAGTTTTCATTGTATAGGTCTTTTACGTCTCTGGTTAGATTTATTTCTAAGTATGTTATCTTTTTGGGGCCTATTGTAAATGGTATTGATTCGGTGATTTCCTGTTGGAAGTTCTCTTTGTTGGTGTTGAGGAATCCAACTGATTTTTGTATGCTTGTCTTGTATCCTGAAACTGTGCTGAAATTTTCTATTAGTTCCAGTAGTTTTCCTGTGGATTCTTTGGGGTTTTCTGTGTCTAAGATCATTATCATATGCAAATAGCGATACTTCTTTCTTACCAATTTGGATGCCTTTTATTTCTTTTTCTAGCCTTATTGCTCTGGATAGGACCTCTAGCACAATGTTGAATAAGAGTGGTGATAGAGGGCATCCTTGTCTGGTTCCCATTCTCAAGGGGAATGCTTTCAGACTCTCCATTTAGGATGATGTTGGCTGTTGGCTTTGTATAAATGCCCTTTTTTATGCTGAGGAATTTCCCTTCTGTTCCTATTTTGCTGAGAGTTTTTATCAGGAATGGGTGTTGGACTTTGTCAAATGACTTTTCTGTATGAGTTGATAAGATCATGTCCTTCTTGTTTTTTGTTTTATTTATGTGATAGATTATCTTAATTGTTTTTCTAATGTTGAACCATCCCTGCATAGCTGGTATAAATCCCGCTTGATCATGGTGAATTATTTTTTTAATATGTTGCTGAATTCTGTTGACTAGAGTTTTGTTGAGGATTTTTGTGTCAATGTTCGTCAGGGATATTGGTCTGTAATTTTCTTTTTTTGTGGTGTCTTTACCTGGTTTTGGTATCAGGGTTATGCTGGCTTCATAGAGTGAGTTTGGGAGTATTCCATCCTTTTCTATTCTCTGAAATACCTTTAGTAGTAGTGGTGTTAACTCTTCTCTGAAAGTTTGGTAGAATTCTCCAGTGAAGCCGTCCGGGCCAGGGCTTTTTTTTTGTTGGGAGTTTTTTAATTAAACCTTTTCAATCTCTACTTTTGTTATGGGTTTATTTAGTTGTTCTACCTCTGTTTGTGTTAGTTTAGGTAGGTAGTGAGTTTCTAGAAATTTGTCCATTTCCTCTAGGTTTTCAAATTTGTTAGAGTATAATTTTTCATGGTATTCTGTTATGATTCTTTTAATTTCAGTTGGGTCTGTTGTGATATCACCCATCTCATTTCTTATTCGGGTTATCTGCTTCCTCTCCTGTTTTTCTTTTGTCAGTTTGGCGAGTGGTTTATCAACTTTATTGATCTTTTCACAGAACCAGCTTTTGGTCTTGTTAACGCTTTCAGTTTTTCCATTCTCTATTTCATTTAATTCTGCTCTAATTATTATTATTTCCTTTCTTCTGGTGCCTGAGGGCTTCTTTTGCTGCCCTCTTTCTACATGTTCCAGTTTTAGGGTTAATGTTTTGATTATGGCCCTTTCTTCTTTTTGGATGTGTGCACTTATCGCTGTAAACTGACCTCTGAGCGTTGCTTTGCTGTGTCCCAAAGGTTCTGGTAGGATGTGTTTTCATTCTCGTTTGGTTGTATGAATTTCTTTATTCTATCCTCAATTTCTTCTCTAACCCAGTAGTTTTTGAGCACGGTGTTGTTCAGTTTCCATGTGTTTGATTTTTTTTCACTGCTTTTTCTGTTGATTTCTACTTTTATGGCTTTATGGCCAGAAAAGATGCTTTGTAATATTTCAATGCTTTGGATTTTGTTAAGGCTTGCTTTATCACCTAATATATGGTCTGTTATGGAGAATGTTCCATGTGCATTAGAAAAGAAAGTATATGTGGCTGCTGTTGGGTGGAGTGTTCTGAATCCGGCTTGAAGTTCTGGCAGTTCCCTGTCGATGTACTGCTGCAACTGCTTTTCAGTGATCTTCAGCAAAACTTTACTTGTGTGTGATATTAATGATACTGTCTGAATATTCCACATTCTAGTGGATCACCATTCCTTGGAATGGGCACAAATATGGTTCTCTTCCAGTTGGTTGGCCAGGTACCTGTCTTCCGAATTTCTTGGCATAGACGACTGAGTACTTCCAGTGCTGCGTCTGTTTGTCGAAACATGTCACTCGGTAGTCTGTCAGTTCCTGGAGCCTTGTTTTCACCAGTGTCTTCAGTGCAGCTTCGACCTCTTCGTTCAGCACCATGAGTTCTTGTCATATGCTACTTCCTGAAACAGTCCAACACTGGCCGATTATTTTTTGTATAGTGACTCTGTGTATTCCTTCTGTCTTCTTTTGATGCTTCCTGCTTTGTTCAGTATTTTGCCCTTAGAATCCTTCAGTATTGTAACTCAAGGCTTGAATTTTGTCTTCAGTTACTTTAGGTTAAATAATGCCAAGTGTTTGCTTCACTTTTGGTTTTCTTCCTCCAGGTGTTTTCACATTTTGTCATAATACTTTGTCTTCCTGAGCTGCCCTTTGAAATCTTGTGTTTCACTCTTTTAGTTCATCATTTCTTCATTCACTGTAGCTGCTCTACATTCAAATACCAGCAGGGCCACCCATGGTTGACAGGTTTCAGTGGAGGTTCCAGAGTAAGAGACTAGGTAGAAGGACCTGGCAGTCTAGTTCTAAAAGAAATTGGCCAGTGAAAAACATGAATAGCAGCAGAACATGGTCTGATAAAGTGCCCAGAAAATGAACCCCTCAGGTTGAAAGGCACTCAAAATACAACCGGAAAAGAGCTGCCTCCCCAGAGTTGACCTTAATGACGTGAATGGAGTCAAGCTTTCAGGACCTTCATTTGCTGATGTGGCACAACTCAAAATGAGAAGAAACAGCTGTGAGCATCCATTAATAATTGGAACATGGAATGTTGGAAGTATTAATCTGGGAAAATTGTAAGTTGTCAGAAATGAAATGGAGCACATATAGATAGATGTCCTAGGAATGAGTGAGTTGAAGTGAACTGATATTGGCCCTTTTGAATTGGAAAATCATATGGTCTGCTATGCCAGGAATTATAAATTGAAAGGGAAGGATGTCACATTCATTGTCAAAAAGATTGTTTCAAGATCTATCCTAAAGTACAACGCTGTCAGTGATAGTATGATATCCATATGCCTACAAAGAAGATCAGTTAATACAACTGTTAATTCAATTTTACGCACCAACCTCTACAGCAAAAGATGAAGAAATTGAAGATTTTTACCAACTTCTCCGGTCTGAAATTGTTCAAACATGCAGTCAAGATTCATTGATAATTACTGGTGATTGGAATGTGAAAGTTGGAAACAAAGAAGGCGGATTGGTAGTTTAAAAATATGGCCTTGGTGATAGAAACAATGCCAGAGATTGCAGGACAGAAGTTTGCAAGCAAGACCAATGACTTATTCACTGCAGATACCTTTTTCTAACAACACAGACAATGACTATATACCTGGACCTTGTCAGATGGAATACTGAGGAATCAAGTCAACTACATTTTTGGAAAGAGATGATGGAGAAGCTCAGCATCATCAGTGAGAAAAAGGCCAGGGTCTGACTGCAGAACAGACCATTAATAACTCATATGCACGTTCAAATTGAAGCTGAAGAAAATTAAAACAAGTCCATGACAGCCAAAATTTGACCTTGAGTGTATCTCACCTGAAAACTATTGAATGAATGCCAGATGAGTTGTGGGATGACATCAAGGACATCATACATTTAGAAAAGGAAAAGGTGATTAAAAAGACAGGTAGCAAAGAAAAGACTAAAATGGATAGGAATAATAGGCATGAGAAAAAAATTGGATTGGTAAGAGCTAACATTGATCTTAGCTGAAGTAGATTGCAGAAAAAACATCAAGATTGACAAAGAAGCAAATACTATTTCTTTTAAAATTAATCAACAAAGCTATAAATGTGAATGTTTTAAAAGTGACTCGGGATAATTGAAGACAGAGACTTTGCACCCTGAAAAAGAGATGTGAAGAAATCAGCCACATGTGTAGAAAGAAGAGGTGACAGTGATAAAACATGATTTAAGAGAGGCAGAATGAGACTGTCGAGAAGTACGCTTCAAGAGAGGCAGAGAGAATGGGAGACAGCACCTGATTAGTCGGTGATGGCTAAGAATTTTCTGGAGTTGTTGGGTGGTGCATATAGTTAATGTGCTCGGCCGCGAAGCAAAAGGTTAGAAGTTTGAGTCCACCCAGGTGTGACTTGGAAGAAAGGACTGGCAGTTTACTTTTGAAAAGTAGCCATTGAAAACCGTATGGAGTACAGTTCTACACACAAAAGGACACTATGAATTAGGATCAACTTGGCAGCATATGGCTTCATTATTATTTTTTTAAAGAACTAACCCTGTACCAAAGAGAGACATCATAAGATTTAGGAAACACAGTTAATTCCAAGTAAGTTACCCATTGCCATGGAGTTGGTTCCGACCCATAGCGACCATTAGAGGACAGAGTAGAACTGCCCCATTGGGTTTCCAAGGAGCAGCTTGTGGATTTGTATTGCTGACCTTTTGGTTAGCAGCCGTATCACTTAACCACTGTGCCACCAGGGCTCCCAAGTAAGTTAAGTGGTAAGTTAAATGGTGGTGAAATTCAGAACACTAATGAAAAAGGGAAGATCTTACAAGTAGATGGTGATGGACAACCAGAAAGGAAATAATGAGAATGTTAATGTGTTGTGAAGAATGTAACCAATGTCACTGAACAATTTGTGTAGAAATTGTTGAATGGGAACCTATGCTGCTGGGTAAATCTTCACTGAAAACACAATAAAATACTATTATGTAAGTAAAAAGTATGTAGTGATTGAAGACAGATTTGTTATGAAAAATAATAACTGACAGCAGCTTTCCTAAAAATATCACTGTAACAATGGAAGCTATAAGCCAATGTAACAACGTAACAGTGGAAGCCATCAGCCATCGGCCATTGTGATGGTGGAAGCCATCAGCTAGTGGACTAGCATAGTCAAAGTTACTGCCAGTTTACAATATTATACTCAGCTAATAAGCACATCAGAGCCCTGGTGGTGCAGTGGTTAAGCACTTGGCTGCTAACCAAAAGGTTGGCAGTTCCAATCTATCAGCTGCTCCTTGGAAACCCTATGGGGCAGTTCTACTATGTCCTATAGGGTCGCTTTGAGTCAGAATTGACTCGATGGCAATGGGTTTGGTTTTTTGGTTTAATAGGCACATCAACAGATGTTTATTACCAGAGAGGCTCACTAGAGACATTTCTAAAGCTGGGTGGTGGGTAGAGGTGAGGTTTTCTGTAAGTGTTTTAGGTCCCCTGATGAGGGGACCACGCTTCTTCAGGGACTTTTATGAGACATCTCATGATGGGTGGGGGAAATCCAGGAAAGGTCCCCACAGATGGTATTTCATCAGTTTATGTTATGGTAAATTATCAGAACCTGTAATACCTGCCATGTGTAGAAAGTACCTGTAAAAATTAATAAAATGAAGGAACAAAATTTTTATGATGTTATAACTATATCCTGTTTCCGGCCCCTGAGCATGAGAACTAAGTCCTGTTAGAAAGGAAGAAAACCACCATGCCGGCCCCCACACACCCACTCTGTCAGTTAAACAGAGGGGCTGAAAGAGATGTAAAAGCAAACACACCTTCACAGTGCAGGGCTGTCCTGTAGGATGGAGTGTACTGTGTATAGCACTGTGAGTCCAAGGAGGTGAGTGTGAGTGTGTGCACACGTGTGTGCATGCATGCCTGCTCTTTAACGTTTACCACTTGAAAAACAGTGCTGGAAGCTTCCAGTATTGACACGCTGTTTGTTTTTTCTGTTCCAAGCTGTTTTAAAAGCCTGTGCTGACGGAGGTGCCAACCGCTTGTATGATGTCACCGAAGGAGAACGGAAAAGGTAGGTTGCTTTTAGATAGCTACCCTCACACCACCTGTCCGCCCTTCCCTCTGCCTTGCTTGTCTTCCTAGGAAGTGGGCTGCTGCTTCTGCTGTGGGCTGTCAAGCCCGTTCTGATGCACAGCGACCCTAGGAGTAAGTGGCTTAGTGATGTGCTACTGTTACTGTCACAGAAAACCCCCTTGAGGAGGGGGCTGCTTGGCCATGTTGTGGTATTTCTCTGTGCGGAATGAGACCTCTTAGCAGAGAGAGGCCAATCATATTCCTGCTTTTAAAAGTCTTATTCTGCTACTTCAGGATCCTCATTAAGTAGAATTATCAAATAGCTACGTCAGTGAGGACTTTGAACATTGGTTAAAATAAAACCAGATGGCAGTTTGAGTTGTTATTCAAACAGCTTAAATGAATAACTGATCTCGTATAAACGGACTATAAATTCTGTTTTAGAACATGTGACATTTTTATATTAGTGTTGAGTAAGGCCCAGTGTAATTTACTCTGAGTTAATTACTTCTCAGTTACGCTCACATATATCTCTTTTATTTATACGTCGTTTATTTGCTAATGATTTGGTATCTGTGTTGTCTGGTTTTTCTGATCTTTGCATGTGGAGGTATTTTTAGATAAGAGAATATGTTTGATGGAAACAGATGGAAAATCCAGCTCATTGCTAAGATGTCTGTAGTCCAACCGCTTGGCAAATGTAAGAGTTTATAGTGTAGATACAAGGGGACTGGCTAGGAAATGAGTTCTGTCTCTATTGTACGTGTTGTTAAATGTATTGAAATGTTTATAGTTTGAAAAGTCACCTCCTTGATACTAAAAATACACATAGTACGATGGCGCGTGCCCTAGGTATGGGTTAAATGTATGTATTTTTGAAATGAGATGTTTCTGTTTGTGGCATCAGAATTTTTAACTTCAGACTCGTAATCTTGGAGCTGCTTTTGGAAAGCGCCTGTCTCAGTTGGCTTGCGGAGGCACTGCCTCGGGAGGGAGCGCTGGTGTCTCAGGGACTGGGTGCATTGTACAAGGGCAGATCCCAGCCTGGGGGACAGTTAAATGTGTGGCATTCCTCGGCGCGTGTCCCCTAAGGCCTGACGTGAACAACGTGTGATAAGCGCTCTGATGCGTGTTGTAAGGAGGGGCAGTTCAGCCAGTTCAGCTAAGAGCATGGCGCCCGTGAGCCCTCAGTGATGAATCCGACCCTGCTTGCTCCATACCTGTAGCCTGCTTGTTGGCGAGCACCTGGCCCGGAGTGCCATCTACCTAATGATAGGTGCAGCTCACAAAAATCATCATACGAACCAGAGCATTGAAAGATATCGATTAAGCAGTGCTTCCCAAATGTATTCTTGTCATGATCAAATGTTCTTGTTCCTAAGAACCATCTAGAATGCTTGTTGAAAAATACAGGTGTCTACATTATTTTGAATGGGTTGAGCACCTCCAATCTGTGTGATAACTGCTTTGTTCCTACTGTGGCTGGAGTTTCTCAGTGGTTGGGGTTTATTTTAACCTTTCAGGCATTTCATGGCGTGGTCAGCAAGTCCAGTTTCACATAGAAGCTTTCTGGGTGGCGCAAGTGGTTTGCGCTGGACGACTAAGCTAAAAATTGGCATTTTGAACCCACCCAGTGGCACTGCAGAAGAAAGGCCTGGTGATCTGCTTCCATAAAGATTACAGCCAAGAAAACCGTGTGGAGCAATTCTCCTCTGTACCAGATGGGGTCACCAGGAGTCAGAATCAGTTTGTTTTTTAACCATATACTGCAAGGAGATTTGTGTGAACTTTAAGGAATACTAAAGACCTTCGGGTTTAGACTTCCAAGAAAAGTCTGGAATTAAGCAGTGATTATTTGTGGCATTGCAAGTTTCTCTTAAACATTATTTATGCAATCAAACTACTAAGTCTGTAAGCATATCAATAATACTGGGTCTTTGAATCAAAATGATGGAAGGTAAAGATGATTAGCACATTTAAAAGCGAATTTACAGCATGAAGCTCAGCACTAAAGAACCCTGCACAGCAAACTGGGAGGGCGAATTTGTCTGGAATTCTGATTGGATTAGTTCAGTGGTATATTTCAGTCAGTTGGTTATCAAGTGCCGTAAATCAGAGATCTTGGATTTACCCACGCACACCTCTTCATAATTTTGATTTGGGTGATTGGAGGAGGGGAAATGTGTTTGCAAAGGTGCTGTTTGTCAGATCCTGCATGGAGTCAAAATAAATTTTCAGAGGGAGATCGTTTTAAGCAGCTGCAGGAAGTCAGTTTACAACTGAATTTAATCAGGGGTATTGTTGTTTATGGTGATTCTATTTCATAAAGTATGCTTCTGACAAAACCCCTTTTCCCTTCCTGCTTAGAGGATGGAGCCTCCTGAAATAAATTACTTTCACATGATTTTTCAGAGAAACCCAGATCATTTATCAAGAGTTTTGAGTAACATAGGGCTCTTTTAATTTTACTTAAAAAAAAAAAAAAAAGAATTATTTTAGGACTTGTTAATAAACCCATTGCCGTCGAGTCAATTCTGACTCCTAGCGACCCTATAGGACAGATTAGAACTGCCCTGTAGGGTTTCCAAGGAGCAGCTGGTGGATTCGAACTGCCGACCTTTCGGTTAGCAGCCTATCTCTTAACCACTGAGCCACCAGGGTTCTGTTTAGTATAATAGCTCATGCTTTTTTGCTCCCGTTTTTTTTTTTTTTTTGTTTATCCCAGCATGTTTTCAGACCACTGAAATAAGAAGTTATAGTTGAGAGAAATCACAGGACGTGACATGTACGTTGATTGTTTTAAAGTTGTGCAGTGGTCCCTTTGCACACTTACATGAGGGCACATGCCGTGTGCATGCACCCAACCCTGAGGTCCTCACTGTGTGCTTCTTGTAGATAAAGTATTGATCTTGTTTTATCAGACCCAGAGTAAGCAGAGTAACCCCACACTGCGCAAGTGGCATTTACTGTTTATTGACACATGATTATAGGATGGGAAATTGGAATTGATGATGAATCCCAGTGGAGCCAGCCGTGGTCTTCCTGTTGTTAGGGGACAGAAGAGTGACAGCTGGAGTCAATTTAAGAAGTGCTGTTAGTAAATTTTGTGAGAAAATATCCAAATGGCAATTCCACCCCGATGAGCCCTGAACTATCAACACAGGGCTTGGGATCTGAGAGTAGTTAGATAGTATATTCCTTGAGGAGTCCCTGGCTGGCACAAATGGTTAAGTGCTCGGCTGCTAACTGAAAGGTTGGTGGTTTGAACCTACTAAGAGGTGCCTCAGAAGACAGGCCTGGTGATCTGCTTCTGTAGTGTGACAGCCTTGAAAACCCTTTGGAGCAGTTCTTCATACACATGGTGTCACTGTGAGTCAGAATCGACTCCACGGCAACTGGTTTTCTTTGGTTTTTATATAAAATCCACAAATCTAAATTTTTCATATGCAGTGATGGGCTTTAGCTAGTTCATTAGTCAACCACAATGCCAGAGAGACTGCTCGTAAAAATGCTCTGCCGAGGCTGAAGAGCGTGGTTCTCCTGGTGTACCAGCAACATCAGCATCACCTGGGAAGTAGTTAGAACTACAGACTCTCAGCCCCACTCAGATATGCTGATTTCAGCTCTGCGGGTGGATCCCAACTATCTTTGTTTCAGAAAAGCTCTCCAGATGACATTGATGCATACTAAAGTTTAAAAATCCTGGTGCAGAGGAAGGTGGGGAAGAGAGGCGTACGGCTGCTGAGCAGGTGGATGGGTGGTGTAGGTGTGGCACACGCCTTTGAGGAGACAATGCTGAGAAGCGGGGCTCTGAGAGCAGGATGCCTGGAACTGAGTTCCATGACTATCGTGAAGTTTTGCTACTTTACGCAAGCCGTTTAATCTCTCCGAGAGTCTGTTGTTTCTTGTTTTGGTGGATAAGTGAGATTAGTGTAATGTTCTTAACCCAGTGCTTGGCATACTATATGTACTATAATATATATTAAAAATTGTAATTATTATGAGAAAGTGAAAAGAGTGGGAGGACATTTTTGCAAATCATGTATCTGTTGGGGTATTTGTATCCAGATATCTAAACCAGAAAACCAAACCCATGGCCATTGAGTCAATTCCAACTCATAGCAAACCTGTAGGACAGAGTAGAACTGCCCATAGGGTTTCCAAGGAGCGGCTGGTGGATTCAAACTGCTGACCTTTTGGTTAGCAGCGAAGCTATTAGTCACTGAGCCACCAGGGCTCCAGAATATATAAAGGACTCTTAAAATGCAACAATAAAAAGACAGCCTAATTGAAAGATAGATACAGGACTTGAATAGACATTTCTCCATTTAATAACATTCTTGCCAGATTTTTTAAAAAAACTAATACATTTTTAAAGTATAATTCTCTCAATTTTATAAAAGCTTATTGTTGATCAAAAGAGTCTGTGAATTTTCCCTGACTTCATGTTATTATATATATATTTTCTGAGTAAACTCTTAAGTTTCCTGGGGGTTCAGAAATTTATTTTTGGGTATTTTGTACTGTTTTATTTTTCCAATCATAATTAAATACCACCAAGACAACCTTAAATTACCCAACACAGAGCTTCCTTCTCTTGAGCTGGATCTTTGAGACAATTGGATAAGAGAAATTATAAAAAAAAAGAAAACTATATATATATATTCATTATATATATATATATACACACACACGTGTGTGTGTATTTATGTATATATATATACTAAGGCATATCTGCTTTAAAATTATAATAATACATTTAATTTTTTTCTTAGTTTGCCTTTTTAAGATGAATTTTCCCAAATTTATTTCCTTCATTTAAAAAAAAGTAACAAGTTTGTAGACAGAAAAAAGATATTTCTGACTTAAAGCATAGCAGTTTTCAAAAGGCAGCTGAAGCTTAGAAGCTTGGAATGCCATTTTCTTTGTACGGCTCTCATCATCCTTTCCCTTCCGTGCAAAGTTCACTTTGTTGTCACGAGCGGCCTCTAGTGCATGGTCAGCTTTTCCTTCTGGGCTGCCCATTAGTAGGTTATTAGTGACTGGGGAGCAGTCCCACGTGTTGTCAGCAAGAGAAACAGCTACACTTTCCACCATCTCAGCATTGTATCAGTCAGGGAGGAGAACATTTCCGCCCGATAGTCCCGTCTCAGGACTCCTGCTACCAGTAATGGGGCTTTCCTGGTGAAGCTCCTCCATGTGGCCCTTGTCTCCAAAGCAGGCTTCTTTCTGATGCTGCAGGAGGAAGGGGGAAGATGCTGGAGGAGGAATGGTCACACGGTCCCTCTGTCGTCGTGGTACCTGTGCTCTGATGCTTCTAAGAGGATGGGATCCAGTGAGCCTGTAGGTGGCAAAGAGGGCCACACCAGAGATTTTATTTTAGCCAGATCCCTTGACAGAAATCTGAACCAGACTGCCCTTATTTGTTCAATTTTAAACCAAACTGAATTCCAGTAATTTTTAGTGCGATCGTAATTACAGAGAATACCAAACCATAAGAAATAAAAAATTAGCTTAAACTGGAACCAAATTTAGATTATTAATATTTACATTTTTTAAAAATGTGAATGTATTTTTTTAAAGATACATGTCCCTTATATTAATAATAATTCATAATAGATAATCATTATGTTTCTATTGTAAGCTGTTCACATTTGATCTCTCCTGTCTTGTTTCTTTTATTTTTCCTATTTGATTTTATTTTGTAAATCGTTGAACAAGGATAATAACCTTTTGTTTTTATGTTTCTTTTAAAAGTTTTTCCAAATATATCTTTTAATTTATGAATGATACTCATCATCAAAGAGGGCAGTCATGGTTCTGTGGTAGAGTTCTCACCCTCCATGTGGAAAGCCCAGGTTTGATTCCTGGCCAATGCACCTCATGCACAGCCACCACCCGTCTGTCGATGTAGACCTGTGTGTTGACATGATGCTGAACAGGTTTCAGCGGAGCTTCCCGACAGAGATGGACTAGGAAGAAAGGCCTGGTGATCTAGTTCTGAGAATCAGCCAGTGAAAACCCTGTGGGTCACAACAGTTCACAACAGGCCAGAGTATAATCTTTAGCTCTGGGAAGGTGCTTTGCATACTATACTCAGTAAATGGGCAAGTAAATATTTCCTGTCGCTCTTTACATTAAGCTCACCTTTCCTCTGTGCCTTTTACTGCAATGATTTGTTCTCCAACTTGATGCCAGATGGGAAGGGATGAGCGAGGCTATCTGACTGGAAAGCAAGCAATGGCGTCATTTTCCTAGAAGGAAACGTGTATGTGTGTGTGTGTTGCGGGGGGTGCCAGAGAAGGCTGGCCTACTCAGGAGGTTCCTGCTAGGCTGGACGCAGTGCAGAGGGGAGGGTGTCACCTTTTCTTGTTTACAAACACAAGACCACCGCCAAAGCGTATCTACAGGTGAGTGCCAGTTCTTCACCTTCACAAATACAAAATGCTCGCTTCTCGACAGCAAATGCTTTGTGTGATTCGCGTGCTGCGTGCGTCTCGTCCAGGATCCCGCTGAGGCACAATACACGGAGTTCATAAATGCACCCAGTGACCAGTACTGGGAGGTCACTGGTAGGTCATCTGCTCCTCCCAGGTTTCCGAAGCCAAGCGTAACACGCCGCCTAGCAGAGCTTCTGCTGGTCTCTTGTTTTTATCTGATTCTTCCTTTTACCCTGCCCACAGCTTTTGGGGGCAAGAGCCTTGCTTACAAAAATGACCAAAATGACTGAAAAGTGAATATTTTCTATCCCTGCTAGTTTCTGTTTTCTTATGCTGCACCTATCCATTATGTGTGGAAGTGTGAGTTGAACTACCAGATCCTAAAACACAGGACTAGAGCCTGGGCAGCTGTGAAGCTTGGGTCCCACACCTCTGTATTACCGGTACCCTGAAGATGCAATCAGATGATGGTGGCTTAGGCACAGTCGCCAGGAATTCACGAGGTCATTAGGTGATGGGTTGTTGTGAGCTGCTGTTAGGTCGGCCCCCAATCGTGGGGACCCCGCGCACAACACATGGAAACCCTGCCCAGGCCTGTGCCATCCGCATGATTGGCTGCAGATTGGACCATTGTGATCCACAGGGTTTTCACTGGCTGATTCTCAGAACTAGATCACCAGGCCTTTCTTCCTAGTCTATCTTAGTCTGGAAGCTCCACTGAAACCTGTTCAGCATCACAGCAACACTCAGCCTCCACTGACAGCAGGAGGTGGCTGCACATGAGGTGTATTGGCTGGGAATAGACCCTGGGTCTCCTGCACAGAAGGCGAGGATTCTACCACTGAACCATCGCTGTCCGTGGCCAAACCAAAAAAAAACCAAACCCGCTGCTGTCGAGTCGATTCCAACTCACAGTGGTGTAACTGTGAGTGACTGCGTGGTGCCCAGCTGTGAATGAAGGAACAAAGGCGTGGTCTTCAGGGCTGCTGAGCGCCTTTGTTCTCTGCCTCCTTGCCACTCCACTTCTGTCTTCTCTTTCCTACGTTTCTTCGTTCCATGGCCCAAACAGGGGCACTGTTTTTGCCTCTCTCTCTCATCAGGATCTCATTTACTCATTTTAACTCCTCATGCTGTATCCCCTTCTCTTGCTCACCAGCGCCCGGGTGAAGGACGCTCCCTGTCCACACACACCGCTCAGGGACGCAGCTGTGTGAGGCCATGTGCTGGTCTGTGATGACCGCTGTGTTCGCAGCCTGGCACACACAGCGCATGTGTAATAGGTATTTCATCAGATGGGGGGATTTGAGGCTACCTGGTTTTAGCCCTGGCCTCCCCTGCTCAGCTCTCTTGTGCATCTGCAACTTTCAGCTGAACTCTGCTGCATGTTCTGCTATAACTTCAAACTCAAGTGTCTAGAATCTAGTGTGTATTCTTGCTGTTGTTTTTTTTTTTTTAACCAGCCGTATTAAGATTGAATCAAATTTTATATATTTCATATGTTTTAGTCTTTTAAAGTTAGGATTGTTTACTGTTTGTGGAGAATGTTGAGGTAAATGGTTGGAAAGTTCGATTGAGGCAGTTTGTCGCCTGCCTTAGTGACTAACCTGTCTCATAGCAACGGAGAAACCCTGGGAGATGTTGACCAGGAGGTGGGGGGCCAGGGTCACGTCTGCTATTTGTGGGAGCCATTGTTGTCTGAAGTTTGCTTAGAGGAGCGTCTGCATATGATAATACAATGGCATATAATTTTCAAAGCCACGTTTGACCAGCTCTTTAGTTGTATTTGATATTCACGTATAATAGCGTTATTTATTACCTGGTTCCCACTGATTATGTAGAGGGAAGAAGAAAATGGTGGGAAATCTGTGTTTTTTATATGTTGTGTCTTATTAACGGAGTTTTACACTGAATTATCTATTGCCGTGTGTGTAGATGGCAGCAGTCAGCAACCCACTGTCTTTTCTTTGGAGCCCTGGTGGCATACGCTTAAGCGCTTGGCTGCTGACCAAAAGGCTGGCAGTTCAAACCCACGCAGCAGCGCTGGGAGAGAAAGACCTGGCTGGCAATCTGCTTCTGTAAAGATCGCAGCCAAGGAAACTATGGGGCAGTGCTGCTCCGTCACGTGGGGTCACTAGGAGTTAGAACGAACATTCATAACAACCCTCTACCTAGATTTTTCAACAAAACTCATTCCCATCCAAAAAGCTGCTGAGAGGTCTTTTAAGAACAGTACCTTTCAGGAATAAAGGAGGAGAAAATGGCTCTAGGCTATGTGCTGAAGTGTAATTTACATTGTTTTATGGGTTGCATTTTGTTTTCCAGAAACCTGTTGTGTAAATGTGATGCAGTCCTTGGTCTCCTTGTCTGCGATGTAAATATTCCAGACATTTTATGTCTGTGGTCCTCAGTTCTTACTGTTTCCGTCATTCTTTTACTCTTCCTGGAGCAAAGGAGGCAGTCCTTTCTGGGCAAGGAGTGAATAGTAAATTTAAAACTGCTTCTCTTCCAGACCTTTTTTTTTTTTTACCTTGGGTTTTGCTACTGAATTTATTTTTCTGTCTTATTTACATCTCATCCTTCTTTGCTCCAACTGGACGGGTCATTAATGAAATGTGAATTCGTTCCCTGGAATGGTGATAATCTTGTTCCAGAACATGCTGGTCAGTAAGTGGGAGCTGTCTGAGCAGGGAAATCCTAGCAAAGCCACGAGGACAGACCCAGTTTATCTCTTCACGTAGAGAAAAGCCGTTCTCGGGTGGTGGCAGACGCCGGACCACACGTTCCACCACCTGCATGGATACTAAGCTGCCAGCAATGAGGAGGAAGTACAGTGATTTCTTTTTATTTATTATTATTATTTATTGTACTTTAGATGAAGGTATACAGAGCAGATTAGTTTCTCATTAGACAGTTAGTACACATATTGTTTTGTGACATTGGTTGCCACCCCCACGACGTGTCAACACTCTCCCCTTCTCGACCTTGGGTTCCCTGTGACCAGCTTTCCTATCTGTCCTCTCCCGCCTTCTCATCCTTGCCCCTGGGCTTTTGTGCCCATTAGTCTCATTTTGTTTAATGGGCCTCTTTTAATCTTTGGCTGAAGGGTGAACTTCAGGAGTGACTTCATTACTGAGCTATAAGGGTGTCTGGGGGCCATACTTTTGGGGTTTCTTCAGTCTCTGTCAGACCGTTAAGTCTGGTCTTTTTTTGTGAGTTAGAATTTTGTTCTAGTTTTTTGTCTAGCTCTGTCCTGGACCCTCTCTGTTGTGATCCCTGTCAGAGCAGTTGGTGGTGGAAGCCGGGCACCGTCTAGTTGTGCTCTCAGTCTGGTGGAGGCTGTGGTACTTGTGGTCCATCAGTCCTTTGGACTCATCTTTCCCTTGTCTTTGGTTTTCTTCATTCCTTGTTGTTCCAGACGGGGTGGGACCCGTGGAGTATCTTAAATGGCTACTCACAAGCTTTTAAGACCCCAGATGCTACTCACCACAGTAGGATGTAGAAAATTTTCTTTATAAATTATGTTATGCCAGTTGCACTAGATGTCCCCCACACCATGGTCCCCACAGCCCTCAGCCCAGTGATTTGGTCCCTCAGGAAGTTTGGATGTGTCTGTGGAGCTTACATGAACTTGCCTTGGTCAAGATGTGCTGACTTCCCCAGTATTCTGTTCTGTCTTACCTTTACCAAGTACAGTAATTTCATACGATATTGTCTCATTAAATGTTACAGTTTAAAAAATTAAGTATGTGATTTACACATTGCTGTTTAATAATTATTTTAAAGAATAATTTCCACTTTGTAAAATGTCAGGTATTGGTTCAACTTTAAAATTACAAATGTAAGACAATGAGAAAGTGATTTTCTTTTTTTAAAAATTGTTGTAATTAAATGAAATTTTCATTTCAAGTTAGTCTCCCATACAGAATTTTTTTTTTTACATACATTGTTATGAGACCCCAACCGCTCACCCCATTCTGTGATAGCACACTCCTCCCTTCCACCCCTGATTCCCCATGAACATTCAACCAGCTCCTATCTCTCTCTGCCTTCCCATCTCACCTCTGGACAGAAGCCGCCCCTTTGGTCTCTTATATCTACTTGTCTAAGAGGCACATTCTTCACAGGTATCACTTTATGTCCCACAGTCCAGTCCAATCCCTGTCTGAAGAGTTGGCCTTGGAAATTGCTTTAGTTCTGGGGTGATAGAGAGACCAGGGGCCATGCTTTCTGGAGCGCCTCCAGTCTCAGTCAGACCATTAAGTCTGGTCTTCTTACCAGAATTTGAGTTCTGCATCCCATCGTTCTACTGCTCATCAGGGACCCTCTGTTGTGTTCCCTGTCAGGGCAGTTATTGGTGGTAGCCAGGCACCATCTAGTTCTTCTGGTCTCAGGCTGATGAAGTCTTTGATTTACGTGGCCCATTCTGTCTCTTGGGCTAATACTTTCCTTGTGTCTTCGGTGTTCATCATTCTCCTTTACTCCAAGTGGTTGGGACCAATTGATGCATCTCAGATGGCCACTTGCAAGCTTTTAAGACCCCAGACACCACTCACCAAAGTAGGACGCAGAACATTTTCTTAATAAGCTTTATTATGCCAGTCGACATAGATGTCCCCTGAAAGCATGGTCCCCAGACCCCGTGTCCCTGCTACTCCATCTCTCAAAGTATTTGATTGTATTGAGGAAACTTCTTAGGTTTGGTTTAGTCCAGCTGTTCTGACTTCCCCTGTAGTGTGTGCTGTCCTTCCCTTCACCTAAGATGATTCTTATCTACTATCTAGTTAGTGAATAACCCTCACCCTCCCTCCCCACCCCCGTAACCATCAAGGAATGTTTTCTTCTGTGTTTAAACCTTTTCTTGAGTTCTTATAATAGTGGTCTTATACAGTATTTGTCCTTCTGTTCTGACTAAATTCACTCAGCATTATGCTTCCCCCAAGTTATACTATGTTTCACAGCTTCATCATTGTTCTTTATCGTTGCGTGATATTCCATTGTGTGGATATACCATAATTTGTTTATCCATTCATCCATTGATGGGCACTTAGGCTGCTTCCATCTTTTTGCTACTGTGAACAGAGCTGCAATGAACATGGGTGTGCATGTATCTATTTGTGTGACGGCTCTTGTTTCTCTAGGATATATTCCAAGGAGCGGGATAGCTGGATCGTATGGTACTTCTGTTTCTAGCTTTTTAAGGAAGCGCCAAATCGATTTCCAAAGTGGTTGTACCATTTTACATTCCCACCAACAGTGTATAAGTGTTCCAGTCTGTCCACAACCTCTCCAGCATTTGTTATTTTGTGTTTTTTGGATTAATGCTAGCCTTGTTGGGGTGAGATGATATCTCATTGTAGTTTTGATCTGTATTTCTCTAATGGCTAATGATCCTGAGCATTTCTTCATGTGTCTGTTAGCTGCCTGAATATCTTCTTTGGTGAAGTGCCTGTTCATATCCTTTGCCCATTTTTTAATTGGGTTATTTGTCTTTTTGCTGTTGAGGTTTTGCAGTATCTTGTAGATTTTAGAGATTAAATGCTGATCAGATTTGTCGTAGCCAAAAATTTTTTTCCCAGTCTGTAGGTTGTCTTTTTATTCTTTTGGTGAAGTCTTTTGATGAGCATTAAGTGTTTGATTTTTAGGAGCTCCCATTTATCTAGTCTCTCTTCTGGTGCTTGTGCATTGTTACTTATGGTTTGTACTGTGTTTATGCCATGTATTAGGGCTCCTAGCATTGTCCCTATTTTTTCTTCCATGATCTTTATCGTTTTCAATTTTATATTTAAGTGAGAAAGTTATTTTCCAAAATGCATCTTTTAAAACATTTATGGTACACCTGAACTATAAAATATTTATATGTTCATTAAATATGTTATATAAATCTATATAATTAAATTTATTCTAATATGTAAGTTATATTTATACTTAATTATATTTAAGTTTAATTATATGTAAGTTATGAATTCCATATAAATATAATTAAATATATAATCTACTGGGACAGGTTAAGTGGGAGTAAAAAGTAGGATCAAATGTATAGGAAAATTGAGATTCTTAATTAACTTACTTGAGTGACATGTAAGGTTGATTTTAATTAACAATGATTTTATTGTGTATATAAATGGAATATTTAAAGTCTCAGCTTGTTTATTAAGTAGTATTGTCACAAAATTATATACTAATATTTCACACAATATGGGCACATATATGGACCGCAGACAGTTAGTGGCTGTACATTTTAAATCCTATTAAATTACTAATTTACACTGATGATATTGAAATAGATTGCTGGATTATAGAAGTGAATACTGATTTGTTTGTTCACTACCTAGAATGAAATATACTTGTGACAAGTATCATGGGATTTTGTGACTACCTCTCTTCCCCACTTCTCCTTTTGTTAAAGCAAGCATCAGCCTTTAGGCATATGTAGAGCACACCTGGGGATTGATAGATAGCTTATAGCGTGGAGTAATTTTCATTGCACTCACATTATTAATTGATTACCACACGCCTCTGCTTGAGCATAACTAGAGCAGATTGCAAAAAAGGGCCAAGGTTTTGGAAGAAGTGAAATTGCATCCTGTGGGGGAGGTTTAGCAAGAAAATTTCCCTGTGCCAGCTGAGAGTGCTTTTCAGTGCAGAAAGTTGGAGGAGGAGAAGGAGGAGGAGAGAGAGATTTTTGAATTCGTGTGACACCTATGTTGTTGTTAAGTGCCCTCAAGTCAATTTTGACTCTTAGTGATCCCACGTGACAGAGTTGGAACTGCCCTGTAGGGTTTTCTAGGCTGTAATCTTTACGGGAGCAGATGGCCAGGTTTTTCTCCTGCAGAGCCTCTGGATGGGTTCGAACCACCAATCTTTCAGTTAGCAGCCAGTTGCTTGATGTTGTGCCACCAGGGCTCCTGACACCTATGTTGTTGTTAGGTGCTGTTGAGTCGGTTCCGAATCCTAGCGACCCTATAGGACAGAGTAAAACTGCCCCATAGGGTTTCCAGAGAGCTGCTGGTGGGTTCAAACTGCTCTTAACCACTACACCACAAGGGCTCCAGACATCTATATTAGGACGGTAAAAATCAGCACCACAGAACTCTTACAAAAATTAACTGCAATTATGTTAATTAATGAACGCATGGATCGAATACAGAGACTAGCATGTAACACGTATTAGGTCTTTCCTGGGAGGTCTCCCTCGGGACAGAGTCAGCAGGCCTTTCTCCCTTTGGAAGCTTTTTTATCTTTCCCTCTGCTCCTGAATTGGCAGGTCTTTGAAAGGTCAGGTATTGTTTTCCCCCTGTCACGTGCCCCTCCCCTTCTCACTCCTTTACAGATCTCTTTAACTGGGCGATGTGGAGATTCTATCCATGTTTTATTTATTATTGTTTTTGTTGCTGTTGTTTTCTCTGGATGCTCATTAACCTGCCCACCCCCAAAAAAAATTCTTAAACACTTATTTTTCGAGATATAGTTCTTTTCTGACTTATGGTATCGATTCCTGACTACTCAATTTGAGAAGATGGGATCAAATATCCTGAGAGATTAAACACTGTCTCACTCAGGTAACTTGACTGGACACAGTTCATAACAACCTCAGCAGCTGCTAAGCACTAGTTAACATTCTTATAATCAGAGTTTCAGTTAATTTTTAATTTTTCCGTTCACTTTTTTTTTGCTTTTGAAAACTTTATTATTCTCTTTTTCATTATAAAGCTAATACATGCTTTATAAACAGTGAAGTTACTGAAGGAAAATTAATCCCGTCCCTGAGGCAATCAGTGTAAACAGCTTGGTTCCCTCATTTCCCGACTTTTCTTTATGCTCAGGCAAAAAGTGTACATATATATGATTAGGTATTTTGTTTGTTTTTCTTCTAATCTGCTTTAAAACAAAATCAAGATAATATTTAATCATTTTTCTGGAACTTTTATTTTTTCTGTCTTAATAGCATGTGGCAGGCAGCCCCTCTAGGCTGGTAGAGAGAGACTAACTCATCTTTTTAATAGCTGCCTAATTTCTCTGTCAGGCTGTATTACATTTTATTCAGTCATTCCTGTGTTGATGAGCTTTTTATCCATTGTTATGATTGTACAGATACCCTGTGTACCGTTTTTGGTAGGACAGATTCCCAAAGTGGGGTGCCTGGCTTATAGACTATGTCCCATTTACCGCTCCCCGAGCCCAACAGTCTACGCCTTTTGCTCAGGCTTCCCAACATTTGTGTAAAAGATAGTATCTTACTGTTGCTTTAACATTTATTTCCTTGATGATCCTTTAGGCTTAACATGCTTTCATATACTTATCAGGACGGACATCATGCTTGGTAAAGTAGAGGGTTAGAGAAAAAGAAGACCCTCAGTGAGATGGATTGACACAGAGGCTGCAACAATGGGCTGAAACATAGCAATGATTGTGAGGGTGGCACAGGACCAAACAGTGTTTCCTTCTGTTGTACATAGGGTCGCTATCAGTCAGAATTGACTTGATAGCATGTTACAACAACATGTACTTATTGGCCTTTGCTTTTCTTACGTGAAATGCCTTGTGTGAATAGCCTTTGCCAATTTTTCTATTGGATCTTTTTATTGTCTTTACCAATTTGGAGTGCTCTTTGTCTATTAGGAAGAATTATCTTTATTCTGTGGATTATATATGTTGCACATATTCAAAGTATATGGCCTTGCTTATTGTATCTTTTTTGATAAAATATTTTTACATTATATTGTCAGATATGTCTGTCCATCTACCATTGCATGTCTTCTGTATTTCTATAGAATGTCTCTCTTCTCCCTTTGACACATTATTATATTTAGAGACTTATTTATGAAAACCCTTGAGCTGATGGTATGCATAAATTCAGTCATGATTTGGTACCATCCTCACAAGTTTGGAAGTGTTGTTTTTGTTAGATGCTATCAAGTCACCTCTGACCCCATGAGACAGAGTAGAACCACCCCATTGGGTTTTCTAGGCTGTAATCCTTATGGGAGCAGATCGCCAGGTCTTTCTCCCTCGGAGCCACTTGTGGGTGCTAACGACCACCAACCTTTGGGTTAGCAGCTGAGCCCTTGACCGTTGAGCCAGCAGGGCTCCTAGGAAGTGGGGAGGCAGGCATAACAGTAAGTGCTCAGTCAGTGTGTTTCCTCTTGTTCTTTTCCTTTCTAATCCCTTTCCCCCTTTCTTCCCTCTCCTCACCCGGCTCTTTCCTCCTCACCAATTCTTCCTCCTCCCCCCCTTCTTCTTCCTACTGGCTTCTCTCGCTTTTATTCCCTGTCTCTCCCTCCTCACCCCTTCCTTGTCCTCTGGCATCTCTTCGTTTATTACATTACCATCAGTATCTGTGTCCCTGCTGCTTTGCAGACTCCCAGCATCAGCCAGAGGCAGATCCTTTCAAAGAACTTGCAGCGTAATAGAAGCTAGAAGACATTTGCAGAAATGGCTGAAAGTGAAAAGGGAAGTGAGACACTCAGGGCCGTAGATGTTCAGGGAGCGCTGACGTCTTCCGCTGGAGCTGTATGTCCTCCTCGGTACCCAGGGACGTGCCATGGAAGGCAGTAGCTACATCCTACCACACTGAGTTGAGGCGTCTTTTATTGATTACCCCCCGTCAAGGAGCTGTAGCTCACTCACTGACCTCAGCCCTCGTTGGGCTCTCATTTTGTCACAGCTGGGTGACCAGTGCAGTAAGAGTGGAGTGGAAATATCAGGGGTGTGTGCACTGTCTGTGGGGAGTTCGGAAAACCTCTGAGTACCAGTGCCTGCAGATCAAGGACAATGAGAACAGGTGGCTGATATGATCCGTGTCAACAGTAGGCAGTGGTGTGAGCTGAGGCTTCACAAACCCACGTACCCACGTCGCTTGTGTAAGCAGTCCCCAGAGAGTTCTGGAAATAATCTTCCCAGGCAAACTGCCCCTTACACCAGGGCTCCTCTGTGTCAGTTGTGAAGTGTCTCCCCCAGTGTGTCTTCAGAACGCCCCGGTGCCATAGCAACAGGCACCTCAGAGAAAGTGGGACAGACTTTAATTGCAGCATCAAGAGTACATTTCAGGGAGTTTCAAAAACTAGTGTGTCCTATGATGAAAAGTTAGAATTATTTTACTCATCTCAGCATTATTCCAGGTGTATTTTTGGCATGAGCTTTTTAACAGTGAGCCTCCTGGCTTAACTTAAAACCATGTATGTTACATTGGGGAAAATTATATTAAAAGCTAACAGAAGTTAGTTATCTTTTATCTATATAATTTTATTTTCGTGTTAATGTTTTATAAAACCCATTGCTCTTGAGTTGATTCTGACTTATAGTGACCCTGTAAGACAGAGTAGAACTGCCCCATCGGATTCCCAAGGCTGTAAATCTTTACAGAAGCAGACTGCCACATCTTTCTCTCAAGGAGCAGCTGGTGGGTTCGAACCACTGACCTTTCAGTTATCAGCTGAGCACTTTAATCACTCTACAACCAGGGCTCCTTAATATGAAAATATAAATTAGTTTAGATGCTTGCTTTCCTTCATTATTGACAGTGTAAGGTAAAAGGAGAAATGGTTGAACTGCTAACCAAAAGGTCTCCAGACCTGGGGATCTGCTCCTGTAAAGATTATAGCCTAGGAAACCCTAAGGAGCAGTTCTCCTCAGTCATGTGGGGTCGCTATGAGTCAGAATCGACTAGACACACAACAACAACAAATTCTCTTCAAGGTGTTGTATCCTAAGGGGAATGGACCCTCAGCTGACTCTGCATATCAGCTTTTATTTTTATTGCCAAAATCGATATGACATGTGGAGACCACCAAATTGATGGTCGATATCCGAGGGACTCCTGTACGACTTAACAATGTAATGTCAGTCTGATTAGGAAGTGATATGAATCAGGCACCAGAGAGACAGATGCTGGGGTTTAAAGGCTGCTTTGTGTGGAGAGTTCCTGCGGATGCTGGCTGTAGGGATAGAAGTTGCTTGACTTCTGGGATCCTGGTTCCTCACATGGGTGATGAAGGTGTTGGAGGGATGATGATTCTTTATCCTGTCCAGCACTTCTGGGTTTCACATGAGCATTGACTGGTGTGATTGTTGGGGGGATTTTAAAGACACTTTGATAAATGAGTAAATTTATACAGTAGACCCCCCCCCAAAAAAAGTTACTAATGGTCTATTTTCAGTCCTAAAAGTGAAATATAAGGTATCTGTCAAAGTAAGTATAAAACAAAACTTGAAAGTAGTTATGGTGGTGCAACAGTTAAATGCTCAGCTGCTAACCGAAAGGCTGGCAGTTCAGATCCACCCAGTGGCTCCACAGGAGAAAGACCTGGTGATTTGCTTCCATAAATATTCCACAAAAAAAAAAAAAAAAAAAAAAAAAACCAATTGCCATTGAGTCGATTCTGACCCATGAAGATTACAGACTAGAAAACCCTATGGGGCAATTCTGCCCTTTCGTATGGGGTCACTATGAGTCAGAATCCATTCGACGGCACCCCACAACAACAACAGTTGTGGTGGCAGGGACGTTTTGGGGAGGAAAGTTAATAAGAAGATGTTGAAACCTTATTCTGAAATAAACTCTGATCTTTTTGTACAAGGTTGCTGTTTAATGGAGTTAGATTAATACATCTAAGCTAAGCTGCTGATGTGGTGCAGTTCTTTGTGGTAGAATTTTCTGTTACTGCTTAGTCTTAGGAAGACTTTGGGCTCAAAGAATTGGCCCAACACAGATCAGTTACAGTGAGTTTGGCCTAAGAAATAAAATTTCCAATTGAGATTAGAACCTGGAAAAAAAAAAAAAGTGCAAAGGGATGGTGTTAGTACTGGATTTTTCATCTGTCTCTATTAATTATCCTGGACGCGCACACGAGGTGTTCTGGATAGGAGAAGGATTTCTTATTACCTCGGCCCCCTCTCTGTTTGCCCTTATTCTTATCTCTTGGGCAATGCTGTGAGAGGCACATCATTTGCCCTAGGCTGGTAGGCCACACACCCCATGGGTAAGGACAAGGGTGAAGATGGCTGCCTCTTCCCCTCCTGAAATGTGTCTCCTTGGACACTTTATGGGCCTGAATCCTAACTCCAGCCCTTTGGTATAGCATCGGAATCCCTCTGGGAGCCAGGCAACCCCCCATGTTGGGGCTCTGATGACCTGGAGTTGTCTCTAGCTGTGGGACTTCATCTGTCTGACATGGAATACCCAGGGCGGTGAGCTCCAGTTTCCATTTACCTGGGGATCTACGCCACTATGGAGCAGCTTATTCTTCTTGGGAAGACATGATAGGAGGTTTATTATTCTTTTAAATCAGAGCATTGAACTACAAATTCTCAGGGTATGTGAAGGGGGAGTGACAGCAAATATTCTTTATCTTCCTGCCATACACATACTTCTGAGTCTAAGGAGGCTAGGGCTTTTTTCAGGAACATTATGAAATGCAGAAAAGTTTTATTTCTCCAAAGTTTTATGTGTTTTAAGTGGGAAGAAATTCCACCTGCTAGATTATGTGGATATTTTATATTAAAATAATAAATGATGGCTAATGTAGATGACCCCCGTGTGTCTGTCAGTTTGTCGTACTGTAGGGGCTTGCCTGTTGCTGTGATGCTGGAAGCTATGCCACTGGTATTCAGATACCAGCAGGGTCACCCATGGCCGATAGGTTTCAGCTGAGCTTCCAGACTAAGACAGACTAGGAAAAAGGGCCCAGAAGTCTACTTTTTAAAAGAAATTAGCCAGTGAAAACCTTATGACTAGCAGTGGAACATTGTCTGATGTAGTGCCGGAAGATGAGCCCCTCAGGGAAGGCACTCAAAGGACAACTGGGTAAGAGCTGCCTCCTCAAAGTAGAGTCGACCTTAATGACATGGATGGAGTCAAGCTTGCGGGGCCTTTTTTGCTGATGTGGCACTATTCAAAATGAGATGAAATGGCTGCAAACATCCATTAATAATTGGAACATGGAATGTGCAAAGTATGAATCTAGGAAAACTGTAAATCGTCAAAAATGAAATGGAATGCATAAACATCAACATCCTAGGCTGAAATGGACTGGTTTTGGCCACTTTGAATCGGACAGTCATATGGTCCACTATGCTGGGAGTGACAACTTGAAGAGGAGTGGCATTGCATTCATCGTCAAAAAGAACATTTCAACATCTATCCTGAAGGACAATGCTGTCAGTGATAGGATAATATCCATACGCCTATAAGGAAGACCAGTCAATATGACTATCAAATTTACGCACCAACCAGTAAGGCCAAAGATGAAGAAATTGAAGATTTTTACCAGCTTCTGCAGTCTGAAATTGATCAAACATGCAATCGGGATGCCTTGATAATTACTGGTGATTGGAATGTGAAACTTGGAAACAAAGGAAAAGGATTGGTAGTTGGAAAATTTGTGCTTCGTGATAGGAACGATGCCGGAGATTGCATGATAGAATTTTGTAAGACCAACGACTTCTTTATTGCAAGTACCTTTTTTCACCAACATAAATGGAGACTATACACTTGGACCTTGTCTTGGGCTGGGTTCTCTAGAGAAGCAAAACCAGTAAAGCGTATAAATATATATAGAGAGAGGTTTATATCAAAGAAATAGCTCATGCAGTTGTAGAGGCTGGAACGTCCCAAGTCTGTGGATTAGGACAGAGGCTCCTCCCGATTCACGTAGCCACAGGGGCTGGCAAACCCAAGATTGGCAGGTCGGAAAGCAGGGCTCTGCTCACAGGCTGTGAAGATGGACGAATCCCAAGATAGGCAAATAAGCTTATAGCTCAAGTCCGAAGCACTGGAGGTCAGTCGAACAGGAAGATTGGAGAAGAATTGATGGCTTTGGATTGTGGTGTTGGCGAAGAATATTGAATATACCATGGACTGCCAAAACAATGAACAAATCTGTCTTGGAAGAAGTACAACCACAATGCTTCTTAGAAGCAAGGATGGAGAAGACTACGTCTTAACATACTTTGGACATGTTGTCAGAAGGGATCAGTCCCTGGAGAAGGACGTCACACTTGGTAAAGTACAGGGTGAGCAAAAAAGAGGAAGACCCTCAACGAGATGGATTGACACAGTGGCTGCAACAGTGGGCTGAAGCATAAGAATGACTGTGAGCACAGTGCACGACCGAGCAATGTTTTGTTCTGTAGTACCTAGGGTCACGATGAGTCAGAACCCACTTGACAGCACCTAACAACAACAGTAATGTAGATGAAGTAAGGTGAGCTTTCTGAATGAGTTCCAAGAAAAAAAATATAGCAGGGAAGAGAAGTAAGATCACCGCGATATTATTAGAAAGATCCACGTTTGGGTCTGGGGGACCCTTCCTATGTTTAGTAACCATGACCCTTATAGTATTTCATGTTTATCTAGGAGACTCCTGTTTCTAGAAATATGTCAATAGGAATTTTGAAAAAAGTCTTTGAATTGACTCTTTCTATACACAGAATTCCAGTTCTTCCCGGTCATTTGTTCTGTTCAAATCTGTCGAAGTTTCCGAATTTGTGTGAGGGTACCGTAGTGTAAAGTTTCGTACATATGTGGAAAATAATACGCAAAAGATGATGAGTTTGTGTCAGTGCCTTTGGACTGGGAGTTTTTTTGAAGCAGTAATCTCCTTTAATCTTTATTTTTTCTTTAACAAGGTAAATATTGACAGTTTGAATAGCTGATGGATTAGCTGGGTATGTGGAGTTCCTCTCAATCATGTTATATTGAAATTAAGAATAAGTGATATGACCTCCCATTCGCTCTAAAAATTGGTGATTTTTTTGCCTTTTGGGTACATCAGTTCTCTTTTGTCCTTATAATTGTAGTTTTAAAGTTTTAACAAATACATGGTTTTAATTAGCTGGCTTACTTGGAACTCTTTCTTTCAGGTTTTTGCCTGAATTCATCAATGGAGACTTTGACTCTATTAGGCCTGAAGTCAGAGACTTCTACACCGCTAAGGTAAATCAAAACACTTTTCTACTGAAGACCTTTTTCAAAGGATTGCTTTTCTTGTGTTCTTTCTGGTTTTGGTGTATTGCAAGAGATTGAGAAACTTATTGTTAATTTTTTATAGTTTTTAAAAAAAATAGTAATTATAAACACATTCAAAATAGAAATTCAGAAAATGCAGATGAAACACAATCTTAGAAATTCAGTCACCATCAAATAAGCGTTATTGAGTCCCTTTTGTGAGCAGATATATTTTAAATGAGCTTATGTTTAATAGTATATTGCCTATATATCCTTACTTGTTATTATACATTTTTTCACAAATAATTTTTAATTTCATTTAATGAATGTACTATATATTACCTAACAAATCCCTAATTGATTTATATTTCAGGTATGTACATCGTTTTTTTATATTTGGCATTTATAAACTACTGAAAACATCTTTATAAATGAAATTTTTTGTAAAAAGCGCATGTTTGTCTGCACCTAGAAGTTTTACTCTTTTTCTTTAATATTTAGTTTTCTATTATTGTCTGTTCTGAATAAAACTATTCATCTGGTGCAGTGGTCAAGAGCTATGGCTGCTAACCAGAAGGTCGGCAGTTTGAATCCACCAGCCACTCCTTGGAAACCCTTTGGGGCAGTACTGCTGTGTCCTCTAGGGTCGCTGTGAGTTGGAATTGACTCAGCGACAGCGGGCTTGGCTTTTTGGGTTTATAGTTTATTAAGGTGTTCACTTTGTGACCATTGCTGTGCAGATCCCATCTCCCTGGGAATGAAAGTGGGAGTACATGGGGGTAGTTAATCCTCAAGGTGTTGCTGGCTCTAGAGAATAAGGAAAAGATTTTAAAACAATGATAGCATCCCTGAGTCTTTTAGCCACAACCCACTGTCTGTATTATTGAAATGTGACATTAGCAAACGGTGTAAGTTTTTAAAAAAAAAAAACAGTTTTTGAAATAAAACTTTAACTTCTTTCTAAGACTCAGGGAGAGATGAGATACATTTACAAAGTTGAAAGAGGAAGGAAGGCTTTCTTTAAAAGAAGGAAATGGTGACAACAGACTGTGTGGCCCAGGTGGGAGCCAGGTAGCATGATTGTGGAGTGCTGGCCGTGATGGTGCGGCGATCCTGGGCTGGTGGTGAGTGGACACCTGGGCACCTGCCCCCCCCTGGGAACCTGCCCCCCTGGGAACCTGCCTCCCTGGGCACCTGCTCGCCTGGGCACCTGCCCCCTGGGAACCTTCCCGCTGGGGCACCTTCCCGCAGGGGCACCTGCCCGCCTGGGCACCTGCCCAGCTGTCTCCCACCATCACAGATGAAGAGTGTTTCCCAGTCGGGGTTCTATATTCATGCTCCATCACTTTCACATTGGCCTGCTCCCACTCACCCGATGGCCTCACTTCTCATTAGCGCCAAGCCTCCCCCTCATAGGGTGGGAAGACCCTGCCTGGCTCACAGTGCAGAGTTTTACAGACCCGTGGACATTAATCATATTTTGCGGAGCAGAAGAAACAGTGGGAAGGCAGGGACTGGGAACAGACGGGACATAGCCCCTCCTCCTCTAGGTGTGCTGGCTGCCCAAACTGCTGAGCCCACCAAATGACCCTGCCCAGAATGCTACACCGCTGGCAGGGCAGGGAAATTTTGATGAATTCTTTGCATTTTCTGCTGTGCTTTTTTACCTCAAAAGCTCGTTTATATTTCTTATAATTTTTAAGTAAGATTGAGCTGAGTCTTCTAGCTCCTAAATTGCAGTATTGCAGTTGTGAGTTGGGGCGTAGTGTATCCAGCTTTTTTCATGTATCCACTGCTCCCGGAGGGCCCAGATGATGTCTTTTCGATAATGGCTAATGTGCCCTGGATAGCGCGTGAGGTTTAGCTACAGGTTTAATAATGCTGATAATGACAACAAGTTCATGCAGCATTACCCATGATTCCTGTAAGCTATTATCTCCAACTTAAGCAGTCCTTTAAGCTGGTCTTTTACAAATGAAAGGAGATTAACTCCATGTTTACATATACTTATTTCCCCCCATCTGGGTTTTCAGTGAAACTAAAATGGGGCTCTGGTGAAGAAAGTGAAATAAAGAAGAGATTCAAAATGCTAACGATTTGTTAAAATTGTAAAACCATGTAACCGATTGTGTAGTTAACATTTATTCATATAGAAACGTATTTATTTTGTTTTGGTTTTAATACACATCTCTCTGGCTTATAACTGTACAAAACTTTAAACTGGTTAGCTGTTTGTATAGCTGCATTTAACCTCTTTCGATATTAAAAATGTAGCTCCAGAGACTTCAAAGGAGGGACTCAAACAAACAGATGCTTACTTGCACACCAGCTTTCACTGCAGCACCATTCACGACAGTCAAAAGGTAGAAACAACCCAAGTTTCCATCAGCAGATGAATGGGTAAAGAAAATGTGTTTTGTCCATACAATGGAATATTATTCAGCCATAAAGAGGAATGAAGTTCTGATACATGCTGTGAGGTAGATGAATCTTGAAGACTTGATGCTGAATGAAAGAAGTTGACATAAAAGGACAAATATTGTGTGATTCAACTTACATGAAGTATCTGTTGTTAGGTGCTGTCGAGTCAGTTCTGACTCATAGGGACCCTGTGTACAACAGAACGAAACACTGCCTGGTCCTGTACCATCCTCACAATCATGGCTATGTTTGAGCCCGTTGTTGCAGCCACTGTGCCAATCCATCTCATTGAGGGTCATCTTCTCTCTCACTGACCCTCTGCCTTACTACACGTGATGGCCTTCTGCACCATCTGATCCCTCCTGATAACATGCTCAAAGTATGTGAGACCAAGTCCCTTCTTCCCTGCCTGGTTCACTGATGTCACCTCAGAGTGAGGGAAGTCTTTTGTAGATTTTCACCGTGTTTTTTATTTCCTCTCTTTTTGGGTCAGTCAGTGCTTCCTTGATTCAAGTCTAACATGGGGTGTGTCAATCTTTCATTATTCCATTGATCATGCCCTTAGGGAGCTTCCGTTTCCTGGGAGCCTGTGAAATCACTAAAACGGTCTCCCATGATTGTGTAGTCTGGGGGTCTTCCCTGGATATAGGGATTAGGGAGGTTAAAGCATGCTTCCTTAACATTTAGGAGGTTGAGGAACTAGTTGCAGTATTTAGTTAATGTCTTTAAAGTCACAGAATACCAAGGATTTTCCATACATGTTGGTGTGTTGAGTAAAAGAAAGTGAGGAATGGGGTGGGGGTATAGTCAGTAAGTGCAGATGTCAAAAACGAATCTTGGCTATGAGGAGTACACATTTTCTAGGTTTCTGGAAGTAATAAAATGATTAATCTTGAATTATGATGACTAATTTTGTGAGTTCTTAGTTTACATATATAGAGATGTTATCGAGGCATGTGAAATGAGATCATGTTCTATGGCTCTGGCTTTAAAATGTTTATAGTAATGATCAGATAATGTTACCCATGTAGAAGTCCTCTAAAGCTTTAATATAGTGCTTTAGTATTTCTGGAGGACTTAACATGTGGTGGTACAGAGGTTAAGAGCTATGGTGAGCTATGGTTGCTAACCCAAAGATAGGCAGTTCGAATCCACCTGCCGCTCCTTGGAAACCCCATGGGCAGTTCTACCTTGTCCTGTAGGGTTGCTATGAGTCGGAATCCACTTGATGGCAATGGTTTTTTTTTTTTTTTTGGGGGGGGTTCTATTTTAATACAGGTGGCCACGTTTTGTTTTACTTTCTAAAATTGTTCACATAAGAGCTTTTTAATGAATGCTGTTTCTCAGGAACATACTGCTTTCTAAAATATTTCTGATCACTTCATTTCCATAGTGAAACCTGGATATAATTCATAATCAAAATCACTTAGAACATGAGTTTGAATTTGATAATGCCTCAGGTTCAATTCTATTTAAATTTCACAGAATTCTCTGCAGTTGAAAACATCTGCTTTGATCTGTCTAGTCTTTGGGATCTTGTGATTTTCTGCTTTCAGCTGTCTCTTTTTCATTTCTGGTCAGCCACATGCTGACAACTTTTAGATAAGGTAAAATTAATTAGTGGGAAACTGAACAGTTAGAAATTATAAAAATTTGTAAACTTGAAAAACAGAGGAAACTATTTAAAATTCATAAAGCTCAACTCCATTTATTAGTATATTTCTTTAGAAAATAAAAACAACAACTCTGAAGTATAGCAAGCTCTTAGGTTTAAGTGTTAAGACATTAACATACAGAGGGATGTAAGGGCTTTGTTAAGGGAATTATGGACAGGCAGTTTCCAGTGACAACTGAGTGACAGGTTCTTCACTTCATATTCTTACAGCTGGTTGTCTAACCCTTATTAGCATCTTGCCAAAGGAACGATGAAACGGCCAGGGGGAGCTCTCT
The DNA here is from genome assembly GCA_030035585.1 of Dugong dugon. Taxonomy (NCBI): domain Eukaryota; kingdom Metazoa; phylum Chordata; class Mammalia; order Sirenia; family Dugongidae; genus Dugong; species Dugong dugon. Next base: position 129,689,438 of record CM057468.1, on the reverse strand, counting down.
CTTGACAATGCTTCTTATGCTTGCTTCAATCATATTACTTTCAAATGGACTTTATTGCCGTCTACATTTTCCAAAGCCTATTTTGTTTGAATATGTTTAATATATACATAAGGTATTTATAATGAGAGAGCCTATGTCCTTTATATTTTTAAGAACTTTCCAGGCCACCAATACAGCCTGCCTGCCTCTACTCTCTTATCTCTCATCCCGCTCATGTCTCTGCCGTATTATGGTCCACCGTATTGTTCTCTCTGGGCCCTGTGACTGGCCCTCTTCGCTCATTCTTCTGGCTCATGGAACCTCTACTTATCACTCCTCCCCTTCTTTGTCCCTCACCTGAAGGTGTTGGGGTGGTTCCTACCTTTGTAGTTGTGAAGGTTAAGATTGTGTGTCAACTTGGCTGGGCCATGATTCTCCATGTTTTAATGTAATCACTCCCATGATTGAATATACTGTGAGTAGCCAATCAGATGAAAGGGAGTCTCCGTGGGGGTGTGGCCCGCATCTGTATATAAGCAGACGTCCTAGCGTTTTGCTCTGTCTGGATCCTGCGGCTGCTTCTTGTCGTCTCATCTCCTGTTCTTGGGACTTGAGCTGTCAGCTTATCTGCCAAACCTGGGATTCGTCGATCTGCACAGCCTGTGAGTGGGAGCCCTGCTCTCCGACCTGCTGATCTTGGGCTTGCCAGCTTCTGCAGCTGTGTGACTTGGGAGAGGCCTCTACCCTGTTCCATGGACTTGGGACATTCCAGCCTCTACAATCGCGTGAGCTGTTTCCTTGATATAATCTCTGTATATATATATATATTTCTACACTTGACTGGTTTTGCTTCTCTAGATAACCCAGCCTAAGACAGTACTCTTATTGCAGAACTTCGTGGAAATAATTCTATCGTCATTCACACCGCTACACTTCTATGGTTCTTTTCCTTCTTATTCCTGTTAAGTCCGGTCATTTGCTGACTGGGGAGGGAGCTCTCTGTCTGCTTGTGTTGGAGTCCTCAGGACACCCCAGGTTTGGTGACTCATTTAGAGAAGTCAGCCCATGGTCACCCGCAGGGCTGTGATATATTACAGTAAAAGGAGGTAAAAATAAAGCAGAGTCAGCAAAGGGAAAAGGCACCTGGGGCAGAGGTCAGAGAAATCCAGTGCAAACTTCCAGAGTCCCCTCCCAGCGCAGTCACAGTTGCCTGACCACCTCCAGCACACATCGTGACAATGTGTGTGAAATGTCGTCTACCCGGGAAGCTCCTCAGACTCAGCACCCAGGGTTTTTAGTGGGGGCTGGCCACTCTGCCAGCACGCAGCAAAGTCACAGCTCCTAGAAGGAAAGCAGGAGTTCAGCATAAACCCCATTGTTTGTACGGGCAGTCTAGGCACAGTGTCTACCACTGAAGCCCCAGACGCCAGCCCAGGGCCCACCATGAAGCCAGCCTTTCTAAGGGGAAGGAATCAGTCTCAGGCCCCTGTGCCTTATCCCTTTCTGCACAGGCTTCCACCCAGAATCTCAGCTCTGCTCTTGGGCAGAAAGCCAGCATTTAAACCCTATGCTGTTCTAAAAAGACATCTGACTTCCCTTAACAGAAGTGGCGATCGTCTTGCGTGAGACACTGTAGAATTCATCCAAGGCTCAATGAAAGGAAAGGTTATCTTACAACACGTGGGCATCGACTGTTGCTCTGGCGTGGAGTGTCTATGTTTGGGGCTGAATGAGGATGCCCGAGGGAAAATGTGTCTCTTCCTTTCTTTAGACACGATTTAGAAAACCAGAAAAGATAATAATGCAGGATTATATCGGGCTATCTGTTACTTAGAGTTTAATCATCTGATGTTCTTCTCGAATAAATCATTAATTACCATGGCCCATCATTTGATGATCCAAAAGGGTTTGAGAGTAGAAATGTTCATGGGAGGCTAGTCAGTGAAGCTGAAGAAGCAGTTTCTCACAGTACGCCTCATATAGCACAGAGGAAGATGGGCGCCTCAGACAGTACAGAAGAAGAGGGGCTGTGATTACTTGGTGGTTACCTGGCTGCAGGCGAGAAGATGATTTTCATACCGTTATCAGGGAACACACATCACTTGAATTATTACAATTGTCTTCATCTGCCTACCCCCCTTCTTAGCAAATTGGAGGGTACCTTGGGGTTAATTTTAGATTTGTGTCTTTGATCACCCAGAGTATGTCACTTGGCTGTCTGCCGTCTGTGCTCTTAATCTGGCAGGCAGTTTGTAATTATAGAGTTCTGGTCAATTCAGTTGAATGAATGCTTATGGAACGTCATTTTTTAAAAGTTATCCAAGGATCTTGAATATATCCTCCTCAATATTTTTACGTGTATGCCTTTACATCCATACAAAAAGAAAAGCGACTTCAGCAACGAATATGGGAAATAAACGTTTTAAATTATGTAGGAGCTAGAATTTACAAAAAAATCCACATCAGTATTCTCATGTGAAGGGATAATAAATCATATTCCATGTTTTCAGAGACAACCTGAAAGATGATCTTTGACACCTTCTTACCTTCTTTTCTCTGCCCTGTTGGTTGACACCTATTTCCTCTCCCAGAATGTCCATTGCTTTCAATCTGTCCATCAGCCACTCTGTCTCAGTTCCATCCCTGCTTCCTACTTTAAAGTTATCTTAAATTCCTCTTTTCTTTCTCTCCATCAGAAGTCCTATTTCCCTTAATAAAACTGACTTCTTATTTGTCTTTCCTACTGTTACTTATATTTTAAAAGAAGAGACCTTTCACCTTCATACCACCATTGTTAGAAATATACATTTTTACAGCTTTCCTAGAAAGGACTCTGGCAGCATATATTCAGGATCTTAAAGATGTGTTTATAAATTTCTCAGGAATTTCATTTCTAGAATCGTATTTTAAGACGATCAGAAATAAACAGATTTCTGCACAGAGCTGTTGATCAAACAGTGATTTAAGAGTAAAAGAGTGAACTATGTTGTAAATGTAATGATGTAACTAGTTGGGAATGCAGAAAAAAAGGAGGAAGGATGACTCAGCATTCATTGCTTGTTTTTTAGATGGCTGTAAATCACTCAGGGGTCATGTCTGACAGGTAGAGGATTGTCAGGTACTTGAAACTGGAAAAAACCAACAAAATATATGTTCCATGTAAATTACAAAGGCATTATCTGCTTAAATCTGACCAAAGTTGTAAGCAGAGTAGAGTGCAAAGTTGTAAGTGGGTTGAATATGGGCTTCAGGTCACTTAGTGGATGGCTCTTATCAGCTGGGTGACCTTGGGCTAGTCACTGAATGTGTAAGCTCCAGTCTTTGTATTTCAAAATAGGGTAATTATACTTACCTGATAAGGAGCCAGAAACCAGCCAGAAACCCTGGTGATGTGGTGGTTAAGAGTTTCACTGCTAACCAAAAGGTCGGCAGTTCAAATCCACCAGGTGCTCTGTCCTGTAGGGTAGCTATGAGTCGGAATTGACTCAATGGCAATGGGTTTGGTTTGGTTGGTGAGGAGCCCTGGTGGTGCAATGATTAAGCACTTGGCTGCTAACCGAAAGGTTTCTGGTTCAAACCCACCCACTGACTTCACAGGAGAAAGACTTTGGTGATCCGCTCCAGGAAAGATTACAGTCTAGGAAACCTTAAGGGGTAGTTCTGCTCTGTCACATAGGGTCACTACAAGTTAGAACAGACTCAATGGAACCTGACAACAATGACGAAGTTATTACTGGAATTCAAGAACATAATTCACATAAAGTGATGTATACCTCATACAACTCAAAGTACACTCAAATGTTAGCTCCTATCATTAATGTTATTAATTTAATGAGGAAGACAGTTAACTCTATCAGAATGTCATAATTTTAAAATTAGATACTTTTAAGATTATCTGATTTTTTAGATAATTGGGCTATATTTTGTTAACAAAATCTTACTTTATTGTAAAGAAAATCTTCTTAGATTATATTAGTTACATACACATAAAGGGAGCCTCACTGTATTGAACCATGCTAGGTGAGAGGCTACATGTAGGTCATTTGAAATAAACTTTCAGCAGTGGCATGTATGGTTGTCGTTGTTAGGTGCCATCCAATCGATTTCGACTCATAGCGAACCCATGTGACAGAATAGAACTGTCCTATAGGATTTTCTAGGCTGTAATCTTTGCAGGAGCAGACCGCCAGGTCTTTCTCCCACAGAGCCTCTAGGTGGGTTCAGACCACCAACCTTTCGGTTAGCAGCTGAACACTTAACAATTGTGCCACCGGGGCTCTTTGGTGTGCATGATACCTAGGAGGAAATAACACTTCTGGATTTTTAACTTCATAAACTTACTTGATGAAGTTACAGCCAAAGGCCCGAAATCCTGTAACTTCCATGAGTACTTTCTGTCCTGGGTAGGTAGATGGGTATGAAATGACTCAACTAAAATGAAGAGGCTAATAGCAACCCTATGGGGCAGTTCTCCTCTGTCACACGGGGTTGTTATGAGTCAGAATGGATTCAACAACAAAACAACCAACAATAGCATATTTGAAATTTCTTTCACCAGATCATCTCCCTCTTGTTTTAGGAGGCCATGTTTCTCTCTCTGAGTCAGAAGAGGTGGCGTCATGGTTGTATCTTTTCACCATACTTATTCAGTCTGTATGCTGAGCAAATAATCTGCGAAGCTGGATTATATGAAGAAGAACGGGCCATCAGGATTGGAGGAAGACTCATTAACAACCTGCGATATACAGATGACACAACCTTGCTTGCTGAAAGGGAGGAGAACTTGAAGCCCTTAATGATGAATATCAAAGACCACAGACTTTAGTATGGATTACATCTCAACATAAAGAAAACAAAAATCCTCACAGCTGGACCAATAAGCAGCATCATGGTAAACAGAGAAAAGATTGAAGTTGTCAAGGATTTCATTTTACTTGGATCCACAATCAACACCTATGGAAGCAGCAGTCAAGAAATCAAAAGACACATTGCACTGGGCAAATCTGCTGCAAAAGATCTCTTTAAAGTGTTAAAAAGGAAAGATGTCACTCTGAGGACTAAGGTGTGCCTGACCCAAGCCATGGTATTTTCAGTTGCTTCACATGCATGCGAAAACTGAATGAATAAAGAAGACCGAAGAATTATTGATACCTTTGAATTACTGAGTTGATGAAGAATATTGAATATACCATGAACTGCCAGAAGAACAAACAAATCTATCTTGGAAGAAGTACAGCTAGAATGCTCCCTAGAAGTGAGGATGGTGAGACTTCATCTTGCTTACTTTAGACATGTTATCAGGAGGGACCAATCCCTGGAGACAGACATCATGTTTGGTAAAGTAGAGGGTCAGCAAAGAGAGGAAGACCCTCAGTGAGTTGGACTGACACAGTGGCTGCAACAATGGGCTCAAACATAACAATGATTGTGAGGATGACGCTAGAGTGGGCAACATTTTGTTCTGTTGTACATGGGTCGTTACAACAACATATAGTGTACGAATGACAATTGATATGTTACTGCGGTATTTTTCAAAGGATTCATTTTCTTTCTGCCTAAATGTTGTAGAGGGGTCAGCATAGTATAACCTTACAGGTTTAAACTGTGTGTGTTGAAAGTAAAAACTCATTAACCTCTATTAGTTAAATTATCAGCAGGCAGTAAACTAAGTAATGGAGAATGGCCTCATAATGACTTTTGCATTGGACTTTTGAAATCAGGTTGGTTAACGACACGCATTGCCTTGTAATAATTTCTTCTAGTTGTCAGTATATACTCAGAAACAGTTCCGTAAGCACTCACACAGAGTTCTCTGGAGAATATGAACCATACTTGGCTCACTGTAGTAAAGTTGTTGTGAGGTAGTCACGTGGCAGGATGTGATGTTCTGGAATCTTCAGAGCGCTGAGTTGAGCTTTACTATGTGTTAGGCGCATTTTCTCATGCCAGCTCTGCAGCAATCTTAGTTCTCCGGCCAGGTCCGTTACAGGGGAGGTGAAGAGGCTCTGAGAGGTTGTAAAGAGATCTGAACCTTTCCGTCTGTCTGAAATTCCGTGCACATATAAGGGATTTATTTGCATAGCCATAGTAACTAATTGTGGGCCCCAGAGCACAGCGAGGCTTGATTGTAAATTACAGCCCATGGGCCACATATGGCCCCCAGCCTGTTGTTGTATGGCTGGTGAGCTAAAGAATGGTTTTTACATTTTTAAGTGGTTGAAAAAAAAACTCAAAAAATAATATTTAATGGCACATGAAAATCCTGTGAAATTCAAATTTCAGCTTTATTGGAACACAGCCATTCCCATTTGCTTATTTATTATTGTCTGTGGCTGCATTCACCATAAGCCGCAGAGCTGAGTAGTGGTGCAGGCACTGTGTGGTCTGCAGAGCCTGAAATAATTACTTTCTGACCCTCCACGGAAAGAGCTTGCAGACACCTGGCCTGGAGTGGTGGCTTTCCCTCCCTCTGTGCCTTTACAAGTGACTGCATTGGTTTCTGAGGGCTCAGGACTTCTTGTGGGGGAGGGAAGGGGTCAGGGGTCGTGCGAGGGGACAGCATTGGGCACCTCCATGGAGCCTGCAGCTGGAAGTTATTTTCTGATTAATAGTTAATAACTTTAAGTTAGTCTATCTCCCCGTATTTTCTTATTTCATCTTTGGAGAAACATGAATTTACATAGCACATATCTCCTTTTCTCATTTTGCAAATGGGAAAACAAAGTTTGCCAAAGTAAAATATATAGTATGTGAGACAGATGGAAACTTGGGTCCTAGATTCCACGTGCCATCATCTTTTTGTCATATCCGTCAAAAGCTTTCACAGCTAGCCGCTGCGTCTTTCTTATTGACCATTTAAAGATCCAAATAAATCAAAAAGGCTGCTTAAGTAAAATAACATTTCCCTCTCTTCCTGTCCCATTTCTCTCTCCCCAAAGGGAAGCTCATTCAACTCTGATTCTTCTGGAATTTACCTCCATATCCATTCTAACATTGCTGATTAGTGATTTTTGTTTTTCAATTTTAGGCGTAATGTGTTCACTTCCTGCTGTGGAGGATGAGGGTTTATGTCTGACCCTCTGCCTACCACCCGTACCTGTCTGCACACACGTGCACCATTCTCCCAGTTACGTCATCGTTTTTGTTTGCTCGATAGTGTTTCACCTATTTTTGTTTGGTATATGCAGAGCCATGTAGAATACTATAGCTAATACACATAGAACGCTTACTATGTACGAAGCAAAATTCTAATTACTTCCTATAAACTCATTTAATCTAATAGCAACATAAAAGGTAGGTACTGTGATTTCCCCATTTTACAGAATAGGAAACTAAAGTGAGAGGAATTAAGTAATTTTGCCTCAGGTGGCAAACATAGCAGGTTGCAGAGCCTGGATTTGAACAAGTCAGAGAGTTAAACAGTGGTGTATATTCATGGTAGGCCATCATGACATCTCTCATAATAATTGATAGATCTCATTACTCTTTCATGGATAGCTGCTGAAGGACACCTCCCTAATCCCTGCCTAATCCCACCACTATGGTATACAATTAAAACAAACAAACCTGTTGCCATCAAGTCAATTCCAACTCATAGCGACCCTATAGGACAGAGTAGAACTGTCTCATGGGGTTTCTAAGGAGCAGCTAGTAGATTTGAACTGCCGACCTTTGGTTAGCAGCCTGAGCTCTTAACCACTGCACCATCAGGGCTCCATGGTATACAATTAGGACATTTTATTTCTTACAGAGCCCTGTGATTTCCTTGTAGATTATAATCGTCGAGTTTGTTCAGTTGCATTTCATTCATCCATTCCCAGAATCTCCTCAACATGATCAGACTCACCAAGTACTACTGTCATGAGGGAACTGGCCCTATCTATCTCAGTTGGCCTGCCTTGGTCACCCTGAGATCTTCCCTCCCCAGCAAATTGGGGAGACCTTTTGGTTGTTGCGTGTGTTTATTTTATGCCATAGTTTTCTCATCCTTGCTTTACACACTGACTCAATACAACATGTCCTTCAGTAGCTATCTGTAGAAGGGTGATGATACCTATTGATAACTGAGGGAGGCATTATGAAGTATTCCATAATGTAAACCCGTTGCTGCTGAGCCGATTCCGACTCATAGTAACCCTATAGGACAGAGTAGAACTGTCCCTTTGGGATTTCCTAGGCTGTAATTTTTACCGAAGCAGATCACCAGGTCTTTCTACCACAGAGTGGCTGGTTGGTTTGAACCACTGACCTTTTGGTTAGCAGCCAAGTGCTTAACCCCTGCACCAGCAGGGCTGTTTTCCATGATGTAGTTCCCCAAATAATTCCCCAGTTTAACTGATGTAGAAGATGTTTCATGGAAAATTCCAGTGGGTTTTTATAAAGCAATTATTTTTTCCATTACCTAAAGATGTTTTAAAAACGCTATACGTAGTCCCCGACTTATGACGTATTTGAGTTACGAGGAACTGCACTTATGACCATCTTTTTTTAAACGTTTTTATTGTAATAGTTATATATGTACGTAAAATATATCTATAAGTTTATTTGTAATGTTTCCAACCCCCAAAGAGAAAGATGGGATTTATAAAGATACTGATGAGAAAAAGCAATAATAATGAAAATTAAAAAAAAAAAAAAGGTATTCGACTTACATACATCAGAGCCTACTTACGACAGAGTTGTCTGAACGGAATCCCATCGTAAGTCGAGGACTACCTGTATTTAAAAGAAAAAAAGCAGGGAAGGACTTACTTGGAAAAGAGAGAAACCAGCTTTGTCTAAAGCATCCAAGAAACTTTAACATCTCAGCTGAGCTGTATATTTTTTAATGAGTAAATGTTTTGGAGGATAAAATTATTTGGTGAGTCTAAGCATTTACCATAATAAACCTTGCTGTTTGAGCCTTTTTTTTTTTTTAACAAGGTAATACATATACCAAACTGAGCATAAACCTATCCTCTTTCAATGATTTCTTATTTTATTGTGGTTAAGATCAAAATTATGAGCTGCTGTGTTTACATGTGCTATCGCTATAGATGGTGGCAGTGTAGGAAGCTGATCTGAACTATTAGCATTCCAGGGCATGTTTGGAAAATTTATTCTTCTTAAATGTTTGCTAAGTTCATGGTATCAGTTTGCTTCTTTGTCATTTTTCTTTCTCCTAAGAAAGACTGAATAATTTATGTACTAAATGAGATAGCTGACTGATATCATCAGTCAGAACAAGGCCACAGGCTGACTGTGGAACAGACCATCAGTTGCTCATATACAAGTTCAAGGTGAGGCTGAAGAAAATTAAAACAACTCCACAGGGAGCCAAAGTACAACCTTGAGTATATCCCACCTGAGTGTAGAGACCTTCTCAAGAATAGATTTGACACATTGAACACTAGTGACAGAAGACCAGAAGAGTTGTGGAATGATATCAAGGATATCATACATGAAGAAAGCAAAAGGTCATTAAAAAGACAGGAAAGAATTCAGAAAAGATCAGAATGGATGGCAGCAGAGACTCTGAAACATACTCTTGAACATACAGTAGCTAAAGTGAATGGAAGAAATGATGAAGTAAAAGAACTGAACAGAAGATTTCAAAGGGCGAATTGAGAAGATAAAGTAAAGTATTATAATGAAATGTGCAAAGACCTGGAGTTAGAATACCAAAAGGGAAGAACATGCTGGGCATTTCTCAAGCTGAAAGAACTGAAGAAAAAATTCAAGCTTCGACTTGCAGTTTTGAAGGATTCTGTGGGCAAAAACACATGCAGCATCAAAAGAAGATGGAAGGAATATGCAGAGTCACTGTACCAAGAAGAACTGGTTGATGTTCGACCATTTCAGGAGGTAGCATATGATCAAGAACTGATAATACTGAAGGAAGAAGTCCAAGCTTCACTGAAGGCATTGGTAAAAAACAAGCCTCCAGGAATTGACGGAATAGTAATTGAGATGTTTCAACAAATGAATGCAACGCTGAAAGCGCTCACTCGTCTATGCCAAGAAATTTGGAAAACAGCTACCTGGCCAGCCAACTGGAAGAGATCCATGTTTGTGCCCATTCCAAAGAAAGGTAATGGAACAGAACATGGAAATTATCAAACAGTATCGTAAGTATCACACAGCAGTAAAAATTTGCTAAAGATCATTTAAAAGCAGTTGTAGCAGTACACCGACAGGGAACTGCCAGAAATTCAAGCCAATTAAGTAGAGAACATGGAACGAGGGATATCACAGCTGATGTCCAATGGATCCTGGCTGAAAGCAGAGAATACCAAAAAGATGGTTACCTGTGTTTTGTTGACTATGCAAAGGTATTCAACTGTGTGGATCATAACAAATTATGGATCACATTGCAAAGAATGGGAATTCCAGAACACTTAATTGTACTCATGAGGAACCTGTACATAGATAAAGAGGCAGTGGTTGGAACAGAACAAGGGGATACTGCATGGTTTAAAGTCTGGAAAGGTGTGCGTCAGGGTTTCAAATTTTCATCATACCTATTCAATCTGTAGGCTGAGCAAATAATCCAAGAAGCTGGACTATATGAAGAAGAAAATGGCATCAGGATTAAAGTAAGACTCATTAACAACCTGTGATAGGCAGATGATACAACCTTGGCTTGCTGAAAGTGAAGAGGACTTGAAGCACTTACTGATAAAGATCAAAGACTACAGTCTTTAGTATGGATTATACGTCAATATAAAGAAAACAAAAATCCTCACAGCTGGACCAGTAAGCAACATCACGATAAATGGAGAAAAGATTGAAGTTGTCAAGGATTTCATTTTACTTGGATCCACGATCAATGTCCATGGAAGCAGCAGTCAAGAAATCAAATGATGTATTGCTTTGGGCAAATCTACTGCAAAAGACCTCTTTAAAGTGTTAAAAAACAAAGATGTCACTTTGAGGACTAACATGAGCCTGACCCAAGCCATGGTATTTTCAGTCGCCTCATATGCATGCAAAAGCTGAACAATGAATAAGGAAGACTGAAGGAGAATTGATGTCTTTGAATTATGGTGTTGGCAAAGAATATTGAGTACACCATGAACTGCCAGGAGAACGAGTAAACATGACTTGGAAGACGTACAGCCAGTATGCTCCTTAGAAGCAAGGATGGTGAGACTTCATCGTAAGTACTTTGGACATGTTATCAGGAGGGACCTGTCCCTGGAGATGGACATCATGCTTGCTAAAGTAGAGGTTCAGTGAAAAAGACGAAGACTCTCAACCAGATGGATAGACACAGCAGCTCAAACAGAGCAATTATTGTGAGGATGGTGCAGGAACGGGTAGTGGTTCATTCTGTTGTCCATGGGGTCACTATGGGTCGGAACCAGCTCGACGACACCTATGAACAATAGCACTATTCACTTGTGTTTGTTATTCTCAATGTACGTTTTTATTTCACCTTCCCAGGTCGGATGTTAGGTTTGTTAACGGCAGTATGTCTTTGTCTTTTACTCTCCTTAATTATTTATGTGTTGGTAATGTTTCTCACCATTTGAAGAATCTGTATTTATTGCAGTCCTGAATCCCTGGCTGGTGTAGGTGATTAAGTGCTTGACTACTAATCAAAAGGTTGGTGAGTTGAATCTATCCTGAGGTGCCTCAGAAGAAACCCTATGGAGCACAGTTTTACTCTGCACACATCAGGTCCCAATGAGTTGGAATTGACTGGACCGCAACTGGTTATGTATGTTTTTGTTTTTCCTCAACCCAGAAGTAGTAACACCAGTATTGCTTTTTGTTTCAGACCCATTTTCTGGTTTATCCATGTTTTTATTTTAGACAAACATACCCTCGTCCCATGAGTTGAGAATGGTTACAATCCATCCGTCTGTCCACCTGTCAATCACACATCTATTGACTGCTGCTGGGTATGTGCCTGGCACTATGCTTGCAGCTGCAAATGCAGAGTTGGTCTCCCTGCTCTCAGGGGTCTGCTCTCCTCGCTGGCAGGGAGGGAGTGAAGCCCACAGTGTCCTGTAACAGGGTGTGGCTGCTGGGGTGTGGTGTCTTATTTCTATACTTGTGTTCTGATGAACTTGGAAACAAGAAACATGACACATTACTCATTTTGAGGTTCTGTTTTGGCTGGGATGGTATGTTCTGGTCAGTTGTTTGCGTCATGGTGAGTAACAGCTTGCAGTTACTTGTACTCGTGGGTCAGGGTATTGACACTGCCAGTCGTCTACTCTTGACATGAAGGATGAAAACACCGTCGCCGTTGAGTCAGTTCTGACTCTTAGCGGCACTATAGGCCAGAGCAGAACTGCCCTCTAGGGTTTCCAAGGAGCAGCTGGTGGATTTGAGCTGCCGACCTTTTGGTTAGCAGCCAAGCTCTTAACCAAAGTATTTACTGATACTCATTAAAATCAAAACCTTTTATTTTGTTGTTAAGCATTAGTCCATTACAAGAATTTTAAATTAAGTGGCTTGTCAGACTTCCTTTTGAAGGGGGGAAAGTCCTCTCTTCATGGATTGAGCCTACCAAGAGATTGCGGTGTCCATGTGGCTTGAAAGCATGAACAATTTGGTGTTTGCAGGTTTATCCACACAAAACATGAGACCATCAGCACGGATCCCATCATCTCAGCCATGAGTGAACGTTGCTTATATCTTCTGTAGCAGCGTTTTTCAGCCCAGCTGCAGGATGTGAAACCTGGTATGCGGTCCAAACACCAGGCAGGAGATGCCCCATGGACGGCTCACCAGTAAGCAGGTCACCTTCTTCTGCAGTTTGCCTCCCTCTCAGTGTGTCATCAGAGAGTTCTTTTTCTTTTTTTCCAAATGGTGTATATCTTAGGAAAAGTCAACTAGAAAGCAGTGAAGTAAAATCAGATCTCCTTTGTCAAACTGTTATCTTATATTTCCACCAGCTGCTTAAGAGTCAGAATCATTCTTCCAAATAGTCTGTGAGATGTTGCCGTGGTCCGTTTTCTCCCATAGTTGGTTGGCTTAGAAGGTGAGACTGCATAAAAATGAAAGTGGTTGATTTATTGGAATGTGTGAGATAGAAATGATTAACCTTAAGAAAATGATGCTTCAATATATCTGGATAGTTCTAGTCAAGTCCACATCTGGTATTTGCCAGCACTATGCAAATAGTGGGAACACTGGTGGCATAGTGGTTAAGAGCCACGGCTGCTAACCAAAAGGTTGGCAGTTCGAATCTACCAGGCACTCCTTGGAAACTGTATGCGGCAGTTCTGCTCTGCCCTATAGGGTCGCTATGAGTTGGAATCCACTCGATGGCAACAGGTTTGGTTTAACGGGTTTATGCAAATAATCATCCATTCAGCAAATAATTTACTGAGTGCTTACGGTATGCTGTTCATGGTGCTCTGGATAAGACAGTGAACAAAACCTTGGACAAATACCCCTGTCTCCATAGAACTGACATCCTAGTTTGGAGTTAAGTGATAAGGAAGTAAATTATAATATGTTAAAAGGTGATATGTGCTATGAGGCAAACAGAAGAACTGGAAGAGGGTGAGAGGAGCCTGACACACCAGGATCAGGCGTGGGGGCCAGGCAAGAGGGAGGGCAACAAATGGTGTTATACAGGGTAGGCACGCCATGCCTCAGTAAGAAGGGGAAACGTGAACAAAGACTTGATGAGGGAAGGAAGTTGTGAAGAACTTGTATGCATGTATCTCTCTCAAGTCCAAAAACAACTGTGATATAATCAGTATTCTCTCCATAGTTCACATAGGATCATAAGAGGCTGGTCCAGCAAAAATGTGGGAGAGTTTTAGGTTATCTAGTTAGTTTAGTCATTATACACAAATTTTAGAACAATTAAAAGATAGTTGTTTGATGTTCATCACTGGACAAATACATAAGCACTAAAGCTTCCGTTCAGGGTGTGCTGATGATGCGTGCCGTGTTTGAGAGTGCTCCCACTAGAGTCAGTTCTGGAATTTCTGTGTGGAAGGAGTATAGTTTTTTGGGGGTGGGTGTTGTTTTGGGGGCAGTGGTGGTTCAATGGCCAAATTCTCACCTTCCATGTGGGAGATCTGGGTCTGATTCTTGCCCAGTGCACCTCATGCACAGTCACCACTTGTCCGTTAGTGGAGGCTTATGTGTTGCTATGATGCTGAACAGGTTTTAGCAGAGCTAAAGAAAGGGTAGGCAATCTACTTCCAAAAATCAGCCAGTGAAAACCCTATAGATCATAACCCTGTGGATCAGTGGACCATGGGGGTGGCACAGGACAGGGCAGCATTTCCTTCTGTTGTGCACGGGTTTGCCATGAGTCAGGGGCAGCTTGACAGCAGCTAACAGCAACAGCATGTAGCAGACTGGTGCCAGGCACCTGGGCAAGGTGAAGGAAACAACTCCTCGCTCAGGGAACCTTGGCCTGGTGGCTTTGGTCAGGTGTCAAGGTCGTCTCCTCAGGCCTGTGTGTTCTCACATATGCTGCAGCTTCTTTTCTGTTTGGGAGCATTAGCCTGGGACGAGTCCACTTCTTTATGCCCTTGCTTGGTGGTTGCAGTAAATTTTAGAGTTCTTTTAGGGCCAGGAAAATCTGAGTCATAGCCGATCTTGCAAAGATGGCATGTATACCTTGTAGAGCATGATATATTTCCGAATGCTGAGAAGTTAATTTCTTCATTGGCCGCTACGTTGTAGAACAGTCATGAATGAATGAAGCACAGCTTGAGCTCAGCACCTTTAGAGACACCTTGAATGAGAGGAGAACCTTTAACTCTAGTGACAACGGTCCTTAGGATAATTTAAGAGGCAGCATGGGTGCTTTGTGCCCTTGAAAACTCTTTGAATGGCACCTTTGTATAGGAGATTATATTTAATTTCCCCTTACTCAGCTGTTTGTCAGAGACTAAGGATTGTTTTCTTCCTGAGTATCGAAGTCTGGACCCTTACCATGCTCCAATTTCACATGCCTTTGCCTCTGGAAGACATTGAAGGAAAAGATGTCGTTTCAAAAAATATGGGTTTTTAGCAATCTAAGTTCACTAGTGCCATCCAACTGGAGCTTTTGGAGCTTTATAAATACACTCCAGTGTTTTTCACTGTTGTAGAGGAGGCAAGGAGCAGATTATGAATTCACTTGGTTATGTCCAGAGATGCTCTCAGAGACATATTTACGGAGTCGGAGCTCCTCAGGCTTCTTTTCAGAAGGGGTGGGTGGGTGCTGTAAAGGCATTTTATAGATGGACAACTTGGTTTTACTTTAAGTTTTTGTCATTTTCAGTATTAATATTAGCTTTTCCATCCATGTAAGTACACTTATGAGGTCTGCTTAAATGACTTCAAAAGTTTTTTCTTTTTAGAAATAGCTTCATTCTAATTTCAAGTAGTTTCACTGTGAACGTAATTTATAATATTCGTACCTCCATTCTTACGTCAATCTCGAATGTCATCACATTGGTGGTGTTTAGAGACCGTTGGTCTGGGATAGCCTGTATTTTCTTGGGTGAAATGATGGCCATAATCAGCCCGTTACTGCAACCTTCTAACGCCGTTCCTGAGATGTTCTGTTACCTGAAATAGAGAAGATAATGGAAGAATTCTAATCACAGGGGAATAATGCGGGCATAATAGGATATGTCGATCCATAGCTTATCTTTGCTTGTAGAGCTCTTGATCGTCTTCCTGAGGCTGAAATCATTCCTTATTCTTACCATTTCTTTTACTTCAATACACAGGGGTGTGAGCTCATTTCAACTCCTGATCAAGACAGCACTGACTTCACCAAGTGCCTTCAAGTGCTCCAAAGGAGGATAGAAGAAAACGGCCTACAGGTGAGCTGGGCATGCACATGGTGGTGAAGGGTCTGGGCAACCAAGGACGTGGACGGTCCGGCTAACTCACTTGTCTGAGTTACTTACTTTGTGCTGGATTTTGGGTTTCTTTTTCTGCTTATCAAGTTAATCTGTACTCATTTGCCAAAACATTATCCTGCGCACTTATGTCAGAGCCACAACACCGCACAGCTTACGGTGATAAGACCACAAGATGAGTGGACCCAGCTGTGTCTGTAGAAGATAACCCGCACTGCAGGCTCATTCTCAGCCTCAGTGAGCAGTTACTTTCCTCTGCTGCTTCATGCCACACAGAGCTGTATGTGTGTGTACACGTACATGTTTAAATATCGTTTGGGCAGAGAAAACACCGACACACGCAGAGATGGCCTAGATTTGGCCCTTGGGCCATCACTGTAAATACTTCTGTAAGCAAACATCAACTTTTTTTTTAAGCCAGAGAAGAGTCTGCATTCAGATGTCTAATCACATTAATTAGCTAAGTAAAAGAAACAAACAACAAAACAAACAGTTGCTGTTGAGTCGACTCTGACTCATGGAGACCCCTATGTGTCAGAGTAGAACTGTGCTCCATGGAGTTTTCAGTGGCTGATTTTTCAGGAGTAGATCATCAGCCTTTCTTCTGAGATGCCTCTGGGTGGACTTGAACCTCCAACCTTTGGGTTAGCACCCGAGCCCGTTAACCATTTACACTACCCAGGGACTCTAATTCTTTAACCCACAAGTTTATGTTTTATTATGTTTTGATATATGTTCAGTGTATATCTCCTAAATTAATCCTGCAGCGTAGAATGACAGTTGTCCTTTTTTTTCCGGGTGGAGCAGTAAGTTCAGCTGAGATACATGGGCAAACGTGTGGTCTTAAACTAAGGGACTAGGAAAATGTCCTGTGCATTCACATGCCGTGGATGGTACAGTATCAGGAAACATTGTGCAGCCTGGCCTTAGGAATGGCCTGCGATGAGGCCGACTCAGACTTGGTGCCATCAGATCTCACACTCCCTGTCTGGTTGTCCCGTCTTCAGACTGGCTCCCTTGATTGTCCTGCAGCGATGCCGTCCCCGTCCACATCCAGGGGGACCAAGTGGGTGGCTTGTCCCATCATCCTTCTCTCTCCATCAGGCCACTCCTGATTTTGGCAAAGGAGACTGAGAGTATCTTGATGGCCTTAGACTCTGGCTGGGAATGAGTCTGTCCACGGGGCTCCTCCGAGATATATTCCAGTGCCTATTTACCACACTGAAGTAGTTAATTCTTTTCTCCCTTTGAAGAAAAGCCTTGTTATCTATCATAATTGGCAAATAACTCAGTCTGCAGACTCAGCAGATATAATCCGGCGAATCATTTCTCATCTCTGTGGTGGCTTTGCTGAATTATACCAAATGCATTATGCCATTTCCAGCAGTACATTACTCTAATTAAACATTTTTTAAATGAAAATGGCAATCAGCCAATTGAGAGTTATCTACTAGCTGGTTTGGAGTTTCTTCACTAAAAATTGTAAACCTTCACAAGTGTGTTTCAATTTCCCCATCTCCTCCACTGAAATTATTAAAAGGTGGGAATGCATTTATGTGGGTCTCATTTGTTGTGTCTAATTGATAGTATCTGCCATGTAGTCTTCAGCCACTGAGCCTCACAACAAATAATCATCCTCAGAGTCAACAAGACTGAGATGCAGAGAGCCTGAGATCGTGGGGCGGGTAGGCTGGGATGTATGAGCTGCCTGTTGTATCAAGCCCTGTTTTAGCAAATGTCAGTGAATATTATTAAGGATCTGCTTGACCTTCACGAGGTTTAGTCCATTGCCCCACCCTTGTCCCCTGTGACTGAGCTCCAGTCCATTGCCTGGCCCTTGGCCCCACGTGACTGAGCTCCAGTCTGTTGCCTGTCCTTGTCCCTTGTGACTGAGCTCCAGTCCATCGCCCAGCCCTTATCCCCTGTGACTGAGCTCCAGTCCATCGCCCAGCCCTTATCCCCTGTGACTGAGCTCCAGTTCATCGCCTAGTCCTTGTCACCTCGTGACTGAGCTCCAGTCCGTCACCTGGCCCTTGTCCCCTCATGACTGAGCTCCAGTCCATTGCCCAGCCCTTGTCCCCTGTGACTGAGCTCCAGTCCATCACCTGGCCCTTGTCCCCTTATGACTGAGCTCCAGTCCATCACCCAGCCCTGTCCCCTCGTGACTGAGCTCCAGTTCATCACCCAGCCCTTGTGCCCTGTGACTGAGCTCCAGTCCATCACCTGGTCCTTGTCCCCTTGTGACTGAGGTCCAGTCCATCACCCAGCCATGTCCTCTCATGACTGAGCTCCAGTCCATCACCCGGCCCTTGTCCCCTCATGATTGAGCTCCAGTCCATCACCTGGCCCTTGACCCCTCATGCCTGAGCTCCAGTCCATTGCCCAGCCCTTGTCCCCTTGTGACTGAGCTCCAGTCCATTGCCCAGCTCTGTCCCTTTGTGGCTGAGCTCCAATACATTGCCTGGCCCTTGTCTCCTCATGACTGAGTTTTATTGGTTTGGACAGCACACCATCTATTAGGTTACAAACAATAGAGGTTTTTTACTGAGGTTCTTACTATGTAAGAATCATTTCTCTCTACCATTTGTTATTTTGTGGTCTTGGAATCAGACTGGAAAAGGATGTTTAGAGCATGTTCTGGTAATGTTTTGGAAACGAAGGAAAGAAGGCATCCAGGGTTGGGGTTGAGGGCAGGGATGTGATGGAAAGGATAAACCTAGGTCTTAAGAAACTAGGGAAGTCAAGTTCATGGGCTATTTTGTAGGAATTGCTTTTATTAAATATTGAGTAAACGCAGGAATTCATTTATAAAATACAAGTTAAGAGAAAGACTATCACCATTACCTGTGAAGACCCTGATCTGCCCCTTTCTGATCTCCCACCCCTCCCCTTCAAAGGCAGGGATGCGCCTTTTACGCTGAATTTATCCTGGGATGATCATCGTTGCTGATGTATAGTATTGAAAAGTCATGTAGATTTATTGTAGGAAATTTCTATTTGTGGAAAATACATCAATAACATGACAGAGAAAAGTTTTAAAACTTTATTAATTTGGGCTATCCATAGAGATATCCACTATTATTATTATTAGATCACATATACCTTCTTTTCTCTTCATTTTACAGGGGAGGTGGAGAGGTGAGTGTTGTGTGTAATTAAGAACTTTACAGATTGGCAATTGTATTATACAACTTATAAAACCTTTTTCTATCTACTTGATGTACCATGCGCGTATTTTTCATTTCATTAATTCCTATTTTATAGTTCCTAAGCCCTTTTTCTTATTCCAGGTTCTGAGTTACTTGGAAAAAGTTGAGGGAGAAAAAAATGAGACTATGTAGAGATTGTCTCATAAGCCATTTCTGCTGTGAACCTGACAAGAATAAATCTTGTAAATCTTGCCAGCTTTCTTGAAGTCATAATGAAAGCAATAGTGTGCAGTTCCAACATCAGCCATATAACTGAGGCATTGTAAGACTTTTATGGCAACTTTTTCTACTTTCTGTCCTCTGCCTATCTACCTCAAAGGGGGCTGTGCATATAAAGTGATAAGAGATTTTCTTGAAATTCTAGAAAGCAGTACGATGCAGACACATCTGTTCACACACACACACACACACACACACACACACACACACACACACACACACACACACACACACACACACACACACACACACACACACACCCCACCTTGCTTTTTACTATAGAACCAACACTCCTGTCTTTGCGGAGTGGCTGAGTGACTACGTATTACACTCAGGTTCTGGAACAGATGCTGTGCTGATGGGTCTCAGAGAGGAAGCCAGCAGAAGGCAGACATTCCTTGGCATCCTGCAAGCGAGCCAGCCGTTTCCTAGGTCATTTTGGAGACATCCTCTACGGAAGAATTCACGTCTCTGTTTTTTTTCCTCCTTTTTGATGATGTTCTGCAACGAGAGGCATGAGATGAGCCTTGGAATGTAAAAGCTTTCTACCTGGGAGGCTGTGGCAGCCTGGCCCGTTTCTGCAGAGCCCTGGGACAAGGGCTCTGGAGATCTGCTTCCCTCACTTGGACGACTCGCTTGCCGGGGGAAACTTGTTATAAGTGCAGAGAATTACAGACCGGGTCGCGGTGTGGTGCCCTGTCTCTGTGGAAGACACACTGACCTCGTGTGAAAGGACCCTTGTCTCTGAACTGCAGCCCCGTGAAGCTGCAGACGGTGCAGGTGGTGCGAGAAGCTGCATCGCGCAGACTGCACGTGTGATAGAACCTTGTGGAACTGCTTGGTGGATTATAAAACTGCTCCTTTTTACTCTGCGTGTCCCTCAGCAAGGCATACTACATGGGGTCGTACCTTAAATGTGGTGATCGTCCATGATGATAGTAGCACCTGTATGTTTAAGAAATGATTTCCCTATGGCTTAGTGACGACTGAGGAGCTGAAGTGACATTGCTGCTCACTGCAAGGATGTGCCTCTCAGATTAATACATTTTCAGTGGTCATTAATTAGGCAATTGGAAAAAGAAAACTATCTGCAGGCATAGAAGTGCATTCTCCTTTGCCTTACTGATGGGCTGGGAGTCTCAGGAAGTCCCCCTGAAGTCCAAGGACAAGGTGAAATCAATAGAATCCACCCTCCATCTCCTTCTCTCTTGGTGGCTGGAAGTAGAAGACGTCTTTCTGCTTCCATGACCCCCTGCTTTCCCCGTGGCAGCTTGTTCTAGAATTCCATGCTCAGCGTGCTGTTCCGGAAGAGGAAGTGGGGTACCAAACTCCCGCTCCGCGGTTCAGAGCAGAGATGATACCAGCTTTGCACCCGCATCTCTGGCCAGTGCATGTGATTCCCAGTATGAACAGCTGGATCCAGATGTTTTGAAACGCATCAGGAAATAGGAATATCTGAATTCAAATTACACTGATTCCATTTTATGTCTTTCCCCATCTGTTTCTACTGGAGATTTTATTTTATTTGTATTTCTTATTGTGCTTTAGGTAAAGGTTTACAGAGCAAATTAGTTTCTCATTAAACAATATGCGTACTGTTTTGTGACATTGGTTGCCGACCCCACGATGTGTCAACACTCCCCTTCTCCACGTTGGGTTTCCCATTGATCCAGCTTTCCTGTCCCCTCCTGTCTTCTTGTCCTTGCCCCTGGGCTCGTGTGCCCATTTAGTCTCGTAGACATGGCTCAACTATGTGTGTTATTGTTTTACAGGCCTGTCTCATCTTTGGCTGAAGGGTGAACCTCAGGAGTGACTTCATTACTGAGTTAAAAGGGTGTCTGGGGGCCATACTCTCAGGGTTTCTCCAGTCTCTGTCAGACCAGTAAGTCTGGTCTTTTGTTTTTTCTCCTAGAGATTTTAGATGCCATAAAATTGACCCTAAAGTTACTCCTTTTAAAAAAAAGTAACGCATATAAATAAATTATTTCAGAGAGGGGGAATTACTATTGGACAATGACTTTGATCCCGGCTGCACTCCATTTGCTGTGATGCTCAGGGATATATGGAGTATGTTTAGCACACTAGTAAGTGGCATTGGTTATAACTGCAGGGTAGACTGAGGGATGGTGAGGTGATCAGCCCTTTTGTTACGTGTATTAGCTGAAGCCGACTTGCTACATTGCAGGAATTAACCTGGAATTAATGAGTGCGACCACGGTATTGGCTTCAGCGCTCTCATTTAGCATTATAAAACGGTCCAGTGCATATCTGTAAGCCAGAGTATTGATGACCAAGTGCAAAATTTGCAATCCAAATGCTTTCTCTTCTCCGGGAAGGTGGAAAGGGGATAATTAGCATAAACTATATTGCTGCAGATTGCAAAACCCAAGGACTGAAGCACAGCATATCCGATCACCGGCTGTTATAAACTGGTCCATAAAAACGAAGGTAGCTTTATACCACTACACTTGGGGAAAATAATGCGCCAAAAAACCTACAACAGAACTATAAATAGTTTAGTTCATCCAGACATGGAAACCAAGGGTTTCATTTATCACTGTAGACAAGAATACGCAGCTAAGGCTTAATCTTGTTTATGGTTGAAGCAAAACAAAACGTTGGGTGAAAATGAATTATGATGGTGCCAGGTAGGATAATTGATATTAAAAGTGATCACAAGTGCAGAAATGCTGATCATCTGGAAACAAAGCAGCTTTGTTTGCAAAGAGTCTGGAAGGTCCTACAGGTGAGGGGTCTGGATCCTGGGACCTCAAATTCCAGTTTCTTCACAATGGGAAAAAGTGATATCCAGTGCTCCTTCACCTAGAGGAGCATCACGCAGGGGTATTTGTAGCCAGAGTTCAAGAGAGAGGCACTTTTTGAGTTGGCTGGTTACCAGTGTAGATCTGAATCTTTTTCATTCATCTACCAAGCATGTTTGGCTGCTAACCAAAAGGTCAGTGGTTCGAATCCACCAGCCATTCCTTGGAAACCCAGTGGGGCAGTTCTCCTCTGTCCTATACGGTCACTATGAGTCAGAATACACTCGATGGCAATCGATTTTATTTTTTTCACCAAGCAATAAATAAGCCCTGGTGGTGCAGTGGTTAAAGCACTCGACTGCCAGCCAGAAGGTTGGCAGTTCGAACCTACCAGCCCCTCCACAGGAGAGGGATGTGGCATTTTGCTTCCTTAAAGATTACAGCCTTGGAAACCCTGTGGGGAAGCTCTACCCTGTCCTATAGGGTTGCTATGAGTCAGAATCAACTCCAGGGCAGAGGGTTTGGGAACAGTTACCAAGCAATAGTTCAACTTCTGTGGACAACGTAATGCAAACGTCCTCTCAAACTCTAGCTTCAAATAGCTAATCGTTTTCAGAGTACTGTATGAATTGTCATTCTGCTTTTCGTTTTATACCTAATACCTACTATGGCGAAGGTGCTATGCTAGGTTTTAGAGGAGTTCCGAACCACAAATAATTCATCTTTCATTTCTCAGGACCCTCCTAATTCAAAGGAAATCTCTTTTGAATGCCTTTTCCCTGGAAATACCTTCATGTCCTGACAGTGTGAGAGGTTTGGAAACCCTGACTACCCCCAGAACGTTTTATAGTATCTATGTCATTTAATTCTAAGACCCTGATTTGATTTTATTCACTTGTAAATATACTCCTGGCTCTTCCCCTCAAAGAAGATAACGTTAAATAAAACCATGCTAAACAAACAGACGTGAAACAAGCAAACACAAAACCCATGAATTTGTGTTTTATTTATTTTATTCAACTCTCCTTGGCACACACTTCCTAATAGCAATATAAATATGTGCAAATTTGCTCTTGGCATTTCTTGGTGTATTAACGTGGGGAGGAAAAAATAACACATTTTTATACATATATCCCACTGTTGCTTTTGTGTTCAGGGAAGGAATGTTTTGTCTCCGGGGTCTCTTTGAGATGGTTTGGGAACCTACAGTCCAGTTAATCACGCCACTGCGAGTACTCAAGACAGCTGTGTGAGGAAAGACAGCACTGTTCTTCTACTCACACTTGACATGTTGCACTCACAGATTCAAAGCTGAGGGCAAACCAGAAAAGTGTGCCCTTATTCTGGAGGTGACCTCAGTCATTGCCCTGTACGCTAGCATGACCAGGGTCCTTGAAATGAAACTTTTTTCAAGGATGACCAAGAACATGCATCCATACTCAAACAGGGTGTGCGAGTGATGATAAGAGTTCTGAGGTTGGAGAAGGGGCCACAGCAACCATCACAGCGATGGTCACGGTGACAATCTGCTAAGGGGAGGCTGTCATGGATTGAATTCTGTCCCCCAAAACGTGTGTCAACTTGGCTAGTCCATGATTCCCAGTATTGTGTGATCATCCACCACTTTGTCGTCTGATGTGGTTTTTCTATGTGTTGTAAATCCTACCTCTGTGATATTAATGAGGCCGGATTAGAGGCAGTTATGTTAATGAGGCAGGACTCAATCTACAAGATTAGGTTGTATTTTGGGTCAATCTCTTTTGAGATATGAAAGAGAAAAGCCAGCAGAGAGACAGGGAGACTTCATACCACCAAGAAATAAGAGCCAGGAGAATAGTGCATCCTTTGGACCCAGAGTCACTTTGCTGAGAAGCTCCTTGACCAGGGAAGATTGATGAGAAGGACCTTCCACCAGACCAACAGAGAGAGAAAGCCTTCCCCTGGAGCTGGCACCTGAATTCAGACTTCTGGCCTCCTAAACTGTGAGAGAATAAATTTCTCTTTGCTAGTCACTTGTGGTATTTCTGTTGTAGCGGCACTAGATGACTAAGACAGAGGCCGTGCATTAAGTTAGAGAAGTTGTTTGAGTCAAAATATGGAGAATCTTTTTTTTTAATAAGACAAACCCATTACCATTGGGTCTATTCCGACTCATAGCGACCCTATAGGACAGGGTAGAACTGCCCCATTGAGTTTCCAAGGCTGTCATCTTTACAGGAGCAGACTACCACATCTTTCTCCCATGGAGCAGCTGGTGGGTTCCAACTGCCAACCAAAAGGCAGCTGAGCGCTTTAACCACTGCGCCACCAGGGCTCCTTTTTTGATCTATGTCATTGTTGTTAGTTGCCGTTGAGTAGGTTCCAACTCATAGCAACCCTATAGGACAGAGCAGAACTGTCCCATAGGGTTTCCAAGGAGCGCCTGGTGGATTTGAACTGACGACCTCTTCCCTTTTTGATCTATGGGTAATGGAAATCCATAAAAGAATTTTAAGCAGAATATCCTAAGACGATTTTCAGTTTATAGAAATAATGTGATGACTGCACGCAGGCTGAATTGAAGGGTGGGAACTCTAGTGACAGTAACAGAAGTACACTTAGAGTGTTCTTCGAGGAGGGACTCTTCAGTCATCCTCCCATCAAGAATTTGGGACACTCCCGAAGTTTGCCCTTCAGCCAAAGATTAGACACGTCTATAAAACAATAATACACGTGAGGAGCATGCTTCTTAGTTCAGTCATGTATACAAGACCAAAAGGGCAACACCTGCCCAAAAGTAACGGCAAGAAGACAGGAAGGGACGGGGGAAATGGACGGATGGAAACAAGGAATTGGGGTGTGGAAGGGGGAAGGTGCTGAAACATTGTGTGGATTGCAACCAGTGTCACAAAACAATTTGTATATAAATTGTTGAACGAGAAACTAATTTGCTCTGTACTTTCACTGAAAGCACAATTGAAAAATAAGAAAGAAAGAATTTGGGATAGGAATAGGGACCTCAGAAAATAGCCTTGAAGTGGTCTTCTTTTTTGGCAAAAAAAGTTAAAGCATCAGAACTAACAGTTCAGCTTAACAAGAGTCGGTAAACACGTACCAGTCACTCTTTTAAGCAATGGAGACTGGAAATGGAACGCGGTTTCTGACTGACTTACAGTCTTTTGGCATTGTGGCCCGTGAAAGTGGACCATCCTGATGTGGCCATAGGAAATCTGAGTCTTTCCCAGTCTGGAGAGATCAAAGGCGCTCGCCCAGTGGAGGTGGTAACTCAGCTGAAGCTGTCTGGAAGATATAATAGGGGTTAACCAGAGTAAGGCAGAATGCCTGGGCAGCCCTTGGCTAGTAATAAAAAAGGTTGATGGTTCGAACTCACCCAGAGACAACTTGGGAGAAAGTCCTGGTGATCAGCTTCGGAAAGGTCACAGCCTTGAAAACCCTATGGAGCACAGCTGTACTCTGTACACATGGGGTCGCCATGAGTTGGGATCAACTCCACGGTAGCTAATAACACCCACAAACAACCAGAGTAAGGGGAGCAATTAGCTCAAGGTTAAAGGCAAAACCCTTAGGTTTGGGATGTCAGTGGTAGGCCATTCTGAAAGGCAGTGCTCACCATGCATGCCCATGTGGCCAGTGTAGCGTGTCCCTTCGTTTCCTTTAAGGAGCTGAGCAGAGAGTGTGTGAGTGGGGAGGGGCCCGGGCTGTAGACCCCCACAGCATTACTGTGATGGTAAGCGTCTCGGCCCTTCCACACTGAGCTCTCCCGAGAGGCACAGGGACATTAGCACCAGATGGCCAAGCAGGGTGTGAGCAGCCTGGGCTTCTAGGCTAAACTTTTCCCTGGGTATCTGGGCTCACGGTGGGTGGGAGTCCAGCTTAGATCCATGCCATCAGCTCCTGGTTAAATGCACACAACTCAGGGGCACTGCCCACTATGCAGGTATGCACATGTGCCCTCCTCCTCCTTTAGTTTTTAACTTTTCTCAGAAATAACATGTTCAGACACAAACTTTATATAAAAACGTTTATGACATTTCCTGATAACAATACAGTTGCCGTTTGACAAAGCAGATGAGGACACTGCCCAGATCAGCTCAGTGTTTTTTAAGTGGTGAAGGTGGGATGCCTGCCTTACACAAATACTTCTACAGATCTCACACTCTTCAGGGGAGGAGACAGGGCCTGAGGCATGGAGTCTCATGGTGCACCCTGAGCCCTGACGTATTTGCAGAATATAACTGGGTGGGGATTGAGGCTTAGCATGAGAGGAGATTGGACTTCATCTGGTGGATGCTGGAAAGCCAGTACTTGGTCGTCAGCAGAGCGTTGGTCCCATCAGGTCTGCGATGTGCAGAGCTCAGTCTTCTGGCCAAGTGGGAGATTACCCTGTTACAGGATGCGGTGCGGGCAGGGAGGCCGGGTGGGAGCCCATTGGCATGTCCAGGAGAGAGTTGTAGGGCCCCAGTTAAGGCTGTGTCAGTGTGGACGGAGTAAGAATTAATTGAGAAAATTCTGAATTTTCTTAGACTTCTGGTCTGTGAAGAGCAGCATCATTGCCTGGCCATTGCAGACAGGCTTGCGTTAAACGGTGACTCATTGGGCCTCCATAAATTCACAGGGGTTCTGGATCCCTGGACTGTTGCTTCCACAAGCTGCCAGGACCCATTGTACTTTACACCAGTTAATAGGCTTATTAAAAGATGTTTTGATATTGCTGGGCTTTTTGTCAGTTCATTTGATTGTGCTCTGTCTTGATCCAGCCCTTTCCCCATCCTCCACTGCGTCTCCTATCTTCATCTTCAGATCAGAGCATCCGAACAATGTCCTTGGCTGTTCAGGCTTCAGCGCAGTACACACCAGGGGGCTTGGTGGAGCAGTGACTAAGTGCTCGGCTGTTAACTGAAAGGCTGGCTGTTTGAACCCACCAGCTGCTCTGTGGGAGAAAGATGTGGCAGTCAGCTTCCATAAAGATTACAGCCTTGGAAACCCTATGGGGCAGCTCTTCTCTGTCGTACAGGGTCACTATGAGTTGGAATCGACTTGACGGCAGGGGTTTTTGGTTTTGACAGTACAGAAGAGATCTTTGAAAGCTAAAAGGAAGCTTGTTCGTCACGAGATTTAAATTTTTGGAGCCCCTAGTGTTTATTTCTGTTAAGCTGGCTCTGTAGGGTAAACACATGTCTTGGTTTACGTGGGACAGTTCTGGGTTATGCCTGTATTTTTGACGTCACTATTAATAGTGTCCCCTTTTACTTTCAGAAGTGTCTGTTAAATTGTATAGTCACCCCACCCATCAGGGAGATCCACAGACATTGTCCGTTTATGCATCCCCAGAATAGAACTTATGGAAAGTAGATGTAGTTAAAATACAGCGACAGCCCCTGGGCCTGCTGCTGACTTCACACAGGCTGCAGCAAAGGCTTTCTGAGGACAAATGGGGGGACAACCTGTCATTTGCTTACTGAAAGATGTTTATTGTTATCATAGAAAAAAGAAAATTGCCACTCCCGTTTGTGTTAGACATCTCTCAGCCAGTCCGGTCATGATTCTTTTAAGGTAAACAGTACAGAGCCAAGGTTTTCATTTATTTTACAAACAAAATAGGTACAGTTATTATTTAACTTGTTGTGATAGAGGCCGGGGAACCTCCTGTCGACTGGGAGCTGAAAGGGATCTTGAAACATAGGTTAGAGAATTTAGCACCCCCCCCCTTACCTTTTCAGGTGAGGCACCTTGTCTCCGGGAGGCCGTGTGACCTGTGTGTGGTCACACAGCTGTTTATATAGGATCCCACAATGTGGCCACATCGCCCATGCGTTCAGCCAGGGTTCTCTGTGCTAGATGCTTGTGAAAAGCCTCAGGTACCCTTCCCCCGTGTGTCCTCTCGCTGACAACAAAACTCAGTGTAAAATATCCTGACTCGAGGGTAGGAGGTGTATCTACATCAGTCAAATTGATTGTTTGCATTTTATATATTACAGACCATGGGCACAGCAGGTATGTGCTGGGGACTTGTGTGCATGTGTGCACGAGCGTATCATTTAAGGTGTGTTAGCCGTGAGCTGGCCACCTGGCACTGTTAAGTGCTCAGCTACTAATTGAAAGGTTGGAGGTTTGAGTCCACCCAGAGGTGCCTCAGAACAAAGACCTGGCAATCTACTTCCGAAAAATCAGCCCTGTGGAGCACAGTTCTGCTCTGATGCAAGTGTGGTCACCCCGTGGCTGTCTTACTCATAACTGAAGCACCCCCTCAGCCGCGTTTCTGGTCACCCCGCCCTGCATGATTGTTGCCCTGTACCACTAACCACCTTTGAACATAACCCCCATGGCGGCGGGCGTCCTGGCTGTCTTTACAGATAACAGCCTCAGTGTCTAGAATAATGCCTCGCACAGGGCAGATGGTCAGTGAATGTTGCTGAGTATATGTGAGTTTTTCTAATTTGTCATTCGCGTATAAACGAGGCTTCTGAAGGTATCAAATGAGTGTTTGAGGTAATGGATATGAAATACATGACTTGCTTTAAAACCCTCTGACTGGGAACCCATGCCAAATAGGAAGTGCTGTTTTTGTAGGAATCAGATCACGCTTCAATGGTTGTTTACTCCATCTTCCCTGGATTTCTCTATACTCGGGAAGCTCAGGAAATACTTGTTGATTGGAATTTTCTTTTTCTATTATTATTGATGGTTGTTGTCATATGCCATCAAGTCGATTCTGACTCATAGTGACCCTGTGTGATAGAATATAACTGCCGCATAAGGTTTCCTAGGCTGCAGTCTTTATGGGAGCACACTGCCAGGTCTTTCTCCCACAGAGGCACTGGGGGTGTGTTCAAACCACCAGCCTTTTGGTTAGCAGCCGAGTGCTTAACCACTGCGCCACTAGGACTCCTTTCAGTCAATATGTGTTGTCTGCTATGTTGCAAGCCCCATGCTAGCCTGACTGGGGGGCTCCTCTGGAAGTATGGCAGCAGCAGTAACACAGCATGACTGGGGCGTCAGAATAAGTGCCCGGCTGTGGACGCGTGTGGGAAGGGCAGCCCGGGGCTCGTCGAGGGTCGGCTGGAGGTGGGACGCTGCTTCCCAGTGGTGAGGTGTGAATCTAGCCGTGGGAAGACCGTGCCACTGTGCCGTGTCAGTCTGTCTGTCCTTCTCCTTCTACCTCTGAATACCGGGGGTCCTCCCTACAGCAGGAACTAGAGGACCGCGGGTACCGTGGAGCCGACTGCTCGTGCCCCCCTGCGGCTGCATGATCCTTTGCTGTTGTTGATCAGTCCTGCTGTGATGAGAAGTAACCTCGCTGCTCCTTTCTGCTCAAAACCACAGTGACTGATCTACAGATACGGCGACTTCATCATGGTCTCCCATTGCGGAAGACAGGGATCGCTTGAGCCCCTCGCGGCTTAGAGCACAGTGACGGGAAACTGAGAACCTGAAAGAGGGGTCCCAGCTCGCACAGCGAATAAACTGTGTCAGACCTTGCTTCTGGGGAGAGGCGGGGGTCCTGTGGGCAGGAGCGAGCTGTGTGCTTTTTCACCGGAGCCTCAGAACTTTTTCTATTTCACATGTACCTTCCTCGGATGTATTTCTCTCGAGTTTAGAGCACAGTCTCTCCAGATTTCCTGAGGTCCACAGGGAACCTCTGAGCGCCTCCCCACTGGTCCTAATCAGGCCTTTCAGACACAACTGGAAGCCACTTCTCTCACTTGATATGTACGCCAACTGTCCCTTGGCCACGTCTGAGCCTGACTGCTCACAAGTGACCCCTTTCCTCTGAAGATAAACACATGTCCCTGTCTTTGCCTGTGCATTTGGAGTAATACCAGTAATACCAGATCTTTCTTTTAGAAAGATCTCCAAAGATAGCACTGGGTCCTATGGATGTGTGATTTGCCTGTCTTAGAATACTCTAGCTTTGATGTGAAGCATGTTATCCAAAATAACAATTTCTATTCTTCCTACACTCTTATAGGGTCAGAAATAGGAAACCTGTTTGAATCTTCTTGGTCCTACTGTGTAATTCACTTTTTGTGTTTTTGTGAATTCCCGTTCTGATGTATGTATTCCCACGGCAGGGCAGTTAACCCGTTTCTTCCATAAGCTGCCTGGTAGGTAGTTTGCATGTCCCCTTCACCAGAGGCACGCGAGTCTCGGACGTGTCTGGTCTGTGCAGCATGCCAGGCCTGGGACCGGGGCGCCAGGGGGCACAGGCTTTGGCTTCATGGGGCCTTTACCTCTCCCTGTTCCTCCAGCACGTGCACAGCCTGGACCAGAGCTTGGCAACATGCCATTCTCCTAAAGTCACACAATCTCCACGGACTATATGTCGCCTAAGCTTTTTCTGTGTACTGCTTTAAAACCTATAAACCAGAACACCCCCAGTTTTTTAAACCACTTTGTATTTTATGCATATACCAGACCAGTGATTTTCACTGTCAGGTTTTATCTTACGTGGGTTTTTTTTTTTTTTTTTCCTACAGTGTTTTAATTAAGCCCTCCGTTCCTTCCTCTTTCATGAGCAGAGCTGACTGTGCTGCTAGCTTACAGGATCGGGCTGGCCCGGTGGGAGGTGACGCAGGCCAGGGAGGACCCTGTGCCGCCTCTTCCATTCCCTCAGGACCTGTGGATGCTCCTTTTGTAGGAGGGGACTGTGAGGTCACCCCCTTCCCCTCCCCATAGCCCTTCTCTGTAAGGAACACATCACAGTATTTTAGACATTAATACCCTGCAGATACATATTCAACGAAAGAGCAGTGTTTAAATAAACTATACCAGCATTGTAAGTGACAAAAGCAACACACAAAACTAAACGTAGTAATAACAAATAATGATAATAAGAGATCGTTAGAGTAGCTAATGTTTTTGAAGCAATTACTGTGTTACAGACCATAGTCTGAGTGCTTCATGCTTTTTTCCTCATTTAACCCCCACAATGACCCTATTGGCTGGCCATATTCTGACCTAGCCTTTACATCTGAAACTAAAATCAGGTGCAGAATGTTTAGGCTGCTTGCTGCGTTTGGCACAGAGACGAGGCTGGCCCCTGGGGGGCTTACAGCAGGGAAATGGCCTTGCGCAAGGGGCTGCCAGGAGAGAGGGGCACCAAACCACCAGGGGGCCAGGGAGACCCCCGAGATGAAGGAACAGATATGTGGAGTCTTAAGGAAGCATTGGCTGGTTTTCTAGGTGAACAGGCAGAGGGGAAAAACCACACATCTGTACCCGAAGGAGCTGGTCTTGAGAGGGAGCTCTGCTGCTCGCTCGCCTTGGGACCCTGGGCAGCCAGCTCAGCTTCTTCATCAGAGCCACAGACACCACCACGTCTGTTTGTTTATCAGACACACTACTGTCCAGACAGCTCTAGATGGGTTTGGTGGTCTTTATTAACCTGAGATGCTTGACGTACGTGACTCACACTTCCGCTGTCTTGCTCAGGTCGATGTGATCGTGACTCTGGGTGGGCTCGCGGGACGTTTCGACCAGATCATGGCGTCAGTGAGCACCCTGTTTCAAGCCACCAGGATCACTCCTCTGCCAGTCATAATCATCCAAGAGGAATCGCTCGTCTACCTGCTCCAGCCGGTAAGTGAAGAATAAGTACATCGCAAGCACTTTGCTTCCACGACCCTTCCAGCAGCTGGGTCAGCCGGGAGCAGCTGGGTCAGCCGGGAGAAGACTCCAGGCTACTTCTTGAGTTGCTAGCCCTCAGGCCAGGAGAAGCCCCAAAGACTTCGCTTCTTCTCATTTCATTTTATTGAGCCCAGGGCGGGGAGAAAATCTTGTAGCTTTTAATGAAGTTGGCTAAGAATTAAATTATTTAACACTCTTGCGTTCTGAGCAGCTGTATGAGAGTGACACATGAGAGAAAAAAACAACAACAGAGGAAGCAAGGCTTGGCAGATATTTCCGATGGAATTCTCATACGTTTTGAGAGTTGTCATTATAACTGGAAACTGGGTCTGATTTTGCTGAGCATTTATAAGAAAACCTTTAGCTGTTACTATGCATAAGTTGCCTACTTGTTAATTTTTCTGCCTCTGAATAAATTTTTAATGATGATGTCATTCATTTCCAGAGATAAACATCAAGGATATTTTCTATCAATGCAATGCTTAGTACAGGGTTTTTACTAAATACACAGATTTTGTAAGTTAACTGGTGAGTTTCAAGTAACTGTTTGGTAGCATGTTTTAGAAGGCAGTGGACAGCTCTCTCCTTTGCCTCTCACTAAGAGGTAGAGGTGCGGGGCGTGTTGTAGGATCCAGGAGAGGTGAAGGTGCGGGGCGTGTTGTCGGATCCAGGAGAGGTGGAGGTGCGGGGCGTGTTGTAGGATCCAGGAGAGGTGGAGGTGCGGGGCGTGTTGTAGGATCCAGGAGAGGCGGAGGTGCGGGGCGTGTTGCAGGATCTGCAGAGAATCCTGTGCAGAGGAGTGTGGGTGCCATGTGGAAAAGTGTGAAGATCTACACTGTGAGCGCCTTGAATCCCATACAGTGGAGTGTAAACTTTTTCCGTGGATATGGGGAGTCGTCAAGAGATTTCAGTTAGCAATGTGGTGTGCACAGATATGCATTCTAGGTGTCTTAAGCTTCTTATCAAATTAAATGCCCACCATTTCACACCACTTTTTGAGGTGAAGCTTTGAGCCTTATTATACAGTCATGTGCCACATACTGTCCGTTCAGGCAACATCCGACCACATGTATGAACGTGATCCCATAAGGTTATACAGGCAGTCCCCTGGTTACAAACGTCTGACTTTCGTACAACCCATAGTTACGAACCAACCCCTGTAAAGCCTACTACATGAAAAATTTGCAGTGTATGCAGTGCTTCATAATAACAAACAGGCACTACTTTGTGACCTGCATCAAAACATTATTGTTATTATTATTACCGTGTTACTATGTTGAAGATGTTTTAGTGTTTCTTTAATGTTTTCATGTATAGAAAGGTACACTATGTATTGTAAACTAAGACAAACGTTTGACAAATGATGTTAGATACAAACCGTACCTAACTGTTCTGACTTACTTACAAATTAGACTTATAGACAGATTTAGGAATGGAGCTCGCTCATAAACCAGGGACTGCCTGTGTATAATCCAGTGTTCACATAATGTCCTATTTCACAGAACGCGTCGTGGACATTAAGCTGTGCGTGACTATATGTTGTGTTGCACTGATGGCATGTATGATAGCTGAGGTGGTCAACCACAACTTCCCTCTGTGTAGACATCCCGGTTAATAGATTACTAGTTAGTTAAGGAGCCCTGGTGGCACAGTGGTTAAGCATTTGGCTGCTAACCAGAAGTCGGCAGTTTGAACCCACCAGCCACTTCTTGGAAACCATATGGGGCAGTTCTACTCTGTCCTATAAGGTCACTATGAGTCAGAATCAACTCGCTGGAAATGGGTTTGGTTTTGGGTTTTTAGTATGTGAAAGCTGCAGAACAATAATTTTAAAAGTATGATTGGAAGATTCAGTGATAGAGCAGCCACGTCTGAAAAATGATTCTGCCTCAAAATCTTTTCATTGTTTTGGTGTTCTGCAGTCTCGCTCTGATGTAGGTAAGTGTGCACTTTCTAAAAGGCATCATCTTGAGTTCACTGTATCGCCTCCATCGATGGGGGCTCACTGGCTGTCTTCAGTTCTGGAGACCTCTCAGCCATTATTTTTCCAAAGATGGTCTCTGCCCTGTTCACGGTTTCTTTTTACACGCTCCAGTTGACTGTGTGCAGGGTCTTCCATCTTTACCCTCCATATCTCAGAACTGCTCTTTCGTATTTCCTATGTCTTCATCTCTTGGTTACGTTCTGAAGCTGTCCATCAGTGCTGCGTTCCACAGTGCTCTCCCCCAGGGCTGTGTCTGCTCTGCTGCCCAGCCCCTCTCCAGCTTTCGTTCCTCACACCCTTGACCTGTATGCATACTTCCGACCAAGTCTCTTCTTTCTGAAATCAGAACTGTCAGTATCTTTTATAATAAGATCAGTCATTATAACAATATATAATGCCGTTAGTATTAGCAGAACCTTTTTATATTCCAGAGTAATTCTAATACCTGAAGTCTTTACACATCAGCTGCCTTTTTCTGTTGGTTTCTGCTTTTGTATATTGTAACCTTGATTCCTTTAGGTTTTGTGATTTTTGGCTGTGACCTCGTATTTCTGAGAACTTTAGGAATTATTTGAGACTTGGGTTAAACTGAGTCCAAAGAGAATGGACATTTACTTCTGCCAGGCTCCCGGGGGGATGACCAGCCCAATTCTTTGGGGGCACTAGCAACTTAGGACGTTTGAGAATTTTGGGGGCCATCTACTGTTGTTGTTAGCTGCCGTTGAGCCAATTCTGACACATGGAGACCCCATGTGTGCAGAGTAGAACTGTTCCATAGGGTTTTCAAGGTTGTGACCTTTTGGAAGCAGATCTCCAGGCCTGTCTTCCAAAGCGCCTCTGGGTGGGTTTGAACTGCCAGACTTCCGGCTAGTAGTCAAGTGCTTAACCGTTTGTGACGTGGGAATTCTCAGTGTAATCCTGCTGGGGCTTGGACTTCTGGTTAGAAAGCTCACAGGAGCCTTTTTTCCCTCCTCTCTGCTACCAAGTGCCAGGGTTTGTGGGCTTCTTCACAGGCCGGTATGAGTGTTATTCATATTCGTCCGTGTTGTTGTTTGCCAGCAGGTTGATTCTGATTCACAACGACCCCACGTGACAGAGTAGAACTGCCCCATCGGGTTTTCTAGGCTGTAATCTTTATGGGAGCAGGTCACCCAGTCTTCCCCCCTTGGAGCGGCTGTGGGTTTGAACCATGACCTTTCAGTTGGCAGCCAAGCGCATAATCACTGCACCACCATGCGCCGTACCCCCCTTACACATATATAATTAACCATATATTTTAATATGTAATTGTACAAATACACACAGTTACTTTCAAATAATACAAATCTGGTACATCCCACCAGCTTGCTGTACCCATACATGTAAATTATTTTTTCAATTATAACAAAATCTACTTATAAATAATCTTTATCGTATAATCAGGTTAAATGAGATTACCAGTGAGCTATGCTGAAGTACTTCAAAGTGGTAAAATTCAGTTAAATCTTAATTATTGTGAGTATTCGGTTCGAGAACAGCGACTTCTAGAGTAGGTTGACCGACACTGAAGGTCGTAGCAGGAGGAGGAATAGATGTCTTACGGGAGCTGTTTGGGTGACGATTTTTTAGTGTTGTGATGTGGTGAGGATCTGGCCCTTTGTGTGCTGTGCTGCCGCTGCTAAGCAGTTAGGCTAGTCCTCAACCCTGGAACGGAAAGGTGCTTTCTTCATCTTTTCCAGGAAGCCTTCCTACCCTGGATCTTCATGGTCTGTGACATGCTGCGTTCCTTCCAGTGGGTCTGCACATGGGACTCGTGGTCTGCGCTCTGTCATGAAGCACTTGCCTCTCCTGCTTCATTGTGGCTGTTTGGGAATGGCGTCTATGTCTGGCAGCAGGTCACACACCTCTTCTAGTTGTTTACTCTGCCCAGCCTGCATCTTTCGTCCACATTCACGTCCCAGTCCCCTTCCCGTGACTTACTTTTGTTAAGTAAAAATGAGATTTAACAAGTGTATAGAGCTCTGGTGGCACGGTGGTTAAAGTGCCTGACTGCTAACTGAAAGGTTTCGGTTTGACCCCATCCAGTGGCTCCGTGGGAGAAAGACCTGTTGATCCGCTCCAGTACAGATTACAGCCTAGGAGACCCTAGGGGCCCTGTTCTGTAGGGGCACTGTGAGTGGGAATTGACTTGATAGCAACAGGTTTGGGCACTCATTCACTGAAGGAGCCCTGGTTGTACAGTGGTTAAGCACTCAGCTACTAACTGAAAGGTCAGCTGTTTGAACCCACTAGCCACTCCGCTGGAGAAAGATGTGGCAATCTGCTCCCGTAAAGATGGAAGCCATGGAAACCCTATGGGGCAGTTCCACTCTGTCCTACAGG
This sequence comes from Dugong dugon, assembly GCA_030035585.1. Lineage (NCBI taxonomy): Eukaryota > Metazoa > Chordata > Mammalia > Sirenia > Dugongidae > Dugong > Dugong dugon. Next base: position 129,653,482 of record CM057468.1, on the reverse strand, counting down.
GTCGCTATGAGTCAGAATCGACTTGACGGCATACGGTAGTATAGTTCAAGGTCTGTTTAAAGATGGAAAAATACGTGGGGTTTGATAGCAGTTGACTGTTAGCCCATAAGGTTTTCATGTCCTGTTTTGGCATATTTCGCTTACTGTGGGTCCGAATATCATTCTGAGTGAAAACCTCAGTAGGTAGCATTTACTTGGAAGCAATGGTCACTTTGGCATTTTTAAACAGAAAGTTAAAAATAGGATGATTCGTGGGTCCTCCCTTAAAGTAAGCAACCCTCTTTCACTTCCAAAAATGTACACTTAAGACATCTTCACCTTTTCTGAGCAGGCTTTCTGAAGCAGGTGGGACACAGCTCAGACAGGGACCGTCTCTGGCATGGGTACCAGCTAGGCTGCCCTGCCACTGAGACCACAGGGACCAGGGGTCCCGGCCTTGCTCCCTGCAGCTGCGTACCCGGCGCCAGCCCCACATACGCATTTGCTGGTTTTCTGGTCCTATGGCTCACAGGAGTACAGAAACATTAACTTCTGTACACTGAGCATAAATTAGCTTTTATCTCCAGGTTTTATGGCAGTTTGTAATGCAAGTTAATAGGAGTCATGGCCAGGAAATGAGATGTCCAGGAGTTAATAAGGCATGCCTTTTATACTAACCTGAACCTCGTTCATGAGTCCTGTTCCAGATCTCAGGTTCTGAGGATGGTGTTACAGAGCTGACATCTGTCAGTTATTCCTCACTCGAGCAAACTTGTAAATATGTTATAGGTGTTTCTTCCTTGTGGTTTTCATCACGCTGCACCCTTGCTTGTTTTATTTTCTCTTACTAGATCAGTTATTTACTGGGTAATGTCCTGGCATTTTGTATATTATACACTTGTGATGTGGGTGATGGATATGATTTAAAAAAAAAACCCATTGACGTCGAGTTGGTTCTGACTCATGGCAACCCCATGTGTTACAAAATAGAACTGCATTCCATAGGTTTTCTTGACTGTAATGTTCACGGAAGCACATCACCAGGCCTGTCTTCTGTGGTATCGCTGGGTGAGTCTGAATGCCAACCTTTAGGTTCGTCTAAACCCGAAACCAAACCCATTGCCATCAAGTCGATGCCAAGTCATTACAACCCTATAGGACAGAGTAGAACTGCCCCACAGGCTTTCCAAGGAGCAGCTGGTGGATTAGAACTGCCAACCTTTTGGTTAGCGGCCGAGCTCTTAACCGGTGGGCCACCAGGGCTCCCCTTTAGGTTAGCAGTCGAGCGCAAACCATTTGTATTGCACAGGGACCTTGATGACCATGATGTTGTTAGTTGCTGTCAGGTCAATTGTGACCCATGGCATGCCTGTGTGTGTCAGAGTGGAACTGTTCCATAGAGGTTTCTAGGCTGTGTCCTTTTGGAAGTAGATCACTAGGCCTTGCTTCCGAGGAGCCTCTGGGTGGGCTCAAACTGCTAACCTTTTGGCTCATGCATGCACGGTGGTCTCTGCTGAGCTGTGGAGGTGGGTCGGCCTGCCCATGGACGCACAGTTCCTCGTGTCCCCCTGTGATCACATCAGCGAGTCTCAGAGAAGGCCCCGGTCCTAGACAGCTTCACGGTCTTCTCACTATATTATTATGCAGTTACAGTTCCTCTCTGTGGGGTAGTCTGCCTCATGGTACCGTGTCGTTGCCTGGCCTTTCAGTCTCGGGGTAAACTGTAGCACAGCAGAGGACCGTCAAGCGTCCGTGTGCAGAGTGAGGACGAGAGATCCGTTATAGCTGAGCAAGGACGGGCCTTGGAAGGGAGGGATCTGCCCAAGGTCACACCTGGCGTTTCTGTGAAAGAAAACTGGTGCTGAGTTGCACAGCTCTCCTGCAGTGAGCTTCTGAGGAAGGACCCCGGGCCAGTCTCGAGACTGTGGAGATGCACAGCTCTCCTGCAGTGAGCTTCTGAGGAAGGACCTCGGGGCAGTCTCAAGACTGTGGAGATGCACAGCTCTCCTGCAGTGAGCTTCTGAAGAAGGACCCCGGGGCAGTCTCGAGACTGTGGAGATGCACAGCTCTCCTGCAGTGAGCTTCTGAGGAAGGACCCCGGGGCAGTCTCGAGACTGTGGAGATGCACAGCTCTCCTGCAGTGAGCTTCTGAAGAAGGACCCCGGGGCAGTCTCGAGACTGTGGAGATGCACAGCTCTCCTGCAGTGAGCTTCTGAGGAAGGACCCCGGGGCAGTCTCAAGACTGTGGAGATGCACAGCTCTCCTGCAGTGAGCCTCTGAGGAAGGACCCCGGGGCAGTCTCGAGACTGTGGAGATGCACAGCTCTCCTGCAGTGAGCTTCTGAGGAAGGACCCCGGGGCAGTCTCGAGACTGTGGAGATGCACAGCTCTCCTGCAGTGAGCTTCTGAAGAAGGCCCCCGGGGCAGTCTCGAGACTGTGGAGATGCACAGCTCTCCTGCAGTGAGCCTCTGAGGAAGGACCCCGGGGCAGTCTCGAGACTGTGGAGATGCACAGCTCTCCTGCAGTGAGCTTCTGAGGAAGGACCCCGGGGCAGTCTCGAGACTGTGGAGATGCACAGCTCTCCTGCAGTGAGCTTCTGAAGAAGGACCCCGGGGCAGTCTCGAGACTGTGGAGATGCACAGCTCTCCTGCAGTGAGCTTCTGAGGAAGGACCCCGGGGCAGTCTCGAGACTGTGGACAGGGCTAGTGTCTCTCTGAGAGGTGGCCTGCCATGCTGAACCTCCCCTCCTCCCTCTCTCTGCCTCCATCCACCCACTCATCCTGCCCTCGGTGTCTCACCTGCAGGGTGGCCCTTCCTTGCTCCCTCTTTCCCAGGCAGCTGCGCCTTTCCTGTAGTTTATGCACAGATGCACGTCATCCTGGCATCCTCTTCTCCCCGTTTTTCCAGCCCCACCCAGCTCTCTAGGGAAAAGCTTTCTGTGCTACTCACCTCTCCTTCTCTCTTTTCCCTGTTTTTTCTCTGTTATTATTCTCCTCCTCCTCTATGTGGCACTTTTGAAGTAGAAAACAAAAACCTATCCTATTGTAGGACAGAGCGTTAGTCGTACATGTGTGAGGAAGAAATCCCTCCATCTGAATCTGAAATACAACATGATAATATTCCAGAGCTATGCAGATCTCAAGTTCTCCTAACATCCTTTCAGATTTCCACAGAATTCTGCCCTCTGTGGTTTCACCCATTTAATTAAACTGTTTTCCTTAATGAAGAAGTGAACCCACGCTGCTGTTTGCTGTTTTGTGGATCTGCAGAATGGAGTGTATCTGTCCACAGACATTCTGTCATGCCAGACGGTGGGTGGGCTCCAGCAGTGCAGACATAAGACCCTGCCTCTGTCTGCTGCTCACCGTTTAGTGAGGAGACAGGGAAGAAAGAGAGGATTCAGAAACACAAGGGGGCGCTGGGTGCCATGGGGATGGCATGGAACAAGCATGGAACCCAGACTGGCACAGGGCTGGTGTTGTGAGGTGGGACTGCTTGGGAGATGGCGTCTGAGGAAAGGCTGATGAAGAATTATCCTCAGATAAAGGAGCAGAGACTTTAATGTGGGAGGAGTGTCCCTTGCAAGGGGACGTTCGGGAACAGCACACTGCTGGGGGAGGGGGCCGTGGGGGATGTGGTGGAGTAGGCGGGCTCTAGAGAGGATGGGGGCTCAACCTTCCTCAGGAACACGGCCTTTTATGGAGAGCAGAGGGCAGTTCTTAAGCGTTTTTATTGAGGGATGAACATTTTGGAAAGTTAGTTTGGTAGCAAGATGGAGGACACATTGGTCAGGGAAGAGATGGCAGCTGGGAGGCCAGCTGGCTCTTTTAGCCAACCAGGCAAGATGTGGAGAGTGGCTAAACTGAAAAAGTAGACGTGGGGAAGAAGAAGGGTGATGAGGTTCTCTAGAGTGTATTCTCAAACGTCTCGGCTGGAGAAAACGCGGAGGAAGAGTCAACGCCATGCCAAGGACTCCAGACTCGACAACTGCATGCCGCCCTGTCTGGAGAGAGAGTCTGAGAGCCACAGATCCGAGCGTGAAGATGGCCCGTTGACTACAGGGTACACAGAGACTGAGGTGTCCTTGGCACGAAGTAGAATTGTCTAAAAGGATGTGTGGTGTTGAACTCCAGAGGGGTCTGGCCTAGAGGTATAACCTTGAGAATCATCAACATCTACTTGGTAATTAAAACCTGCAAGTTGCCTCTTACACCCAGGAAGGAGGTATAGAGTGAAAGGAGTAACAGCAGAGGGTAGGACCCTAGGAAATACCGTAAGTGAGAAGGAATAGAACTGAAAAAGGGACGTTACCGCGAGTTTCAAGAGGCAAAGGCGTGGTCAGCTTGGGGGTCAAGAATAAAAAGAATACAATGGATTTGACAGCTAGGAAGAAACTTGATAAGGTACCCGCCTGGATGGACAGAGTCTCAGGGACAGGGACAGACACAGACTGGTACCCGCCTGGACAGACACAGTGTCAGGGAGAGGGACAGACACAGCTTGTACCTGCCTGCACGGACAGAGTCTCAGGGAGAGGGACAGAGACAGCTGATACCTGCCTGAATAGACAGAATGTAAGGGAGTGGGCCAGACACAGGCTGATACCCACCTGGATGGACAGAGTGTAAGGGAGTGGGTAAGACACAGGCTGATACCTGCCTGAACGGACAGATTCTCAGGGAGAGGGACAGTCACAGGCATTCAAGTCTTTTACCTTCGAGACGTCCTTCTAAAGGAGATTTATAGGAAGATGCCATCAGGAGAAGCCACCAGTGATCTCTCAGACTTCCCAAAGCAGCAGGAGGAGCTTCACACTCAGTCTCCATGGAAACATCATCCTCTCACTTTCGACTGAGTGACAGAGCGTCAGTTTCAGGGACTTGATGTAGTAGGTGAAAGGGGCTGTGCAGGCAGGACAGAGAAAAGACGCATCGGCGTTTGTTGAGCCTAGCCATCATCACTCGTCATAGTCCGATTCGGGGTGAACTGATGGCTCACGGGATGCTGGGTGTCCTCTTCTCCGCAGCCTTATCTCCACCCTCTGAGGCAAGGACACAGGTGCCTTATGTCCCGGTACTTCGTTCAGTTAGCATTGCTTCAGCATCTTCCTCTGATGCGGTACCCATGGGCTGTGATGAGCTGAGTGCCAGTGGGGAGGAGCGGGGGCCTTGGGGAGGAGTGCACGGTGGGAGCTCTGCGTAAAGCACACAGTGGGAGCTCTGCATGAAGAGGGAGGAGCGCGCGGTGGGAGCTCTCTGTGAAGAGGGAGGAGCGCACGGTGGGAGCTCTCTGAAGAGGGAGGAGCGCGCGGTGGGAGCTCTCTGTGAAGAGGGAGGAGCGCGCGGTGGGAGCTCTCTGAAGAGGGAGGAGCGCGCGGTGGGAGCTCTCTGAAGAGGGAGGAGCGCGCGGTGGGAGCTCTCTGAAGAGGGAGGAGCGCGCGGTGGGTGCTCTCTGTGAAGAAGAAGGAGTACGTGGTGGGAGATCTGCGTGAAGAGGGAGGAGCACACACATACCACATACACACCACACACAGACACACGGAAACAATCACAACACACCACACACACATACACACTACACACACATACACCCAGAAAGATACCACATGGATATACACCACACCATACACACCATATACACACGTACACACCACGCACATACCCCACACATACCCCACATGCACAGAAACACAAATATATACACCATGCCATGCACACTACATACACACATGCACACCACACATACCACACACAGAAACATGTGCACAGAAACACACATATACACCACAGCATATGGACACATACACACATACCACACACACCCCAGCGTATACACATGAATACACACCCCACACTCCCCACACCGTGTGCACGCACACACACACCCCAGCATATACACACATGAATACACACCCCACACTCCCCACACCGCGTGCACGCACACACCGCAGCGTATACACATGAATACACACCCCACACTCCCCACACCGCGTGCGCGCACACACACACCCCAGCATATACACACATGAATACACACCCCACACTCCCCACACCGCGTGCACGCACACACACACCCCAGCGTATACACATGAATACACACCCCACACTCCCCACACCGCGTGCACGCACACACACCCCCCAGCGTATACACATGAATACACACCCCACACTCCCCACACCGCGTGCATGCACACACACACTCTAGCATCTCCGCTCCCCCACGCTCCCTGAGAGGAGGCACTCTCTCTCTCTCTCAGGTCGGTTGGGCTGGAAGTTTTCTGAGGAGCACTCACTGTCCTACGTAGTCTTCTTTTTAAAAGTCCCACCTAATCCTTTGTAACATTGTCATTATCAGAGTTATAATGTGTGACTGAGACGTATGCACACTAGTTCAGTAATGACATTCTAAAAAGACATCAAAAGCCAGAAGCCAGTTAGCAAAGCAGTGTGTGACCCCAGATGACCGATGAGCGAGAGGGCGTGACGCCTGGACGGAGAACAGGGCATCCCCAGCCCCATGCTGTCCTGAAGGTGCCCAAGGCACCGATGGTGTAATACTGAGTAGACAGGATGTTCTAAATGCCGAAGACATGCAGAGTGTTAACATATCACAGCAATCTCTCGACAGCCAAGCGTGACTTATAGAACAGCCCCTGGACCTGAAAGGCTGGAAACTCACTGAACTAGCGGTGGTGTGGGGCGTACAGTTCTCACACAGCTTGGGAAGCGCCTTCATCTTTGTCTCGTTTGCTTCTCCCAGCGGCCTAGTGAGCAACGTCACTAGCTGCGTTTCCCTCTTTCTTAGACGAGGACACGCTGCCTAGGACAATGTTGTGAGTGTATGGTATGTCCGGTAACAGTCTAGGAAGATTTGAACCCTCGTCCTTTGTCCAGGAGTCCCTGGGAGGCCCCAATGGTTAAGTGCTTGACTACTAGCCAAAAAGTTGGACGTTCAAAACTACCCAAAGGCACCTTGGAAGACAGGCCTGGGGATCTGCTTCCAAAAGTTCACATCCTTAAAAACCCTATGGAGCGCAGTTCTACGCTGAACAAATGGGGTTACCATGAGTCGGAGTTGACTCGACGGCAAGTAACAACAAAGTCCCATGCCCTTTGCTTTATAGCTGTGTGTTCGAATCCCTCCTTACGCTGGATCTGTATGGAGCACTCCAGAGGAATGAAGAATTACCGGTTTCAAGTGTCTTCCGTGCAGTGAGAAAGTGGTCAGCCAGAAGTATGCACTGAAATCATCTGCATAGCTTATTTTGTCCCCAGTCTACTTTTGTGTTATGAAAATTGTCATATATACAGAAAATTTGTAGTGAACGTGTACATTTAACGTTTTATCATATATGTTCTATCTCTATGTACAGATTTGGTTTTTTTGCAACCATTGGGAAAGTAAGTAACAGACATTGTGTTACATCACATCACAACATGCATCTCCTAAGAATTCGACCATTTCCGTAAATAGCACCTTGCTGAGACCACAAGGACAAACATTCGCTAACACCACCCATTACCCAGTTCTCATCGATTTCCCCAAATCGTCTTTTATATCTACCTTTTTCCCAACCAAAATGTAACCTGCATTTGCTTAGTATATCCATTTAATATGTTTTAATCTAGAAAAGTCTCCCTACATTTCTTTTTTCTTTTTCCAATTTTCAGGTTATCTGTGGAAAGACTCTTTGGCACTGTCTGAATATCCCAGTTCCCCAAAACTTTCCACCTAAATGGCTTTGGCGTCCATTGGTGAATCTTTGCCTAAATTGATGATTTCATAGAGCCATAAAGTGGTGGTTTTGTAAATCGCCATTTCTTTTACAGGTGTTAGCTAGCGTTCTACTGTCAAGGGGACTTCTCCTGACCAACTAGGGACAGAGTACAGTTTCTTCAGAAATGGAGGGTAAATACTCAACTCTTTCTTTATCTTTATTTTTATTCTTTTAGATTTTATAAACTTTATCTTTTAGAGCATTGTAGTGAGAGTACAGTTATTATGCAGAACGTACAGAAAGTTCGCACACAGCCTGTCCTCCTGCACCTCATTTCTCCTATTAACATCTGGCAAGGGGCTTTTTTAGGGCACTGAAGTTGTTCTACAGGATCCTGTCACGGTGCACGTGACATTGTGCATTGTCAGAACCTACAGGACTGTCCAACACAGAGAGGGGACCCTAAAGTAAACTGAGAATGTGTCAGTATTGGTTCATCAGTTGTAACAAATGTACCACAGGAATGCAAGGTATTTATTTATTTTGAAGCTGTTCCTCAGGTGGTTCTACACGCATTCCTATTTGAGAACTGTTGTACTCTTGAAACAGCAATATGAGGTAGAGAGGACATGACCCAGTTTTAAAGATGAGCAATCAGGGGCAGGGGGCATGCCACCAGTTACTGTTAAAGCCACGTTTCAGCCACCCATCACACACCCAACACATACCACACGTGTGCACACACACACGCACGCAGACCAACGCTTCCCTCTCTCACTTCATGGTCCCGTCTCCAACAACACGACTCAGCAGCTTGGTAGGATGCCATTCAGCGTCTGTCAGAGTTAACCTCATGCCGCTATAACAAAAACCACCAGTGGGCGGCTTTAACAAACAGACATTTATTTTCTCGCAGTTTAGAGGTCAGAGGTCCGAGGTCCGAATTCAGGGCACTGGCTCTAGGGGAAGGCTCTCTGTCTCTCTGTCGGCTCTGGGGAAGGTCCCTGTCTCGTTTCAGCTTCTGTCCCTCGGTTCCTTGGCGATCTTCATCTGGCATGGCATCTCTCTTCCTCCGTCTCTGCTTGCTTGCTTTTGTGCCTGATCTGCTCTTTTATATCTGAAAACTGATTGGTTTAAGACACACCCTGCTATGGCTTCATTAACATAACAAAGAAAACATTTCTTTCTAAATGGGATTACATCCTTGAGTATAGGGTTGGGATTTACACATAGTTTTGGGGGACACAGTGCCATCTAGAACAGTGTAGCAGAAGCAATTAAAAAGGATTAAATCACTGTGCTTAACAAGGATAACCTACAAAGACCGCATGATTCTTCTGTAACAGAGAATTAGACTTCACTGTAGATAAGTTTTAAATAGATAGAAATGAATGGGTATAATCCGTTTCCTATCAAGGAAGAAGAATATTCTATTATGTCTGAAATTGGCAGTGATAATGAACCAGAGTCTTTCCTTTTTGGCAAAAGTCGTGTTGATAGAGGAGCCCCAAAATTGATTCATTGCCTGCACATTGGCCTTGCCAGTTGTCTTAGCTGGGAAGCTAATTCCGCCCCCACCAGGAGCCCTGAAGGTAAAAAAGCAAGAAGTGTGACACATCCATCTTATTTTATCAGGCACATTTCACGTACAGAAATGTGGCTGAGGAGACAGTGGGGAAGGATTTATTTTCTCCTGGGTGATGCTGGCCTATTAAGAAGTGGGAACTGCTGAAATTTTGATAATAGTAGTTGAAACGGTATGAATAGAGCCTAATACTTCTTTTTTTTTTCCCTGAACATATTTCACACTGGAAAATATTTTCAGGACCCAGGCAAGTTTTATGAAAAATAAAAGGACTTGGACAGTTTTTTAATGTATTCATTCAACAGACATACTTTTAAATGCTTATTTGTACCCGGCATTTTGCTAGGTTGAGGATGAATAAGTTACTCTCAAAGGGACAACAGTCTCTTTACTAAACAGATAATTAAATAAAATAAAATAAATTCAGTATTACAAATATAAATGCAATATTACTCATACATGCAGAATGTTACAGAACCACAGAAGAGGCACACAGCATCCACGAGTAGGTATAGAATGGGTTCCTGGCAAGCTCATCACACCTGAGCAGCTCTCGACAGTAGGCAAGTGTCATGGATTGAATTGTGTCCTCCAAAAATATGTGTGTCAATTTGGCTAGGCCATGATTCCCAGTATAATATGATTGTCCACCATTTTGTCATCTGATGTGATTTTCCTATGTGTTATAAATCCTGTCACTATGATGTTAATGAGATGGATTATCAGCAGTTATATTGATGAGATCTAGAATATTAGATAGGGTCTTAAGTCAATCTCTTGAGATTAAAAGAGAGAAGCGAGCAGAGAGACATGGGAACCTCATACCACCAAGAAAGCAATAGCAGGAGCAGAATGCATCCTTTGGACCTGGGGACCCTGCTTGGAGAGGCTCCTAGTCCAGGGGAGGATTGATGAGAAGGACCTTCCTCCAGAGCCAACAGACAGAGAGAGAAAGCCTTCCCTGGAGCTGACGCCCTGAATGTGGACTTCTAGCCTCCTAGACTGTGAGAGAATAAATTTCTCTTTGTTAAAGCCATCCACTTGTGGTATTTCTGTTAGAGCAGCACTAGATGACTAAGACAGCAGGTAAGAGGGGTTCCTAAGACTGCAGGCTCACAGACCCCTAAAGGGGACACGTGCAAAGGTACGCAGTTTATCCAGGAGATGTGTAAAAGCCTGGTGTTTCCAGAGTGAGGAAAAGAAGGGCATGGTGACAGGTGAGGCTGAGAAGGTAAGCAGGGCGGTGTGACAGACCCACCTCTAGAATCCAGGCAGGTGAGTCTTCACTCTTCTCAGGTAATGAGCCCCTTGGAGTGTCTGATGGAGAGTGTGAGCCTCCTCCCAGAAACGCACATTTGTGTGCACTCTGGGTCCCTGGGGCTGCAGACGGTTTGCGGTTGGCTACTAACCCAAAGGTTGGTGGTTCAAGCCCACCCAGAGGCACCTCAGAAGAATGGCCTGGTGGTCTACTTAAAATAATTGGCCACTGAACACTGTATAGAGCATAGTTCTACTCTGATACATATGAGGTCACCATGAGTTGGAAATGGGAAAGAAAAAAAAAAAAGCACTTAAAATTTGTAAGCATAATTCTGAGATCCACGAGCTGATCCACAGACCTCCGCTCAGGAACACCTGTTTTGGAGAAATACTGTGGACCTTGGCATCCCACCAGTCACCCAGGGGAGGGGAGGAGAACTTGGAAAGGGTTTACAGCTAGGAGTTTCACACTGAGTTCTTAATAGAAATTATCTGACGGGGGGTGGGGGCAGCCGACTCCTTCAGTAACAATGAAAATGTGATGGTCCCTCCCTCACAATACCTACTGAGGCTCCCCCTGTACCAGGCACTGTTCTGTGTGATTAACTTGATCTCATGGTGTTTTGTTTTTTGTTGACTTTTTAATCCTTCTAACAACTCTATGCAGTAAATATTATTATCTCCATTTCTCAGATGAGAAGACTGAAGCCCAAGGTCTTACAGCACCTGAGATGTGGAGATGGGGTGTACCCAGGCCTTCTCCCTCCAGATGCTGCGCCAGAAATTACTACTTTATGCTCCTGCTAGAAAAGCATTTGGAGGCTGCTTTCTGCGATAGGAGCCTAGCCTGATAGGCAATAGACACGATTCCGTATGGACACTTTACGTTCAGTTCGTTGAGTGTATGCCTTAGATATGTATATTTCTGCCCTCGCGAGTGCCAATTCACTGCAGCCACATTTGTAATGCTGGTTTGAGGATCGTTAAATATGGCCACGCGATTGTTAGCAGCTACACTTAATACTGCATGTCGTACAGCACACTGCTGTGAAGAATTTCATCTCTAAAGCCAAACCGTGAATAATTCTTGAAGATTATCTTATCGCTGGCACACACTTCATTTAAAACAATTTTATGAGCCAGATTCCAACTTAGTACTTAGCGTACAAATGTTGACATGGAACATTAAAAAAAATTAATGCTACAAATCTCATTTCTCTATTCCTTTTGTCTGCTATGGAAACTTGCATTTATATCCAAGAAGTAACTTATTGTAGCAAGAGCCTTTTGGAGGGGGAGTTACATCTAAAGAAAGGGAAACATTCAGAATCATCCGGGAGGGAACTGGGAGGAGACTGTGTATTGTTTTCATTGTTCATTGTCTTGGAGTTGATTCCAACTCCTGGTGACCCCAAGTATGCAGAGTAGAGCTGTGCTCCAAAGCATTTTCAAGGCTGTGACCTTTGGGAAGCAGAATGCCAAGTCTTTCTTCCGAGACACCCTTGGGTGAATTTGAACCGCAACCTTTCAGCTAATCAGTCGAGTGCTTAACCATTTGTGTTATCCAGGAACATCATAGTTAATTACAGCATGGATATTTAATGAGTGAGTGCATACAGAAATAAAATGGTGTGTACAATTTCTAATTTTAAGTCTGAACATTTTAATCAACCCATTCTGAGGCTGGGCGTAAGAGCTTCTAGCACCTAGTGGAGATTTGTTTAATTCTTACAACAACTCAGTGAGGTGTAGATGTTGTTGTTGTTAGGTGCTGTCGAGTCAGTTCTGACTCGTAGTGACCTTATGTACAACAGAACGAAACACTGCCCAGTCTGTTGCCATCCTCACAGTCCTTGTTATGCTTAAGCCCATTGTTGCAGCCACTGTGTTAATCCATCTCATTGAAGGTCTTCCTCTTTTTCGCTGACCCTCTCCTTCACCAAGCATGATATGTCCTTCTCCAGGTACTGATCCTTCCTGACAACATGTCCAAAGTATGTGAGACGTAGTCTTGCCATTCTTGCTTCTAAGCAGCATTCTGGTTGTACTTCTTCCAAGACAGATTTGTTCGTTCTTCTGGTAGTCCATGGTATATTCAATATTCTTCGCCAACACCATAATTCAAAGGCATCGATTCTTCATCGGTCTTCCTTATTCATCGTCCAGCTTTCACACACATATGAGATGATTAAAAATATTATGGCTTGGGTCAGGCTCACCTTAGTCCTCAAAGTGACATCTTTGCTTTTTAACACTTTGAAGAGGTCTTTTGCAGCAGATTTGCCCAATGCAATATGTCATTTGATTTCCTGACTGCTGCTTCCATGGGTGTTGATTGTGGACCCAAGTAAAATGAAATCGTTGACTATGACAGTCATTTATCATGATGTTGCTTATTGGTCTAATTGTGAGGATTTTTTTCTTTATGTCAAGGTGTAATCCATACCAAAGGCTGTGGTCTTTGACCTTCATCAGTAAGTGCTTCAAGTCCTCTTCACTTTCAGCAAGCAAGGTTATTATTATCCCCATTTTTCAGATTGGAAGGCTGAAGCCGGAGGTCTGTCTTACAGCTAGTGAGACACGGAGTTGGGAGGTGCCAGCATCCCATCCTGGCTTGCTTGCTTGATTGAGTCTTGTCGCAGTGCTCCCTGATCCTTAGTTTCTTCATCTGCAGCATGGGAACAACGAACGGTGCACATGGCTTTCACGAAAACTAAGAGAAAGTGTTTGAGGCCATGTGTATAAAATTACCTTTTTGTTTGATTAGTTTCCTTTGGGCTTCAAATGGGAAGGGTTGAGTTAACCCCAAATCTTCTTTCATGGCACATTATCATTGGTCTGTTTGTTTCCCTTGGGATTCCCTTTCCACCACATCAGCCACCATTCTGATTTATTTCATTTTATCTGTTGTTTGTATGTGGTTTTATTTTATGTTCATATGCATCTTTATTAGTTTTTTTTTTTTTTTTTTACTATTTTGATATAAACCTTTAAAAGAAAGGGATTCTAAACACCTTAATCATAGTACTATTTTCTCAACTAAATAAGGTTAAAGGTAATTACTCAGTATGATAAAATATGCAGCATTTATATTTTCTCCATTGGTCTAAATGTTTTTAGTTCATTTATTTCAACAGGGATCTGTCTTAGTTATCTAGTGCTGCTGTAACAGAAATACCACAAGTGGGTGGCTTTAACAAACAGACGTTTATTCTCTCACAATTCAGAAGGTTAGAAATCTGAATTCAGGGTACAGCTCTAGGGAAAGGCTTTCTCTCTCTGTGGGCTCTGGAGGAATGTCCTTGTCTCTTCAGCTTCTGGTCCTTGGCAATCATGGTTCATCTTCATGTGGCATAGCATCTGTCTTCCCCTATCTCTGCTTAATCTGCCCTGTCGCAATCTCAAAAGAGGTTAACTCAAGACACACCCTACACTAGTCTTGCCTCGTTAACAGAGACAACTCCGTCCCAAATGGGATTATAATCAGGGCTGTAAAACCAAAAATAACCAAACCCATTGCTATCCAGTGGATTCCAATTCTTTGCGGCCCTATAGGATAGAGTAGAACTTCCCATAGAGTTTCCTAGGCTGTGATCTTTACGGAAGCAGACTGCCACATCTTTCTTCCAAAGAGCAGCTAGTGGGTTCAAACTGCCAACCTTTGAGTTAGCAGCTGAGCACTTAACCACTGTGCCACCAAGGTTTAGGGGTTAGGATTACAGCACATATTTGGGGGGACAAAATGCAGTCCATAGCAGGATCCAAACAGGGTCCGTGCATAGCAGTTGGTTGGTATGTGTAAGCCCCTTCCTGTCTGTCTCCTCTGTCTCTGTCTTCTTTCTCTCCTCCTTACTCTTGCTATCCCCCTCCTCCAGTTTCCCTAACTCTCCTCTTCCTCAAGATTTTTGTTGAACCGTTTTCATTTGTTCTGTGGAATTTCCCACAGTTTGGGCTCATTGCATGCCCACGGTGTCATTTAATCCTTTCCATCGATCCCCTGCGTCTGCTGTAAATTTGTGGTTATTCTAGAGCCGTGGTCAGATTAAAGTTCAGTTCAGGGGAAGGAGGTCAAATGTCTGAAATAAGTGCCATTACATTATAGGACTCGGCTGCTCAGCTCCATGAATTTAAAGGTGGTTGCTAAATGCAAATACTCAATTTCTACCATCCCTGCTTCGTTTATTGCCGGGTTAACTTTTGTAAAGGGAAGCTGCCTTCTTAGCAGCTCTGAGGTGATGTCAGTTTGTATAGGAAGGCAGGATGCACAATCGATTCTTGTTCCTTTGTTTACAATTGCATTCCCTAGCATTCTTCAACACTGATGAGTTTTAGGCTCGTGGTTTTAAAGATATTGTGTGTATATAAATCCACTGTAATTATTACCTTTATTTCTGCCCAAAGTGCCCCCTCTCTGGCCAGGGGCAACATACTCAAATTGGCTGAATTCCTGAATCCTTTTGGCATGAATCCAGTAATCTTTGATCACGTCCTTGCTTTCTACCACATAATATGTTGCAGGCTCATCTTGTGCATTGCCTGGCCCAGGTTTGGAATTTCTCCAAGGAGTCCTTTTTAGTAAAAACAAAACAGTATTTAGGATCATAATCTGGGCACTAGGGGATGCTTACTGTGGCTAAGTTGGTTCAGAAGATAAAGCTTTTTTTTTTTTCTTTTTGGTAGGTAACGTGAGATCATATGTATACTTCTCAAACTCAGGATGTTAATGGTTTTACTAACCTTATCAGTCATATATTTGAATTCCCCTTCTTCCACATGGAAAATCGTATTTCCCACTGTACTGACATTATTGCTCATTTGCTGTAAACTGTAGTGATAATTTCAGAACACACAGACATGTGTCAGATAACAGTGCCAGTGCCACCACCATTATTGGGATTACGAGAACAGTTTGGTTTCTTTTTCCTTTAAAGTTACTTTTGCCCAGGTGTGCAGCCCGTAGCATCCAGTCACCTCTCGATGTGTGGGTGGTTTCCAGTTTTGGGCTATTACAAATAAAGCAGCTTTGAGCACTTCTTTACAAGTCTTTGTATAGATATGCTTTTTCTTCCCTGTTGAGTAAGTATCTACAACTGGAATGACTAGTTCATATGGTAGGTGTGTGTTTAACTTTTTAAGACACTGCAGAACGGTTTTCAAGGAGGTTATGCTATTTAACATTCCTACCAGCAGTGCATGTGAATTCCAGTTGCTCTGCATCCCCATTAATACTTGTTGTTTTCCTTTTTTTCTGATAAGAGCCATCCTACTGGGTGGGTATTAGTATCTCATCATGGTTTTTAATTTGGATTTCCATGAGGACTAGTGATGTTGAATATCTGTTCATGTGCTTATTAGCCACAGCTATTGCCATCGGTGTATCTTTGCTCAAGTGCCTGTTCAAATCTGCCATCCCCCTTTTTTCTGCTTGGGCTGAGTTCTTTATATATTCTGAACACATTCCCTTTATAAGAGATGTGAATTATTAGAAGTCAGTGTCTTCTCCCATTCTCTCCACAGTGTCTTTTGATGAGCAGTTTTTCAGTTGAGGTCATGCTTTTGGTATAGTATCTGAAATCTTTAACCCAAAATTGCAAAAGTTTTATCTTTTAGAAATTTTATAGGTTTAATTTGAATTAGAAAAAGTCCACAGGAGCCAAAATATGACCTTGAGTATATCCTACCTGAATTTAGAGACCATCTCAAGAATAGATTTGATGCATCGAACACTAATGACCAAAGATCAGATGAGTTTTGGAATGACATCAAGGAGATCATACATGAAGAAAGCAAAAGGCCATTAAAAAGACAGGAAAGAGAGAAAAGACTAAAATGGATGTCAGAAGAGACTCTGAAACTTGGTCTTGAACATCAAGTAGCTCAAGTGAAAGGAAAAAATGATAAAGTAAAAGAGCCGAAGAGAAGATTTCAAAGGGCAACTGGAGACAACAAAGTATTATCATGAAATATGCAAAGACCTGGAGTTAGAAAACCAAAGGGGAAGAATACACACTCAGCATTTCTGAAGCTGAAAACACTAAAGAAAACATTCAAGTTTCGAGTTGCAATATTGAAGGATTCTGTGAGCAACATACTGAATGACGCAGAAAGCATCAAGAGAAGCTGGAAGGAATACACAGACTCACTTTACCAAAAAGAGTTGGTTGACATTCAGCCATTTCAGGAGGTCGCATAAGATCAAGAACCGATGGTCCTAAAGGAAGAATTCCAAGCTACACTGAAGACATTGGCGACAAACAAGGCTCCGGGAATTGATGGAATACCAATTGAGATGTTTCAACAAATGGATGCAGTGTTGTAGGCACTCACTCATCCCTGCCAAGGTATTTGGAAGAGAGCTCCCTGACCAACGGACTGGAAGATGCCCATATTTGTGCCCATTCCAAAGAAAGGTGATCCAACAGAATGTGGAAAGTATTGATCAATATCATTAATATCGCCTGCAAGTAAAATTTTGCTGAAGATCATTCAGAAATGGTTGCACCAGTATGTCGACAGGGAACTGCCAGAAATTGAAGTCAGAATCAGAAGAAGACAGGAACGAGGGATATGATCGCTGATGTCAGGTGGATCTTGGCTGAGAGGAGAGAGACCAGAAGGATGTTCACCTGTGTTTATTGACTACGCAATGTGAATCGTAACAAATTATGGATAACATTGTGAAGAATGGGAATTCCAGAAAACTTAATTGCGCTCATGAGGAACCTGTACATAGACCAAGAGGCAGTTGTTCAGACAGAACTAGCGGATACTGTGTGATTGAAAACCAGGAAAGGCATGTGTTAGGGTTTTATCCTTTCACCATACTTATTCAATCTGTATGCTGTGCAAATAATTTGGGAAGCTGGACTGTACGAAGAAAATGTGGCATCAAGATTGGAGGAAGACTCATTAACAACCTCTGATATGCAGATGACACAACTTTACTTCCTGAAAGTGAAGAGAACTTGAAGTACTTATTGATGAAGATCAAAGACCTCAGCTTTCAGTATGGATTACACCTCAACATAAAGAAAACAAAAATCCTCACAACTGGACCAATAAGCAACATCATGAGAAATGGAGAATAGATTGAAGTTGTCAAGGATTTCATTTTACTTGGATTCACAGTCAACTCCCATGGAAGCAGCAGTCAAGAAATCAAATGATGTATTGCGTTGGGTAAATTTACTGCAAAATACCTCTTGAAACTCACTTTTAGTACTAAGGTTCACCTGACCCAAGCCGTAGCATTTTCAGTTCCCTCATACGTGTGTGAAAACTGGACAATGAATAAGGAAGACCAAAGAAGAATTGATACCTTTGAATCATGGTGTTGGAGAAGTATGTTGAATATACATGGACTGCCAAAAGAATGAACAAATCTGTCTTGGAAGAAGTACAGCCAGA
The DNA here is from genome assembly GCA_030035585.1 of Dugong dugon. Classification (NCBI taxonomy): domain Eukaryota; kingdom Metazoa; phylum Chordata; class Mammalia; order Sirenia; family Dugongidae; genus Dugong; species Dugong dugon. The sequence continues at coordinate 129,635,534 of CM057468.1, read as the reverse complement.
ATGCTTCTTAGAAGTGAAGATGGCAAGACTTCTTCTCACTCACTTTGGACACATTATCAGGAGAGACCAGTCCCTGGAGAAAGACATCATGCTGGGTAGAGAGTCAATGAAAGAAACGAAGACCCTCAACAAGATGGACTGACACAGTGGCTGCAATGATGGGCTCAGGCATAGCAATAATTGTGAGAAAGGCACAGGATCAGGCAGTCTTTTGTTCTTTTGTATGTAGGGTTGCTATGAGTCAGAACTGACTGGATGGTACCTAACAGCAATAACAACAAGTTTTTTGTTTAGGTCTGTGAGTTAATTTTTGTATATGATATGCAGTAAGGATTAAATTTCCTTTATTTGAATATGGATATCCAGTTGTTCCAGCACCATTTATTGAAAAGACTATCCTTTTTCACTGAATTGTCTTTGCACCGTTGTTGAAAGTCACTTATATGTGTGGCTGTGTTTCTGGACTCCTTCAGAAATCCACTGATCTCTTAGCCTATCTTTAAGGCAATACTCCGGTGACGTGATTACTTCAGCCACAGTGAAAAGTCTTCGCGTGTGTCTTTTTGTGTTTTTGTCAGTGGAATGGAGTGATGTAATTACTGCAGTTACAGTGAATGATCTATGCCATGTTTAAGACTACCTGCCTCCCCACAGCTTTAGACATCTTCCCCTTCCCTGGTGCCATCCAGTCCATTCTGACTCAGCAACCCTGTAGGACAGAATAGAACTCCCCCATAGGGTTTCCAAGGAGCACGTGATAGATTTGAACTGCCGACCTTTTGGTTAACTGCTGCAGCTCTTATCCACCGTGCCACCAGGGCTCCTTCTTATACATTTAACAGGTGATAAGTAATACCGTGGGGTAGTTTTCTTCCTTTCTGTTATTAATATCTTGTCTTCCTGTGGTACATTTGTCATAATTGATGAGCCAATAGTGATACATTATTATTAGCTAAAGTCCATAGTTCACACTGGGGTTCACTGTTTGTGTTGTACCATCTTAGGGTTTTGACAAATGCTTCATGTCAGGGGCCCACCATTACAGTATCGTACAGAATAGTTTCACTGCCCTAAAAATTCTCTGTGTTCCACCTGTTCATCTCCCCCACCGCCCCACCATGAAACCCCTGGCAACGCTGATCTTTTCACTGTCTCTACATAGTTTTTTCTTTTCCAGAATGTTACAACGTCATAGCTGACATCAACAGTATGTCGCTTTTTCAGACTGCCTTCTTTCACTTCCAGTGTGCATTTAAGGTTCCTCTGTGTCTTTTCCTAGTTCGATAGCTCATTTCTTTTTATTGTGGAGTGATACTCCATTATATTGATGCACCACAGTTTATTTGTTCACCTACTAAAGGACATCTTGTTTGCTTCCAATTTTTGGCAGTTATGAACAAAGCTGTTATAATCATTCATGTGTGAGTTTCTATGTGGACCTATGTTTTCATCTCATTTGGGTCCTGGGGTGGTTTTAATTTGTGTTTGTCTTATTATAAGTGAGATTTTTTATATGTTTAAAATCCATTCACTGAACGAAGTTAATAGATGATGGAATGAGAAAATAGATTTGTAATGTTCAAAATTACAAGATTAGTATTCAAAGAAAATATAAGGAGTCACTCACAAATAGACCAAAAAAAGGAAAGAAAGAAATGGAAGCACCCTCAGTAAAAAAAATGGGTAAAGCATCTGCACTGGTAGTTTTTTAAAAAGGAAACCAAAAAGCGTAACAAGCATACAAAGATGTTCAGACTTAGTAGTAAGTAGAGAAATTAAAGTTAGCGCAATGAAATGCCGCTTGATCCCCGAGTGCTTCACATCCAGAAGGTTGGACAGTGTAAAGCATTGGTGAGAAAATGGAGATAATGAAACAAAACCAAGCTTTCCAGTGCACTGCTGCTCCGGTGACGGCCTGGTGACATCATTCAAGAGTGGGAACTTCAATAAGTCTGGGCTGGACGATGAAATATTCCCCCCTCTAATATGTCAGCTCAGTGGTTAAGAGCTCGGCTGCTAACCGAAGGGTCAGCAGTTCGAATCCACCAGCCACTCCTTGGAAACCCTGTGGGGCAGTTTTACTCTGTCCTAAAGGGTCACTGTGAATCGGAATCCACTCGAAGCCAGTGGGTTTGGGTTTTTTTGGAATATGTAAACCAGTCAGAAACACCAGTCCAAATAAACAGCCACCCTGTGATCAACCATTCCTCCCCTAGAGTGCACTCCAGAGAGGCTCTCTTGCATGTCCAGTAGGGCGTGTATGTGCGGCTGGTAATTGCAGCAGTGATTCAGCCTTCGGCTTGGTGGATGGTGGCACCATTGCCTGACTTGCTAAAAACTGGGAGGGGAACAGGGGGCCTGGGGTGGGAATCAGGAGTTTTGGGTGGGTTGTGTTAAGTTACAGATGCCCATCAAAGCTTCCAGTGGGAATCCTGAGTAGGCAGTCAGACGTGGGAGTCTACGGCGGACATGTTGACTGTGTTCTTTTGAAAGTTGTCTTCTTTGCTCTTAGAGTTTTTTTTTATTTTATTTTTACAACTGAGAGCTTTTTGTTTAAAGTCACTGAGAACATTTTTAATAAATTGGAATTGATGGTATTTTCATTTGTATTTTAGTAGCATTTTTTCCACTATTTACAAATTTGATCATAATTTTTTTTTTTTAATCCCGTATATTTAATCTTTGTGGAGCTGTGGTTACTCAAGGGAATGTGCACTTCTAAGCCTTCCCACCCTTCTCCTTGCAGCTTCCCTGGCTGGTTTCATTGGCTTTCAGGATATATTTTATAGAACGTTCACTGTTCACCTTATAAATGATGATGTTTCTCCAGAGCAACTCAGGGTGACTCCCATCTTTAAACATAGAAAGAGTTTGGATGTAAATCTCTCGTGTGTTCACCAGATTAAGTTACCAAGTATTGAATATTTCAAGTTTCATGACCATCTTACTTGAGGAGAAAATGTCCACGGACATCTTTAACGTGGAAACAATTTGTTATTGTTGCCGTCAAGTCGATTCTGACTCATGGTGAGCCAGTGTGTGCCAGGGTAGAACTGCTCCATAGGGTTTTCAAGGCTGTGACCTTTAGGAAGCAGAGCACCAGGTCTGTCTTCCAAGGTGCCTCCGGGTGAGTTCGACCACCAATTTTTTGGCTAGTTGTCCAGAGCTTAACCATATGCATCACACAGGGACCCCTGGAAACAATTTTTACTTCAGGATTATTATTTTGAAAAAAGTAAAACCTTGATTACTGAACACTGATTTTTTCATTTTTTAATAGAAGTGAGAAACTTCCATACATTCTTAACAGGTTTGTGATGCTGGAAGTTTATCTTTAACAACTTCTGTGTTTCCAAACAACAGAAAAAAAAAAAAATGGGCCAAGTGGTAATAGTCCTCTAATATCATAAGATGTAACTTTTCTACTGTGTAGACCTAGCTCTAGAATTCTTTGTTATTACTATCGAAACTTTTACAGCTACAACAACTACACATATAAAAGCACCTCTTGGGGGTGGTGTTGGGTGTTGTCAAGTCGATTCCGACTCATAGCAACCCCTTGTGACAGAGTGGGACTGCCCCATAGGGTTTCCTAGGCTGTGATCTTACAGGAGCAGATCACAGTCGCTTTTCTCCCTTGGAACTGCTGGTGGGTTCGAACCACCAACCTTTCAGTTAACAGCCAGGCGGTTAACTGTTGCACCACCATATTTTCAGTCCTTGGCTCAACTTCTGTTTGTTTTTTTCCTTTTTATAAAAAGAAAAAATGCAGGAATATGCCAACAGTCTCATAATTTTATCTTTTTTTTTAAAGGCTCACAAAGATCATTGATTCCAGATTCTTCTTACGCTGTAATTTTTTTTTTTCAGTGACATTGACTACGCTCTTCCAATTGTGCTTCTATTCTCACTTCAGCTGAAGGCTAACAGAACAAAATAGTTGCTTATTTAACAGTTAGTACACATGTTGCCCTATGACAATGGTTAACAACTTCACAACACATCAACACTATCCTTATTCAACTTTGGGTTCCCTATCACCAGCTTTCCTGTCCCCTTCTGCCTTCTGGCCTTTGTCCCTGGACTGCTGTGCCTCATTAGTTCCATTTGGTTTTACAGGGCTGTCCACTCCCAGGCTGAACGGTGAACCTCAGAGATAACTTCACCACTGAGCTAAAAGGGTGTCTAGGAGCCATACTCTTGGGGTTTCTCCAGTCTCCTTTAGGCCAGTAAATCTGGTCTTTTTTTTTGTGAGTTAGAATTATGTTCTACATCCTTCTCCAGCTCTGTCCAGAACCCTCTGTTGTGATCCTGGTCAGAGCAGTCAGTGGTGGTAGCTGGGCACCATCTAGCTGTAGTGGGCTCAGTCCGGTGGAGGCCTTGGCAGCTGTGGACCATTATTCCTTTGGACTAATCTTTTCCTTGTATCCTGTTCTCTTCATTCTCCCTTGCTCCCGAAGGGATGAGACCAGTGGAGTATCTTAGATGGCCGCTCACAGGCTTTTAAGACCCCAGACAGTACTCATCAAGGTAGAATGTAGAACACTGTCTTTATAAACTGTGTTATGCCAATTGAGAGATGTTCCCCGAGACCATGGTCCCCACAGCCCTCCACCTAGCAATTCAGTTCCTCAGGGAATTTGGATGTGTCTATGGGGCTTCCATGACCTTTCCTTGTACAAGTTGTGCTGGTTTCCCCGTACTGTGTACTGTCTCACCTTTCACCCAACATACCACATATCTACTGCCTATTTAGTATTTCCCCCCAACCCCTCCCATCCCTGGTAACCAACAAAGATTGTTACATTTTGTGTGTAAACTTTTTCATGGGTTTTACAATACAGGTCTCATACAATATTTGTCCTTTTGTGTTTGACTTATTTCACTCAGCATAATGTCTTCGAGTTTCATCCATGTTACGAGATGCTTCACAGATTCATCATTGTTCTTTCTCGTTGCATAGTACTCCATTGTGTGTATGTACCATAGTTTGTTTATCCATTCATCTGTTGATGGGCATCTAGGTTGTTTCCATCGTTTTGCTATTGTGAACAATGCTGCCATGAACATAGGTGTGCATACGTCTATTCGAGTGACGACTCTTATTTCTCTAGGGTATATTCCTAGGAGTGGGATTGCTGGATCGAATGGTATGTCTATTTCTAGCTTTCTGAGGAAGTGCCATATCATTTTCCAAAGTGGTTGTATCATTTTGCATTCCCACCAGCAGTGCATAAGAGTTCCGATCTCCCCTCAGCCCCTCCGACATTTGTTATTTCCAGTGTTTTAGATTTGTGCCAGTAATGCCAGGGTGAGATGGTATCTCATTGTGGTTTTAATTTGCATTTCTCTAATGGCTAGTGATCGCGAGCATTTCCTCATGTGTCTGTTGGCCATTTGAATGTCTTCTTTGGTGAAGTGTCTGTTCATTTCCTTTGCCCATTTTTTAATAGGATTATTTGTCTTTTTGTTGTAGAGGTGTTGGATTTTCTTGTAGATTATGGAGATTAGACCTTAGTCTGACTTGTACTGTCCAAAATTTTTTTCCCAGTCTGTAGGTTCTGTTTTTATTCTTTTGGTGAAATCTTTTGAAGAGCATAGGTGTTTGATTTTTAAAAGATCCCAGTTATCTAGCTTGTCTTTTGGGGTTTGTGCGTTGATGGTTATGGTTTGTATCCTGTTAATGCCGTGTATTAAGGTTTGTAGTGTTGGTCCTATTTTTTCTTCTACAAACTTTATAGTTTTAGGCTTTATATTCATGTCTTTGATCCATTTTGAAGCAGTTTTTGTATACGGCGTGAGGTATGGGTCCTGTTTCATTTTTTTGCAGATGGATATCCAGTTTTCCCAGCACCATTTGTTAAAAAGACTGTCTTTTCCCCATTTGATGGACTTTGGGCCCTTGTCAAAGATCAGGTGACCAACCGTAGGTGAATGGATTGACATCTGGGTTCTCAATTCTGTTCCATTGGTCAATGTATCTGTCGTTGTACCAGTACCAGGCTGTTTTGACTACTGTAGCTCTATAGTAGGTTCTGAAGTCAGGTAGTGTGAGTCCTTCAACTTTATTCTTCTTCTTCAGTAGTGCTTTACTTATTCGGGGCTTCTTCCCTTTCCATATAAAGTTAATGATTAGTTTTTCCATCTCTTTGAAGAATGTTGTTGGTATTTGGATCGGGATTGCGTTGTATTTGTAAATTGCTTTGGGTAGAATTGTCATTTTCACAATGTTGAGTCTGCCTATCCATGAGCATGGTATGTTTTTCCATTTATGTAGATCCCTTTGGGTTTCATGCAGTAGTGTTTTGTAGTTTTCTTTGTATAGGTCTTTTACATCCCTTGTTAGATTTATTCCTAAATATTTTATTTTTTAGGGGCTATTATAAATGGTATTGTTTTCCTGATTTCCTTTTCATCATTCTCCTTATTGGTGTATAGGAATCCGACTGATTTTTGTATGTTTATCTTGTATCCTGCTACTCTGCTGAATCTCTCTATTAGTTCCAATAAATTTCTCGTGGAGTCTTTAGGGTTTTCTGTGTATACTATCATATCATCTGCAAACAGGGACACTTTAACTTCTTCGTTACCAATTTGGGTGCCCTTTATTTCTTTTTCTTGCCTTATTGCTCTAGCTAGAACTTCCAGCACAATGTTAAATAGGAGTGGTGATAAAGGGCATCCTTGTCTTGTTCCTGTTTTCAAGGGGAATGTTTTCAGCCTCTCTCCATTAAGAATGATGTTGGCCATTGGTTTTGCATAGATGCCCTTTATTATGTTGAAAAATTTCCCTTCTATACTTATTTTATTGAGAAGTTTTCTCAGGAATGGGTGTTGGACTTTGTCAAATGCCTTTTCTGCATCAGTTGAGATGATCATGTGATTCTTTTCTTTCCTTTTATTTATGTGGTGGATTACTTTGATTGATTTTCTAATGTTGAACCATCCTTGCATACCTTGTATGAATCTGGCTTGGTCGTGGTTAAGCTGTAATGTTTAAAAGATTTACTTTATTCTCTTCTTTTGTACAAATAAAGGAATTGTTCCCAGTACACACAGATGTATGTCCATGTACGATTTGCCTTTTCATAAACACAGCTGATTCATTATTGCATATACATGTACTTTTAGTAGAACTAACCCTTCTGATTGTCGTAAATAGCCCTAAAATCCTAATCAGGATATAAAATCATTAACACAAGTCCATGGTTTTATATTTCATAATAGATCTGTAGATGAGCTTTATTATTTAGGAAGAAAGCACGTTATCTCAGCTATCTAAGTTTATGGAGGTGACATTTCTTCCAATAGGGGACGTGACCATCCTAGGAAAGCAAAGCGAGAACATTTCCCTTTCAGGCACGGAAAACAAAAGCTCAGATGGCTTTGCTGAACACTCATAAAAATGGATGGTGCTGCTTTCAGGCACCATTTATCAGGCTCGCCTTTCAGAGGGCAGTCTCAGTACCCACTCCATATTCATTTAAGTGCTTAGAAGACTTGTCATAACCTGCACTCCAGCCTTGAAATGGTAAATCTCGACACGTCTCCATTCTGGCAGCTCATCTCCGCTCTGAGTTTCCCAGTTCAGGAGCTGGGCCTTTCATTCAGCCCCAGTTCTTTCCCATCTTACCCCCTTTTCGCGTTGTTAGTTTTTACACCTTCCCGTCTTTAAACCTGGCTTAGTCTAAAAGCTTCCTTTTTAATAAGCAACACCCCAGGAAAATACTGGGCACAGTACTAATGCATTAACACGTTTAATCACAGCAGGTGAATGAAGAGTGCTCGTCCCATTCAGATGGAGCTGGCTACATAGATTTCTGTGAGGTCAGAAAGCATTACGTACACCTTAATTTTGTGCTCAAGGTGCCTGCTTTCTGCCACTCCACACTGGCTTTTCACACAGCAGAAATTACTCTGATTGTTTTTGTTTTTTCATCTGTTTAACTATTGAGGTTTGGGGTAGAAGGTCAGTGAAAAAGGGGAAGACCCTCAATGAGATGGATTGACACTGTAGCTGCAACCATGGGCCAAGCGTAATGGTTGTGAGCATGGCACAGGACTGGGCAGTGTTTCGTTCTGTTGTATATAGGGTCACTATGAGTCGGAACCAACTTGACGGCACCTAACAACAACAACAATTGAAGTTTGGAGTAGGAGAGAAAGCACTGAGAATATATTTTTTCTTGCTTGTGGTTACGAGCTCAGCTGCTAATCCAAAGGTTGGCAGTTTGAATCCACCAGCCTATGGGGCAGTTCTACTCTGTCCTGTAGGGTCGCTGTGAGTCAGAATCAACTTGAAGGCAATGGGTTTTTTTTTTTTTTTTTTTAATGTATCTGAGAAGTGGTAAGTTAAAATATGCTACTTTAAAAGTATATATACCATTTTTTCCTTTGCAAAAGTGAATTATTTATGATAACGTTTAGATACTAACCTTCCTCTTTTGAAGAAGTGGTGTCTAGCCTTCCTTTCTGAATGCACTTTTTCCTAATTCACCAGGGCTCCTTAGGAAATGAGTACAGTGTATAAATGAGCAGCTCTGGTGTCTCAATAAAGGCAGCTTTGGAATATCAGCATTAACATCATGGTAACCTGCAGTAGTTCCTTGCCTGGCCACAGGTCACCTTTGTCATGACTGACAGGTACTTTCACTGAACGTTGGGCGATGCTCACAGCGTTAGCGTGGTTCTGTTCACACACGGGCTTTGGTGTTCCCTTTGAGGTGCGGTGAGCGCCGTTCAAGTGGCCTAGTGTGACGTCTGTCTTTTCATTAGACGTGAGTGCATCCTTCAAGTATTACACCCTCCTCAGGTCTTCTGTTGCTGTTGTTAGCTGCGATTGAGTTGGGCCCGACTCACGGTGACCCCACGCATAACAGAACAAAATATTGCCCAGTCCTGCGCCATCCCCATGATCCGCTGTGGATCGGACCATTGTGATTGAGGATGATAGGGTTTATTGGCTGATTTTCAGAAGTACAGTAAAACTTGAGATGGCCGGAACGTGTGTAAGGTGGAAACTTGTCAGAGAAGGAAAGCTCAGATATTTTCCACTTGACGGAGTGATAGAAAAGTGGTCAGACTGCACCCTGTCAAAGGCAGAGAGCTTCCGAGACCCAGAGAAACAAGGCTGTCCTGTCAAGTTCCAGCTCTCCTAGGTTCCACTGTAGATCACCAGGCTTTTCTTCCTAGTCTGGAAGCTCTGCTAAAATCTGTTCGGCATCACAGCAACACACAAGCCTCCACTGACAGGTGGGTGGTAGCTATACATGAGGTGCATTGGCCAGGATTTAAATCTGGGTCTTCTGCAGAGAAAGTTAGAATTCTGCACTGAACCACTACTGTCTCATTTTTTTTAAAAGCTAAACAAAATAATAATGAAATAACTAAGATTTATTAAAAATTACATGCGAAGCACTCCATGTACCACTCTGTAGTGTTATGTAATACCTGTTTTGCAGATAAGAGATGTCAGACATAGAGAGGCTAACTTAATTGGCCAAAGCCATGTGCAGCCGAGAAGCCCTTTTGATCACAGGTGGACCGAATCCAGAGCTGATGCTGATTCTCACTACAGTGTTGCTGATGCTCTTAGTACCGTTGGAAGCCAACACTATTATAGAAATACACTGAAATGAAATGCCAGCGTTCTACTATAAAATGACCCATGTTAGGATCGTATGATTTTTTTAAAATAATATTTTATTGTGTTTTTGGTGAAAGTTTGCATATTAAATTAGGTTCCTGTTTAACAGTTACTACACAGATTGCTCAAAGACACTGGTTACATTTTTCACAATGTGTTAACATTCTGATTAATCCCCTTCTGGATGTTTCACTTCCAGTAATCTGGTTTCTCTGCCCTTGACCCTTTTGTCTTTGCTTTAGAGTAAGTGTTGACCATGTGGTCTCATAAAGATGATTTTTTACAGGTGCACAGTACTCACTGGTAATAGTCTCTATTTTATGAGCCAAGCGGTTACTTATCTAAAAGGTGACCTCAGGGTGTAGTTTCAGTTCAAGGTTTATGGAGTACCTCAGGGCAACAGTCTTAAGGAATCCTCCGGTCTCAACCGGTCCCGTAAGTCTGGACTTTTTAAGAATTTTAGGTTCTGTCCCACGTTTTTCTCCCCTTCTGTCAGGATCCATCTGTCCTGGCCCTCATCAGCAGGGTCGTTAGTGGTAGCCAGGTACCAGCTACTTCTGGTCTCAGGGTAGGTGAGGCCGTGGTTCTTGTAGACTGCTGATGATCGTATTAATTTTTAAGATAAACGACTAAATGGAAGAGCCACACTTAATAATAGAATTAATAATTTCCATGGATAAGTTGATAAATAATCCCTGGATCGAAAACTGCAGCTGCAGAGGGAAGATCCCTCTCTTCCAGCAATCTTTCAGACGATTTGGTCTGCAGACTCTTCATGGGAGCCTCAGTACACCTGGGAGGAAGGGCTCGCCCACCCTGACAGAGATGCTAAATGACAAGTCTTTCGAAGTCATGTTCCTAATTACTGGAATAAAAGCTTCCTATGACCTATACTCAAATTCTCTTGAAACAAAGAATTACTGATATTTCTCACAGGAAAAAAGCCTCAAAAGATTCGGTCCTATTTTTTTTTTTATTATTTGTTTCTCTTTAATAGTGCTTGTATTCTCAATAGCCACATATACGTGTGTCCGTTTCACTTGCTGTTGTCATTGACTCGTGTTGGAGTGCGTCAAAATCATTCACGTTGTGCCCACGCGAAACATGGAAAGATGGAGATATGACAGGGTTAGTCGTGATAAACAGGCACTGAGTCAGTGACAGTGTTAAAACTGGATTTGCCGAAAGAAAGAAGATATTAAAATGCCAGTGACGTTCAACAGCAGGACTTTATTTTTTATAATCCTGAAGACTGTTTTCTTATAGATGGCTTTAGAAGTTAAACCCTAAGACGCCCTCGGCGCACCGGTTTTCCCAAGTGCCCGCATTTGACGATGAGAATATGATGCTTCTCTTGTCCAGGTCCAGGAAAGAAGTCTTCTCAGTGATTTAGAATCTGGTTTATGCCTTGAGAGACGGGCTGCCACTCTCTGTGATTCCAGGGAAGCCCGCTGTCAAGGAGCAATTTCCACAGAATTGAAAGCGGTGCGGGGTTATGAATAAAGTCGGAGCCACTGTGACCTTCCCTGTCAGATGATGAGGCTGTAAATATGTTGGTAATTCTGTGTTGTGTGAGTACCTGTTCTTTTCCATCATTGCGGAGCTTCTGGGATGCCATAAATCGGTACCAGCAAAGCTAAAACAAAATTTTTATCATATAAAAAAAATTAAAAGGGCAGAAAATACAAGGTACAAAGCCCAGGGATGCAGCCCCCTGGTGTGTTGTTTCTGAAGTACGTCTGGAGGTACAGTGTCTAGCGCTGGAACCTTTATAATGGCCAAATAAATCTAAAACAATGCCTTGGTCACGTTTTGTCACTAATTTAAATGGAGAAAGTAAAGTGACTTAATGCTTCCTACCCAAGATGCCAAATTCATTATGAACTAAGGCTCGTTCTGGCTGAAGTGTCCTCAGCTTCAGTGGGCATAGAAACTTCTGTCTTGGTGATCTTGTTACCTGTCTGAATTGGATTACCACTGGGGAACCTTTTTCTCACTTCCCCCTTCGCTTTCCCAAGCTGAGAGCTTAGGGAAAGAATAAAAATAAGAAGGGAAAAATCAGTCCAGAGAACCCCCAGAAAAGGGGGAAAAAAACCAAGTAATTTTCTTTAGAAACAAAGAAAAATAAAACTTGCCATTCTCCTCTGTTTTAAAAGGGATCCATGTACTCCTTTGAACAGGAGTTTTAACAAAAAAAGTGCCTGTTGTTCTGTTTTATGGACACTTAAGGCAGCAGAAAGGGTTTCAGGATGAGGAGGAGAAAGGCAGCATGTACAGAGATAAAGCAGTCTGGACAGAGGCGCCTGGGAAGGGATGGGGAGACTGAGCATGTCAGCCATCTACTGCTGTGTAACAAATGACCCCACACCTGATGGCTGGAAAGAAGAGCAGATGTTGATCATGTCTAAGTTTCTGAGCCAGGAGTCGGGCTTGGTGTAAAGGTCAGCGCTCTGGCTGCAGACTTTGCTTCCCCCATAGGTGCTGGCAGGTGGTGCTGGCAGGTGGCGCTGGCTGTGGGGGCCTCTCTTCCACTCCGTATAGCCCCTCCACAGGGCTGCTTGAGTTACCCTCATGACAGACTATCTGGCTTCCCCCAGAGCAAGTTACCCAAAGCAGCTGCAGTATTTCCCATGATTCATCCTCAGAAGTCACATCTACTCTTCTGCGGTGCCCTAGTGGTCACCCAGTTTGGACCTGCTCAGTGTGGGGCCTAAGTCCTAGAGGCAGGTCCACTGGGCACTGTTTGGAGACTGTCCACCACGGGGACATATGACAGAGAGGGAGGCAGGCATACCCAGTCACACAGACAGCTGCTATCGGGTCGACTGATTCATGACAACCGCGCACAACAGAAGGAAGTGTTGCCCACTCCTGCGTCATCCTCACCGTCACTGTCACGTTCGAGCAGGGTCTCCCTCGCTGGCCCACCACGTCACCAAACACGATGTCCTCCTCCAGTGCTTGATCCCTCCTGATGACATGTCCAAAGCAATCTGGTCGGACAGTGCTTTGTTGTGATCCACAGGTTTTCGCTGGCTAATTTTCGGGAGTAGATCACCAAGCCTTTCTTCCTAGCCTGTCTTAGCCTGGAAGCTTCACTGAAATCTGTCCCCCCGGATGACCCTGGTGTGTGGAACACTGGTGGCATAGCTTCCAGCATCACGGCAGCATACAGGCAGCCACAGTACGGCCAGCCGGTAGATGAGGTGGCCACAGACTTCACACACGTATGAACAGGAGAGGGGAGGATGAGGCAGTTCTGTTGAGTGTGAGGTGAGAGTGACTGTGTTGCCCCGCACAGGACTTCATATGTGACAGAAGTGCAGGCCGCTCTGATACCCACTGTTCCTCAAACCTCGTGTTTGTCATGGTTTAATTGTGCCTTCTTAAGACAGTCGCTTTTACGCACAGAAACAAAGCTAAGCTGCAAGAGAGTCCCTCCAGAAATCTCCCCGGAATTTTACCTCAGCAAATCAAAAACTTTACCCTCCCCCCAAAAAGGACCATTCTTTTACCTTTCTGATGTTAAAGGCTCTTAAAACAAAAAGAACAAACTCATTGCCGTGGAGTCAATTTTGACTCACAGGGACCCTTTAGCACAGAGTAGAACTGCCCTGTAGCGTTTCCAAGACTGTAATCTTTACGGAAGCAGACTGCCACATCTTTCTCCTGGGGAGCAGCTGGTGGGTTGGAACTGCTGACCTCTTGGTGAGCAGCTGAGCGCTTAACCACGGTGCTACCAGGGCTCTTACATACCTCACACGTTTTCCAACTATCAGAATATGACGACTGGCATGAAAGGTGTCTTCAGTCCAACACTTCCTCCCTCCTTTTCCTTAACCGGGCCTTTCTTGTGGCCTCTTCCAGTCCCTCAAGGTTAGTGGTCATGCTGGTTTTTGAAATCAGTGAGTGCAAAGCTTCGTCGTTCCCCTTGTCCAGGAGAACTGACAGTGTCCTATGAGTATTAGGAGCAGGAGTAAAACAAATGCTAGGCCCTGAGCCCTTGGTGAAGCCTGCTGGGCACCAGCCAAATCCACTGTAGGCCAGCAGCACCTCCCTGGGTGTGACGTAGGAGAATGAATAGACCATCCCAATCTTTCCACGGCCAGTCCACCTCAGCCTCACGTCCTCCCCTGACCCATCCTACTGAGTGCAGCTTCCTGCGTGACACAGAAGGGCAGGTGGCATTGAGGAGTGCAGTGTGATGAGGGGCCAGGGCCAGGGAGAGCGGATGCTGCCCTTGGAGGAATTGGGAAAGCAATCGTAGTGTGCAGTAAGTGCAGCTGCAGGTGTGCAGTAGATGCAGGTGTGCAGTAGGTGCAGGTGTGCAGTAGGCGCAGGTGTGCAGTAAGTGCAGGTTGCAGTAGATGCAGGTGTGCAGTAGGTGCAGTAGGTGCAGGTTGCAGTAGGTGCAGGTGTGAAGCAGGCACAGGTGTGCAGTAAGTGCAGTAGGCGCAGGTGTGCAGTAAGTGTAGCTGCAGGTGCGCAGTAGGTGCAGCAGCAGGTAGGGGTGCACGTGCAGCACTCACAGGGATTGGATAAGTGATGTCCGCCTCACACCGGCGCCAGTACCTGCTCCTGGACTCTGTTACACTGAGTAGGAGGTGTATCTGCGTCCTTCCTGTGTTTGGCTGTGTCGTGAACAATCTTGTTGACTTGTCTGTGATGCCCACACTAAGCTCTCAGTCTTCATTTCTAGTGCTGCTGTAACAGATGTACCACAAGTGGGTGGCTTTAAAGGAGATAGATGTATTTTCTCAGAGTTCAGGAGGCCAGACGTCCTAATTCAAGGCACCAGCTCTAGATAAGACTCTGTCTGCCGGCTCTAGGGAAAGATCTATGTCTCTGTCAGTTTCTGTTCCTCTGTCCTTGGCTGTCTTCATGTGGCATCTCTCTTCCCCAGTCTGAGCTTCCTTGCCTGTGTGCCTAACCTCTTTATAGCTCACAGGTGGTCAGGTTAGGGCATACCCTACACTGATATGGCCCTATTCCCAGATCGCATTACATCCACAGGTCTGTCTTTTTCATTTTTTCACCCGTTGCCTTGAGAGTTGATTCTGACCCCTGGCAACCCGTGTGTTGCAGAGTAGAACTGTTCCATAGGGTTTTCAAGGCCGTCATCTTTCAGAAACAGATCACCAGGCCTTTTTTCCAAGGTACCTCTGGGTGGGTTTCAACCACCAACCTTTTGGTTAGTAGTTGAGCACTTAACCCTTTGCAACACTCAGAGGTTAGGATTCCAACACGTACTTTGGGAGACGCAATTCCATCCATAACACTGTTTTAGCATAAATCTTGGCCCATGTATTGAATTTAAGGATTTAGTGATTGTTATGGATGGAATTGTGTCCCCCAAAAATACATGTTATAATTTGTAACCTGTATGACTGTAGTTATAATCCTATTTGGGAATGGACTGTCTTTGTCATATTAATGAGGCAGGATTAGTGTAGGGTCTATTTTGAGTCAATCTCTTTTAAGATATAAAAGAGATTAAACAAGCGAGCAAGCAGAGCTGATGAAGAGAGATGCCGAGCCACGTGAAGATCAAAAAAACAAGGACCTTCCTCCAGAGCCAACAGAGAGAGAAAGCCTTCCCCTAGAGCCAGCACCCTGAATTTGGACTCTAGCCTCCTAAGCTGTGAGAAAGTAAATTTCTGTTCATTAAAGCCATCTGCTTGTGGTGGTGGTTCTGTTATAGCAGCACTAGATAACTAAGACTGTGATATAAATGGTATTGGAACACTGTCTTGCGAATTGCAACAATGTTTGTTATTTTGGCAAAAGCACAATCTCGGGCGAGCTCCGTCTTCTCTCTCGGCCATCTCATAGCCGTTTGCCAAGTGGAGATGTCACACATGGGGTAGTGAGTTCCAGCCCCTGCTGAGGCCCTGTTTCAGTGTGCTGTTTGTCCAGCTCAGCTCTGCAGTCTAGATGTGACCCCGTGTGCTGCCTTGGCATAACCGTGGGTATGATTTCCAGGCAGGTACTGACCTTTAAATGTTATCTGAGATTTTCAATCCGCATTGCGGCTACCCTTCACTGAAGGACAATTTCACACTTTATCAAGGTTCTTAGATTTGTTAAATAACCACTATTGGAAGGGCAGACTGTGATTGATCTGTGTTACCTTCTTTGCCCTGTACACCTGCCTTTGACTTGAAGGATGGGGAAGAGCAGGAACTGAGGGTGGATGGAAGTCAATGACTAGTCCCCATGCCTCTGGCTTGCAGTGATGACATACACCCTCGGGGAGGTTGTACATCTGCCTGTGTCACATCTCATATACACTCATGCATGTATGAATTGAGAAACCTGGGGGCTGAACAAAAATCTTTTTACATAGTTGTTCGTTTTTAAGATGTCACAGAGTCGTGATGTATAGGATGTAAGCATGATGTCGCTCTCCTTCACCATACAAAGCTAGATTTGCAAATTTGTAAGCACAAAAACCGTTCGCATTTGGCTAAGCCCCTTTTTGGAACGAGAGAAGAAAACGTTGATTGATCGTAGGCTAAGACGTATCTCTGACTTCTCAAGTCCACGAACTAGTTTATTCCCATACTGAAAATTTCAGGGTCTGTTGATTCTTAAAATAATGAGGAAGGTGATGAATACATAGCAGGGCTGGAATTGAAAGCACGCTATTGTGTCGTTTAAATCAGCGGATTTTATAGCAGCTGCTCTCTCCCTGGGATAGTAAAACTTCGCATGTGTGCATGTGGTTTCCTTTGCATTTCTGTATGGTCCAAGTTGAAGGGTCTTCCTGGGAGGAATTAATATCCACAAGTTGAAAAATCATTCCTTATTTCTGTCATCATCCTGACTAGATATTTTAATGTACTCATCGAATACATTAAATACACCAAACAGTTTAACATATTCAGCTGGCCACTGCCAGCCCACCAAGGAGACCAAAAGCAAGCTGAAAGAAGAAAGTCTTCAGTGAAAAGATAGGAATTAAGCGTGGTGGTGTTGTGTGCCGTAGAGCTGATTCTGACTCCTGGCAACCCCATGTGTGCCAGAGTAGAACTGCTCCATTGGGTTTTCTTGGCTGTGATCTTAACAGAAACAGATTGCCAGGCCTTTTTCCCACAGAGCCACTGGGTGGGTTCAAAGCACCAACCTTTCAGCCGGGCACTTAAGCCTTGTGCTACCAGGGTCCCTTAGGAATTAAGTGTAACCCACCGAAAATCAGACAGCCCGATAATGTTGCAGCCCTACTTTGATAAGTAATGAAGCCACGCTCTAAAAACAGGTCTTATTAGCAGGAACACTGATTCCAGAGACAGAGGTGGGGAGGTCTGTGCAGGTGTGCCCTACTTATGACGGGGGACCTCAGGAGTACATTGCTTTCAGCAGGAAACTCGGACCTGGGTCCCCCTACATGGGAAACCTGCACGCCTCCCTGTCGTCTGGGCTGAAGCCAAAGCAGTTCTCAGGAAGGAGACTCTCTCCAGCCCCCTCGTCGGCCCCGTTAGTTAAAGGTGGCTAGGTTGCCTCTCCGGGATTCGCTCATTTGTGTTAGGTGTGGTATCCGTGGATGTTAATTTGTATCATATCTGACATCTGTATTTTCAGAGAGAATGATTTTTGTAAAGCAGGGTGGAAGGAAGAAGCTATATGGCGAGCTATGCAATGGAAATCAACTTAGGGAATCATTCTGTACAAAGGAAAAAGGCAGCTCATGGCTTAAACAAACTGTGAACGAGTTTTTTTGGTCGGGGAGGGGAGCCGAAGAAGGCTGTAAGGGCTGCTGAGACGCAGCTGCCCGCCTCCCTGTGTGGCACCACTCATCCGGCGTTGCCAAACCTCCCGCCACATTTGAGCACTGAGAAACTGCAAGGTCCTTGAGAGACATTTCTTTACATTAATATGCTTTCATTTTTAGAGTTTCAGGTTTCCAGGAAAACTGTGCAGAAAGTACAGAGTCCCCACATGTCACCTCCTGCCTACACATTGTTTCTCCTGTTATTAACATCGTGCGTTCCTGTGCTACATTGTTCCAGCTGATGAACTAGTACTGATACGCTATGTTAACACCCATGGTTTACGCTGGGTTTGCTCTCTGTGCTGGCCAGCCCTGTGGGTACTGACAAATGCATGATGTCAGGTGTCCACCACGACAGTGTCCTGCTGAACCACTTCAGTGCCACTCGGGACTGAGTCCATCAGCACATTAGCACCTCTGGTCCAGGCAGCGGACCTCATTGATCAGACGATTGATTGATGATTGATTGGCTGACTGATGCTTCCATGTATCCCTGTACCACATTCCCCTTCTCCTCACCCTTCCCATGGGCAAATGTTTTAGCGTCTATAGAACGTTTTTTATTAGGAAGAGCGTCCTACTGTGTTTGTATGTATTTTAACTATGTAAGTGGGGGCTGTAATTCATCTCATCCTGTTTCCCACCCTCTCACTGAGCATTGTCTTCAGTCCCCGAGTTTCTCTCTGTCCACTGAATCCGTTGCTTGGTGTGTATCCACCCTGTGTTGCCTGTCCTGTCTCCCAAGGATGGGCACCAAGTTCAAACTGTAGTTCATATTTCCTTTAAAAACGTGGTTTTATAGTCAGAAGGGAAGAAGCACAGTAGTCCCTCAGGGCAGACACTCTGTTTCCAGGTAGAGGCTCTTTTCATGGACCATCCCTTGTCATGGAGATGAGAGACATACAATCTGGTGTGACATCAAGTCGGTTCTGACCCCAAGTGACACAGCAGAACTGCCCGTAGGATTTCCTAGGCTGTCACCTTTATGGAAGCAGATCGCCAGGTCTTTCTCCCTTGGAGCCACTGGGTAGGTTTGAACCACTGATCTTTCGGTTAGCAGCCAAGTGCTGAACCGTTTGCACCACCAGGGCTCCTTATGTAGAGGTAAGAATTGGCAGTAAGCTACCTTGTAAGCTGATTGTTAGGAGTATGACACAACGTGGAAGGTCCTGGGCTGGTGCCTGCCACGTCCAGCCACATCGGCAGTGGTACCGATGACCCTCCCTCCCTTCCCCTTCCTAATGGCTAGCCTTCTCTCCTGCAGGGCAAGCACAGACTGCACGTGAACACGGGCATGGAGGGTGACTGGTGTGGCCTCATTCCCGTCGGGCAGCCGTGCAGCCAGGTGACCACGACGGGCCTCAAGTGGAACCTCAGTAAGTACGGCCTGCCCAAAGGGGACTTCGTTTTCTTGTTTTTCAAATTTCTCTTGGGCATATATTCAGGAGTGGAATTGCTGGGTCAGGTGGTAAGTCTGTGTTTAACCTTCTGAGAAACGACCAGCCCATTTTCTACGGCAGCTGTACCGTTTTTCATCCCCACCAGCAATGGATGAGGGTTCTGATCTCTCCGCATCACATGCCACCTGGGCCTTTTGGATTGCAGCTGTGATAGTGGCTCATTGCGGTTTTGACTTGCGCTGCCCTGATGTTGAGTATCTTTTTATGTGCGTTGGTCGTTCGTATATCTTCTTTAAAGAATGTCTCTTCAGATCCTTGGTCCATATGTTGATGGGTCATTTATGTTTTTATTGTTGAGTTGTATATTTTAGTTACGAGTCCTTTATCAGATATATGACTTGCAAATATTTTCTCACAGCTGTTGGCTTGTCTTTTCATTTTCTGAAATCTAATTAATTGATTTAATTTGGTGAAGTCCAATTCATCTTTTTTTCTTTTATGAATTGTGCTTTTTATGTCATATCTAAGAGCTCTTTGCTCAGCCTTCTTCATGATTTTGCCTACTGGAAATTTATTTTTCCTGAGCAGTAGCTGTTCCAGTTCTTTTTATAGTTTAACCTCTGAGATTTTGTAACATTAGCTCTTTTTAAATTTTAAAATGGTTTCCAGTTCATATGAACCACATTAGGTCCTGATTATACTAAAATGGTCTGATTTTAAAAGAATGAAGAATGGGGTGGTCAGTCCACGAGATGGATGCTGACAAAAGAGACCGTCGGGCTCTGTGAGGGGTCAGCTCTAGTCTCTCGAATGACGGGGATTTAACCCGCAGCTTTGATTGAACGTCAAAGCGATCATCCCGTGGGCCAGCACCTGAGGTTGTAAAAAGGAAAACATGAAATCCTGTCTTTCTTTTATAATACATGTAACTGTCCGGTTCCCACAGGGACATAAGTCTATTTCAAGAAACAATTTGAAGATAAAAATATCTGTATTTTTAAAAACCTTTCCTTCTTCCATTGCCATAAAGTTGTAAGCTTCAAAGTTGGGTCACCTGTTTGGTTTGTGTATGAGATGAGATAGAGACATTCCTGATCATCCGTTCCCCTGGATGTGCAGACCACCATCGGGGTTTCATAGCGAGTGTGTTTCCTGGCTATCTCTTCTCTTCCCATGGCGTACATGCGTCTTCCTGTTCTTCTTTACCAAAGCTGTGTAATAAGTATGAGAGAGTGAGAAGTCCCCCAAATTTGTTCTTCAGAATTTTCATGGCTATTCCTGACTTTTTGCTCTTCTTTATAAATATTAGAATTAGCTTGACAAGTTTCTCTCTCTCTCTCTCACACGCATACAATTCCATTGAAATTTTAATTCTATATATATATATATAGATAGATAGATAGATTCTATATATAGATTCTATATATAGATTCATTTGGGGAGAGTAGAATAACTTGGGAAGAATACATTTGTTTGGAGTTGGGTCTTCCTACCCATAAACATAACTTATCTCTCCATTTATTTAGAACTTTTTGTTTTCAATAATTTTGTAATTTTCTCCATAAAGATCATGTGTATCTTTTATAAGAGTTATTTCTGGAAACCCTGTATTATATGTTACTATTGTAAATTCTACCTTTTTTAAAAATTTACATGTCCTAACTCTGTTGCTGGTATATAGACATGCAATTGATTTTAGTATATTCTATTCAAGAACCCTGGTGGTGCAGTGGTTAAGCGCTCGGCTGCTAACTCAGAGGTCAGAGGTTCAAACCCATCAGCTGTTCTGTGGGAGAAAGATGTGGCAGTGTGCTTCCATAAAGATTACAGCCTAGGAAACCCTATTCTGTCTTACAGCGTTGTTATGAGTTGTAATCGACTTGAAGGCAGTGAGTATATTGGATTCATATGTAGCTGAGCCCTGTTATTGTTTTTAAAAATATGACTATGAATTCACTTGGGTTTTCTATAGATAATCTTACTTCTGTTAGTAGTCAATCTTTCTTTCTTCTTTTGTCTTCGTTCTATAATAAATAGGGTTGTGTCCCCTTATGACTAACTGAAACATAAGCTTTAAAAAAGGAACAGCTTTTCCTCATGTCACAAGTGCAGAGTTCGGCAGCTGCTGGCATTGATTCAGTGGCTCTGGGCAAGGTTTCTGTGACTCTCTCAGCCTTTGCCTCAAAATCACAAGGTTGCTGTTGCAACTCCAGCCATTGTGCCTCCATCCACCACTGGAGGGAGGAGGGAGAAGAAAGGGAGAAAGGGCAGTGCATGCAATCAGGAAGTACGCCATAATGGCATTCCCAACATTCCGAGAAATTCTTCCCGAATCTCTTCTTTGGCGTCAGTGGCCAGCACAGTATCACATGGCCACCCTCGCTGCAAGGGAGGCTGGAGCATGCACTTTTATAACTAAGCAGCTAGGGGAAACAGTAGAGAGGGGAAAGAAAGAGGATAGGAAACAGAGCAAAGGGTAGGAAGTGGAAGGTGATTAGGAAGAAAAACCTACGTTTTGAGGGACAGAATTTTTTTTTTTAATATTTTATTGTACTTCAGGTGAAAGCTTACAGAACAAATAGTTCCTTATGAAACAGTAGTACACATGTTGTTTTATGACACTGGTTAACAACCCCACAACATATTAACCCTCTAACTTCTCAACCTTTTTTTTTTTTTTTTTGGTGAAAATACACATAGCCAAAGATACACCGTTTCAAAAATTTCTGCATGCACAGTTCAGTGACATTGACTACGCTCTTCCAATTGTGCTGTTATTCTCACTTAAGATGAAGGCTTACAGAACAAAATAGTTTCTCATTTAACAGTTACTACAAATGTTGCTTGAGGGACAGAGTTTTTAATTGCTTAAGAACAATATTAAGTGGAGTTGCCATCTTATTTGTAATACTCAGATTGAGACTGAAATCATATAATCGTGTTCCTTCTGTTGTTTCTTTAAAGAAATAAGTGAGAAAAGGAAATTAATTCTTAACATTGACTAAGAGAGACTCAAATCTCCTAAACTAGGTGAAAAAATGTTGAGAGAAAAAAATCCTGAAAATTGTTTGAAAAGATTGTTCATCTCGATGGGAAATCTCTATTGTAATGAGCAGAGGCATCAAGGTTTCCTGCAGAACGTCTATACAAGGGAACAGGATGTGTATCCATAAAGCATTATCCTTGCTAATAATGCCATTTCTGTGAGAAATACTCTTAATTCTCACTCTGGATAACTCACAGAGGAGCCCTGGTGGCGCAGACGGTTAAGTGCAACCTATAGATTGTCAGTTCAAACCCACCCATCGGATCCATGGGAGGAAGACCTCGCGATCTGCTCCCATAAAGAGGATAGCCAAGAAAACCCTGTGGGGCAGTTCTGCATGCTACATGGGGTCATTATAGTTGAAAATCAACTCAACAGCACCCAACAACAGCAGCATAACTCACAAAGTAAGCTAGTCAGTTGTCAGGATTCAGCTAGAGTTATGTCCACTTAGCTTATAACCTGTTGTGAGCTGGTGCCACCAATGTGTGAGATGTTTCACTGGTTTAGGTGCTTTTTTGTGTTGTTTTAATTGTTGCTTTTCCAGTCCAGTGCTCATAAAGGCACCGTAGCCTGTGGGCTCGGTCTTTTCTGTCTGACTCAGGACAACGTCTTTTGCATCTTAAGTTTTCATAATCAGTGACCTGCTTTGGATTGAATAAAAATGTTTAAATAAAAACATACATGAGAGATCAAAGCTGATCATAAGGATGGTAATTTTCTTTTCGTGGACCCTTGTCTTCTCCAAGGAAGATGTTAGCTAAGAATTTTCCACCCCAAACCCATTTTCTCAAGTTCACCAGTTGGTGAGATGACCATGTTTCCTCACGTCTAAGATGCCATTGATTGTGAGATGCATTATTACGCTATATAAACAAGAAAAAAAATACTACCAGTTATAATTGCAGAGGTGTGAGAAAAACGTGCGTGATAGAGCGGAATACGGTAGGTCAAATAGCATAGATTACACCCCTTTTAAGTCTGGAAGGAAAAATTGCAAGAGTCTTTGAAATCGGCGGACGGATTTCCTGACTCTCTTTCCAGTGGACGGTGGGGTGTGGTCTAGAGGACTCTTCCAGGTTATATCACTCTGTAGAGGACTTAGCCTTGACTTTGACTATTGCAACTCTGTGATGTTGTAGAAGGAGCCTGGTGGCACAGTCTTAAGTGCTCGACTGCTAACCAAAAGATCAGTGGTTCGAACCCACAAGCTGCTCCTTGGGAGAGAGATGTGGCAACCTGCTTCCCTAAAAGATTACAGGCTTGGAAACCTTATGGGGCAGGTCTACTCTGTCCTATAGTGTCACTGTGAGTTGGAATGGGTATGGGTGGTGTGTAGAGGGCTGATCATAATGGAAATGAGTCCTGTTCCTGTAAATGAGATTACCTTTTGTTGTGTGAAGATACAATGGAAAAATCGCTTTCTGGGAATGGCCAACTTCCCGTCTATTATCAGACTGACTTCAGCATTCCTGATGGGCTGGAATGTGTCTGTCCATTGCGGTCTCTTTTGAACCGGTTTTCTCCCAACTTACTGCTTTTCTCACTAATTTATAACTTTTTAAAAGGCACATCTTTCTTTTATACTTGTATGGTCATTATGTTACCCTTTAAAAAAAATTATCCTTTAACAAACCAGACTGAAAGGATTTAAAGGCTATTTAAAGGGTCACAAGCTGTTTGTGGTCTTTGAACAAAATGCGTAACATGTTTTTGCAAAATGCCACTTAACTCCACTCTGTATGAAGTACGTCAGAGGCGGCCCCGGGAGAAGAAGGCCCTGTCACTTGTGTGCTGGGGTTAGGTCTCTCGAGAGCCATGCAGCTCTTTGTCTGAGACGGGCCCTGGCCATACCACCTTCTAGAGGCAGGAGAGGATTCTAACTGTCCTAGTGCTCCAAGCTCCAAGGAACCAAAGAACCCACGCTTAAGTCCAGGCACTCGAGAGAAGTCTGGGAAGTCAGCCCGGGCAGGGAGAGCAAACCCAGGACCATCAATCTGCCAGGCAGGGTGCGGAATCAGGGAGGACTCAGTGCAGGAAACCCCTGAGCGTGTTCTGATAGGATGCTATACACATAGATTTGGCCAGTCTGAGGCTGTAAGCCATGGAACTGCCACTTTTGGTAAGTTCTGAATATCAGCAGTGAGGGATTGTTCAGGGGAAACCCAGAATTGACACCACGGGAAAGTCCAGGAGGGGTGGGTCGGGGGTGATACACAGTGAATAGTATCGCTCTGGTGAGAAAAATACAAGGAGGAACAAGATTATGTTTAGATTGTTATTCTAAAAGATTTTAAACATTCTGTTTGTAAGTAAATAACTTTTCAGGCATGTAAGACTAATGGCATGTAGTCTACTACAAACTTGTATTAAATCTGTGTTTCATTAACTCAGCTCAGAATCTGTTTCCTGAGTTGTAGGAGTCGAAGCAGACACGACTCATTTTTCTTCTCCTGGGTCTTTGCCCTTCGGTGATTCTGCTACACGTGCTGGGAGCCAGCGATAAGTCACCACAGGCCCTGTCCTCCCACCACCCAACAGCACACATTCGGTAGGGTTGGGTCTGGACATTTAAATAGGAAAACCGTTAGCTTGCATTTGTAGGGTTGTGACAAATGGGAATTTACACGGGGACGTATTTTCCATTGGCCCGCATTCAAGAACACGGCTATGGCTGGCCCCCTCACAAGTTGCTGAAATGAGTTGATTTGCCGGCATTTATGTGGGCGGGTTGACAGATGACAGCAGCTTCTGGGCAGCCTCTGGAGTCCCCTTCCATTTCCCCTCCTCCAGGTTTCATTTTGTGCTGATTCAGACGTGGGCTCTGCGTTCAACCATGCCACTAATAGAGTGAGGCAAGAAAGCAACGGCTTTTGGTGATTACGTGAACAATGAAGAAGAGAATCAAGGGTGCGTGCGGACAGACTTTCAGTGAGGGCAAGCATGCTGGGGATAATGCCCCTTGGGTCCAAACAACAGTACTTTGTATTTTGAATAGCACCTTCACACATCTCCCAGCTTTCTCTTCTCTACACTCATCTTCATTCAGGTATAACATTGATCGTTAGTTCTACACTCATCTTCATTCAGGTATAACATTGATCGTTAATCTTGTAGACTAAGTGTTGTTGTTGGGTGCTGTTGTTGATTCTGCCTCATACTGACCCCGTGTGACAGAGTAGAACTGCCCCACAGGGTCTTCTAGGCATAATCTTTACGGAAGTGTGTAAGCTAAAGCCAGAGGATCTCCACCCTCTTTTGCTAGTTCACTTCTGCTCTAACCATCTGGAAGAGGAAAGAAAATGTCTGTGCCACTCCCTTCCCTCTATGAGATGTGTACCTTGAGTTCCCATCAACAGTAGCAGAAAAATGTTTGCCAGTATTTAACTTCATTTAATAGGTGCAGAGGAAACAAAGCCAATAAGGTTCAAGTTCTGACTCTGTAAGGAATGAATTATATGGTATTGGGTTTATAGCTAATCAAAGAGGATGGGTCCATGACAGCTGAGGTTTCCTTCAGTTTGAAAACTCTTCTGTGGTTAATTGCCATTGAGTCGGCTCCAACTCATGGTGACCTTATGTATAAAAGAAAGAAATGTTGCCTGGTCCTGTGCCATCTTTATGATCCTGGGTATGTTTGAGCCTATTGCTGTGGCTATTGTGTCAATCCATCTCACTGAGGGTTCCCCCGTTTTCTCTGACCCTCTACTTCACCAGACATGGTGTCCTGTTCTAGAGATTTGTCTTTCCCAATGACCTATTCAAAGTAAGCGAGCTGAAGTCTCACCATCCTCTCTTCTAAAGAGCGTTCCGATTGTATTTGTTCAAAGACAGATTTGTTTGATCTTCTGGCAGTCCACAGTATCAATATTCTTTACCAACACCACAATTCAAATGCATCAGTTCTTCCTGCATCCGTTTTCATTGTTCAGCATTTGCATACACATAAGGCAGTTGAAAAGACCATGGCTTGTGTCAGGCACATCTTCCTCATTAAAGTAGTATCTTTGCTTTTTAAAACTTTACAGAGATCTTTTGCAGCAGATTTGCCCAGTGCAATACTTTGATTTCTTAACTGTTGTTTCCATGGATGTTGATTGTTGATCCAAAGAGAATTAAGTCATTGACAACCTCAGTTTTTTCTTCATTTATCATGGTGTTTATCAGTCCCATAGTGAGGATTTTCATTTTCTTCACTGTCAGGCATAATCTATATTGAAGGTTTTAATCTTTGACCTTCACCAGTAAGTGCTTCAAGTCGTCTTCATTTTCAGTAAGAACTGAGAACTATATTACTTAATTTTGCTGCTGATGACACAGAAAAATGGATGAGTCCAGATAAATTCCAGAAGTGTGGGTTTTCAAGGAGACCCCCCCTCTCCTTACGTCCCTATGTGGGGGCAATTAGAAGGCCCAGGAGAAGCAGTCATGGGGCCAGAGTCGGGGGCTTCTATCTGCAGGCTGTGTCAGGGTTGCAGCTGCTTCGTGCATACCCTTCTCATATTTTATGGGGTGTCATTCCCTGTGTAAAAATGGCCTGGAAAACTGGGAAGGAAGATGTCCCAGGTCATCACCGCCATTTATAACCTCTTCAGAAGTTCATGGTGAGGATCAGACCGCAACCCATCCTATTCCTCATGACACGGAGCCGGAACTCACCCCTGACTGCCGCCGGTGAAGCACTCTGTGATGAGGATTCAGTGGTAGAGCTGATCCCCCAGCAGCCCCAGGGCATCCTGCTATGCTCGGTGTCCTCGCCATTCACTGGCAGGCTTCACACTTGGGGAACCACATTAGCCTTTTGCACTCAGCTGTTCTCTGGACCACACGTGATCACAAATTAGCAATCTGTCTCTTTCAACTACCCATCCCTACGTTGGATTTCTCTGCTGTGAGTGTGTGTGTTTTCGCAAATAATGTGTCTCAGCACACAGATGTACTTAGAAACTTGCAAAGCAAGAAAGCTTTCTGATTAAAGAGCTGCAGATGGAAGCCCACTTCTGTTGGTTGTTGCCGGCGTCAGGTGCTGTTGAGTTGATTCTGACCCATGTGAAAGACTAGAGCTGCCCATGGGGTTTTCTAGGCTGTAATCTTTACAGGAGCAGATCACCAGCTCTTTTGTCCCACAGAGTGGCTGGTGGATTTGAACCACTGACCTTTTGGTTAGCAGCTGAGCGCTTCATTGTGCCACCAGGGCTACTTCTTTTATTTGTAACCATTATTGTTATTTCTTAAAATTTCTTTGCAGTGTTCCAGTGGCAAGCCTGCCAGGAGAAACAGGTGTGGGCAATTTAACTCTGACATACAATTAAAAAATACAAGTTGAAACCAAAGCTGATTTTCCATAGATGAGGATAAAGAAGCTTTATTTCCTACTGTCCTGCATGCTACCTGCTGTTACCCTGTGGCTAAAATGGATAGTGCTCTGTAGATCCGCTGCTGGGGGGAAAACATCTGGTTTGTGCTTGTAGAACAAAGTGCAGGACAGCGGTGGTGGCCTCCCATCCCCCAGAATCACGGCTACTGTAATACTGATGGAAACGGGGGCGCAGCTCTCCCCAACCTTCCTTTAGCACACGTGCGCGGCTTTGAGCTGAATGGTCTCGACATCCTCTCGGCTTAGCACTAGTCCTTCTGTGCAGTTTGTTCTCCCCCCCTGAGTCCGACACTCCCCCCTGCATGCCTGGAAACGCTCTCCCTTTAACAGGTCTGCTTGCCGACATTTTACTCATCATCTTCAAGGGCCGTGTCAAGTCCTGTCCTCTGGGACACAGGAAAAACTGCAGGCGTGGAGGGCTGGTGTCCAGGAAGCCTTTATGTCCAAGACACAGGATGCTCACTCATGGTGAAGGGTCAGAAGGAGCCGGGAAACCCCAGAGATCGGGGGAGAGATGGGCGATGTGAGGAGAAGGATGGGTGGTGTGTCGACGTGACACCCTGAAGAGAGTGAAGATGGAGCTGGGGGTGGGTGGGGGTCAGAGACAGGGGTACCTAGGTCTTCTCAAATGAGAGGTGCTGACATAGGTATTAGGGTGAAGACACAGATGTGAGAACTAGTGATAACTGGCATCAGTATTTACCAGTAAGAGGGCCACTGTGTGGATGACTCTGTGAAATACCTATCACAGACAGCATGTGAAAAACAACACGGGAGTACATTTTGAACCACATCAAGGACCAGCTGTGGAACATCAGGTATCTCCTGTTCTGAATTTCTCCCTAGAGGTACCCTAAGGGGTTGTGAGTATGGGGGGTGTGGATGAGCCAGTTCTCCAGTGCTGCACTGTCCCAGTCAAGTTGTAGATTATGCCATGGAGTCCCTGGGTGACACAGACAGTTAAGCATTCAGCTGCTAACTGGAAGGTTGGCAGTTCAAGTCCACCCAGAGGTGCTTCAGAAGAAAAGCCTGGTGATCTGCTTCTGAAAAATCAGCCACTGAAAACTCTGGGGAGCACAGTTCTGCGCTGACACACAGGAGGTCGCCATGAGTCAGAGTCGACCCAGTGGCAGCTAGTGTCTGGTAGGGTGGGATCAGAGAGAATGCCTGAGGTGATTCTGTAGTGGTAATTTACACCAAGGGGGTCTCCTCTTTCATAGCGTGTCTAGCTAAGAGCTCCTTGGGAAGCTCCCTCAAAACAAAAGCCTTAAGGGGCCTGTGCCCACTGACGTCCAGTTCTGTTCTGTCCACAAGTGCTTCTCCTGGAATCCAGGAACATTCCTTTCTGCAGAGCCTACCAGTGGGCAACAGGAACTGAACGTGTATCCGCAGTAAAACTGAACCCTCATGCCCTTAGGGTGGTCTCTGTCAGACTGGTCCCAGAGTTCAAGGCCAGTGATTAGAATGGGACATGATACCCCAAAACCCATACTCAGTGTTCTGAACCCCACCTCGTTTTCTGGGCTTCTTCAAAGCAACCATTGCTTCTTGAAGATTTCCCTTTACTCCCAGGCGGACGTGGTCTTCATAGCTGGTTGTGCTTCTTTAAGAGCCTGTGCCCTAGAATTGTAAGAGTTTGCAGTCTTTCCCCCTTTCCCTAACCAGATCATAAACTCCTTAGTGGCAGCTCAGATCCTTATTCCTCTGACCCCCAAACGCTGTCACACGTCCTAGACATCACTGTGTCAGTGTTCTCCAGTGAAGCTTGGAAGGGAGAGGGAGACGCTTCTATATGTCACCTCTGCTGTCCACAAGGCGTGTGATCTTGGAAAAGGTGAGTCACTTCTTTAAGCCTATGGTTTCTCCTCTCGAAAACTGAAATAATAATAGAGAAGGTAATACCTACAGCTGTGCCGTAGGACTGTTGGAAGGATTCAGTCAGATAGTGTAGACACAATGCTTGGTGCAGAGTGCAATAAGTAGTGCATATTAGTATGGTGATGTTGATTATGGACCCAAAGTATCAATTCCCAAGAGAACCCAAGCGTGGCCCATATCAGGTGACTATCTGGGACTCTGATAATGACGGCATCTCAAGTGACAATTGCTATGGTGCCTGTGAATGAACACAGTACCCCCAATTCAGCTGGGAATCCAAGCCTACCTCCTTAATTAAGAAAAAGTTAACGGTGTAAGATCACTTCTGAATCTTATAAATAGGAAATCGGATTTCCTAATGGGCAATTTAAAATACTCCGGGAACATAAATACACCTGCAGCACTCAAGCTATAAGTTGGCGGTGCAGAGAACACGGGTACATGGCCACTTTAGCGCTTAAAGAGCAAATTGCAGAAAATAAATTAATTCGCTTAAACGTAATGAGGCTCCCAAGCGGGGGACACTTCCCCTGCGCTGTGCTTTCTGAAGTATTACTAACACCTTAGTTTGTGCCTTGTACTTTTGGTTAGGACAGATCCCAGAATCTCTTGCTTTTTAAAATTGTACTAAAAGTAATTTAGATCCAAAACCGGAAATTCAATTCAAAAGCCAGATTGGTCTCATTGATTTGGAAAAATGGATAGTGAGTTTATCAAAGGATTGACGGAGACCTCGGGAGCGCAAAGTGGTTCTGATTAAGTTGTTCGGGAAAGGGCTTTGGAGAGGCTGACAGAACTTTGCATAAACTTCCTGAAAGTTTTAAACTGGCAGGCATTTCCCCTAAAATCTGTGTGAAGATTTTCTCTACCCTCTGATGCTATCTGGGGCAGCATTTCAGCTCGGAGAATCAATGTACTCTGTTGCAGACCAGAGGGTGTATTTAGAATATTTATCAGAATTATTACTCAGTTATTTCCCATTCTTTTCAGGTCTTTTAATTTTCATTGTGGGAACCATAGACGCTAAAACCCTGGTATTTATGTCCTTGCATACTCGAAAACAACTTTTATGGGGACATAATTGAATAAAGTTAAAGGGCCAGGGGGAGGAGGCAGAGATGCCAGAAGCAGAGGCAAACTGTCAACTAAAGGAATAGAAAGTTCGAGACCATGTTCGTCTGATTTCGTAAAGGAGAGGGATTTAGGGAAGTTGCCTTTGTCCTGCATACGCTGGTTGCTCGGGTAGCTTTCTGTGTGGCAGCGCTGCACTCCTGATGCCGGGACGCAGAAGGAGAGCTTGGCAGCCAGGGAGGACTGGAAGCAAGGAGACTTTGGAATGGAGAAGCTTAGAGAAGGATTTGGCAGCCCTGGCTGCGGGCAAAAATAATCAATGGAATTGACAAGAACCATAAAACCAGGAGGGTAGAGGATATGAAATACATCTATTTGATTTTTCTGAACATGGAAAAATATTAAATCTATTCTAAGTCTGTTATGATACCCATGTATTTCTGTGAATTTGTTATTACAGTAATATCTATTTTTCTTTGGGGATACAGATAGGACCAATTCAGGTGCTTTTTTTTTTTTTCTTTAGGGAGGGGTTGTTGGCTTTTTAAATTTGGAAAAATACATAGTTGTTCACACAGGGTTAAAATAATTTGTTAACTTCATAAAAGCACATATGGTTGAATATTTCCTTTGATGAAAAAGACTCATTATTTATTTGTAGGCTAATGTATTCTTTTAGGGAACTGTGATATGTCACGATTACAGTTACTCCTCGGAGAGAAATCTTTTGGAGCAACTATAAGAAGAAACAGGTTCCCTGGGTGGTGCAAACAATTAATGCACTCAGCTGCTAATCAAAAGTTGGCAGTTCAGGTCTGCCCAGAGGTGCCTCAGAAGAAAGGCCTGGTGATGATCTACTTCTGAAAAATCATCCATTGAAAACTCTATGGGGCACAGTTCTACTCTGACACACATGGGTTGCCATGAGTCCATATCAACTCCACAGCAACTGGTTGATTATACACAAGCAGTAGACATTTCAGGAGCACACCTTCTGCATGTTTGCAATCCTGTGTCATGATCCGTCAGGAGGTTTTTATGTAGCTGAAGTACACAGTGAGGTGGTGGAAAGGTGGGAGATGATGCTCGGAATCTGTTGTGGTGTGCCATCAAGTTGATTACGACTCACAGCGACCTTATAGGACAGAGCAGGACTCCTGCTAGAAATACTGGTGGGATCAAATCGTGAGGCACCTTGTGCACTCTGAGAGAAGTTTAGATTCCCTCTGTAAGCAATAAGAGGCGAAGATGGCTCTGGATTCATTGTACAGGTCGGATTAGGGAGAGATGCAGTGAACAGACTTTTTTTTTTCAAGTTAGAGCACAGCGGACATAGAACCCTGTGTCCGTTACCTGAGTATGTCCTCAACTGAAGGATTGCTCTCGCTGGTTCTGAAGGGTTACATCTACTGAACAACATTTCTCAGAATGGTGATTACGTTAAATATATTATCATCTTTTCTAATATGTACTATTTACCTTCTAAATAAGAAGCCCTGGTGGTGCAACGGTTAAGTGCTCGGCTGCTAACCAAAAGGTTGGCGGTTTGAACCTACCCAGTGGCTCCATGGGAGAAAAGACCTGGCTGTCTGCTCCCTGAAAGATTACAGCCTGGGAAACACTGGGGCAGTTGTACTCTGTTCTGTAGGGTCGCTGTGAACCGGAATGGACTCGACAGCACCCAACAGTAACAGCCTTCTAAAGTCCAAACTGGCCCCTTCTATGCCCACTTAAGGAAGGAGGATCTTCTCTTCTTCAGGGTTTTGATTTTGGGTGCCACTTGATTCTCCCCAACACAAAATGAGGAGTGACTCTCCTCCTTGTGTAAGTTTGGCAAGCCCCTATTTCTGTAATTTATCTGTCCTGTTGTTCTAAACAAGCCTGGGGACCTGATAGTCTTTTAAGACAAGTGATACATTTAGAGGACAAGATGCACTACGAATGAAGTTCTTTAGACATTATTAGAAAGTCATCCCAACTCTGCTCCCACAACTATGCACACGCTGTACTGCATTTCACACAGCCTGCTGCTGCTGCCCCAAAAACTGCATCAACAGGTAGAATCCAACTATCACCTCCATATAATGAATATGGCGTCCCTGGTCGTCCAAATGGTCAACATGCTTGGCTGCTAACCAAAACGTTGGAGGTTCAAGCCTACCCAGAGGCTCCTCGGAAGAAAGGCCTGGTGATCTACTTCTGAAAAACCAGCCGTTGAAAACCCTGTGGGGCACAGCTCTGCTCTGACACACCTGGGTCACCATGAGTCAGAGCAGACTCCACAACAACTAGCTATAATGAATATATGTCAATAGGTAGTGACGTAGGCAATACTGTTCATCAGTTCTTCTTTAAGAGCATATCCTATAATATATTGCAAAGTAGAATCTTCAAAACTAAACTTTATGAAGTAAACTTTTGGTATAAAATATTGTTCCATCACTGCTGCATTTCTGGTGATTAACTTGCTGTTTTAATAGCTTGGTGAGATGTTTTTCTAATCAGTGCACATGAGAAGCCATCAAAACTAGAATTCCTAATTCTGAGCCAAAACAGTTGGAGACCAACCAAAATCAGGACCTTCAGTAAGGCTTACAAGGCAAACCCATCAATCACTCAGCCCCTCTTCCTAGCTCTGCATGTATTATTGAGAAACTCTATTAAAGTTTTGATACTAAGAAGCCTTTTAAGGAATTTGAATGGTATACATATTCGCACATAGTATTATCTAATCAAAATTTGATTTGTGAGGGTGAATCAGCTAATATATTTGTAATTTTAATCGTGTTAACAACTCTGAACTGGCTGATAATTACTTTAGAATTAGATGTTCTAATTTGTACATTGGCAATGTGTTTCCAATCACCAGCCAATAACAATAATAAATTATATTCCTGTCTTCATCAAGATCATGATGGACAGCTGGAATTGGATATGAACTGAATATCAACCTTGTTTCCTGCATATTGAAAACCTGTGAAGTTGCTGAAGATCCAAGTCCACGTTTAGCACAGTTAAGCCTTACTGGCCCTTAATGGTTGGATTCAGATAAAGTCTGAGACTGAGTCCAGTCTTATCATCGTCCGTAAAGTTTCCTATGTATTGTACCAAGCAGACATGCTTTGTAGACTGCTTAAAAGCCAAAAGCATGTTCATGTAGCTTTACCCATATTTATAGTAGGCATGCTCTCTTGCTCTCCATAAGGTGTTCATTGACTGATTTTCAGAACTGGATCACCAGGCCTTTCTCCCAACTCTGTCTTAGTTTGGAAGTTCCCCTGAAACCTGTCCACCATGGGTGACCTTGCTGGTATTTGAAATAGCAGTGGGTGTGGCCTCCAGCATCCTGGCAACATGCAAGCCACTACAGTGTGACAAACTGACAGGTGATGGCAAAAAAAAAAATGTCACTTTCATGACTAAGGTGCACCTGACCCAAGCCATGGTCTCTTCAGTTGTCTCATTCATGGGAAAGCTGGACAATGGGAAAGGAAGACAGAAGAAGAACTGCCAAGTTGGAAGTGTGGTGTTGGTGAAGAATATTGAATATACCATGGACTGCCAGAGGAACAAACACACCCGTCCTGGAGGAAGTACGGCCAGAATGCGCCTTAGAAACGAGGCTGGCGCCATCAGGAAAGAACAGTCACTGGAAAATGACATCATGGTTGGTAAAGCAGAGGGTCAGTGAAGGCGAGGGAGTTCCTCGATGAGATGGATTGGCACAGCGGCCAAAACAATGGACTCAAACACACTAAGGCTGATGAAGACGGTGGAGGAGCGGGCAGCGTTTTGTCCGGCTGTACATAAGTCACCATGACATAAGCTGACTCAGCGGCAACTAACAACAACATAGTAGGCGCACACCTAATTAACATAATCAGACAGGCTTCAGAAAATTCCAAATCCATTGCCCTACGATATTTCCAATGATGCATTTTAAATCTATGTGATAAGAGTAAATTGATTATATTAATGTAAAGACTCTTAAACATTTTTTTAAGCTGCAGATCTGTTTGCTCAAAGAAAACTTGACCTAGAACCTTACATCACCAGGGTGGATAAACAGCAGCTGTGTTTAAAGTAGGTGTGATTATAAATGCAGTCACATAGTGACTTGCCTCATACAGTGTTATTATAATCACTGAATTCAGTTCATAGTACGATATCATAGATTCGTTTCTAACCTTATTTATGGCCTCTGCTTTATTTTTTTCTGCAAGAAATAATAGCTATGTCTTAGTTATCTAGTGCTGCTATAACAGAAATACCACAGGTGGGTGGCTTTAACAAACAGAAATGTATCTTCTCACGGTTCGGGAGGCTCAAAGTCTGAATTCAGAGCACCTGCTAGAGGGGAAGGCTTTCTTTCTCTGTAGGCTTTGGAGGGAAGGTCCTTGTCTCTTCAGCTTCTGCTTCCGGGTTCCTTGGAGATCTCCATGTGCCGTGGAGTCTCTCTTTCCTCATCTCTGCTCTGCTCCCTTGTTAATCTCTTTTTATATCTCAAAAGAGATTGACTCAAGAACACCCTACACTAATCCTGTTTTATTAACATAACAAAGACAACCCATTCCCACATGGGATTATAACCACAGGCAGAGTTTAGAATTTACAACATATTTTTGGAGGACATAATTCAATCCATAACATTCCACCCTCTGCTCCCCCAGTCTTTCACCCCCCAAAATTCATGTCTTTGTCTTTGCAAAACACACCCCATCACATCCTCCCAAAAGTCTTAAATCAACTTCAAATCCAAAATCTCATCTTCTGAATCATCAAAATCAAATATAGGCGAGGCATTAGGCAGATTCCAGTCTGCGGCAAAATTCCTTTCCATCTGGAACCTATGAAATCTAGACTACAAGTTATCTGCTTCCAAAGTACAATGGTGGAACAGGCACAAGGTAGACATTTCCATTACAAATAGGAGAAGTTGGAGGGAAAGAAGGGATAACAGGCACCAAGCAAGTCCAAAACCCAGCAGAACAATTTACATTAGCTCTCAAGGCTTGGAAATAATCCTCTGTCCTCTGAGACCATCTGAGCACAGTAGGCCTGGGCTTCAGCTCTGCCTTCCAGGCCCACTGGGACAGCACCTCTGCTCCCTTGGCTTTGGGCAGCCCCATTCTCCAAGTCCATCTGAATGATGACCCCACCACCTCCAGCACTGGCATGCCCCATTCTTCTGCCCCTTGGGCATGGCAGCCTTGCCCTCTCAGCATTGGGTGGCGGCCCCAGGCTCCTGGCACACCTTAATGAATGTGCCACACTCCGGAACCGAGTTAGCGAAGATATGACTCTTTGAAACCTAGGAGGTTGTGGCCCTACTCTTTTAGATCCAGGAGATCCAGGAGACTGTGGCCCCACCTTTTGAAACCAAGAAGGCCCTGCTTCCTGTTCTCCTTCCAACAGTTCTGCTGATCTCCAAGCTGCTCCAGGGTGGTCCTTTTCTTTCCTGGAGGACAAGAGATGTAGCTCCTTTGGCCTGTTTTCTGCCTGTAGAATTCCAAGAGGCAGACAGTGTTCTTTTCTTTCTTTCTTTGTCCCCTTCAGTCTAAGCTGATGGGTTTTCTGCTGTGGTAGTTGGTTAGATCCATCAGTCACGGGCTTAATCTCTTTAGCAAAAGATTGTGTAGCCACGTCCTTGGTGAAAATTCTAGGACCTGTGTCCTCAGTTTGTACAACAGAATTTTTCAAATCTTTAAGTTCTGTTTTCATTTTGCACAGTTTATGTTTAAGTCCATCTCTTTCCTCTCACATTTTACTGTAAGCTGCGAGGAGAAACCACATGGCGCCTTTAAGATCTTGCTTAGAAATCTCATCAGCCAGATATCCAGGTTCATGACTTACAAGTTCTACCTTCCACCAAACATTTGAACATGATTCAGACAAGTTCTCTGCCACTGCATAAAAAGCATAGCTCTTCCTCCCATGTCCAGTCACATGTTCATCATTTTCTTTTAAATCCTCACCAGAAGCACATTTAATGTCCACATTTCTAGCTGTTACTGGCACCATATATATTCTCTAAGAAAATAAAGACTTTGTCTAAGGCTGTCCCCACTTCCTTCTAATCTCTCACCAGAATTGCCTTTCACATCCACAATTCTACCATAGTCTCTTCAAGGCAATCTAGGCTTTTACTGTTGTTGTTGTTGTTGTTAGCTGCCCTCAAGTGGTTCCGACTCATAGAGACCTCATGAGTCCATGTGTGACCCTGCTGGTATTTGAAATATCAGTGGCAGAGCTTCCAGCATCACAGCAACACGCAAACCACCACAGTACTGCAAACTGATAGATGAGTGGTGTTAGCCACCTTAAAACTCTTCCAGCCTCTACCCACTACCCAATTCCAAAACTGCTTCCACATTTTAGGTATCTGTTAGAGCAGCACCCCACTTTTCCAGTACGAAATTCTGTCTTAGTTATCTAGTGCTGCTATAACAGAAATACTACAAGTAGATGACTTTAACAGAAATTTATTTTCTCACAGTCTAGGAGGCTAGAAGTCCAAATTCATAGTGCCAGCTTGAGGGGAAGGCTTTCTACCTCTGTCAGCTCTGGAGGAAGGTGCTTGTCTCTTCATCTTCTGCTTCCTGGTGTCTTGGCATCTGTCTTACCCCATCTCTCTCTCTACTAGCTTGTTTAATCTCTTTATATCTCAAAAGAGATTATTCAAGATATACCCAACACTAATCCTGCCTCATCAACATAACAAAGACAACCCATTCCCGGGATTATAACCACAGGCATAGAAGTAAGGTTTACAACACGCATTTTTGGGGGACATAATTCAGTCCATAATGTGACCCTGATACCTCACAGCATGTTTTCTCCTTTTCACAATGGGTGAATGAGAGCTTGCCATAACTGACACCAGAACGATACTCTAAGTGACCTGTAAGTTTCTTGGCTTGGTATTTTGTCCACTGTTGCTTTCAGTGTCCTTTTTTATTACACCAGCTGCACTGATCTCTTTCCAAAGGGCTGTAGTGCCTTCTCGGCTCTTGCGGCCTTGGTCTCCCTCCTTTTTTTTTGTTTTCTTGGGGGATGGCCTTCAGCCTGCAAGGCAGCCGCTAGGAAGGCTGCCTGCTGCTTTTGGTCTGCAACTTTCTTGCTTACTTGCTTCTTATCTTGGTCACAATAGACTTGGCAGGACAGTTCCACTAGCTGAGAGATTTATATATATATATATATATATTTTTTTTTTTTTTTTTTTTTTGCCTATCACAAACATAAAGGTTAGAGTCCAGATGTTCGGTCTGCATATCTTTAGTCTAATAAAGAGTTTCTTCTAATTGTCTTGTGATGTATACTCATCGAACCATCTGTGGGCTACATGTCTGAAGATACTGTGTAAGCCTTGCAAAAATGACATTTAAGCTCTGATGTAGAAATTGCCTTTCGGGACTCCATGAAGACAGCCAATGTTGCTGTTGGGCTCCCCATTGGTGTCACCTGCTAATAAACTTTCTCTCTCTTTCTGACTTGGAGTACGTTTCATTGGCTCAACTGTTCCAGGACACAGACCCTAATTGGGCAACAATAACAAGCTACTTACAGGCCAGAAACTTGAGTTCCTTCTATGAATTGTTTTATGGGCTTTGATGGCGTCAGGTGGGGAAACTGAGGTTTAGAGGCATCTGTGTTGCTGTCTGGGGTCCCAGGGCCTGTGAGCTGGGCGCTTTCCCTGGCAGATGCTGCAGAGCCCGCGACTAACAACGTCCTTTCAGAGTGAGGAGAAACATTTCCAGAGCTCAGAATCCCCAGAGTGGCTACTGGAGAGATTTCTGACAGACCAGCTTGAGAGAAATTTGCAGGGAATTTGTTGCCTGATGGCTTTCTAATATAGGGTTGCTATGAGTCAGAATTGACTCCGGGGTAACGGGTTTTTTTTTTTTTTTTTTGGTTTGGCTTTCTGATAAATTAGCCACAGGCCAGGGGGGTCGTCTATGGCCACCTTTGCGCCTTCTGGAACTATGAGTGGGTGTTGAAGTGGGTGCTCAGCTGGCCACACCCTGGGATCACCTGGGGTGGTGGTGGTGTTGTGGTGGTGTGCCATAGAGTGGGTTCCGACTCCAAGCGACTTTATAGGACAGAGTAGAACTTCCCCATAGGGTTTACAAGGAGCAGCTGGTGGATTCGAACTGCCAACCTTTTCGTTAGCAGCTGTAACTCTTAACCACTGGGCCACCAGCGCTCCATGGGGGGTGCTATAAAAACACTGATGTCTGCACCCCACACCTCCGGAGGTATTTCTTCATATATCCTATAAGCCTTCTTGTTTCCTGAGGGGTTGGATACCACGTGGATTACTAACACAGTCCTTGGATGCATGAAGACAAATAATTGCCCAGGAAAGACCTGCCTGCGGAAGAGAACGCTGTGGTGAGCTGCGGGTCTAGGCTGATTTGCACCCGCAGCCTCCGCCTCCTTTCAGCTGGAGGGCAAAGAGCGGAGTTCTCTCTCCTTAGAAACTGCTGACCCTGGAGGCCCAGAACAGTGGGTTTGAATCAGAGAATCGCTGGAAAGTTGTACTTGTTAAAATGCTTCAGTTAGAATGTGTCACCTGCCATCTTAGAGTCACTGAAATCAGACCTTAGAGCAGATCTCAGGAATCTTATGCAGACCCCTGCTGTGTCCTCAGACCCCAGGAGGTGGAGCAGTGTCCTTGCTGGCAGGTGGCTTGTAGCTTTTCTGATCTAGGCTGTGCCTGCCTGGGGCCTGGGGAGCCCTGGGGTCCCTGTTGGATTTGTCCAGTCCCTCAGCTCCTAGGTAACTGAAACACGATGTCCTTGTGTTCTTTGAGGCATTGTGGGCTGGACTCCCTCCTTCCTCTCTGTCCATGTGGTCACTCTGCTTTCTCACTGTCCCAGTGCCCTCCTGCTTCTAGACCTGACACCTCTGTCTCAGAACCATCCCACACGCTTTCTTTCTCCGTTAAGTTTCCGTTGGCCATGGGGACCTTAGTCTCCTAGTGCTGCTGTAACAGAAATGCCACACGTGGGTGACTTTAAAGAACTCTAGACGTGTATTTTCTCACAGTGGGGAGGCCAGAGGTCTGAATTCAGTGTGTTGGCTCTGGGGGAAGGTCCTTGTCTCTTTCAGCTTCTGTAGCCCCGGTGTTCCTCGATTCCTTGGCATCCCTCACATGGCGTCTGTCTTCTCCCACCTCCCCCATGTGTGAATGTGTCTGTATCGAATCTTCTCTTTTTTATAACCCAGAAGTGATTTGGTTTAGGACATTCCCTACATGGTTATGGCTTCATTAATATAACATTAGATTGTATTATGGAAGGTGATTACATTATATCCACAGGTATAGGGGTTAGGATTCCAGTATTTTGGGGGGACATAAGTCCATAGCAGATGGAAGGAATGAGTGGCTGCTTAGAGCAACAAGCTCCAAGGAAGGGATAAGAAAATAAAGAAAATAAATTTAAAAAAAAAAAAACAGGTCATCCCTCTCCAGTCAGCTCCTTAAAACAACTGGCTCAGAGTAGGAGCAAGAGATGAGCGTCTCTGGTGGTGTGGGTGACCTGGCCCACGAGCTGCCACCTCAGCACAGAGCCACATGGGCGGGGCTGCAGGCAGCTGTGTCTGTGAGCAGGGGGCTGTCTTCTGATTTAAGAAAGGAATCCCCTTGTCTTAGTCATCTAGTGCTGCTATAACAGGAACATTGTAAGTGGATG
Organism: Dugong dugon; assembly: GCA_030035585.1. NCBI lineage: Eukaryota > Metazoa > Chordata > Mammalia > Sirenia > Dugongidae > Dugong > Dugong dugon. Next base: position 129,595,650 of record CM057468.1, on the reverse strand, counting down.
GCTTTAACAAGGAGAAATATATTCTCTCATAGCCTAGGAGGCTAGAAGTCCAAATTCAGGGTGCCAGCTCCAGGGGAAGGCTTTCTTTCTCTGCTGGCTCTGGGGGAAGGTCCTTGTCATCAATCTTCCCCTGGTCTAGGAGCTTCTCAGTGCAGAGACCCCAGGTCCAATGGATGCACTCCGCTCCTGGCTCTTCTTTCTTGGTGTTAGGAGGCCACACCCTAGATCAGGGCTGTGACCTGAGTAAGGGTGTTGCATCCCACCCTAATCCTCTTTAACATAACCTAATCTTGCCTCATTAACCATAGGCAGAGATTAGGATGTACAACACATAGGACAATTAGATCACAAAATGGAGGACAACCATACAATACTGGTAATCATGGCCTAACCAAGTAGACACGTTTTTTGGGGGGACACAATTCATAACACCCCTGCATGGAGACACTCCATCTTGGTCATGATGATCAACTGCCAGACCAGACCCGCCCAGTCACCTGTCCCAGGACTCACCTGTCCCAGGATTCACCTGTAGAGTAGTTCAGTCTAATGCCTCATGCTGTTGAATGGTGATCACCTGGGCCTTTTTTGTTCTGGGCTCGTTCTTCAGCCAGAAAGCACAGTAGTTCAGGTGTATGGGAAAAGTGTAGTCTGATCCTATGGCATAGTTTGAGCTATTCTGCCCCTCTTTCTACACTTTAGCTAACTCTTTAGCCATTAGTGACCCCTGCAGAAAGGCCTGTCAACCAATCAATCAGTCCAATCCAAGCCTGAGTTTCAGAACCCGAAGCCCAGTCCTTTCTTTCTTGCGTGCGTTGGCTGACTTACAGTAGTTCTCTGTTCACTCAGGGCAACAGACTCACCTTCCTCTGTCTTTAACCCTTCATCAGACTTTAAATGTACCTCCCCACACAATGTTACGTAACTTCCTGGGTTAGGACGTGAAATCCAAGTGCCATAAAAACCTTCCTTTGGGTTGCATCAGAGGGCACCCATAGGGACTATTGCTTATGTGTCAGTTTACCAATGAACCATTTGGCTGCTTCAGAATCAGACCCCCTGCTACACCTGGCAACTAATGGGAAGGAATTGCACAAGACAAGCAATCATTTCAACGGCTCTGCCTTTGTGGGGCCAGATACTTTATAAGGAAAAGTGGTAATTAAATTACAAGGTACAGTTGTGTCCTGCAGTTGTATGAGAAGGTTGCCATGCAAAGTGATTTCTGCTTTTGGAGTGAATGTGGTTTCTTAGCTCCCATGTGAGGCTTAGCTGTTGGAAGTGAGAGCAAGGGGCTCATTGTGGTCATGCAGCACCATCTACAGGACCGGCTGAGTACTGCAGACACCCATTCAGCAGTTCAAAAAAACTGTGTATGTGTTTAGGGTTAGCTGTGTATACAGTAAGACTTTATTGCTATATTTATTTTAAAAAAACGTGTATTTGCAAAATGCTGTTATACTTAAATCTCTACAGTTATAGGGCTAAGGGAATGGGATGTTACCTCATTTTATTTTCTATTCAGTTGATTCACTGGAGAGCCCATCTGTTTCAAAAGTTCATTTGATAATCTTTGAAGACATAGTAACTGACTTCCGGTCACTTTGAATAGACTGTATTGGAATTAAGTAGTTTCATGATTTACTTTTACATTATGCTTACTGCTTATTGTGCCCCCCCCCCCCAAAAAAAATTGATTCATCCCAAGTACCTAGAACAATGCTTGGCAGAAAAGTAGCTATTCAAATATCTGTGATATGAATGTGTAAATAGCATTCTACTTTGCTAATCAAGAGGCCAAATGTGAAAAGACGGTCCATCAAACTCCCTGAGTCACATGGTGTTATTTTAAAAAAGGGGGATGCCAATACTGCTTTTAAGCCCTGGTTGTGCAACAGTTAAGCACTCAGCTGCTAACCGAAAGGTCAGAGGTTTGAGCCCACAAGCAGCTCCACGGGAGAAGAGACCTGGCAATCTGTTCCCGTAAAGATCACAGCCTAAGAAACCCTATTGGGCAGTTCTACTCTGTCACGTGGGATCACTGTGAGTCAGAACTGACTTGACAGCACCTAACAACAACTTTGTCATAAGGGAAATACAGAAAATTTTATTGATTTATTGCTGTTTAAAGTATAATGATGAACACTCCCAAACTTTTATAAAATGTAGACTAGAATGATCTAGGTATAGTAAATTAAGATCCCCTTAGTAGATCAAAATTATTTAATTTTAGAGAATTTTATATATTTCACACATATCAAAAAAACTTGTTGCCATTGAGTCAATTCTGACTCATAGCAACCCTACAGGACAGAGTAGAGCTGCCCCATAGGGTTTCCAAGAAGGACCTGGTGGATTCAAACTGCCGACCTTTTGGTTAGCAGCCGAGTTCTTAACCACTGTACCACCAGGACACGTCAATTTCTTGAATTAAAAGGAACCAAAGGAAAAACTGTAAGCTTCTATAAGATCAAGTGACTATTTTAGTTTTATTTAAGAAATGCATAGTGCTAATTTTTATGCTAACATCATATATAGACTATTAGTGTGCTTCAGCATATTATAGAAGTGGTGAACTTCTGAGTATTGGGGTATTTTTCTGCAGTCCTTTTTTCTTAAGCCTTTGCTGAGAAATAAATGGAGAAAGATAATATCTTTTAGATTTGCCAACCAGCCGTGTCAGAAATACAACATTTCTTTGTGTGATAACAGTTTATAGATAAGGCGTAAGCTCCTGGTGTGCGGAAGTACCTCTCAGGCCAGTCAAGTGCATTTTGCTTTGTGGGGTTTGTTTTGGTCTGCGTGCCCACGTGCAGACTTGCCGACGGTGTGAAGGACCACACTGCACATCTGTCTAAAAGTCTAAAACAAAGAAGGAGTACTCTGGGTAGTGGATAAGTGGAATTTGGAATCAGATATTGTCAGGTGCAAATTCTGGCTTTTTTTAAAAACTTTTAGTTTTTTTTTTTTCTAGTTTTGTTTTAGGGGTGAGTGTTCTCCACGCACCAGGCACCCTCTGCTGGCGTTGCCAGGGATAAACCAAACCAAGCAACCCCATGACACATTTGGGGGTCTTGCCATTGCCGCTGAGTGGATTCCAACTCATAGCGACCTTATAGGACAGAGTAGAACTGCCCCATAGGGTTTCCAAGGAGCGACTGGTGGATTCCAACTGCCGACATTTGGGTAGTAGCTGGAACACTTAATCACTGTGCCTCCAGGGCTCTCACAGAGGCTGGGGGCAATAACGTGACAAGTATAATAAGTAACCAATATAAGCACTGTGGAGGAAATCTATATATTTGTTAGCATAGAGTAAGGAGCTGTGGTGATGCAGAGGGTAAGCGCTCAGCTGCTAACTGAAGGTCAGCAGTTTGAACCCACCAGCTGCTCCGAGGGAGAAAGACCTGCCATCTCGCTGCTCCTGTGAAGATTACAGCCTAGAAAACCCCATGGGGCAGTGCTGCTCTGTCACATGGGGTTGCTATGACTCAGAATGGACCCGTGGGCACAAGACAGCAGCAGCTGGTCTGAACTGGTGTTCCTTCTCCTTCACTCCCATCTTCTCCCCTCCTCATCCCTTCCCTCCCCTGTGCACACTCCCTGCAACAGGACACTGCCTGCCATTCCCCAGCCCTGCCTCCAGAGGGCGCGAGTGCAGGCTGCAACAAGAGCAGACTTACAGCCTCCAGCGCAGCGGCACACGGGCGCAGAATCAAGTGATAAATGAGGTTTGCCACAGGAAGAGCCAATGTCTTGAGATGAAAAGAAGTCTTACCTCATTTGTTTCTGAGGTAAGAAGGCTGGAGAAAAAACTCACAGTTACTAAGCCTTCTTTACTGTTCCAGAATATCCTGCAGCGAACTTACTAATCCATTCTGAAATTCTCATAAGTAACTCCAGTGTGACTTCTCAAAATACATGAACCAAGAGTCCTTTTTCCTGTTTTTTCTGCATACTCCGTTTTGTATGCTACTCCTAGAAATGATGTATATATAGTTAGATATATTTATAGATTAGATGTATTCCCATTTCTGTTAGATGATGGGGTTTAACTGCTGATAAATGTATTAACCCGTTTTTATTACTGTAAAAGGTCTTTAATGAATTCTAGTATCATAATGTAACTACGCTGAAAGCATTCTGAGTTTGTAAAGATGATTTTTATACAGATAGAAATGGATAACAGTAAACGCCATGCGGTTGGGTCTTACGCATACACATCTGAGCTGTGTCCCCGTTGGCTTTGGCGTTACCTGTGCATCATTCAGCTTCCCAGCCATCTAAAAATAGCCCATTTCTAAACATTCAACTCACAAGAAGTTGTCTTTTACCCCTGTTGTTGTTGTTGTTAGTTGCTGTCCAGTCAGTTCCGACTCGTAGTGACCCCGTGTATAACAGAACTAAACACTGCCTGGTCCTGCACCATCCTCACAATCGTTGTTATGTTTGAGCCCATTGTTGCAGCCACTGTATCAATCCATCTCATTGAGGGTCTTCCTCTTTTTTGCTGACCCTCTACTTTACCAAGCATGATGTCCTCCTTCAGGGACTGATCCCTCCTGATAGCATGTCCAAAGTATGTGAGACGTAGGCTCGCCATCCTTGCTTCTAAGGAGCATTCTGACTGTACTTCCAAGACAGATTGTTCATTCTTTTGGCAGTCCACGATATATTCACTACTCTTCACCAGCACAACAATTCAAAGGTGTCAATTCTTCTTTGGTCTTCCATGTGCATTGTCCAGCTTTTGCATGCATATGAGGTGATTGAAAACACCATGGCTTGGGTCAGGTGTACCTTAGTCTTCAAGGTGACATCTTTGCTTTTTAACACTTTAAAGAGGTTTTTTGCAGCAGATTTGCCCAATGCAATGCGTCTTTTGATTTCCTGTCTGCTGCCTCCATGGGTGTTGATTGTGGACCCAAGGAAAATGAATCCTTGACAATGTCGTCTTTTCCTCATTTATAATGTTGCTTATTGGTCCAGTTGTGAGGATTTTTGTTTTCTTTATATTGAGGTGTAATCCATACTGAAGGCTGTGGTCTTTGATCTTCATCAGTAAGTGTTTGAAGTCCTCTTCACTTTCAGCAAGCAAGGTTGTGTCATCTGCGTATAGCAGGTTGTTAATGAGTCTTCCTCCAATCCTGATGCCCTGTTCTTCTTCATATAGTCCAGCTTTTTAGGTTATTTGCTCAGCATACAGACTGAATAAATACCGTGAAAGGATGCAACCCTGACGCACACCTTTCCTGACTTTAAATCATGCAGTATCTCCTTGTTCTGTTTGAACGACTGTCTCTTGGTCTAGGTACAGGTTCCTCATGAGCACAATTAAGTGTTCTGGTATTCCCATTCTTCATGTTATCTGTAATTTGTTATGATCCACACAGTCGAATGTCTTTGCATAGTCAATAAAACACAGGTAAACATCTTTCTGGTATTCTCTGCTTTCAGCCAAGATCCATCTGACATCAGCCGTGATATCCCTTTTTCCATATCCTTTTCTGAATCTGGCTTGAATCTCTGGCAGTTCCCTGGCAATGTACTGCTGCAATCTCATTTGAGTGGTCTTCAGCAAAATTTTACTTACATGTGATATTAATGATATTGTTCGATAATTTCTGCATTCTGTTGGGTCACCTTTCTTTGGAATGGGCACAAATATAGATGTCTTCTAGTTGGTTGGCCTGGTAGCTGTCTTCCAAATTTCTTGGTATAGATAAGTGAGCATCTCCAGTGCTGCATCTGTTGAAATATCTCAGTTGGTATTCCCTCAATTCCTGAAGCCCTGTTTGTCGCCAGTGCCATTAGTGCAGCTTGGACTTCTTCCTTCAGGACTGTTGGTTCTTGATCATATGCTACCTCCTGAAATGGTTGAACGTTGACCAATTCTTTCTAGTACAGTGACTCCGTATATTTATCCCATCTTCTTTTGATGCTTTCCCCGTAGAATCCTTCAATATTGCAACTCGAGGCTTGAATTTTCTCTTCAGTTCTTTCAGATTGAGAAATACCATCCATGTTGCCAAGCATGTTCTTCCCTTTTAGTTTTCTAACTCCAGGTCTTTGTACATTTTATTATGATACTTTACTTTGTCTTCTTGAGCTACACTTTGAAATCTTCTGTTCAGCTCTTTTACTTCATCATTTCTTCTATTCGCTTTAGCTACTCGGTGTTCAAGAGAATGTTTCACAGTCTCTTCTGACATCCATTTTGGTCTTTTCTTTCTTTCCTGTCTTTTTAATGACCTCTTGCTTTCTTCACGTATGAAGTCCTTGATGTCATTCCACAACTCGTTTGGTCTTCGGTCATTAGGGTTCAATGATTCAAATCTATTCTTGAAATGGTCTCTAAATTCAGATAGAATACTCAAGGTCCTACTTAGGCTCTTGTGGACTTGTTCTGATTTTCTTCAGCTTCACCTCGAACTTGCATATGAGCAATTGATGGTCTGTTCCACAGTCAGCCCCTGACCTTGTTCTGACCGATGATATTGAGCTTTTCTAGTGTCTCTTTCTGCAGATATATTCAATTTGATTCCTGTGTATTCCATTTGGGAAGTCCAAGTGTATAGTCTCCATTTATTTTGGTAAAAAAAGGTATTTGCAATGAAGAAGTCATTGGTCTTGCAAAATTCTATCAAGTCATCTCTGGTGTCATTTCTGTCACCAAGGTCATATTTTGCAACTGCTGTTCCTTCTCGTTTCCAACTTTCATGTTCCAGTCACCAGTAATTATCAATGCATCCCGATTGCATGTTTGATCAATTTTAGACTGCAGGAATTGGTAAAAATTTTCAGTTTCTTCATCTTTGGCCTTAGTGGTTGGTGTGTAAATTTAAATTTGTATAATAGTCGTATTAACTCGTATTTTTAGGTGTATGGATATTATCCTATCACTGACAGCATTGTACTTTAGGACAGATCTTGAAATGCTCTTTTTGACAATGAATGCAACCCCATTGCTCTTCAATTTGTCATTTCTGGCATAGCAGACTATGTGATCGTCTGATTCAAAATGCTCAGTAACAGTCCGTAAGGGAACGGGCAATAAATACCTAAAATAAAATGCCAAAATAAGAAGTCAGAACCATGGTGCAAAATCAGAGTACAAATCTATAGACCAAAAAGCTTATAATTTTGATTATACATGATTGTTGCAAAATTCAAAAAGGATAATATATGGGAGATACTTTTCAATAATAAGGTATTGACCGGGTAGTATTTCAGATAGTCATGAGATTCAGGCGCCGGTCTTGAACCTGTATTAAGAGAGGCTATTTTTTTTTTTTTTTTAATTATTGACTAATACCTCCTTGTTAAGAAAGGATTTTAATTTGGGTGGAAGTCTAAACACTCACTAACAGACATGCAGAGAACTAGACTACATGTGTCCCAGTAAAGGGCCAGTGAAAGAAGAGAGAATAACCACAAGACTGTAATGTTTGGACTAAATTGCCCTTGTCTCCTAAACACCTTAGTTAGAATTTCTTAAGTGTGTGATTTCTCTTTTACGTGGGTAGAGTTTCCAAAGAACTATAAGGAAATGTGTGATTTCTAATACCATCGGACACTTATCTGCCCAGCAGTTCCCGCTATGGCCTTATAAACCAAAAAATCAAACTTGTTGCCATTGAGGCGATTCTGACTCATAATGACCCTGCAGGACAGAGAAGAACTGCCCTATAGGGTTTCCAAGGCTGTAGTCTTCATGGAAGCAGACTGCCACATCTTTTTCCCATAGAGTGGCTGATGGGTTCAAACCGTCAACCTTTCAGTTAGCTGCCGAGCACTTTAACCACTATGCCACTAGGGCTCCTTTACGGCCTTATAGGCAATTTTGAATACTTCAACTTTGTTCCAGTAAGCTGGGAAGAATCAGAGGTCTTTAAGCAAAGCAATCACATCTCTGGCTTATGTTTTTCAAGAGTAACTGGCTGCCACATTGTAAAAAGATTACAAGTCTTCAATTGCCAATGTGTTACGTATCTACTGGATCTAGACTTGTTGAATAACTGAAAAAACATCCTATTCTTACAAACCACAGCTCACTTATCTGAAATGTGAGGGACTGGGGCAGTTACTAGATGGTATGTGGTAGGAGGAGAGTCAGGATGTCTTTTGTTGGGATAGAGGGAATCTTGGGAAGAGTCTAACTCGCTGGGAACACAAGTGTCCCCAGGTGGATACGGAGGTGGGAAGCATCAAGAGGACCCTGAAGAACTCAGGATTTAATTCTAAGCCGTACCCTTTTGTAAGATGGAAGTCATCCAACCGTTGAAGAGGTACGTAGCAAACTTGATTTTTAAATGTCATTGATAATACAGTTGTTGTTAGTTGTCGTTAGTTGCTATCGAGTCTGTTCTGACACCTGGTGACCCCGTGTGTGCAGAGTAGAACTGCTCCATAGGGTTTTCAAGGCTGTGACCTTTGGGAAGGATATAGCCAGGCCTGCCTTCCGAGGCGCCTCTGAATGAGTTCCAGCTGCCAGCCTTCCAGTTAGTAGTTCAATGCTTAACCATTTGTGCTGTGCAAGGACCCCTAATGACCGTAAAATTGGTAACACTCTCCTGCTAACACAGGAATTCCTCTTATGAAACCCTCGATAGGTAATTTTCTAACATAGGATGAATGTTTCCTGTGATGAGAGCTTATTACCTCAAAAGGCAGCCCATTTCCTTTTCAGTATAATGAACTTTGAGAATATCCTCACTTCCATAAGACCCCATGCTGCCTCCATAGTATTTGCTTCACGCTGGGTCTCATTCCACCCCAGGAACTGTGAAGTCTAGGTCTCACCTTTCTAGATGATTGTTTGGCCACATGCTTGGGAGTCAATTCGCAGGCCTCTCACCAACCTTCTAGGCTAAATATCCCTAATGTCCTTAATAAGTCTTCATATAACGTTTTCTCCAGATACCTTCACCACACTCTCCTGAACACGTTACAGTCTGTCAGTGTCACTCTCAAAAAGTGTTGCCAAGAACAGAACCTAAAACTCTAAAACTAGGCTGTTGATTGTTACTATCCTTTTTGGAACCCTGCCTTCCACTCCCCCCGCCCCCCCCGCAAAAAAAACCAAACCCATGGCCACTGAGTCGATTCTGACTCATGGTGGCCCCAGGTGTTACAGAGTAGAACTGCTCCATAGGGTTTTCCTGGCTGTCATCTTCACAGAAGCAGGTCACTGGGACTTTCTTCTGTGGCTGGTAAGGTTCAAACTGCCGACCTTTAGGTTAGTAGCTGAGGGCAAACCATTTTTGTCACCCACAGACCTTTACAGGGGAACCCTACAGTTGTACTAAAGTAAAGATTACATCAGCTACTTAATAGTCACATAATACTATCAGTTCATTGAGCTTCTGCCTAACTAAGACTCTTGTGTTTCTTTCATACAAGAAAATGTAAGTCAGGCCTAGGCCAGTGTGGACTGACACAGTGGCTGCAACCATGGGCTCAAGCATAACAACAACTGAGGATGGCGCAGGACCAGGCAGTGTTTCCCTCTGTTGTATGTAGGGTCACTACGAGTCAGAACGACTGGACGGCACCTAACAACAACAACAGGCCAGCCTGAACTTGTGTTACTGATGTTTTAGATGTAATCACAGGACCTTATTACTGTCTCTCCTCCATTTTATCTTGAAAGTTCCCAAGAGCCAGGAAAATTAATTGAAGATTTGTTTTGCTTTGGTTGGTCTTCCTGTTAGCTGGGATGTGCTCATTAAAGCAAAACTAGGATATCAGAAAATTAAAAATCATCTGTATTCAAAATTAAAACTCAATCACCAGTAATCATGTTATCCAAACATATAGTTTCAGTTTTGATGTGTTTCCTCTCATTGTTGCCATATGCATAGCAACTCTGCTGTTCATACAGCTTCTACCTATTGTGTAAAAAACAAAGATAAGTGCTCCATATGCTGGTGTACAGTCCTCATGGGTATACATTTAGCACCTACATAATATTCCATGGAATGTCAATATTTACTTTCTAACTTTCTCATCTGTTTCCCTGGCCTAGTGTCATAGATTGAATTCTGTCCCCCAGAAATGTGTGTATCAATTTGGCTGGGCCATGATTCCCAGTATTGTGTGATTCTCCTCCATTTTGTGATTGTAATTTTATGTTAAAGAGGATTAGGGTGGGATTGTAACACCCTTACTAAGGTCACATCCCTGATCTAATGTAAAGGGAGTTTCCCTGGGGTGCGGCCTGCACCACCTTTTATCTTACAAGAGATAAAAGAAAAGGGAAGCAAGCAGAGAGTTGGGGACCTCATACCACCAAGAAAGCAGTGCCGGGAGCAGAGCACGTCCTTTGGACCTGGGGTCCCTGCGCAGAGAAGCTCCTAGTCCTTTGGACCCAGGGTCCCTGCGCAGAGAAGCTCCTAGTCCTTTGGACCCAGGGTCCCTGCGCGGAGAAGCTCCTAGTCCGGGGGAAGATTGAGGAGAAGGCCAGCAGAGAGAGAAAGTCTTCCCCTGGAGCTGACGCCCTGAATGTGGACTTTTAGCCTACTTTACTGTGAAGAAAGAAATTTCTCTTTATTAAAGCCATCCACTTGTGGCATTTCTGTTACAGCAGCACTAGATGACCAAGACAACTAGTTAGATTGCTTTTACTATCATAAATAATACTGTAACAGACATCTTCATGTATGAAGTTTTATCTATGTTTACAATTTTTCCTTTTAGGATAAATCCTCAGGAGAGAAATTACTGCATCAAAGATAATGAATTTAATTATTTCATTTCTAACATTTAATTAGTAGATAAATACAGAGATAAACAGACAGTGGATTGGCAAGGCAATATCCTTGGCCCTGTAACACCCTTTACTTTTCCCTTGCATTATATACATCACACATGTAACTACGGGTTCTATATGTCTTCCTGAGAGGGTATTCACTAGGATTAAGTTCAGCTGAAAGAACAGAGGCCAAAAAGGCAGGGGCTTAAATGTGAGAGTCCATTGGACTTTGGGGTTGACCTGGCAGGTACCTGTCTCACTGTCATTCCTGGGCGGGCTTTGATCCTCATGGTCGGATGCAGCAGCTAGAGCTTGATCCCATTAGTGGTCCAGTGACAACTTAAAGGAAAGGAGCCACAGCATCCTGTCTTCTCAGGGAACATTCCCTGAGTTGCTACAGAATGTCTACCTGTGTCTACATTCATGGTTCTCAGTGTGTTTTGTGCTAGGAAAGAGACAAGATGGGATGGAAGAACAAATCAAACACAGATAGAACTTCATATGTGATGATGTCTAGTACAGTATTATGATCGTCAAAGCAATCACACTGGCCAAGGGTAACAGTTAGATAGAAAAGTTAGCCAGAACTTCATCATATGGACTCGTCTAGCTGCAAGGGAGGCTGATAAATGTTCTCTATTCTCGGGAGCTGTGTGCCCAGCAGATACTGAGAGGATCTCTTATTCTGGTCAAAGGGAGCATGGGTAGCAGGGACGACCAGCAGTACGAGGAAGGGATGGTGTCTGTTTTGTTTACCTTAAAATACCAGCACCTAAGGGCCTAGATCAGAAAGAAAAAAATGTGGAAGATGGTAGAATATTTGTTGAGTTGAATTTATACATTTGTTAAGTATTTTTTGCTACCAGTCACAAACTCTCATGGTGCCATTTGAGCCATTTATTTCTAAATCAATGCCCTCACTTACACTAACTCATAACTAACATCCACACACCGATTTTTGGCCAGACTTGCTACTGCCTAAATCTGTAAACCTTGGGGTTTGTATTCTGTTCCATACGTGATCTACCACCACAGAACATGAGGACATTTGCTTAGAAACCATTGTGAATAGTAATAATAAACTTCACACAGAGTTACTGTGTGTAGCACAAAGGTGGAAAAGTGATGATACTCCCAACCATGAGAGCCAGCGGCAGCCACGCGGACTTGAATTAGATTCATGGTTCCTGCTGAGTTCTGTGCCCAGAAAGGCAAGAGACGGGAGGAAAGGGAGCCCTTTGATATAAAGAACCAAATGGTCTGAGGGGCTTTTAAGTCACCCATCCATCACTCACAGACATGAATCTCTCAGATGTCTACTCATACTTATTTTTAGTTTATTTGCTTTCCACCCCTTAATTGAAATATGGAGAAAAGACAGGGGGCAGGTTTCTTTTTGTGCCTTAAATCTAAACATCAGATCTGTCAGAATGCAAAAACTCTGAAAGGAGAGGGTAGCGTGGGTGGCAGCTTCAACCCTGATCCCTCTGGGCATCGAGGTGCCGCTAACCTGCTCAGTCGTCTGCACAAAAGACCTGACAATTAGTTTGCCGGGTTTGGCAATCTCACTTCGGAAGAAAGATGGAGAATTCAGAAGCCCAAAGCATCTAAGTGAATTGGAACCCAAATGCTATTTTGTTTGGACACTTGGTAAGACGTCCACTTGCCTGGATTTGAGTGTATTTAGTTTCTGTCACGTACATATGAACGTCATGCCAGAGCTACACACGGCTCAACTTCCTTCCAACCCGATTCCCAGTTGTTAGAGCAAAATGTTGTTGTTTGTTGCTATCTAGCTTATTCTGACTCATGGCGACCCCACGTGTGCTGAGTAGAACTGCCCCATAGGGTTTTCAAAGCTGGGACCTTTCAGAAGCAGATCACCAGGCCTGTCTTCTAAGGCACTGAGTGTGTTCAAACCACCAACCTTTTTGGATAGTAGTCAAGCGCTTAAATGGTTGTGCCACCCAGGGACTCTGAACCAAAATATACCGCCTTAACTAGGTTTTGGAGCCCTGGTGGTGCAGTGGTTAAGAGCTCAGCTGCTAACCAAAAGTCGGCAGTTCAGATCCACCAGCTGCTCTTTGGAAACCCTATGCGGTAGTTCTACTTTGTCCTGTAGGGTCACTATGAGTCGGAATTGACTCAACGGCAACAGCTTTGGTTTTGGTTTTAATTAGATTTTAGGAATAAGGCATTTCCCTCTTCTACTTTGTCACCAGTAAAACCATTTAAAACATAAACTGAAGCGTAAATCTATAATTGTCCCTAATTTTCCAGCCAAGTTATATGTGAATTTCCTCCCCCACCCCCTTTTCGTTTCTTTAATTTTCATTTTAGCTTTAACTCACTATTATAATCTCTTTATACAGTGGTTACTAGATTTGGTGACTATTTGAGAAAACATGTGGTTTGTTCAATCTATTGTGAAGAAGTTTCCATAAAGGAGTTAGAAAACTAGTTAAGGTGGTGGCCAGTGGCCACAGAGACCATGTTTCATGACCTCACAGGTAGTTCTCCTACACACTACAGGGGGCCAGAGGAGGGGAGCTCTCTGCCTGAGGCCGTGGGCTCTGTCCCTGAGATCCGCTGGATTTTCCAAGTGCTCAACTGTGTGTTTCCATCCCTGTAGTCCCCGCTGGTAACCCAGTCAGCACTCACAGCACAGGCTTCCCCCAGCCCAGCATTTGGATCTGTGTCTAGCTGTGACTGCAGTTTCTGCTTGTACCCAGAAGCATAATGTCATGGTTTGAATTATGTCCCCCCAAAGAATGTGTGTATCAGTTTGGCTGGGCCATGATTCCTGGTACTGCGTGATTTTCCTGTATGTTGTAAATCTGCCTCTATGATGTTAATGAGGGAGGATGGGTGTCAGTTGTGTTAGTAAGGCAGGACCTGATCTATAAGACTGGATTGTGTCCTGAGGCAATCTCTTGAGATATAAAAGACAGAAGTGAGACAGGGGGACCTCATATCATCAAGAAAGCAGTGCCAGGAGCAGAGTGCGTCCTTTGGACCAGGGTCCCTGCGCCGAGAAGCTCCTAGTCTGGGGAAACATTGATGAGAAGGCCAACAGAGAGAGAAAGCCTTCCCCTGGAGCTGACGCCTTGAATTTGGACTTTTAGCCTACTTTACTGTAAGGAAATAAACTTCTCTTCGTTAAAACCATCCACTTGTGGTGTTTCTGTTGTAGCAGCGCTAGATGACTAAGATAGAATTTGGTACCGAGAGAGTGGGGTGCTGCTCTAACAGATATCTAAAATGTGGAAGTGGTTTTAAAACTGTGAAGGGATAGACGTGCGGCAGTGACAGAGGACCAGCAGCAGCAGCAGAGAACCAACAGCAGCAGAACCAGGAGACCAGTGAGAGACAGCACTGGAGCCGACCCACGGAGCGAGAGAGCTGAGTGCCTGCGCGTGGGAGGCTTCCTGGTGGAGTGGGGTGCTTCCGGGCACTTATCGGTGGAGCTAGGCTTGCAGACCCAGGGAGCAAGGGAGCTGAGTGCCTGTGTGCAGGAGGCTTCCTGGCGGAGTGGGGTGCTTCCGGGCGCTTATCAGTGGAGCTACAGAGCTTTGGGACACTTGCCCCGGCAGGGCAGATGTGGGCATGAGGCCCAAGGGCTCAGAGGCCACAGGAAACAGAAGCAGAAGCTGAAGAGACAAGGGACACGTGAAGCCAAGCTGCTTCAGCCTCAGAAGGTATGGCCATGACCTCAGGGCTTTCAAAGGGTAGAGCAATGACCTCTGGTGCTTCTAAGGGTGGAGTTGCCACTCAGATGGACTGGGAGAATGGTGCGCCTGAAGCCGAGGGAGCAGAGTTGCTGTCCCAGTGGGCTTGGAAGGCAGAGCTGAAGCCCAGGGCCGAGGGGCCTCCACTCAAAATCCAGAGAGTGTGGCCAATACTTAGAGTCTGGAGGGCAGGGCCGTTGTGTAAATTGTCTCAGAGAACAGAAGATTATTTTCAAAACCTTGAGGGCTAATGTAATGTGTTCTGCTGACTTGCTTGGTGCCTGTTATCCCTTCTTTCCCTCCAGTTTCTCCCATCTGTAATGGAAATGTCTAGCTTTGTGCCTGTTTGCCATTGTACCTTTGGAAGCAGATAACTTGTATTCTAGATTTCACAGATGAAGAGGAATTTTTGGATTTTGGACTTGGAGTTAAGACTTTTGCTATGATATGATGGAGTGAATATGTTTTCCATGTTGCAAGGATATGATTTTTGGGGGGCCAAAGGGTGGAATGTCATGGTTTGAATTATGGCCCCCAAAAATGTGTGTATCAGTTTGTCTGGGCCATGATTCCTGGTACTGTGTGATTTTCCTATATGTTGTAAATCCTGCCTCTATGATGTTAATGAGGGAGGATGGGTGGCAGTTGCGTTAGTAAGGCAGGACTGGATCTACAAGACTGGATTGTGTCCTGAGGCAATCTCTTGAGATATAAAAGACAGACGTGAGCAGAGAGACGGGGGACCTCATACCATCAAGGGGGGACCTCATACCATCAAGAAGCAGTGCCAGGAGCAGAGCGCATCCTTTGGACAAGGGTCCCTGTGCTGAGAAGCTCCTAGTCTGGGGGGACACCGAAGAGAAGGCCAACAGAGAGAGAAAGACTTCCCCTGGAGCTGACACCCTGAATTTGGATTTTTAGCCTACTTTGACTGTGAGGAAATAAACTTCTCTTCATTAAAACCATCCACTTGTGGTATTTCTGTTATAGCAGCACTAGATGACTAAGATACATAATAAATACATCTCTTAATAAAATAGCTTATATGCAGGCAGGTTGTGATGTTGGTGAAGAATATTGAATACACCATGGACTGCCAAAAGAATGAACAAATCTGTCTTGGAAGAAGTACAACCAGAATGCTCCTTAGAAGCAAGGATGGTGAGACTATGTCTCACATACTTTGGACATGTTGTTAAGAGGGATCAGTCCCTGGAGAAAGATATCACGCTTGGTAAAGGAGAGGGCAGTGAAAAAGAAGAAGACCCTCAACGAGATGTGTTGACACAGTGGCTGCAACAATGGGCTCAAGTATAACAATGATAGTGAGCATGGCACAGGACCAGGCAGTGTTTCGTTCTGTTGTACACGGGATCGCTACAAGTCAGAACTGAATCGTCGGCACCTACCAAAAACAACATGCATACACAGGAGCCCTGGTGGCATAGTGGTTAAGAGCTTGGCTGCTAACCAAAAGATCGGCAGTTCAAATCCCCCAGCCACTCCTTGGAAGCCATATGGGGCAGTTCTACTCTGTCTTATAAGGTTGCTATGAGAGGGATTCAACTCGACAGCAATTGGTATGTATGCAAGCTTGTTTTTTAAAAATATAATCCTTATTCTATAAAACAAACTTACCCACATTCCTTCACCTCTCCCTCCACCGCTTGGCAGATTCTCAAGGTGAAGCTCTTTTTATTCTCAGTAGGACAGGTAGTCCCTTCTTACTTGGTTTCCGTGTACTTGAGCCTGGCCTAGGGATAATGCTGCAGTGAACGCAGCCTTCTTGTTTCAAAAGCTGTATAAGTGAGTTGTAAGTATGCTTATCAAAGAGTAGTTAGGCAGACTAATAACTCAAAGAGGTGCCTGGGTAGCACAAACGGTTTGCCCTCAACTGCTAACCTAAAGGTCAGCAGTTCAAACCTACCAGCAGCTCTGGAAGAAAGGCCTGGCAATCTGCTTCCGTAGAGCTTACAGCCAAGAAAACCCTATGGAGCACAGTTCTACTCTAACACATGGGGCTGCCAAGAGGCAGGGCCTACTCACTGGCAGGTAACAAGGCCCACAAGAATTCAGCGTAAATGAAGAATGACTTTGGGAAGAATGCAAGATAACAAGTGGTTCAGGAGAATCAAGAAGAGGAAGGAAAATCTTACCTTGGGTGCAGCTCTCTTCAGGCTTATCCATTGTTTTGTGTGCCTTTGAATCTTAAACTTGCTCGAATTATTCTTTTATTGCTGCTCCCAGCCACCACACCGATCTAGGAGAAACAAGCGGGGCCGTCAAAGTCTCATTGCAGATTGGAACTAGCTCTAGACTGACTGGTGGTAACGGCAAGGTGGCCGAGGACGGAGACACGTTGATGCATTTCTCTTCAACCACAGGTGTGTCTGCTGGGCCAGATGCCAGGTGCAGAGAGAGCAGGTGCACGTTGTGAGGGCTACAGCCTCTGAGGGACTGTGCTTCCATGGTGGCCAGGAAGACTCCTGCCCCGATTTTATCCCAACCGGGTTACTGATAATCTTCCAAACTACCGCGAGAGATTCACTCGTTCTGTTAGGTGCCATTGAGTCGGTTCCGACTCACAGCAACCCTGCGTACAACAGAAGGAAACACTGCCCGGTCCTGCGCCATCCTCATGAGCATTGTAACGCTTGAGTCTGTTGTTACAGCCAATGTGTCTAACCATCTTGTCCAGGATCTTCCTCTTTTTTGCTGACCCTCTACCAAGCATGATGCCCTTCTCCAGGAACTGGTCCCTCCTGATAACATGTCCAAAGTGTGTGAGATGAAGTCTTGCCATCCTTGCTTCCAAGGGGCACTCTGGCTGCACTTTTTCCAAGATAGACCTGTTCCTTCTTCTAGCAGTCCACGGTACACTCAATATTTTCCACCAACACCACAGTTCAAAGGTGTCAATTCTTTTTTGGTCTTCCTTATTCATTGTCCAGCTTTGGCATGCATATGAGGTGACTGAAAATACCATGGCTTGGGTCAGGCTCACCTTAGTCCTCAAAGTGACATCTTTGCTTTTTAACACTTTAAAGAGGTCTTTTGCAGCAGACTTCTCTAATGCAATGGACAAATGCAGCAGTTCTTGACTGCTGCTGCCATGAGTGTTGATTGTGGATCCAAGTCAAACGAAATCCTTGACAATGTCAATCTTTTCTCCGTTTATCATGATGTCGCTTATTGGTCCAGTTGTGAGGATTTTTGTTTTCTTTATGTTGAGGTGTAATACATCCTGAAGGCTGTGGTCTTTAGTCTTTCTCAGTAAGTGCTTCAAGTCCCCTTTGCTTTTAGGAAGCCACGTTGTGTCATTTAGGAAGCCACGTTGTGTCATCTGCATATCGCAGGTTGTTGATGAGTTTTCCTCCAATCCTGATGCTGAGTTCTTCTTAATACAGTCCAGCTTCTCTGATTATTTGCCCAGCATACAGATTGAATAAGTATGGGGAAAGGATACAGCCCTAACGCATACCTTTCCTGATTTTAAACCACACAGTATCCCCTTGTTTTATTCAAATGAATGCCTCTTGGTCTATGTACAATTCCTCGTAAGCACAATTAAGCGTTCTAGAATTCCCATTCCTTGCAATGTTCTCCATAATTTATGACCCACAAAGTAAAATGCCTTTGCATAGTCAATAAAACACAGGTAAACATCTTTCTGGTATTTTCTGCTTTCTGCCAAGATTCATCTGATACTAGCAGTGATATCCCTCATTCCATATCCTCTTTGGACTCCAGCCTGAATTTCTGGCAGTTCTCTGTCAATGTACTGTTGCAACTGTTTCTGAATAATCTTCAGCAAAATTTTACTTGCATGTGCTATTAATGATATTGTCCAATAATTTCTGCATTATGTTGGATCACCTTTCTTTGGAATGGACACAATATATGGATCTCTTCCAATTGGTTGGCCAGGTAGCTGTCTTCCAAATTTCTTGGCATAGACAAGTGGGCACTTCCAGCATTGCATTCATTTGTTGGAACATCTCAGTTGGTATGCTGTCTGTCTTAGTTATGTAGTGCTACTATAATGGAAATACCACAAGTGGATGGCTTTAACAAAGAGAAGTTTATTCTCTCACAGTCTAGCAGGCTGCAAGTCCAAATTCAGGGTGTCAGCTCCAGGGGAAGGCCTTCTCTGTTGGCTCTGGAGGAAGGTCCTTGTCATCAGTCTTCCCCTGGTTGAGGACCTTCTCAGTGCAGGGACCCTGGGTCCACTGGATGTGCACTCCTGCTCTTCTTTCTTGGTAGTATGAGGTCCCGCTGTCTCTCTGCTTGTTTCTCTCTTTCATATCTCAAAAGAGATTGGCTCAAGACACAAATCCAATCTTGTAGATTGAGTCCTGCCTCATTAACATGACTGCTGCTAATCCCATCTCATCAACATCATAGAGACAGGATTCATAACACATAGGAAAATCACAGTAGATGACAAGATGGTGGACGATCACACAGTACTGGGAATCATTGCCTAGCCAAACTGATACACATATTTTTGGGGGACACAGTTCAATCCATGATATCACCAATTCCTAGAGTCTTGTTTTTTGCTTGGACTTCTTCCTTCAGTACTGTCGGTTCTTAATCATATGCTACCTTCTGAAATGGGTGAACGTCGACTAATTCTTTTTGGTACAGTGACTCTGTGTATTCCTTCCATCTTCTTTTGATGCTTCCTGTGTCGTTTAATATTTTCCCCGTAGAATGCTTCAGTATTGCAACTCGAGGCTTAAATGTTTTCAGTTCTTTCAGCTTGAGAAATGCAAAGTGTGCTCTGCCCATCTGGTTTTCTAATTCTAGGTCTTTGCACAGTTCCTTATAATATGTTATTCTGTCTTCCTGAGCAGTCCTTTGAAATCTTCTGTTCAGCTCTTTTACGTCATCATTTCTTCCTTTCACTTAAGCTACTCAGTGTTCAAGAGCAAGTTTCAGAGTCTCTTCTGACATCCATTTTGGTCTTTTCTTTCTTTCCTGTCTTTTTAATGACCTTTTGCTTTCTTCACGTATGATGTCCTTGATGTCGTTCCACAACTCATCTGGTCTTCTGTCATTAGTGTTCAATGATTCAAATCAGTTCTTGAGATGGTCTCTAAATTCAGGTGGGATATACTCTAGGTTGTATTTTGGCTCTCAAGGACTTATTCTAATTTTCTTCAGTTTCAACTTGAACTTGCATATGAGCAATTGATGGTCTGCTCCACAGTCGGCCCCTGGCCTTGTTCTGACTGATGATATTGAGCTTTTCCATTGTCCCTTTCCATAAATGTAGTCGATTTGATTCCTGTGTATCCCATCTGGCGAGATCCACATGTATAGTCCCTGTTTATGTTGTGTAAAAAATGTATTTGCATAAGTCATTGGTCTTGCAAAATTCAATCACATGATTTCCGGCATCATTTCTGTCACCAAGGCCATATTTTCCAACTACCGCTCCTTCTTCTTTGTCTCCAAATTTCATGCTCCAATCACCAGTAATTATTAAACACATCCTGATTTCATGTTCGATCAATTTCAGACTGCAGAAGTTGGTAAAAATCTTCAATTCTTCATCTTTGGTGTTAGTGTTTGGTGTGTAAATTTGAATAATGGTCGTATTAACTGGTCTTCCTTGTATGTGTATGTATATTATCCTATCACTGACAGTGCTGTACTTTAGGATAGATTTTGAAATGTTCTTTTTGACGATGAATGCAATGCCATTCCTCTTCAATTTGTCATTCTTGGCGTGGTAGACCATATGATTGTCCAATTCAGAATGTCCAATTCCAGTCCATTTCAGCTCACAAATGCCTAGGATATTGCTGTTTATGTATTCCATTTCATTTTTGATGACTTCCAATTTTCATGGATTCATACTTGGTATATTCCACATTCCGATTATTAATGGATGTTTGGAGCTGTTTCTTCTCATTTTGAGTCATTCCACCTCACCAGCTGAAGGTCCTGAAAGCTTGATCCATCCATGTCATTAAGGTCGACTCTACTTTGAGGAGGCAGCTCTTCCCCAGTCGTGTTTTGAGTGCCTTCCAGCCTGAGGGGCTCATCTTCTGGCACTGTATCAGACAGTGTAGCACTGCTATTCATAAGGTTTTCACTGGCCAATTTTTTCAGAAGTAGACTGCCAGGCCCTTCTTCCTAGTCTGTCTTAGTCTGGAAGCTAATATTTTTTTAAAAGAGAATAGAAGTATTGTTGAGATTTTCATTAAACAAAGCTGAATTCAGAGTAAACTTAGTAGAGACATATATGAAGAATTTATGATGTTAAAGGACATAATGAGGGGGTGTGTGTACCCAAATCCATAAAGACTCAGTGTAAGGATGTGCGTCGGAATCCATAAAGCTTACGTTTGTGTTGTTTTCAGTTGCTGTTGAGTTGACTCTGACTCATGGCGCCCCCATGTGTGCAAAGTAGAACTGATCCGTAGGGTTTTCAAGGCTGTGACCTTTTGGAAACAGATTGCCAGGCCTTACTTCAGAGGAGCCTCTGGGTGGGTTAAACCACAACCTTTTGTCTAGTAGTTGAGTGTTTAACTGTTTGCACCACCCAGGGACTCAAAACATACATTACCAGAAAGCAAAAACAGGAAACTGATGGAAATACAATTGTGATTACAGGCTTTCATTAGCCTCTGTCAGCCTGTGGGGATTAAGAAAACAAAGTAACAAAAAGAAGAGAAACAGCTGAATGTGTAACTTAAAGGTTTATGTAATAGATAAATGTGTGTATACATCAATATGGTATGCTTATGTGTATGTATATGAAGTACAAGTACCCATGTATGTATACATATGGTTAAAACCTATACAGTAACAGAAAATACAACTGTTCAAATCTCCTTGTGAATTTACAAAATTGACTATTACATGACAAAAAAATTAATTTCTTCTTTAAAATAGAATACAGTCCACAATTTGACCCAGTGCAGTAAAACTGGAGATTGTAGTAATTCATAAATTCATAATAAGTAACACATCCTAGGAAGCATTTATCCTGGAACAGCTCTTGAATCAAAAGGAGTATTTATGTGTTATAAAAATGCTACATGTCATAGAAGAAAGCTCACTCAGAGGAACACAGTATAGCTTGTAATACATTCTGGGGAAAAAAAAGGAAAAGAAATGAATTAATTTTTAACTGAAAAATATATAAAGAGAAAAATACAAAATAAATCTGAGGAAGTCAAATGAAGAAAATACAAAGGGTCGAAGGAGAAATTAAAAATTATAAAATTGTAAAGAGTTTGAAAAATAAGTCAAAACAGTGGCTCTTAAAAAGAGAGCGAACCCACAAGATAACAGACCATCAAGAATCCAAAAGGGAGAAAACCCAAAGAAGTAGAATTAGAAATGAGGAAGTGCGAATCACCACAGCTGTAGTAGAGATTCAGTGAGCTACACATGTGATCTGCAGGTGTCTACCCACACATTTGAAGCAGTAAGCGTTCCGGCGGGGACACGGCACCGTGGGGTAGGTTCATTCCCCAGATGTTCTTCATGCTTTTGACCTGGGATCGATCAATAATACAAAAGATCTACAACTCAGCTGAGATTCTAAAATATTCCAAAAGAATAGGGAATAGGGAATACATTTATAACTCGCAGATTAGGTAAAAAAGAAACACTTTACTTACCATCCCTCTCAGAATGGTTGGTATTATGACATGGAGAAGAAAAGCTTCTCATTCCCATTTTGCATTTGGAAAATGAATTTTAAAACTATGAAGTAGTATATATTGCGATTGAACTACATGTAAAAATAAATCACTTACAGATGAAGAATGGCAGTGGGAAAACGTTTAATTAGAGTAATAAGAAGAATGGGTTATTTTTTATTTTCTAACCTTTCCAAAATACTGTTTGCATAATAATGAAAATGTTGAACAAAATAAGGTATCTCCCATATGTTAGTCCAGATTTTGAACAATTCTCCTAGTAATGGGACAAAGTACAGTCTCCCTGAATTTTCAAATTGTAAATGGTATCAGATAATTCCTTCACAGGCCACCTAAAATGAACAATTTCCATAGACGAATACATAGTCTTAAATTGTTACTCTTTAAATACCAACTATTTCAGCAGTTCTTAGCCTCATATGAAGGTGACCAGACAAGAAATCTGCAGAAAGAAGATATTCCATGGCAGTGAAACTCAGTACATTTTGGGTGGAGTAGAACACATGTCTTGGAGTCCCTGGGTGGTACAAACAGTTAAGGAGCTTGGCTGCTAACCCAAAGGTTGGAGGTTCAAGTTCACCTAGAGGTGCCTCGGAAGAAAGGCCTGGCAATTTACTTCTGAACAATCAACACTGAAAACCCTATCAAGCGCAGTTCTACTGTGACATGCATGGGGTCGCCATGAGTCAGAGTCAACTCAACAGCAACTGGTTTGGCTTTTGGTTAGAGCATATTTCTTAATAAACGAACAGGCCCTAGCTAGTGGAGTAACTTCAGTGCTGTTCACTGAATTGACTTGAAGTAGAGTGGACCAGATGTCAGTCAGGACCTCCACCAGAGAATGGTTCTGACCTTGGACTCTCACAGGGATTACTGGGGATAACAGGCAGGTGGTTGAGTCACTCAGGCACAAAGAGAAAGGAGGCAAACTTTCTGCCACGTACCTAAGACTTTCTCAGACTTAGCATAATAAAGCAATTTATCCCCGAGCTGGCAGTGAAACTGCTCATTTTTAAATGCCCTGGGAATCTGCTGAGGTTGGCAGTGGTATCACTTATCAAAAGATGCCATAGCAAATCCTCACTTGCTGCCTATCCTGTGTTTTTGTGAGCTAAAGTTCTCCATTTTGTGATAGAAAAGGGGGAATATTGCCCCAAGTTTTGGTTATGTTTAGTCTGCCGTCTTAACTTTTGGTCTTAGTAATACTTAGATGATTTTGGATAGAGTGCCTCCAGAAATTTTCTGCACATCGTTAACAATTATATATCACATCAAGAATTGGATGAATTGATGACAACTTGGTTGAAGTATGTCCTACTTTGCATATATATAAATATCTCAAATACTGTATTAGTGTGGAAAAGCGTAGACTATTTTTTGAAGTGGGGTTTTTTTCCAGTTCCTTATACCTAGGAGGGCAGTTAACAGCTGAAGGCAACGCTGCTTTAACTTACAAGGTTAGTAATCACCACAAAGTCTCTAAATCCAGAATAAAACATCACTGTGCATCGCTTAAAGAAACACTTACTTACTTTCTTCCTCCTTTTAAATAAAAGCTTCAGAAACTCCTCTCAGGTATCCATGCCACATGCCATGTCTTTGAGGATGAGCACCTCAAAAAGTAAATACAGGAATTTAAAAACAAACATAAAAATATTTGGTTTTGTTATTGTAAAAATTATGTTGTCAAATTAAACGATGCAGACTTATAAGAGGTAGAAAATGGAAGCCTCATCATGATCTAATTGCTGTGGGCCCTCACTTCTGAACTTTGGTCTTTGTCATCCTGGAATACTTTCTGTGCTGCCGTAACTCACTCTATAAGTATATTTTTAAACACACAAAAATGATCATAATAAATATACTCTTCTGCCCTTTTTTCAGTTAAAAACATTTTATGGATTATTAAATGTTACCCTAGTTTATAAATAAAGATCTACCCAAGGTGCTTAATGCCTACATAGCATTACATTGTATGGAGCTACAATGCCTTACATAACCTGTTCCAGTTTGCTGTGTCTGTGGATTGTGTGTTTTCTGTATGCTGTCTAGTCGATTCCAACTCATAGCGACCCCATGTGACGGAGTAGAACTGCCCTATATGGTTTTCTAGGCTGTAATTTTTATGGGAGCAGATAGCCAGGTCTTTCTCCCTTGGAGCTGCTGGGTGGGTACAAACAGCCAACTTTTGGGTTAGCAGCCAAGTACTTAACCACTGAGCCAGCAGGACTCCTTGGAATAGTGTGTCTAGGTTTTGCTGTTACACGGTCACAGCACAGGTATGTTAAGGTGCTTGTGGGAATAGTCTAGAGAACCCTGTGTTCGGAGGTGAGATGGCTGGATCACGGGGGGTGTGCCTGCATATATATATGTACATATATTTATACAGTATGTGTATGTACATATATTTATATATTTACACACACTTGCCAAAATAAATTTTTTTGCCAATCTGATACATATACACTTGTCAAACTGAATTTTGTCAATCTGATGGGATAATATCATTTTAATTATTAGGGAAATTATTTATTCATTATTAGGGAAACTGAGCACCTTTTCATACTCATTGGCTTTTGTAAAATTCTTCTTTGAATGGTCCGCTCATTGCATTTGCCTCTTTTATCTGTTGAATTATTCATCTTCTCCATTACGCAAACACATGCTTTCTATCAGGGCCATTGAACTCACTGTATTGTACATGTACTGGTAGTCTGCCCTCTGACATGGTAAACCTCTGCGTTTATTTTATTTTGCTGTGCTGTTGTTGTTGTTAGGTACCGTCGATTCAGTTCCGACTCACAGCGACCCTGTGTACAACAGAACAAAACACTGCCCGGTCCTGCGCCATCAACACAATCGTTGTCATGCTTGAGCCCATTGTTACTGCCACTGTGTCAGTCCACCTTGTTGAAGGTCTTCCTCTTTTTCACTGACCCTCTACTTAACCAGCATGATGTCCTTCTTCAGGGACTGATCCCTCCTGGTAACATGTCCAAAGTATGGGAGACGTAGTCTCGCCACCCTTGCTTCTGAGGAGCATTCTGGCAGTACTTCTTCCAAGACACATTTGTTCATTCTTTTGGCAGTCCATGGTATATTCAGTATTCTTTGCCAACACCACAATTCAAAGGTGTCAATTCTTCTTTGGTCTTCCTTATTCATCCTCCAGCTTTCATAAGCGTATGAGGCAAATGAAAACACCATGGCTTGGGTCAGGCTCACCTTAGTCCTCAAAGTGACATTTTGCTTTTCAACACTTTAAAGAGGTCTTTTGCAGCAGACTTCTCTAATGCAATGGACAAATGCAGCAGTTCTTGACTGCTGCTTCCATGAGTGTTGATTGTGGATCCAAGTCAAACGAAATCCTTGACAATGTCAATCTTTTCTCCGTTTATCATGATGTTGCTTATTGGTCCAGTTGTGAGGATTTTTGTTTTCTCTATGTTGAGGTGTAACCCATACTGCAGGCTGTGGTCTTTAATCTTCATCAGTAAGTGCTTCAAGTCCCCTTCACTTTCAGCAAGCAAGGTTGTGTCATTTGCATAACGTAGGTTGTTAACGTGTCTTCCTCTAATCCTGATGCCTGGTTCTTCTTCATATAGTCCAGCTTCTCGAATTATTTGCTCAGCATACAGATTGAATAAGTATGCTGAACAAATAACGGTGAAAGGATACAACCCTGACGCACACCTTTCTTAACTTTAAACCACGAAGTATCCCCTTGTTCTGTCCGAACAACTGCCTCTTGATCTATGTACAGGTTCCTCATGAGCAGAATTAAGTGTTCTGGAATTCCCATTCTTCACTATGTTATCCATAATTTGTTATGCTTCACACAATCAATGCTTTTGCATAGTCAATAAAACACAGGTAAACATCTTTCTGGAATTCTCTGATTTCAGCCGGGATCCATCTGACATTGACAATGATCTCCCTGGTTGCACGTCCCCTTCTGAATCTGGCTTGAATTTCTGGCAGTTCCCTGTCGACATACTGCTGCAGCTGCTTTTGAATGAGCTTCTCCAAAATTTTACTTGTATGTGATATTAATGATATTATTCTATAATTCTGCATTTGATTGGATCACCTTTCCTGGGAATAGGCATAAATATAGATCTCTTCTAGTCAGTTGGCCAGGTAGCTGTCTTTCAAATTTTTTGGTATAGACAAGTGAGCACTTCCAGCACTGTATCCATTTGTTGAAACATCTCAGTTGGTATTCCATCAGTTCCTGGAGCCTTGTTTTTTGCCAGTGCCTTCAGTGCAGCTTGGACCTCTTCCCTCAGTATCGTTGGTTCTTGATCGTATGCTGCCTCTTGAAATGGCTGAATGTCAACCATTTCTTTTTGGTAGACTCTGTGTTTTCCTTCCATCTTCTTTTAATGCTTCCTACGTCATTTAATATTTTCCCTGTAGAATCCTTCAGTATTGCACCTCGAGGCTTGAGATTTTTTCTTTAGTTCTTTCAGCTTGAGAAATGCCAAGCTTGTTCTTCCCTTTTGGTTTTCTACCTCCAGGTCTTTGCATGTGTCATTATAATACTTTACTTTGTCTTCTCAGGCCACCCTTTGAAATCTTCTGTTCAGCTCTTTTACTTCATCATTTCTTCTTTTCGCTTTAGCTACTCGACTTCAAGTTTCAGAGTCTCTTCTGACATCCATTTTGGTCTTTTCTTCCTGTCTTTTTAATGTCCTTTTGCTTTCTTCATGTATGATGTCCTTGATGTCATTCCACAACTCGTCTGGTCTTCTGTCATTAGTGTTCAACATGTCTAATCTATTCTTGAGATGGTCTCTAAATTCAGGTGGGATATACTCAAAGTCATACTTTGGTTCTCATGGACTTGTTTTAATTTTCTTTGGTTTCAACTTGAACTTGCATATAAGCAACTGATGGTCTGTTCCATAGTTGGCCCCTGGCCTTGTTCTGACTAATGATATTGAGCTTTTCCATCATCTCTTTCCACAGACGTATTCGATATGATTCCTGTGTACTCCATCTGGTGAGTACAGTCGCTGTTTGTGTTGGTGAAAAAAGGTATTTGCAATGCATAAGTCGTTGGTCCTGCAAAATTCTATCATGCAATCTTCGACATTGTTTCTGTCACCAAGGCCATATTTTCCAACTACCAATCCTTCTTCTTTGTCTCCAACTTTCACATTCCAATCACCAGTAATTATCAATGCATACTGATTTCATGTTTGATCAATTTCAGACTGCAGAAGTTGGTAAAAATCTTCAATTTCTTCATCTTTGGCCTCAGTGGTTGGTGTGTAAATTTGATAGTCATATTGACTGGTCTTCTTGTAGGCGTACGGATATTATCCTATCACTGACAGCGTTGTACTTCAGGATAGATGTTGAAATGTTCTTTTTGATGATGAATGCAACATCATTCCTCTTCAAGTTGTCATTCCCAGCATAGTAGACCATATGACTGTCCGATTCAAAATGGCCGATACCAGTCCATTTCAGCTCACTAATGCCTAGGATATGGATGTTCATGTGTTCCATTTCATTTTTGACAATTTCTGATTTTCCTAGATTCATACTTCATACATTCTACTTTCTGATTATTAATGGATGGCTGCAGCTGTTTCTTCTCATTTTGAGTTCTGCTACATGAGCAGATGAAGGTCCTAAAAACTTGACTCCATCCAAGTCATTAAAATCAACTCTACTTTGAGGAGGCAGCTCTTCCCCAGTCATCTTTTGAGTGCCTTCCAACCTGAGGGGCTCATCTTCCAGCACTGTATCAGACAGTGTCCCACTGCTATTCATAAGGTTTTCAGTGGCTAATTCTTTTCAGAAGTAGACTGCCAGGCCTTTCTTCCTAGTCTATCTTAGTCTGCAAGTTCAGTTGAAACCTGTCCACCATGGGTGACCCTGCTGTTATTTGAATACTGGTGGCATAGCTTCCAGCATCACAGCAACACACAAGCCCCCTACGTATGACAAACTGACAAAATCATGGGGGATTTTCCTGCATAGAAATTTTAGATTCTTTTGAGAATTTTTTAAAATGCATAAATATAAGAAAATAATATTCACATTCACATTTCCACCATACAGAATCAACAGTTCTTTGTTTTTTTAACTTAAAAAAATGAAACATTTAATAGATTTTGAGAAAAGCTTGTCTTCCTAGACTATCACCCCAGTTCTTATTTATCCTAATAACAGAGCATGCTCTGTATTCTTCTAAAACCTTTCGTGTACTTCTGAATGAATGCCTGTGTATGTTTCCAGAAGCAATATATTTTTCTGTATTTTTAAAGTTTACATAATAATACTGAATTTTCCACAATATTTAGACTTGCTTTGATTGCTGAACATTATGTCTTAGAGATTTATCCATGTAGATATGTATGGATTTAGCTCAAGGTGTTTAAGCTTTATGTAGTCCAATCTAGTAGTTTTTAATGTCTCCTATCTTGTGACATACTTAGACCTTCCTAACATCAAAAGTGTAAAATTATCCAACTATTTTTTCCTTTTCTGTTTTTGGTTGGTTCACATACAAAATTTCATATGGATTATTTAAAATTTGAGAAGAAGGGATAATATAGGGAAGGAATAAACTCTTTCTTTCCCCCCAAATTGCTAGCTCATTTGTTTATAGCCCAGTCATTAATTTATCATGTGCTTATTGACTGAAAACTTTGCCTTCATCAAACATAAACTATCTAGGTATATATGGTCAATTTCTGTGTTTTTTTCCTATACATTTTTTTTTCTATTACTGTACTTACAAAACCAATCTTTTAATAAATTTACTGTGTTTTTTTGTTAGCATTCTTCTGTTTATTCTTTCAATAAGCTTTAGAATCATTTTATCATTTTCCTCAAAAGAAGATCCTATTTTTATTGGAATTTAACTGAATTTGTTAAATTAAGGAGAGTTTTTATTTTAATATTTTCTGCAGACATATTTATTCTCATCTTCTTTCACGTCGCTAGGAGTTGGAATCGACTTGACAACAATGGGTTTTTTTTTTCTTTCATGTCCACTCAATAAAATTTCATAGCTTCCTTTAATATAAGTTCTATAAAGTTCATGCTTGAATGCTCCTTAGAAGCAAGGATGGCGAGACTACATCTCGTATACTTTGGACATGTTATCAGGAGGGATCAGTCCCTGGAGAAGGACACCATGCTTGGTAAAGTGGAGGGTCAGTGAAAAAAAGGAAGACCCTCAACGAGAGGGATTGAGACAGTGGCTGCATCAGAGGGCTCATGCATAGCTACGATTGTGAGGATGGCACAAGACTGGGCAGTGTTTCGTTCTATTGTACATGGGGTCACTATGAGTTGGAACCGACTTGACGGCACCTAACAACAACAAAGTTCATGCTTAAAATATTTTTGTTGCAATTGAAAATGAACTCTTACATTTTCATATTTTCTGTCCTGTGTATTTATATCTCTGTGTGCTATACAACTTTATCAAACCCTCCTACTCTTCTTAGTGGTTTTTAGTTGATTATCACAGGTTATATAGGTTTATTAGCATCTGTGTATCTCTCTGGTGAGGTGTTATTCAAATCAGAAGTTCTCAATGGGGCAATTTTGCCCCCCATGGGACATTTGGCAATACTGAGAGACACCGTTGGTTGTCACAACTGGGGGGTTGCTATCAGCATCTGATGGGTGCAGGTCAGCAAGGCTGCTAAACATCCTACAATGCACAGGACAGGCCCCCACAACAAAAAATTTATCCAGCCTGAAATGTTTGCATTACAAAGACTGAAAAACTGTGGTTCAAATTTTGTGCCCAATTTTTATTGGACTGTTAGTGACTTGTAGGATTCTTTATGTGCAAGTCCTTTGTTGGATACACATACATGTTTTTAAATATTTTCTCCCAGTCCAAGGCTTCCTTTTCATGCTTCTCAATGCTTCATCGATGTAGGATGGATTGTGAAGAGGGGACTCTACAGGAGAACACTATCTTGTGTGTGGGTTTACTGGTACCCTTATAGAGGACTGCCAACATTTGCTGGCCTTTGGGGGCACTTTGGAGCAGTATTTTCAAAATATAGTTTTAAAAATTAGTTTTGGATTTCATTCTTACATCACAAACAAGAATTCTGAGCCCATCATTCCAGAAGTAAGTTAGATGACTTCTCTTCAAGGACATTTATGTGTCACTGTTTTACTTTAGGTGACATTTTCCCAGCTCTTTTCACAGACTCACAAACTCTTCTTGGTTTATTCACATCCATTTAGCATGTTTCCTAGTTTTATCTACCAAGTTGTGGCTTGTTTTCCTGATTATTTGTAAAATAAACGAGAGAACTAATCATTTATCTCTTTCTTTGAAAGGCCCGAGCCAATTTCTTGTTTAAGACCAAAATCTCCCTCCCAGCCACCCTCCACCCCACCCCCAAGTCCCACCCCATTCCATAGTGAAGTACATCTCTTCTGTCAACCAAAAATCCTTCTTTGTAGAACCTTAACAAACTGAAAACCCATTGCCATCAGTCAATTCCAACTGGTAGCGACCCTATAGGACAGAGTAGAACTGCCCTGTAGGGTTTCCAAGACTGTAAATCTTTATGGAAGCAGATTGCCACATCTTTCTCCTGCAAAGCGGCTGGTGGGTTGGAACCACCGACCTTTTGGTTAGCAGTCAAGTGCTTTAACCACTGCAGCACCAGGACTCCTCAAATTTTAACAAAGGCCCCTGGAAATCAGCATGCACACTGGTTTTCCTGATTTCCTCTCTGAATATCCTTCAACCCTTCAGCAACTCAGGAATCCTCGTCAGGTGTTTCTGTCTTGATTCTGACCTGCGGACGCCTTCCTGTCTGCCAGGTGCTGGCTACCTCCTGCCATTCATAATCTGTCACCAGGACTGATGGTCCATCTCCAGAGGTGAGGCATGGCTGTCAGGTAAACAAAGTGTGTGTCTGCTCAGCCATCTACCCGACAGGGGCAGAGGAGCCCGTTAACCTTCCGGCCCACCCGCATTCTCACTCGGCCTCTTCTCTTTTATGCTCCTCATTTTTCTTCATAAACGGTAAGCCTGTCGAATGACACATCCTATCGCTTGAGGCTGGGCTGGACAGCCCAAACATTTCAGGACATCTCCACCTTCAAACCTGTGTGGAATGAAAATGCCTCCAGAAAGTCACAGGGATTGAGAGCAGGATTTGATTTTGTTTGATTTTTGGTTTCTCTTAATTAGGCTTGTTTTTAATGACCTAGATGCTGAGACATTCTGTGACTTTCATCGCTCGCTCTTCCCTTTCTTCATCCCTAACCGAGACTATGAAAGGACCTCTGGTTCTAGGATTTGGCCAACTGGCGGCTGCTGGAAAAAAGTCTACGTTTGCGCTAGACCCATTTTGTTCAGTTTTCGTGAATTCTGTGTCTGTATATAGCCTAGGCTATTTCTGCAGAGATATAAAGTTGCTGTTTTTCAAGTGTGGGGCAGGGTTACAGGAAATATTCAATAAATGTAGTAAATTTGACCTGGTGGATGATCTCGAGTAGATGCATAAGAATGAGCAAATAAAAATCACCAGGAACCAAATGCTGCCATGATAATTCTTTTCCAATCAGCATCAAACGCACCGAAGATAGCTGCCAACTTCAATTTTCTTATTCCTTAGTGCTTTCTATGAGCTCAAACTGTGTAGGCGTGAAAGTCGAGTGTCAGCGTTTTAAGAAGGAAACAAGTGCACTAAAAATAGAGGGAGCCAGGGGTACAGGATCCATTCAGGGAACGAGGGGACCGGAGAAACAAGTCAGTGCTTAGGGGTGTCTTTCAGGACAATGCCACTTCGGAAAATCTATCCACATGGAACAGTTTGCACTCAACTACTAACCAAGGCTGAGGAGAGAAATTTGGTTTTTGTCAGTGTAATGGACCCTGGGTTGTTTCATGAAGAAGAGAAGGAGACAGTGAAGAGAAGGAGGGTAATGGTGCTAGAAAAAGAGGGTTAATTCTTTGAAGAGTGGCCTAGACCGGTTCTCATACTTCAGTGTCTTGTTAAAAATGGGATTCTGGCTCCATGGGGCTGGGCCTGGGGATCTGCATTTCTGACAAGCTCCCGGTGATGCTGCTGGTTCACAGACCACATGTGAAATAGCAATGGAAAGCCCTAGGCTACAGGAAGAGGGTTCAACTCCAGGTGAGAAAGGGCAGTCTTCCTCTCGGGCCTGAGAGAAAGATTACAAGGTAGATGGTGGGACAGGATGGTGAAGGGCAGACCAGGATGAGTTCCTTGCCCGCTGGCAGCAGTAAATATGGAAGGAAGACAAAAATAGAGTGGGAGAGAATATACTAACCAGGAGACAGCCCAGCCTCAGAGAGATACCTTCCCCAAGTGCCTTTTTTTTAATTTGGTATAAATCTCATTTACTTTGGGAATCTAAGTTTTTAATCTTTCTATCGTACCTTTCCACACATTTATGTATTGTCTTTTTACTCTGTTGTGTTCGCCTCAAGAACAGAGACTAAGCTCTCGTATGTTTGACAGGTAACAGATGCTCAGTAATCAATACTTGATTGGTTGCTCGTAGTCAGGAGTCCTGAGTTCTGGTCCTAGCTCTGCTGCCGGCTCTCAGCCATAGTCCATCACGCTGACTCTCCCTCCTCCGTCTCTTCATCTGTCAGTGACTGATAATACCCTCTATGCTCACCCCCTACCATTGCTGTGAGAGAGAAATGAGATCTTAATGACGGTGCTGCTTTGGAAAATCTACCGAGATTGAACGGTTTGCGCTCAATACTAACTAAACGTTGGCAGTTCAAACCTATCCAGTGGTACCGAAGAAAAAAGCATTGGCGATCAGCTTCTATAAAGACTAACCAAACCAAACAACAAAACTCATTGCCATTGAGTGGATTCCTATTTATAGCGACCCTATAGGACAGGGTAGAACTGCCCCATAGGGTTTCCAAGGCTGTAATCTTTACAGAAGCAGACTGCTACCTCTTTCTGCTGTGGAGCGGCTGGTGGGTTAGAACCACCAACCTTTCGGTTAGCAGCTGAGAGCTTACCACCGGGCCACCAGGGCCCCTTTCTGTAAAGATCACAGCCAAGAAACCCTATGGGGCAGTTGTACTCTGTACCACCTGGGGTCACCATGAGTCGGAATCAACTCCATTGCAACGGGTATCCAATTAAGGTGCCCTTAGTAGTGGTGGTATTTGATTTCAACACGTAACTTTTGCATATTATATTATAGTCTCTGTCAGATACTATGCAGTAAATCTTCCCACCTCACTAGTAACATGATTTGCAAAAGATGTACTTTGTGAATGCCTCTGACTCTGATCTCTGGTGGGGATGTAGGAAGTCAGAGCAGTGAGTGGAGACAGCCCCAGCAGCCTCCGAAGGGCTCTCCATGGGCTCAGGAACCCCAACGACTTTTTACATCACAGGGAATTGGAATTCTGTTTAATGGTTTATCTTCTCTGAAACTGTCCTAGGGCCAGTGTGTAAACACTGTTGATTATACAACAGTCAAAAGAAATTTCCTCCATGAGCAAGTGTGTCTGCTTCATTAATGTGCCTGTACCACTTGAAATATGTATCGTGTGTGTGTGCGTGCGCGTGTGTGTGCGTGCACGCATGTGTGTGTGTGTGAGCAAATGAGGACGGGCTTCCGGTGTGTTTCACACTCTTCTCATAACAAGACTGGAGAAAAGACCCCACGTTGCATTGGCTGATGGATACCTGCAGCACGCCCAGTGCCAAACGAAGGGTTGTTTAAGATAGTCTAAAAAGATCTAGCACGTAACCCCTGCCTTCTTCTTGTTGTCAGGTGCCATCATGTCCGCTCGGACTCGTAGAGACCCCGTGTACAACGGAACAAAACGTTGCCCAGTCCTGCTCCATCCTCACAATCCTTGCTGTGTTCAAGCCCACTGTTGTGGCCACTGTGTCAGTCCTGTCTCCTAGGTACTTAGAATCTAGCTGGAAGACCAAGACAACCAAAACTAGTCATGATTTTTTTAGCACATACTATATATAAGACCTCAGAGACATGCGAAAGCTGGACAGTGAAAAAGAAGACAGAAGAATTGATGCATTTGAACTGTGATGTTGGCAAAGAATACTAAATGTATCGTGGACTGCCGGAAGAATGAACAAATCAGTCTCAGACGAAATACAACCAGGATGCTCCTTAGAAATGAGGATGGTGAGATTTCAGCTTGCTTACTTTGGACACGTCATCAGCAAAGACCAATCGCTAGGAAAGGACATTGCGTCTGGTAAAGTGGAGGGTTGGCGAAGGCAAGGGAAACCTCAGTGAGATGGATGGACGCAATAGGTACAACAATAACCTTGAGCACAGCAATGATTGTGGAGGTGGCGCAGGACCAGGCAGCGTTCTGTTCTGTTACATATAAGGTCACTATGAGTAGGAGCCGACTCGACAGCACCTGACAACAACATATATAAGATCTTGTGATAAACACACGTAATCAGCAGAGAACCTTCTAGTAAATACCATTAAGGTTGCCATGTGTCCTAAGGGATGAGAAGTCCCCTTATGAGGCAGGCTGAGTAATGTTCCTCATTGAATTCATGTGAATAATACACAACTTTTTAAAAACAACTACCAGTTCTCAAGGAATGAAGAAAATATAAATGGACAGCAGAGGAAATATGAATCAAAACGTCAAGGGTTATTATTTTATTCCCAGTAAAAACTGCTTCCCTTGATCCCTCTGACATTTTTAATGCACGTACTGAAGACTATGCTGACGTGAAGGCAGTAAAGAAAATTAGATTTTGTTTGCTGCCCGCACATCCTTGCCTCCCTTTCCAATATCTGCACATGCATTCCAGCCTAGCATTTTGATCCTCTTTATATTTTTGGGGAGAGAAGAGAAGGCGTAGAGCTTTGTACTCAGCTGGCTTTAGATGCCTCTGTGTTCTATGCGTATACTCAGCTTGTCTGTGGTTACAAGGAAAAGGCAGCTTTTAGGGTTTCAAGGTGACTGACAATGACCGGGTGAGGAAGTTATGTGTCTCTCTGTGAAAGAGAAACATGAATCCTTTTTCCATTAAAAGAAAGACACGTAAAAGATAATATATTAGATTGAAAGATGTGTAAGAGATGATAAATACATTAATCAGATTTTTCTTTAAATCCGCTGGATCTACTAGCACAATGTAATAAAATGTTACACGCTTATCCACAGCCTGTACTGTTTGATCTTTTTAATCTTTTGACAGAAAAGCTGGAGGCCTTAATCTCTACATTCCTTTGAATAAAGATAAAATAATTTTATGATAGTTTTTATCGTTATATATTAGAGAATTAAAATTACTGCTAATGGAGTTATCTGTGAAACAAACATGATGGATAAACCTTTTCTTTCATTGAATTTAAGGACTGGTTGCACAGTGGTTAAGCGCTCAGCTACTAACTGAAATGTCGGTGGTTCAAACCCACTAGCTGCTCCGCAGGAGAAAGATGTGGCAGTCTGCTTCCATAAAGATTACAGCCTTGGAAACCCTATGGAGCAGTTCTACTCTGTCCCGTCGCGTCGCTGTGAGTCAGAATCAGCTCAAAGACACAAAACAACAGTTTTATGATTTAGTTAAAACCCTGTACCTATTAGCAGTAATCCCAGTTCCCCACTCCCCCAGCCCCTGGCAACCACTCATCTACTTTCTGTCTCTATGTATCTGGCTCTTCTGGATGTTTCCTATAAATGGAATCAGACATGTGCTTCTGTGTCTGGCTTCCTTCACTCAGCATAATGCTTTGCAGGTTCATCCATTTTGTAGCATGTATCAGCATGCTAATTGTTTGTGGCTGAGTAGTTTGCACTGTATGGAGAGAACACATTGGCTTTATCCATCTGTTGATGGACACTTGGATTGTTTCTACATTTATCCGTCTGTTGATGGACACTTGGATTGTTTCTACATTTATCCGTCTGTTGATGGACACTTGGATTGTTTCTACATTTATCCGTCTGTTGATGGACACTTGGATTGTTTCTACATTTATCCGTCTGTTGATGGACACTTGGATTGTTTCTACATTTATCCGTCTGTTAATGGACACTTGGATTGTTTCTACATTTTGGCTGTCATGAATAATGCCGCTGCGAACATTTGTGTATAAGTTTTTGTGTGAAGACATCTTTTAATTTCTCTTGGGCATATACCTAGGAGTGGAAATGCTTGGTCATATGGTAATTCCATGTTTAAGGTTTTTTTTTGTTTTTGGAAACTACCAAACTGTTTTCCACAGTGACTGCACCATTTTACTTTCCCACCAGCGATGGACAAGGGTTCCATTTTCTTCACATCTTCACCAACATTTATTTTCCAGGTTTTAAGGAGCCTTGGTGGTGTAGTGGTTAAGCAATATGTCAGCAGTTCGAATCCACTAGCCACTTCTTGGAAACCCTATGAGGCAGTTTTACCCTGTCCAATAGGGTCCAATAGGGTTGCTATGAGTCGAAATGGACTCAACTGCAATGGGTTTGGGTTTTTTTTTTTTTTTGTTGGTTGTGAAGTGATATCGTCATAGTGGTTAAGAGTTCGGCTGCTAACCAAAAGGTTGGCAGTTTGAATCCACCAGCCGATCCTTGGAAACCCTGTGGGACAGTTCTTCTCTGTCCTGTAGGATCGGTGTGAGTCGGAATCGACTTGACAGCAATGGGTTTGGTTTTTTTTGTTTTGTTTTGTTAGTGACTAACGAAGTCAAGCATCTTTTCAAGTGCTTATTGGCCATTTGTATATCTTCTTTGGTAAAATATCTATTGAAATTCTTTGCCCATCTTTAATATTGGGTTATTTGTCTTTTTATTGTTGAGTTGTAAGAATCCTTTTACTTATTCTGGATACTAAGTCTTGGTGTGGCCTTTCTTGCTGTGGTCTTGTAACTCCCACCCGAGTGACTGGGTGTTGTTGTTGCTATTAGGTGCTGTCAAGTTGGTTCTGACTCATATCGACTGTATGTACAACAGAATGAAACACTGCCTGGTCCTGTGCCATCCTCATAATCATTGTTATGCTAGATCCCACTGTTGCAGCCACTGTGTCAATCCTTCTCATTGAGGGTTTTCCTCTTTTTCACTGACCTCTACTTTACCAAGCATGATGTCCTTCTCCAGGGACTGATCCCTCCTGGTAACATGTCCAAAGTATGTGAGATGTAGTCTCGCCATCCTTGCATTCTGGCTGTACTGCTTCCAAGAAAGACTTGTTCGTTCTTCTGGCAGTCCATGGTATATTCAGTATTCTTCACCAACACCACAATTCAAAGGCGTCGATTCTTCTTTGGTCTCCCTTATTCATCATCCAGCTTTCACAGGCATTTGAGGTGACTGAAAACACCATGGCTTGGGTCAGGTGCACCTTAAGTCTTCAAGGTGACATCTTTGCTTTTCAACACTTTAAAGAGGTCTTTTGCAGCAAATTTGCTCAGTGCAGTGCGTCGTTTGATTTCTTGACTGCTGCTTCCATGGGTGTTGATTGTGGATCCAAGTTAATGAGTCTTCCTCCATTCCTGATGCCCCGTTCTTCTTCATATGGTCCAGCTTCTCAGATTATTGAGTTATTGGGTAGGACTGTGCAAATACAGTAAATGTGGCCCACCAAGGGGATTTTTCAGTTTTGCCATCCCCTAGGGTTAAAACACAGCCAATTCCAGAGCAGAGGAAGGATCCTACCACCACTAAGGAAGGAGAGCCGAGAGCAAAGAAGCATGTCCTTTGGACCTGGGATCCCTGCACTGAGAAGGTCCTGGGACCAGGAGACCGAGACAGAGAGAGAGAAAGAGAGCTGTAACACAAGACGGTGAGAAGCAGCGGCAGAGAAACGGTAGCAGGAGATGGCGCATTGGGCTTCCTGGCCCACAGAGTGAGGAGGCTGAGTGCCTTTGGGCCAAGGCTTACTGGCAGAGTGGGATGCCTCTGGGCACTTACTGGCAGAGCTAAAGGGGCTTTGTAACACTTGGCCAGAGCAGGGCAGAGGCCTAGGGCTAGGGAGAGTCTTGCCTGCAAGCACGGCTGGGAACAGTCTGTCCTGATGGAAGAACTGTATCCTGAGCATTCCTGAACTTGTATTGTAACCTATAACTTCCCTAATAATAATCGTGAGTATGGTCTGTGAGTTCTGTGTGGCCATTGCAATGAATTAGTGAACAGCAGAGAAGTAGAGAGTGCCATGGGAGGGATGGTTGGTACCAGAAATGGTAAAGATGGTGGATAGAGGAGGCATATCTGACCTCTGCCTCATAGGAATCAGCTTTGGGCTGATTTGTGAAGTTAGAGGAGGTCAGACGCCACCCCCATGATGTTTTTACAGGTCCATAATCAATGTTCGTGGAAGCAGCAGTCAAGAAATCAAATAACATATTGCACTGGGCATCTGTTGACAGCTAATGAAATCCAAGTACTCAGAAAGAAATAGACTCTGTTCGTAATTTATGACTTATCTGTTTAACCCTATTTGAGTAGTAGCACAAGTCATAAGGGCAGAAAGCTTATTAGTAAATATGCAAATCACTGATTCATAATGAGCCTGTTTTATAATGTTGTTGTTAGGTACCATCAAGTTGGTTCCAACTTATAGCGACCCTATGTACCACAGAACGAAACACTGCCCGGTCCTGCACCATGCTCACAATCATTGTTATGCTTGATCCCACTGTTGCAGCCACTGTGTCAATCCGTCTCGTTAAGGGTCTTCCTCTTTTTTGCCTACTCCCTTTTTTATGATAGCTAAGCCAAAAGTTTCTGTTCTTGCAATCCTGTAGGAAAGCAGCTCAGAAATGTGGCATTATAGATAACAACCTTAAAACTGGCTTTCTAAAAACAGGGTATGTGGACGTACTTCCTTTAAGCGCAGGGTGGTACAGTACAGAAAGCCTGGGCTTTGGAGGGGCTAACTGGATTTAGGACCAGTTTTCAACGCATCCACTTTATTAGAACATTCTATGAGAATTCAACTGTATCTCAAAATAATTAGTTTGTGAACATGTACAATTGTGTGGTAGTCTATCTTAGGTATCTCTAAAAGGCAAATTGATTTAAAAAAAAAAAAAAGAAAAAACTGGAGCTCAGAATGTCTAAAAACACTTTGCCATACTGTTTACCAAATAATACTGCCTTTAGGAACACATTAAATGCATGCAAATCAAGGTGTTTGTGAAGCTGGAGATGAAAGGAGCCTCGCCCACTAATGCTGGTGGGAGAGCCCACCAAGAGGGTGCCTGAGCATCCTGTTAGAAGGTTTTCTCTTTGATTAAAAGGAAAGTGAGCCAGCAGACAGGCTGACGTGTTTACAGCTGAGCATCCTGTGCTGGCTCCCCGGACCACATTTTCTCGCCTAAGTAATCTATTGCCACATCTAGACAAAGGGGACTGGCTCCGATCTAAAGATTAATAGAGTGGCCTGTGGAAGCTTCCAGAGATGTCCATAAAATATGAATTCTTCCATCTCTGTGTGCATTGAGGTGTCTTTTGTCCTGGGATATCAAGTCTGTGAAGCCTAAGAAGATTATTAAAGAAGGCAGCAGGCAATTTCTGAAGTGCCTCAACTCCCCATGATGACGGTGCTGCAGCCAAGCACAGTAATTTATGTTGATGAATTACAGCTGTCAGAGTGTCCAAAGCACTTCATGGGTGTCTAACTTTGCATTTCCTGTCCATGCGTCTGGATGTATAAACTTATATTAAAAGCAAACAAACAAAGCACAGCAAGTTTCTGAAGGTATTCCCTAAATTGTTACAACCTAGTGAGTTGGATTAGACAAAGGCAAGAGTGATAATAATAGATTATTATTAGTGTTTCATTCTCCCCTCCTTCCCCTCCCCCCCCCAAAAAGTCTGAGGATCCTAAAGTAGAAAGAAACAAGAACATAATTTGGAAGCGCTTAGGTTTCTAAGAAAAGAAAACAAAATGTCAGGGAAGTGAAAAAATTGATTCCAGTGTAGGAAAATAGAAATATACTAACAAAAAGTATGGACGGCAGCGGGAAGCCAAGGTAGTTAAACCAAGAACTGCACATTGCGAACAGTGGACCCTTTGAATCTGTTGCTGTCAAGTCAATTCTGACTCATAGTGATCCTATAGGACAAAGGAGAACTGCCCCACAGGGTTTCCAAGGCTATAATCTTTACAGAAGCTGCTCCCTTGGAGCAGCTAGTGGGTTCGAACCCAACCTTTTGGCTAGCAGCCGAGCACTTAATCACTGCTCCACCAGGACTCCAAAGGCAATGCAGTGGGTACAAAATACCACAGGTGGAGTTCCACCTGCATGCTTGCCTGTATGCAGAAAACAGCCTAGATAAGATCTGCATTCACTTACAGCCTGTGAGCTGGGACTAGAATCCCTGTTTCCCACCATCAGTTAGCTGTTGCCACAACAATGCTGTTTCACACGCCCCCAAAACGCAGTGGTTCCATCACACACAGCCACAGATCTCCTAGCATCTGGCTCATTGGAAGCCGGGCTTGTTTCCCCGGGAGTTGCGGCGAGCCTCTCCTGCCTGTTACATCTGAGGGCCATGTGGCTGAGCTCTGGTGTCTCTCTTTGGACTCACTCTGGCATGTTCTCTGAGGCAGTGGCCGGCATTCTGCTAGCTGGCCTGGCTCTGACCCAGCAGACTGTTCTTTCCACCCAAATCCATCGGCCAAAGGCAGTCCCCTGGCCAAGCCCTCGCCCAGGGCCAAGAAGAGCCAGGTCTTAAAAAATGAACAAAATGAGAGGAATGAAAAGTGTTTCGGAAGATGACCTAGGGCTGGTTGGCTGGCTGTGGGTTTACCTTATTTTGTGATTATTTCTCATGCCCTCCTAGACACACTTACAACCTACACAGGGAGGGTCTCCAAGGTAAGAGACAGTAATTGCTAACTTCTGGGTCCCTTTCATGGCCTGTGGTGGAAATATAAGCTCTGACCATTACTAATTCCTGAGGCCCAGGGAGTGTGCTTTGCCCAGGCAGCCTTTGAGGACACTGGTGGGTCACGGGTAGAATTCTCACCTCCCACGTAGGAGACTGGGTTTCGATTCCCAGCCAGTGCACCTCAAGCTCAGTCACCACCCATCTGTCAGTAGAGGGTTGCGTGTTGTTATGATGCTGAACAGTTTTCAGCAGTACTTCCAGACTAAGACTAGGAAAAAAGGCCTGGTGATCTACTTCTGAAAAATCAACCAGTGTAAGTGAACCCAGTGGCTCACAATGGCCTGATCTGCAGCCAGTCATGGGGATGGCGCAGGACCATGCAGCATTCCATTCCATTATGCATGGGGTCACCATGAGTCAAGGGTGAGTAAAAACAACAATGGGCAGTCTGTGGCCAGAAGCTGCAGAAACTATGGATGATAAACAGCTACCTCCTTCTAGCTGTCTGGCCAGACATGAAGATCTTGGTAGAGTTTTCCACTTTCTTGGGGCAGGTGGCCTGCTAAATGGGTGGCCTTTGTTTTTCATCTCTGTTTATTGCTCAATGACTCCTGTAACTGATGGAGTCAGAGATGAAACCCTGCTGTGGGGAAGAACTTCATTCAGGGTGACTCCCTCCTGACCCCGGGCCCTGTGTGACATCAGCTAAATGGCCGATCAGAGGCACTGGAAGAAAAGTGAGTGTTCAGGAGAAATACTTTTCCTTTCCACCACCAAGAACTGAAAAAGGGGAAACTTGCAGAGTGGGCATCCAACCCAAACTCTGAGTCATGGTGTTCACTTTTTTGTTGTTGTTGTTTTTTAGTTTGAGTCAAGTATCTTTTCACAGCGAGAGTATATCAAATTAGGGATGGAGCCCTGGTGGCACAGTGGTTAAGAGCTCGGCTGCTAACCAAAAGGTCAGCAGTTGGAATCCACCAGCCGCTCCTTGGAAACCCTATAGCGCCGTTCTACTCTGTCCTGTAGGGTTGCTATGAGTCAGAATCAACTTGACGGCAATGGTTTTGGTTTGCTGGAAGAGAACAAAGTTCTCCTATTTTCCCTACTTCAGTTTGCAAGAGAGGGTGATTGGATTTGCCATTGTCATTAGCGTCAGACATTTTACTCTACAATCAGGGGTCCTACACCTTAGATGGAGAGAAAAGACATGTACATAAAAAGATGAAAAAATAGAGATAATACAAAGTAGCATGTCTAAAATACTTCTTTGAAGAACCTCAAACTGTATTAGGTATCATTCAAACAACTTCTCCATGGGAGGGCAGAGAAACTGTTTCCTACCCTACAATGGCAGAGGAGACCCTGGGTGATGCAGACAGTTAACACACTTGGCTGCCAACCAAAAGGGTGGATGCTCGAGTCCATCCAGAGGTGCCTTGAAGAAAGGCCTGGTGATTCACTTCTGAAAAATCAGCCATTGAAAACTGTATGGAGGACGGTTCTACTCTGACACACATGGGGTTGCCATCAGTTGGGCTCAACTCAACAGACCCAGAACAATGGCAGAACACAAGGAAGACAGACAAAAATGTAAATAATAACATCACAATTTTCCCATAATCCTCTCACCGAAAGGCAGGCACTGTCAGCACCCTGGTGTTTATTCTGCTGCACAGGCAGCACTTCTCCCTCAGACCCTCACCACCCAGGGCTAGGTTAAAGGGCACAGTCCTCCAGACACCAGCCATAAGCTCAGGAGTCCTCAGGGCCCCCCTCACTTCTGGCCCACTGGCTATAAATTCTACCCCCTCGGGATGACAGCCATCAGCTCAGGGCCCTTAGCCCTTAACTTCTGACCCGCCGTCTCCCACTACTCCCTCAGGTTCCATAATTGCCTAGAACAACTCACAGCACTCAGGAAAGCACTGTACTTGCAATGACAGTTTTATTATAGGAAAAGGACAGAGGAATAGGCATATTAAGGCAAGGACTGGGAGAGCTCTCCACATGGAGCCTCCATGTCCCAGAAAGGGAAGTACTATCCGTCCCTCCTTTGCATTGATGTCTGTCACCAACCAGGAAGGCCCTGGAGCCTCCATGTCCAAAACCTTTGTTGAAGCTTCATTATGTAGCTTGACTGATTGAATCAGCCCACCTCCCCTGAGGTCTTTCCCACCAGAGTCACTCATTAGCATAACCTGTTTGTTCTGGCATCCTCTTTGGAACCAAGGACAAAGACCAAGTTCTTTGGATAAAGTTAAGCCCACACTCCCAAATTTGATTTTAAGCTTTTATCTAGTTTTCATATTTCCTGCCCAACACTTTGCCAGTATTCCCTTTCTAGCCAGAAACACATTCTTTTTGTTTTAAGTAACAAACAGTTTGCTTCCCATAGTATTTTTTCTTTTTTTCTGGA
Organism: Dugong dugon; assembly: GCA_030035585.1. Classification (NCBI taxonomy): domain Eukaryota; kingdom Metazoa; phylum Chordata; class Mammalia; order Sirenia; family Dugongidae; genus Dugong; species Dugong dugon. Next base: position 129,552,230 of record CM057468.1, on the reverse strand, counting down.
TTGAAGCGTAATTTCTTAAGTGCCACATCATTAAAGTCTCCAGTGTCTCTAATAGCATGAATCCCTCCTTGCTGTTATATGAAGGAAAGGCATCTCCCAGCTGCTGAGCAATTCTTCACTGGACTTCTAGGCAAAACTGGCAGCCGCCTTTGGGGACTTTTCCTGAGCATTTAACAATATTTACGCGTCATGGTAGCTGCTAACGCTCTTATTTCAGTAGGGACTTTTGAGAGCTCAGACAATTGCATGAGCATTGTTGCTGTGCAGAATAAGTACAGTATCTCGCTCTGATTTTCTCCCCTGGCTCAGTTCCGGACACTTGAAGGGAGTTCCTTTCCTTATAATTTGTGTTAACAATCGATTGTTCCTCCAGCTGTCTTCATCCTCTCTATCCACCATAAATTGATTCCAGTGGGAGGGATGGTGAGATAGTAAATCAGCAAATCTGTGCTCCTATTTCCCTTTTTGTTTTGTTCCCCTCTGTAATTACACTTCATTTTCCCAGAGTTGCAGATTTTCAAAGTTAAAGCTCATGTACTTTAATATTTATACACGAACATAATAGGGAAGAAGGCTAAACAGCTTTCCCCCTCAGTTCTCACCTAGAAAATAATATTTGCCTTAAGGAGAGAAAGGAAAATCCTTTCTGATAAAGGATGTTTTTTGAAAAAGTGTAATTACCAACTAACATCACTTATAGTTTTGCCTTTTTGGAAATATGTCATTACTAAATAGCATTGTTTATAATTTCGCCTTTAGAAATACATGATTACTAAGTGATGCCACTTATAGTTTTGCCTTTTTAGAAGTTAGTGAAGAATGTTAAAAAACAAAAACAACAAACCCACTGCATTGAGTGGATTCCGACTCACAGCGACCCACAGGACAGAGGAGAACTGTCCCACAGGGTCTCCAAGGAGCGGCGGGTGGATTCGATCTGCCACCTTTCGGTTAGCAGCTGAGCTCTAACCACTGTGAAGCCGGGGCTCCTGAATGAATGTTGTGCAGGAAAAGTAAAAGGTCGGTGTACCAGGTAAAGCCCTGGAAGGTTTCAGGTGCCAGAAGAACACTCAGCAGGCCCCCATGCCCACCAAAAACAATTATTGGAGCGTCACTGCTGTGACTTCTCGGGCACAGTCAGTCAATCAGTATTTACTGAGGGTCTCACTGGTGTCAAGCATTGTTTTAGGTGGTAGAAATGTTCTCTCTAGTACTGTTATTAAGGCAGTTAAGCAAGGTCACACAGCTAGTAAATGGTAAAAGCAAAATTCAGACTTGGTCTCGCCTGACTGCAAAATCCTTGTCCTTAATAAAGGTCCTACAAGGTCTCTCACCTCGTAACGGGGAGAAAGAGTCCTCAGAAGTATTCAGACTCCTAAGGCTATCCCTCGGTCACTTTGATGACTAAGGGGTGTCTGACCCAAGCCATGGTGTCTTCATTTGCCTCACAGGCAGGCGAAAGTTGGACAATGAAAAAGGAAGACAGAAGAACTGATGCATTGAAACCGTGGCGCCGGCAAAGAATTCTGAATATACCATGGACTGCCAGAAAAATGAAGAAATCAGTCTCAAGAAATACAAACAGAATATTCCTTAGGAGTGAGGATCACAAGACTTCAGCTGCTTACTACAGACACGCCGTCAGGAAACCAATCTCTAGGAAAGGACATCACGGTTGGTAAAGTAGAAGGTCAGCAAAAATGAGGAAAACCCTCAGTGAGATGGATTCACACAGTAGCCATGACAACAGACGCCAACATGGTGTTCAGTTATACAGAAGGTCACCATGAGCCAGAGCCGACTCAGCGGCAGCTAACAACAACGGGGCTGCCCTTGGCTTTAACGTGTACTGGCCAGCCCGACTGAAGCACGTAGCAGGGTCTACCACTGTAGACTCCAGAAACCAGAAAGATGGTAACAGCGGCAGTCAGTCCAAGGAAGTTAACATTTTGAACTTTGTCCTAAAAGTCTGCTATAAAGTCTGTGTCCTATTTTGGAAAATGTTTCAAACTTTCGTTCAGAGATTTGCTTCTTGCCTCTTTCCTTGTAGGCAAGGCTACACGGGAGAAACTGAGCAAGGCGTGCTCAGGTCAGTCCTTCACCAACTCTGGCTCAGGGACCTGAGCAGAATCCCCCATTATTTTAAATGCCTGGCAGAAAGACAAAAAGGGAAAATAAAGCAGTTGTTCAGTTTTTCTAGCGAAGTATGAAGATTTTTAAATCGATTCATGATATGTGGGGGCCTTTATTTTAAGCCTTATTTTCCAAATACAAAATATGTAAGTCAAATTATTGGGCCAGTGCATTTCTCAGAGGGCAGGAGGAACACAAATCATGCCATTTCCTTTTTATTCACTCCTGTCCCCATTACTTTATGCTCTCTGTGGTCAGAAATAATGAAAACGATTATTTAAATTAAGAATATTCCTGTGAAATATATTTATATCTGTTGACTTTTTAAAAAACTTTTATACTTTGAAATAATTATAGATTCACAGGAACTTGCTGGAAAACAAACAAACAAAAAAGTACAGGGAGGCCCTGTATCTCGCTCACCCCAGTTTACCCCAATGGCAACATCTCATACTTCGGGCATTTTTTAATTGGATGATGTGTCTCATTCTTATTGAATTTTACAAGTTCTAATACATGCTTTATATTGATCCTTTGTTGCTTATGTGTCTGAAAATATCTTTTTTCTTTTTGGTGTTTTTAATGAACAGATTTCTTAATTTTTTATGGTTAAATTGATCAATTACCATATCTTATGCAAATAATGGGCATCTTCTACGTTTGTTTGCCAACTGTGCCCTACCCCCAATGAGGTATTTTTATAAGTGCCTCTATGCCAATTTGTTTTACACGTTGCTGCAAAAAAAAAATTTGCACAGCATGCTTATGAAAATACCTCAGCAGGGGAGGGTGCTGTAGGCAAGCAAATATAGAAGGCACGTGTTATTTGTGTAAAAATATGGTATTTACTTTACAGTTACGTTTTATATTTTATTCAGAAATTTCTCCCTACTCCTAAAGATGTTATTAGTTACCACTGAGTCGATTCCAATTCATGACGACCCCACGTGTTACAGAGTATAGCTGTGCTCCCGAGGCAGTTCTTGGCTGTCACCTCTACAAAAACAGACAGCCAGGCCTATCTTCCACAGTACCACTGGGTGGGTTCCAACCACCAACATTTAGGTTAGCAGTCAAGCACAAACCACTCTCATCACCTAGGGACCTGTCTTAGTTATCTAGTGCTACTATAACAGAAATACCCGAAGTGGGTGGCTTTAACCAACAGATTTATTCTCTCACAGTCTAGGAGGCTAGAAGTCCAAATTCAGGGCGCCACCCTCCAGGGAAAGACTTTTTCTCTCTGTTGGCTCTGGAGGAAGGTCCTTGTCATCAATCTTCCCCTAGCCTAGGAGCTTCTCAACACATGGACCTAGGATCCAAAGGATGTGCTCTGCTCTCGGTGCTGCTTTCTGGGTGGTATGAAGTCCTCCCATCTCTCTGCTCACTCCTCTCTCTTATATCTCAAATGTGACTGACTCAAGATACAACCTAGTCTTGTAGATTGGATCCTGCCTCATTAACGTAACTGCCTCTAATCCTGCCTCATTAACATCATAGACGTAGGATTTACAACACATAGGAAAATCACATCAGATGACAAAATGGTGGACAATCTCACAATACTTACTTAGAATCATGGCCTAGCCAAATTGACACACATTTTTGGGGGACACAGTTCAACCCATAACAGGACCTGTCATAGAGATAGATGTTTTAAAACTTTGCTTTTTCACATTTAACTCCTTAACCTAGAAGTTTATCTTTATGTATGTAAGATAATAAACTAATTCTTTACTTTTTCCCATATAAAAATAAAAAGCTGTTGCCATCGAATTGATTCTGATTCATAGCGACCCTGTAGGGCAAAGTAGAACTGCCCCACAGGGTTTCCAAGGCTGTAACCGTTACGGGAGCAGACTGCCACGTCTTTCTCCCTTGAAGTGGCTGGTGGGTTCCAACTGCACACCTTTCAGTTAGCAGCTGAGCTCTTAACCACTGCGCCATCGGGACTCTTTCCCCATATGGATAACCAATTTTGCTGGTGTTACAATGGTTAAGTGCTCAGCTGCTACCCAAAAGTTGGCGGTTTGAACCCACCCAATGGCTCTGAGGGAGAAAGACCTGGCAATCTGCATCCCTAAAGATTACAGCCAAGAAAGCCCTATGGGGCAGTTCTACTCTGCAAGATGGGGTTGGTGTGAGTCACAGTCAACTCCACAGCACCCAACAACAATGGAAAAATCCGATCTGTAACTTCATCATTGTTACAAAGTTTCTGCATATGTAGCCTGTATTCCTTGGCTATCTGTTCCACTGGTCTGTTGTTTCTCCCTGGACCGGCACAAAAAAACAACCAACAGAAGAAACCAGCTGCCATCACGTCAGTGCTGACTCATGGCATCCCCACATGTGTCAGAGTAGAACTATGCTCCAGAGTTCTCAATGGCTGATTTTCTGAATTAGATCACCAGGCCTTTCTTCCGAGACACCTCTGGGTGGATCAAACCTTCAGCCTTTCTGTTAGCAGCCGTGTTAACTAGCCATTTGCAGCACACAGGGACACTGCTGTAATTATTGTAGCTTTACAGTCAGTTTTAATCTGGTTTTCCAAGTATTCTTATGCTGTTCTCCCGGAGGGGCTCCTTAGTCTTTTACTCGTCTATATAAATCTTAGAATCATGTTGGAAAATTTCCGCAAAAGATAAACCCGGCTACTATGTTGATTTGGAGTACCTTAAATCTACAGGTCAGTCTGAGAGTTGATATCTTTATGATATCGAGTCTTCTGCCCACGAACACAGTGTATTTATTATTTTTAAATCATATTTAACATTCTTCAAAAGGTTTCATCATTTTTAAATTCTAAAATTCTAGATCTTGCACATCTTCTGTGAGATTTATTCCTAGGTTGTTATATATACTTTTCCTAATTTTGTATCTCTTTTCAAGGGCTATATTGTTTGAGTATAAAATATAATTTTTAAATGTTGATCTTGCACCTTGTAAGCTCTCTTCTTAGTTCTAAAAGTGTATCGAATTACTTGGATTTTCTGTTGGACAATCATGTCATCTCCAGATGATGATTTATTCTCTTTCCTTTGCATCTTTAGACGTTTACTTCTTTTCTTGTATTTTATGCTATCAAGGCTTCTAGGGCAGCACTGAACAGAAATGGTGATAACCGGCAACTCTGTCATAGTCTTGATTTTGGAGGGAATGATTTTATCATTCAATTAAATACGATGTTTGTGACAAGTATTTTTAAGTTGATATCCTGGACTTCTCCCCATCTTCTTCTTGTTGGTGTTTTTCAGAGTTCTAGGGTTGGAGAAAGGATAGTAAGGAATGTATTGTGGAGTAGAGTGGACGAGATTATAGACACTTGGGGTGGATGTTGACAGGATGCTGAGGACGCCTCCTCAGGCTTCTGCTCTCCCTGAGCGGGTGGCTGCAGTCATGTGCTCAGAGCAGGGAGGTATTAGGTATGTGGAAGTTTTGAAATAGTGGCTACCAATAATTCAAAAATAATAATAGTAGCTGACCAGGAAAACAAAGAAATACTGCCTCAAAGGAGCGCCTAGTTGAAGTTAAGTGCTTTCTCTGTCTTCTTTGATACTTCCACTTCATTAATATCAAACTTAAAGTGACCACCTATTTAAAAGCCACTTTTTCTTTAGTTAAAACAATACAGAACCTGAGAGACAAGAGAAGAGACCCAGAAAACAGTCGGTATTGGGATGGAGGTGAAGGAATTTATAGACCCAACAGTTAAGGAGCATAAACTGAAGTTTAGCTGTATGGTAAGGGGAACATTAAAACTGCCCATATCATTTCAAAACTTGGATGAGGTAAATCCAGGCTGTGGGTCAGCAATGAGCAGACCACCAGCTCTCAGGAGAATGGATCAGCGTACAGAGACGGAAGAAATCGTCTGGCACCAAATTCTTAACTTCACCCACTTATAGCTGGGCCTAGACAGAATGAGTGATTGGTCCGTGCTCTGCTGACCACCTGGGACTGGACCTCCAAGCCCATGTCCCCTCACTTACCTGGGGCTGGACCTCCAAGCCCGTGTCCCCTCACTTACCTGGGGCTGGACCTCCAAGCCCGTGTCCCCTCGCTTACCTGGGGCTGGACCTCCAAGCCCGTGTCCCCTCGCTTACCTGGGGCTGGACCTCCAAGCCCGTGTCCCCTCACTTACCTGGGCTGGACCTCCAACCCTGGGTCCCCTCGCTTACCTGGGGCTGGACCTCCAACCCGGGGTCCCCTCGTTTACCTGGGGCTGGACCTCCAATCCCGGGTCCCCTCCTTTACCTCGGGCTGGACCTCCAACCCGGGGTCCCCTCGCTTACCTGGGGCTGGACCTCCAACCCGGGGTCCCCTCGCTTACCTGGGGCTGGACCTCCAACCCCGGGTCCCCTCATTTACCTGGGGCTGGCCCTCCAACCCCACACCCTCTCATTTCTTTGATCTAAGAACTAGCCTTTCTGTCTGGCATGTTGCACATTTCTTTTTCATAAAGTTCAAATGATGTCGAACATCGACCCACATTTTCCACGGAGTTGTCTGGAACCACAGCAGATGTGCCTATTCATGCTGGCTGTTTCGGCATATGGTCGTTTAACGAGCACCTGAACTTATGAATGGACAACCAGAAAGTCACAATAAATGGTATGATGTATGGTTTGTCAGAGTTTCCGGATTATTGTGACTGTTCCAGAGATTCCCTGTTCCTCTAAGATGCCTGCGGGACAGTTTACCTGAGAAGGTGAACAAGGGTGCAGAGTCACTGCATTGCCACCGACTGAGTCTGCAGTGAACCTTCACCTCACCTCTCTTCACGTGGTGAATTTCTCCTCTCCCTCCCGCCGGGTGACAGCATGGAATGGGGTGTTCCCAGCAGTATTAAAACCACCCAGCCATACACAGAGTGCATTTCACAGCTCACTGGGGAAGCACCCTGCGGAGGGGCCTGACCTGTACGTTCCTGTTGTTCTAAAGTGAAAGGCTGATCACATCAGTTTTCAGAAATATATCGAGCCCATTGCCATAGAGTCAATTCCGATTCATGGCAGGCAACCCCATGTGTGTCAGGCTTGAGCTGTGCTCTATGCAGATTTCAGTGGCTGATTTTTCAGAAGCAGATCACCAGGCCTGTCTTCTGAGGTGTCTTCAGGTGGACTTGAACCTCCAACCTTTCAGTTAGCAGCTGAATGCATTAACTGTCTACCCCACCCAGAGACTCCTGGGGAAATAGATACCAAAATAAATAAATAAATAACTGTGGCTGTTGAGTTGATTCTGACTCATGGTGCCCCCATTGTGTCAGAGTAGAACTGCACTCCACAGGGTTTTCAATGACTGTAATCTTACTGAAGCAGATCACGAGGCCTTTCTTCCGCGGTGCCACTGGGTGGATTCAAGCCACCAACTTTTTGGTTGGCGGCCGAGTGCAAACCGTTTGCACCCCCCAGGGCCCATAGCAAGGCTCCCTCTGTGTGTCCGGGACTTTGACGTTCAAACAGAGGTAGTCTGAAGCTGCTGGTGATCTCACAGTGCACGGGACAGAGGAAGAGGGGGAGGATGGAGTGAGGGGCTAGATCTGGAGGCCACTGTCCCTTCTCCCTAGGTGCTTCCGAACACCCCTGTGTCAGTGGCCTAGGAGCAGTGGTAGGTCAGCCATGGAAATCCTGGGTCAGTGCGCTTTGATCACAATAACCGGTAAATGAAATGCGGGACTCTGGGAAAGGAGTCTCTTTGAAGGCAGCCAGAAGACCCTTGACCGGGTAGCACAGGGAGAGTAAGCACCAGAGACTGTGGCATGTCTGGGTTCCGGCTCCCTGGGAGAATTCCCTGAGAACAGATGTCCTGGGCTGTCGGGAGCTGGGGGCTGTTTGCAGAGCAGACCCCTGACGTCAGGACCCGTGTTTGTCCATAGGTACGAAAGGCTTGTCGGTCGTTTTAGTCAAACTTTCACTCTGCAGGTATTGATAGTTCCCCCAGTACGTGCTAGACACTGTGCTGAGCTCACAGGTGGGATGCAGGGCAGAACACACCTGGTCTCTATCTGGTGTACATGACTGAGCAGTCAGTCACCTGGGGAAATAATAATCCTAATGTCATAAACCCAAACAAAGCCCTGCCGGCAAGGTGATCTGACTCATCGTGACTCTGCAGGACAGGGCAGAACTGCCCCGCACGGTTTCCAAGGCTGTCCATCTTTACGGAAGCAGACTGCCACATCTTTCTCCCATGGAGTGGCTGATGGGTTCAAACTGCCAACCTTTTGGTTAGCAGAAGAGCATTTAACCACTGCGCCACCAGAGCTCCCACTTACTAGTAATACTTGTATTCAATGCACAGATTGGGAGGTGCCTTTAGGAGTTTCCTGTTTTCAGTGGACTTCCCCAGTTGGCAGATTATTTTATAATTCAGAAGACAGGAGGGCAGTGCTGGCTCAGTGGTAGAATTCTCGTCTGCCATGCAGGAGACCCAGGTTCGATTCCCAGCCAGTGTACCTTCTCCGCTGCCACCACCCGTCTGTCAGTGGAGGTGTGCGTGTTGCTAGGATGCTGAGAAGGTCTCAGCAGAGCTTCCCGATGAAGGCAGGCTGGGAAGGCCTGGCGATCTGCTTCGAAAATCTGCCAGTGAAAGCTGGGAATCACAACAGCCTCCATGAGTCAGGGGCTGACAGGAGGCAGCGAACAACAACAATCAGAACAGCCCTAGGCATAACTGCAAAAGAGTAAAATAGGCTTCCTTGCTTATTAGCAAATGTAGAGTTCTCTGCCGGTAACACCAAGGCCCTAAACTCAGGCTCTTGCTAGACCCTTAATCCCACCTGGGAGTCGGGCTGCTATGGACTGTGACCGTGGAGCCAGCCGGGGCAGCACCTGCCAACCTTCTAAACTGACACCTGCTCATCCCGTGGTGGCTTTCCCTTTTTAACCCCAGGACCCTTTCTGATAAACATACAAAGATCACATTCAATGTTGTCTGAATTCTCACAGTAAAGTTTCTGCTTAAAAAAAAGATTAAAGCAATTGCAATTAAAGTAATTGTAATGTAATTACACAATGGAAAAACTGTGTAATTTTAAAACTATACCAGTCCCTGATCTACCCCTGAGAATTACTCTTGAACACAATAAAGCATACGAAGTCTATTTTTACAAAATGCTAAACAGTTGTCAAGGAGGTAGAAAAGAGACATTTCCAGCATCCTAAAATTGCAATTCAGTGGGCCCAAAAGAAATTTACTATAGTCTTGAAAAAGAGGCAGGCCTTGAGTGCAGTTTTTCCTTTTCCGTTATAATAATTCTACCAGCTCTTACCCCGCATTGGGCTGTGCTGGAGGAATCCAGACCCAGAGGAGTCTGTTAGCTTTGTGTTTCCTCGTCACCCACCGTGGTCCCTCAGCTGCGCCTGAGCCCTTCCTGCACTGGGCACCTGGCTAAATCGAAACAAAGTAGATCCTTCCGTCTTAGCATCTGAGAAACATACGAGAGCATGTCTTTTGTGGTTTTTCGCAAGCAGCGTGTTTGGTGGCTGAACTACCTGCAGTCAAGTGTACTGTTAAAAATTTAATGTCTCTGCCTGCGGAGAGTCCCAGTATATTGATTTAGCGGTGCATTAAACCTGCATTGGAGGGTGGTGAGCTTACATTACTGAGCCTGGGAGGGATCGAATGAGGTTCAGTATGATTAATACATGAGTAGACGTACCTTTTTACTGTGATTTTACAGATACACACAATCACTCACTAATTATGTCACTTACAATTAACTGATCTTAAAACACACCACCCTTCTTGCAGTGCACATTGTAAGATCCATAGGGAACCAACTATTGTTAATAAACAGTCTGCATTTGTGGATACACACACACACGCACACACATACATATATAACCTGTCCCTCTTTGATTCAAAAATTTTAAATACTAGGGCTTGTGTGTTAGAGTAGAATTGTGCTTCATAGAGTTTTCGAAGACTGATTTTTCAGAAGTAGAATGCCAGGCCTTTCTTCCGAGGTACCTCTGGGTGGACTAGAACCTCCAACCTTCTGGTTAGCAGCTGAGCGTTCTGTCTGTAGCACAGTTAATTAGGGACGCCACCTACTTAAACATGGCTGACACTGACAGTAAGCGCACACACTCCTATAGATGAGTTTAAATGTGGAATTGGTGTTTTTTCTAAATAAGAAAAGGCAGTGCAAAGGGCTTCAGCTAAGTGCCTCCTGACCCCGTCCCATGAAGCTGCCTCAGAGCTCAGGGGGAGGAGCCCTGGAGTCCGTCGTGCCCCCGGCCTGAGGGCTGGGACACTGGGAAATCCACAGGACTTGTTTTCTTGCCTTCTGTGACTAAGCCCTAGGAACATTTCAGTGACACAGCCACGTTTTCAAGCAAATTGAACATTTCAGCATGCAGCTCAAATCATTTAACTTTGATCAGCTAATCCAAAAATAGTTTTGCAGAGCCAAGTCCCATAGCCTGACCATGTCACAGTAGGAAACTTGCTGGATTCCTGAGCTGTGTGTCTCTGAGCCGATAAGCCCTGTTAACATTGCTTTCCAACGGTCACTTGGTTTGGGAACAGGGTAAAGCTGAGCTTACAGAACTCTGGGCCCAGCACTCCCAACTGGGTAAATAAAAAAAGCTTCTTGTAATCTAGGGGTCCATGGTGGTACAAATGGTTAATGTGCTCAGCTGCTAACCAAAAGGTTGAAGGTTTGAGCCCACCCAGAGGCATCTCTGAAGAAAGGCCCGGTGCTCTACTTCTGAAAAATCAGCCATTGAAAACCTGTGGAGCACAAGGGCCTCCATGAGTCGGAGTCAACTCTACAGTAACTGGTTTCACTCAACTGGGTAACGATGAGGCCCTTCCAGCATAGAAACACTATGATGAAAGACCCAGCTCTATCCCTGCCTACATGAAGCTTATAGATCTAATTGGGAGGAAGACACTTGAACAATTAACACAGAAGATGGTGTTACAGACGCCGCCCCTCCACAGTGAAGAGAAGGATATGGATTAGAGGCTGGGGTAATACAATATGCGAATAGTTAATGCAAAGGAAGCTCATCAGGAAATGAGAAATATGTTCAGGCAAGGGTGTACGCATGGATGTGGAAAAATGGATTGATTGTTATAACTGGAGGGGGAGGGAAAATATATTGTGAACTAAAGCTGCTTGTTTTTTAAGAATGGCTAATATTTTCAGACTCATTAGAATATTCATATAGTGAGATGCCAGCTATTCCTCATATGAAATATTATCATTGTATATCAGCAAGGGGAAATTAAAACAAAAATAGGTCATGATGAAATATATTAGGGGCAGCCATATGTAATTTATGGGTTTACAGACAAAGTCCAAGCCACTGCTTTGTGACCTTTGAAATAACAAATCATATCTGTTAATTTTAATACATTTGAATTAAAAGATTTTTTTTTCCTAAAAGACAGTGGTCAGACTCTGAGGAAATGAACTCTTTTCTAAAAAGGGCCAAAGGGTAAAAATCCAGATACTATTTCTATTTTGTAAGTATTTTCCAGCAAGGCAGCGAAAACCAATGTGGCCACTGGCATTTTATTTTCAAGAGCCTCAGAGTTTCTGGATGAGAGGTATCAGGAAGGCCATCTGTTATTACAGGGGCTGAAGGAAAGTCTCCTGATGGAATTACAGACACCTGTGTACCTGGGAGACACCTGCTGTCTTAGTTACCTAGTGCTGCTATAACAGAAATACCACAAGTGGGTGGCTTTCACTAACAGAAATTTATTCTCTCACAGTCTAGGAGGCTACAAGTCCGAATTCAGGGTGCCAGCTCCCAGGGAAGGCTTTCTGTCTCTCTGTTGGTTCTGGGGGAAGGTCCTTATCATCAATCTTCCCCTGGTCTAGGAGCTTCTCAGCGCAGGGACCCCAGGTCCAAAGGACACACTCCACTCCCAGCACTTCTTTCTTGGTGGTATGAGGTCCCTCTCCTCTCTGCTCGTTTCTCTCTTTGATATCTCAAAAGAGACTGACTCAAGACACAAACTAATCCTCTAGATTTCATCCTATATCATTAACATAACTGCCTCTAATTCTGCCTCATTAACATCATAGAGGTTAGGATTTACAACACATAGGATAATCCCATCAGATCACAAAATGGAGGACAACCACACAATATCGGGAATCATGGCCTAGTCAAGTCGACACACATTTCTGGAGAACAGAATTCAATCCATAACATTCCACCCTTTGGCCCCCCAAAATTCAAGTCCTTGCCACATGTAAAACACATTCACACCATCACATCATCCTGAAAGTCCAAGTCCAAAATCTCATTTTCGGCAAAATTCCTCTTCATCTGTGACATCCAGAATACAAGTTATCTGATTCCAAAGTTCAATGGTGGAACAGCACAAGGTAGACATTTCCATTACAAATGGGAGAAACTGGAGGGAAAGAAGGGATAACAGGCACCAAGCAAGTCAGCAGAACACATTACATTAGCTCTTAGGGTTTGAGACCATTTAGGCAATGGCCCTGCCCTCCAGGGTGATGGCCACACTCTCCAGATTCTGGGTGGAGGCCCCTTGGCCCTGGGCTTCAGCTCCACCTTCCAGGCCCACTGGAACGGCAACTCTGCTCCCTTGCATTTGGGCAGCTGCATTCTTCTAGTCCATCTGAGTGGCAATTCTACCTCCTTGGCCCCGGCAGGCCTTGTTTTTCTGCCTTTGTGGCATGGCAGCCTTGCCCCTTCAGCTTTGGACAGCAGATCTGGCCCCATTCCGCTGGCACTCATGAACAGCAGCCCCACACTCTGGAACCGAGTTGGTGAAGATCTGACTCTTTGAATCCTAGGAGACTGTGGCCCTACCCTTTGAGACCCAGCAGGCTGTGGTACCACCCTTTGAGAGTCCAGAGGCTGTGGCCCCACTCTGAGACTGAGGCAGTTCTGCTTCCTGTGCTCCTTGTCTCTTCGGCTTCTGTTTCCTGGTTCCTTGGCCTCTTTGTCCCTTGGGCCCTTGGGCCTCTTGGACTAGCCTCTGCCCTGCTCGGGCAAGTGTTACAAAGCTCTTTAGCACCCTACTTTGACAACAGTAAACCTTGGCCAGAAGGCACTCAGCTCTCTTTCTCTGTGGGTCAGCCAGCCTAGCTCCACTGATACGTGCCTGGAGGCACCCTACTCTGCCAGGAAGCCTACTGCTCGAAGGCACTTAGCTCTCTTGCTCTGTGGGCCAGTTCCAGTGCTGTCTCGTGCTCGTCTCCTGGTTCTGCTGCTACAGGTACTCTGCTGCTGCTTCTTGCTGTCTGTGCCATCTCTACTGTAACAGCTCTCCTCACTTCCTTCTAAGTCCTCACCAGAATTGTCTTTGCTGTCCATAATTCCACCAACAGTCTCTTCAAGACAATCTAGGCTTTTAATATTAAGCACCTTAAAACTCTGCCAGCTTCTACTCATTACTCAATTCCAAAACTGCTTCTGCATTGTAGGTATCTGTTAGAGCAGCAACCACTCTCGGTACCAAATTCTGTCATGGTTATCTAGTGCTGCTATAACAGAAATACCAAAAGTGGGTGGCTTTCACTAACAGAAATTTATTCTCTCACAGTCTAGGAGGCTACAGGTCCAAATTAAGCGTGCCAGCTCCCAGGGAAGGCTTTCTCTCTCTTTGTTGGTTCTAGGGGAAGGTCCTTGTCACCAATCTTCCCCTGGTCTAGGAGTTTCTAAGCACAGGAACCCTGGATCCAAAGGATGCGCTCTGTTCCCAGTGCTTCTTTCTTGGTAGTATGAGGTCCCTCTCTTCTCTGCTCACTTCTCTCTTTTATAGCTCAAAAGAGATTGACTAAAGAGTCAAAGAAATCCTGTAGATTGCATCCTATGTCATTAACATAATTGCTCTAATCCTGCCTCATTAACATTATAAAGGTTAGGATTTACAACACATAAGATAATTACATCAGACCACAAAATGGAGAACAGCCACACAATACTGGGAATGATGGCCTAGTCAAGTTGACACACATTTTTGGGGGGACACGATTCAATCCATAACACCTGTGTAACCAGTTGCCATAACATATTTGGTTAATGATAAAGTTAATAGGCACCTTCACCAATTGAGAATATAACCTGGTTTTATAGACTGGTAAATAGACTGGTTTAATCAAATCTTACATATCAAAATGATTAAAACTAAAAGCCTATTGCCGTTGAGTCAATGCCAACTCACAGTGACCCTGTAGGACAGAGTAGAACTGCCTCATATGGTTCCTAGGCTGTCATCTTTACAGGAGCAGATCACCAGGTCTTTCTCCTGTGGAGCTACTAGGTGGGTTCAAACTGCTGACCTTTCGGTTAGCAGCCAAGCGCTATGCCCTTCAAAACGGTTTTTTGGGGATGCCATCAACTTTTTCCAACCCCATTTTTTTCATTCTTTTTATCTCTTCCCTCTTTTTCAAGGTCTAAGGAAAGGGGTATGGCTTTTGCTCTTGCTTAATTTTCTGTAACGTCCCTCAACACTGCAGATTTCTCCCAATACATGAACGCCTCCGCTTGAGGATAAGGTTTGCGTGTTGTTCATTTGCCTGTCGGGGTCACCTGATTAGACGGAAACCCTACAGTGGCGTGGAGCGCGTCTCTTCAGCTTCCTTTGTGTCAGTGTCCCCTGCAGGTCTGAGATGGACACCAGGTAATCACTGCGCTACAGCACACATCCTTGTCCTCCCTTCTCGGTGCCTCTTCCATTTGTCTGATGTGCTTGTGATAATCACTGTTGACGTGTGATGGATGGAAGCAAATGCCACTTCAGAGCGTCCTTGGCGCCGATGAAATGATGCTTAAACAACAGATTCCCGGCACTTTTCTGCCGCAGCCAAAGCCTTTCCCAAGACACGAGCAGCTTCACCTTCACGAATGCCGCAGCAGAGATAACAGAGGATAGGTATGCTTAGACTTCTGCAGATGGATCTGAGATCACCTGAGGTACTTTTAGCAAAAGTCCTAGAATATTAGAGCACAGTGCTCGGCCCCTTACCCCAGGGACCACACTAAGGCCCAGCTACTCAGATTGGCTTGCTCGATGCTCCACTGCCAGCCACAGGGTGGGTGAGGGGCTGGGGCTTGGTCCCTTTGCCATCTGTAGGCTGTAAGAAGGTGACCCTGGATGGCACAGACGGTTAGGTGCTTGACAACTAGCCGAAAGGTTTATGGTTGGGACCCACCCAGAGGCGCCCGGGGAGACAGGCCTGGCAATCTGCTTCTGAAAGGTCAGAACCTTAAAAACCCTCTGGAGCAGCTCTAACCTGCACACATGGGGCCGTGACCCAAGGACAGCTGTAAGCAGGGCCCGAGTGTCAGGGCCACAGGGAAACCCTGCCCAGAGCAGCCCGGGGGTCTGTTCACGCTCCCTCGCTGAGCACACGTGGAAATCCGGCCCAGCCTCGCAGCCCGGAGCTCTCAGGCCAGCTCTGCATAGGTCACTTGCTTTACCCCAATAGTGAAGCTCCAGGTCATCCCCAATTTACAACGTGTTCAAATCTCAGCGAACCACACCTTTGGTCCATCTTACCGTTAGTAATGGGTACTACATACAATGTTGCACGTATAATTTGCTGCTGTCATCATGCTCGGATGTTCACTTACAGATGTTCAAAGATCTGATCTATAAAAATACTATTAAAAAAAAGGCATAACTAATGAAAACTAAAAAAAAAAAAAAAAAGGGAAAACCTTGACACCCCAGGCCTGGGTTGGCTCTCAGGAAGCCCACAGGTGTACACCCCGATACCAGGCAGCCATCCTCAGGGGCCCCCAGCTTCTTTCTCCAATTGGAGACCCCACTCCACTGTGCTGTGAATCTGTTCACGACCACCACCCTCACCCTCTCTGCATGCAGGTAATAGCGTCCGGGTTTGTTCATTTAGTTTATGTGCATGTTGCCGTTTTTTAGCAGCCCTGTCACCCAAGTCCCAGATTGCTTACTAGGCAAGAGCTGCTGACACTGAATTACTTGTTAGGGAAATGTTTACGGAGGTTCGCGCGCATTCCTGCGTGGGTTTACTCTGTAACGTTATGTTCGCATTACTAAGAATGCTCAAATCACTACTGTGAAAGATAAACAATCTGCGCTTTGAGGAACAAGCTGTGTGAGCTGGTAATACTGGTTGTACATTATCCCGTCGCACCATTTCTGAGTGGTGAAGTGGCCTTTACCAGATCCCCCCAGGAAGACAGCAGGCGCCCTCTAGCGGGGAGAGAGGATTATAATGGAATTATTTCCCCAAGTTGGCATGGCCCCCGAGTTAGGCTTCACTTGAAGGAAATGCAACTCTGACAGCCTGGGCGCCACAAGACTTGTTTAAACTTCTCTTCAGAGTTTAATAAAGAAGATACTATGATTATCAAGGAATGTTTATAGGACAGTCACGGTTCAGAGTCCTGTGATGAAGGGAAGCTCTCATATGGGCTGGGAGAAGTGGGGTACCACCCTGTGACGCGGAATGTAGCTCAGAAAGCTTGTTGAAAAACATAAATATTCATGTCTAAATTTACCTATAAACACATACTTACACATTTTACAAATATGTAAGTTTTAATTTTTATCTTAAGCTTTCTTATAATTGAGCTTACAGGGTCATCTCATCTTGGACCCCCACTTACAGCCGAGCTTAAGTGGCTGGGGCGAGATGGTACTTTTGGCCTTTGATTTCCTATTAGGTTTACAGACAGCAAAGCCATGTTCAGACGGGCGTTCCACATGGATGAGGAAAACGACCCCAACAAGCTGACATCACAACTGTTTCAAGGAAGGAGGTTCCCGTGCTGTCCTGAAGTAACCAGCTTTCTGCCCATACCCTTCACACCTGAACTGCTCCCTTGTAGGTTTAGTAACTGGTATTTAAACTGCTAATTCTGAATCCTCAAAAAACTGAAAACTGTACCCAGTATGAAGGCAAGGAAGTAAGGAGACATTACAGAAACAGTTTCTGGTTTTACAGCTGGTAAAGAAGAAGAAAAAACAATGCAGTGTAGTATTGAGAAAGAAGAGTGATCCAACAGAATGCAGGAATTATAGAACAATATCATTAATATCACACGCAAGTAAACTTTCGCTGAAGGTCATTCAAAAGCGGTTACAGCAGTACGTTGACAGGGAACTGCCGGAAATTCAAGCTGGATTCAGAAGAGGACGTGGAACCAGGGATATCACTGGTGATGTCAGATGGATCCTGGGTAAAAGCACAGAATACCGGAAAGACGTTTACCTGTGTTTTATTGACTATGCAAAGGCCTTTGACTGTGTGGATCATAACATATTATGGATAACATTGCGAAGAATGGGAATTCCAGAACACTTAACTGTGCTCATGAGGAACCTGTACCTAGACCGAGAGGCAGCTGTTCGAACAGAACAGGGGCTACTGTGTGGTTTAAAGTCAGGAAAAGTGTGTGTCAGGGTTGTATCTTTTCACCATACTTAATCAATCTGTATGCTGAGCAAATAATCCAAGAAGTTGGACTATATGAAGAAGAATGAGGCATCAAGATTGGAGGAAGACTCATTAACAACCTGCAATATGCAGATGACAACCTTGCTTGCTGAAAGAGAAAAGGACTTGAAGCACTTACTGATGAAGATCAAAGACCACAGCCTTCAGTAGGGATTACACCTCAACATGAGGAAAACAAAAATCTTCACAACTGGACCAATAAACATCATGATAAACAAGAGAAAATACTGAAGTTGTCAAGGATTTCATTTTACTTGGATCCACAGTCAACACCAATGGAAGCAGCAGTGAAGAAATCAAATGACATATCTGCTGCAAAACATCACTTTAAAGTGTTAACAAGCAAAGATGTCACTTTGGGGACTAAGGTGTGCCTGACTAAGCCATGGTATTTTCAATTGCCTCATATTCATGTGAAGGCTGGACAATAAGAAAGACCAAAGAATTGATGCCTTTGAGTGATGGTGTTGGTGAAGAACACTGAATACACCATGGACTTCCAGAAGAACGAACTAATCTGTCTTGGAAGAAGTACAACCAGAATGCTCCTTAGAAGCAAGGATGGCGAGACTTTGTCTCACATACTTTGGACATGTTGTCAGGAGGGATCAGTCCCTGGAGAAGGACATCATGCTTGGTAAAGTAGAGGGTCCGCAAAAAAGAGGAAGACCCTCAAGGAGATGATTGACCCAGCGGCTGCAACAATGGGCTCAAGCAAACCAACAAGCGTGAGGACGGTGCAGGACGGGCAGTGTTTCGTTCTGTTGTACACCGGGTTGCTGTGAGTTGGAACCGACTTGTTGGCACCGAACAACATCAACAGTACTGAGAATGCCATTTATCCCCGAATGTTAATTAACGAATAACCAATTCCAGGTTCTATTTAGACACAAAGTTCACATGCATTATCTCATAAGGAGGCACATTTAGAGAGCAGTACAGAGCAGACGGAAACCCTGGTGGTGTAGTGGTTAAGAGTTCGCCTGCTAACCAAAAGGTCATCAGTGCAAATCCATCAGGCGCTCCTTGGAAACCCAATGGGGCAGTTCTACTCTGTCCTATAGGGTCGCTATGTGTCGGAATCAACTCGATGGCAACTGGTTTGGTTTTGGTTTTACAGAGCAGACAGTGTTTGCAGCTTGGGACAGAACTTGGAACGTGGGCACTGGGGATTTCCCAGGCCTCCTGATGACCGCACAGAGAGCAGCCTTTATTCCAGAATCCCGCCAGAGAAGTAGATCAGCATGTCCCCTGGGCAAATTCTCCTGCAAGACCTTGAGCCTCCTCCTGGCTTCCTACTCTGCCCCCAGGTGTCCTAAGTGCCATCTGTAAGTAACCACTGTTTTCCAGGTTAAGTAACCTACCCAGGTAACAGGTGCAAGCAGAGAAACCAGGAGTGTGTATTGGCTGATATCAGAATCCATTCTCTGGACTGGAAAGCAGTGATGCAAACAGATACGTGTACACCAATGTTCACTGCAGCGCTACTCACAATCGGCAAAAAGTAGAAACAACCCAAATGTCCAACAGATGATGGATAAACAAAACGTGGTACATACACAGAATGAAGTATTACTCAGCCAAGAAGAGAAATGAAGTTCTGATACATGCTACCACAGGGACGAACCTTGGAAACGTTACACTGAGTGAGGAAGTCAGTCACAAAAGGACAGATATTGTATGATCCTCACTTACATGAAGCACCCAGAGCAGGCAAACAGAGATCAGAGTTTAATAGCGGTGACTAGGGCGGAAGGGAGAGACATTAGAGGAGTTGTTTAGAAAGCACTGAGTTTTTGTTTATGGGGACGGAAAATGTGGCAGAGGATACTGGTAATGGTAACACAACAAGACTGACGTCATTGATCTCACTGAATTGTACGTGCAAAAAATGTGGAATTGGCAAATGTGTTATCAATATTTTTCAATATCTTTTTTTTTAAATTTTATTGTACTTCAGGTGAAGGCTTACAGAACAAATAGTTTCTCATGAAACAGTAGTACACATGTTGTTTTATGACATTGGTTAACAACCCCACAACATATTAACCCTCTAACTTCTCAACCTTTTTTTTTTTTTTTTTTTGGTGAAAATACACAGACAAAGATACACCGTTTCAAAAATTTCTACATACACAGTTCAGTGACATTGACTACGCTCTTCCCATTGTGCTGTTATTCTCACTTAAGATGAAGGCTTACAGAGCAAAATAGTTTCTCATTTAACAGTTACTACACATGTTGCCCTATGACAGTGGTTAATGATCTCACAACACATCAACAATATCCTTACTCAACCTTGGGTTCCCTATCACCAGCTTCCTTGTCCCCTTCTGCCTTGTGGCCCTTGTCACTGGACTCCTGTACCTCGTTAGTCTCATTTAGTTTTACGGGGCTGTCCACTCTCAGGCTGAATGGTGAACCTCGGAGGTAACTTCACCACTGAGCTAAAAGGGTGTCTGGGGGCCATACTCTTGAGGTTTCTCCAGTCTCCTTTAGGCCAGTAAATCTGGTCTTTTGTGAGTTAGAATTATGCTCTACATCCTTATCCATCTCCAGCTCTGTCCAGAACCCTCTGTTGTGATCCTGGTCAGAGCAGTCAGTGGTGGTAGCCGGGCACCATCTAGCTGTACTGGACTCAGTCCGGTGGAGGCCTTGGTAGCTGTGGACAATTAGTCCTTTGGACTGATCTTTTCCTTGTATCCTGTTCTCTTCATTCTCCCTTGCTCCCGAAGGGATGAGACCAGTGGAGTATCTTAGATGGCCGCTCACAGGCTTTTAAGACCCCAGACACTACTCATCAAGGTAGAATGTAGAGCATTGTCTTTATAAGCTGTGTCATGCCAATTGAGCTAGATGTTCCCCGAGACCATGGTCCCCACAGCCCTCCGCCCAGCAATTCAGTCCCTCAGGGAGTTTGGACGTGTCTATGGGGCATCCATGACCTTTCCTTGTACAGGTTGTGTTAGTTTCCCCTGTATTGTGTACTGTCTCACCCTTCACCCAAGATACCACTTATCTATTGCCTATTTAATATTTCCCCCACACCCCTCCCATCCCTGGTAACCAACAAAGATTGTTACATTTTGTGTGTGAACTTTTTCATGGGTTTTTACAATAGTGGTCTCATACAATATTTGTCCTTTTGTGATGGACTTATTTCACTCAGCATAATGTCCTCCAGTTTCATCCATGTTATGAGATGGTTCACAGATTCATCATTGTTCTTTCTCGTTGTATAGTACTCCATTGTGTGTATGTACCATAGTTTGTTTATCCATTCATCTGTTGATGGGCATCTAGGTTGTTTCCATCGTTTTGCTATTGTGAACAATGCTGCCATGAACATAGGTGTGCATATGTCTATTTGAGTGACGACTCTTATTTCTCTAGGGTATACTCCAAAGAGTGGGATTGCTGGATCGAATGGTATGTCTATTTCTAGCTTTCTGAGGAAGCGCCATATCATTTTCCAAAATGGTTGTATCATTTTGCATTCCCACTAGCAGTGCATAAGAGTTCCCATCTCCCTGCAGCCCCTCCGACATGCTATTTCCAGTGTTTTTGATTCGTGCCAGTAATGCCAGGGTGAGATGGTATCTCATTGTGGTTTTAATTTGCATTTCTCTAATGGCTAGTGATAGCGAGCATTTCCTCATGTGTCTGTTGGCCATTTGAATGTCTTCTTTGGTGAAGTGTCTGTTCATTTCCTTTGCCCATTTTTTAATAGGATTATTTGTCTTTTTGTTGTAGAGGTGTTGGATTTTCTTGTAGATTATGGAGATCAGACCTTTGTCTGACTTGTACTGTCCAAAAATTTTTTCCCAGTCTGTAGGTTCTCTTTTTACTCTTTTGGTGAAGTGTTTTGAAGAGCATAGGTGTTGGATTTTTAGAAGATCCCAGTTATCTAATCTGTTGGGTTTTGTGCATTGATGGTTATGGTTTGTATCCTGTTAATGCCATGTATTAAGGCCTGTAGTGTTGGTCCTATTTTTTCTTCTATGAACTTTATAGTTTTAGGCTTTATATTCAGGTCTTTGATCCATTTTGAAGTAGTTTTTGTATACGGTGTGAGGTATGGGTCCTGTTTCAATTTTTTGCAAATGGATATCCAGTTTTGCCAGCACCATTTGTTAAAAAGACTGTCTTTTCCCCATTTGATGGACTTTGGGTGCTTGTCGAAGATCAGGTGACTGTAGGTGGATGGATTTACATCTGGGTTCTCAATTCTGTTCCATTGGTCAATGTGTCTGTCATTGTACCAGTACCAGGCTGTATTGACTACTGTAGCTGTATAGTAGGTTCTGAAGTCAGGTAGTGTGAGTCCTCCAATTTTATTCTTCTTCAGTAGTGCTTTACTTATTCGGGGCTTCTTCCCTTTCCACATAAAGTTAATGATTAGTTTTTTCATCTCTTTGTAGAATGTTGTTGGTATTTGGATCGGGATTGTGTTGTATTTGTAAATTGCTTTGGGTGGAATTGCCATTTTCACAATGTTGAGTCTGCCTATCCATGAGCATTGTATGTTTTGCCATTTACGTAGATCCCTTTGGGTTTCATGCAGTAGTGTTTTATAGTTTTCTTTGTATAGGTCTTTTACATCCCTGGTCAGATTTATTCCTAAGTATTTTATCTTTTTAGGGGCTATTGAAAATGGTATTGTTTTCCTGATTTCCTTTTCATCGTTCTCCTTACTGGTGTATAGGAATCTAACTGATTTTTGAATGTTTATCTTGTATCCTGCTACTCTGCTGAATCTTTCTATTAGTTCCAGTAGATTTCTCGTGGAGTCTTTAGGGTTTTCTATGTATAGTGTCATATCATCTGCAAACAGGGAGAGTTTAACTTCTTCATTACCAATTTGGATGCCCTTTATTTCTTTTTCTTGCCTTAGTGCTCTAGCTAGAACTTCCAGCACAATGTTAAATAGGAGTGGTGATAAAGGGCATCCTTGTCTTGTTCCTGTTTTCAAGGGGAATGTTTTCAGCCTCTCTCCATTAAGAATGCTGTTGGTTGTTGGTTTTGCATAGATGCCCTTTATTATGTTGAGAAATTTCCCTTCTATATCTATTTGATTAAGAGTTTTTATCAGGAATGGGTGTTGGACTTTGTCAAATGCCTTTTCTGCGTCAATTGAGATGATCATGTGATTCTTTTCTTTCCTTTTATTTATGTGGTGGATTATGTTGATTGATTTTCTAGTGTTGAACCATCCTTGCATACCTGGTATGAATCCTGCTTGGTCGTGGTGTATTATTTTTTTGATATGATACTGAATTCTATTGGCTAGAATTTTGTTCAGAATTTTTGTGTCTATATTCATGAGAGATATTGGTCTGTAATTTTCTTTTTTTGTGATGTCTTTGCCTGGTTTTGGTATCAGCGTTATGCTGGCTTCATAGAATGAATTTGGAAATGTTGCTTCCTCTTCTATGCTCTGAAATAGCTTGAGTAGTACTGGTACAAGCTCTTCTGTAAATGTTTTGTAGAATTCTCCAGTGAAGCCATCTGGGCCGGGGCTTTTTTTGGTTGGGAGTTTTTTAATTACCTTTTCAATCTCTTCTCTTGTTATGGGTCTGTTCAGATTTTCAACATCACTTTGTTGTAGTTTGGGTAGGCTGTGCGTTTCTAGAAATTTATCCATTTCCTCTAGGTTTTCAAATTTGTTGGAGTATAGTTTTTCATAATATTCTGTTATAATCCTTTTTATTTCAGTTGGATCTGTTGTAATATCCCCCATTTCATTTCTTATTTGGGTTATTTGTGTCCTCTCCTGTTTTTCTTTTGTCAGTCTGGCCAGTGGTTTGTCTATTTTGTTGATTCTTTCAAAGAACCAACTTTTGGGTTTTTTTATTGTTTCTATTTTTTTTCTGTTCTCTATTTCATTTATTTCTGCTGTGATCTTTACTATTTCCTTTCTTCTGGTGGTTGTGGGCTTTTTTTTTTTTTTTTTTTTTGGTGTTCTCTATTTGTTTAAGTTCTGTAGTTAATGTTTTGATTTTGTCCCTTTCTTCTTTTTTGATGTGTGCATCTATTGCTATAAATTGTCCTCTGAGGACTGCCTTTGCTGTGTCCCAAAGGTTTTGGTATGATGTGTTTTCATTCTCATTTTATTCTAGGAATTTTTTGATTCCATCTCTGATTTCTTCTATTACCCACTGATGTGTAAGCAGGGTATTATTCAGTTTCCATGTCGTTGATTTTTTTTCCTTGCTCTTTCTAGTGTTAATTTCTACCTTGATGGCATTGTGGTCAGAGAAGCTACTTTGAATAATCTCAACGTTTTGAATCTTGTTGAGGATTGCTCTGTGGGCTAAGATGTGGTCTATTCTGGAGAACATTCCATGTGCATTGGAAAAGAATATGTACTTTGCAGTGGTGGGATGGAGTGTTCTATATATGTCTATGAGGTCAAGTTGGCTGATTGTGCCCTTTAGGTCTTCTGTATCTTTGCTGAGTTTCTTCTTAGTTCTTCTGTCCTTTACTGAGAGTGGTGTGTTGAAGTCTCCTACTATTATTGTGGAACTGTCAATTTCTCTTTTCAGTGTTGTTAGAGTTTGTTTTATGTATTTTGGAGCCCTGTTATTGGGTGCGTAGATGTTTATTATGGTTATGTCTTCATGATGGATCTTCCCCTTAATCATTATATAGTGTCCTTCTTTGTCTTTTATGGTAGATTTTGTTTTAAAGTCTATTTTATCTGAGATTAGACTTGCCACTCCTGCTCTTTTTTGGTAGTTGTTAGCTTGATATATTTTTTTCCAACCTTTGACTTTTAATAAATTCACATCTTTGTTTCTAAGGTGTGTCTCTTGTAGACAGCATATTGATGGGTCCTGTTTTCTTATCCATTCTGTCACTCTCCGTCTCGTTATGGGTGCATGGAGTCCATTTACATTCCGTGTAATTATTGATAGATGTGAGTTTGTTGCTGTTATTTTGTAGTGCTTTTTTTTGTGGTGCTGACGTTTTCTTTGTTCTTTTTACTCTCTTGTGCTGAGTTACTTTTGTTTGTGGATTTTTTTTTTCATTTCTTTTGTTTTTGTAGGTTTTAGTTTTGCTGAGACTTTATGTTTTTCCTCTTTTTTTTATGAGTATGTTTTTTAACTTTCTTTGTGGTTACCATGAATTTTACCCTTATCTTTCTAAGTTTGAAGCAGTCTACCATTACTTGGTGTCACCTTGCCTTCCTCTCCATTAGAAGGTTCCATACCTATGCCATTTATTCCCTCTTTTATTGTTTTGATGTTGTCATTTACTGATTAACTGCTCTGATTCCCTGTTGTATTTCTTTTGGTTTTGGATGTCCTCAAGAGTTCATTTCCTAGATTGGTATCTGGCTTGTACAATCCTGCATCCCAGATTCTGCCTGTGAGCTGAAGCTGTTTGTCCTCAGATCGAAGAACTCCCTTTAATAATTCTTGTAAGTTTGGTCTGACTTTTACATATTCCCTTAATTGCTGTTTATCTGGAAATGACCTAATTTCACCATCAAATTTGAACGAGAGTTTTGTAGGATATATTATTCTTGGCTGGCAATTTTTTTCTTTCAAGATTTTATATATGTCATCCTGTTGCCTTCTTGCCTGCATGGTTTTTTCCAAATAATCTGAGCTTAGTCTTATTGTTTCTCCTCTGTATGTGACTTCTTGTTTTTCACGAGCTGCTCTCAGGGTTCTTTGTTTGTCTTTGGTTTTGGCAAGTGTGAATATGCTATGCCTTGGTGATTTTCTTTTGGGGTCTCTTCTATATGGGGTTCGTTGAGCTTCTTGGATGGCCAGTTTCATGATATTGGGGAAATTTTCTGTCAGCAGTTCTTCAATGATCCTCTCTGTGTTTTCTGTTTTCTCCCCTGTTCTGGAATGCCAATCACTCATAAGTTTTTGCTTTTAATGGTGTCCCACATAACTCCCAGGGTCTCTTCATTTTAATTTGTTCTTTTTTCTGAGTTTTCCTGAAACAGAGTTGTACCCAAGTGTTTGTCTTCAGTTCCACTGATCCTGTCTTCCACAGTTTCAAATCTGCTTCTTAGCCCTTCTGTGACATCATCCATTTCTGAAATCTTGCTTTTTATCTTTTGGATTTCTAATTGTTGTTTTTGTATAATTTCTAGTTGTGAATTTATTTTGGCATTTTGTTCCTGCATCATCTTCCTGAATTCTTCCAATTTTTTGTCTGTATTTTCCATGAATTTGTCTATTTTTTCCTCATGTTTGTCAGCTTTTTGCCTCAGTTCTTGGAGAATTCCGAGTATTAGAGATTTGAATTCCCTATCAGGTGGTTCTAGTGCATTTTCTTCCACAGGAGAGTCATCTGGTATTTTATTTTGGTTGCCTACTGGAACCATCCTGTCCTGTTTTTGTAAATGTTTTGTTATTGTCTGCTGTTTTCGGGGCATTCAGTAGTTAGTTTTCTCGTTTATTGATTGTAGATTTGTTTGTTTTGTCCCTTTTTAAAAAAAAAAAATTGACTATGTCTGAGCAGGCGGACTGTGTGTTCTTTGTTATTTGCTTGTCTGTGGGCGCAATACTTTTTGCCTCCTTCTCCAACTGGCAGGGTGAGTCACTCAGATATGGTATAACAGGGCAGGTCTAGCTGAAGAGGAGTTACTGGGATGGGTTGTTTGTGGCACTTACTACAGCCACCAGGGCGGGTCGGTAATCAGTGCTGGGCAGGTTCCAGTAGGCCATGCCTGTACTGCTTGGTGGTGTGATGTCAAGCTCATGGTGCAGGTAGACAGGATGCAGCAGGGAGATTATGTGTGGAGCGGTTATTTTGTCTCCTGCTGGATGCTCCGTGAGGCTGCTTTCTCGTACCCCCATTTGCTGGTCTCCGATAGGAGTCCAAGATGGCAGATCCGCGCTGCGTTAGCTGGTAGGGGACCTCTGCATGAATCTCTCCTCGCTCTCCATTCTCTGTCAGTTTTCTCACTCCATTTGGTGCTTGGCTGAGTTCTTTATCTCTTCATTTGATGTTTTAGGGTTTCAGGATTGTTTTATTCTCTGTTTGGCTTAGTTTTTCGGATCTTTGCTGTGGAGGGACGGCATGGTGCTTCTGCCTAGAGCGCCATTTTGCCGGAACCTGTTATCAATATTTTTATAATAATAAAAAAATCTACCATTGTGAGATTAAAACTCTCTTTCCACGATGCCTATTTAATTTGTCTGAAGTTTGCGAATGTTTTAAAATAAAAACAGCTTAATGGCATCCTAGTGTGACAACATGTAATAGAAACTGGGATGGGGGGAACACTCTGAAAAAGATGAAGCCCCTTCCTAATAACTCCATGAAAAGTGGCCTTATCCGGGCAGGTGGGCGTTTTCTGAGGGCTCACCCTTGGCCAGTTCTGTGTTAAGCCTTTTTCAAGCATTATCTCGTTTAGGCTCGTGTTAGACCTGCGAGAAGCACTGAGAAGGCTGCCCGCCCAAGGTTCTCAGCCCAGACTCAGGTTCTGCAGTCTAAGTTACTCGTTCAGCTCTGATCACTTTGTATTTGATTAAGCAGGAATTCAGTTTCCTTTTTGAACTTTTCTTTAGCCACAGGACTTTTTCAGGCAGACAGTAAGACTCAAAATAAAGATCTGCTAAATGAATTTAAAAAAGGAATTTCATTTATTCGGTTAAATACATGTTTGCATTGGCATCATTTCCTGATGCTATAATACGATGCAACGGCATTAAAACTCAAAGCAGGCATATTTCTTCCATCTGTATTTTTTCACCTGTCCTACGGGCTAACCAAAACACTCCATAAATGTTTTGCCATTTTTCTGTCTTTTCCTAAGTCAAATGACCACAAGTAGTCTTTTTAAAATCTTTTTCAGAAATCTGATTTTTAAAAATAGTTCAAGTTTTATTCCATACTTAAGCCAAAGAAAAACCAAACCCATTGCCATTGAGTCGATTCCGACTCATAGTGACCCTTTAGGACAGAGTAGAACTGCCCCATATGTTTTCTAAGAAGACAGGTGGATTCGAACCGTTGACCTTTTGGTTAGCAGCTATAGCTGTTAACCATTATGCCACCAGGGTTGATTAAAAGTAACCCTGAACTTCAGCAGCTTAAAATTAACAGCTAGAAGGTCATTGTTTCTCATTTTACTGCCAGCAGGTGACTAGTTAATTGGGAAACTGGAGTATTTCACAGACTTTTATCATTCTTATGCAGAACCAAATTTTATCTTTAGCTCACCTACTACTGTATCCCACTTCACTATTAAAATATGCTTTGATTTCACAGTTGTTTAAAGCACTGGGGAACACAGTCAAGAACCTTGTGATAGTGATACTTGTTAGGTGCCGTGGAGTTGGTTCCGACTGATGGCAACCCTCTGTATAACAGAAACACTGCCCAGTCCTGTGCCAGCCTCACAGTCGTTGTGCTTGAACCCACTGTTGGAGCCACTGTGTCAATCCACCTCAAGGGTCTTCCTCTTTATCGCTGACCCTCTACTTACCAAGCACGATGCTTAGAGAAAAAAAAAAGAAGAACAGAATGTTCCAGAATAATGATCATAAGGCGTGACTGTGTGTGCACAGGGTATTTTGAAGGGCTTAGCCCGGCCCCGAGGGTTCCCAGAAGCCTTCTAGGAGAGAAAATGACTGCCTGGCTTCTTGAACACAGGTGACACCAAGACAGAGTGGTCACGGCAAGTCCTGGAGATGCAGCTGTCCAGCCCGCCTCTCATCTCTCTGCTCTCGTGGCCTGGGCACACCTGCTTTTAGGTAACTGTTGACACAGTCTGCCTACCTGGGGCAGGTTCAGCTGGCACTAATCATTTTCTTATTTTCTTACAGCAAATGACCTGCTTGGCTTTGGAACACTGGTCAGCACATCCAACACCTACGATGGGTCCGGGGTGGTGACCGTGGACACGGACCAGCCACTCCTCTGGACCATGGCTGTCAGACTCTAAGTCCCCGGCACCGCACATACCTCATCCTACCTCAGCACCACTGTGGCTGCCCAGCAAGAACCCCCTTAATGAGAGCCGCTAGTCATATTACATAACCCAGGGAACGTTATAAAGGACAGGTCTAGATTTCACAGGGACGGGCACATTCATCATTGGCTAAGACAGGAACAAAGCTCTTATTTTCCATTGGAAACTAATGTGGATCATTCCATCATAAAAGTCAATGCTCATTGTTCTTCATTCCATTTGTCAAAACATTGTTTTAATTTTGAAGCCGAGAAACCCTGCTGAAGCTCCTCCTGGCGTCTAGCCCGTCAGCCTCTTCCTGCTCGCCTGTCACATGCAACAAGGCTACTTCTGAGTGTCCTCCAATGCTGGACTCTGCTACAGCATCCATCGGCTTTACTAAGAGGAGAGAAATCCCTCCCAGGCTGGGGGGGTAGAACTGCACCCCTTCACTCTGGCCTACGGCAGTCTTTGGCATTGTCTTTTAAATAAGTGAAGAATCATTGGCTGAGCACTCCATTTGAGGCCAGGTGGAGAGAGAAAGGACAGGAAAGATGGCAGTTGATGAAGTGCACTCAGCTGACAAGATTGCCGGCAGCTTTAGGGCAGCGACAGAGCAACCCCGCCCCCGTCAGAGTTAGAACCAGGCTGGAAGACTGTGCCGAGGACACTCAGGCATAGAGATGGACTGTTTCTGGCACACCTCCCACAACCATAGGGGTCCACACACCACAGGTCACTCACATCGGTGGGAAATGGGTGGGGTCTCCGGGGATAGCAGGATGCAGTGTAATAGCAGAGGGGCTTCCCAGTCGCCGTGCCTCAGGCCCCCCTCCGACCAGAGCCCCGACCCCGGCTGACCTGTGAACCAGAAGGGGCTGGACGGACTGCACCTGGGTTCCTTCCCCGCAGGTTCCTGAGCACCACGGTGAAGGCAGATGACGCGCGCGGCTCCCGGCCTCCAGGTGGGAACCGGCACGCGGGCCGCACCCGTGGATTTATGAGAGCGAGACCCTCACCATCCTACCGACTAAACAAAAGCTACCACATGCACAGCGACTTGGGGTACCCCCAGGCTTCACGTGGCTGAAGGACAGGAGGGGCCAGCGGCTGTTTTCTTCCTGGTGCTCAGGACTCCGGTTTTGGGGGATGGTGGTGGCTCACAATGAGAACGATGGGGCTCCCATGAGCTGGCCTGCCATTCCCAACAGTTCACCATCACAAATAGTTTTTAATGGATTATTTTATGCAAAGACATGAGATTGACATTTGAATGTGAAATAAAAATATTTACCTATCGACGTGCAAGTCTGCCATGAGTTCTTAAGGCAACACCCGATGTTCCCTGCTGTCTTCCCTCCGACCCATCTGCCGTCCGCAGTGGTCTGACTGCAGACCCGCGAGCGGAGCCCTTCCCCAGACCCCCCGCGCCAGGCGCGCCTCGGAAGCCTCTGGGCCGCTTTCCCATCACACCTGCTTACCTTGTAGGCTTTGGAAGAGAAGACAGATTGCCTGCAAAGACATGTACGTGGTGGAGAGGGTGGGGCGGATAGGGAGACAAGCTGGCAGAGGAGGGGCCCAGGGGTTAGAGGAGTGGGCGGTGCCCGGGCGGCCGGGAGCGAAGGCTGCAGGCGGAGGGGGCGACGCATGGAGCAAAGTGTCAGGCTCGGTGGGCATGGGGGGGTGCAGAGGGAGGGGCTGGGCTCAGCGGGAATGGGGGTTGTGGAGGGGGATCAGGGTCAGTGGGCATGGGGGTGCACTGGGGCCAGACTCGGCATGGGGAGGTGCAGAGGGGGGTAGGGCTCAGTGGTGATGGGGGGCGTGGAGGAAGGGGTCGGGCTGCAGGGGGGTGGTGCCCTGCTGCGCCTTCTCAGCACAAACAGAGCTGTTCCTTCTATACCTACCCCCCATTCACCGCTAGGGCAAGTCAAGCATCTCTCTCAGAGCAAGCGCCTCCAACAGCAAACCCCGCCCGCAACCTCCAGACCCTGCCCCAAAGCCTATGTGCACCCAGAGACTGAAGGCACCAATGCCACAGACCAACCCATCTTTTCAAACTTATCTTCACATTCTCTTTACTAACACACAAGTAGTTACTCCACAAATACCTGTAGAAGGAAGAAGCTTTCTATGCTACCCTAAGACACTCTTCACCCTCCTGTCCCTTAAAGGAATTCTCGTGCCTTGTCCCACCACAAGCTGTTGGCCAACCCCAATAATTTCAGTATCATTGGCTATGATATTCCAAAAATAATAACCCAGAAAGTAATGAGCCTTTCAACTATTATAGCTACGGGACCAAATACATGAAGGACACAAACTAAGGCATTTCTTAGAATAACATAGAGGTGTTACTTTTTTGGACTATAGGAATACTCAAGTGTCGGTCAATTCTAATCGCTCCGACATGAATTTTGTTAATTTACGAAATGCCACTGACTCCCCCGTTAGTTCGCTACTCGTGACAAAATTTCCCTCTTTTATTGGCACTCCTTAAAATTCCGGGAAGCCTACGTGACTAACGAGATAGGAGAAATGGTGCAGAAAGTTGTTGGGACAGCTTTTCATCTGTGAATTTATTGTGCATATATTAAAGCTGACCTTTCAGTCCAAGTCTGTATTCGATTCCACTGCGAGGAGTTGGGCTACGCGGTCAGTTTGGATACTGGTATGCCGGTGGCATCTAACGATGAGCTTCACAAGGAAAAAATCACAGATTAAATCACTGAGAGGCCAAGATATTCTAAGATGAAATGGAGATAGCTAACCAAAAAGAGTTTGGAAAGTGAGTTTTTCAGGAAGAAAAATTTGTCCTAAATTTTAAAACATGGAAACAGCAATCATTTTCTTTTTTCTCTAGATTAGATAGTGCTAGTAACTGTGTATCTGTAAATACATAAATGATGTTAATCACATCGATGCTGTTGCTATTCATTCGTTATCTTCCGGAATGAATAGCTTTCCACAAATTGCTTGAAGGCTTAACCTTTCTCTTGGGTAGAGGTGTGATTTATAGGAGCTGAAGCTCCATAGCACTGAAATCAGGTAAATAATGTCTGAGCTGAAGGGGACAGGATAAATGGGTTCACTACAAAGAAGAGGTAAAGAAGTTTCCAATTATTCACATTCTAGAAGCCTCAAAAGTTCTATATAGCAGACCCCTATGTTGACTTTATAGGGAGGCATACATTTCATCTTAACATAAAAAAAGGAATCTTCTAAAACTTTGCCATCCAACAAGCACAGAATGGACTCTCTCTAAGAGATGGTAAGTGCCTGTCATGGATTGAATTGTGTCCCCCAAAAAATGTGTGTAGCAACTTGGCTAGGTCATGATTCCCAGTATGGTATGATTGTGTAATCTGATGTGATTTCCTTATGTGTTGAAAATTCTATCACTGTGATGAGGTTATACTGATGAGGTTTACAAGATTGGATAGTGTCTTAATCCAATCTCTTGAGATATAAAAGAGAGAAGCGAGCAGAGACACACAGGGACCTCATACCACCAAGAAAGCAGTGCCGAGAGCAGAGGTTCCTGCGCAGAGAAGCTCCTAGTACAAGGGAAGATTGATGACGATGAGGACCTTCCTCCAGAGCCCACAGAGAGAAATCCTTCCCCTGGAGCTGATGCCCTGAATTTGGACTTGAATCCTACTAGACTGAGAAAGTAAATTTCTCTTTGTTAAGCCATCCACTTGTGGTATTCCTGTTAAGAGTAGCACCAGATGAGGAAGACGATGCCCAACACTAGAAGTGTTGGAATAAATGCTGGACAAATATTTGTGGGGGTCTGGCCTCTAAAGTCCCTGAGTGATGCAGTTTATGCTTAACTACCAATCTAAAGGTTGGCAGTTTACACCCACCCACCAGCTACATGGAAGAAAGACCTGGCAATCTGCTTCCATAAAGATTACAGCTTAGAAAACCCTACGGATCTCCATTCTACTCTGTAACACATGGGGTCTCCATGAGTCGGAATCAACTCAGTGGCAAGTGGTTTTGTTTTGGCCTCTAAATTCATCTCCAATATTCCGTCTGAGTAACCCCGTAGGAAATCCAAGATTTTATACTTACATGAAGTTAGAGGGAAAAGTTGTCAGTTCAAACTCACCCACAGGTGCCTCAGAAGAAAAGCCTGGCTATCTGTTTCTGAAAGGTCAAAGCTATGAAAACCCTATGGAGCAGTTCTACTCTGACATCTAGATGTGTGCTGCTTAGCCAAAATCACCAGAAACAGTCTTGATTTTTCACAAGGGTATTCTTATGGCTCATTGAAAATGGACTCATATTGCAGCTGCTGGTCAGGGTTCTAGATTAAACTTAGAGTTGGTGAAGTGTTGTAATTCTAAACGTATGTGTCTGAACTTCCGGGTGCTACTGTAATAGAAATACACCAAATGGGTGGCCTTAAAGAACAGAAATTTACTGCCGCACAGTTCTGGGGGATGAAAGTCCAATTAGGGTCTCAGCTGTGTCGATTCCTGCTGTGAGTCTCTCTCCTATTTTCTGTTGACGCCCAGCAGTCCTTGTTCCTTTGTTTTTAGACGATCCTCACATGTCGTCTGTCTTCCCCTGTGTGTCTGTCTTGCCTCTGGTTTTTTTATACCTCTGAAGTGATCAGGTTTAGGATCCACTCTATACTGGTATTATCTCAACTGACTGATTACATTACATCACATTATGGAAAGTGATACATTACATTACCAGTAAACCAGTTGCCATTGAGTCAATTCTGACACCTGGCAACCCCACGTGTGTCAGAGTAGAACTGATCCACAGAGTCTTCTTGGCTTCGACCTTTCAGAAACAGATAGCCAGACCTTTCTTCTTAGGCACCTGGGTGGGTTAAAACCGTCAACCTTTTAATTAGCAGCTGAGTGCTTAATTATCTGGGCCACCCCGGGACTCCTGTAGTACAGTGGATCGCATCAGGGGAGGTGATGACATTATATCACGTTAGATCACATCACGTCAGGAAAGAGATCTGCTCTACCTAAGCCTAGATGATTTAATCACATGTAACTACTCCATGACAGCAACTAGACCAGTGTTTGGCCCCACAGCTGGGAACCATAGCTAGACAAGCTGGCACAAGAAATTAACCATCACAGCATGTAAATCAAAAGTTGGACCGAGAAAAGGAAGCAGATGACAGTGAGTTTCCCTGGTTAGACGAGGGTCCGCAGTCCTGGGCAGGAGAGTCCTTATCCTGGGTGCTTTCACTGTGACAGTGGGGCAGTGTTCAGTAAAGCACACTACCAGTCACATGGGGTATTCCAAATTGATACACCACCGTCATTAAACGCAAATCTGAAGGCCTACTGCAAGCAAGGCCAACACTGGGGTACAGCAAGGCCCTCACAGGGCTTATAGTCAAATGCATGAGAGACCAGGAAATAAAGCGGCAGGGAAATAGAGGGATGGGAAAGAACGGGAAGGAAAAAGGAAAGGCATGGGGGGTAGAGACAGAGAAGAAAACAAAGAGGGGGAGTAGGACATTCACCCAGGTGAAGGAGGGTGGGAAGGAAGAAGAGGGAAACCTCCTCCCCTTTTCACAACTTCTGGAAAACCAGGCAGCATTACCTTAAACTATTAACACAAAAGTTAACCTATGGTATATGTAGAGCTTCCAGACTAAGACAGACTAGGAAGAAAGGCCTGGTGATCTACTTCTGAATATTAGCCAATGAAAACCATATGGATCACAACAGAAGACTCTCCGATCCAGTGCTGGAAGATGAGCCCCCTAGGCAGGAAGGCCGTGACAGTGGACACGCACATGCCAACAATCGTGAAGATGGTGCAGGGCTGGGCAACGTTGGTTCTGTTGTACGTGGGGTCTCCATGAGTGGGAGCTGACTCAGCGGCACCTGACAACATCATATGCAGAAGATAGTATACATCCAGTAAAAAGGAGTTTGTAATAATGAGTTAATGTTAAGAAGAAAAAGAAGGATATCAGTGGCATATGAACATTTTGATCACAATTATGTAAATATTAGACAATGCTGGAAGAGAATGTATTTAAATTTTTACCATGGTTAACTTTGAATAATGAAATTATAGGTAATTTTTTCTTCTTTCTACTTCTGTTTTCTGTATTTTCAATAATAAGTATATATGATTATAAAGCACATTTTATATTTTAAAACACAATTGCATTATTCAGTTTAAAATATTTCAAAACCCTCTATGTAAGTAAAAACGATAAATCTCCTGTACCTGAGAATATTCCCAGCATTACAAAGACATTGCCACAGCAGGCAGAGAGAGACATGGGGGGCAGGCACAGTCAGAATCTCCAACGTCCTAACAGACGAAGTGCACAGAGAGATGGGCCCAGACAGACAGACGGGCACCCACAGGGCACTGACCTGGGTGGAGACTCCATATCTGTCTAATTCTGCAAGTGCTCAGGCATTGAGAGAAAGCATTTATTTTATTCCAAAATGTGTATTTTGTTTCTTTTTTATAAACAATATTTTCACTTTCCATTCAATCGTTTACTCATTCAGCAAACATTAAATTCCGCATCTGTCACCATAATCACGCCCTTCCTTAATGCCCTCAACACCCTTGTCATGCTCACTCAGCATTGCCAGACCCTATTTCAATCCAGCTCGGCCTTCTCTGCACCTGGAAAGCACTGCAGAAAAACACAGCCGTGACAGCTGGCCTCACACTGGATGAACGAATAATTTCCTTCCTCCCAGGGCCCCTTCCCCAAGAGTCCTGCTTTCCTTGCCCTCCCTCAGGACGTAGATGGCCTTGCTCCCACGTCATTGAGAAAATCCCTCTGCGGGAAAGGCCCCTGCAGAAGCCCCGCATCTCCTCACCCAGCACACTGCCTGCACACGCTGCTACCGCCGGTCACCTCTTCCTGTCCACGGCCAGTCCCCCACTCCATCACAGGCCCCACTCCTGTCCATTCAGGGCCACCTGCTCCCCTCCCTCTCTTTCCACACCACCATCCTGTCCTCTACCCTGGGCCATTCTTGTTGATATAGAAAACCATCTGAACAAGCAAGTCCTCCATAGACCCTACTTCTTCCAGCTGCCACCTGATGTCCTTACATCCCCACTGCAGTAAACTTGAGAGCTGTCCAAGCCCCCTCCTCCTGTGTCTCCCTCAAACCTGCTCCAGCTAGCCATGCCTTCGCCCCCTCCTGACTTTGAGGGCACCAAGGACGTCAGTACGGTGGAAGCCACCAGGCGAAACCCAGTCCTCACCACAGTTGACCCACCAGGAACGGGGGGACACATGGACCACGCTGCCTTTACCCCTGGACACACAGCTCCTGGCTCTGCTCCCTCCTCACCACCACTGCTTCTGTGTGGCCTTCACTGCCGCCTCGTCTCCTCCCACCTCTGCTCACTCTCCCGGTGCCCTCGCCCAGGGCCCCCAGCCTCAGGCAGCATCTGCAGGGGTGCTCATATACCCACTCGTCCCGACATGTCCACTTTGGCATCCAACAGACTGCACACTCACAGGTCCAGCATGGACCCGTGCTCCCAAACCCTGCTCCAGCCACCACTCCCCCTTCTGGTCGCTGCCAGTCAGTCCTAACCCTGGAGTCCTTGTCTCCTCTCTCTCACACTCGCTAGCTCGCCTTTCCAAATACACTTAGAATCTGACCACTCCTCACCATTTCCACCCTGGTCCCAGCCACTGCCATCTCATCTAAGTTACTGCAACAGCCTCATACCGGTCTCTCTGCTTCTCCCTGTTCCCCAACCCTGACCACTCTCGTGTCCAGCCACATCACTTCTCTACTCACAGCCCTGTGGTGGTTCAGGAAAAATCCAGAGTCCTTACACCACCCAGGCCTTCCCCCAACCTCTCCACCCTCATGCTAGACCCCCAACTCATTCCGTTTGTGCTTCGGGGCCTCCTTGCTATTCCTCAAACACACCAGCCACACTCCTGCCCCAGGGCCCTTGCTCTTGCTGTTTTCTCTGCCTGGAGGGCTCCCAGATATCCACCTGGCTAGCTCCCTTGCGTGTTGCTGTGATACTGGAAGCTATGCCACCGGTATTTCAAATACCAGCAGGGTCACCCATGGTGGACAAGTTTCAGTGGTGCTTCCAGACCAAGAGAGACTAGGAAGAAAGGGCTGGCAATCTTCCTCTGAAAATCAGCCCTTGAAAACCCTATGGATCACAACAGGATATTGTCCGACATAGTGCTGGAAGATGAGCTCCCTAGGCCGAAGGCACTCAGAATACTCAGTGGCTGTAACAATGGACTCAAACATACGAACGATCGTGAAGATGGCACAGGACCGGGCGGCATTTCGTTCCGCTGTGCACTGCGTCACCACGAGTCAGCGCCAGCTCCACAACAACCAACAATATCAGCAGCTCTCTTGCCAGCTTCTGACCTTTTCTCAAATCTCACCTTCACAAGGAGGCCTCTTGGGAACATCCTATTTGATCAAGAAGCACGCTCTCTACCCTATCTCACCCCGTCCCGCCCTTGGTGCCATCAAGCCTCTGACTCTGCTTGATGTTTATTTTTTCCAAAGCACTTATCCCCTGTAGCTTAGCACGTAGTTTACTGATCATGTTCTCTCTCTTCTCCCTGCCTGAATGCAGCCTCCGTGCCAGCGGGGGTTGTTTCGTTCACGGATGTGTCCCGAGCCCCTAGAACAACAGCTGGCTGGTAGAAGAACCCTTCTGTCAGCCAGCGCTTAAGAGAATGTGTCCTGTGCCCGGCCGGGGGACTGGGCAGGCGGAGGACCAGCAGGGCATCCGCCCTTGGAGCTTACGGTCATTCTCACTGACATTTCCTGGAGACCACCAATTTTTAGAATAAGGAAAAAGAAAGTGGAGAAGCGTCAACAAGAGTTGCATTAGCCATCCTCCCAGTGTGTTAGCGCTCAGACCCACCCGTCAGACTGCCGATGACACCCACACTGGCCCCAGGGGTGCAGGGCTCCAGCCTCCCGGGCTGCCTCGGATAACTGAGTCTGAAAGCAGGACCCTAGGCCCCTCAATCCCGTATGCAAAAAAGATTTGCCCAATGACATGAGGCACGATCCATGGTGAACAAAATAAGCCCGATAAGATACTCTGCCACCTAATCGTGCAATAACTCCCCTCTAAATAAACACACGCTCCCAGCCAACACATCCTCATTGAAAACAGCCCCCCCACCCCCAACACACACACACAGTGATCAAGTCTTGTGCTTTTTTCAATCATTAGCTGGACTGAAACCCTCCCAGGCCCATTTTCTGAAGTTCTGGCAGCAAATTAATTAACAGTCTTTAAAGATGGTTTGCTAAATTAGCCAGCTGTGAACAATCTCACCCAAATGGCTGCGTTCTAACCGCACCTCACCCCCATCCCGTGTTGTCTCCTGTCTGAGCACACGCGCAGTCAGTCCGGAGTGTTCACTGCTCCATTCTCTGCCCGTGTTTCCTCCACGCGCAGC
The DNA here is from genome assembly GCA_030035585.1 of Dugong dugon. Taxonomy (NCBI): domain Eukaryota; kingdom Metazoa; phylum Chordata; class Mammalia; order Sirenia; family Dugongidae; genus Dugong; species Dugong dugon. The sequence goes on along the minus strand of CM057468.1, from coordinate 129,514,289 downwards.
AGGCACCGGCGGGCGCGTCTCCAGGGTGCTGCCACCAGGGGCTGCCATTCTATTACGGGGGACCACGGGAGCCCCATCTTAACCTGGGGAAGACGGGACCGCACAACGCCTCCTGGTGTCCAGGTGAATCAGCCACGTCACCTGACCCGCAGAAGGCTAGCCTAGTCCGCGAGCGCAGGGAGGTGGCCAAGCCCCGGTGGCGGGACAGCCTGTGCAAATTCGTGGGAAGCCACGCCTTCCCTGCGCCCCTTCACCCCCACGCGTGTTTGTGCAGTGTCTCCCTTTCGGTATGTGTGCTTGCGCACTCTCGCGTCACCCCAGAGGGGGACTAGGAATCGGGTATAGCTTTAGCTGCAGCTCAGAGATGAGAACAGGGAGCACCGAGGGCTCAAATGACTCTCACAGGGTTAGCGACGGAGCCAGAGTGGGCCCCCGGCCACTCTCCTGGAGGTCCACTGTGCCCCTGTGCAGCCACCACCTCCTGACCGCCTCCCGCCCCAGCTCTGTCCCCTTCCTGCCGTCCTCTTCAGTCACCCTCGTGACAAGAGGCTGACCACGGCACTCGCGACCATGCCCAGTCCTCCCACAGCCAAGAGCCGTCTGTCCCCTGCCCGCGCCCTCCAGCCACGCTGGCCTTCCCAGCTCCGCAGCCCTCCTTGTCCCTCAAGGCCACCATGCAGCTTCCGTTCAGGCTGCTCACCAGCCACCCCTCTGCGGCCCCCAGGCAGCCCCAGGGGAAGCGGATCCAGGAGCCCGTTGGGGTCTGCCATGCCCCCAAGGGCGAGGGCTGGGCTCCTGGGCACCTTCATTGCAGGGCACACTGGGTCCAGGGACCCAGCCTTCATCCCGGGGAAGAACGGTGGCCAATGGGGTAGGGGAGGGGCCAGAAATCTGGGACGCGGGTGAGCTTGTCCTGCTGTGTTGTTACACTGCCCATCCTACCATACCAGGGCATCTTTCTAACGCCCTAAATGGTTCTAGAACCTGAAGGCAAGCAGACCCTTCCCCGTGGTGTGGGTTGTCCTCTCAGACACTGGAAAGAAGTCGACTTAAGGCAAACCCGCCAGGCGCCAACACAGTGGAAACTCACTAGTTCACTCCCAGGGCTGTCTTCCAGTGGGGTCACCTGAGCACACTCCTTCTTGTCGAATTTGCTCTGAGACCTGCTCTCCGCCGAGTGGGTAGTTTGTGTTTGAGAGGCTTCCCACCTGGGCCAGGATGAGTAGGATTCTCCTCTGACTGCAGCTGGCAGTAAGGATCCTATCCTTCTGGTTCCAGACTGTTCTCCAGGCTAGGTAGAGAGTGGAACTGTCTCAGAGCTGGAGAGGACCCCAGACGACATGGAATCTGGTGGTGGAAGCATGTGTGCTTAACGGACGGCCAGTCATGTTTGCGGAGACAGGACTCGGCGTGCCCTGCCATGTACGCAGAGCCGTGAGCCCTCCATCTGCAGGCATCCAGACCCACAGCTCACTAGGGACCAAAACAACCAGGTGCTGTCAAGTCATCCCTGACTCACGGCTACCCCATGTGTGCCACCGTAGAGCTGTGCCCCACAGGGTTTTCAATGGATGACATTTACAGAAGTAAACTGCCAGGCCTTTCTTCTGAGGTGCCTCTGGGTGGACTCGAACCTCCCACCTTCCAGTTAGCAGCCAAGTGCATTAACCATTTGCACCACGCAGGGACTCCTAACTAAGGACCAAAAAAAACTCTGTTAAACCCGTTGCTGTCGAGTCGATTCTGACACATGGTGACTCCATGTGTTTTTCAATATTGAACAAATAAATGACTCGTGTGTCCTATGGAAATGCGCAGACCGGAGAGTTCATCCACCAGGTGGCAGCCAAGCCTCACTGACATGCAGTGTGTATGCCATTTCACTTCCATCTAGGCCCAGTAGAAGTTACGCTCATATTTCAGTTCAGCTCAGCAAATCCTATGTAAAGCACCCTAACCATGGGGGGCCTGAGAAAGCGACAGGGGTGGGGGGGGGATCGGTACATGGGCTCTGTCAGGAGGCCAGGGGATCAGCCGCTGCCCTGGGGTAGCTTTCGGGTGGTGGCTACGCATGAGGGGCATCAGCCGCAACTGAACGTGGGTCTCCCGCGAGGAAGGCAAGATTCTACCCTGAACCACCACAGCTGCATTCAAACGTGCTGTCCTTGATAACTGAACACGGAAGCGTGTTGTCCAGCTTCTGCCCTGAGCTGCTGGCACCGCTCCTGGTCTCTTGGTTGGACCCAGAAGAGCAGGGCTTGCTGTGCAGAATCAAAGGCAGTGATGCTGTGCTCTCCTCGCTCAAGGCCACGGAGGAGACCACGATGCTGCTCCTCTGGCGTTTAACATTCTTAGAAGTCTAGTGGTAATCAATGACACAGAACCCTCCCAGACAGACGGCCTTTCCCGTCTTTGCCTCTGATGATTTTCGACACCCATCTTCCGACTCTGAGGCCGAGGGTCGAGGAAAGCGTGACCTCTTTCTTCACTCTTTGAATTCGACAAAGAAAATCTCAAGGTGAGCAAAGGCATAAAACCATGTCAACCTATAAGATGTGAGACTTTATAGGGTGTAAATTATAAATTATAACACTCTTGGTTAAAAAAAAAAAAAAAAACTGTCCATGTAGAAGAACGCCTCCCTGTGAATGCCAGCCCTCTGACCCTGCTTACTGGGGAGAAAGGAAAGCTGTGTTGTTTGTGCCAAACAGTGGAAAATGGGAGGCTCCTCAGAGGAGTTTTATAGACACAGCTCTGTGGTACTTGTAATAGCATCCTAGGGCACTGCAACAAAGGACCACAAGCTGAGTGGCTTTAAACAACAGAAATGTAATGTCCCAAAGTTGTAGAGGCGGGGGCCTAAAATCAGGGTGTCCAGTGAGTTGATTCCTTCTAAGGGCTGTGAGAAACTCATCATGCCTCTCTCTTCTAGTGACGGATGGGGACCCTGGGAGTTCCCTGATTTGTAGACACATCACTCCAATCTCTGCCTCATCTTCACACAGTGTCTTCCCTCTGTCTTCTGTGTCTCTTCTCCTCTTTTATAAGGGACCCCACTCAGACAGGATGAGGACCCACCCTACTCCCAGCATGACCTCATGTTAACCAGTAACATCTTCAAAGACCCTAGTTCCAAGCAAGATCACGTTAACAGGTTCAGGGGTGGTTTTCGTTCCTGTTGTTAGGTGCCATCAAGTTGGTTCCAACTCACAGCAACCCAGTGCACAACAGAACTGAAGGAAACACTGCCCGGTCCTGCACCATCCTCAGAATCATTGTTATTTTTGAGCCCACTATTGCAGCCAGTGTCAATCCATCTCATTGAGGGTCTTCCTCTTTTTCGCTGATCTCTACTTTACCAAGCCTAATGTCCTTCTCCAGGGACTGGTCCCTCCTGATAACATGTCCAAAGTACGTGAGACAAAATCTCGCCATCCTTGCTTCCAAGGAGCACTCTTCCAAGACAGACTTGCTAGTTCTTCTGCCAGTCCATGGTATATTCAATACTCTTCGCCAACACCGTAATTCACAGGCAACAATTCTGCTTTGGTCTTCCTTATTCATTGTCCTGCTTTCACATACATATGAGACGATTAAAAATATCATGGCTTGGGTCAGGCACACCTTAGTCCTCAAGGTGACATCTCTGCTTTTTAACACTTTAAAGAGGTCTTTTGCAGCAGATTTGCCTAGTGCAAAGGGTCTTTTGATTTCTTGACTGCTGCTTCCATGGGAGTTGATTGTGGATCCAAGTAAAATGAAATCCTTAACAACTTCAATATTTTCTCCGTTTATTATGATGTTGCTTATTGGTCCAGTTGTGAGAATTTTTGTTTTATGTTGAGGTGTAATCCATACTGAAGGCTGTGGCCTTTGACCTTCAGTCAGTAAGTGCTTCAAGTCCTCTTCACTTCCAGCAAGCAAGGTTGTGTCATCTGTATATGGTAGGTTATCAATGAGTCTTCCTCCAATCCTGATGTGATGTTCTTTACATAGCCCAACTTCTCAGATTTGCTCAGCATACAGATTGAATAAATGTGGTGAAAGGATACAACCCTGACACACACCTTTCCTGCTTTTAAACCACAAATGCATTATCCCCTTGTTCCGTTTGAATGACTGCCTCTTGATCTATGTACAGGTTCCTCATGAGCACAATTAAGTGTTCTGGAATCCCCTTTCTTTACAACGTTATCCACAATTTGTTATGATCCACATAGAATCTGAAAATAGGACGTGAAAATGTCTTTTTAGGGGACACAATTCAGTCCATGACACCATTAAGTTTGCAAAGAAAGATGTCTAACAGATCATAAGGGTTGGATCCCAATATGCCAAACAGTGAGTAAACATTCACCGTGGGGTGTGAAGTCTGCAGAACTTCTGAACACGGGCCAGAATGTCATCTTGACAATGAGTCTGACTTGGGGCGAGACTCCGCAGGTATCCCGTCAAGGCAGAGCCCGGCAGAGCAGGTGTTGAAGGTTGTTCTGAAGGGGTAGGGCTGGCTCTGGAGGTTCTGCATCAGGTTGCTGTCGTCTTGTTCAGCCTCCATTCTGACGGTTGCTCCCTCTCCAGTTGCCCAGTGTTCTATGGGCCCTGCGATCTCACAGAGTCCAGATCCTGCAAGCACAGCCAAACCTCACGATGCGCAGGAGGAAGGCAGCTCCCCTCCGCCTCCTGGATGTCACCCAGCATACGGAGAGGGTGGTTGTGAGAGGTTTCATGCTACAGTGGCGGACACGCAGATCATACAGGCGTGGAGAAGGATGGCCCACAGACAGTCTTTGCAACAGTGAAGGCGCACTGTTTGGGGGAAACCAGGAAGCTTTCAGAGCTATGAGAGTAAAATGTGTCAGGGTGTCTAACAGGTGGGAGCACTGCTTCTCAGAGCACACTAAATGTTAGTTGTTTGGTTGCTGCCTAATCGGACCTGACTCATGGCGACTCCACGTACCACAGAATGAGACGCAGCCCAGTCCTGCTCCATCCTCAGGGTCACTGATGTCTGAGTCCATTGTTGTGGCCACTGTGGGGGGCCTTCCATCCTAGGGGGTTCACCTCCCAGCTCTATACTGGAACAACCGGCAAACCTATTGCTGTCGGGTCAATTTCAACTCATAGTGATCCTATAGGACAGAGTAGAACTGCCCCATAGGGTTTTCCAAGGCTGTAATCTTTACAGGAGCAAACTGCCACATCTTTCTCCCAAAGAGCAGCTGGTGGGTTTCAACTGCCAATCTTTCAGTTAGCAGCCAAGTGCTTAACCACTGCTCCACCAGGGCTCTTTGAAACAACCAGTACTGGCATCAAAATCACCTGGGCTACCTGCTGGAAACTGAAGATTCCTGAGCCTCCTTCCAGAAGCTCCAGGTCAGAATTGTGGGGAAGGGATGTGAACATGGGGAACCTGCTAGTTTCCTAGGTAATGGCTGAAGGAGTCTTTGGCCTCAAGCGATGTCTGCTTTCCGCCCTGCAGAAGAATACCGGGAAGGAAATGCTCCGGGCTTGATGAGCTGCCTGAGGTGTGAGAGGAAAAATACAATAAACAAAATGCAAATTAGTACCTCAGAAAGTTACCTTCACACATCTATTCCCCACCATTGAGACTGTGAGCCCACTGAGAACCGAGGGTCTGGACTTCCTCGTCCTCATCACTCCCCGACCTCAGCACCTGACAACACACTTTGCGGACAGAACGCACTGAACACGCACAGTAGTGAGATGCCTTCGTTGCAGAAGAGGGAGTTGGGGGGAGGGAGGTTAACAGTGTACAGAGGGAGGGGAGGCTCCTAGAGAAACTGGGAGGATCTGGGTTACGTATGCAGTGGGGGCACTATGGATTGAATTGTGTGCTCCCAAAATATGTGTTGTCAATCCTAACCCCCTACCCCTGCGGTTATAATCCTGTTTGGGAGTGGGTTTCTTTGTTATGTTAATGAGGTAGAATTAGTATGTCTTGAGTCAATCTCTCAGATTAAGGAAGAAAAGAAGCAGAGATGGGGGAAGACAGATGCGATGTCACACAAAGATCACCAAGGAACCAAGGAACGAGGACCTTCCCCCAGAGCCGACAGAGAGAGAAAGGCTTCTGCTAGGGCCGGTGCCCTGAATTTGGACTTCTGGCCTCCTAAACTGTGAGAGGATAAATTTGTTTGTTAAAACCACCCACTTGTGGTATTTGTTACAGCAGCACTAAGAGGCTAAGAGAGGAGGGTTCTATCTAGAAACGTGAGAACCCTCCAAGACAGCAGAGAGCAGAAGAGTACTTTGTTCTGGGGAGGACAGGCTACAGAGCAGAAGACCTGCCCTTGGCCTTCTGGGAGGTGAGTGTTGATGGCAGTTAATCAGCCCTTGTACCATTGTGCTCCAGGTGTGCAGGTGATAGTAGATAACTTGTCTTCTTGGCTACACATCTCCACCCATCCAGTGACGCCTGTACTGCACCCAGCAACCCTGGTGGGGAGCAGGGCTTTTGCTTGTTCTAGATCCTGCAGCTGGTTCCTCTTCATTTGACCTCTGGTTCTTGGGACTTGAGCTAGCAGCTTACCTGTGGTCTTGCCTTCTGATCTTAGGATTCGTCGATTTTCACAGCCTGTGAGCAAGAGCCCTGCTCTCCGACCTGGCGATCTTGGGTTCACCAGCCCCTGCGGCTGTGTGAATCAGAAGAAGCCTCTATCCTGACCCAAGGACTTCGGACATTCTAGCTTCGGCAACTGTGCGGACCATTTCCTTGATATAAATCTATATATATATATATATGTTTATATGCTTTACTGGTTTTGCTTCTCTAGAGAACCCAGTCTAAGACACTGGGGTATGGGAGGGACAGTTGAGGGGTCCATAGATGGGGACATTGGATAGGCGTCTGCCAGTTGAGGGAAGCTCTCAGTTCTTCACTGCCCCTCGTGCAAGAGCAGGAGTCATGGTGGAAGGTGGTTTACAGATATCACTCTTAATCCCCCCACTAACCGATACAAGACTGCTATTGCTATCCCTGTTTTACAGGAGGAAACTGAGACCAGGACAAATTTGCCCAGCTAATAAGTGGTTAAATTGCCATGCAAACCCACGTCTTTCCTACTCCACTCCAAAGCCTGGGTTCTTTTCTTCAACATTTAAGTTTAACCTGTTGAGAGTCCTAGATTTGTAATGTCATTTATTTCCCTCTACCAACATAGAACCCATGATGTCCCATCTCCAAACTCACTGAGGTGTGTCCCCCCAAAATAAACATAGGATAAACCACATGAACATGCCTGTCATGGATTGAATTGTGTCCTCCCAAAATGTGTGTCAACTTGGTTAGGCCATGATTCCCAGTAGTCTGTGGTTGTCCTCCATTTTGTGATTTTCCTATATATTATAATCTCTGCCTGTGGTTAAAGAGGATTAGGGTGGGATGTAACACCCTTGCTGAGGTCACATCATGATGCAATGTAAAGGGAGTTTCCCTGGGGTGTGGCCTGCACCACCTTTTATCTTACAAGAGATAAAAGGAAAGGGAAGCAAGCAGAGTTTTGGGGACCTCCTACCACCAAGAAAGCAGCGCCAGAAGCAGAGCACGTCCTTTGGGTTCCTGCACTGAGAAGCTCTTAGTCCAGGGGAAGACTGATGACAAGGACCTTCCTCCAGAGCTGACAGAGAGAGAAAGCCGTCCCCTGGAGCTGACGCCCTGAATTTGGACTTCTAGCCTACTAGACTGTGAGAAAATAAATTTCTCATTGTTAAAGCCATCCATTTGTGGTATTTCTGTTATAGCAGCATTAGATGACTAAAACAATGCCCATAAATGGAAAAGTGTCCACTTATACCCACACTCAGATCAGGTTTATGGTGCGAGGAGAGGTCACAACAGAAGGCTGTATTTTATCCAGACCGTCTCTGAGCAGGTGGAGCCATTAAATGACTTCCAACCACCACCATCCAGGTCTGATACAGGACAAAGAATTATGAGTAATCTGACCCATCAAACCCCTGCTGGACCAAATTAAAGACTCTTTCTGACAAATGGGACTGACCTTAGCATCCACATGTCCATCCATGGATCATTCTGTTCTGTCCAGAGGCAGGTTTTAATCACTATTTACCATGACCGCCTGGAAGACCCCTTCCCAGCAGATCCAGCTCCGGGCCCTATGCCCACTCCGAGTGAATGGTTTCACGGACTTCTCCAGCGTGTGTGTCCCCTTGCCTAGCAAACAAGTAAATGCACTCAGGTTTATCTTTTTAGTTTTTGATGGACTTTGTTTTATTCTGTAACACATCTGAGTCCCTCCCACCCCCATCTTGAGTACGGAGGTGGGCATCAAAATGCTTGCTATGCCCTTAATTGTCAGCTTTCAAAGACAATCAAGAATCTTGGAACCATATGTCTACAGTAATCAAAACAGCCTGGTACTGGTATAACAATAGACATATAGACCAATGGGAAATAATTGAGAATCCAGAAATAAACCCACACATCTATGGTCAACTGATTTTTGACAAGGGTGCTAAGTCCATTCTATGGGAAAAGAAGAATCTCTGCAATAAATGGTGTTGGGAAAATTGGATTTCCACTTGCAGAAAAATGAAATCGGACCTATGCTCACACCATACACAAAAGCAAATTCAAAATGGATTAAGGACCTAAATGTGCAAACTAAAACCAGAAAATCCTTAGAAGAAAATGTAGGGCCATCTCTGTCAGGCCTGGCTTCTAACAATGGATTATCTAATATAATAACAAAAGCACAAACAGCGAAAGACAAAATAAATAACTGGGACCTCATAAAAATTAAAAACTTCTGTTCATCAAAAGACTTTACAAAAAAAGTGAAAAGACAAGATACCAACTGGGAGAATATCTTTGGAAAACATGTCTGGTAAGAATTTAATAACCAAAATATATATCAAAAAAACTTTGACAATTTAACAATGAAAAGACAAATAACCCAATAATAAAATGGGCAAAGGACCTGAACAGACATCTAACCAAAGAGGACATTCAAACGGCCATCGGACACAGGAAAAGATTCTCAGCGTCATTAGCCATCAGAGAGATATAAATCAAAACCACGATAAGATACCATTTCACTCCCACTAGAATGATGAAATGTGCAAAGACCTAGAGTTAGAAAACAAAAAGGGAAGAACACCCTCAGCATTTCTCAAGCTGAAAGAACTGAAGAAAACAATCAAGCTGTAAGTTGCAATTTTGAAGGATTCTATTTACAAAAAATTGAATGATGCAGGAAGAGGCAAAAGAAGGTGGAAGGAATATACAGAGTCACTATACCAAAAAGAATTGGTCAACATCGAACCATTTCAGGAGGTAGCATATGATCAAGAACCAGTGGTACCGAAGGAAGAAGTCCAAGATGCACTGAAGGCATTGGTGAGAAACAAGGCTTCAGGAATTGGCAGAATACCAATCGAGATGTTACAACAAATGGATGAAACACTGGAAGCGCTCACTCATCTATGCCAAGAAATTTGGAAGACAGCTACCTGGCCAACTATTCTAAAGAAAGATGATCCAATGGAATGAGGAAATTTTTGAACAATACCATTAATATCACACACAAGTAAAATTGCGCTCAAGATAATTCAAAAATAGTTGCAGCAGTAAATCGACAGGGAACTGCCAGAAATTCAAACCAGTAAATCGACAGGGAACTGCCAGAAATTCAAACCAGATTAAGAAGAGGTCAAGGAACGAAAGATATCATTGCAGATGTCAGATGGATCTTGGCTGAAAGCAGAGAATACCAGAAAGATGTTTATCTGTGTCTTATTGATTATGGAAAGGCATTCAGCTGTGTGGATCATAACAAATTATGAATAACATTGCAAAGAATGGCAACTCCAGAACACTGAATTGTGCTCATGGGAACTTGTACATAGACCAAGAGGCAGTCGTTCAAACAGAATAAGAGTATACTGTATGGTTTAAAGTCAAGAAAGGTGTGTGTCAGGGTTGTATCTTTTCACCATACTAATTCAATCTATATGCTGAGCAAATAATCTGAAAAGCTGGACTATATGAAGAAGTACTCAGCATCAGGATTGGAGGAGACTCATTAACAACCTGTGATATGCAGATGACACAACCTTGCTAAAGACCTTTTTAAAGTGTTAAAAAGCAAAGACGTCACTTTGAGGACTAAGGTGTGCCTGACCCAAGCCATGATATTTTCAATCACCTCGTATGCATGCCAAAGCTGGACAACGAATAAAGAAGACCAATAAAGAATTGACGACTTTGAATTATGGTGTTGGTGGAAAATATTGAACACCATGGACTGCCAGAAGAACGAGCAAATCTATCTTGGAAAAAGTACAGCCAAAAGGCTCCTTAGAAGCAAGGATAGTGAGATGTCATCTTGCTTACTTTGGACATGTTATCAGGAGGGACAAGTCCCTGGAGAAGGACATCATGCTTAGTAAAGCAGAAGGTCATCAAAAAAGAGAAGACCCTCAATGAGACGGATTAACACAATGGCTACAACAGTGGGCTCAAACATAGCACCAGTTGTAAGGATGGTGCAGGATGGGGCAGTGTTTCATTCTGTTGTGCATGGGGCCACTATGAGTCAGAACCAACTCGTCAGCACGTAACAACAGGATGGCTAAGATTTAAAAAAAAAAAAAGAGGAAGAAGGAACAAGTATTGGTGAGCATGTGGGGAAACTGGAACCCTTATCCATAGCTGGTGGGAATGCAAAATGGTATAGCCATTGTGGAAACCAGTGTGGCAGTTCCTCAAATAACTAAAAATAGAACTACCATATGACTCAGCAATTCCACACCTAGGTATATACCCAAAAAACTCAAAAACAGAGACTTGCATACCAGTGTTCACTGCAGCACTATTCACAATAGCCAATAGGTAGAAACAACCTAAGTGCCCATCAACAGATGAATGGGTAAACAAAATGTGGTTCATACATACAATGAAGTACTACTTAGCCAGTAGGAGAAATGAAGTCTTGACACATGCAAAATATGGATGCAGCTTGAAGACATTATGCTGAGCAAAACAAGCCAATCACAAAAGGACAAATACTATATAACCTCACTTACATAAAGAGATAAGAAAAGGCAAATGTATAGAGATCAAAGTTTATTAGTGGTTACAGGAGCAGGAGGGGGGGGGAGAATTGCAGTTAATGGTGATGGGAAAATCGCATTGATTAAGGGTAGGGTTGCAGGGTTACACAGCCAATTTTTGTAATTGCTGTCCATAAGTTGTACACCTGTAAAAAGGTGAATTGGCAAAAAGTTGTATGACAGATATACTTACAACAATGACCAAAAAAAAAAGAAAGAAAGAAAAGCATAGCTGCTGGGACTGCTTATGTACAACCAAACACCTCACAGGATTTGGTTCCTTGGTTTGGAGATTTAGGGTCATGGTTTCATGGGACATCCCAGTTAAGTGGCCTAATAATATGTTTGGCACTCCTGTTCTACTTCCTAGTTCATTGTGTATTGCCTGGGGTCTTAGAAGCTTGTAAGCAGCCATCCAAGGCACAACAATTGGTCTTTATTCACCTGGAGCAACAGAGAAAGAAGGAGAGTCAGGAATAGAAGGATGATATGGAATTTGTGACTAATTACCTCCATGAACAACTGCTTTCTTTGCCATGAGACTAGAAGAACTGGATGGTGCCCCTCTACCATTACTGAATATTTTGATCAAAGATTCCATAGAAGAATTCTGATCAAAAGGGGGAAAATGCAGAATAGGAGTTTTCACGGACTCCAGACTTTCTGGAGCCATGGAGGGCAGCTGAACCCCTGAAACTATTGTCCTGAGATCATCTTTAAACTGTAAACTAGCAATCTCTCTTGAGCTCTTCTTAAAACCAAACAACAGTTTAGCTTAACTAATAAAGAATATCTACCTTGAGCGTTATACTCTTTTAAGAACTGTCTATATGGGATCAAATTGACAAAAGCAACTTGAAAGATTAGACAGGAAACTTAGGGGCAGTGAGTTTATGTTAAGGAGGGAAGAACAACTTAGAAAAGGAAAGTGAGAATGGTTGCACAACTTGAAGAATGTAATCAATGTCACTGAACCGTACATGTATAAATTGTTGAATTGGTGTATGTTCTGCTCAACATACAACAGATTCTCAACAACAAAATAAATAAAATTCAGGAAAAAAAGAATCTTGGATCCATCATGTACATGGCCCTGAGTGCACGAGCTCCAGGAAGTTCAGGAGACATCCATGGCTCAGCCTCCAGGACCCTGGCTTGCACCCAGACAGGGTTGTCCTGGCCCAACTCTTACTCCAAGGCGAGGCCACTGCTTTGATGGGGATGAGAGGGTATTGATTCCAGGGAACTCCCAAGTAATAACTTCTCCTGCACTTACTTCACAGAAATCAGTCACTGAACCGCACTGTGTGAGCGATCAAAACAAAACAAAATGATGTGTGTGGACTGGAGACTGTGCCCCCTGCCCCACAAAATATGTGTTGGAATCCTAACCCCTGTACTTGTGAATGTAATCCTGTTTGGGAATAGGGTTTTCTTTGTTATGTTAATAAGGACATACCATTGTAGGGCATGTCCTCAACCTGATTACTTCTGAGTTATAAAAAGAGCAGAATCGACACAGAGAGATGCACACACAAACCGGGAAGACAGATGCCATGCGAGGATTCCTATAAGCCAAGGAACCAAGGAACGCCTAGTGCTACCGACAAGGACGGAATCAACACGCCAAGACCCTGACTGAGACTTACAGCCTCCAGAGCTGTGAGAATCAACGTCTGTATTTTAAAGTCACCACGTGTGGCGTCTGTGTTGCAGCAGCAGTAGGAAGCCCAGACATACTGGGCCATGTCCTGAAGGGGCCGGCACCTGCTCGGCACCCTCCTTGACTAGCCCAGCCTAGTGTGGAGCACCTGCAGGACAAGGGCAGCTGGTCTGGGCCGAATTTCATTTCGTTTTTCTTATTTGTCACTCCCAAGTCCCCTAAATAAGCCAGCCACTACTGTTTCAGAAGCATGGTGACACACCTTGCCAGATGTCCACTTACAAAGCACACACTTCCCAAGAACCTACCACAAGTCAGGCTCTGAGAGGGCCAAAGGGATGAAAACATGATGTGGACATCCAGGTCCCCACCCTCGAGGAAAGCTCTGTCAGGGGCAGAAATCAAACTAAGAATCTCTGTGAATAGGTCTCCAGTGCACAGTGAGGCATATCCAGGGCGCGGGTGGCACACTGGGCGTGCAGAGTTGGGTCTTAAAGAACCAGACAAAGGTTGAGGGTCAGAAGATCACCCTAAGTAGAGACAAGAGCATGCAATGCTCCACATTATGGAAAAGCGTGGATGTGACTACAATTCAGCAAACTGGAGTTACTGAAAGTGGGCAGGAGGGGGCAGCTGGCCCTGTTACTAATCCATTTGTTTATTTATCCGACAAACAGTCAACATTACATGCCAGCCACCAGGCTAGATGCTTAGAATGACGCTGTTTTGATGTTAGCCGTCGTGGAGTCAATTCCAACTCATGGCGACCCCATATGTGCAGAGTAGAACTGCTCCATAGGGTTTGCAAGGCTGTAACATTTCCGGAAGCAGATTGTCACAACTTTCTTCCAGAGTGCCTCTGGGTGGGTTCAAACCATCAACCTTTTAGCTAGTAGCAGAGTGCTTAACTGTTGGTGCCACCCAGGGACTCTACAATGCTTGGTATACACAGGTACCTATTGGTGAAACCAACCAATGCTGTACCCAGGGAGCTCAAAATATAGTAGGGGAGACAGATGTAGGCAAACAAAGAAGAAAATGAATACACGTGGTGCTAAGAGTTATCATGGATCAAAGAAGAAGCTAGTCTACAGGATAAATAGTCTACATGAACCATGGCCTCTACCATGAGACCAGAACTAGATGGTACCCAGCTACCACTACTGACTGTTCTAACTAGGGCCACAACAGATGGACCCTGACAGAAGGGGAGAAAAATATGGAACAGAACCTCAAATTCCTAAAAAACATACAAACAAAAAAAAATCCAGATCTACTGGGCTGGTTGAGACTAGAGGACTCCCCAAGATTATTGTCCTGAGATACTTTTAAACCTTGAACTGAAACTAGCCCCTGAGGTCACCTTGTAGTTAAATAACAAACTGGCTGAAAAAATAATGACTATCACTCATAAGTACTGTGGTCCTTTAAAAAATCACCTATATGAGACCCAAGGGTCGACAATTACTTTAAAACAAAGCTGAGAATGTAATGGGGCAGGGAAACGAGATTAATGGAAGTGGAACCACCAGAATGGAAATAATGAGAATGTTCACACATGGTGAATGATGTAAGCAATGTCTCTGAACTACTTACACAGAAACTGTTGAGTGGGAATGTAAACTGCTATGTAAACCTTTACCAAAAATACGATCAAATATTATTTTTTAAAAAGTTATCATGGAAATAAAGAGAACAGATTAGGATGCAGGTAGGTGTCACCTAGATCATGTGGCCAACGGAGCCTTAGCTAATGGGTAACAGTTAAAAAGTTAAGCCCGAATATGAACCAGCCACAAAGAATCAAGGGAAAGGTGTGCAGGCACAGGGAACAGCATCTGCGAAGGCCCCGAGACAGGAAAAACTTGACCCGTTTAAGGCTCCTGAAGGAGACTGGGGCAGAGTGAAGAACCACCTGAGATACAGGTGGACAGGTAAGCCAGGCCAGGTCAGGCAGGGCCCCAGTGACACGTCTGTATTCCTCTCTGAGGACAGTGGAAGGTCATTCAAGGGAAAAACAGAACACCCTATGTGAGTTAATTTACGAGTTAGGACCGTTTCCCTCACAAGCCTGCAGAGAATGCATTATACTATGAGGAGTGGACTAGGGAGGCAGGCTCGGGGAGGCCGGGCTCGGGGAGGCCGGGCTTGGGGAGGTGGGCTCGGGGAGCTGTCATGAAAGCAGCAGCAGAGAGCAGAGCAGCCAGGGGGAGACCGGTGACAGCCAGAGGAAGTCAAGGGTCCGGGTGTGCTTTGAACACTGCCCTGGCGGGAAGGTATGGCCATTCATCTGGGAGCTGTGAGGGGTAGGGGAACTGGGGTGACACCCATGGGTGGGTGAGGCAGAGACAGGAAGGCCTGGAGGGTCACAAGCTGGGGGTGAGAATTAGGAGTTCAGTCTGGGGCAAGTGAAGTCTGAGATGTTTCAGGGACACCAAGATCAGCCCATGCACCCAGACCAGCAGGAGGGCCAAAGAACCAGAAATTAGATCTCCCAACTCCTAATGAAAGAATACTTACTCCATAAATGTCCACAATAACAACAACAAAACCAAACCCTTCACTGTGGAGTCGATTCTGACTCATGGCGAACCCACGTGTTACACAGCAGAACTGCCCCATAAGGTTTTCTTGGCTGTAATCTTAATAGAAGCAGGCCACCAAGCCTTTCTTCTGCAGTGCCACTGGGTAGGTCTGAATTACCAACCTTTAGGTTAGCAGTTGAGCAGGAACTTAATGCCAGATATGGCCCTTCCCTGCCCTGAAACTCTCTTCTCCCCTCCTTGGGACAGCTGTGAACGCGCCTGGCACGGCTCCAGGTCACCCAGACCAAACCCACAGCCCTCGCACATGCAACACCCCAGCAAGACAGGACAACCAGAGCCAACTGCAAAACGAAGACTGGGTCTGGTAGCCTATCCAGTTCTGTTGCTTCCTGTCCTCTCAACGCGCCGAGTGACAGGTTCTGCAGGCTGACTTCTCAGGTGATTGACCTGGTTTGCTATCATTTAATCTCTGCCTTGCTGAAGGCAAACCTTGTTTTTCACCCTTCCTTCCTCCACGCAAAGGAAGTTGCTCCTAGTTTCTCACCCACTCTGGTGATCCTGCCCCTGATTGATACCATGAAAAAGGAGATATTTACAGACAAGTTCCCACCACCTATCTGTCAGTTTGTCGTACTGTGGTGGCTTACATGTTTCTATGCTGCTGCTGGAAGCTATGCCGCCAGTATTTCAAATACCAGAAGGGTCACCCATGGTAAACAGGTTTCAGTGGAGCTTCCAGACTAAGATAGACTGGGAGGAAAGGCCTGGTGATCTACTTCTGAACATTAAACAATGAAAATCCTATGGATCACAACAGGATACTGTCTGATACAGTGCTGGAAGATGAGTCCCCTGTATTGGAAGGTACGCAAAATACACAGTGGCCAAAACCATGGACTCAAACATAGCAACGACCATGAAAATGGCACAGGACCGGGCAACATTTTGTTCTGTTGTACATGGGGGTTGCCGTGAGTTGGCGCTGACTTGATGTTCACTAACAACAACAAAGACAAGGTCAGGCCAACCTCAATCCAAGGGTCACTGAGTTTTGTTTGAGGAGATGAAAAAGGTTTAAAACTAGAGAGTGGTGATATTGCTCAATACAGTGAATGTAATTAATGTCATTGAATTGCACACTTAAAATAGGCAAAATGGCAAATTTTATGTTATACATTTTTTTAATAAAATTTAAAAAAAAATAATTCAGGCTAGAACCAGACTGCCTGGGTGCAAATCCTGGGTGTGCCACTTACCAACGTGTGACCTCTGGCACCTACTTAAGCCTCTGTGCCTCCTTTCTTCTCCTATAAAATGGGGTTAATAGAACTTCATGGGGTTATGAAGATCAAATGAGCTAATATTTGCAAAGCAAGTAGAAAGTACCTGGGTGAACCCGCAGTCCAGTGGGGATGCACAAACTCTCGCAGGACAGATGGCGTTAAGTGGCACTGTATCACTGCCAACACCTGCTGGGGCGGGCAAAGGAGGGTGCAGTTAACTCTGGCGTTGCCTGGCTGTGACATGCTTCCAGAGGATATTTGGGTTGGGCTTGGAAGTATGAGTAAGACTCTGACAGAAATGAAAGAGAAGATGTTTTGTGCAGATGAAAGAAGATGATTTGTGGCCCTGCGGCATGGAAGGCACAGCCATTCTGAGGCAGAACTGAAAGGTGAGGGAGGAGGGGGTACAGCTACAGACAAAGTCAAGGGGTCCTGAGGGCCATGCTGTCATTAGCAATATAAAAAAGCAATAATCCATTTTTGTGCACTTCCTTGAACTGTTCTTGCCCTGCCTGTGAAAGCTGTGCATTCAGAGTCCTGGTTCCTTTTATTAGGGAATGGTATTTAGAGACCAAGATCTGAGTGCTGGGTGTGCTCATTGCTACTGAGTGTCACTGCTTCTAGGCCCTTTCAGTGGGCACAGCTGGAAAATATATTTCTCAAAAGCTCATGAGTTCACCTACAAATCAGTAAGAAAAAGTCAGACAACCCAATAGAAAAATATAAGCAATAATATAATTTGCAATCCCAGGCAAGAACAGCATAGGACAGAAAGACAGCTTCCAATTGAAAAAAATAATATAAAATATATAAGCAGTAATATAATTTGCAATCTCAGACAAGACCAGGTTAGAATAGAAACACTGCCTCCAACTGAAAAAATAATATAACATAATAATGCATAAGCAATAATAGAATATAACCTGCAATCCTGGACAAGACCAGAACAGAACAGAGTCCGACCGACCTATCCTCGGACACATCCAGAAGGTGTTAGAACAGGCAGGAAGGCACTTTGTAAATCACAGAGCACGTGCAAGGACAACCCACTGTGATCACAGCCTGACTGAAAACAGCAGCAGCAATAACAGGCTTTCAAGACGGTCACATTCTTGTGAGAAGCACAAAATCTTGGGGGTTTGCAGCGAGGGCATTAGGAGTGATCACCCTGAATATTGGCAGAAACAGCCTTCTCCAGGCAGGAGCAGGCTTCACCTTAGCCAGGTGTTGGCAATTCCCCTCCCCAGCAACCTCCAACTGCCTTTCTTGGGGCTTCAACTGGGCGGAGACCTTGATGTCTCCAACATCTCTCCCAATCACTGGCTCTGTCCGCTGGGGGGTCCCTTGGGGGTCCCTGTGTTGATCTGACCTTCCTGCCATTGGCCTTTTCACATCCTGCTGTTCGCCCTGCCCCAGAGGGTGTGTCTCCTCCAGGCTGTCCCCCAGGCCCTCCTCCCTATGTTTGCTGTGGCTGTGCTCACTGCATCCAAGAGCTGCTCAAATTTCTGCCTGCAGGTCACACGTCTTCTGGTCCCAGAGCTTCTGATGACCTGTTGCTGCCCACACCCGGAACACTAGAGCAAGAACAAATGACCGGCGATTCTGCTTTGAAAAATGGTCTGAATCAGCCTTCGTGTTCTGATTATTTTTCTCTTGGTGGGGTGAGGGGAGGGAGAAGGACAAAGACCGCTTATTTCAGTTGCTTGACCAAATTATACAGTTAACAGCACCAACTGAAAAAACGATTGAGTATATTCCTTAAGAGCGTCAGACATGTTTCCTGGTGTTCTGTCATCCTCCTGCCCAGGAGAAGAAAAAGACGTTAGAATAAATGGTTCTCGTAAAGGGGGTGATGATGGTGTTTTATAGCTTGGCTGTGAAAAATAAGAAACCAAAACAGTATTTTAAAAGAACTCTTCCCTTTCAAGCTCAGGGAGCAGTGAGTTTGAGATAATGGTGGTGGAATAATGTGGAAAAGGATGAGAACAGTAGCACATCTTGAAGAATGTAGTCAATGTCAGCGAATTGTGCGTGTAAAAATTGTTGAAATAAGTGTATACTTCCACAAAAAAAAAAAAAATCCTTCCCCTCCTCTCCAAACAAGCTAAGTATACAAATTGGTCTGATGAGGGTCAGGAAGATGAAAGGGAACCAAACAAGACTTAGAAATAAATATCCCCAAGCACCCCTAAAACAACACCTTGTTGGCCTCCATCTGGATAACTGAGCAACCTCACTTTCTTAGCTGGTATAGAAACTTCCACAACAAACCTCCTCCCCTTGAAGGTGATCAGTGCAAGACAGATGTTTACAGAATATAGTGCAAGCACAACCTCCCCCACAAAACAAATCAAGACCTTCTTCCCTCTCTCCATGCACACCTTAAATCAAATCCACTTGCAGCCACTAAATCAGATAATTCATGTAAACAGACAAAAAGCCTCAACTGTATCATTTGCAAAAAAATTCAACAACAGTAAACCAAGATCAAAAATAACTGAAAGAAAAACAAAAACTTGGATGTCCCTGATGTCCTAGCCTAAGCCCAGCACCACCAATTTTTTAGATGTTTAGAAAACGTCAACATCTTCCATTCCCCAAACCGTTATACAGTTAGACCCCATTTTTCAAAATTCCCTGTGAAAGTGGGGTCCAGCCTGTACCCCGCAGATGGTACCAGGTACAGCATCAGTGACAGCAGAGAGGCTGATGTATTCCTCATTTAATGCCATAGGAAAATCTATTACAAGATGCATCATGCCCTGTTTTTCACTGCCAAAGACCTCAGCAACGGGCAAAAGGAAGTTTCCTCCCCCACCCCTGCCCAGGGCCCATCATCAACTTTGTTTTTCAAAGGTCTGTGCATCTCAGACTGCAGCGTGTATAGCGATCACCTGAAAGACAAGTTAAAATGGGTATTTCTGAGTTCCTCCTTGGTCTACAGTCTCTGGGTGGTGCAAAGGGTGAAAGCCCTCAGCTTCTGGAGTTCACCCAGAGATGCCTCAGAAGAAAGACCTGCCCATCTACTTCTGAGAAACCAGCCATCAAAAACCCTAAAGAGCACAGTCCTACTCTGACACACGTGGGATCTCCATGAGTCGGCATCAGCTCCACGGCGACGGGTTCCCTGGACCTAGCAATTAAAATCCTAAGACGTTCTGATCCAGGTGTTTGGAGCAAAGCTCTTTGAATAACAGTAAAGCTTCATGCTTGGGTGTGGTGGGCATTCGGGGGGGCAGGCTCAGGGGAGAGGAGACTCTGGAGAGAGGGGCTGGGCCTCGGAAGGCTCTCATGTCAGGTGAGGGGCTTGGTCTTCCCCCAACGGGAAGTCAGCAGGGGTGTGGCGTGGTGAGCTTGGCATTTAGCAGGCCTCGGCTGGAGGCTTTCCCTGGCCCGTCTCTGCCCCACCCCCACCCCATCTTAATCTAGGAGATGGTACCACTCCTCTGTGCCCATACCAGCCTGCACATTATACCAGCCTGCACATCCTTCCGACTCACCCCGACCACAGTGTGCATAGCAGGGGCTTGGGTATACACTGAACCGGAAACCCCCTTTGCACCACCCAGGCTCTCCCCGTCGTGTACGAGGTGCCTTCAGGGGCCACCACTGAACCCTCATGTTCCATTCACCACCACATCACCTCCCAAGGTCCTGATTTTTCATGTTGAAAGTAACCCCACTGCCCCCCTCACACCTTGTTCAAGTGGCCTAGAATGTTCCGTTTCTAGCTGAGAGACCAGGCTCTATTTCTAAACCCCTCGTTAACCAGAAGGTATTAACCTCATAGAAGGAGTCAGAAGGAAACATCAGACACCCAGATTTTCGATCCTAGGCCGGAGAAGCTAATTTGCTCCTTAAGTCTGCAGAAGTACCCACCTCTCACAACCCCCAAAGTCCACATGGGCAGGACTAGCCCTGGGAGAAGCCCATGATTACAGCATGAAAAGCACGTGGTGTCCAGAGCCACAGCAACCCTAAAGCAAGACACCTGGCTTCTGTTCCGACCCGCCCCCAGGCTCCACGCACCTGTCCCAGTCTGGGCAGCACCCCCACCCACTCAACGGGCCATGAGAATTTTAAAATTCTGATTTTTTTAGTAAGAAGGCAAGAAACCTTTCATGAACTCGAGAGCACAGATTCAGCCCTCTGAGAGCACCCCCTCCATGAGCTTGCCCTCAGCGAACAGACCTGCGATATTAAATGGGGGTGGGGGGCATAGTGACAAGCCTGGACCAGCAGTCCTCTTCCCTAGCCCAGAGCCTTCTCTACCGGTGCGCGTGTGGCATCGCATTGACCTGTGTCCCGGGTCCCTCCGCTTGTTCTTCATCATCTGGGCAGCTCAGCGCGGGCCCTTGAGGCAGAAAGGCTGCACTGGGGCCCCTTAACCCCGGTTTTCACCGACAGCCTGCGCGGGGGCTGCAGCCCTGACCAGTGGCTACAGACACGCCTCCGCGGTTAAGTCGCGGGCTCAGGAAGGCCCGGGGCCCACCCACTACCAGGGCCGGCCCCTGGCCGCCCCGGCCCCAGGCCCCAGCAGTCCTGGCCGCCCCCTCGCCTCGCCTTTCGCTCCCGCGCCCCAACCAGGGGCGGAGTGGCGTCGCGGAGCCCGCGCCTTGATGAGCCTGCACCTGGCCCGGGGCTCCCGGGCTCCCGCCGGTGGGCGCTGGCCTAGCCTTCCCGGGCGCCCCAGCCCAATGCGCGTGCGGGCCGGGCCTCGCGGGGGTGGGCCGGGCGCGGGCCCCGGGCGGCCGGCTGCGCACACCTGCCCCCAGCTCCCTGCCCACCTGCCCCGCGCTCTCATTAGGCCGCGCCTGTGCGCCCGGCAGGCGCAGTAGTTCAGGCCATGGAGCCCGCGGGGCGGGTGTGCAAGGAGCCGCGGGGTGAGTGCCAGACCGGAGCTGGAGCGCCGGGGTTGGGGGGCACGCGGAGTTTCAGGGGGCGCACAGGGGCTGGAGGGGCGGGAGCTGCGGCGGGGAAGGAACAGATGGGGGAAGGCTGGCTGCAGGCACCTCCTATTTGGGGATAAGATTTCCCATCCCTGGGGTACACCGGGCCTGGAGTCCTGGACCCCTTTAGTCCACCTTCTTACCAGCGCAAACCACTCCCTACAGGATGCGTTCATTGAGCGCTTGCTGAGTCCCCCGTGCAATGCTGCGCAACTCCTTTGTCCCCACCCCGAGGGAGGCCTGCCAGCCAGGAGAGGGTTTGAGGAGCACAGTAGTGTGTGCCTGACTTCTCACCTTTGTTTACCTTCGGCCTGGGTCTGAAATCCACACTGATAGAAAGTCATTCCTTACCACGTACCTCATGGCGTTTTCCTTCAACAACAAAGTCTTAGGCACTAGTTAGGATCCATTTTCGAATATTCTGACTTAGCTTAAATGATAACACAGGCCCCCTAGCCCAGGGCTGTAGGGTGGGAGTAAGGGGAGGCCCTGTGTAGGGATGAGAGCTCAGGGTGGCTGTAGAGAGCCCTGGCCGCAGCCCACTGCTGTGTGGTCCTGGGGGGTTACTCCCCTGTCTGCCCCTAGTTCTTCCTCTGCCAGATGGGTGTCAGCCGTGCTCCCTCCAGGGATTACTGCACATGGTGCTTGGCTCTGAGAGAGCCGTCAGCACCTGGCCAGGAAGGTAGTGAGAAAGACCTGAGAGCCAGTCCTAGCTCAAGGAGAGAAAGAAAGGCTGGGAGGGAGTGATGGGGTACGCTTCTGGCTGCGTCACCTTCCCCTTACCTGCCTGGCCAGGCCCCTGAGCGAGGCTCTGCTGTGTGGATAGGCGTGGTGGATAGAGGGAGGCAGTGGTGTGGAGGGGGCCAGGGACAGAGTCCTGTGACAGGTGAGGATGGCTGGCATAGGCTCCCCAAGACCCCCATCCTGCCCTGCCCCTGTGTCTGTAGCGGGGTTGGGGGGGCATTTTAGAATGAGCAGAATCTCTCCTCCCCATCCATCCCCTCCACCATCTGTCCCCAAGAAGCACCTGCATAGATGCTGACCCCTCACACTCCCACCCTTGGTGTCTGGGAAAAAACAGGGAGCTCACAAGGGTGAGTACCCCAAATTAGAACAACTCTTCTATACTCTGGAGTCCCTGGCTGGTGCAAAGGTTAATATGCTTGGCCGCTGAGATGTTGGGGGTTCAAGTCCACCCAGAGGTGCCTCAGAAGGAAGGCCTGCCAGTCTTCTGAAACATCGGCCACAGAAAACCCTGTGGAGCACAGTTGTGCTCTGACACTCATGGGGTTGCCATGGGTCAGCATGGACCTGACGGCGCTGTTTTGTTCTCTTGAGCTCTGTGTGTGTGAAAGATCTCGTGGTCATGTATGTCTGTTTCCATTTGTCAAAATACTTGCTTTATCTAATATGATCCTCACAACAGCCCAGCTAGGAAAGTGCCTGGACTTAGAACCCGTTTGGTAGGTGGGAAAATGAAAGCTTAAGCTGAGCCAAACAGGGGGATGAGTCCCTTTCCCCTGGCTAAGGTAGGTGGGCGCTTGTTCCCACAGGCCGGGACGCTGGAACCAGGCCCCTGGCTGCTGGCTCAGAGGTGGAGGGGCTGCAGGGTCCGGCACCCCAGGCACAGGATGCTCCAGGCAAGGGGTTGCCGCCCACCAAGGCATCTGGAGGACCCCTGGGGGCTGATGCGGGGCAAGGGTCTCAGCCCCCCAGCTCAGGAACCGGGCAGTGCCCCCCTCCCAGCAGAGACAGGACTCTAGACTCCACAGGATCCCAGTCTCGGGGAAAAGGGCGCTCCCTCCAGGCAAGAGAGGCCAAGCCCGGCAAGAGGCCCTTGTCCCCTGCCCCAGGCCAGCAGAAGAAGCTGAAGGTAGGGGATCTGGCAGCAGCCCCATCTCCCTGCGGTGCCCCCTCGGGCCTGACCCCCCGCCACCCGGTGCCCTGTGGGTTGGGCCGGGGCCCCTGCCACCTGGCCAACCTCCTCAGCACACTGGCCCAGGACAGCCCAGACACGGGCCGGAGGAAGGAGCCCCCGGAGGTGCCCTGCCAGGTTCGGAAGAAGACTCGGACCCTGTACCGCTCAGGTATGTCCCTAAAGGTGAGAAGAAGCCAAGTGACTGGGTGTCCTCCCCAGGAAGGGGATCATGCACAGACTGAGCCTGGAGATGGGTGGGCCCAGCCAATTTGTGTGTCCCCTAGCTGGGCCCCTCTGAGCCAGAGGCAGGACGAGAGCTCTGACCTCAAAGGTGAGGTGACGGTCTGGCTGGCTGCTTCTTCAGGGACACAGGTAGATGGCCCCTGCCACAAACCCCAGAGAGGACGGCCCAGCCCAAGAGGCCTCAGCTGCTGCCTGGGGCCCTGGCGGGGATGGAGGCCCCATCTGTGGGCCCTCCAAGTCCCCTCCCTCGCGTCCCAGGTTCCTCTCCTTGCAGACCAGCTGGAGGAGCTGGAGAGGGCATTCCAAGAAGACCACTACCCTGACAGTGACAAGCGCCAGGACATTGCCCAGACGGTGGGGGTCGCCCCCCAACGCATCATGGTAACTGGGGGCGGGGAGCAGCTGGGAGGAATCTGGGGGCCCCGGGGTGCTCACCCTCTTCCTGGGCCCCGTTCATGTTTCCCCTGACACGGCTGTGAAAGGTGAAGGCCCTCCAAGGCGCCCCATAGCCTCCTTGTGAAGCTGCTCTGGCTGAGGGGCACTTTCCAGGCCCTGCAGTGGCCGCCTGGGCCATGGGGCTCACTGTGCGGCCGCCGGCTCCCAGCCTGGGCTCGGCCTTTCTCAGTCTTTTCAGGGGCTCCCCCCAACAGGTGTGGTTCCAGAATCGCCGAGCCAAGTGGCGGCGGGCAGAGAAGGCAAATGGCAAGGGGGGCAAGGAGAGCCCTGTGGCCCCGGCCCCCGCAGAGGGGCATGGCAGGTGAGACTCCCCCTCTTCTTGGTCACCCTGTGGATCAGGCATGGGGTCCACCCTGGATCTAGATAGTGGTGGTGTTGGTGAGAGTCTGGGGGCTTGGGCTTGGCTGGGGTTGGGAAGTGGCCAGGGCCTGTGGGGTGGAGTTGGGAGCCCAGGGCCCCTTTCCTGCATGAGGCTCCGGCCAGTCAAAAGCCAGGCCCACTGGATTCATGTCCCTTGCCTGTCTGCCTCCAGCTCTGCGGCTGCTGAGCCCCCACCTGTGGTGTCCCTGGGCTCAGGGCCTGGTGCCTCCTCCCAGGGCCCACCTCCTGATGCTCCTCCAGGTGAGCTGACCACCTTCAGAGGGCTCCCCCGGGGGAGGCAGCCAGGAGAGAAGCCCCAAGCCATATCCACGCACCTGGATGCCATGCTACCTGCGCTCCAATCCCAAGTCGCCCCCCCCCCCCCCCGCCTTCCCCTCCTCACTCTCGGCCTTCTGTTCCCAGAGCCCCCCGTGCGGCTGGCGCCTGACCGGCCCCCAGACCCTGCCCGGCAGAGTGAGGGTGCTCACGGGGTGACCATGACCCCCCCACTCTTCAGCCCCCCACCGGTTCGAAGGACCAGTCTTCCTTTTTCCCTCGGCCCTGTCCACACCCCCCAGCTGATGCCTCTGCTGCTGGACGGCGGTGACGGCAGCCTCAGGGAGGGGCCCTGTGCGTCTTGGGGCACAAGGTATGGAGCTGGATGGGGTGGTCCCTTGAGTTATCATGGGGGCGGGAAGGGAACAGGAGGAGCGGCCCCGGGAGGGACAGGGCTAACTGAAGGGAGCATAGGTTAGGAGGGTCTGGGGTGTCCTGGCCAGAGCTGGGGAGCTAGGGGCAGAGAGGAAGGGGAGGCACAGCCGTGGGATCGCCATGGAAATGGGGGCAGTGAGAGGAAGCGCTCACTTGGGGCAGAGAAAGGAAGCAAACCCGACCTCACTCCAGCCCCTCTGCCTCACAGCGTCACCTCACCACCCACCTGCCCATACCTGGGGGAGCTGGAGCCTCAGGACCACCAGCCAGGCCACCAGAAGGGGTCCTTCCCGTTCCCCCCTGCGCCCCAGCCACCGCTCGCCCAGCCCCCGAAGCCACTGTTTTCCTATCTGCACCCCTTCCCCACGCCCAGCTCGCTGACACCACCCCCACTGGAGGACACCCTCTTCCCTGGGCCCTATGGCCCCCATGGGGGCTCCTCCCAGGGCTACTTCCCAGGGCCCCCATCGGGGCAGGTCCTGCTGCAGCCACCAGCTGGGAGCATGGGTGAGTGGCTGGAGGAGGGGGGGCCTGGGGGCAGGGAGTGGATGGTGAGTCACAGCTCCTAATGAGCTCTTCTCCTGGAGCTTCTTGGACCTGCATAGCTGGGTGAGAAATAGCTGAGGCACTTTGGAGTTAGGAAAATGGAGTTTGCAGCCCAGCTCGGCCATTCCCTGCTCTCCCAGCCTCGATTTCCTGGATTCAGGAATGAAAACAGCATTCCTGCAGCAACAGAGGGCTGGTGAGGGTCAGAGCTAGTGCACAGACGGGAACAGCGTTCCTGCAGCACAGAGCGCTGGTGAGGGTCAGGAACAGCTCGTGCAGTGTGGAGTGTGCGGAGCAGAGCAGAGGCAGCAAACATTATCCTCAATGGGGCCTTGGACTCTGGACCCTGAGAAGCATCTGTGCTACTGAGACTAGAGCTAGCAGGAGAGGGAAGTTTGTTCTGGGTCCTGTCCCTTTGACCCCCTGAGAGCTGGTCCCTGGCCTGATGCATGGTACGCTCCAGGCCTGTGCTCCAGCCTATGCTCCAGCCTCAGGTCGTCAGTCAGTCCGAGGTTGCATTCATCCCGGACAGCTCCTGGTGCTGTTTCTCTTGAAGGGGAGAGCCTAGGGATCCTGGCTGGTGTCTGGAGGTGGGAGGCTCGGTAGGAAAACATGTCAGTGGTGCTTTATTCTCTCAGCCCTGACTCACCCCTCCCCACCCTCACCCACAGGTCCCGTGCCCTGGAGTGACCCCTGCCTGCCGGAGCTGCCATTCCCCGGCCCCTTCTGCTCACAGGCTCTGGGCCAGCCTGCAGGGGCAGAGGGCTACTTCCCTGATGACCTCTTCCCAGCTCCCTACGCCCAGGCCAAGAGCTGGCAGCCTTCCCCAGGCCCCACCATGCCGAACACAGGGGCCAGGCCTTTGGGAATGGGGCCCCCACTCAGCAAGGCTCCTGAGGGGCTGCTGGCTACCCCCCAGGACCAGCCAGCCACTCTGGACAAGGCCAGAGGTGAAGACAGGGGCAACCTTTTCCCCTAGGGGGAGAGAACCCGCTCCCACAGGGACAGAGGTGATCATAAGGTTGGACGAGACCCCGGACTCTCTCGAGGGGTAGATGTCAGATACCCCGGGCCTGGGCTTGTGTTGCTGGCCGACTGTTTTCTCCACACCTCTACAGGGTGATCCTGAAGAAAGAGGGCAGTCTGCCTTGCTTCTGAATGTTGTACCCCATTATGTTGTTTTCTTTCCTGGCAGATGGATAGCCGAGTGTCCGCCCCAAGCAGTGAACCGTTCACCCTAGGGGTTCCTCTCGTGACTGTGTGTCCCCCCTCCACTCCAGACAGCCTGTGTCCTTCCCTTCTGTCCACTCAGCTGGCCAGCTGGTGGACATCGTCCTGTGCATCCGGCGAGGTCCCCACAGAGCATGCCCTGCGGTCCTGGGCCCACCGTTCCTGGGAGGCGAGCACTGGCCCTGGGGGGCCTCGCCATCAAGCCGCCATTAAACTGTGTTCTCCTCCGACCCAGGGCTGAGCCTCGCACACGACTGTGTCTGGGCCTCTCCTGGAGTTGGCCCCCCGCCCTGGGACGGGATCACAGCTGAAGTCTGGGGATGTTCTGGTGCAGTGTCTAGCATTGGGAAGTGCAGTGGATTTTCCCTAAGCTCTTCTTTTTTGGGGGTAAGGGTAGAGGGGACTGAGAAGACAAGCTGGTAGTTCTTGCCTGGTCTCTGTATCACAGCCCTTCTGGACCAAATGGAGGAGCCGGGCCTTTTCTTACTACCCACCCACCGCCCCCCGCCCCAGCAGAGGCATCTGAGGGCACACACCGAATGACCACTCCCACCTCCCACCCAGCCCTGGCCCCTGTGCCCTCATTTTTCCTGATTACTGGCCATCCCATTGCCTTTGTGCTTGGGGATGATGGGGAGGGGCTGAGGGGGGGAAGAGGAGGGAGTTCAGCAAAGAGTAGGGGTGTCCTCTGACTTCTGGGCCAGCGTCTGGTGCTCTGGAGAGGACAGTCACGAGCGAGGCTCTGCCCGGTGCCATTGCTCCTGCACCATGGACAGAGGGGCTTTGCCTCCATGACGCACATAGCCAGCTTCCTCCTTCCCTGGGAGGTAGCTGAGTTAGGTGCTGAGGGAGGGGACATCAATTCCACCCATGGGGACCGTGCTTGAGAGGCTGCTTTGTGGGTAAGGGCTGATGGGAGAACGTGAAGGAGGGTGAGCCATCAGTTTGTCTAAAGAGGAAAGGTGGGGGTGTGGGGTGTATGACTTGAGGGTAAACAGCTGTGACATTGTCTACTTCAGTGACAGGTCTGCAATTGATTGTGCAAGAAACTGCAGTATTTTTGGTTTGGTTTGTTACTTTTTAGCCGATATTTCCCTGGGATCAAGATATTGTCTGATTAAATGACTTGATGTGTGGAAATTGTATCTTGAAGTATCCGACACCCAGGAAGCAAGTGACAAATGTTAGAGCTCTTTTTCTCTCCTTCCCTCCCAGGGTCTATGGGATATGATTTGGCTTCAGTATTTGCGGGTATGTGTGACACCCCACATCTGATGGCTTTACGATGTCCTGTGTTATGATCTGGCAATAGCCAAGATTTGAGGGCTGTTGAGCCAATCCACTTCATTGCACATTTGGTGGGAGCTAGGGGGGCTTGTCACTGTGGGCCTCCAAATGCTATGGTTATTGGGGAATACTTTTTTTTTTCAAAAACTTGTATTACAAACAATTATTTACATTCACATACTAGTTGTAGGGTCATTGTCCCTAAGAACTGAAAAGAAGCAATATCTGGGGATAGAGAAGACACTTCTCGTGTTCCACAAACACGTGCCATGTGCCTGGGTAGGGTTTTACCACCAACAGTGTTTCCTGTCTCTGCTTTAGCCTTCTGTCTCATTGCCACTCAAGGACTGCGGTGGGCTTCCCTCGGGGGTTAGACTGTAGACGTGAAAACATTTGCTCTGGTTTTATGACATACGGCTGAGTCTTTTGAAGTATCAGTCTCACACATCCCTCATTTTTACTTTGTCTCACGAGGCTGACGAGGAGGACAATCTAGAAACAGACGTAAAGGGAAAGATGGACACCGGTTCCATCACACACTGTCTTCCCTCCGCTGGTCACTACAGAGTCCTGCTGCCTCCCAGCCCTAAGGGAGGCCGGGCATTTTCTCTCCAGGTCTTGGTGGGTTCAGGTGCCGGTCGCCTCTGTATGGAACAAATGCAGCTCTTTAGGCATCTTCAGCCGAGGATCTGAGGGCGATCAACCTCAAGATCCGGGCTTTGTGCAAAATAATCTCGTGGTGCATTAAACATGGCATCAATGATGGACCAAACAAGGAGACGCTGGTGGAAACGTGTTAGAAACATAAGATCCTCAAGACGGAGGAAGCCCCACAGGTTTTCAAGTCCAACCTCCTACCAAGGGCAGAAGCTGCCTCTGCCACCTGTCTTTGTTGTCAGCTGCCATCAAGCCAGCCCCAGACTCATAGCGACCCCATACACAACAGGACAAAATGCTGCCCGGTCCTGTCCATCGCCTTGACCGGTTGCAGAGTGGACCCTTGTAATCCAGAGGGTTTTCAATACTGATTTTCAGAAGTAGATGGCCAGGCCTTTCTTCCTAGTCTGTCTTAGTCTGAAAGCTCCACTGAAACCGGTTCAGCATCATAGCAACCCACAAGTCCCCGCTGACAGATGGCTGGTGACTGCACATGAAGTGCATTGGGCGGGAATCAAATCAGGGTCTCCTATGTGGAAGATGAGAATTCCATGACTGATCCCCCAGAGCCGCCGATGAAATTGTAAAGGCAGACTCCAGGAACACGCTGTCTCCCCTTTAACCTTACTTTCGCTACCGAAGGATCTCCACTAGATGGCATTCTACCGCCAGTTTGATTGTGAATAAAACTGCCCTAAATATTGTGGTGGTTTACAGTGAGAACAGAGTCCTGGGTGGTGCAAATAGTTAACAGCTCTGCTGCTAACCCAGAGGTTGGCAGTTCGAGTCCACCCAGAGGCCTGGCAACCCACTTCTGAAAAATCAGATATTGAAAACCCTTTGGAGCCCAGATCTACTCTGACCCACATGGGGTTGCCGTGAGTCAGAGTTGACTCGATGGCAACCTGTATTACATACGTGTGTGTGTATCACTGGCTTTGTGTGTGTATGTATCCTAGTCTGTATGTTGTGTGTGTGTGTGTAGCTATATATCTCACTAGTTCTTTCTCTCTTGAGGACTCTGAGACGCTGGAAGATAACGAGAGGGATGAAGACAGGGATGAAGGCTGCAGTCGGGCAGCACGCTCTTCCGGAAAGATTTTGGGCAGAAAGCCTGGAGAAGGTACCCCAGTGTGCAGGAAGGGGGTGTTGAGACTAACGTGGTAGGGAAGAAGGCAGGGGCGACACTCTGGAGACAAGGACAGAATCTGATCTGTGGGTGGGGAGGAGGGAAGGTTCAGAGCCCAGGTGCCCAGCAGAACCACTTACAAACCACAGAAGGCCAGGCGAGCTGTGGCTCTGCCTCCCGTCTTAGCTGGGCGGCTTTCACTTTTGTTTCAGTGTCCTTGCCCTGGTCACGTTGCCTGAGTGCGTTCCTGTTGCCACAACTGTATTATCCGAGAGTGGAATTTCCGCCCACGGGGTGCCGTGGTTCCCTCTGGAGCAGTTCCCCCTTGCTGCTTAGGTTGCCCTCCGTCCCCTTCCACCCCGTGCCCCCCCCACCTCCGCTCCCTTCCTTCCCCACCCTGTGCGCCCTCCCCAGTCCGCACGCGGGGGACCTGCAGGGCTGAGATCCTCTGGGTGAGGAGCGCCTTCCTACCGCCCACACACTCCCCTTAGGCATTTCGGAGCTTCCCAGTGAGCCCAGCTCAGTATTCCTCCTCCCGCCCTGCATGGCACTCCCTATTCATGCTGGCGTCGCCTCTCCGCCACTTCCGGGGAGTTACTTGAGTTGGTGAAACCAGGCACGTTTACAGACCCAATTAGCTCAAACATGTTCTCTGTGTTGACTGTCAAATGTTTCAAGAAATATCTTACACAATCATGTTCCTTGATTCCTCAGCTGGAAAACTGTTCTTTCACCCTTTTTCCCCTTTTGTTTGTTAATGCCAATATTGTTTTATTTCAAGGAGGAAGCCTGGTTTTTCTGCATAAATTCCATCTGCTCCTAAAGATCCTCTTGTACCCTCCTCCCCAGGTCTACACAGCCACCTCTGTACACACACAGAAACCACACACACAGACACACATCACACACAAAGACACATCACACACCCCACACACAAAGACACACACGGAAACACACCACACACACAGACACAGACACACAAAGAAACACACCACAGACACACACCACACTCACAGACACACCACACACAAACATACCACACATATGAAGACACAAATACATACACCACATATACACACACAGAGACCACACAGATACACACACACACGTATACATGCACACATATACACAGAGACATGAAATAGCACACACAGACACACATCACACACACATCAAACACACACATACACACACTCACACACAGACGTATACACATACCACCTGCAGATAGACACAACACCACATGCACAGACACATATATAAACAAAACACATGTACACATACTACACGTACACACCATGCACACGCACCACACACACGTACACATACACAGATATACATCACACACATATATGCACAGCACACACACACACATAGACACACAAACACATACAACACACACCAAACACATGCATACACACACTCATACGCAGACATCTACACACAACACACACATATACACACACCACACGCAGATACAGACACAACCCCACACGCAGAGGCACGTACATGTATATACAAAACACATGTGCACATACACACACGCACATACCATACACACACATATACACACGGCACACACCCACACAGACACAGACACACACACACACACACACACACCCACAATACTCCCCCCCATGGCCCTCCCCCACGATGATGAGTGTGTGAGCAAAACCACACCTCAGCCTTGCTTCCAGCCTGCTGCTGGCCAGGCTCCATTCCAGAAGGGTCTGAGCATGTTCCTGATCCAGAGCCCCTGGGCTGCGAAAGGGTTTAGGACCTGGTCTCACCCAGGGCAACAGAATGACCAGCTCCCCCTGGGCCCTGGTCTGCATCACACTGCTCAGAGATGATTGCCTTCCTGAAACACTGGTACCTGCCAGGGAAGACTTCACTGCCCGTGGGTGCTCCCTGAGGAACGTGGAGGCTGGGCCTACCCTGTGGCCAGTCTGCCCTCAGGCCCGTGACTCACGCACCAGGCAGCCAAGCGGCAGCCGACTCCACCCTCCCGGCTGAGAAAACAGTCCACAGCACAGCCCAGCCCAGCACCTTCCTCCACCACCCCACGCATGGCCACCCAGCGAGAATGCCCTCCCTCCCCTCCACCACCAGGCGAGTCTGTGCCCCGTGTTCCCTGGAATCCTGTCCCTGGGAATCCTGCTGACTGTGTGGACACAGACTCATCTGCTTCCTAGGAAGAGACTTGGAAAATTTCCAAGCCAGGACTACTGCTTAAAGCGAGTGGGTCAGGAGAGATGGACCCAAGACATGAGTGCTTCTCATCTCGGCAGGAAGTATGCTGGAGTTGCCCTCTGAGGCTCATTTGCTGGTAACCTTCGGCCCTTGCACACACCTGGCTTCAGAGAAGGAAGATTGCACTGAGCCACAGGCTGGGAGCAGGTGTGGCTGGGCAGCCCTTGAGTCATGTCTCCTGTGTTCTAGCTCTGGGGTCACCGGCTGTTGTTAGTGACTCAGCCAAACCGCCACTACCTGGAGATGTTTATGGGAGAGGCCTGAAAACTATGAAAACAAATTCCAGTGACGTGTATTTGGGGAGAGGGGTAATAATCATATCTACAAATGTAAGAAAACACTGTGGATTTCCAGTCTGACCTCATTACCAAGTCTGTATAATAAGGGGGGTATCACCGAAGACTCAGAAGCACAGACTACTGTGGGGAAAAGCAATATGGAGTTGAAAAAGAAATTGGATTTATTCCTGGAAATAAGTGAATATACCTGTGAGCGAGAACGGGAACCAGGGAGGGTGATTTATTTAGACTTTAAAGGCCTTTGAAGAACTTCTCTCCTAAAGTCTACTTAAAAAAAAAAAAAAAAAAAAAAAAAACAGTCACCATAAGAACAAAATCCATTTTATCTTGTAATGTGGATGTGGAAATTGTTTGAGACAGAAACAAAATTTGGGAAGTGCTGTGGACTAAACTGTGTCCCTTCAAAATATGTGTTGTAAATCCTAAGTCCTATACCTGTCGGTTACATCCTTGTATCTCTTCTGACTGAAAGAGATCCAAATACATGCCTATTCCAAAGAAAGGTGATTCAACCTAATGCAGAAATTATCAAACGATATCATTAATATCACATGCAAGTAAAATTTTGCTGAAGATCATTCAAAAGCAGCTGCAGCAATACAGGACAGGGAACTGCTAGAAATTTAAGCCGGATTCAGAAGAGGACGTGGAATGAGGTGTATGTGTCATTGCTGATGTCAGATGGATCTTGGCTGAAAGCAAAGATTCTGTATTTTATTGACTATGCAAAGGCATTTGACTGTGTGGATGATAACAAATTATGGACAACATTGCTAAGAATGGGAATTCCAGAACACTTAATTGTGCTCATGGGGAACCAGTACATAGACCAAAAGGCAGTCGTTCAAACAGAACAAGAGGATACTGCATGTTTTAAAATCAGGAAAGGTGTGCGTCAGGGTTGTATCCTTTTACCATACTTAATCAATCTGTTGCCAAGCAAATAATCCAAGAAGCTGGACTATATGAAGAACGGGGCATATTGGAGGAAGACTCATTAACAACCTGTGTTATGCAGATGACACAACCTTGCTTGCTGAAAGTGAAGAGGACTTGAAGCACTTGCTGATGAAGACCAAAGACCACAGCCTTCAGATGGATTACACCTCAGTATAAAGAAAACAAAAATTCTCACAACTGGACCAATAAGCAACATCATAATAAACGGAGAAAATATTGAAGTTGTCAAGGATTTCATTTTACTTGGATCCACAATCAACTCCCATGGAAGCAGCAGTCAAGAAATCAAAAGACCCTTTGCACTAGGCAAATCTGCTGCAAAAGACCTCTTTAAAGTGTTAAAAAGCAGAGATGTCACCTTGAGGACTAAGGTGTGCCTGACCCAAGCCATAGTATTTTCAATCACCTCATATGCATGTGAAAGCTGGACAATGTACAAGAAAGACTGAAGAATAATTGATGCATTTGAATTATGGTGTTGATGAGGAGTACTGAATATACCACGGACTGCCAGAATAATGAACAAGTCTCTCTTGGAAGAAGTACATCCAGAATGCTCCTTAGAAGCAAGGATTTATAGAATCTATCTAAAGTACTTTGGAGAAGGCTATCACGCTTGGTAAAGTAGAGGGTCGGTGAGAAAGAAGAAGCGCCTCAATGAGATGCACGGACACAGTGGCTGCAACAGTGGGCACAGACATATCCAGGATTGTGAGGACGGTGCAGGGCCAGGCAGTGTTCCCTTCTGTTGTACATGGGGTCGCCATGAGATGGCACCTAACAACAATACCTATGGTAAGGAGCCTTGGTGGCTCAGCGATTCAGCACTTGGCTGCTAACTGAGAGGTCATGGTTTGAACCCACCAGCTGTTCCGTGAGAGAAAGATGTGACAGTCTGCTTCTGTAAGGATTACAGCCTTGAAAACCCTATGGGGCACTTCTCCTCTGTCCTACAGGGTCGCTGTGGGTTGGAGTTGACTCAACTGCAATGGGTGTGGTTTGGTTTTATACCTGTAGTTATAATCTCATTTGGGAATGGGCTTTCTTTGTTACGTTAATGAGACAGTATTAGTGTAGGGTATATCTTGAATCAATCTCTTCTGAGACATAAAAGAGATTAAACAAGCAAGTGAGCAAGCAGAGACGAGGGAAGAGATGCGAAGCCACATGGAGATCTCCCGGGAACAGAAGCTCAAAAGAGACAAGGACCTTCCTCCAGAGCCGACAGGCCGGCACCCTGAGTTTGGACATCTAACCTCCTAAACTGTGAGAAACTTAATTTCTATTTGTTAAAGCCACGTGTTGTGGTGTTTTTGTTATAGCAGCACTAGGTAACTAAGGCAGGAAGATAAACTCATCTCAGACTAGGGTCCTTTCGGATACTAACGTGTGGATAGTTGTTGTTGTTAGGTGCTTACGAGTTGGTTCCAACTCATAGTGACCCTATGTAACACAGAACAAAACACTGCCCAGTACAGTGCCATCCTCACAGTTGTTGCTATGTTGAGCCCTTTGTTGCAGCCACTGTGTCAGTCCATCTTGGTGAGGGTCTTCCTCTTTTTTGCTGACACTCTACCAAGCATGATGTCCTTCTCCAAAGACTGATCCCTTCTGATAACATGTCCAAAATAGGTAAGACAAAGTCTTGCCATCCTTGCTACTTGTATTTCTTCCAAGACAGACTTGTTAGTTCTTCTGGCAGTCCATGGTATAGTCAACATTCTTTGCCAACACCAGAATTCAGAGGCATCAGTTCTTTTTTGGGCTTCCTTATTCATTGTCCAGCTTTTGCATGCATATGAGGCAATTGAAAATATCATGGCTTGGGTCAGGTGCACCTTAGTCCTCAAAGTGACATCCTTGCTTTTTAACACTTCAGTTGTTTTGCACATTTGCCCGATGCAATAGGTCATTCAGTCTCTTGACTGCTGCTTCCGTGGGCATTGATTGTGGAGCCAAGAAAAATGAAATCCTTGACAACTTCAATCTTTTCTCTATTAATGATGATGTTGCTTATTGGTCCAGTTGTGAGGATTTTTATTTTCTTTATGTTGAGGTGTAATCCATACCGAAGGCTGTAGTCTTTGATCTTCATCAGTAAGTGCTTCAAGTCCTCTTCACTTTCAGCAAACAAGGTTGTCATTTGCATACTGCAGGTTATTAATAAATCCTCCTCCAATTCTGATGCCTCGTTCTTTTTTATAGTCCAGCTTCTCGGATTATTTGCTCAGCATACAGGCTGAATAAGTATGATGGAAGGATGCAACCCGACACACACCTTTCTTGATTTTAAACCATGCAGTATTCCCTTGCTCTGTTCAAATGACTGCCTCTTGGTCTATGTACAGGTTCTGCATGAACACAATTAAGCGCACAGTCAAGTGTTAATGTATAGACTGATCTCATTAAAATCATTGGAAATGATGGAGATAGGGCAAAGAGTGCCCCATAAAATGTTAAAGTCAGTTAACACGAAGTGAAAAGCAGGTGGTGAGAATCAGCTTTAAAGAAAACCTTTCTAGGCTGCGGGAGTGGACGAAAGTGACCGATGGCATTCTATGTGCCCAGTGCCCAAGGGAGATTATTCAGCATATAGCTATGTAATTTTGAGCTCCAGATATGTTACAAACTCAGAAAAGGGTCCACAACAGGGACTATTTTTACCTGTCTCCTGAAGACACCATCCCTTTGCATGGTTTTGCTAAAAAAAAAAAACAAAACTCCAACAAAATATATTCAGATATGCCTTGTCTTAGCCTGAGACCTCTAGAGAAGCAAGACCAGTAAAGCATATACATATGTACATATATATATATATATATATATATATATATATATATATATATAGAGAGAGAGAGAGAGAGAGAGAGAGAGACAGAGACAGATTTATATCAAGGAAATGGCTCATGCGGTTGTAGAGGCTGGAATGTCCCAAGTTTCTGGGTCAGGATAGAGCTTCTTCTGATTAGCTGCAGGGGCTAGTGAACCCAAGAATGGCAGCTGAGAGAGCAGGTCTCTTGTTCACAGGCTGCGTGAAGACGGATGAATCCCAAGATTGGCAGGCAAGATGGCAGTTAAGCTGCTAGCTCAAGTCCCAAGAACCGGAGGTCAGAGGAACGGGAGCCAACTGCAGGATCCAGAGCGAGCAAAAGCCCCCAAGCCTTGCTAGAAAGTTCACCTATATAGGATGCAGGCCGCACACCCAAGGAAATTCCCTTTCAACTGATTGGCGACTCACAGCACATCCCATCGTGGAGGTGATCACATTATATGAGATCTCATCATGGAGGTGATCACATCATATGACTGCCAAACTACATCCTAACTGCCAACCCACTGAGGATCACGGCCCAGCCCAGCGGACACAGAACCTTAACCAACACATGCTTCAAATGCATTTTTGTCCAAAAGTGTTGGTTGATGGTTCTTGTCATAACATCTCATAAGAAATGCTGTGTTTCTGAGCCAACATTACCAACCAGGATACAAATGAAGCTGAGTTAATTTCTGGAAGCCTGAGGAAGAAGGAAGGATGCAATAAGTTGATCTGTACCCAATACTCCCAAACTCAAAGTAGATAATATTTCTTAATTTTTCAAAAAAGGAGTGACCAGCTATGTCTCCTTCTTTTTTTTGAAACTGAGGACATAAAGAAAGATAGAAGCCAAATGCCTTTGTAATTTCTCAGGTTAGGTGAAAATAGCCCAATTGAATAAATGTATATTAAATATCTAAGGACTAATTTTAGCTAGAAGTTTTACAGAACATGGCTTCAGAGGTGATCAGAAAGCCTTAGGAACTTCAAGCAAAGAAGCAGCACCCAACTCAGAGACTTATGTACATGGGTATCATTCAGAAGTTCACAGTTCACCTCTCTGGGAAAATAATGGAGAATTTACGTGGAAAATATAAAGTTGGAGATGCCTCTGTTTGAGCCATTTGGCCAGTATTCAAATACTGGTTTGAACAAAATATTTCAGATTGTAATTATTGTTATTGCTATTAACCAGAGCCAATTATTAGTTTATATATTAATATGCTTGGTAAAATAGAGGATCAGCTAAAAAGAGGAAGACCCTTGACTAGATGGACTGACAGGGTGGCTGCAACAATAGGCTCAAGCATGGCAATGATTGTGAGGATGGAGCAGGACTGGGCAGTGTTTCCTTCTGTTGTACACTGGGTCACTATGAGTCAGAACCCATTCGATGGCACCTAACAATAAATATTAATACACATAAGCGTACATATTAATACACCATTCATATATTAATAATAAAAAGCTGGCTTCATGGAAATAGTGACGACCCTAATTAACCTTCTCTAAAACTATTCCTATTTTAGAAATTTTAGCAGTATCAACTTGCTAAAGAGTATTAGCCCCATCTTAATTACTATAGTGATAACATTTTTAAAAAATCACACGCTAACTTGGATTTTAGGATGGGTGGAAAACAGAGTAGTATTATAGCGTTGCTATGAGTCAGAATCGACTGGATGACAGTGGGTTACTATCAAGTCACATCGTCCTTAACTGGGTGTTAGACAAAGTTTTATAGTGTTACAGTGTTGCAATGCAGTTGTACTTTTGGGCAAATCTGCTGCAAAAGACCTCTTTAAAGTGTTAAAAAACAAAGATGTCACTTTGAGGACTAAGGTGCACCTGACCCAAGCCATGGTATTTTCAATCGCCTCATATGCATGTGAAAGCTGGACCAAAAGAAGACCAAAGAAGAACTGATGCCTTTGAATCATGGTGTTGGTGAAGAATATTGAATGTACCATGGACTGTCAGAAGAATGAACAAATCTGTCTTGGAAGAAGTACAGCCAGAATGCTTCTACGAAGCCAGGATGGTGAGATTTTCTCTCATGTACTTTGGACATGTTATCAGGAGGGACCAGTCTCTGACCATCATGTGTGGTAAAGTAGATGGTCAGCAAAAAAGACTGGTAAGACCCTCAACGAGATGGATTGACACAGTGGCTGCAGCAATGGCCTCAAACATAGCAACAATTCTGAGGATGGCGCAGGACCAGGCAGTGTTTTGTTCTGTTGTACATAGGGTCGCTATGAGTCGGAACCAACTCGACGGCACCTAACAACAACAAAGATAAAACTGAGTAGGAGAATGTCCAAGGCAGGAATATAATGATCCAGCTTAAAAGATGACGGTGTTACTATTGCATGGGGGATCTAAATGAGAAAGACATCTAGACCAAGCCTCAGCTGAGAAGGACAACGTGAGGAAAGAATAACCTGTATATGACATATATACATATACATGTCTATCATGTATACGTATTACATAAATACATACTAATGCATACGCATTTGTCATGGATTCTGTATTCTTGAATCTGCCTATTTGCTAATAATACTCACGGTAATTTTGTGGGCATTGGTGAACATGTCCATGTTCAGAGTCATGATAAATTAGGACTGAATAAGGCTGGTTTGCTATTTGCTATGAGTCCCTGGGTGGCGCAAATGGTTAACCCTCAGCTGCTAACCGAAAGGTTGGAAGTTTGAGTCCACCCAGAGGTACCTTGGAAGAAAGGCCTGGTGATCTACTTCCAAAAAATCAGTCATTGGAAACCCTATGAAGAACAGTTCTACTCTGACATACATGGGTTCCCATGAGTTGGAGTCAATTTGACGACAATCGATATTTACTAATTTGGTGTCTGTGGGGACTTTACAGAACAAACTACCAGCACTCATGAGAATAGACTGTATTGTCAGTATGTTGTTAGAGTTGGATGGGACTTTGGAGGTTACTTGGTCTGAACTTGCATGTAAAAGACCTATAGCCTCTGAGGCCATAGGAAGCAGAGAAACAGCCCAAACTCTCAGGGGTCATAGGCAGGGGTCAACGGCCACTGTAACCTAAATCACACAGGCTGGGATCCTCAGGGACCCTGTGTTCTGAACCTCGCTCAGAAGGAACCAGTCAGAGAAGCGCCATGTTTATTAGAGTGAGGGAGTCCTACCCTCACGTGGCCACCAACACACCAGAGCCCAGTGGAAACGGCCGACCACACACATAGTTACGGAGAAGCTCCAGGGTCAGGACGTGTCTTCGAGGCCACCAGGTTGGCCGTCCCATCTGGCGTGCTCACCCCCCTATACATCTCTCCCAGGAGCCTGAGGTCAAACCCTGCTTGACATAGAGCCACCGTCATGGAAACCGCGGCCAGCTCCACACCTGCCTCTGTAGCAGAGACTAAGGACTGTACAGCAGTAGAAGTCATGTTCCTTGGCTCAGGCCCCCTTGGTCCTGTTTCCTGCGAGAAAAGGCTCCCCGAGGCCAGAGCACAGACGGGAGGCAGGGGCTGGGTCCTGGGCGCTGCGGTCTCCTCGCAGGCGGAGGGACTTTGTGTCCATATGCTTCGGGCCCCCAGGACAGCTAGGCCTGCTGCTCCACCAGCTGCAGTCTGGCAGTCTTGACGCGCTGCGCTTCCTTCAGGTTCCGTGCACGGACATCTCGGTTGAAGATGAACTCCACTTGTTGCTGTGGGAACCAGCCTTGCTCCCCATCCGACAGCCTCACGCCCTCCAGCCAGCCTGCGGGTGAGGGGCGAGTTACCTAGGAAGACTCTTCCCAGGGCCCTTCCTGGAACATTTCTGAATCCTAAGGCTGAACACACTGGCGTACCCCTAGAGAGTTCTCCACACAGCAAGTCCTGCTTCCAACCACTGACCAAGGCTGCCTGGGTCTGGCCAAGTCTACAGCTTCTCACCGTCCCCACCTGCACCCCAGTTCCTGGCCCCTTCCCCAGGAACCTCTCTTATCATCCCTGCTCCCCACTGTCCCACCTCCACCCCAGTGCCTGGCCCATCCATCCTCATGAACCCCCCCTCACCATCACTGCTCTGCTGTGTCACCATCACCACATCAGCCTTCTCCAGTGCCAGCTCATCGTTCTCACGGGGCTTATAGGCTCGAAGGCATTGCACCTGTGGGGAGTCTGGGGCAGAGAAGATGGAAGGGAGTCAGGTGCCTGGATGAAGAGAGTCAGCTGCAGGGGGAGGCGGGGAGGCTTGGGACAGAGATGGGTTTGGGCTGTTGAAGGTACAAAAAGGAAACTGGAAAAACTTCCACCTTCTACCAGGGACCAAAATGGTTGTTAGGGAAACAGAAATACCAGAATCGCAATAGGTTAAACATCCTACATTCCCAGGGAAGATGAACCAAGAAATACATGTAACCCGTGATTAGAGAACCTCGAGATCCACCACAGACCCTGGAGGTCCACCACAGATGCCCGAGGTCCACCACAGATCCCTGAGATCCACCACAGAAACTCGAGGTCCACCTCAGACTCCCATGATCCACTACAAACCCCCGAGGTCCACCACAGAGCCCCGAGATCCACCACTGACCCTCGAGGTCCACCACAGACCCTCAAGGTCCACCACAGACCCCCAAGATCCACTACAGACCCCTGAGGTCCACCACAGACCCTCGAGGTCTACCACAGACCCCCAAGATCCACGACAGAACCTCGAAGTCTACCACAGATCCCTGAGATCGACCACAGAACCTTGAGGTCCACCTCAGACCTCCAAGATCCACTATAGACTCCCGAAGTCCACCACAGACCCTCAAAGTCCACCAGAGACCCACGAGGTCCACTACAGACCCTCGAAGTCCACCACAGCCCCGAGAGATCCACCACAGACCCTTCCTCCCTCTGAAGACCCTGTCTTTAGTAGTGGATGACTGAGCTCCAGAACACCGAGGGTCTGTACCTGGCCATCAGGCATCTCTCCACTTGTTTCCTGTCTGTGTGCCTCTCTGACTGGACTGTCAAATCTCAGTCTGTGCCTGGTTCTCCCTTTCCTTCCCAGCACCAGATGTGGGAGCATGTAAAAGGTACCATAGGCTCCAGGCGTGACCCGAGGTACTGACTTCCTGCAACATCAGCGTCCTCATCTCTCAGTCACTGGGCTGATCAAGATGACTCCTGAGCAAATTCAGGATCTTCTATATTGCTGTGTTTTCGTGAACCAGGGGGATGTCCCAAGGTTTATCCCACTCCCATTCTTTTTTTATGGTGGTAGATATTTATGTCACAAAATATTTGCCACGTCAACATTCTTCACACGGACAATTCAGTGGCATCAATCATGTTCATCATGCTGTTCAACCGTCACCATTATCTGTTTCCAAGTTCCACAGTTTTTGAAGCTCACGGTAACAAGCCTCAGAAGACATGGACCCAGAACATTCCTTCTGGCATGGGTTTTGTCCCTTCCTACTTTACCACACTGCATGGGCTCTCCCAGAACACAAACGGGACACTGCATGACGATGCTACTCCTTTCTCTACAGCTCATCCCATGTGCCATTCACAGGTCACAGGGAAGGAGGAAGGTTCATCCCACCCTCCTCTCCCACCGGCAGACCATGGAAACTGTCAGAGCCTGCTACCAACGTCTGTTTCTGAGTCACTGTTCCTCTACGTCCTCCTAGCTGGGGGACAGCTGTGGGCTAAGACTGGACAAGAAGAACTCCTCCCCCGGCGTGAACACAGACACAAAGTTGTGTGCTGTGGTGGCCCTGGGGGCCCAGAGCCTGGGTAAAACAGCAGCAGACACCAGGGGACACAGATTCAAAGGGAGCAAGAGATTGCCCTGGAGAAGGAGTGGAAGGGGGCATCGCCAGGGTGATGAGTGGTTGTAAGCAGGTGGGTCTCAGGTCTTTGAGCTCTGTGGCCAGTCTCCCACCTTGAAATCCTGGGGATAAGCAGTAAAAGGTTGCCCCCCAAGCCCCTGTATGGAAGGTGACCCCTGACCCCAGCACTTTCCCCTCCCCGTCAGATCCTCACTCACCATAACACTCCAGGAGGTCCATCTCCTCTTTGGGCAAGGCCAGCGCTGAGATCCACCGGAGCTTCTCGCTTCTGGAAGACAAGGGGCAGTGCTTGTACCGCAGCCCCAGTGAGGGCAGGGGCTGAGGGGACACTGGCCGGGGG
The DNA here is from genome assembly GCA_030035585.1 of Dugong dugon. Lineage (NCBI taxonomy): Eukaryota > Metazoa > Chordata > Mammalia > Sirenia > Dugongidae > Dugong > Dugong dugon. The sequence continues at coordinate 129,471,724 of CM057468.1, read as the reverse complement.
GACTCGGCCAGGTCAGTGACTGCTGGGACGAAAGGTAGTGGGGTGCTTCTCGCTCAGAAATATGACAAGACCTTCAACTCTTTTTTTCTTTTTAAAGATAATTAAATTGCATTGTCATTACACTTTGCACTTGCACTTAAAAAGAAAATACAATTCAGTGACATTAATTGCAATCACTGTGCTGTACAACCATGACCACCATTCATTTCCAAATGTTTTTAGTCACCCTAAGCAGAAACTCGGAGTCCCTGGGTGGTGCAAATGGTTAATGCGCTCAGCTGCTGACTGAAAGGTTGGAGGTTGAAGCCCACCCAGAGGCATCTTGGAAGAAAGCACTGGTGATCTGCTTCCGAAAAATCAGCTGCTGAAAACCCTACGGAGCTCAGTTCTACTCTGACACATGCAAGGTCACTGTGAGTTGAAGTCCACTCGACAGCAACTGGTTTACTGGTTTTAACACAAGCCCAGCGCCCCTTCAGTAACTTGAACTCTGAGGTAATTATGTGTTTACTCGTTTTTCTTCCCAGGCTTCTCCTCCTGATGGCTCCCGGCACTGATTTTCAAGTGGGGAAACAGTCAACTGTCAAGTGCACACAGGTCGCTTTTCCATGAGAGAAATTGTGTGACGCAGAAAGTTCATCTCTGCTTAGGTTCCATTACTTTGCATCATGTTTGGTAAAGTTGAGGGTCATGGGAAAAGAGGAAGACCCTCAATGAGATGGATTGACACAGTGGCTGCAACAATGGGCTAAAGTATAATAATGATTGTGAGGATGGCGCAGAACTGGGCAGTGTTTTGTTCTGTGGTGCATAGGGTCGCTATGAGTCGGAACCGACTTGACCGCACCTAACGACAATTACTTTGCATAATTCTCGATTGACAGTCCACTGCCCATCTCCAGTCAAATATCTCAGAGAAGAAAATCACTCCGCAATCTTAATTAGATCAGGGAGAGAAATCTACTTTTTTTTAGTCACATAATGTAATCCCATCCTAATCTTGCAGTTTTCTGAAGCCTTTCATGTTACCTTGGCCTCTGCTTCCAAACCCGCCTGAGTAATTGGCAGCTTGTACTTACACCATCCCAGGAAGCTCAAAGTCCACACCACGGGCATAAGTCTGTCTGACTGTCTGACGTAATGTGAAATTTACAAAGACACACCTTCCAAGCCCCTCTGTTCCCTTAGTGAGGACAGATGCCATCGAGCCCACTCTGAAGCATCTTCCGAGGGACAGAATCGAACAGGGTCTACAACATGAGTCCTCAGACTCTTAGACGTTATGTCAAACTTTCTAAAGAAGAAACTCTTCCATCTTTCATATCAGCAATCATAGCTGGTCTTGGGTCTGGTCTTTCTACAACGCCCCCAGTGGGGTGGACCAGCCATACCACGGCTGCTCTTGGGTCTAGTTTTTCTATGTTGCCTCCAGTGGGGTGGGCTAGCCAGTGCTGTGCCTGGGTTTGGGTCTGGTCTTCCCATGATGCCCCCAGTGGGGGTGGCCAGCCATGCCATGCCTGGTCTTTGGTCTAGTTTTTCTATGGTGCCCCCAGTGGGGTGGACCAGCCATACCACAGCTGGTCTCTGGACCTTCTGCCCAACTCCCGCACCCAGCCCTGTCTCACTGAGTCTCCGTGCGGAAGAGGAACTCGGCCTGGGAGCCCTGGGCGTTGTGCAGCAGGAAGAGCCGGAAGAGGTTCTTGTGAGCGCCGTGCAGCTTCATCTCACACTTCTCCCCACGGACAGCGGAGAAGGGGGCGTGGTCGAACACCAGGAATCGACTGCCCCTGCAAACACAGGGTTTTCAACCTGTCCCCTGTATACGCCGTTCTCTGTCCACCCTCATAAACTTAGATCCAAAATCCTCGGTCTTAGCATCTGCAGCCTGCAAATTCCCATGCAAACCATACCTGGTTCTGACCTTGGTCCCAGTGTGGTGGCTCCAGAACCCCAGGGAACTTGCTACCAGTTTGGCAAACCATATGCTCAGTGCAGTGGACACTTTACACCTCAAAGAGCTCAAGAGACAGAACCACTATACACTTTCCAAGGCCCTTAGGGCCGAGGAGTCCCTGGATGGTGCAAACAGTTAACACACCCAGCTGCTAACCAAGAGGTTGGCAGCTTGAGTCCACCCAGAGGTGGACTTAGAAGAAAAGCTTGGTGATCTACTTCTGAAAAACCAATGACTGAAAATTCTATGGAGCTCAGTTCTACTCTGACACACATGGGGTTGCCCTGAGACTGAGTCGTCTTGACGACAATTGGTTTGTTTTTTGGTTTAGGACGTGAGGGTCAGGATCTGGGTAAGTACTTTCAGGCTAGTGAACTGAGCTGAGCCCAAGGAAGTCTCCAGAAGATCTGTCTGAGACATGATTTGCTAATTTGCTACATCTTGCCTGTGTCTATAACCCAGAGCTGGTCCTGCTGTGGGACGCCATGACATAACCTGGGCTACCCCCTTTCTTGTTGGGCTTTCCGTTCTCTAGGCTGTAACTGGTTCCATGGGTGGAGCCACTGAGGGGGCTCCAGTCCTCCAGTCCTCCTCTCCCACCCCATCCCACCCTCCTGGGCCAGCCCCTCCCCAACTGACTCTCGGGGCCTAGACAGCAGCAGGCAATCATTGAAGAGGTGCAGGTGGACGGGGCGCGTGTTCAGCTTCCTCCGCAGCCCTGGGGATGCGCTGAACTCCAGGGCTGTCAGCTCCCCGCTCTTGACCAGCCAGCGGGACTGTGAGATCAGTGGGAATATCTGTGGGTGGGCGTGAGAGAGGGCCCTGTCACAGGCTTACTGTGCCCCACCCTGACCATCCTGCCTTCCACAGCCTCCCTTCAACTCAGAATGCCCCAGACTCTGCTCCTCTTGAACCCTCTTTCCCCCACTGTCCGTTGTGTGTGGCCCTCACGTCCACGTGTCAGGCACATGGAAGATGCCTGTGGTCCCTCCCCGGACAGTGGTTGGGTGAGCAAGCTCAGCCTAGGAGCCTGACACAAGAGTGAAGGGACGAGAAGGGAACAGTGTGACAAGTGTCTCAGAAGATAAAAGATTACGGGCCATCCTGGCGCCTGTTCAGACCTGAGGGGGACAGATGAAATCAGACGTGGAGTGAGAATACGGAGAACCAGGTGCGGTTTGTGGGGAGCTGGAGTATGGGGAAGGATGAGGTATCAGAATGCAATTCGTGTGTGGATACGAAATTTTCACCCTCTGCCCCGAGATGGAATTGGAATGTGGAATGTCCATTCTAGGTTTGTGTTCAGACGGCAGGTTTGGATTCAATTTTATGTTGCTTTGTTTGATGAGACAGAGACTTGAAAAAAAATGGAATGGTTCAAAAGCCAAAACTACAGTTGTCCTTCATCTAGTCACGTCCAGGATGAACTCGTCCTCCAGGTCAGTCCTGTTCTTTCCCCCCATGCATCCGCCCTGAGCTTTCCCACCAAAGGTGGTACACTACACACACATCTACACCTTCCTTTCTCGCTAATACACCGTGGAGATGGCAGAGGGAATTTGGGTATCCCCAAGATAGACAGAGTCCCGGAAAGAGCCGGGGAGTGTGAGCTGACAGGTGGGTGTTTGCGGAGGCATGGGGGTGGTCACAGGATGGGGTGTAGTCACAGTATGGGGGGTGGTCACAGGATGGGGGTGGTCACAGGATGGGGGTGGTCACAGGATGGGGGGGTGGTCACAAGATGGGGGTGGTCACGGAATGGGGTGGAGGGTGGTCACGAGATGAGGGAGTGGTCACAGGATGGGGCAGGGGGTGGTCATGGGATAGAGGTGGTCTCAGGACAGGTGTGGTCTTGGGATGGGGCTGGTCTCGGGATGGAGTTGGTCTCAGGATGTGGGGTGGTCTTGAGATGGGGTAGGTCATGGGTCAGGGATGGTTTTGGGATGGGGTTCTTGGGATGTGGGGTGGTCTTGGGATGGGGGTGTCTCAGGATGTGGGGTGGTCTTGGGATGGGAGTATCTCAGGATGTGGGGTGGTCTCAGGGATGTGGGGTGGTCTCAGATGGGGGTAGGTCACGGGACAGGGGTGGTCTTGGGACGGGGGTGGTCTGGGGACAGAGGTGTTCTGGGGACAAGGGTGGTCACGGGATGGGGGTGGTCTCAGAATAGGGGTGGTCTTGGGATGGGTGGGGGCCACTCACTCTGCACTCAAACTCGATCTTCTGGCTCAGGTAGATGAGCTCCTCAGTCCTCCGCATCCTCTGGACGTTGCTGTTGCAGTCTCGGATCAGCTGGGGTGGGGCCAGGGAGCACAGAGGAAGGCATTGTGTTAGGGGCTTTCGTCTGGCCCCTGACCCGAGGAAATAGGGTGTGAGAGCCCACACTGCTCTACCAGGCTGGGAGAGAGTGGATGAGCGCCCGGGTGAAGTCTGAGAGCTCTGGTGTGCTCGGTATGACCTGATGGAATGCTCTGGGCCCAGTGGAAATGAGATTTAATCTGGGGGCTGCAGTTGTGAAAGCACGGTCCCTCAGGGCGGACAGAGAGACTGTGGGTGTGCTCACTGGAGGATTGATGGATTCAGGGGGAGACTGTGGGTGTGCTCACTGGAGGTTTGGCAGATGCAGGGGGAGGCCGAGCTCCCCATTTAGCAGAGTCCCACTCCTGTGCCCTCTGAAATCAGTGCCTGGGTAGGGGAGGGGCTCCCCACAGAGGACACCCCTGAGGACACAGCAGGCTGTGGCTGCCTACCTCCTCCAGGGCATGGTGAGCCTTCGTGGCCTCTGCCTCCTCCGAGGAACCAGGCTGTGTTCTCTTCAGAATGTTCTATAGGACAGAGAGTGGAAAGGAGCCAGATGGGAAGGGGATGGAAAACAGGAGGGGTGGTGTCGGGGGTTAATGGGGAAGGCCAGCAGGGTGGGGGCAGAAGGGCCTGTGTACATCCCAGCCACGAGGGTGTGCAGGAGGGGTGCAGGAAAGGAAGTCCTTTGCCCAGCTGCAGCATGGGCAAGATGGGCTTCCCGAGGCCCCACTTTGGGTAGGAAGGTGTGGGGCTGTGGGGAGAGGGCCATGGGGGGTGTGGGGCTAAGGGGAGAGGGCCATGGGGGCCATGGGGCCATGGGGAGAGGGTCATGTGTGGGGGTTGTTGAGGGGCATGGAGCCGTGGAGAGAGGACTGTGGGAAGAAGGCCATGAGGGGTGTGGGACAGTGGGGTTGAGCCATGGTGGGGGGCATGGGAAGGCTGTGGGTCTGTGTGGAGAGCACTGTGTGTGTGGGGAATGGGGGGGCATGGGACGGTCAGGAGAGGGGTGTAAGGGGGCATGAAGAAGCCATGGGGAGAGGGTCATGTGTGGGGCTGCACCTGGAGCAGCAGCTTGAGACGGGTGATGCGCTGGAAGGGCAGGATCAGGAAGGACTTGAGGGAGAGGCGCTGGCAGACAGGGTCGCTCTCCAGCCTCTCCAGGACCTCTCGGAAGTGGTTGTTACTGTTCCTGCAGGGGCACCAGGTGGGTGAGGGGTGGGGGTGGGGCACCATGAAGGGTGGGGGCTCGCTCCGTGAGGCCTGGGGAGGGGGCTCTGTGAGGGCCTGTGGATGTCTGGGTAGCCGAGACTGGGGAGCGGGCTTCAGGAGACCCTGGAGATCTGATCTGGAGGGGGGCCTGAGATCCCAGGGCAGGCAAAGACAACCTGCCCTGGGACCATCCTCTAGGCTGGGGCTGGGGGCTTGGTGGGAGGCAGAGGGTGGGTGGGCAGGGCAGGCCTCACAGCAGGCTCTGGAAGGTGCGCTCCTGGTAGGTCTGGTTGGTGACGTAGGGCAAGTAGACCCGGCGGAAGTGGGGGGCATGGTTCAGGACCACGTCGCACACGTGGAAGGTGAAGATGTTCCTCTCAAAGTTCTCCTCCAGGTCAGAGAGGAACCTGCAGGGGACCAAGCGGGTCTCCTGAGACACGTGGCTGGGCCTGCTGCCCCCTGCCCTGAGGGTGTGGCTGCTTCTCACTGTCAGTGGGCCCCGTGGACCGTCCTCAGCTCCACACCCTGCTGTTCCCTGGAGCTCATCCCAAAGTGGCCTAGTTGCCCTAATCTACCTCGCTGATCCTCATATTCCATTTCGTGTGATCCTTCCTGGTTTTCTGATCTGCAGAGGCTTCCCACTCCTCATCCTGATGCAGTGCGTGCCTGCGGCAGATCCGAAACCTCAGCCAGGAAGCTTTCTCACTCGCTGGTTTGTCCATTAATGGACCTGTGTGCCCCAGACCCTCCCCTCTGCTCTCCTACTGCTCAGGGATAAGGGTCCGCAGGGAGGGAGGCTCAGTATCTCCCCCCTGTGGCAGGGTTTGCAGACAAAGCGAGGGAGGAGAGTGAGTGAGATCTGGGAGAAGAGGGTATTACAGATTGAATCGTGTCCCCCAAAATATGTGTGCGAATCCTAACCCCATACCTGTGGGTGTGATCCCATTTGGAAATAAGGTTTTCTTTGTTTTGTTAATGAGGCTGTATCAGCCTAGGTTGTGTCCTAAATTTAATGACTTTTGAGACATAAAAGGAGCAGATTAGACGCAGAGAAGCAAGCACCAGTGGGGGAAAACAGATGCCACGCAAAGATCACCTTCCCCTAGGCCCCGTGCCCTGGTGTGGACTTCTAACCTCCTGAACTGTGAGAAAAGACATTTCTGTTCTAAAAAGCCACAGCCCCACGAGACTGAGATGGGGGTGTCTCACGTGGAGCTGACGTCACGCACGTCCTGCAGACGGGAGAACAGCCACTGGTGCTCCTGGTTGGACAGGACGGCCCGGAGCTGCGTGGACAGCTGGAAGTGGTCTACAGCCACGTTCAGGCTACGCAGGTACGAAGCCTCAGAGATGATCAGCTCGAACTTGGCCTAGGAGGTTGGTGGAGAGGAGGAAGATGTTAGAAACCTTCACTAAACTTCTGGGATACACCAGGCATGGTGCGATGTCTCGGGGTGTGGAGAAGCAGTCACACCTGCTGCAGCTTGCCTGATTTAAGGGGAGAGAGAGAAAGCAGTGGAGGCAAAGAACAGGCACCCACCCCTAAAGGTGCAAGAGAAAGGGGTGCACACAAAACTCTGAGATGAGCCCTGTGTGCACATGGCAAGAGGAACGGAGAGAGGGAGAGAGATGAGGTCTGCATGGAAAACAGTGTGGGCTTGACTTAAGGCCACGGGAAAACCATGAAAGGCCTTTAAGTAGGGGATGGCCTGAACAGATTTGTTCTTGTCAACTATTTCCGAGTGCAGCGTGGAGATAAGGTTAGAGGGGGCAAGAAGGAAACTACAGTAGTGATTCCAGATGAGAGGAAGGCCGGGACAGCCCAGGGAGGAGAGGGGACGGTGCCGTCATCACGTAGAAGGTGGATCTGGAAGGACTTGGTCATCAGCTAGAAACGGGCTGAGGGAGAGGGAAGAGGCAGCGCTGGGGCCTCGGTTTCTGAGTTGGGAAACCGGGGTGGTCGGTCACTGACAGAGGAGAGGATGCTGAGAGAGGGCTGGGTTTGGGGGTGAAGGTGGTGGGTTCCTTCTGGGGTTTGAGGAGACATGAAAGGAAGCAGGATATCTGAGAAACGAGACGGTGCAGCTGTGATTGTATGAGAAGAACCCAGCCCATAGGAAGTTGGCTGGAGGCCCCAGCATGGACACAATGCTCACAGCCTGACCCGTCTAGCTGGGATGGACCTGTTGGCTGTCCAAACCTGCTGCCCCAAGACAGACGTGCGGATGGACAGAAGGGTGAGGACACACACAGTGGCAATGGCAGGGATCCCCATGGTCACGGCCAGATGGCCCCCACACGCAACATGGAACAGGGCAGCGAAGGTCCATTTGGGTCACTGCTCCTACACTCAGACTACATGACTCTGGTGTGTCAGCCTTTTACGGAGGGACAGTGACCCCACCTCTCCAAAATACCGTGACGGTCACAGGAAATGCAGTCCGTGACAGCACCTTGAAGCCCAGAAGGGCTATTTTATGGAAGGGACGTCTGTGTAAGCAGCACTGTAGAGGCTGCCTTCCCAGGAACGCGGGTGGGGCTGGCACGGAGCCTGGGCTCTTCTCAGCTCCCCCTTGTTGGGTCCACAGACAAGGGGCAGGTCGGCGACTTTCTAGTATCTTCCACTTGCTTTAAAATTGTAGGTCTGAGCTTCAAGAATGTAAAAATTGATGCCTGTCTTGTCTGACTTGGCAAAAGCAGTGTTTATCCCTAAGTCCTTCTGGCCAAAATGTTATTCCTCCTGGGCTCTGGAAGGGAGATATGGCACTAATATCTACCAAATTATGTACCAGACACTATGCTAAAAGTGAGGTATGTGCTATTTCATTTAAATTATAACCCTGGAAAGCAGGCATCGATACCCCAGTGTGTAGACGAGGAAGCTGAGAGGTGATGAAGTTATAGAACTTGTCTCAGGTTACACAGCTAGTAAGCGGTGAAGGAAGCGAGGATTCAAACCCAGGCCTGCCTGACTTCAAATTAACGTAGTAAACAGTTTTTTTGAGCCATTATTATGCACCAGGCACTTATCTTTTTTGATTCTCCTAGTGACCCTTTACATCCCAGTTTCAGAGATGAGGACATGGAGGCTTAGAAAGATCAAATAATTTGGCCAAAGCTGCATACTGAAAACAAAACAAAACAAAACCTCATTGCCCTTGAGTCAATTCCGACTCCTAGCGACCCTATAGGACAGAGTAGAACTGCCCCATAGGGTTTCCAAGGAGTGGCTGGTGGAATTGAACTGCTGACCTTTTGGTCAGCGGCTGAGTAAGCCTCATACCCAGGGCATTTACCCCAGAAGCCAGATGCATAAACATGACTCTCTCAGACCTCTCCACTGTGCCATGTTTTCTTTCTGGGAAGAGGCTCCACCCCACACCTCAGGCTGACTGCAGAGAAGCTCTCCATGTAAACCCCATCAAGGTCATAACTTAAAACCAGACAAACAGCTCCTCCTGCAGTCCTGCTACTGGGAGTGAGGCGGGGGCAAAGACTAATGGGCGTGCTGAGGTCTCCAGGAGACCAGGGGACCGCAGGGCAGTTGCAGGGGTGCTCTGCAGTGCACCCCAATAAAGCCCTGGTGGGCCTCAGCTGAAGAGGAAACCTTAGTGAGCCTGAAGCTCTAGTCTACCCTGAGCAGCCAGGATGGGTGGATTCCACTCTCCTCCTGACAAAATTCAGAGGCAGAGTCACTCTGCATGATTCCCAGCTGTGATGGAGCGAGTTGTGGACGTCCTAACCCCTGGTACCTGTGAACATGACCTTGTTTGGAAATAGGGTCAGTGTGAGGTCACACTGGAGTAGGGTGGATCCCATCTGAGTGGGGTCCCTATAAAAGAGGAGAAAAAGCACAGAAAGAAACACAGAAGGAAGCCAGCCCTGTGAAGACACATCTGCAAGCCAGGGAACAGCTGGGGCCACCGGAAGCCAGGAGAGGCAGGGAGAACCGTCCCCCAGGACCAGGGCCACTGGAAGCCGGGAGAAGCAGGGAGAACCGTCCCCCAGGACCGGGGTCACTTGAAGCCAGGAGTAGCAGGGAGAACCATCCCCCAGGAACACAGACACCAGAAGCTGGGAGGAGCAGGGAGAACTCTCCCCCAGGACCAGGGCCATCAAAAGCTGGGAGAAGCAGGAAGAACTGTCCCCTAGGACTGGGGCCACCGGAAGCCAGGAGAAGCAGGGAGAATCCCGCCCTAGAACTCCTGGAGAGAGCATGGCCGTGCTGACACCCTGCATCTGAACTTCTAGCCTTTAGAAGGAGTCCTTGGGTGGTACAAATTGTTAAGTGCTCTGCTACTAGCTGAAAGGTTGAAGCACCTCGGAAGAAAGGCCTGGTGATCTACTTCTGAAAAATCAGCCATGGAAACCCTACAGAGTGCAGTTCTACTCTGACACTCATGGGGTCACCGTGAATCAGAGTAGTTGACTTAACTGGCCTGGTTGGGCTCCAAAAGTGCATGACACTGAACTTCGGTTGTTATAAACCGCCCCGTTGGTGGTCTCCTGTTCAGGCAGCTCTAGAAGACTAACATACTTGCTGACTACACTAACCAACCACAGCAGGAGGGGTGGCAAGGGGGACAGGGGGACATCCCAACACGAGCTCAGGCTCATCAGTGTGGAGATGACTCGGTCGTGGTGTGCCTGCCTGAGTGTGGTGAGGCTGTGGGCACAGCCTGCTGTCAGTGGGGTGACCCCTGCCCTGCCCAGCAGTACCTCCTGCAGCTTCTGGTCCTCGTGGGTCATGGAGAGTAGCACTGTGCTGTTGCGCACCACGGGGATTTCCTGCCAGAGCGAGCTTCTGGAGGCCGAGGAGAGGCGTTGCAAATAGGACTCGGAGGAGACCAGGGCCTTGCGGGGCTGCCGGGGGGATGCGAGCCCGTGGGGCTCAGCCAGGCTGTCCAGCCGCTGCTGACTCTGGATCTCCTTGTTGAGGAACACGTCACTGTACTCCTGGTAGAGCAGCTGGGCTGGGGTGCAGAGGTAGGGGGGAGGGTTATCACTGTACTCCTGGTAGAGCAGCTGAGCTGGGGTGCAGAGGCGAGGGTGACAGTGAGGGGGCACAGGGAGACAGATCCTGTGGATCCCACACCCCACGCACTGCCTGGCCCCCTCCAGCTGGCAGAACGGGGGGCTGCGGCTCTGGTTCAAGGTACTCACAGGAGTTGATGAGCTTCGAGCAGCGTCTGGAGAAGCCTCCAGTTGCCTCCTTTGACTTTTTCTCCCTGTAGTGGGAAGAAGGGCTCTGGGTGCTGGCTGGTAGGGAACAAAGTCTGAACTCTGGGACATTGCTGGGCACCAGGGTCACCCACTTGGGGGCCGCCCTTGGCCACTCTGGACGCCACATAGAAATGTCTTGGGGACTGAGTTCAAGGCCAAAGGGCTTACAGGGCAGGAGCCTGGACTCAGCCGCAGAGCCAGGGCCGAAGGCCTCCCTGCCCTGGAGTCCAGTGTGAAGAAACAGGCTCGGGCCGGCCAGCATCCTGCACCCCTTGTCAACTAAGTGAAGACAGTCTTGGCGTGTCCACTGGGAGAGAGGGCAACTCACCGGAAAATTATGGTGTCAGAGGGGCCAGGGGCCCGTTCCATGGCTGGACCTCTTATACCTGAAAACAGAAACAGGGCATTCGGAGAGCCGAGAAGGGGGTTGGGGGGAGGCAGGCGTCAGAGGGGGAGGCGGGCGCCAGGGAGGGAGGCAGGTGTCAGAGGGGCAGGCAGGTGTCAGGGAGGGAGGCAGAGGTCGAGGTGGGGGGAGGTGGGCATCAGAGGGGGAGGTGGGCATCAGTGGGGGAGGTGGGCATCAGGGAGGGAGGTGGAGGTTGAGGTGGGGGGAGGCGGGCATCAGTGGGGGAGGCGGGCATTAGTGGGGGAGGCAGGTGTCAGGGAGGGAGGCGGAGGTCGAGGTGGGGGGAGGTGGGTGTCAGAGGGGGAGGTGGGCATCAGTGGGGGAGGCGGGTGTCAGGGAGGGAGGCGGAGGTCAAGGTGGGGGGAGGTGGGCATTGTGGGGAGAAGGGCCGGGCTGGGGTGGAGTGGCAGGGGCAGTGCCATGAGGGCAGCCAGCATGCCCAGCCCTCATGTCAGGACGTGAACTGGACAAGCGTTGCCAGGAGGGAATGAGCAGGTGTTGTACCTGGGACACGGGAGGGCATTCAGAACAACCCGGGGAGAGACCCAAGGGGAAGGAAGGGAGCCGGGGCTGGCTGGTGGGTGGGGTGGACGTGAGCTCAGAGGTGCCCAGTGGGGGTGGGGGTGGGGCCAGCACAGGCCTCACAGGATCTGGGGACAGAGGGTGGGTGGAGGCGAGTGTCCGGCTCTGCTCACCTGAAGCATCCTCGGACAGAATGGAGGGCCTGCGCAGGCCCTGCCGGTTCCAGCCTTTGCTCTTGCTATGGCCCTCCCTGAGGGTTGTCCCGCTGCTGCCTGGCAGAGGTTTGCCCATGTCTCGCCGGTGGGGCCAGCTGGACGACTTCTCCAGGGGGTGGTGGCCAGGTCTCTCTGGAGGTCTTGCCCAGCCCAGCTCTGATCCTTGAGGGCTGTTGTCCCCCTCCTGAGTGGTTTCTCTCCTCGAGGGTCCTCGGGTGGGGCCCCCCGACTCCTCTGTGAGCCAGGACCCATCCTCTGGGGGCCAGGCAGTGGTGGGGGACGAGAGGCTCAGAAGGTTCGTCACATTGCTGAAGGCCATGCTGGGGGCCATGTCACTCCTACCCCTGCTGGCAGGTGCCAAGGGGTTGGGGGACAGGCCAGTGGCGGGGGGCCAGGAGGTGTGGCCTGCCAAGGGGGCCAAGGCTGCTGACCAGTCCTGGCTCCCCGGCCTCGGCCTGGCCTGGCCCCCTGCACTCATGAGAGCCCCCTGAGTGCTCCTGCTCCTGGCTCTGGCCTTAGGGGGCAGAGGGGGTGGCTCGGTGGGAGGGTCCAGGGTGGGGAGGGGGGGCAGCGGCTTATAGGTCCTGGGGCTCTTGGAGGAGGAGCTGGGGGAAGGCAGGGGCTGGGGGCCATCGGGTGTGGGGGGCAAAGGCTTGTTGTATCTGTGCCTGGGGGGCAGAGAGGTCTGAGTAGAATGGGGTAAGTCGGGGGTGGAGGGCAGAGGCCGGAGCTGTCTTGCCACAAGGGGGTCAGGTGGGCCCTTGGGGGTGCCATGGGATCCTGAGCCGAGGGCCAGGGGGGCTGGATAGCTGTGCTGCTGCAGTGTCGGGGGCATCGTCTGGAGACAGGTGTCTCTCTCCCCTGTAGGGGACAGAACGTGCCTCTTCTCCAGGGGAGGTGAGAGCTCTGGGACCCTCCTATCTACAGAGACCAGGGGTGGGGCTGGGGCTGAGCTATGCTGGCAAGGGTGGGCACCACCGGGCCCCTCAGGCTGGGAGTGGGGCACCGCCAGGCTCTGCCACAGAGCAGGTGATGCCGTCAGGGGTTCCAGGGTGATGCTGCTGTCCCTTCCACTCCTCCTGTTCCTCCTTGGGGTCACAGAGCCATAGATGGCAGGTTTGGGGGGCCTCTGGGGTGGCTCTGAGTGGGAGAAAGAAAGTGACCTGGCTGCCAGGTCTGGGGGGAGCTTGGTCCGGTGGGGGCCGGTGAAGGAGCTGCTCCTTAGGTGCAGGCCAAATTCTGAGGGGCTGGCCACAGGGCTCTGTAGGGGGCACCCTGAGGGGCTGGCCAGGGAGCTCTGTGGGGGGGACCCTGAAGGGCTGGGGCACAGGTCCCAGGTGGCCTCTGTGGAGGGGGAGCCATGGGGGGTAGCCATGGGGGTCTCAAGAGCCCCACAGAGAATGGGACTGTCCATGGAGAGAGAGTCTCTGGAAGCTTCTGGAGATCCTGTAGCAGGATGTATCTCCTCTGCAGGGCTAGCGGGCAATGAGGTGGTTGAGCAGGGAGAGACCTGAGCGGGACTGCCAGGAGCAGAGTCCAGTGTCCATGGGGGTGTCCCCAGTGTGCTGGCGGAGATGGCTCTAGCTCCCGGCCCCTGCTTGTGCCCCTCTCCCTGGCCTTTCTGAGATGCATCTTTGTCAGAGGACACCCAGGCAGGGACAGGGGTGGATGGGGACATGTCCCCAGCCCAGGAGTCTATCTGAGCCTGGGGAACCCCAGTTATAGGACAAGAGGCCTTGAAGAACACGTCACAGGGAGGAGGGATGCCTGGGGGCCTGGGAGCCACAGTGGAGGGGCCATTGTGCTCTGCCTGCTCTTCCCCGGCCCCCAGCTGGTCCCCAGGCTCCCCCTCACCTACCCCAGCCTCTTCCCCCTCACTCACCCCTGCCTTCTCCCCCCACTCCTCTACTGGAATCAGCTCCCTGCCCGGACCCTGGTCTTCCTGCTTCCCAGGCACCTCCTCCAGCTTTTCCTCAGGCTGAGCATCTACCTCATTCTCCTCTGGCCCCGGCATCTCCCCTGCCTCTCCTTCGCCCCCACGCCTCGGACCCTGGGGCCTCCCCGCACTCTCCTCATGACCCCACTGGCCTTGAGTCAGGCCTCCCAGCCCCCTAGTCCCCAAGCCCTCCTGCCCCTGCTCAGCGTTCTGCCTCTGCTCCCCCTTCCTCCCATTAACCTGCTTGTCTGTCAGCTCCTGCACCTTTTGGAACCCCACTTCCTGCTGCCCCTGTCCCTCCCACCCAGAGGCCCCCTGGGGATGCATGCATCCGGCTTGCCCATGCCTTTCTTGTGGCTCTTCCTGGGGCTGGGGGGTCCCTGCAGGGCACTCTCTCCAGGGTGGCCCTGGGGTGGTCAGAGCAGGATTGTCTGGGTAAGCTCCCTCCTGCTCGTCCGTGTGCCCGGCTCCCGAGGCCACAAGTTCTGCCTCCGGCCTGCTGTCCCATTCACTGGGATCAGGCACCACGTCCAAACTGTGCCCCGGAACCAGGTGGTCACAGAGCTCCGGGTAAGCGGGCATCCTGGCCTGGCTGTTGGCTGCCCCTTGCTCGGCTGCAGGGGTCTCCTGGTTGGCTGCAGGGGTCTCCTGGTCAGCTGTAGGGGTTTCCTGGTCCATTGTAAGGGTCTCCTGGTCCATTGTAGGGGTCTCCTGGTCGGCTGTAGCGGTTTCCTGGTCCATTGTAAGGGTCTCCTGGTCCATTGTAGGGGTCTCCTGGTTGGCTGCAGGGGTCTCCTGGTTGGCTGTAGGGGTCTTCTGATCGGTCCCGGGGGTTTCCTGGTCCATTGTAGGGGTCTCCTGGTTGGTCCCAGGGGTTTCCTGGTGGGTCTCCTTATCTTCAGAGCTGTCCTTGGGGAATGGGGGCATGATCTCAGCTGGAAAGCCACTCGCATTCCTCAGCTCTCCCCACGAGGTCTCTGAGTGTCTGCGGCCTTCCACCTCCTCATAGGATGGGCTCTCTGGGGCTTCGGGCCCTGGGGCAGGGGCCTGGCTGCCCCTCATGAACCCCAACATGGCAGCAGTTGGAGCCAAGGCTTCCTGCGGGGGCTCCGCCATCTCCATCAGGGCTGGATCCTGAGCTGGAAGAGGAGACAGAGGCCTCTATTCCTGGCCTCAATCCCCTTCTGCTTCTACCTATCAGAGGAGAGGCCATCGAGAAAAGGGGTGGGGACACATCCTTGGTTCCATCAAGGGCCATTCTTTGAGACAAAAGGTCCTCCACATCATTAGCAGTGGCCTCTATAAAGCTCATTGACCCAGTGCTGGACAACATGGCCAAGGCCTGGCACTCAAGGGGCTTCCAGTCTTACGGGAGAGACAGACATCAAATAAGGAAATCAGAGGATAAATCTGTTGTCGAGAGGGCCACAGGCTCCCCATGGTTATTTCCCTCTAATTGTAGGCTGTCTTATTGTGTCTCTCCTAGCCAGTCTCCAACACCAAGGGTGACCCAGCCCCTATCACTCCCAGATACCACGGGGGGCCTGCCCTGGACCTAACAACCAGAGATGTAGCGTCAGGAGGGGCCTCCCTCGGGAGCTGCAGCATGGGATTAAAATCAGCCGGGTTGGGCTCATCACTATCCCAGTCTCCTGTTTATACAGTCTGGATTTTACTCATCTACCTCCCATAGCGTCTAGCAGAGTCTAGCAACTCATTAACAGTTTTGTTTCCATTTTAGAGGCAGCTGCTATAAGGTGAAGTCATAATTTGACTTACTGAATTAGCACCACGGTAGAAATGATCGGAAGGAACCCTGGTGGCACAATGGCTAAGCACTTGGCTGCTAACCGAAAGGTCAGTTGGAACCCACCCAGCAGTTCCTTGGGAGAAAACATATGGTATTCTGCTCCCATAAAGATTACAGTATAGATTAAATTGACAACAACTCAAAAGATTAGAAAGGAGCCTTGGGGGCAGTGAGTCTATGTTAACGGGCAAGGAACAACTCAGAAAAGGAGGGTGAGCATGGTTGCACAACTCGAAGAATGTAATCAATGTCACTAAATTGCACATGTAGAAACTGTTGAATTGGTGTATGTTTTGCTGTGTATATTCTCAATAACAACAACAAAATAAATAAATTTAGGGAAAAAAAAGATCACAGCCTAGGAAACCCTATGGGGCCGTTCTACTCTGTCACATGAGGTTGCTATGAATCAGAATCGACTCAATGGTACCCAACAACACTCTCATCCTTATCCCCTTTAAGGAGCCCCGGTGGTGCAATGGTTAAGCACTTGGCTGCTAACTGAAAGGCTGGTGGTGGCTCGAATCCACCCAGCGGCTCTGTGAGAGAAAGACCTGGTGATCTACTCCCATAAAGACTGTAGCCTAGAAAACCCTATGGGGCAGTTCCACTCTGTCATGTGTGGTCGCTGTGAGTTGAAACTGACTCAGTGACACCCAACAACACCGCCACCAGATGTGATCTTTACCAGCTCCAACTAGCCTACACGGCTGCTGCCTTACCCCCCGCCCCATGATTTACACTCCCTTCTCCCCAGCAACCTAGCGGACTCTTCTCAGTACTTCTCAGACTTCTGACCTTCCCACCTCTCTTCTCACTTCCCGTGGATCGCCTCATCTCCCACTTCACAAAGGTTTGGAAGCTAACAGAGAGGACTGTCTCCATGTCTTGTAACCAAATCTGCAGGGCTGCTTGCATCGATGTCTACTGTTTCCATCTCCCTTCCTCTGACAGTGCAAAGTGTCCCTCCTCTCCAAGCACCACCTTGTATCACTGCGCTCTCGGGGACCTTATGCTATGGATTATCTGGTTCTCTCATGCCTTCAGTGTCCCCTCTCTGCTGGAACCGCCCCACCAGTATTTCCGCATGCCCATGTCCTTCCCATCTTTCAAACTTCTAAAAGGAGTTCTTCATATCTGTTGTCTTCATGTCCTCACACCCTAACTACCTCCAACTCAGCTTCAGTAAGTAGCCCTTTGCCAACATTCCCTACAATCTTCACGACGTTAATTCCCAAGGAGGCTCTATGACCCTTATTTTGGATAAGTCTTGGCAATATTTCCCACTATTGATGCTAGAAATTCTTTCTTCCTTGTTTTTTTGTGGGGCTATATCTTCCTGGTGTAGCCCCCTTAAGTTATCCCCAACTCTCTAGGTTAAACTGTGCTTCTTCTCTGCTGTACTTACACGATTATAATTATGTAACTATATGTGTATTTTGGCTTATCATCTGTTACGGACTGAATAAAGGTTGCTGGGTAGCACAATCGATCTGTGGTTGTCTACTAACCTAAAGATTGGCGGTTTGAACCCACCCAGTGGCTCCATGGGAGAAAGACCTGACAATTTGCTCCCCTAAAGATTACAGCCAAGAAAACCTTATGGAGTGGTTCTACTTTGTCACACACCGGGTCCCCATGAGTCGGAATCAACTTGACAGCAATGGGTTTATGGATTGAATTGTGCCCCCTCAAAAGACACATTGAAGTCTTAGCCCCTCTACCTGTGAATGTGACCTTGTTTGGAAATAAGGTCTTTGTCTGAAGACATGGTCAGTAACATCATTCCGGAGTAGGGTGGGTCCTAATCCTAACCCCTTCTGAGGGGGGTCTTATGAAGGGGACAACAGACTCAGGCATGGAGTCACACAGAGGGAGAGGATCCATCTATAAACCAAGGAATGTCTGGGATCACCAGAAGCTGAAAGAGACAAGTAAAATCTTCCCTTATAAAAGACAGAGAGAGAGCACAGCCCTGTCGACACCCTAAATTTGAACTCCCAGCCTCCAGAACTGTGAGACAACAAATGACTGCCCTCAGCTACCCACTATGTGGTGTTTGCCAGCCCAGGATACCAAGACATCTTCCATCCCATCCAACAGATGGGGAGCTTTGAGCTCAAGAACTCTACCTGTCTTGCTCACCAGTCCATCCGTAGCACAACACCTGGCCCATACTACGTGCCCAGTAAATAGTTTTCAAACCAAGATTGAAATTCCTGTTTTCCTCCTTGCCCACACCCCTCATATCTAGTCAACCACCAAGTCCAACGACCCCACCCCCTAACTGTCCCTCAAGCCTGACCACTTCTCTCCACATCCGCTGTGAGGCCCTGGTCCGTGCTGCTCCCTGTCGCCCAGGCACCGCTCCTGGGCACACCTGTGCATACCTGTGCACTGGCCTCCTCACATCTCCTACTGCTCTAGTCCAACTCCCCACAGCACCTGAGGGAGCTTCCAGCAAGCCACTTGTAGCTTCAAATTCTTCAGTGGCTTCTGACTGCACTTGGGACAGAGCCCAGATATTCAGCACGGGTTACATGCCTGCCACCGCCTGCGCCCTGCCACTGTCTCCAGGAGTCCCATTACCCATCAGCACCCCATCTGTCCCCTCCCTGCCCCATGCTCAGTCCCTTCCATTTCCCTCTCTCGCCACCTCCAGGTCTCCCCATGAGCTGCACCTCGGTTTGCAACCCTCTTTTCCTGTCCTGCCCCCACCAAAGAACCCCTTCCTTCTCCTCAGATACCTGGAATTTCATATTCCGTGTCTATTTTCCTGGTTCAGCCTTGAACTTCTCGAGAGCACAAACACTACCCAATCCCTGTGGCGGGGGGGAACTGTGTTGTCTCGCAATAAAGATTTATTGCATGCATGGATGAAGGGAGAGCGTGGAGCTAGAGGCTTAATTTCCAGTTCTGTGTTTTTTTGGTATTTTGCTAGTTTTAAGGCTGTTGTAGAACTAATTTATTTGAACACTCATTTTGTATCTTTAAAAAGGGGGTAAAATGCTTCTTGCACAGAGGTCTAGTGAAGATTAAATAAGATAACGTAAGAAGCGCATTGTTAAATTGAAAGGGGCATATAGGTGTTAAACCCGTTGCTGTTAAGTCGATTTCCGATTCATAGCAGCCCCGCAGGACAGAGTAGAATTGCCCCATAGGGTTTCCTAGGCTGTAAATCTTTACAGAAGCAGATCGCCAGGCCTTTCTCCCATGGAGCCAGCTGGTGGGTTCAAACTGCCGACCTTTTGGTTAGCAGTCAAGGACTTAACTACTGTGCCACACCCTTCTTGCTGTCAAGTCGATTCTGTTCATAATGACCCTATAAGACAGAGTAGGACTGCCCCATAGGGCTTCCAAGGCTGTAAATCTGTACAGAAGCAGATCACCAGGCCTTTCTCCCATGGAGCAGCTGGTGGGTTCACACTGCTGATCTTTTGGTTAGCAGCCAAGCACTTAACTACTGTGCCACACCCCTCTTGCGGTCGAGTCGATTCTGACTCATAATGACCCCATAGGACAGAGTAGGACTGCCCCATAGGGTTTCCAAGGCTGTAATCTTATGAGAGCAGACTGCCACATCTTTCGCCTGCACTGCACCAACCAGGGCTCCTTATACAGGTGTTAGGTACTGTTACCATCGTTGACGTGAGAGAGAAAAAGTGTAAGACAGAGAGAAATGGAATTTATGAGCTGGGAGGACCTTTAGAGACACACAGGAAACTTTGTTTCCTTACAGAGGAGGAAACTAAGGATCAGGTAACCTGGACACTTGCTCACATTCCCTGAGCAAACAGTGCAGGTGAAGCCAGGTCTCACAAGGTCTACTGTACGCCCCCAGGCACTGAAGTAAGAAAGCTGGTGGAGCACAAGCCTAGGGAAGACAAGGGGCCCATGGACCCAATGGCCACTCCTGTACCACAGCTTCCTTGTCTGGCCTCAGTGGAAAGTGGGGGCCCACGGGCCAGAATGCCTGCTCCCCTGCTGAGCCACATATGTGCACACATACATACACATGTGTGCACACACTACACACACACCCAGCACATACCAACATCACCCATGTGTGCACACACTACACACACACACCCAACACATACCAACATCACCCATGTGTGCACACACCACACACACACAGCCAACACATACCAACATCACCCATGTGTGCACACACCACACACACACCCAACACATACCAACATCACACGTGTTCACACCCTACGCACACACACAGCCAACACATACCAACATCACCCATGTGTGCACACACTACACACACACAGCCAACACATACCAACATCACCCATGTGTGCACACACCACACACACACCCAACACATACCAACATCACACGTGTTCACACCCTACACACACACACAGCCAACACATACCAACATCACCCATGTGTGCACACACCACACACACACCCAACACATACCAACATCACACATGCATGCACACAGATGCACACATGCATACACACACACACACATGCCCCCTATATACACAGGGACACACATATATACACATACACATTCACACACGTACACACATGCATGTACATACATGTATACACCCCTCCACACATACACACATGCACACACACGTGCACTCACATGTACACACACAGGCCCCCTATAGACACACACCACACAACATACACATGACCCTGTGCAACACACACAGACAGGCACAGAGACACACACGTGCATGTGCACACGTACACACATGCACACCCATGTGTACACATACACACACACATGCACATATAAGCACATGCACTCGCATACACAGACACACACAGAAACACACAACCCACGCACACACACAGTGAGCCATCCTTGGAGGCACTATATGATGGAACCTGACTGTTACGGACTGAATTGTGTCCCCCAAACTTATGATAAAGTCCTAACCCCTGTACCTGTGAATCTGGCCCTGCTTAGAAACAGGGTCTTTGCAGACATTCTCTTTTAACGTCAGGTCACACCACAGTCCTAAGCCATCTGAGCGGTGTCCTTATAAAATGAGGACAAAGGTCACAGGGAGAGAGGTAGGAGGTGTGTGACGTTACAGCTACAAGCCAAGGAAGACCTGGGGCCTCCAGAAGCTGGACGAGACAAGGAGGGATCCTCCCTGAGAGCCTTCAGAGAGCGTGGCTGACATCGGCCTCCAGAACTGTAAGAGAATAACTTTCTGTTCTTATAAGCCACCCAGTCTGTGGTATTTCGTCACGGCCGCCACGGGAAACTTATGTGGCAGCACGGCTGCCCAGGCAGAGCCCCAGCCTCCCCGCAGGTGGAGTATGTGACAAGGCCTTGCCGCCCTTGACACAGATACCATATATGTGGGGGAGAAGAGCCTGTCTCACACGAGCGTGCCTGAGTGGAAGGACTTGCGTTCTTTCCCAGTGAGCTGACTCACTGTCTGACTTGCTGCCTCTATCCCAGCTCTGCAGGGGATACTAGGGATGACCACACGCTGAACAGTATGCACCCCACAGACACTCCGAAGCTTGACTCCTACCTGCCCAAGGAGACAGGTGTGGCTAAACCTGCAGTCTCCCTTCACCCACCTCGGTGTGACCCCAGCCCTCTGCCCTCCACACACCATTCTGTGCTTTGCTCTCAAAACAATGGGCCCCCAAATATATAAGCGTGTTTCTGGCATACCCAGGCTCCATCTGTACGCACCGCGTGCCACAAGGACAACTGCAGACAATAGCTAGTGACACAGTGATGTCTCTGGCAACCCTACCCACGCCGTCTCTGCCCAGTTGGAAATTCTGGGGCCATGGCACAACCACCATTTACCCAACCGGAGAAAGAACATACCCCATGTCCCTATGCCTGCTTCTGTGGTAGTAATCCCACTGCACCCAGGCGTGGCACAGCCGAGCACAACAATGCCAGAGAAAACCAGCACGTGGCCTTGCTCACGTAAGGGCATCAAGAACGTTTCCTCACCCCGCGCTGCACTGGGGGTGAGTGATCCCTGTTACCTGTGCACAGGTAGAGGCAGGGCAGGGCATTGTGGTGACCTGGGCTTCCTCCAGACCAGAGGCATTTGCGTTTGCCTGATGGGTTCATGTGCGACTCCATCAGAGACAAGCTCAAGTCCCCACTGACACAGTGTGACAGACAGAGCTCTGACCCCACCGAGCCCATGATTGTTGTCCATGACTGGCCCCCGGGGTAAACTTACATTTCAAAGATACCCCTGTCACACACTTTGTGAGCCGACAACGGGCTACGTGGGTGCCTGAGGACCATGCCTCCTTGATTTTCTAGCAGCGTCCATTTAGAATAGTCTGACTTCACCACCAGCCCCTGAAATTCTCTTGAGACGACAATACTTCTTTCTCACTTAAACTCGGTCTTCTAGACCGCCGCTCGCAGTAGGGAAATGCCTCATGTGATTCAGGAAGTAAGATGACCACACAGATGTGCACCTTCACTCACTGCGTCTGACATGACCGCCCCCAGTACGGCCAGACCAAACCCATTGCTGTTGAGCTCACTGTGTGTTACAGAGCAGAAATTGCTCCCTAGGGTTTTCTTGGTGGTGACCTTTCAGAAGCAGATCACCAGGCCTTTCTTCTGCAGTGCCAATGGGTGGGTCTGAACTGACTTTTCAGTTGCCAGGTGAGCACTTGGAGCCCTGGTGGCACACTGGTTAAGAGCTCACCTGCTAACCAAAAGGTCAGCAGTCTGAATCCACCAGCTGCCTCTTTGGAAACCCTATGGAGCAGTTCTACTCTGCCTATAGGGTTGCTGAGAATTGGAATCGACCCAACAGCAATAAGTCTTGTTTTTTTTAGTTGAGCACTTAACCGATTGCATCACCCAGGGTCCACACACTCTACTAAGAGGACAAAATAAGAGCAGCTTTCTGGACCACTGACCTCTGAGACCTGCGTCCCACCCACTTCAGGGAAGCCCCACCCTCCCAGTGGAGACTGCAATCAACATTTTTCGTATGGGCTGCTATGAGTCAGAATCGACTGGAAGGCAACGGGTTTGGTGTTTTTGGAAAGTCTGGACCTATCACATCATTACCGCCCTGCAGACCTGAGAGTCTCCTAAGAGAACATCCGTAGCGGCAGCCGTGTGAACACCCCCCCCCCCCAAACAGCCCACCTGTGATCCTGATGCTGCCCCCACAGGCACCGTGTGAATCGCCTGTTCAGGCCCAGAGGTGACCTTGTTCTGGCTCACCTAGCAGACACTCTACCTGACCTGCTCCTGTCTGTCCACTCCACAGCCACCAGGTGTGACCCAGCCCCCGTCTACACCAGATGCCTCACGTCTCCTATGGGTGCCTACACCGTGACACTTGAGCGACGACATGGGACATGGTGGCTCCTGTTCACCCTGTGAGCGGCCTGTTGCCACCTGCACACGCCCCAGAGAGCTTGACCCCTCCAGACACCATGGATGATGTGTCCTGTCTAGCCCAGAGGCACCACGCTCAATGTGGCCCCAGACAGCCTCTGAGGGACCACACTCAGGACCCCTGAGCCCAGGAAGACTCCAGCCCTGCTTGGAAATACTGCATCCTTTGGTCCCAGCATTCCCAATGCACCTCCGGACTGCTCCCTTCCCCGCTAGCAGAGTGACATGCCTTTCTCCTGACACCCCAAGAGCCCCCTCAATGGACCTCCCTTTCAGGTGACCCGCAGATGGGTTAATAAACACGCCCCCTGGGGGGCCTCTCCACACTCCAGGTGTAAAACACAGGGCCTCTGAGAGGCCATATCTTGAAGTTAGATGAGGAGATGTGGTTAAGGGGAGCAGGGAGCTTCCGGGGGGCGGCTGAGGATGGGAGACCCGGAGTCGGGTGGGGAGCAGAGCTGAGTTAGGAGGAAGCCAGAAGGACTAGTCAGCCTGGCTCCCAGCCTGCTGCGGACACACCCTCCCTGGATCTGACACCAGGCCCGACCAGAGGTCACAGGTGGGGAGACAGGAGGCGGTGAATGTGGGGATCAGGAGACACGGGGCTGCGGCCAGGACTCAGGGCAGGCGTGCGGAGGGAATTGTAAATGATGCTCGCCTCCGGCCCAGCCTGGAGTGCTGGCGCGGCCCCAGCCGCGGCCCTAGGCCCTCCTCCCCCCCCCCCAGTGAAGAATGCAGTGTGGTGTTAACAACGAGCTGGGGCGGGGGGCGCTCCCTACCCCTGGCCAAGGGGTGGGGGCCTCACTTCTAAGGTGGGAAGCCTTGCTGCGGAGAGGGGTGCGCACCTAGACACACACAAGTACGCAAACACGTAGGAAGGTAAATGAAGGAGAGGCCTGGCCTCGGCGAAGGGGACAACAACTCACGTCCCGCAGGCTTTTCTAGAAGGGGGTCTCGGTCACCCCCGGGGGGCCGCCCCCTCCTGGCCTCCGCGGGCCCCACCCGGCGGCGGCGCACCTGGGCGGCGGGCGCACCTGGCCGGCGCCCACTTCCGCGGCGGGCCGGCCGGAAGCCTACTTTTCGGGAAGAAGGTCCCGGCGGCTCCCCTCCAGTTCCTGCCCGGCCCGGGGGTGCTGGCGGCGCACACCGCGGCCCGCCCGTTCCCGTTTCCGGGCCGCCGGGCAGGTCGCCGTGGCCGCGCCCCCTCGCCCGCGCCCCTTACCCGCTCCGGCCGGCGACCTGCGGCGACCTGCGCCCACCCGGCCGGTCACATGCTGTCCGCGAGGGTCCGCGGCCCGCCGTGTCCCCGCGCAGGCCCGGCGCCCGCCGACGGGAGGAGGGCCCTGCCTCCTGGAAGTTTCAGGTGAGGAAACCTGGGCACACCTTCCCGGGGGAGGGGCGGCCGCTCGGGGCCTCATTGGTGTGAAGGCGGCGGCGCGTCAGAGCCGGACAGGCCTGGCAGGCCGGCGGCGCGCCCGGGGCCTGGGGACCGAGGGGCCGAGGACCGACGGGCGCAGGGGGGCAGAGCGAGTGACAGGGCGCGGAGGGCAGACGGGGGGTCCGAGGGCAAAGGGGGGGGGCAGGGGACCTCGGGGGATGAGGGGACAGAGAAGGGGTAGGGGCAGAGCTGGGAAGGGGGCAGAGGGGGAAGCTATGACAGAGGGGCAGGGGGGTTACGAAGGGGTACAGAGAGGGGCTCGAGGAGGTAAGGGGAGAACAGAGGATGAAGGGGTACAGGGGGGTGCTGAGGAGGTCAGGGCAGAACAGAGGAGGAAGGGGACAGAGTGGGGAACAGCAGGGACAGTTTAGCCACCTTACCCATCTGTGTCCAGCAGCCGTGGGCTTCAGTTTGCTGGGCTCTCAGGAAGTCCTGGGTTTCACTCCCTGTCAGATGGTGTGGTTCGTTTGTGAAAGGAATGCAGATACTAACTCAAAAGCTTTGACATCGAGGCGTCCCCAGAGCTAGAAGCCTTGTGCAGGAGGAGGACAGAGGCTGAAGAAGTGCGGAGACCACCCAGCCTCGTGGGGCTCCTGCCTTAGGGCCCCCCATGTGCCTGTTGAGTCTTTCTAGGTCATTCTCTGCTTAGGTCACTTAGGAGTTGCGCGGGGTAGAGGGGGGCTGCCCGTGATTTCGGAATATTAGGGCGTTAAGGAGGAGAGAGGGAGCCCTGGTGGCGCAGTGGATAAAGCGCTTGGCGGCTAACCAAAAGTTGGGTGATTTGAAACCCCGAGACGCTCCTTGGGAGAAAGATGTGGCAGTCTGCTTCCATAAAGATTTATAGCCTTAGAAACCCTGTGGGGTTTGAGTGACATTCTGTGGCCTGATGAAGGCTGGGTATTGGAAGGATTGGGAGGCCATGGGGGCGAGCAGAACGCCCATTCCTTAGTCAGTAGGAATGACTTCCAGGGATGTGACGGCTTGTTGCAGGACCACCCTGGATGTGTGCATGGAGTGGTTTCTCAGGCTGTGGAAGACTAAGCCATCTTGGTTCAGGGCTCCCGGGGTGCTGAACCTGGGGGGCAGCGGAAAAGAAATTCGCTGTTCACACCCCTTAGAGCTGGATTAGGAGATGCAATGTTAGTGCCCACAAAGGTTGCCAAGAGTCTTTGGGTTTAAAAACAAACAAACAAACAAAGCCAGATTGGCATCAACAAGTGGTATGATACATATTTATTCCATTTTTTTAAAAAATGGGCTGCCAAGCTTACCCATCAGATTAGCCAAGATTTAAATGGTTAATACTCACCTTGTTTGTGGGGGGCTTGGGAGTCGGCTATGGAGAGAGAAAGGGTGCCGTTGCCTTAAAAAACAAAACAGAAAGTCCTTTACTAGCTTTCCAGGGTTCTCTGAGACGAGTAGGCTGCAGTCCCTGGTGTTGGAGATCTCATAGTCCAGTGCGGGCAGCTAATGCTGCAGTGTAGTACCTCTCGTGAAGGCGTGTGCACAGTGTCGCGCGAGTCTGGAAGAAGGACAGATCTTAATATCCTTTTGGTAAGTTTATAAACCAGTATAGGAAATGATGGTGATGTTATCAGGGCAGCAGTTACATCAGGAGACATACTCTCCCCAAGTTTGGGAGGCTCCCCAAAAACCCTCTATAGGAATATCCTTAACTTGGCTGCATGTATCATAGAAAAATATGATGCCTCTGCATGTTATTCCACTAAGCATCCCCCAAACATCTGGTCAATGATGTCTGAGAATGACGATGTCTTTCCACAGGATGATCATAACCAGTAAACCAGTTGCTGTCCAGTCAACTCCAACTCATGGTGACCCCGTGGGTGTCAGAGTAGAACTGTGCTCCACAGGGTTTTCAGTGGCAATGTTTCAGAAGTAGAACATCAGGCCTTTCTTCTGAGGTACCTCTGGGTGGACCTGAATCTCCAGCCTGAACCTGCAGACAGCAGGTTCACTGCTGGCACCACCCAGGGACTCCAGCATAGAGAGAAGGATGGTAAGGTGCCAGCAGTGGTAAAGACACAGTAGAGTCATTTCCTGCATTGCAGTAGGTAGGCTCTAGGGGTGCCATAACTCAAGTTGTCGTCTGGGTTTTGGAGTTGTTTTGGAAATCCCCCAGAATTCTTGAAGAGAGAGTGGGAATAGAGATCAGAATCCTGGGGTTGGAAAGTAATGATATGCTTATTTAACTAAGTCCTGTTGGGTTGCTCCCTAGAATGGCTGTGCTGGTTGGGTGCCGATCACAGTGCGGAGAGTCCCGATAGCCCCACGTCCCACCAACACTTGGCATTATCGGGCTTCTGAATTTTGACTCAGCTAGAAAAGGACATCATGTATGGTAAAGTAGAGGGGCAGTGAAAATGAGGGAAATCCTCGATGAGTTGGATTGACACAGTTGCAAAAACAGTGGACTCAAACATGCCAATGTTCATGAAGATGGTTCAGGACCAGGCAATGTTTCATTCTGTTGTACGTGGGGTTGCCATGAGTAGGAGCCTGCTCGACATCACCTGGTAACAACAACAACAGCAACAATTTGGACTCATCTCCTGGCTGCAGAGTGGTATTTCATTGCTGTTTAATTTTAACGTCTCTGATCACAGCTGGGTTTGAGCATCTCTTATATACTTGTTAGCATTTTGTGTTTCCTCCTGTGCACGTTGCCTGTTCATACCCTTTGCCCATTGTTCCACTGGGTTTCTGCCCTTTTCTTGCTGATTTGCAGTACTCTGTTGTATATTCTTAGTCTGCTGAAAAGTTTTAGACATGGAAAATGCTGTTTCCTAGAGGTCTGAACAGAAATATATAATGTGTAATCTTTATGTAATAAAATTTATTTTTTGTCTTACAATTTCTGCTTTTGGTTTTTTATTAAAAAGCCCTTGCCCACTCTTATGCCATACGTTGATTCTTGTATATTTTATTACCTTTGTGGTTTTATTTTCCACTCAGTCCATCTTCTCATATGATGTTAGGTGGATATTCAGTTTTATTTTTATCCACACAGTGGGTCAGTTCTCTTGACACTGATTTTGCTTTTTCCATTGGTACCATTAATGTGTCAGTTGTTATTATTATTATTTTGCTCCATAATCTTCATAGACTGTATTCTCTGTATCTCAGATGTTCTTCCTCCTTTCTCTGCCTATTTATCAAACTCCTAGTGATTCTTTTCAATACACAAGTCATATGTCTTGCCAACTCTCAAACCCTTCCTGACGTCACCAAATGGAGTTACCCATTGCCCTCGAGTCGATTCTGACTCATAGCAACCCTATAGAACAGAGTAGAACTGCCCCACAGGGTTTCCAAGGAGTGGCTAGTGGATTTGAACTGCTGTCCTTTTGGTTAGCAGCCAAGCTCTTAACCACTGCACCATCAGTGCTCCACAAATGGAGTTAGTCATCTTTGATTTTGTAGTATCACAACATACCCAGTATAGGCTTCTATTATTGTGTTTATAATGCTATTGTATGGTAACTAATTTTTTTTATTGTCCTTCTCTCCTGCTAAATTGAAAGCTTGCTAAGATTTGGGACCATGTACTCTCTCTCCTGTGACTTCTAAGTCCAGCATAGCTTATGGGATGCAGTAGGTGATCAGTTCATAGTTGTTGAATAAGTAATTGAGTACACTCACCATGGGGTGTATGTGATTTTAGTCTACACTGATCATGTGGTTCTAGACATGAAAGTGACCTTTCTATTCATCGGTAAAGAAATTTCTGTCTGTATTTGCTTAATTATGGAGATGCTATGGGACTGCATATTACAAACAAGCTATGAATCTGGTTAAAGATACTTCAAAAGAAACATCCCAACTATGAAGGCCAGGTGAGGGAACGATGAACCTTGCCCTGAAGTGATGAACAAGGAAAGGGAAATTCTCCAACACCCTGCTCACCCGTCTGCTTCTTCTCTAATTACAGTGAAACCCGTGAGAGCTGGAACTCTGTGGGACGGCCTTGTTTTTCAGAATCTCAAAAGTTTTCTGCCTTTGACAGGGTGCAGTCTTACCATTTTTCTATCGCTTGTTTTAGTGGAAACTATTTGAGTTTTCTTCCTCTGACAGGTTTCCACCTTATACATTGTCTTAGTCTTCTAGTGCTACTGTAACAGAAATACCAAAAGTGGATGGCTTTAACCAACAGAAATTTATTCTCTCACAATTTAGGAGGCTAGAAGTCTGAATTCAGGGTGCCAGCTCCAGGGGAAGGCTTTCCCTCTCTGTCAGCTCTGGGGGAAGGTCCTTGTCATCAATCTTCCCCTGGTCTAGGAGGTTCTCAGCATAGGGACCCCAGGTCCAAAGGACACATTCTGCTCCTGGCTCTTCTTGCTTGGTGGTAATGAGGTCCCTCTCCTCTCTGCTCACTTCTGTCTTTTATATCTCAAAAGATATTGACTCAAGATACAACCTGATCCTGTAGATTGTATCCTACCTCATTAATATAACTGCCTCTAATTCTACCTTATTAACATCATAGAAATTAGGATTTATAACACATAAGATAATTATGCCAGATCACAAAATGGAGGACAACCACACAATACTGGGAATCATGGCCTAGCCAAGTTAACATACATTTTTGGGGAACACAATTTGAAACATAATACACAGGTTCTGGCTTTTGCAGGTTTTACTGTATTTTTTTTTATCACTGATTTCTTATGGCATTTAAGGGATGCAGTTCAGTGTGCATATGTCCCTGGGTGGTGCAAATGGTGAACGTGCTTGGCTGCCAACTGAAAGATTTGTGATTTGAGTCCATCCAGAGATGCTTGGAAGAAAGACCTGGCTATCTACTTCAAAACTCAGCCACTGGAAACCCCATGGAGCACAGTCTTACTTTGCACACATAGGGTGGTCATCATGAGTCATGGCTGACTCAACAGCAACTGGTTTGTTTGGTTTTTATTCATTGCGCAAGAGGTAGGGTTTACTAATTCCGCTACTCATTGCATATGTGCCAGGGTTTGAATTTTTGTGCCAAACAAATGAACCCCCAGACCAGACCTGTTGCCACTGAGTTGATATTTTGACTCATAGTGACCCTATAGGACAGAGTAGAACTGCCCCATAGAATTTCCACAGAGTGGCTGGTGGATTCGAGCTGCCTACCTTAAGGTTAGCAGCCGAGCTCTTAACCACCGTGCCACCAGGGCTCCAATGAACCCCCAGAACATAACCCCCAGAACATAAAAATTAAGATTATTAAATAAAGGGAGACAATGATTTTCCTTTAACATCCCAGAGAACTCAGGGTGGCCTCAAACTCACCTCGAGACAGGAGAGAACCAAAATTCTCACACTGTGTGAGTCCTAGGACTTTAGGTGATTGTTTGTGGGAAGGATATTTGGGTGGGA
This sequence comes from Dugong dugon, assembly GCA_030035585.1. NCBI lineage: Eukaryota > Metazoa > Chordata > Mammalia > Sirenia > Dugongidae > Dugong > Dugong dugon. The sequence goes on along the minus strand of CM057468.1, from coordinate 129,441,931 downwards.
TTCTGTGAATCTCAACTGACATCTGTCTTTGAGGATGGTGCTTTCATTTTCTCGAGAAAGGGTTACGGAAATTGCATCTTAATGACCGATGTTATTAATAGAGGTACTAGAAGAAACAGAGAGAACAAAGCTAGTTGAGGAGATTTTAGACGATGCAGTTGTCCCTTTTAACTGGAGAGAAGAACTCAATAGCAAATTATAACCTACCTTTCACAAATGTCTTGTAAATTAGAGAGTATATGTTGTAAACTCTTCTCCCATTCCAACTCAGTTTCCTTTTGCCTTATTTTCCTCATTTAGCCGTCTTTAATTTAATCTTACTGCTTGTGTATGCGTATATGTGTTGATGGGTGATACTATATTCTCTCTGGTATAAGAGGAGAAATACACACATGTACACACACCTAAATACAAACCTGAATGCATGCAACAGTAGCTCTCACATGGGTAGGAAGAGGGAGTTAGGATTCCAAGAATTCCTCTGCTGCGCTTGAGGTGAAATATTTTGGCTACCATTTTTATTCATCTACCTTTTATTGTCCTCTTATTTGGGTGAAGCAGCAAAGCAAGCATTGCTTTCTCATATTGTTGAAAGAATGAGTTGGATCTTTGTGTATTGCCTCTCCTGATGCACATAATAAAAAGCGGAGACAAACATGATGTTTGTTTTAAACACAGACATGACCTTAGTTCTGCCCTGAAACCTCTAACACCATTTTTTCCTCTTGGCATTAGGAAGTCATTGGCCTCAACCCTCATCTCAATCCTTGGTGTCTGTTTCTGGAGGTGCGCTGGCCAGCTATCGGTGTCCGCAGGTATTGTTCTTAGGGACCAGTGTCCCTCCCCAACTCGAACCCTTACTATCCCACTCTTCTTCCAGAACGTATGTATGTATATGGAGAAAGAGGGCCCTGGTAGCACAGTGGTTAAGATTTCAGGCTACTAACCAAAAGGTTGGCAGGACGAATCCACCAGTTGCTCCTTGGAAACCATGTGTGTGTATATATATATCCAGATATATATATCCAAACCACAACAAACCAGTTGCTGTCAAGTTGATTCTGACTCATGTTGACCCCTGTGTGTCAGAACAGAATTGTGCGCCATAAGGTTTTTAGTGGCTGATTTTTCTGAAGTCGACTGCCAGACCTTTTCTTTCGAGGTGCCTCTGAGTGGACTCAAACTGCCAACCTTTGGGTTAGCAGCCAAGTGTGTTAACCATTAGCACCACCCAGGGACTCCTATAAATAGGAGAAGATTCAAAGGGGAGGAAGATTTGTGGGAGCTAAGTGGATAGCAAAGGCTCTACCATGGAGGGAGCCTTGAGCTGCCCCTGGTAGGGGGTGTGGGTGGGGGTTGGGGGGCACACCCCCACGGCCCTTGGCCTCTGTGCTGCGCCTGCGTTCTGGATGTCTAGCTCCTGAGGAAACTGAAGGCTTCCACCTGGCAGAAGCTATAGCACCATCTTGTGGAAACAAATGCTTTTAGCTCTCACAAGCCTTTTTCTTCTGAAAATTTGAGTCATCTGTTAAAACGTCAGTCCTGAGCAGCAATCCTGGCTCCGGATCACTCTTGGAAGGCGTTGGTGAGTAACAGAAGGTTTCCCGAACGTTCCACGACTTTGGAGTCCGGGTTCGCAGTGAGTGCTCGGTCAGCGGCAGCTGTCTTGTTGAAGAGTGATCATACATGCTGAGGACCCAGTATTGTCTCCCCAGCCCCAGCTCTTTTTTCTCAGGCTGTGTCCTCTGCGTGGGTTTGAACCATGTCCCGGAGGATCCCCAAAGAAAATGAAGCACCAGGCTCCATCTCTCTCTTCTGCCTCCTCCGGGATAACTGGCAGCTCCCTTCTCATCTGCAAGTGATTGGGTTCATTGACCCAGGGCTCGGGAACGGGGAACCGCTTAATCTCTCGGGAGCTAACTCATTATAATGGGAGGGCACAGAAGAGTTTATCACTGCTGGGACTTACACGTTGTTTCCTAGAAATTTTACTGGGTCCACTGAAAAATAATTCCATTAAGAATTATAAATTAACTGAATAACAGAGAAGAGCTTTAAATGTGAGTACTCCACCCTCTAGTGGCGGGAAAATCACCCAGCCTCCTCAGCCTTTTCTGAACGCTGGCGTGCTCTCCATCAAATAGGGAACTGACCTCCCTGAGAAGGTTTGGGGCTCCAGTAGGCTGCCCTCGAGCAGTCTCAAGTTTCTTTAAAATTTAAGGTCAGCATGAACTTGGCAAAATTATTTTCTTTATCTGTTTTAACTTTTCCAAAAAAATCGCATTTTGAAAACGTCATGCATTGACATGTTTCAAAATTAAAAAGTACCAGAGGGTACATCTTTCCTCTCATACATGTTGCCCAGCTACCTGGTTCTCTTCCCTGAAGAAAGTGATATTACAGTTTCTTGTCTGATGTTCCAAAACTCTGCTGTGCGCCTGGGAAGGGTCTTACAGTAATGGTAGCCCACCATGCAAAATGTTTTGAAATTTGCGTTTTTACCTAAAAATATGGATTGAAGGTTGTTCCATTTCAGTACATAAAGGACCTCCTTGTAAATCTGTCAGCTATACAATATTCTATTGGATGGCTGTATCATGATTTATTTACCCAGTCTCCTGTACAGATTGCTTCCAATATTTTGGAATTACAAACAGTGCTGCAGCAAATACCCTGTACATCAGTGGCTGCATGTTCCTGGAGGTGGGATTGCCGGGTCACAAACCATGTGCATTTGTAACTGCAGGCGCGTCGGCCAGTTCGTCTCCACAGAGTCCTGCCAGACCACAGCAATGCTGACCCCTAGGGTATCACTCGTACTGTGTGTTTTAAGACTATTTCACCTTTGCCAATCGGATACGTGAAAAGTAACATTTCAGGGTCATTATAGCTGCAGTTGTTCGCTGTCGTATTATGAATTTGCTTCTGTGAACTCAGCTTTTTTTTTTTTTTTTTTACAAGGCCTAATTACTCAGTCAATGCCTGGAGAAGCAAAGCTACTTTGGCAAATATATTGTTTTTTATTTTTAATGTAAGTTTTTGAATAGGTAAAATATTCACATAGTTCACCATTCAAGCAGTTTTCAAAAGAATGTCCTGAAAGCCTCCCTCTCTTGCCTGTGCCCCATGGTGGGTTTGCGTGTAGCCGGTGAAGCCTGAGCTTCAAGGGGACCTGATCTCATTTTGAAGTCAGGACTTCCCATTTTCTTAAAGAAGCTGCCCCAGATTGTGTGTGCTTCAGGCCCAGACGAGCCCCCACCTGCCCCCATCTTCCCAGGTTCCAGCCTCTCTTACGCATCCTTCCAGAATTATTCGATGCATATATAAGCACACACAGATATAGATTATCAACTTCTTCACCTTATACTTGCTTTTGTGAATGTATCTTGGAGATTTTTCTATATAAGGTATAGAAACCAGTTGCCAACGAGTCGACTCTGACTCACGGCAGCTTCATGTGTGCCAGAGTAGAACTGTGCTCCATAACGTTCTCGATGACTGAGTTTTTAGAAGTAGTTCACCAGGCCATTCTTCCGAGGCACTTCTGGGTGGACTCAAACCTCCAGCCTTTTGGTTAGCAGCTGAGAGTGTTAACCGTTTGCACCACCCAGGAACTCCGTATAAGATATAGAGAATGTCCATATTGCTTTGCTGTTTTTGTTTGCTTGCTTAGCTGTTCGTTTTTGTAACAGCGTGACGTCCCACCATAAGATGTTCCACCCGCCCCTTCATCGGTCTTCTTGGGGTGCAATTTGTGTACGTCTGTTCAATTTTATTTGGGCGACTGCATGGCTTGTATATATTTGTTTTGTTCTGTATTTGCTGCTTTCCTTAAGCCTCCTGGCAGGTTCCAGAGACTGAAGTGGTAGCTCAATACCTGGTGTGGCCACAGGTCCAGAAGAGGTAAGGATCACAGTAGGTGGATTGGCAGGGGCGCCTGGGCTTTCTCACTCTCCACCCTTCTCAGGTGTCTGGGGCTCTGAACGCCTCTCAAAACCTTCCCCTGACACCTGTTGTTCACAGCGCTGCCCGAACGTGTGCACATCTGCGTCTGAAGCGCACCTGTGGTTGTGAAATGAGAGAATGTCTTGCAGAAGAAATTCCAGGCATCCTAGGGCAGGAGAGGGAAGATAATTGTAAGCCTTTGGGTGTCTCTGAAGTCATGCTAGATGAGTGTTGGCTCCAAAAATGGGCAAGTAGCCCTTGAGGTCATATTACTGTCTTAGCAGCATTGCTCCAGCCCGCAGACGACACCCACTGCACACACACACACACACACACACACACACACACACACACACACACTGTGGTCCTTTGTACCCAACGGAGGAGGACGGAGACCAGGCAGAATGCTGGGGGCCCTCTGCAACCCAGAGGAGGCAGCCACTCAGCCTGTTCACGCTTGTCCACGTCCGTGATTGCTCCTTCACCCGGTCAATGCCAAGGCCTTGGGAACTGCATCTCGGATAGCTGGGCACCCAGCCTTTTCGTCCTCCCCACACTCTCCTCCTATTAGCTGTGCCAGCCCCTATGGCAGCCACCTTCCTGGGAAGAAAGGGCTATGCGCCTGTCCACACTGGCTGCCCCACATCCACCCTCTTCCCCAGCATTACTTTGTTCAGAAGTTTTGTTCCGACATTCTTGTCTCCTCTTTGCTATCTTCCCGGAGCTGAGCTGCAGCCTGTATTAGACAGTACACATCTTAAGAACTCTAGCTCTGGTGGCGCAGTGGTTGAGTGCTCAGCTGCTAACCAAAAGCTTGGCAGTTGAACCCACCCAGTGGCTCTGTGGGAGAAAGTCCTGGCGATCTGCTTCCGTAAAGGTTACAGCCAGGAAAATCCTATGGGCCAGTTCTGTCCTGTCACACAGGGTTGCTATGAGTCAGAATTGACTCGATGGCACCCAACAACAACAGCTCTTTTACGAGAAGCCGGATAAATAGTACACAGAAGGCAGAACAGGCAAAAAGGAAGGTGAGAGGGGATTGGTGATCAATCTTTACTCCGTAAGGTTCAGAATAACTCTTGAGGGAACGTACGTTACCTTTTTTGAAGCTTACGACATCCCCTTGGAATAAGCAGAGTGGAATCTTTATCACCCTTTTATAGACGAGGGAGCAAAGCAAGGACACAGTTGATCAGGGCATACCTGAACCCAGGTTCACAGGACTTTCCCCTCTGCTGAGACTTTGTGGTTCAGGGCTGACGTTGGTTGGGTCCCTGAGGAGGTGGTCTGGGGAGCGGTAGCAGTATCTGGGTTTCTGTACTGAAGTGGGGCCTGGGGATGTGTCTTGAAGCTGTGTTTGGATTGATTTTACATAGAATTGAGAAAAATCCACTGTATATCTCAAAGCGGGGTACTGGTGGGGATTTGTGGAGGGGGCCCAAGTCTCTCCGTTCCACCTCTGGGTACCAGCCCCGCCCAGAGTTTTATTATTGCCCCGAGGAGCCGGAGAGCTAGAAACTCAGAACCTCTGACCTTGTGTCAGATACTGCCCGATACTTACAAACTCCTCTTTTCTTCTGTACACATTTCAAAACCCAATTGCTGGTGAGTCAGCTCTGACCCATGGTGACCCCATATGTGTCAGAGTAAAGCTGTGCTCCATAGGGTTTTCAGTGGCTGGATTTTTGGAAGTAGATCACCGGGCCTTTCTTCCGAGGTGCCTCTAGGTGGACTACAACCTCCAACCTTTTGGCTAGCAGTGTTCACTGTTTGCACCACCCAGAGACTCTCCTCGTACACACAGAGACACATTTCCCAGACTTCCTTGCAGTTTGTATGGCCACTTGACCAAGTTGTAACCAATGGGTTGTGAGCAGAAGTGCCCAGTCCACTTTTAGGCCAGGCCCATTCAGCCTCCATGTTCTGTGGGACGACATTCTGACTCTCCTCTCATTTCGTCTGTTCCCCGCCACGCCACTTATCAGTGAAAGGCCACACTCTGAGCAACAGTCTGACCTGGCCCACACGCCAAAGATGCTGCAGGTGCCAACTTCAGGTGACAAGGCATCGCTACCCCACAGAGCCCATCCCTGCCCTTTCAGCAGCCCAAAGTTGTCCCCACCTTCTTGCCGAATTTTTAAAGGCAACCCTAGCATGGCTTCCCACAGGTGTCAGCATCTTCCTAACCTTCCAGAATCACGGGTCCAGTGGTATAAAGTCAACCTGCTTGTTTTCATTTAAACAAATGTAAGTCTTTTTTTTTTCTTTCTATCTGGAGTCCAATGGCCAGCCTTTGGCTAGAGGTAGTAAGTTTCTCTTCCTTCTTTTCCTCCTCCTTCTTCATAATCCCTTTGATTTTTATATAGGGGTTATAATTATGGGGTCGACAGTGAGGTTGCCTAAATTTCTAGGTGCTTACTAGCTGTGAGACGTTGGGTAAGTGACTTAATCTCTCCATGCCTCTGTTTTTCCTCTATAAAGTGGTTAATAATGGTCTCTACCACACAGGGTTGCAATGAGGATTAGCATAGGTAATGCTTATAAGGTGCTTAGAACAGTGCCTTGCCCCCAGTAAGCACTCAGTAACTTCACGTGTGGTGTGTGCGCACATGAGCGTGTGAGCAGTCTGTGTGAAGCTAAGGGTGTGTTGGTTTTGGGTCTTACTACCAAGGTCAGTTCTTCAGAACCAAGCCTCCAATCTCCACGAGCATAGCTTCAGCTCCCACCCTCTTGTGTCTGTGTTCCTCTAAACTTCTGAAGCTCCTCTGTGACTCTGCCCATAGAATCCACCATCTAGCACAAGACGCCTTCCGTAAGTAAGCTCTGGCTCCCCAGTCTCAGCATGGTGCACACTAGACCAAAAAGAAACCCACAGTCACCTAACCTCCTTCTTTGGAATAGACCACTTGCTGCTGAGTTAGTTCCAACCCATGGTAACCCCACGTGTGTCAGAGTAGAACCGTGCTCCATAGGGTTATCAGTGGCTGATTTTTCTAAAGTAGATAGCTAGGCCTTTCTTCTGAGGCAACTCTGGGTGGACTTGAACCTCCAACCTTTAAGTTGGCAGCCGAGTGTGTTAACTGTACCACCTGGGGACTCAACCTTATGGATGATTTGGGAGTATTAATAATAAAGTACTACATCGTGTGGTCTACATGAGTAGAGAAGGCTTGGAGCCTGGTGGTTCGGGTATGAGTCTAGCATTTGCCACTTGCTCAGTCTTTACTGATGATGATGATAATGAGCGGTGGATGGGTTATGGTAAGTGAGGGCATCTCTATACGGTGCCCTTCACACTGAGTAAGTACTTAGTAAGTTACCTATTCTTATTAAAGCCCATCTGTCCCATTCCGTTGCTGCTGCCTGGGCTTTCTATCTATACCCAATAACTGAGAGTGAGGTTGTGGTGCTTGCAACCTTTCCCAAGTGAAGAAGAAATAAATAAATAAACCCACTGTCGTTGAGTTGATTCCGACCCATAGCAACCCCATAGGGTTTCCAAGGCTGTAATCTCTACAGAAGCAGACTGCCACATCTTTCTCCCTCGGGGCTACTGGTAGTTATGAACTGCCGACCTTTCTGTGAGCAGTTGAGCGCCGTAACCACTGCACCACCAGTGAAGAGCGCATGTGTGTTCAGAGAGAATCATGGAGAATGTGGAGGAGGTGAGGAGGGCCTCAAACGGGCATCGCAAGCCCGAGGCCGACTGGGAAGTGAGTCTCTGGGAGGTGGCGGAATGTGTGAGGCCTCACTCTCTCTCTGACTGCAGGAATTGTAGGACAGATCACAGGATTTCCTCAGTAAAAGTCCATTAGCTCCCCAGTCGAAGTAGGCGTTTCGGTACACTCACTGTTTGTAAGATGAAGTCCATTTGGGGGGAGACACCCAAAGGGGAGATGAAAATGGGTACATGTGTTGGTGGGTGCTGGGCTCTCTGCCTGTGGCTCTACTGTGGTTGTTTTTTTTAGTATTTTTATCTATTTATTAGTTTTTACATTTGGTGACTATGCGTGTAACAAATCGTCTGCCTTTTCAGCATTCTCCACGTGCGCAGTTCAGCGGCACGCGTTATGTTTATCATGTTGTTCAGCCATCACCACTGTCCGTTTCCAGAGTTTTCCATCGCCCTCAACAGAAGCTCAGGGCCGCTAATGTGGTGCTTTTTAAGCTGCTGCTGAGGCGGCCACACCTGAGAACGCCTACTGTTCTGCTGTCGCTGAGCACGCCGAAGTCAGACGTAGACGGTCTGTTCTAAACTGCTGGGACCCATAGCAGTGTGTGAAATGAAATTTTTTTTTTATCCAAACATTCTCAACTCCTGTAGTAACCAAATTTAAAAAAAAAAAAAAAAAAGTTTGATAGAATTAAATGTAACAAATGCAGTGAAAGCTGAACTCTTGTTGGGGAGGAAAGGGAGTGTCTTGCAGTGTCTCTTGGATCATTCGGTCTTGGACAGAAAGAGAGCGATGAACATGGGCAGTATTCAGCCCACAGCACTCCAAGACCTACTTGGGCTGATGACTCAGGGTCACCCTCGTCAGGAATGAGTCTCCTTGCATAACACTCTCTGCAAGGCACCCTTCACCTCTGCGTTCCTCAAGCTGTAGATCAGCGGGTTCAGCATAGGGTTGAAAATGCTGTAAAACAGGAAAAGGACCTTCTGTTGTTCCTCAGGGTGGCTGGATTTGGGAGCCATATAAGTGACCATGGCACTGCCAAAGAAGAGCCCAACCACGCAGAGGTGGGAGGAACAGGTGGAGAAGGCCTTTCTGCGTACCTCCCCGGACTGGATCTTCAGGACAGCAAAAAAAAAATATGGACGTAGGAGACCAGCACCAGGCAGAGGGGCCCCACTAAAACTAACAGAGAAGCAGCTAAGATGACCACTTGGTTGAGCCAAGTGTCTGCACAGACCAGCCTGAGGACAGAGAGGAGTTCACAGAAGAAGTGGTTGATCTCATGAGGCCCACAGAAGGGCAATCTCAGGATGAGGCTCACATGGACCAGGGCCAGGAGGGAGCCACACGCCCAAGAGGTGATGGCCAGGGTGATGCAGAGCCTCCAGCTCACGATGACCGAGTACCGGAGAGGATGGCAGATGGCCATGTAGCGATCGTAGGACATCACAACCAAGAGAAGACATTCCATGTGAGCGAAAGTCAAAAAGAAGAAGGTCTGTGTGATGCAGCCAGCAAAAGATATGGGTGTGGTGGGACTCCAGAGGTTCACCAGCATCCAGGGCACCGTGTTGCATGTGTAGGCTATGTCAACGATGACCAGGTGGGAGAGGAAGAAGTACATGGGGGTGTGCAGTCTGGGGTCCAGTGAAATGAGCCCCAGGATGACCCCATTCCCCAGTGAGGTGAAGGCATAGAACAGGCAGAAGAGCCCAAAGAGGAGCATCTGAACCCTCGGGCCAAGGGGAAACCCCAGGAGAATGAACTTTGTGATGGACGTCTGGTTTTCCCCCATTTCTCTGGAGACAACAGAACTGTCAAAAAACATCTATTTTAGCCACTATTTTGTGAATTTAGTCATATTTAGCAGGTAAACGTATTAATGATCTATTATGCACTAAGTTAATCACTTGGTCTGACACAACTTTTCAGAAGAGAATGTGTCACTTATGATGAGAAGAAAGATGGTTAACTCAAAAGAGAAAGTAAAATAACCACAAAGAGGGATTGTCTCAAAACTGAATGTGTTGAAATTACTAAGCGAATTCCTAAGGAGTAATGGAAAGAATCAGTAATGAAAGAACTCCAAGTAGGAGAACGAGAGTAGTCCTAGAAAAAAAATGTAATTACGGTTTCTCCAATAGAAATATCAACAGTTACATTTGAAATCCACCTTTGCCCTGTAGAGCAGGTTACAATGAAAGCCACAAAATGAGAAAAAGCAGCTTGTATGATGATGCGATTAGTTAGGTTGCTAAGAAGGAATTAATGAATGGGCTCTGATGGGCTCCAAAAGTCTGAAAAATCAGCCAGTGAAAACTGGTTCCTTGGGAGAGTCTTGATTGCACCCAAAACATCATTCAAGATGCCTCTGTGTCATATCAGAGAAGCAGGAAGATGTGACTGTGACTCAGAGAACGCATGAAGGGCGGTGTTTTCAGCCCATCTTCAGCCTGTCCCAGGGTGAGGGGAGACTGGCCTGATGGCACAAGGGTGCTGTCCCTGGTAGGTCTGCGTCTACAACCCAGATGGCTTAGGTGATCAATGATCAGTAACTCCAGCCAATAAGATCTCCAGTTACCCTCTTTGCTCTGATTCTATGCCCACCAGTCACTCATTTAGTATTCCTTTGCATTCTTGTATTTTGACAAAGAAGGAGTGTGCTGGCTGGCCAAGGTCTTGGCCATTCTGAATTTGGGTAGCATGATACACCTCCTGGGAAATGTGTTTACTGAACTAAATTTCCAAAGCTGAATCCACAAGGTAGGTACCAGGCAATCTCACTGAAGTGCAACTAAAGGAAGCTTTTCTGAGCAGTAAATTGGACCTTGAAGGGTATACCCATCGGATACCCCTACAGTAACAACAAGTGACAGTTATGCTATGTTGTTGTTAGGTGCTGTCGAGTTGGTTCCTACTCATAGCGATCCTCTGTATAACAGAACTAAACACGGCCCGATTCTGTGCCGTAGCAAGGATCCTCACCACTTTGAACTCATTGTTGCAGCCACTGTGTCAATCCAGTTCTCCAGGGACTGCTCCCTCCTGATAACATGTCCAAAGTACATGAGACAAAGTCTCACCATTCTAGCTTCTAAGGAGCATTATGGCTGTACCTCTTCCAAGACAGATTTGTTCATTCTTCTGGCAATCCATGGTATATCCAATATTCTTCACCAACACCATAATTCAAAGGCATCAATTCTTCTTTGGTCTTCCTTATTCATTGTCCAGCTTTCACATGCATATTAGGTGATTGAAAATATCATGGCTTGGGTCAGGTGCCCCTGAGTCCTCAAAGTGACATTTTTGCTTTTTAACACTTTAAAAAGATGTTTTGCAGCAAATTTGCCCAATGCAATACGTTGTTTGATTTCTTGACTACTGCTTCCATGGGCATTGATTGTGGAGTCAAGTAAAATGAAATCCTTGGCAACTTCAATATTTTCTCCACTTACAATGATGTTGCTTATTGGTTCAGTTTTGACAATTTTTGTTTTCTTTTTGTTGAGGTGTAATCCAAGAACTGAAGAAAAAATTCAAGGCTCGAGTTGGAATTTTGAAGGATTCTATGGGCAAAATATTGAATGATGCAGGACGCACCAAGAGAAAATGGAAGGAATTCAAAGAGTCACTGTACCAAAAAGAACTGGTCGACATTCATCCATTTCAGGAAGTTGCATATGATCAAGATCCTATGGTACTGAAGGAAGAAATCCAAGCTTCACTGAAGGCATTGGTGGAAAACAAGGCTCCAGGAATTGATGGAATACCAGTTGAGGTACTCCAACAAATGGATGCAATGCTCACTCATCTCTGCCAAGAAATTTGGAAGACAGCTACCTAGCCAATCAACTGGAAGAGATCCACATCTGAGCTCATTCCAAAGAAAGGCAGTCCAACAGAATGCAGAAATTATTAAATAATATCACATGCTAGTAAAATTTTGCTGAAGATAATTCAAAAACTGTTACAACACTACATCTACAGGGAACTGCCAGGAGTTCAAGCTGGATTCAGAAGAGGACATGGAATGAAACGTATCATTGCTGATGTCAGATAGATCTTGGCTGAAAGCAGAGAATACCAGAAAGATATTTACCTGTGTTTTACTAACTATGCAAAGGCATTCGATTGTGTGGATCATAACGAATTATGGATACCATTGTGAAGAACGGCAATTCCAGAACACTTAATTATGCTCATGAGGAACCTGTACATAGACCAAAAGGCAGTCATTTGAACAGAACAAGGGGATACTGCATGGTTTAAAAATCAGGGACGTGTCAGGGTTGTTTCCTTTTACAATACTTATTCCATCTGTATGTTGAGTAAATAATCTAAGAAGCTGGATTATATGAAGAAGAATGGGGCATCAGGATTGGAGGAAGTCTCATAAACAACCTGCGATATGAAGATGACACAACCTTGCTTGCTGAAAGTGAAGAGGACTTGAAGCACTTACTGATGAAGGTCAAAGACTGCAGCCCTCAGTATGGATTACACCTCAACATAAAGAAAAAAAAAATCCTCACAACTGGTCCAGTAAGCAACATCATGATAAATGGAGAAAAGATTGAAGTTGTCAAGGATTTCATTTTACTTGGCTCCACAATCAACACCCGTGGAAGCAGCAATCAAGAAGTCAAACAATGTATTGCACTGGGCAAATCTGCTGCAAAAGACCTCCTTAGGGTGTTGAAAAGCAAAGATATCACTTTGAGGACTAAGGTGCACCTGACCCAGGCCATGGTATTTTCAATTGCTTCATATGCCTGTGAAAGCTGAACAGTTAATAAGGAGAACTAAAGAAAATTGATGCCTTTGAATTATGATGTTGGTGAAGAATATTCAATATACCATGGACTGCCAGAAGAACAAACAAATCTGTCTTGGAAGAGGTACAGCCATAATGCTCCTTGGAAGTGAGGATGGCGAAATTTCATGTCAGGTACTTTGAACATGTTATCAGGAGGGGCCAGTCCCTGGAGAAAGACATCATGCTTGGTAAGGTAGAGGGTCAGCAAAAAAGAGGAAGACCCTCAACAAGATGGACTGACAGTGGCTGCAACAGTGGGCTCAAGCACAACAACGATTGAGGATGGCGCAGGACCAGGCAGAGTTTTGTTCCGTTGTACATAGGGTCACTCTGAATTGGAACTGACTCAACAGCACCTGACAACAACAACAGTGTATTATAAACTCCTAACACATGACCAGAGACTATTTTATTTTCACATTTATATGAATAATTTCTGTGCTAGGGCAACCTTCTAAATTTATTTGGAAAACTTACAAAGCACATGAAAATATCTGGTTGGGAAAATGAATTTCAATCTGCACCTTATAAGTCTCTTAATCTCTTTAGTTAGTCGTCCTTGATTTTCTTCTGTATCTTCCAAAATAATTCTATAAAGGAAAGAGAAACAGTGCTTATGATATAAGAATCTATTTGAATGCTAAACTCAGAGATAAGAGGGAAAGGGGACTGAGATACTAAGATTCTCTGAGGGTCCAAGTTCCATGCTAGCATACTTCTTATGAACAAGGAATAGACATGCTCAATTTGTAGTTCTAGAACTTTGAAAGTGTTTGCTGAGTGAATGAATGAATGGATAAATGCCTAAATATAGATTTTTTTTAACATCTTGGACTAGATCTGTAATTTCTGGATTGGTTAAATCTAGTGTGCTATAATTGTCCCCAATTAAGGATGTTCCCACCACAGCAAATAAAGGACAGGCTTTCTGAAGTTGGATAAGAATGACTGAAGAATCTCCAAAATGTTTAGACATTGAACACTGGAAAAACACTTGTTTTCTTTCTTTCTTACTCTCCCTTATATTTTATTTCACTCCTACATATAGCGGAGCCCTGGTGGTGTAGTGGTTAAGAGCTTGGCTGCTAACCAAAAGGTCGCAGTTTGAATCCACCAGCCGCTCTTTGGAAACCTATGGGACAGTTCTATTCTGTCCTGCAGGGTCACTATGAGTTAGAATTGACTTGATGCGCCCTAACAATAACAACTACATATGGTGAAAGCATCTCAGTGAACCCAAATGGATTCAATTTTCCAAAGGGCAGGGAGAAGTGAAAAGAAAGACTTTAAAAAATAATAAATACATCCCAGTTCCCAATGTAACTGTCAGGCATTTTTGGAAGCTTTAAGTGACATATTATATATGTATGTGCAAGTTCACAATTCAAAAGTTGGCAACTTGTTTGATGACTAATGAATTACCCGGCATCTCTACGGTTTCAAAGTAAATGTCTGAGACCAAAGTCATTTCTTTACACATGAACAAACCTGTCCATACTAGATGGGGCCTACATTTCAAAAAGGAACATTCAAGATCTGATGAACGGACAAACTCTTCTCTAGGGTAGTGCTCATGAGTCACTGTAGCATTCCTGAAATGAGAGCTATTTTTAAATCCTTGGTTCCACTGAAGTACTGGATGGCTGGATAGTTTGCTTCCAAGTAGTAAGAAAGGTTTCAGTTACAACTAGTACTCTCACTAGACCTCCCCTCTGGGTGGCGTGTCCCCCGAGTCCCCGTTTCTGTAGCTCACTGTATCTTTTTCTCCCTCCTCACCTATTCTTCCTTCCTGGGTCCATTTTTCCAGTATTCTCTCCCCATTCCCCATTTTCCTTATCTCTCTTCTACAAGCCCACTTTCAGAATCTCTTCCCTACCTCTCCCATATGTATCTCCATACTATTCCAGACACTCGTCAATAGTTCTAATATCTGAGATGTTTCTTAGAGACTTTGATTGCATAAGATGTCTGCATTCAGGATAGCTGTCTTATAAGCAACCTTGGAAAATACTACCTCATAGTGCATAGCAGCAATGTTATTCTGCCTACACACTTATCTGGGAAATGGAAATAATTTCCTTGGTGGCTAACAAGGGCTTTCTAGTTGTACTTCAGAATTAAGTTGATCAGAAATCATGCTTAAAATATCCCCTTAGATTGAAGAAATCCTTTTGATCTAGTCAATGATAAAAGGATGACACATTCTACCACGATGGTGTCTGGAACTTGGCAGGTATTCTGTGAATGTTTATTGACTGACTGTTTTTCAGTTTGGTTAAGTCTGAGAAACAAACCGTTCCTGAGCTCCTTCCATTCTGCTTTGAGCCAGCTTGTCAGGCAAAGAAAAACAATGACAGGCAATTACAGAGGCCGTTAACCCTTAGAGGTGAGACTTGATGTTACTAGTTGGATGACCTTGAGTATCTTTCTCATCCTTTCCAAGTCTCAGTTTCCTCCTTTATAACAGGAAAATTGTGATATCTATTTCAGGAGGTTATTTTGAACATCAGCTGGGATAATGCATGTTATACATGTAACACATTCCTGGTACACAGTGAACATTGAAATACAATCATTTTAACAGCTGCTCAGACAGCTGACGTTGTGTGGACCTGCCCTCCATGGTGCACAGTGGTTCCATGGAGCCAATGCATCTTGCGCTATCGGCCACTATACTCCAAACGCAGATTGCAAAGTCTTGGTTATAAAATGAAAACCAACAAGGCGATTTTGTGAGTAATGTGCTGTTGAAGGGGTTAGTAAGGCAGGGTTTGGCCGCTCACCTTTTGTCATCTTTTTTGGGAAAATGTGCTGTCACTAAGGAGATGTTAGGGATGACAAAGGGCTCAAAACTGTGTTAAGTCTATAAAACTCTGAAAGATTATCCTTTAGCAAGCAACTACTTTGCTTTCTGCACTTTTCCTTGCCACTTCAACCACACACACGCACAGACACACACTCACACAGACACACTCACACCCACACACAGACACACACTCATTCACACAGACACATACACACAGAGACACACAGTCACACACACACACACACACACACACACACACACACTCACAGACACTGACATATTCAACACACACCACACAATCACACACACACCCCACAAATACACACACACCACACATACACCCCCCCCACACTCACACACATTCACATACACACACACATACACGCACATACATCCACACACACACGCACTTGTACACTCTCACACACACTCTTTGGGTTTGGGAAAGTCTAATATTTGAACGTACTCATCGAGCACCTCGGCATGCTGCACCATCCACCACGTCATGGGCAATGGAAGAGAAGCGAAGGACAGTGTGAGCTGCATAGATTGTGGGTTGGTTTTGTTGACAAGGCATAAACACAAGGACTGAACATATGGCAACTTTCCTGAGATGTGAGGTCACAGTCATAATACACCCCAGTACAGCCTTCTTCGGCATAAGTAAATCATTCCATATATTTAGTGTGAACCCATCACACAGTAATTTCTTATACTTTTACCAGTGCCAACTTCCCCAAGATTATTGCTTTCATGCAGCTACTTCTTCACAGTATATATTTTAAAAATCCCACCTCTATACATACTTACATTATTTGCGAATAACATGTCCAACTAATTTAGCACTGGCCTTCCCTCAAACCATCCCATAGCACAGTGACCATCAGCACATATTCAGAGAGGCGTAACTAAAGAGTGGTGGTCACAGAGTGATGGCCCACAGGAGGCCAGGTTCTACAGTGTGTCCGGGAGGCATTTAAGGTAACATCACAGCAGGAACCTGGTTAGAGTTCGTGTTTGGAAGCACCTGCAGGCTGGGACAGGGGCCCTGCTCTCTGGAAGCTTCCGTGGGAGCTGCAGCACCCACTTCTCCTCCTGATGGAGAATGTGTCAGCATCCTCAGCAGAGGGGCTTTATTCTCTGATGGGCTCACCCTGGCTCGTTGGAGCTTGGAGAAGCGCCACAGGACGTGAGGGTATCCCCCTCTGATGAGAGGAGAGACGAAGCCTCCGCTTCTGTCCTTGTTGCTGCAGGATGCACTGTCAGGAAGCGGGGCAGTCACAGAGTTCACCCCGAGGCAGCATCACCTCCCCAAACACGTGGCATCATGGGTGTCATGAGTCCCAGTGCAGCCTGTCCCCAAATTCCCAATGGTTCAGGGCATCTGTCAGGGAGCAGTCCCCACAGACAAGGAATACATTGCCTGCTCTCCATGGAAACTCAGCTTCTCCCCAGTGTGACCAGGGTCCCTGGGGCTGCTACAGAGATGGAGAGGCAACAAGTTAGAACCCAGGGCCCCCAAATCCACTGACTTCACGAACAACTCAGAGGCCTGGAAATGATGCACAGAGTTAGGGAGCAGGGCACAGAGGGGGTACAGAGAGGGCCCAGGGTTCCCCATGTGGCTCATTAGAACCTGCTTGGAAGCAGGGCACTTAGGGCACCAAGTCGCCATGTAGGTCTAGTTAGAAATGTTCTCCAGTCTCTACTCTGGTGGTAGGGAGTGTTCCATTCAGAGTCTGTGTCCCTAGGGGAGGGGCGGAGAGGCAGCTTCCCCTGGAAGCTTCCCTCTCCAAGGACGGGGAAGGATTTGCTAGCCCAGAAGCCCTCATATTTACTTTTATTTCTTTCTTATACTACACATAAGAGCATCAGGAATCTCGTATTTGGCAATTGTGCAAGTGGTAAGCAAACGTGTTCTCTACACTGTGACCCCTGACCTGCCAGGGTCATGGCGTACACCTGGGGACCTGGGACAGTTGTCTACTTTTGAGAACACACAGGTCCACAGTGAGAGGAAACACACATTCAGGGACACAACTCACTGCAACCAATCATATGAAATATTATGCATAGAAGGCAATCCATAAATATTAGGACAGTTTCTTCCTCGTTTCTCTTTCCATGTTTCAAGTGAACTACAGAAACTGACCTAAAAGATAAAATCCTGTGAAAAATACTAGTTTTAGGACATGGCTTTCTACGTTCAACACTATATGCTAAACATCTGTTATAAAAGTCATTTGAGGATGTAAGAATGCAAAGGTTGAACTAAGACCATCAAAAATTAAATATAAAATTTTACGATGTCAGACAAACTAAAACTTCGGAAACGCATCATCTCAAAATTATGTAGTTTTTATCAAGCTGTCACAGCTTGTGGACAGCTTCTACAAGAGTAAGAATGAAGTATAAGCATTTACAAAATACGGATGTATACAATGGAAAATAACACACAGAGACCAGTAAGATCTTACTTGAAATGAGCATACTCTCAAATACTGACATTATCTTCCAACCTCAAGAAATAAGAAATTGTCTGCTGTAAGCAAGCAGCAAACTGAAAACCTGTGGAAAGAATAGTTTTAGAGAATACTTTTTTTTTTATAATCAACTTTATGAACATTGGTTATAAACAGATGTTTAGGGTGTAAATTGGAAAAACTAGAACTAAGATAAGTAATCAGTAATTAAGCATAGCATTTGGGAAGGTCACACAAATTAAAAATGTAAAAGAACATAATCTCCAATATCTATAACTCAAAGTTATCTATATTCTGTTAAAATTAAACCATAATAACTTTGATCTTGACAGTGTTTACTATTTAAGACAGTAAAATGACTCATACATAATACAAAGGCCTCTGCACACAAACAGCACAATGAGTATTAATTGAAACAAAGATGTTGGCTTTACCTGCTAGCACTGGGCGTTTGATTTCACCATACATTAATTACTTTTATGGCTAGAGCAAAGTACTCCTAGAATTTGATCATAGGGTTCATTTGAGAGTAACACAGATGAGAGTCAGCATAAAGTGAATGGGCTCTCAGTGTAAATTATCTGAAGAGATGTTTTGTAAAAGAGCAACTAATAATGATGGGAGGGACGCCCAAGATGTGGGTGAGTGTATCTTCAGGATGACATGGCAGAAGTTCGATTGGTGGAGAATCTACTCAGTTGTATTTCTTGAGTAATTATCAGTCAAAAGAGCAGTAGTTCCCCTGGAATGCTGATAAACAGGGAATGGAAGGATCAGATTTTGTTAGCGTTCATCTCAGGTTTATTTGTTTCGGCTGTTGGTGTTTCCCTCGCTGAGACATGGCTCTGTAAGACGTTCCTCTTCCTCATGCATTGTGGTCTCTGGGACCTGCTGCAGCAGGACTGCGTGCCCAGCCCTCTTACATTCAAGTGGGTCGTGCTCTTACCAAGGAGCATGAGCAGAAGGGACTGTGCTGCTGTGTCTAGGGCTGCTGTGGATAAGAAGTGGACGTGCCTCCTTGCCCATCCTCTTCCCATTACTGGCTGACGGTGAAGTCTTTCAAGGCCTGGGGCAGTAGAGTCAGGAGATTGAAGGAGACTGGGTCCCTGAATAGATTCTTAAAATTGGTATCCACATTTTAAGTGATGAGCAGTTATTTCCAAATTATTTCTCATCCAAAATTTGTGCCAATTTATACTCTATCCACATTGTGTGTGAGTTTTACCCACATACTCACCGACACTAAATAAGCCAATCTTTTTTTTTTGTCAATCTGTACTCAATAAATGGTAGCTATTAATAGTATTAATTACCACTATGCAATGCTAGAACCTACTTAGAGATGTGGGACTCTTTGTCAATGAAAGTTATTCTTAATCTTTTCTAAGCAGGAGAGTGAAACTCCTTTTTCTTATGGTGAACATTTCATGATGAGCTCTGGTGGCACAGTGTTTAAAGCACTTGGTTCTGTGGTACAATGGATCACTTTTGTGTCACCTGTCTTGCCATGGTCTTGTAACTCCACCCAAGTGATTGGGTGGGACTGTGCAAATAAGGTAATTGTGGCCCACCAAAGGGATAGATCAGTTTTGCCATCCCACTAGGCTTTAGGTGAGCCATCCCAGAGGCAAGACAGAGAATCTCACCATCACCAAGGAAGAAAGGCCAAGAGTGGAACGTCCTTTGGAACGTCCCTGCCCTGAGAAGCTTCTGGGACCATGAGACCGAAGGAGAGAGAGAAAGAGAGAGGCAGAGAGAGAGAGAGAACTGTAACACTGAAGATGACAAGAGGTGGTGGCAGAGAAATGGTGGCAGGAGAGACCAGCATGAGACATTGCAGTGGGCTTCCTGGCCCACGGAGTGAGAAAGTTGAGTGCCATTGGGCAGGAGGCTTGCTGGAGGAGTAGGGTGCTTTGGGGCACTTGGTGGAGAGCTAGGTTTGCTGACCCACAGAGCAAGAGCTGGATGCCTTTGGACCGAGGCCTACTGGCATAGTTGGGTGTGACCCTGCGTGTGTCAGAGTAGAAATGTGATCCATGGGGTTTTCAATGGCTGAGTTTTTGGAAGTAAATCACCAGCACTTTATTTTGAGGCACCTCTGGGTGAAGTGGAACTGCCAGTGTTTCAATTAGCTGCCAAATCAGTTAAAAATTTGCATCACCCAGGGACTCTGGAGACTAGCAGAGAGGCATAGAAATAGAGAACTGGAAGACGCTTAAAGATCTCTAGTCCAACATTTCATTTTATAGTTGGGGAACCAATGTCCAGAGGAGCTAGGTGAATTTTCCAAGGTGACATCATGAGTTAGGAGAATTGGGACAGGAACCCAGACATGCTGACTCTGAGCCAGCACACTGAGCACTAAACCAGATGGTGCCCAATGATCCATTTCGTCTCTTGACCCAATGTGATTTCAAAAACTGAAAATGAACAAACAAGCAGGGAAGCAGGTAAAAATAAATAAATAAAACCGATAAAGTTGCGCCGGAGCTCCACTCAAAGTTTATCAAGAAAGCAAGGACTATAGTCCCTTCCCTGCAAGCTGGGAAACCATCACAGCCATGAAGTCCCAAGAGACTGAATTTTCTAAGTCTCCTCTCATTCCCCCCTTTTCTTCCAAAGAACCATAATTTAACAGTGATTCCCTTATCCTTAATAGTCTAAATGTGGTCGGTAGACCAGCAAGTATCAGTAAGACCTGGGCTCCTGTTAGAAACAAAAAGCCCCCAGACCATCCATTCAGACCTGCAGAATCAGAACCTGTATTTTTCAAGACCCTCAGGTGATTAGTGTGCACATGAACATCTGAGAAGCACCTTTCAACACTACCTACAATGAGTAAACAGCAGTTCTCCAGGTCCATGCTTGGCAGTGCCCACTTTACATGCCAGGGACACTGCAGGCCCATTTCAGGCGTAGGTGAACTGGCTCCCATCCAGAGCCCCACGCTATCATTTTCAGGAGTTACATCACTGGATATCTCCACACTCTTACAAGCGATAGAAGGGTTCACGTCTTCCCCATGGCCACATTGCTCGCACAGCTCATCCTGGAAGGCCGTAGACATTGAGCACATCCTTTTGAAAGGCCCATAACCTCTGTTTTATATGACGGAAATCAATATACATCAATATACAAATCAATATACATCACCCTCATTTTTTTATATTAATCACTAATATATTTGCAATTCCTCTGTGATCACTAGTTATTTGTGTATTATTAATTATCAAAATTCTCCCCATAATAAACTTCTGCAAGAACTGAGAAAAAAAGAAAAGACTGATAGTTAATAAGATGTCTAACATGATAGAGCAATGGCTAACTGTATTTCAGTTATGTCTTTTATGGAGTTGCATATTTTTGGATAGGAGTTAGGGATAAATGATTATTTGTTTATTTATTTAGTCAACATTTATTGAGTGACTAGTGTGAAATAGACCTGTTCTAGCCACTGAGGATGTAAATATCAGTAAGTCCATTTCAAAAGAATGGTTCACAGTTAAATCGCCAGACCTTGAATTCTGATTTCCCACTTGATATTTTTGACATTAAGTTAATTAATTCTCTAAGCCTCAAATTCCCTTCTGTAAATGAGAATATTATTAGTACTTACTTCACAGCTTTGATGTGAAGATTACATCTAAAGAATTTAGCATAGTATCTGCTACATAAACCAAACCAAACCCACTGCCATTGAGTTGATTCCAACTCATAGCAGCCCCATAGGGTTTCCAAAGCTGTAAATCTGTACAGAACAGACTGCCACATCATTCTTCTGTGGAGTTGCTGGTGATTTCAGACTGCCAACCTTTTGGTTAGCAGTAGATCTGCTGCAAAAGACCTCTTTAAAGTCTTAAAAAGCAAAGATACCACTTTGAAGAGTAAGGTGCTCCTGACTCAAGCCATGGTGTTTCCAATCGTCTCACACGCACATGAAAGCTGGACAATGACTAAGGAAGACGGAAGAAGAATCGATACCTTTGCATTATGTTGCTGGCGAAGAATACTGAATATACCATGGACTGCCAGAAGGACAAACAAATCTGTTTTGGAAGAAGTACTTCCATAATGCTCCTTAGAAGCAATGATGGAGAGACTTCGTCTCACATACTTTGGACATGTTATCAGGAGGGACCACTCCCTGGAGAAGGACATCATACTTGTTAAAGTAGAGGGTCAGTGAAAAAGAGGAAGACCTTCAACAGGATGGATTTACCCAGTGGCTGCAACAGTGTGCAGCCTAGTCTGTCTGTCTGTCTGTCTCACTTTCTCCATCTCTTTTCTTCTTTTGCTTCCTGTCTCTCTAACTGACTGTAGGCCAGTCACTATTCTAAGCACTTTACATATACTGTCTCATTAAATCCTTATAATAGCCCTTTGAGTCTTAAGACAATCTTAAGACAATGATTGTGAGGATAGCGCAGGACCGGGCAGTGTTTCGTTCTGTTGTACATAGGGTTGCTATGAGTCAGACCCAGCTTAACGGCACCTAACAACCTAATAACAAATGATTGCTTTAACCACTGCGCCACCAGGGCTCCTTAAATAAATTTTAGATACAATTATTTGCTACCCTCCTGTGTCCTGCAGATTATAGGATTTTTAAAAACTAGCAGCCAGAAGATAGTTTAACATTGAACATTCTGTCTAACCAGTTAACTGACAGTTGGGGGTTCATGAATTAACCCAAGTACTGCTTGTTGAGTGCTGACTACATGCTAAGCAAAGTTGGCAGTAAAATGATGGACATCTCCAGGTCCTGCCCTCGTAGAGCTCACCATCTTATATGTAAAACTTGATTTCTACCTGAGCAATGTTCTGTAAATATGAAGGATTATACATTTCTGAAAGCCAAAATTGAAATCTGAGTCCTTTGTCTTGGGAAAGGTCTCTTTATAGATAAAATACTGGAGAACATTCATTCTGAATTGTTCCAGCTGAAGAGGCACCAAGGACAACAGCCATGTCAATCTTTTCTTCTACTGTTTTCGTTTTCACTGGCCAGCTCACCCCAGAGTCCTCCTCAGTCCCAGATCCTGAGAACCACAGCCCTTTCTTTCTTTCTTTTTTTTTGATTCTCTCCCATACAAAAATTTATACATATGTTGCTATGTGACTCTAATTGCTCTCCCCATACTGTGACAGCACACTGCTCCTTTCCACCCCTGAATCCCTATGTCCATTCAACCAGCTCCTAACCCTCTCTGCCTTCAAATCTCACCTCCGGAGAGAAGCTGCCTGTTTAGCCTCTTGTATCTACTTGAGCTAAGAGGCACACTCCTCACGAGTATCACTTTATGTCCCACAGTCCAGTCCAATCCCCATTTGAAGACTTGGTCTCAGTAATTTAGTCCTGGGCTGATAGAGAATCCAGGGGCCATGCTTTCTGGGGTTCCTCCAGTCTCAGTCGGACCATTAAGTCTAGCCTTCTTACTAGAAGTTGAGTTCTGCACCCCACCTTTCTTCTGCTCCATCCAGGACTCTCTGTTGTGTTCCCTGTCAGGACGGTCATTGGTGGTAGCCAGACACCATCTAGCTCTTCAGGTCTCAGGTTGGTGAAGTCTCTGGTTTATGTGGCCCTTTCTGTCTCTTGGGCTACTACTTTCCTTGTGTCTTTGATGTTCTTCATTCTCCTTTACTCCAGGTGGTTGGGACCAATTGATACATCTTAAATGGCCACTTGCAAGCTTTTAAGACCCCAGACGTTACTCACCAAAGTCGGATGTAGAACATTTTCTTAATAAGCTTTGTTATGCCAATTGACCTAGATGTCCCCTGAAAGCATGGTCCCCAGACCCTTGCCCCCGCTACTCTGTCCCTCAAAGTGTTTGATTGTATTCAGGAAACTTCTTAGCTTTGGTTTAGTCCAGTTGTGCCCACAGCCCTTTCTTGCTCTCTTACCCACTTTTATCACACACCAGTTCAGAGCCAGGCTTCATTTTCTAGCAGATGTAAGTCTTGTTCTGTCTGAAGCCCAAGCCCATCCCTTGGACACAATCTTTGTTTTGTGTCAATCTCTCAGTTTATCTGCTCCTTACCCACAGATATGCTCTAAGGAGGGCTGTTACATGGTGGTTATGACCACAGGGTCGGGAATGGCGGTGCCCTAGTTCCATCCTGGACTGGGCATTCATTAGCTGTGGGCCACAGCACAAGTTACACAATCTCTACGTAAAATGGGGATCTTGATTGTCTTAAGACTCAAAGGGCTATTATGAGGATTTAATGAGATAGTATATGTAAAGTGCTTAGAATAGTGACTGGCCTACAGTCAGTTAGTGAGAGAGGTAGCAAAAAAAAAAAAAAAAGAACAGAGATTGAGAAAGTGAGACAGATAGACAGAAAGACTAGGGTGTCTTGGTTCTGGGTTTTGTTGTTGTTGCTAGTTGCTGTCGAGTCATCTCCAACTCATGGTGACCTTATGTACAACAGAATAAAAGGATTGCAAGTTTGCAAGAACTGTTATCCTTTAACAGTGAAAATTCATGACCTTTATGATCGTTGTTTGTTTGAGTCCATTGTTGCGGCTATTGTGTCAATCTATCTCGTGGAGGGTTTCCCTCGTTTGTATTGGCCCTCTACTTTGCCAAGCAGATGGCCTTTTCTAGAAATTGGTATATGATGATAACATGTTCAATGTAAGTGATTCAAAGTCTCGCCATCCTTGCCTCTAAGGAGCATCTGGTTGTGTTTCTTCTAGGACAGATTTGTTCATTCTTGTGGCATTCCATGGTATAGTCAATGTTTTTTGCCAGCACCACAGTTCTAATGCATCAAATCTTCTTCTGTCTTCCTTTTTCATTGTTCAGCTTTTGCATACCTATGAGGCAATTGAAAAGACCAGGGCTTGATTCCGATGCACCTTAGTCTTCAAAGCGATACCTGGGTGTTAGCTGAACTAAATCATCAATCTCAATTGAGAACAGCCTCTGCTCTCACCTTCTCTCCTTTCTGTGTTCCTCTAAATGTCCACTGCTCCTTTGTGACTCTACCTGTAGGATTCGCCATCCAGCACAACCAGCCTTCCATATGATGTTTGGTCCTCCAGGCTTCCTGGGACAGAGGCCAGCTCACTATGGCACACATTAGGCTGTGCAGAAGCTGAGGAATATCTTAGCCTTGTCCTTATTCAGTAACACTGATACTGATATACTACACTGTTATGAACCTGCCAGAGAGCTGAGCAGCCAGATCGTCCAAGAAAGAGCCCGGAGTTTGGTACTTTCTGATATAATTGGACCTTCCTCATGGATTTCTTCTGATGGCTAAATGAGGAGATACATGTAACATGACTAGCAATGTGCAGTATATGGTACCAAGGAAGTGATTGATAAAATGCTAGCTGTTATTATAAAAACCCAGTTTGCTTTTACATTGAGTAAACTCTCCCTGGGGTTCTCCCCTTGCAACAGAGTCAAGAGTTGGGTTGAGTGCTTCTTAACCCCAAGTGAAGGGCACATATCCATTCCTACGAATAAGCCTTTTGTCCACTCTTATTGAGAAGCTGACAATGGCTTTAGCAGCAAGTGGCCATGTTCATCACAGAGCAGGGTAGAAAATGGACTTTATAGGTAACGCCCTGGGCAGTCACCTGAATGTGTGGGGTCTCATCCCTGACCACTGAATTTGTGAACTACATTTAATCAGCAAAAGTCAATTGACCACCAACACTAAATAGCCAGATAGAGACATACACTATTTGGTAAAATTTCCTATTTAAAGGTCAATAAATTCTAATGAGGGAAATGGTGCACATCTGGTGTGACCAAGGTGCAAGCATTGATGAAAAGGCCCTGGAGAACACTGTATAGACATGATCTCTGTGTGTGTGTGTTGTGCGTGTGTATTTCACAACTTGACACTCAGTTTTCTGGAGAATCCATAACAACCCACATGGTTTTCTTTGAAACCCGTGATCAGCTTATTCAAGGAGAGACTACCCAATTTAGTTCCTTTGCCATCACCTAACCAGTTGATTTCCAAATTTATAAACATCATCTGCAACTTTATTTTTCTCTTGTCTCCTATGTATCCTACTTTGTTTTTTCACTCAGTTTACTGGTAAACTCCTTTATATCTGCCAATAATTTTCATATAAAATTTCTTGACAGCATGCCCCCCAAACCCAAACCCACTGCCATCCAGTTGATTCCAATTTAGAGCAACCCTATAGGATAGAGTACATTTTCTCCATAGGATTTTCAAGTCTGTAAATCTGTACAGAAGCAGACTGCCACATCTTTCTCCTGTGGAGCAGCCGGTGGGTTCAAACTGCTGACCATTTGGTTAGCAGCTAACTGCTTTAAACACTGTGCCACCAGGGCTTCTTCAACAGCATGAAACACAACTAAATATCCCTGAGTTATCCTTTAACAGGATAAGTGCAATTGTGGGAAAAGGGACATGATGCCATTGGGTGTGAGGACCACTTCCTTGGCTGCAACATTTTTTTTTTGCCTACTAAATCCTGTGACATCTGTGGTGAGTGAGTTTGCACAGACAGATTAGGGAGGTAGAGAGACTGTTCAACTTTTAGGACCCAGAAATGTGAATTAAAATAACCTTTAATTTTTATAGATGCTCAACTCAATGAGCCATTAAAGAAAAATTAAATTCAATAAAATCGTATCTGATAGAAAGCCAATGAATGCAAGAAAGCTAAAAGTGTCCTTCAAAGGAAGAGAATAGTCTTGCTGTGGACAATTAAGATACAGATAAGAAGAGAGTAGTGAACTTGTCCTGATTTAGGCAGTCATCAGCACCAAAACTTGGGACCTACTTGTGCTGGTGACTCAGGGGTCGCCCCAATCAAGAATGATCCTCCTTGTACAGTGCTCTCCAAAAGGGACACTTCACCTCTGCGTTCCTCAGGCTGTAGATCAAGGGTTCAGCATGGGGTTGAAAAGGCTGTAGAATAGGAAAAGGACCCTCTGCTGCTCCTTGGGGTGGCTGGATTTGGGGCCCATGTACATGACGATGGCACTGCAGAAGAAGAGCCCGACCATGCAGAAGTGGGAGGAGCAGGTGGAGAAGGCCTTTCTGTGTCCATCCCCAGACTGGATCCTCAGGAAGGCAAAGAGGATGCAGGTGCAGGAGACGAGCACCAGGCAGAGGGGCCCCACTAAGATGAACACAGAAGCTGCAAAGATGACCGCATGGTTGAGCCTGGTGTCTGCACAGGCCAGCTTGAGGACAGACGTGATTTCACAGAAGAAGTGGTTGATCTCATGAGGCCCACAGAAGGGCAATCTCCGGATGAGGCTCACATGGACCAGGGCCAACAGGGAGCCACATGCCCAGGAAAAGATGGCCAGGGTGATACAGAGCCTCCAGCTCATGATGGTGGAGTACCAGAGGGGATGGCAGATGGCCATCTAGCGATCATAGGACATAATCACCAGGAGAAGACATTCCGTGTGGGCGAAAGTCAAAAAGAGGAAGGTCTATGTGATACAACTAGCAAAGGAGATGGGTGTGGTGGGAGTCAGGAGGTTCACCAGCATCTGGGGCACCGTGTTGTAGGCATAGGCTATGTCAATGATGGCCAGGTGGGAGAGGAAGAAGTACTTGGGGATGTGCAGTCTGGCCTCCAGTGAGATGAGCCCTAAGATGGCCCCACTCTCCAGCAAGGTGAAGGCATAAAACAGGGAGAAGAGCCCAAAGAGGAGCATCTGAACTGTTGGGCCAAGACAAAATCCTAGTAGGATGAACTCTGTGACTGACATCTGATTTTCTCCCATTTCCGTATGAAAGATTATTTAAAAACATCTTTATTGTCTCATGAATTTTTAATGCATGAAAGATTATTAGTAAACTCTTTTAAGAACTCATTCAATTATAAATAAATAAATGAAGCAGTGGATATGATAGATCTCTATCTCTATCATTTCTATCTCTATGTCAAACTTCATCTCTTTGTACTCACACTCATATGCATACACATATATACACACACGTATGTCATGTGTCTATGTGTATCTGAAAAATATGTCTTCACCTTGGAATATAGTAACAAACCAATATTTGGCAATGTGACAACTGGTCAACTGAGTGATTCGTAAAATTATTAATATACCCAAATAATTTGTCTAATGCAACCCAGATTGTTTAGAGTAATTAGTGTTTCATCTTTTATCTTGGTACTACAAATGGATCTTTGTGTGCACAGTGTAAGTGTGTTTGTGTTCTCATATACTCACAAAGATTGGCATGGTAGATATGGTGTGTGCATTTGGACATATATGTGAAAACAATTGCAGGCTAATTCCCTGTATACTACCTATACAGTTTTCTCTTTTATCTCTAGATTGCAACATCTGTGAATCAAGAGATAAGAAAGGCCATAGCCTGGAATGAAAATATGAAGAAAATAAACCCACCCAGCTGTTAATTCCACCCTTAATATTTGTATGCTGAGCAAGTAATCCGAGAAGCTGGACTATATGAAGAAGAACATGGCATCAGGATTGGAGGAAGACTCATTAACAACCTGTGTTATGCAGATGACACAGCCTTGCTTGCTGAAAGTGAAGAAGACTTGAAGCACTTACTGATGAAGATCAAAGACTACAGCCTTCAGTATGGATTACACCTCAACATAAAGAAAACAAAAATCCTCACAACTGGACCAATAAGCAACATCATGATAAACGGAGAAAAGATTGAAGTTGTCAAGGATTTCCTTTCACTTGGATTCACAATCAAAGCCCACAGAATCAGCAGTCAAGAAATAAAATGACATATTGCATTGGGCAAATCTCCTGCAAAAGACCTCTTTAAAGTATTTAAAAGCAAAGATGTCACTTTGAGGACTAACGTGCTCCAGACCCAAGCCATGATATTTTCAATCGCCTCATATACATTGGACTGCTGGACAATGAATAAGGAAGACTGAAGAAGAATTGATGCATTTGAATTACAGTGTTCCAGAAAAATATTGAATATACATACTATGGACTGCCAGAAGAACAAAGAAGCCTGTATTGGAAGAAATACGACCAGAGTGTTCCTTGGAAGGGAGGATGGCGAGATTTCATCTTATGTACTTTGGACATGTTATCAGGAGGGACGAGTCCCTGGAGAAGGAATCATGCTTGGTAAGGTAGAGGGTCAGTGAAAAAAGAGGAAGACCCTGAATGAAATGGATTGACACAATGGCTGCAACAATGGGCTGAAGCGTAGCGATAATTGTGAGGACAATGTTTCATTCTGTTGTACATAGGGTGGTTATGAGTGAGAACCTACTTGACGGCACTTAACAACAATAACATACCTGAAATCCAAAATAGTAGCCAACCTCAGCCACAAAACTGTGATATACTTTAGAAGTGGCTAATAGAAACAAATAATAGACAAATTAATAAGTCAGTTTCTTTGTCACTTGTCAAATGGCAGCATCAATGACCTGGCTGTCAGATGCTTAGTGTATGAATTATGCTAAATTAACGAATTGGGCTTTGTGAACTTGGAGCTTGGGTCACGGCTTCCTCAGTGAACAGTGTTGAAATTCAGCATGTTTTCTAGTGCAGACGTTTGTCAGTGCCATTGCAAGGGCAAAACAACTGAAGCATCTTCCTCAGGATTAATGCAAGGAAAGGTGCTGATTTGAGGCAGTCCCTGGTTTAGTGGTCAGTGGAGATGTCAAGTTAGCATTCCCCTGGGAACTTGAATATAAGATGCATTCTAGAAATAAACCTGTGAAACCAACATGCAACTATGAGAATAGCAAATCTGGAGGGGAGAAACAAGACAATATCAGGGAACATGTAACTGGAGACTGTGGGGAGCCCCAAATTCCACTGGAGGTGCTTTCATGCAGAGAGAGGGCTAGGCATGTGACTGTGATCCAGTGAACTGGATATAGTTAGATGAGGAACCTGTCTGCAGAAAGACCTTGTAAACGGAAGGACGGTGTCCATTTGGAGTGTAGACAACAGACCAGAGGGACAGCATTTGCCAACACATTTTAAAGACGTCCAGGGGACGGGGGAGCCTGAGTAGCTGGCCCAGATCCTAACCACCTGATCGTTTTATGTCTGCAGTCTAGATTGGATGGCTTGGGTGATCGGTAATCAATAACCCTAGCTATGTGAGATCTCTGAGTAGTCCCCCTTGCTCTGATCTCATGCTTACCAGCATACCATTAGGCAATAGTTTATCTTTTTGTGCAGATATTTTTGCGAAGGAAAGTGCTCATCAGAAAAGTTCTTGACCCATTTTGCAGTTGCGTTTTCAATTTTAAATAAATAAATAGACATTCTGACTTATTTACTGTCCTGCTGAGGTTGTAGAGGGCATGATGCCGTTCCTGAACACGGTTCCCAAAGCTGGATCTACAAAGTGAAGACCTGACTCTGGAGCGAGGTGTCATCATTAAAGTGAGACTTGGGAGAAACCCTGGAACCCCTGAGAGCCATTGCAGTTGGGATGCCTGTTTTCTTCTGGGCATTACTGATAAATTGTCACATCATCTGGACAAAATGCAATCTAAGCAATGTGTTAAAACTTCCTTACTCATGACCGAGGCTTATTTGATTTTCAGGTTACTATGATAAATGTCTGCACCCCACGAATCTTCTAAATTTATTTTTTAAACACATAAAGCATGGGAAAATATTTGCCTGCGAAAGATGCATTTAAATCCATTCACCTAAAGAACCTCTTTTTCTAATACTCCTTTGTTTCCCTCATAATGCTCAAGATGAAAACATAAAGGAAAAAAAAAAAAAAAACCACAGTGCAAAACATGGGTTTTTAAAACACTTGCAAAAGGTCAGGGAACATTAAGATTCTTTCAGCACAGTTGCCCTGTTTGTTTAAAGCTTGATTTTTTCTACGACAGTGGAACCTACTATTTTGTAGTTCATTTACTTTTTTTGGTGTTCATTTTTGTATCACTGGCAGTTAATAAACATTTGTTGGCTGACAAGGGACTAAATGTAAATAAATGAGCAAGCACCTAAAAATTGATTCCCATATATTAGATATGATTTCTTTTAAAATATATTATAATTCTCTCAAGTGTAGTCCATTCCTCCCAAAGAAAATAAAAGTATGGCAATACCGAAGAATCTCCTCACCCCTGGTGATCCGTATTAAAACAGGACATTTACAATTTGATAAGAACAACTGAAGAATTTTCAAAACATTTAAATAATTGAATTTTGTGTGCACTTTCTTTTTTTCTTTATTTTTCCCTCATTTTATTTGATACTTAAATGACATGTGTATTGTTAGTTAAAAACAATCAAGTAAAAATCAAACAGGTTCCATTTCCCAGGCGGCGATGAGAGGTGAAGGGGAAAACTTGAAATACACCCCAGTTCCAAATGTAACTTTCAGGCATACTCATGCATATTAATTTATATGTATTTATCGTTATGAGTTGGAATCGACTGATGGCACACAACAACAACATATATGTACAATTGCAGAATTTAAAAAAATGGCATATTGTTACCTGGTTAATATATAATCAGGCTACTCTGAAGTTCCAAAGTAGATATCTAAGAAGGAAATCATCTCTTCATATATTAACAAAGCTTCAGGAACTTGATGGTTCCATCAAAAAGTAAATGTCAAAGTTTGATGAGCTGGCAAGTTCTTTTCTAAAATAGTGGGCATTGGTAAAGCAGAATTCCTAATAAAGTGATCACCTATTGTGACTTCCATAAGTTCACTGAAGCGTAGGGCTATTTGCTTGCAAGTAACGAGAGAACTGACGAGTCCGTCTTCCTGCCTGCACAGTTATAAGCCCAGACTTGGCAAAGTTGACTTACTGGGTGAAGGTTGAGAGGTGAGTGACGTTCTGGGTGCAGGAACTCCTTTGGACCATGGACAAGAGCTGAGTGCCAGTCTCATGTAATCACAGGTTCTCCGGTTACAGGCTGATCATCACCGATGGTCTCTATGGAGTGATTCCTATGGTCCGGCACCGCAGAAGCAGGTAGGGAAGGAGGTTGATGGTTCTGACCTTTGTGGAGATTTTATTGTGAAAAGAGAAGGAGAGACAGCAGGGATAAGTAAAAAGGTACACATTAAACATAGAAATCTTACGAGAAAATGTAAGGTATTATCGACGATCTCACCCTTCTCCCACCTTGTACTCGCTTTTCTGTAATCTTTTCATCCCCACCTCGCACACTTTCCTCTGTGCTACAGAACAATTCACATTTACACAACTTTATGGAGTATGAGAACATAGGTGCCCGATACTGTCCGTAAACCTGTGCTTAATGACAGAGGCATGTAAGACAGATTCAGTATCCACTCTGCTTCACATTCCACGGCAGGGAATCTGCTCTCGTAGACTTAGTGCAAGAGAACAGACTATTGTGGGTGTGCTGACAGGAGTTAAGTCCATGATACATAAATAACCAACATCTGTTAGTTTTCCTGATGTAGGATCGCTCCATAGTATACCCTACTATTATTTCTTTTGGCTAGGAAAATTATTCCATATATCTAATGTAAATTCATAATACAGAACTTCTTTCTTTTTTTTAAGTATTATCTTCCTCCAAACAAATCTCTATCACATGGCTTTACTCTGGCAATCGAAACAAAATTCATATTCCAAACACTTTAATACATTTTGCCCATAAAATGTGCATCTAATTTTGTATCACTTTCCCTGGTACTGCTCATACAGGATACTAATGATGAGCATATACGTTTAGCATTAACAGAGAGTATTTACTTTTCAATGCTTAAATAAAGTGTGGTGGTCACAGAGTAATAGTTGACACAAGGCCAGGTGCTATAGTGCGTCAAGAAGGCATTTAAGATTGCATTACAGTGGGAACCCGGTTAGCTACTTTTTGGAAGAACTTACAGGCTGGGAAGGGGTCCTACTCTCTCTGGAAGCTTCCACGGAAGCTCCAGCATCCAGCTTCTGTTCCTCATGGAAAATGTCATTATTGTCAGCAGAGGAGAATTTATTCTCTGATGGGCTCAACCTGTTTCACTGGGGAGTCAAGGGTGGTTTTGAGACGCATGGGGTGCCCCCCTCCACTGGACAAGGGGATGAAGCCTCCTCTTCTGTCCTCATCTCTGCAGGATGCACAGTCAAGAATCAGGCAGCGCCACAGAGTTCACCCCGAGGCAGTATCACATGTCACAGTCCCCAAATACTTGGCATTGTGGGTGTCATGAGTCCAAGTGTGGCCTGTCCCCAAATCTTGTTGGTTCAGGGCATCTGTCAGGGAGTGGCCCCCATGGACAAGGAACGTGCTCTTCTCTCCCCATGGAAACTAAGCTTCTCCCCTTTGTTACTAGGGTCCCTGGGGCTGCTACAGAGATGGGGAGAAAGCTAGTTAGGGCCCCCAAATTGGCTGGCTTCAAGAACAACTGAGAGATCTGGAAATGCTCAGAGGAGCATTAGAGAGCAGAATGAAGACTGAGGGCTCCAGAGAGGGTGACAGGATCCCATGGGGCTCATTAGGACCTGCCTGGAGGGAGGGAGCTCTGGGGCATTAACCATGGCAGGCCTAGTGGGAAATGCTCTGGCACCAACATGAGGAAAACTTTTGGGTCTGAGGTTACCATTATTGAGACCCTTGCCCAAGGCTGACTATGGATAAGTCCCTTTGGGGCCCCTACAAACCCCTATTATATGTATTGGTGATGTTGATGGATTAACGTTCACTTCTGTAAACTTTTGCCTCCAAGCCCTGGTGCGAATTGCTGTAGTTAAGCCCTTTTTGGGGGTGGGCGGAAGGAAACTGTGATGTGTGCTGTAGCTGACAGCCTGGCCTGGACATTCAATCTGGCCACAGATAACCCTCAGATTTACATATAAAGCAAGCCCCTATGCGGATGAGTCATCTGGAGAAAAAAAAAAAGAAAAAAATCAGTTCTGCTCCTGGTAAGCTTTTGTAACTTGTGTGGATGTTCATCAGAAAGTCCCCTATGCTGAAAGGGGGAAACAACCAATGAGCAGACCCCTCTTACCAACTGACTGGAGAGGGTGAAGCATTCTCTTTCCCAAAGCAAAGAGATGTTAAACTGAAGATCTGGATTTAAGAAAGGACATCCCACAGAGATTCATACACCATCCTAGACTGGGCCTACAGGCATGGACTGCCTCTGTCATCAGAAACGCTGAACAGCATAGAGAAACTGATCTGCCTACAAGACCCTGGCCAACGCTAAATCCTTCCCAGGGACAGATTCTCAAGCCAACAGGCCAGGGCGTTCTCAGCAGGTAAATGATGTCGAGTCCTCTTATCCTATACAGAGGAATCCACTGGGTCTTGAATAAACTCTTCACACTCTATATAACACCCAGCCCATGGAAGGGATTGAACACTTCAATGGATTGGCTTAAACAGATGATGGGATGGGACAAGACAATGCCAACCTGAACTATACATGTAAGGCAAGCAGTCTGGGGTCTCCATGCAGCAGTTCCCTGCAAGGGCATTATCATTTGTGCAGTTGGTTTGATCAAACTCTCTATTCAATAAAATGTGTTTCTTTTGTATACAACTGTTCCTGACAAAGGTCTGGGTCCCACAGAAGTCACTGTCTCAAGACTAGGACAGATACCTCGATAATCCTCACCTCAAGTCCCATGGGAAATGGGGCAGGGGGGTTGTTAACGTTGTCTCTTTTTCTTCCCAGATTATCTCACAGTGATGGACAGGCCCCTCACCCACGGGCCTCAATGATACAGGCTTTTGCTAGTGCTACCAATCAGACCAACTGTTGGCTCTGCAACATTTGAACTTAGATGATGAGTCATCACTTCACATGACTCTAGCTGATCTGTCAACAAGGAGAACACCTCGTGGATCAACTGAATGTGTAACCTGGTGTACTGAGGAGATCATGTGGTAAATGAATACAGTTGACTACACTTCTCTTGGAAAACATCTTTTGAAGTATGAAAGCTGTCTGTTGAAAGAGGTCCAACGTTAACAGGAAATTTCTCTCTGTGTGTTAAAAATGCAAACAGCATGGGACTGGATGATCTGACTCTGAGAACAATACTTTTAAGACTGAGTTTGACACGACTCTAGACGTGGAGAACTTGGAGAATATGACCAGGTGGTCCAATGTACACTTAATGACTACATCAAGTCTGAATTAGCCTGGTCTGGCAATGGTAATACCTTGTTCAGTTGTGCTGAGAATGGGAGCTTTTGTATTACTTGTACTGAAATGTGTACTGTTCATATAATGTGCCATATTGGAAGAAATATGCTGTTTTTACATAAATGAATCAAGACATGTTATACATATATCAGATTGGACAAATGCAGCCCTGTGATTTATTCATTTGGGTTGGATTAAGCCACAACTGAGGTGGCTGGTTTGAATCCCTTCTCCAAGCAGGCCTGATCAATCTGCTGGGGACACTCCTACTAGTAACCCTCATTAAATGCTGCCTCAGATGATGCACAGATGTAGCACCCACCAGAGTTAAACACCAAACCACAGACATGCAGCTCAATGTCCAAAATGGGTGATGGGCATACCAGAACATGGTACTGCTTTGTTTCTTCTTCTGGCACCCTGATGGGAGTCAGGGGGTGGACTACTGGGGGAATGATCTGCCTCTACGTTTCCTAGCCATGCTGCCTAAGTAAAGGCCTTGGAAGAAAGCTGGGAACTGGGTTGCCTTTTCTCTCCTAGTTCCTTCTCCTTACCAGAGAAGCCTTCCCCCTGTTCTCGGCACACAGTAACTTACTCTGTCTCTTGCAGAGGCATGGGCCCTGTACATTGTCTGGCCAACCCCACTTCTATACCTATTCCAGGTGGGGAGGCAACGAGGTCTGTCATGCTACGGCACACGAGGGAGAATGTGACAGATTGTAAGAGCCTGTATCCAGGGGTAGACTGAAGGGGAAACAAGCTTTGCGAGGCCAAACTTGAGTGTCCTCATGTGCTCCACTACAGTTTTCATTCTTATGCAAGCCCCTGACATGGAGCCACTATTGTCCACCACCACTGTAAAACCTCTGCCCTCCCACTGCAGAGTGGGGAGATCTGTTTTGGTCCTGCGGTCACCCAGGACTCACCTCATATGTGAGTCTCCCTAATCAACTTTTTTGCTGCCATACTGTAGTTGCCCGTCTCTTTTGTCGGTCTTTCCACACCCTTTAATTTGGGAGGCAAATTTCAAGTTACTGCTCCAAGCCTGGGCAGATGTCCAACAAACTAAAACTTAGGAAAATGCATCACCTCATAACTATGTAGTTGTTATCAATCTGACAGTTTCTAACTAGTGGACAGCTTTCACAGTGGTAAGAAAGAAGCATATGCATTTACAAAATTCAAATTCATACAACAGAGAATAACATACAGAGAACAGTAAGGTCTTACTTGAACATACTCTCAAGTATTTACATTATCTATCAGTTTGTGGAAATCAGGAAATTGTCTGCCATAAGCAAGTTTCAAACTGAAAGCCTGCATAAAGAATGATTGTAGAGAATACATTTTTATAATCAATACCTTAAGAACATTGGTTCTGAACAGATATTTAGGATGTAAATTGGAAAAGCTAGAACTAAGATAGGTAATGAATAATTAAGTATAACATTTGGGAAGGTCACACAAATTAAAAATTGGGAAAGCCCTTTAAGAATATAAACATCATTATAACTCAAAACTATCTATATTCTGTTAAAATTAAACCATAATAACTTTGATCTTGACAGTGTTTACTATTTAAGGCAGTAAAATGACACATAAATAATACAAAGGCCCCGGCACACAGACAACACAATGAGTATTAATTGAAACGAAGACGTTGGCTTTACTCGCTAGCACTGGGCGTTTGATTTCACCATACATTAATTACTTTTATGGCTAGAGCAAAGTACTCCTAGAATTTGATCATAGGGTTCATTTCAACACAGATGAGAGTCAGCATAAAGTGGATGGGCTTATCCTCCTCTCAGTGTAAATTATCTGAAGAGATGTTTTGTAAAAAGCAACTAATAATGATGGGAGGGACGCCCAAGAAGTGGGTGAGTGTATCTTCAGGATGACATGGCAGAAGTTCGATTGGTGGAGAATCTACTCAGCTGTATTTCTTGAGTAATTACCAGTCAAAATAGCAGTAGTTCCCCTGGAATGCTGATA
This sequence comes from Dugong dugon, assembly GCA_030035585.1. Classification (NCBI taxonomy): domain Eukaryota; kingdom Metazoa; phylum Chordata; class Mammalia; order Sirenia; family Dugongidae; genus Dugong; species Dugong dugon. The sequence continues at coordinate 129,405,106 of CM057468.1, read as the reverse complement.
AACAGGGAATGGAAGGATCAGATTTTGTTAGCGTTCATCTTAGGTTTATTTGTTTCGGCTGTTGGTGTTTCCCTCGCTGAGACATGGCTCTGTAAGACGTTCCTCTTCCTCATGCATTGTGGTCTCTGGGACCTGCTGCAGCAGGTCTGCGTGCCCAGCCCTCTTACATTCAGGTGGGTCGTGCTCTTACCAAGGAGCGTGAGCAGAAGGGACTGTGCTGCTGTGTCTAGGGCTGCTGTGGATAAGAAGTGGACGTGCCTCCTTGCCCATCCTCTTCCCATTACTGGCTGACGGTGAAGTCTTTCAAGGCCTGGGGCAGGAGGTGGAAGGAGTCTGGGTCCCTGAATCAGCAGGTGGAATGCTGCCCCCACCCACACTCATATAGGACTTTACTTGAGCAAGTGATAAACTGTTTTGTTAAATCACTGTGGTTTGAGGTTTACCTGTTACTGCTTTACCTTAACTAATATATTATTTAACATTATTATGGAGATGGAAAGGATGAGAAAGTACTAGTGTTTCTAAAACTAAAATATTATTGGCTCCCGATACCAGTAAAGAGCATCCATTTATGGCACAATATACTGGCTTTTTGTGTCTTGCAGAGTCCTAGAGATGTCTTTGGTTTCTCGTTCAATTATTTTAATTAATAGCATAGGTTAACTGAAGTAAACATTATCGTACAATATTGAATATTAAGGTGAAGAGATGCAAAAAGGATATTTTCAAAGAAATAAATGCCGGTACAATTTTGCATAGCCCAAGAAAATTCTAAAGTGCTTTTAATAATTGCTTAATTTAATTTTGCCTTTTACTAACATATGTAAGCAGTATGTGGTGATATATATTTGAGAATCAAAGGGACTAGAAATGCTGTGAAAAAAATTTAATTCCAAAACTAATGCACGTTCATTCATTGCAAGGTTCTTAAATGCAAAAGTATTTACTTCTCATAGTTTACTCCTTTTCCTGAAAGCAACTCTGTGAATCATTTAGTGTACATCATTCCAGATCATTCCCCCATGAAAGTACATGCAAACATATGTAAACACATGTGTGCACCCTCATACGCACATACACATGTAAAAGCTCACATAAAGCTTGGAGTTTCCGCTACACAAAGGAGAAAGTATTGTAAAATGACACTTGCTTTCTTTACTTAACTATATTTGATGAGTGTTTTCCAATGCAGTCCATTATGGCTCATGCCTGTTCTGTTCAATAGCTGTATTATAATTTATCCATGAGTTGGAATTGACTTGACAGCAACTAACAACAGTGATTCCAAAATTATTAAACATTAGATCATCTTTTTAAATTTTCACTGAACTTCAATTTAAAATCATTGTATGCATTTCTTTGTGCAGACAAATACGTAAATATTTCTGTAATTAAATCCACATTTTAAGTATTGAGTAGATATTTCCAATTTTTTTCTCATCCAAAATTTATGCCAATGTATACTTCTATCTACAGTGTATTAGCGTGTACTTACACCTACACACTCTCCAACACTATATGTTATCAATCTTTTTTTTTGGTCAACCTTCACTGAATAAATGCAAGCTATTAATATTATTATTTATAGCTGTAATACTAGGGCAGACTTAGAGATCTGGGACTCTTTGTCAATGAAAGTTAATCTTTTCTAAGTGGGATAATGAAACTCCTTTTTCTTAGGGTGGACATTTCATGTAGAACTTCTTACCTCTTACTCTCTAAGATAATTCATAATTCCTAGATCGTTAACATATTCAGTCATTCATTAGTTTGGTGGTTACTTCTGAATTCTGACGATGTGCTGAGCTCAGGCGTTAATGATATTCAATTATTTTCCAAATAATCCATTTTAATTTTGTCTTCTTTGGAAAAGAAAAAAATTCAATTACTAGTAAGCTGGTAGAAAAACCAGTTACCATGCAGTCATTTCCAACTCATGGTAACCACATCTGTGTCAGAGTAGAAATGTGCTCCATAGGGTTTTCAGTGGCTGAGTTTTGAAAAGTAGATCACCAGCCCTATATTTTGAGGCACCTCTGGGCGGAGTTGAGTGCCAACCTCTGGGTTAGCAGCCAAATAATTGAACAATTTCATCACCCTGGGATTATGGACACTAGTAGAGAGGCATAGAAATAGAACTGGAAGATGCCTAAAGATCTGTAGAACAACATTTCCTTTTTCATTTGGGTAACCAATGTCTAGAGGAGCTAGGTGACTTTTCCAAGGTTATGCAGTGAGTTAGGAGTAGAATTGGGACAGGAACCCAGACATGCTGTCTCTGAACCAGCACACTGAGGACTGAGTCAGATAGTGCCCAATGATCTCTCTCTTCTCTTCACCCAGTGTGGTTTCAAACGTTGAAAATGAACAAACGAGCAGGGAAACAGGTAAAATAAATAAATAAATCAGGTAAAATTGAGCCAGAGCTCTACTGAAAGTTTATCAACAAGGCAAGGACTATGGTGTCTTCCCTGAAGGCTAGCAAACCATCACCGCTACGAAGTACCGAGAGACTGAATTCTAACTCTCCTCCCATTTCCTCTCTTCCTCCTAACAACCACAATTTAACAGCGCTTCCCTATACCCTTAATAGTATAAATGTGGTTGGTAGACCAGCAATACTGGTAAGACCTGGGCCCCTGTTAGAAACGCAAGGCCCCCAGACCATCTATTCAGACTTGCTGAATCAAAATCTGTGTTTTTCAAGGCCCTCAGGTGAGTAGTGTTCACATGAACATCTGAGAAGCACCTGTCAACACTACCTGGCAAAGAGTAAACAGCAGTCCTCCAGGTCAATGCTTGGCAGTGACCACTTTCCTTTATCGCTTAGTTTACTGGTTAACTTCCTTATATGAGCCAATAACTTTCATGCAAAATATCTCAACAGCCTGCCCACCAAACCCAAATACACTGCTGCTGAGTTGATTCTGATTCATAGTAATCGTATAGGATAGTGTTTCTCTATAGGGTTTCCAAACCTGTAAATCTGTACAGAAGCAGGTTGCCACATCTTTCTCCCACAGAGCTGCTGGTAGATTTGAATTGCCAGACTTTCAGTTAGCAGCCGACTGCTTTAACCACTGCGCCACCAGGTCTCCTTCAGCAGCATGCAACACAACTAAGTATCCTTGAGTTATCCTTTAACGGGTCAAGCGCAATTGTGGGTAAAGGGATAGGATACCATTGGGTTTGAGGATCACTTCCTTGGCTGCAGAATTTTTTGTTTTTAATCTACCAAATCCTGTGACATCTGTGGTGAGTGAGTTGCATAGCAGATTATGGAGGTAGAGACTGTAGTCAACTTTTCAGACCCAGAAATGTGAATTAAAATAAATTTTAATTTTATAGATGCTCAACTCAATGAACAACCTAAGAAAAAAAATTATGTTGGATTAAATCACATCTGATAGGAAGTCAATGATGTAAGAGAGCAAAAATATCCTGCAAAGGAAGAGATTGGGCTTGCTCTGGGCAAGTACGACACAGACAAGAAGAGAGTAGTGCACTTGCCCTGATTTAGGCAATCATCAGCACCAAGACTATGGACCTCCTTGGGCTGGTGACTCAGGGGTCACTCTAATCGGGAATGACTCCCCTTGCACAACGCTCTCCGCAAGGCACCCTTCACCTCTGCGTTCCTCAGGCTGTAGATCAGGGGGTTCAGCATTGGGTTGAAAATGCTGTAAAACAGGAAAAGGACCTTCTTCTGCTCCTCAGGGTGGCTGGATTTGGGAGCCATATATGTGACAATAGCGCTGCCAAAGAAGAGCCCGACCACGCAGAGGTGGGAGGAGCAGGTGGAGAAGGCCTTTCTTTGTCCTTCCCCAGACTGGATCCTCAGGATGGCAAAGAGGATGCAGGTGTAGGAGACCAGCACCAGGCAGAGAGGCCCCACCAGGATAAACACACAGGCTGCAAATATGACTACTTGGTTGAGCCAGGTGTCCACACAGGCCAGCCTCAGGACAGACAGGATTTCACAGAAGAAGTGGTTGATCTCATGAGGCCCACAGAAGGGTAGCCTCAGGATGAGAACCACATGGACCAGGGCCAGGAGGGAGCCACATGACCAGGAAGTGATGGCCAGGGTGATGCAGAGCTTCCAGCTCATGACGGCAGAGTATCGAAGGGGATGGCAGATGGCCACGTAACGATCATAGGACATCATCACCAGGAGAAGACATTCTGTGTGAGCGAAAGTCATAAAGAGGAAGGTCTGTGTGATGCAGCCAGCAAAGGATATGGGTGTGGTGGGACTCAGGAGGTTCACCAGCAGCTGGGGCACCGTGTTGCAGGTATAGGCTATGTCGACAATGGCCAGGTGGGAGAGAAAGAAGTACATGGGGGTGTGCAGTCTGAGGTCCAGAGAAATGAGCCCTAGGATGGCCCCATTTCCTAGTAGAGTGAAGGCATAGAACAGAGAGAAGTTCCCAAAGAGAAGCAGCTGCATCCTTGGGCCAAGACAAAATCCTAGCAGGATGAACTCTGTGACTGACGTCTGATTTTCTCCCATTTCCTGGTGAAAGAGACAACCAGATAGCTCTGTGACACAATTATTTAAAAACATCTCCTTTATTTATTGTCCCGTGAATCTTTAATGCATGAAAAATTATTAGTAAACTATTTTAAAAACTCATTCAATTATAAATAAATGAAGATTTACATTTAAAAAAAATAATTAAGGGTCTGTTGTCTAAATTCTTAATCTGACATCAATTTTACACAAGTGTATTATGTCCTGTGTAATTTGGCATCTAGAGCCATTGACCCTGTGATGGACAGAAAAAAGAAAAAATCAAATCAGAATACAAAGAAAATAATCACTAACTATGGATGGTCTCTCAGCTGCATATGTCCAAATCAGTAAGATAATTTTTTGGAGAGTAAAAATGATCTGTACTGGAAGAACTTTAAAAATGAGAATAGTCTTAGAATGGAAAAGAATTTAACTTCAGTAGAAATCATGATTGAGTCACTTTCAATATCTAAATCTAACTAGAGAATCTAATGTCATGCCTTAAGTGACACTAAACCAAATACCAAACCCACTGCTGTTGAGTAGAGTCCAACACATAGTGACCCTATAGGACAGAGTAGAACTGCCAGTAGGGTTTCCCAGGCGGTAAACCTTTATGGAAGCAGACTGCCACATCTTTCTCCCGAGGAGCAGCTGGAGGGTTCGAATCACTGACCTTTCGGATAGCAGCCGAGTGCTTAACCACTGTGTTACCAGGGCTCATTACATGACATTGCTGGGATCAAATTATGAATTAGCAACCTTTATGACAATGTTTTTGGTTAGTGAGTAGGAAGGAAGCAGTGGATATGATATATCTCTATCTCTGTCACTTCTATATCTCTCTAACTTCTCTTCTTATACACACACACATACATACACACATATACACTGTGTGTGTAAAATACATATTTTTACTTTGGAAAATGGGAACAAACCAGCATTTGACAATGTGACAATTAGTCAACTGACTTATAAAATCATTAATATACACAAATAATTTTTATAATAGGACCCATATTGTTTACAGCAATTAGTGTTTCATCTTGCATCTTGGTGTTACAAGTTGGATCCCTGTGTGCACAGTATAAGTGTATTTGCATTCCCATATGCTCACAAGAATTTCCATGGTCAATATGGTGGGTGCATATGGACACATATGTGAAAACAATTGCAGGTATAATTCCCCCTTGTGCCACCTGTATAGTCCTCTTTTCTCTTTTGTCTCAAAGACTGGAAAATCTATGAATCAAGAGAATAAAAAAGGTCATGGCCTGGAATGAAAATATGAAGAAAATAAACCCACCCAGCTGTTAATTCAACCCTTGACATTTGTAACATGCACTATACCTGAAATCCAAAACAGTTGCCAACCTCAGCCACAAGAATTGTGAAATACTTTGTTGTTGTTGTTATTAGGTGCCCTTCAATCTGTTCCGACTCATGGCGACCCTGTAGGACAGAGTAGAACTGCCCCATAGGATTTCCAAGGACCTGCTGGTGGATTTGAACTGCTGACCTTTTGGTTAGCAGAAGAGTACTTAACCACTATACCACCAGGGCTCCTGAAATACTATAAAAGTAGCTAATAGAAACAAATAATTGAGAAGTCGGTTTCTTTGAATTGGCTGTCACATGCTTAGTCTATGAATTATGCTAACTTAATGAATTGGGCTTTGTGACCTTGGAACTTGGGTCACAGCTTCCTCAACGAACAATGTTGAAATTCAACATGTTTTCTAGTGCAGACACTTGTCAGAGGCAAAAGAACTGACATTTAGAATCTTCTCCAGGATTAATGCAAGGAAAGGCACTGATTTGAGGCAGTTCTTGGTTTGGTGATCAATGGAGATGTCAAGTTAGTATTCCCCCAGGAACTTGAATATAAGAGACAGGATACATTCTAGAAATAAACTTGTGAAAGCAACATGCAACTATGAGAATAGCTATCAGGAGGGCGGAAACAGCACACTATTAGGGAACATGTAACGGGAGAATGTGGGGAGCCCCCAAACTCCACAGAAGGTGGTTTGGTGCAGAGAGAGGCCTAGGCATGTGACTGTGATTCAGTGAACCGGATAGTCAGTTGCATGGGGAACCTGTCTAGAGAATGACCTCAGAAAGGGAAGGACGGTGTCCATGTGGAGTGTAGATGACAGACTAGAGTGACAGCATTTGCCAGTGCTTCTTCGAGGACATCCAAGGGAGGAGGAGCCTGGGCAGTTGACCGTGACTCCTGAAGTTATATGTCTACAGTCTAGATGGACGGATTGGGTCATCTGTGATCAATAACACTAGCCATGTGAGATCTCTGGTTAACCCCCCTTTGCTCTAATCCCTCGCTCCCCAATATGCCAATAGTTTATCTTTTTGTGCAGATATTTCCTCAAAGGAAAGTGCTCGTCAGGTAAGTTCTTGGCCCATTTTGCTGTTGCATTTTAAATTTTAAATAAATAAATAAATAGACACTCTGGCTTATTTACTGTCCTGTTGAGGTTGTAGATGGCATGATGCCGTTCATGAACACAGTTCCCAAAGCTGGATCTACAAAGTGAAGACCTGACCATGGAGCGAGGCGTCATCATTGAGGCGAGACTCAGAAGAAACACCAGAATCCCTGAGAGCCATTGCAGTTGGGATGCCTGTTTTCTTATGGGCATTACTGATGTAGTCAAATCATCAAGACAAAATGCAATCTAAGCAATGTGTTAAAACTTCCACACTCATGACCAAGATTTAGTTGATTTTCAAGTTACTGTGACAAATGTCTGCACCCCACAAACCTTTTAAATTTATTTTTAAACACATAAAGCATGGGAAAATATTTGACTGTGAAAGATGCATTTGGATCCACCCACTTATAAAACCTCTTTTTCTAATACTCGTTTGTTTCCTTCTGTAATACTCAAGATGAAAATATAAAGGAAAAAAGAAACACAGTGCAAACCTTGGGTTTTTAAAGCTAAACTGAATGTCAGATGCAAAAGCTCAGAGAACATTAAGATTGTTTCAACACAGTCACCCTGATTGTTTCCTACTAGATTTCTTCAAGGGCAGTGGAATGTGCTTCCTCATGTTTGTACCCCTGGAAGTTAATAAATATTTGTTGGATAGCAAACAAATGAATAAACATAAATAAATAAGCAAACACCTAAATGTTGATTTCCTTATATTCAGTATGATTTCTTTTAAAATGTATTTATGTCAAGTTCAGTCCATTGCTCCCAAACAAAATAAAAGCATAGCAATACCAAAGAATTTCATCCCTGATTATGTATATTAAAACCAAACCAAAAAAAAAAAAAACCCGTTGCCGTCGAGTTGATTCTGACTCGTAGTGACCCTATAGGAGACAGTAGAACTGCCCCATAGGGTTTCCAAGGAGCACCTGGTGGATTCGAACTGCCAACTTTTGGTTAGCAGTGGTAGCACTTAACCACTACACCACCAGGGTTTCCTATTTTTTTTTTTTTTTTTGTATATTAAAACAGGGCATTTAAAATTTGATAAGAACAACTGAAGAATTTTCATAGCATTTAAACAATTGAATTCTGGATGCACTTCTCTTTTTCTTTTATTTTTTCCTCATTTTATTTGATACTTAAATGACATATCTAATGATAGTTAAAAACAGCCAACTGAAAATCAGACAGATTCCATTTCCCATGGGGCGATGAGAGGTGAAGGGGATAGGCTTGAAATATAGCCCAGTTCCAAATGAAACTTCCAGGCATACTCACGCATATTAATTTATATGTATTTATCGTTACGAGTCAGAATTGACTGACGACACGCAACAACAACATGTATGTACAAGTTAAGAATTTAAGGAATGACACATTGTTATCTGGTTAATATATAATCAGGCAACTCTAAGGTTCCAAAGTAGATATCTAATAAGGAAATCATCTCTTTATGTATTAACAAAGCTTCAGGAACTTGACGGTTCTATCAAAAAGTAAATGTCAAAGTTGATGAGCTGGCAAGTTCTTTCCTAAAATAGTGGACAAGAGTAAAGCAGAATTCCTAATAAAGTGATCACCTATTGTGACGTCCACAACTCAACTGAACTGTAGGGCTGACAACAAGTCCATCTTCCTGCCTGCGCAGTTATAAGCCCAGATTTGGCAAAATTGACTTACGGGGTGAGGGTTGAGAGGTGACTGACGTTCTGGGTGCAGGAACTCCTTTGGACCATGGATAAGAGCTGAGTGCCAGTCTCATGTAATCACAGGTTCTCCTGTTACAGGCTGATCATCACTGGTGGTCTCTATGGCGTGATTACTGTGGTCAGGTACTACAAAAGCAGGTAGGGATGGAGGGTGATGGTTCTGACTTTTGTGGAGATTTTAGTGTGAAAGAACAGGAGAGAGAGCAGAGATAAGTAAAAAAGATACACATTAAACAGAACTCTTGCAAGAAAAAGTAAGGTATTATTCACGACCTCACTGTTCTTCACCTTGAGGTAATACTTCACTCCCTTTTCTGTAATCTCTTCATTCCCACCTCAAACACTTTCCAGTGTGCTACTGAACAACTCACATTTACACAACTTTATGGAGTATGAGAACATAGGTGCCCGATACTGTCCTTAAACCTGTGCTTAACGACAGAGGCATGTAAGACTGATTCAGTATCCACTCTGCTTCACATTCCACGGCAGGGAATCTGCTCTCGTAGACTTAGTGTGAGAGAACAGACTATTGTGGGTGTGCTGACAGGAGTTAAGTGCATAATTCATAAATAACCAACATCTGTTAGTTTTCTTGATGTAGGATCACTCCATAATATACCCTACTAGTATTTCTTTTGACTAGGAAAATTATGCCATATATCTAATGTAAATCACAACAAAGGTCTTCTTTACTTCATTTTTTCAGTATCATCGTCCCCAAACAAATCTCTATCAAATGGCTTTTATCCACCAGTAGAAATAACATTCAAATTCTAAACACTTTTACATGTTTTGTCCATAAAATGTGCATATAATTTTGTATCACTTTCCCTGGAACTGCTCATAGAGGATACTGATGATGAGCATGTATGTTTAGCATTAATAGAGAGTATTTACTTTTCTTTCCAATGCTTAAATAAGTGGTCACAGAGTGACAGTCGACACAAGACCAGCTGCTACAGTGTGTCCAGGAGGCATCTAAGACTGCATCAAAGCTGGAACCTGGTTAGCACTTTTTGGAAGCATCTGCAGTCTGAGACAGGGACCTACTCTCTCTGGAAGCTTCTGTGGGAGCCACAGCACCCTGCTTCTGTTCCTGATGGACAACGTATCAGCATCCTCAGCAGAGGAGGGTTTATTCTCTCATGGGCTCACCCTGCTTCTTTAGGGGATAAAGGGTGGTCATGAGACGCATGGTGTGCCCCTCTCCACTGGATGGAGGGATGAGGCCCCCTCTTCTGTCCTCATCTCTGCAGGATGCACAGTCAGGAAGTGGGCAACACCACCGAGTTCACCCTCAGGCAACATTACCTGTTACAGTCCCCATATACTATGCATCATGGGTGTCCTGAGTCCCAGTGTGGCCTGTCGCCCAATCTCAGTAGTTCAGGGCATCTGTCTGGGAGAAGCCCCCATGGACAAGGAGCAGACTCCCCACTTTCCATGGAAACTCAGCTTCTCCCCATTGTGACCAGGGTCTCTGGGGCTGCTACAGAGATGGGGAGAAAGCTAGTTAGATCCCAAGGCCCCCAAATCAGCTGAGTCCAAGAACAACTCAGAGGCCTGGAGATGCTCAGCGGAGCATTAGTGAGCAGGGTGCAGAGTGTGGGGTTCAAAGAGGGCTGAGGGATCCCATGGGGGCTCATTAAGACCTACCTGGAGGGCAGGTCTAGTTGGAAATGCTCTCCAGTCTCTACTCTGGTTGGGAGGGGTGGTGGTGCTGCATTCAGAGTCTGTGCTCTCAGGGGAGAAGGAGTCCCCTCTCCAAGGCAGCTTCACCTAGAATGTTTCTGCCTCTCTGGGGAGGGGGAGAGATTTGCTGCCTAAGATGCTCTCATATTTATTTATATTTCTGTTTATACTACACATAGCAGAGTCAGGAATCTCCTATCAGGCAATTGGGCAAGTGACAAACTAATGCATTCTAAACTCTGTGACTCCTGAGCTGCTGGTGTCATGGCATACACCTGGGGACACCTGGGACAGGTTGTCTAGTTTTGAGAACACACATGCCCACTGTGGGAGGAAACACACATTTAGGGACACAAACTACTGCTTTCCATCATATGAAATCTTGTGCATAAAAGGCAATCCATAAATATCAGGGCTTTTTCTTCTTTTCTCTCCATGTTTCAGGTGAAGTGCAGAAAATGTGGAAGTCAGGAAACTGACCAAGAAGAAAAAACCTTGTAAAAATGTAAGACAATAAAAAATTAAATATAAAATTTTATGAAGTTGAAAGAGAAACAAGCTCAGCCAGGCTGAACATGAGCGCCCTCATGTGGTCCACCAGTTTACTACTGTTTGCATTCTTATGTAAGCCCCTAGCATGGAGCCACTATTGTCCACCACCACTATAAAACCTCTGCCCTCCCACTGTCCCCCCATGTGTCTGTCAGTTTGTCATGGACTGTGGGAGCTTGTGTGTTGTTGTCATACTGGAAGCTATGCCACTGGTATTTGGATACCAGCACTCATGGCGGACAAGTTTCAGCTGAACTTCCAGACTAACACAGACTAGGAAGAAGGACCTGGCAGTCTACTTCTGTAAAGAACTAGCCAGTGAAAACCTTATGAATAGCGGTGGACCGTTATCTGATATAGTGCTGGAAGATGAGCCCCACAGGCTGGAAGGCGTTCAAAAGACAGCTGGGGAAGAGCTGCCTCCTCAAAGTAGAGTTGACTTTAATGACATGGATGGGGTCAAGCTTTCCGGACCTTCATTTGCTGATGTGGCATGACTCAAAATGAGAAGAAACAGCTGCAAACATCAATTTATAATCGGAACATGGAATGTATGAAGTACAAGTCTAAGAAAATTGGAAATTGTCAAAAATGAAATGGAACCCATAAGCATCGATATCCTAGGCATTAGTGAGCTGAAATGGACTAGTATTGGCCGTTTTGAATTGGACAATCATGGTCTACTATGCCAGGAATGACAACTTGAAGAGGAATGGCATTGCATCCATTGTCAAAAAGAACATTTCAAGATCTGTCCTAAAGAACAATGCTGTCAGTGATAAGATAATATCTATATGCCTACAAGAAAGACCAGCTAATATGACTATTATTCAAATTTGTGCACCAACCACTGAGGCCAAAGATGAAGAAATTGAAGATTTTTACCAGTTTCCGCAGTCTGAAAATGGTGGAACATGCAATCAGGATGCATTGATAATTACTGGTGATTGGAATTCGAAAGTTGGAAAAAAAGAAGAATGATCAGTAGTTGAAAATACAGCTTTGGTGATAGAAATGATGCCGGAGATCGCATGATAGAATTTTGCAAGACCAATGACTTCTTCATTGCAAATACCTTTTTTCACCAACATAAATGGTGACTATACTCTTGGACCTCACCAGATGGAATACACAGGAATCAAAAGGACTATATCTGTGGAAAGAAACTATGGAAAAGTTCAATATCATCAGTTATAATAAGGCCAGGGGCCAACTATGGAATAGACCATCAATTGCTCATATGCAAGTTCAAGTTGAAACTTAAGAAAATTAGAACAAGTCTACAAAGCAGAAGTACAACCTTGAGTGTATCCCACCGGAATTTAGAGACCATCATAAGAATAGATTTGAGGCTTTGAACACTGATGACCGAAGACCAGATGAGTTATGGAATGACATCAAGGACATCATGCATGAAGAAAGCAAGAGGTCGTTAAAAAGACAGGAAAGAAAGAAAAGACCAAAATGGATGTCAGAAGAGACTCTGAAACTTGATCTTGAATGTCAAGTAGCTAAAGCAAAAAGAAGAAATTATGAAGTAAAAGAACTAAAGATTTCAAAGGACAGTTCAAGAAGACAAAGTAAAGTATTATAATGACATGTGCAAGGACCTGGAGTTAGAAAACCAGAAGGGAAGAACACACTTAGCATTTCTCAAGCTGAAAGAACTGAAGAAAATATTCAAACCTTGAGTTGCAATAGTGAAGGATTCTTTGAGGAAAATATCAAACAATGCAGGAAACATCAAAAGAAGGTGGAAGGAATACACAGAGTCATTACACCAAAAAGAATTGGTCAACGTTCAACCATTTCAAGAGGTAGCATATGATCAGGAATCAATGGCACTGAAGGTAGAAGTCCAAGGTCCACTGAAGGCATTTGTGAAAAACAAGGCTCCAGGAATTGACAGAATATCAATCGAGATGTTTCAACAAACGGATGCAGCGCTGGAAGTGCTCACTCGTCTATGCCAAGAAATTTAGAAGACAGCTACATGGCCAACCGACAGGAAGAGATTCATATTTATGCCTATTCCCAAGAAAGGTGATCCAACCGAATGTGGAAATTATTGAACAATATCATTAAGATCACACGCAAGTAAAATTTTGCTGAAGATCATTCAAAAGTGTCTGTAGCAGTAGATTGACAGGGAACTGCCAGAAACTCAGCCTGGATTCAGAAGAGGATGTGGAACCAGGAATATCATTGCTGATGTCAGCTGGATCCTGGCTGAAAGCAGAGAATACCAGAAAGTTGTTTACCCGTGTTTTATTGACTATGCAAAGGCATTTGACTATTGTGGATCATAAGAAATTATGGATAAGATTGCAAACAATGGGAATTGCAGAACACTTAATTGTGCTCATGAGGAAACTGTACATGGATTAAGAGGCAGTTGTTTGGATATTGCATAGTTTAAAGTCAAGGAAAGTGTGCGTCAGAGTTGCATCCTTTCACCATACGTATTCAATCTGTATGCTAAGCAAAGAATCTGACAAGCTGGACTGTATGAAGAAGAATGTGACATCAGGATTGGAGGAAGACTCATTAACAAACTGCATTATGCAGATGACACAGCCTTGTTTGCTGAAAGTGAAGAGGACTTGGAGCACTTACTGATGAAGATCAAAGACACAGCCTTCAGTATGGATTACACCTCAACATAAAAAAAATAAAAATCCTCACAACTGGACCAATAAGCAACATCATGATAAATGGAGAAAAGATTGAAGTTGTAAAGGATTTCACTTTACTTGGATCCACAATCAACACTCATGGAAGCAGCAGTCAAGAAATCAAAAGGTGCATTGCATTGGGCAAATCTGCCACAAAAGACCTCTTTAAAGTGTTGAAAAGCAAAAATGTCACCTTGAAGACTAAGGTGCGCCTTACCCAAGCCATGGTGTTTTCAACTGCATCATATGCATATGAAAGCTGGACAATGAATAAGGAAGACCGAAGAAGAATTGATGCCTTTGAATTGTGGTGTTGGCGAAGAATGTTGAATATACCATGGACTGCCAAAAGAACGAACTAATCTGTCTTGGAAGAAGTACAACCAGAATGCTCCTTAGAAGCAAGGATGGCGAGACCACGTCTTACACGCTTTGGACATGTTGTCAGGAGGAACCAGTCCCTGGAAAAGGACATCATGCTTGGTAAAGTACAGGGTCAGCGAAAAAGAGGAAGACCCTCAATGAGATGAATTGACACAGTGGCTGCAGCAATGGGCTTAAGCATAACAACAATTGTGTTTTGTTGTGCATACATAGGTTCACTATGAGTCGGAATCGACTTGACAGCACCTAACAACAACTCCCACTGCAGTCCTGCTGCCACCCAGGAGTGGCCTTGTATGTAAGTATCCCTAATTAACTTCTTTGCTGCCATCCTGGAGTTGCCCGCCTCTTTCTTTGGTTTCTTGGCACCCTCCAATTTTGGAGGCACATTTCAAGTTACCGGTACAAGCCTGGACAGCTGGTGAGCCAGCCGGGAGACCAAGGCAACGGTGATTGGGAGTGAGTCCCCTGTGGGGGAAAACCTAGGATAGTCAGTGACTTCCGTGTGGGGAGGTCTTGCCCATATGATTTTATGCGGGGGAAATACCAGGTTGGCCAGCGACATCCATGGGGGATGTCTGACCGATATGCTTCTCAGTGGGGAAAACTTTGGGTTGGCCAGAGCTCAGGGATGCCCCGAAAAAAAAAGCAGCATACCCCCGTTGTGATCAGATGTGTGCCTTCATAAGTGTGGAAAAGAAGCTAAGAGAGGAGTAATGGCCGTAGGATGGCCACTGCTCCATGCTGTTTGGCTGGCTGCTGAAGCCCAGCTAGCTGCTGAAGTGAGCATAAGAACTTGGTAGAAAGAGTTACCGTTGGAAAGAGATGTGTGGCAGGCATGCGTGGCCACCACTGACGTATTATGCAGTAGTGTCTGCTAACCAGATGAGCAACTAGAAGTCCTCACTGGCAGGTTTGTGAAGACGGGGGATCGAAGGGTTAGGGAAACAACTGATAGCCTTGCTCAAAGCCGTCCAACAATGAGACCAAAGATACTTGCAGGGGCTAATCAGGTCCCTGGGGCTGAGAACATCCTGTGACACCCAGCGCAAAGCAAGAGCTAAAACAGCAGAAAAAGAAAGGAGTAAAAAGCACCTCAAGATAGCTTGTGTTGAGCGACCTTGTAGAGTCCTACCAGGATCTCTCCGAAATTCTCGGATAACTGCCCCCGCCAAGATAATTGAGCAGCAAGATAGTCAGAGCTGCAATTACAAAAAGAATACTGAAACAGGAGGCCCCGCCTCCATGTTACCAAGCAACTGGATGAACCCAGGCTTGCACTTGGTGTGCTAGAGACGTGGCTCCACAGATGACTGAGGGCTCTGCCAGCTTTGCCCAGATCTTCCGACTTGCAGAAATAATTAAGACTGAGGACTAAGCCTAGGTCCCTCCGTCATCAGGCAGGACCAAAGGCCTTATGTGAAAAGTGAAGTTCGATGAGGAAGTGAAAAGAATTTTATGTCCTGGGTTTTTAGATACTATTGCACAGGTGACTGTGATCTCTATCACACCTGGCTCCAAAATAAGGAAAACTCTTGGGCCTGAGACCATCATCATTGAGATTCTTGCCCAAGCCTGACTGTGGATAAGTCCCTTCAGGGCCCCTACGAACTCCTATCATATGTATTGGTGATGTTGATGTATTCATGTACACCTTCGTAAACTTTTGCCTCCAAGCCCTGGCGGAAATTGCTGCAGTTAAGTCCATTTAGTGGGGCAGGCTCATGGAAGCTGTGATGTGGACTATAGCTAATAACCTGGACACTTGATCTGGCCACTGACAACCTTCAGACTGACATACAAAGCAAGCCCCTATGGGGGTGAGGCGTGAGGACAAAAAAAAAAAAAAAAAAACAAGTCAGTTCTGCTCCTGCTAAGCTTTTGTAACTTGTGTGGATGTTCACCAGAAAGGCCCCTATGCTGAGAAGGGAAAACAACCAATGAGCAGACTGCTCTTGCCAACTGATTGCAGAGGATGACGCATCCTCTGCTGCAGAGCAAAGAGTTGTTAAACTGATAATCTCCTGGATTTAAGAAAGGACGGCCCATGGAGATTCACACACCATCCTAGACTGGGCCTACACGCATAGACTGCCACTGCCATCAGAAAATGCTAAAATCTTCCCTGGGACAGGTTCCTGAGCCAATCGGCCAGGCTGTTCTTGGCAGGTAAATCATATTGGGGTCTCTTATCCGACACAAAGTCTTCCACTGGATCTTGAATAAACTCTTCACACTCTATCTAACCCCCAAGCCATAGAGGTGATTGAGCACTTCAACGCCTGATGGGAGGGGACAAGACAACCCCAACCTGAACTGTATATCTCAGGCAAACAGTCTGGGGTCCCCATGCAGCAGTTCCTTGCAAGGGCATTTCTCATCTGTGCTGTTTTATCAAACTGTCTATTCAATAAAATGTGTTTGTTTTGTAAGCAACTGTTCCTGATAAAAATATTTGAGTTCCCACAGAGGTCACTGCCTCAAGACTAGGAAAGACAACCTGGGTGGCTATCCTTGGCAACCCTCAACTCAAGTCCCACAAGAGATGGGGTGGGGTGGTGGGTATTGTTAATATTGTCTCTTTTTCTTCCCAGATTATCTCACAATAATGGACTGGCCCCTTATCCACGGGCCCCAATGATACAGGCTTTTGCTAGAGTTACCAATCAGACCAACTGTTGCCTCTACAACATTTGAACTGAGATGATGAGTCATCTCCTCACGGGTTTCCAGCTGATCTGTCAATAAGGAGGACACCTCGTGGACAAAGCAAATGTGTAACCTGGTGTACTGAGAAGATCATGTGGTAAATGAATACGATTGACTCCACTTCTTGTGGAAAACAGCTTTTGAAGTATGAAAGCTGCCTGTTGGAAGAGTTCCAGCTTTAACAGGAAATTTCTCTCTGCTTGTTAAAAATGTAAACAGCATGGGAATGGATGGTCTGACTCTGAGAACGGTACTTTTAAGACTGAATTTGACATTACTTTGGACATGGAGAACTTGCAGAATATAGCAGGTGGTGCAATGTTCATTGATTGACTACACCAAGTCTGAATTAACATGGTCTGTCAATGGTAATACCTTGTTCAGTTGTACTGAGAAAGGAAGCTTTTGTATTGCTTCTACTGAAATGTGTGCTGTTCATACAATGTACCATATTGGGAGAAATATACTGTTTTTACATAAATGAATTAGGACATGTTATACATACATGAGATTGGGCAAATGCCGTTCATTGGTCTATTCAGTTGGCTTGGATTAAGGCACAAGTGGGGTGGCTGGCTGGAATCTCTTCTCCAAGCAGGCCTGAACAATCTGCTGGGGACAATCCTACTAGTAACCCTCATTAAATGCTGCCTCAAATGATGCATAGATATAACATCCACCAGAGTTAAGCTGTTAAGCACCAAATCATGGACATGCAGTTCAGTGTTCAAAATGGATGATGGGCATATCAAAATTTAGTAATGCTTTGCTTTTTTTCTGGCACCCTGATAGGAGTTGGGAGGTAGACTGTTGTAGGAATAGTCTTCCTCTATGCCTTCTATCCAGGCTGCCTAAGTGAAGGCCTTGAACCCAGAGCATTCACTGGTAAGAAGGCTGGGAATTGGGTTGACTTCTTTCCCCCATTTCCTTTTCCTTATCAGAGAAGGCTTCCCTCTGTTCTTGGCACACAATAACTTTCTCTGTTTCTTGCACATGCATGATCACCATGCAACATCTGGCCAACCCCACTTCTATATCTGTTCCTGGTGGGGTGGAAATGGATTCTGTCATGCTATGGCATAAAAGGGGGGATGTGCCAGATTGTAAGAGCCTATATGGGGAGGTGTACTGAAGGAGAAACAAGCTTTGTGAGGACAAACATGAGCACCCTCAGGTAGTCTGCCAGTTCACTACAGTTTGCATTCTTATGTAAGCCCCTGGCATGGAGCTACTGTTGTCCACCACCACTATAAAACCTCTGCCCTCCAACTACAGGGCACAAAGATTTGTTTTGGGCCTGCTGCTGCCCAGGACTCACCTTGTATATAATAAACTATTTTGCTGCCATACTGGAGTTGCCCTCCTCTTTCTTCCGTCTCTCAGCTCTGTCCAATTTTGGGGGCAAATTTCAAGTTACTGGTCCATGTCTGGACAGATGTCCAACAAACTAAAACTTAGGAAAATGCATCACCTCAAAAGTATGTGGTTGTTATTAAGCTGACAGTTTCTAACTAGCGGACAGCTTCTACAGTGGTAAGACTGAAGCATGAGCATTTACAAAATTCAAATTTATACAACAGAGAATAACAGACAGAGAACAGTAAGGTCTTACTTGAACATACTCTGAAATATTTACATTATCTACTAGCTTGTGGAAATCAAGAAATTGTCTGCCACGAGCAAGCAGAAAACTGACAACCTTTGTAAAGAATGGTTGTAGAGAAAACACTTCTGTAACCAGCACCTTGGGAACATAGGTTATAAACAGACATTTAGCTTGTAAATTGGAAGAACTAGAACTAAGATAGTAATCATTAGTTAAGTACAGCATTCGAGAAGGTCACACAGATTAAAAATTAAGAAATATTAACTTTAAGAAGTTAATATTTAAGAACATAAATATCAATATCTATAACTCAAAATTATCTACATTCTGTTAATATTAAACCATAACTTTGATCTTGACGGTGTTTACTATTTAAGTATTTATATGTTATTTAAAATGACACACAAATAATACAAAGACTTCGACATTAAGCTATTAAACTATTTTTAAAAATTTGTGATGTACTTCAGTTTAAAATCATTGTATACCTTTCTTTGTGCAGATGTATATCTAAATATTTCTGTAGAGTAGATTTTTAGAATCAGCATGCACATTTTAAGTGTTGAGTAGATATTTTCAAACCTGCTGAATCAGAGTCGGTATTTTTCAAGACCCTCAGGTGATTAGTGTGCACCTGAACTCCTGAGAAGCACCTGTCGACACTCCCTAGCAATGAGTAAATAGCAGTCCTCCAGGTCCGTGGTTGGCAGTGCCTACTCCACATGCCAGAGGCACTGCAGGGCCATTTCAGGTGAAGGTGAACTGACTCCCACCCGCAGAGCCCCATCCTATCATTGTCAGGAGTTACGGCACCGAATATCTCCACCCTCTTGTAAGAGGCAGGAGGGTTCACGCCCTCCCCATGGCCACTCTGCTAGCACAGCCCATCCTGGAAGACCATAGATAATGGGCTTAGCAATGAGCACAACATTTTGAAAGGCTCATAACCTCTGCTATATGTAGCAGAAATCAATATATATCACTCTTATTTTTATATACTAAACACTAAAATATTTGTAATTTATCCATGATCGCTTGTTTATTGTATGTCATTAATTATCAATATTCTCCCCATAAGAAATTCTTACAAGAACTGAGTAAATCTGTAAAGAAAAGTGGCTGCTGAACAATAAGATGGCTAACCTGATAGAATAAGATAGAATAATGGCTAACCTGATAGAATATTTCAGTTATTTATTTTATGGAGTTACATATTTTTGTTTTGGCATTTGGGCTAAATGACCATTTGTCTATTTAATGAACATTTGTTGGGTGACTATGAGTCAGAATTGACTCTATGGCAATGGGTTAAGTTCTGGTTTGCTATGTAATAGACCTGGTCTAGCCACTGAGGATATAAATATATATAGGTCTGTTCCAAAAGAATACTTCATATTTAAGTTAAATTGCCAGGCCTTGAATTCTGATTCTGCCACTTGATATTTTTTGACATTAAGCTAATTAATTCTGTAAGCCTCAATTTCCCTTCTGTAAATGAGGATATTATTAGTACTTCACAGCTTTGGTGTGAAGATTACATCTAAAGAATTTAACATCATATAGTAAGCACTAAACAAATTTTAGGTACAATTATTTGCTACTCTTCAATGTCCTGCAGGTGAAAGGATTTTTAAAAAGTAGAAGTCAGAAGATAGCTTAACATTGGGCATTGTGTCTAAGTAGTCAACAGATAGTTAACCAAAACCAAACCAAACATATTGCTGTTGAGTTGATTCCAATTCATAGCAAACCTTTAGGACAGAGTAGAACAGTTACATAGGGTTTTTAAAGAGTGGCTTGTGGATTCAAACTGCCAACCTTTTGGTTAGCAGCTGAGTTCTTAACCACTGCACTACCAGGGCTTCAAAACCAAACCTGTTGCCGTCGATTCAATTCCAACTCATAGAGACCCTATTGGAGAGAGTAGAGATCCCCCATAGGGTTTCCAAGGCTGTAATATTTATGGAAGCAGGCTGTCACATTTTTCTCCCACCTAGCAGCTGGTGGGTTTGAACCAGCAACCTTTCAGTTAGCAGCCAAGTTCTTAACCACTGCGCAACCAGGCCTTCTTGGTACAACTGATAGTTAGGGGTTCATAAATTCACCCAAGCAGTGTTTGTTGAGTGCTGACTATATATTAAGCAAAGCTGCCAGGAAAACTATGGACAGTCTCCAGGTCCTGCCCTCCTGGAGCTCACCATCTTATACATAAAACTTGATTTCTACCTGAGCAATGTTCTGTAAATACCACCTGAAGGATTATATGTTTTTGAAAACCAAAATTGAAATCTGAGCTCCTTTGTCTTGGGAAACGTCTCTTTGTAGATAAAAAACTAGAAAAAGTCCATTCTGATTCTCCCGATCTGAAGGACAACAACCATGTCAATATTTTCTACCATTGTTTTCTGTTTCACTGGCCAGCTCATCCCAGAGTCTTCCTCTGTCCAAGATCCCTGAAGCCACAGCAATTTCTTGCTCCCTCATCCAATTTTTTCACACACCAGTTCAGAGCCAGGCCTCATTCTTTAGCAGATGCAAGTTGTGTCCTGTCTAAAGCCCATACCTATCCCTTGGATGTTGTCTTTGTGTCAACCTTATGATTTCTCTGCCTTTACCCACAGATAAGCTCTAAGGAGGTCTGTTACACAATGGTTATGACCACAGGGTTGGGGATGAGAGTGCCCTAATTCCATCCTGGACTGGGAATTCGTTAGCTGTGGGTCACAGGGTAAGTTACTCAGTCTCTCTGTGTCTCATTTTCCTTATATGGAATCATGGATTGCCTTCAGAATCAAAGGGCTTTTATGAGGATTAAATGAGATAGTATATGCAAAATGCTGAGAACAGTGACTGGCCCACAGTCAGAGAGAAAGGTAACACGGGGAGAACAGAGAGAGAGAAGTGAGACAGACAGATAGACAGACAGACTTGGGTATCTTCGTTCTGCGTTTTGTTGTTGTTGTTAGTTGCTGTTGAGTCATCTCCAACTTTTGGCAACCTTATGTACAACAGATCAAAACAATTTCAAGTTTGTGAGAATGTTATCCTTTAACAGTGAAAGTTCACCAGCTTCATGAACATTGTTTATTTGAATCCATTTTTGTGGTTATTGTGTCAATCCATCTCATAGAGGTTTCCCTCGTTTGTGTTGGCCCTCTACTTTAGCAAGAAGATATCCTTCTGTAGAAACTGGTATATGATAATGACATGTTCAAAGTAAATGAGTTAACTCTTTTTTGGTCTGTAGCATATACAGTGGCCTGCCCATTTTTTCTGACTCTCAAGTTTCTTTGTAGTCTACTTTTTCTGCCAAAAGTATTTGCTGCCCTCTAGTGGGGACTTGTGTAACTGTGAAGGGTGAAAGAAATGTTCTTTGAAGGAATATAGCTGGAGTTTGAGACTTAAATTTAAGGTATTACATCCAGAATTTGTGATTGGGCAAAAATTTTGACTTTTTTTTGCTTTTGTACCCCTAGATAAACCTTGTAAGCATATTTATAGTTTCCTGTGTGATAGTTAGGGAGCCCTGGTGGGTGTGGTTTTGTTTTTTATTTCATATTTAGAAAAACAGTTTCCCCATGTAACCTAACAGAACATGCCACACAATACATTCAGCAACCAAGGGCCACTGGGAAAGAAAGCTGCCCACCAATCATGGTGCCCAAGAACTCCAAGTGTTTTGTGGTAACCAGGTATTCCCACATAATATTTCTCAAAATCCATTTTACCAATCAAAAATTCAAACACACTCCATGCTTCCGTTAAGGAAAACACATGGCATCAAAAAACAAGAAAGAAAGAAATTAAGGAGAAAATAATTAGAGCAAGAAAGGGTAAAGTCTTGTCATCCTTGCTCATAAGGAGCATTGTGGTTGTATTTCTTCTAGGACTGGTTTGTTCATGCTTGTGGCAATCCATGGTTTATTCAATATTCTTTGCCAGCACTACAGTTTGAATACATTAATTCCTCCTCTATCTTCTTTTCTCATTGTCCAACTTTGCAGGCATATGAGGTGATTGAAAAGACCAGCACTTGGGTCAGGCCCACCTTAGTCTTCAAAGTGATGCCTGGGTCTTGGCTGAACTAAATCAACATGTCAGTGGGAACAGCCTCTAGTCTCACTTTCTCCCCTGTGCTCCTCTAAACGTCCACTGCTCCTTGGTGACTCTGCCTATAGGATTCGCCGTCCAGCACAACCAGCCTCGCATATGATGTTTGGTCCTCCAGGCTTCTCGGGGCCCAGGCCAGCTCACTGTGGCACCCATTAGGATGTGCAGAAGCTGCGGAATAGCTCAGCCTTGTCTTTATTCAATAACACTGATATTGGTATGAATCTGCCAAATATAGAGAGCTGAGGAGCCAGACTGTCCAGGAAAAAGTCTGGAGTTTGGTACCTTCTGGTATATGCACCTATAAAATGGAGTGATAATTGGACCTTTTTCATGGATTTCTTCTGATGGTTAGATGAGGAGATCCTTGTAACATGACTAGCCACGTGTGGTATATGGCACCGAAGAAGTGATTGATACAATGCTAGCTATTATTATAAAAATCCATTTTGTTTTTACATTGAGTAAACTCTCCCTGGGGTTCTCCCCCTACGACAGTGTGCAGAGTTCGGTTGAGTACTTCTTAACCCCCAAGTGAAGGACACATATTCATTCCTATGAATAAGCCTTTTGTTCAGTCTTATTGTGAAGCTGACAATGGCTTTAGCTTCATCACAGAGCAGGGTAGAAAATGGACTTTATAGATAACACCCTGGGCAGTCACCTGAATGTGTGAGGACTCACCCCTGACCACTGAATTTGTGAACTACATTTAATCAGCAAAAGACAACTCACCACCAACATTAACAGCTATATAGGGACACACACTATTTGGTAAAATTTCCTATTTAAAGGTCGATAAATTCTAACGAGGAAAATGATGCACATCTGGTGTGGCCAAGGTGGAAGTGTTGGCAAATAGAACCTGGAAAACATTGCATAGACATGGTGTGTGTGTGTGTGTGTTGTATGTATTTCACATCTCAACCCCCAGTTTTCTGGAAAATCCATGAACAACCCACATGGTTTTCTTTGATACCCATGATCAGCCTACTCAAGAAGAGAATGCCCAGTTTGGACTTTTTGCCATGACCTAACCAGTTGATTTCCAAATTTGTAAGCATCATCTGCAATTTTACTTTTCTCCTCTCTCCTATATATCTTGTTTTAGCTTTGTTCTTTTACTCAGTTTATTGGTTAACTCCCTTATGTGAGCCAATAATTTTCATACAAAAATTCTCAACAACATGTAACACAAGTAAATATCCCTGACTTATCCTTTAACAGGGCAAGTGCAATGGTGGGAAAAGGGACATGATGCCATGGGTGTGAGGATCACGTCCCTTGGCTGCAGCATTTTTTTCCTGCCAAATCCTGTGAGATCTGTGGTGAATGAGTTCGCACAGCCAGATTAGGGAGATAGAGAGCCTATATTCAACTTTCAGGACCCAGAAAAGTGAATTAAAATAACTTTTAATGTTATAGATACTCAACTCAATGAGCAATCAAAGAAAAAAATTATATTCAATAAAATCATATCTGACAGTCGAATGCAAGAATGTTAAAAATTTTCTGCAAAGGAAGAGATTCGGCATGCTCTCAGCCATTAAAACACAGACATGGGAGAGAAGTGAACTTGTCCTGATTTAGGCAATCATCAGCTTCAAGACTATGGACCTACATGGGCTGATGATCCAGGGGTCATCCCAGTCAGGACTGACTCTCTTTGCATAGCACTCTCTGCAAGGCACCCTTCACCTCTGCGTTCCTCAGGCTGTAGATCAGGGGGTTCAGCATTGGGTTGAAAATGCTGTAAAACAGGAAAAGGACCTTCTGCTGCTCCTCAGGATGGCTGGATTTGGGAGCCATATATGTGACAATAGCGCTGCCAAAGAGGAGCCCGACCACGCAGAGGTGGGAGGAGCAGGTGGAGAAGGCCTTTTTGCAGCCCTCCCTGGACTGGATACTCAGGATGGCAAAGAGGATGCGAGTGTAGGAGACCAGCACCAGGCACAGAGCCCCCACTAAGACAAACACACAGTCTGCAAAGATGACCATGACGTTGAACCGGGTGTCTGCACAGGACAGCCTCAGGACAGACAGGATTTCACAGAATAATTGGTTGATCTCATGAGGCCCACAGAAGGGCAGCCTCAGGAGAAGGACCACGTGGTCCAGAGCTAGGAAGGAGCCATATGCCCAGGCAGTGACAGCCAGAGTGATGCAGAGCTTCCAGCTCATGATGGCAGAGTACCGGAGAGGGTGGCAGATGGCCACATAACGATCAAAGGACATGACCACCAGGAGAAGACATTCTGTGTGGGCAAAGGCCATAAAGAGAAAGGTCTGTGTGATGCAACCAGCAAAGGATATGGGTGTGGTGGGACTCAGGAGATTCACCAGCATCTGGGGCACCGTGTTGCAGGCATAGGCTATGTCGACAACGGCCAGGTGGGAGAGGAAGAAGTACATGGGGGTGTGCAGTCTGGCATCCAGTGAGATGAGCCCCAGGATGGCCCCGTTACCCAGAAGGGTGAAGGCATAAGACAGGGAAAAGGGCCCAATGAGGAGCAACTGAACTGTTGGGCCAAGACGAAATCCTAGTAGGACGAACTCTGTGACTGACGTCTGATTTTCCCCCATTTCCCTGTGAAAGAGACAATCAGATAGCTCTGTTACACAGTTATTTTAAAACGCCTTCTTTATTTATTGTCACATTAATTTTTGATGCATGAAAAATTATTAGTAAATGTCTTTAAGATCTCATTCGATTATAAATAAACAAATGAAGACTTAGCTATTTTTTAAAAATTTTAATAGTCAGTTTGTCTCAATTCTTAATCTGACATCAGTTTTACAGAAGTGAGTTGTGTCATGAGTAAATTGGTGCCTAGAGCCATTGATGCCTGATGGACAGAAAAAAATATCAAATCAGAGTACAAAGAAAATAATCACGAACTATAGATAGTTTCTCAGCTTCATATGTCCAAATTAGTAATAGAATATTTTGAAGAGTAAAAATTACCAGTGATGGAAGAACTTTTAAAATGAGAATAGTCTCAGAAAGAAAAACACTTTGACTTCAGTAGAAATCATGATTGAGTCAATCTCAGTATCTAAATCTTTACTTGAGAATCTCATGTCATGCCTTACATGACAATATAAAAAGCAAAACATTTTATAACAATGTTTTTGGTTAGGGAGTGGGAAGGAAGAAGTGGATATGTATATCTCCATCATTTCTATCTGTATCTCTAACTTCATCTCGATTTGTTTATACACATATTCATATATGCACACATACATTCACACCTTTATGCTGTGTGTGTGTGTGAAATACATATATTTACTTTGGAAAATGGGAACAAACCAACATTTGGCAATACAACAACTGGTCAACTGAGTGATTCACAAAATTATTAATATACCCAAATAATTTTTCTAATGCAGCCCGTATTGTTTAGGGTAATTAGTATTTCATCTTCCATCTCAGAGTTACAAGTTGGATCTCTGTGTGCACAGTATAAGTGGGTTTGCATTCCCATATGCTCACAAGAATTTCCATGGTCAATATGGTGGGTGCATATGGACACATATGTGAAAACAATTGCAGGTATAATTCCCCCTTGTGCCACCTGTATAGTCCTCTTTTCTCTTTTGTCTCAAGACTGGAAAATCTATGAATCAAGAGAATAAAAAAGGTCATGGCCTGGAATGAAAATATGAAGAAAATAAACCCACCCAGCTGTTAATTCAACCCTTGACATTTGTAACATGCACTATACCTGAAATCCAAAACAGTTGCCAACCTCAACCATAAGAAATGAGATATACTTTAGAAGTGAATAATAGAAACAAGTAAATGACAAATTGCTAAGTCAGTTTCTTTGTCACTTGGCAAATGGTAGCACAACTAATTGGCTGTCAGATGTTTAGTCTATGAATTATGCTAAATTAACGAATCGGGCTTTGTGAACTTGGAGCTTGGGTCATAGCTTCCTCAGTGAACAGTGTTGAAATTCAACATGTTATCTAGTGCAGACACTTGTCAGTGCCATTGCAAGGGCAAAACAACTGAAGCATCTTCCTCAGGATTAATGCAAGGAAAGGTGCTGATTTGAGGCAGTCCCTGGTTTAGTGGTCAGTGGAGATGTCAAGTTAGCATTCCCCTGGGAACTTGAATATAAGATGCATTCTAGAAATAAACCTGTGAAACCAACATGCAACTATGAGAATAGCAAATCTGGAGGGGAGAAACAAGACAATATCAGGGAACATGTAACTGGAGACTGTAGGGAGCCCCAAAACTCCACTCAAGGTGCCTTTGTGCAGAGACAGGGGTACGCATGCAACTGTGATTCAGTGAACTGGATATAGTTAGTTGCATGAGGAACCTGTCTGCAGAAAGACCTTGTAAAGGGAAGGATGGGGTCCATTTGGAGTGTAGACAACAGACCAGAGGGACAGCATTTGCCAACACATCTTTAAGGACATCCAGGGGAAGGGGAGCCTGGGCAGTTGACCCTAACCCCTGAAGTTCTATGTCTACAGTCTAGATGGATGGCTTGGGTCATCTGTGATCAATAATTCTAGCCATGTGAGATCTCTGATTAATCCCCCTTTGCTCTAATCCCGTGCTCCCCGATAAGCCATTAGGCAATAGTTTATCCTTTTGTGCAGATATTTCTGCAAAGGAAAGTGCTCATCAGCAAAGTTCTTGGCCCATTTTGCAGTAGCATTTTAAATTTTAAATAAACAAATAGACACTCTGGCTTATTTACTGTCCTGTTGAGGTCATAGATGGCATGATGCCATTCCTGAACACACTTCCCAAAGCTGGATCTGCAAGGTGAAGATCTGACCCTGGAGCGAGGTGTCATCATTGAAGTGAGACTCAGGAGAATCACCAGAACCCCTGTGAGCCATTGCAGCTGGGATGCCTGTTCTCTTACAGGCATTACTGATAAATTGTCAAGTCATCTGGACAAAATGCAAGCTAAACAATGTGTTAAAACTTCCACACACATGACCAAGGCTTAGCTGATTTTCAGGTGACTGTGACAAATGTCTGCATCCCACAAACCTTCTAATTGTTTTCTTTTTAATTGTGATTTATGTGAAATTTTACAGAAAAAATTAGTTTCTCATTAAACTGTTAATACACAAATTGTTTTGTAACATTGGTTTGCAACCCTGTAGCGTGTCAACACTCTCCCCTTCTCCATCCCAGTTTCCCTGTTTCCATTTGTTCATTTTTCCTGTCCCTTCCTGCCTTCTCATCTTTGTTTTTGGGCTGGTGTGCCCATTAGTCTCGTATACATGATTGAACCGTGAAGCAC
Source organism: Dugong dugon (assembly GCA_030035585.1). Lineage (NCBI taxonomy): Eukaryota > Metazoa > Chordata > Mammalia > Sirenia > Dugongidae > Dugong > Dugong dugon. Next base: position 129,377,409 of record CM057468.1, on the reverse strand, counting down.
AGGCCTCACATGTGTTATCGTTGGCACTGTGAAAAAACATCCAAACCTGCTGCTGTTGAGCCAGTTCTGACTCATAGTAACCCAACAGGACAGAGTAGAACAGCTGCATAGCGTTTCCAAGGAGCAGCTGGTGGATTCCAACTGTCAATCTTTTGGTTAGCAGCCGAGCTCTTGACCTGTCTAATCTTTGTCTGAAGGGTGAACCTCAGAAGTGACTTTAGTACCGAGGTAAAAGGATGTCTGGGGGCCATACTCTTGGGGTTTCTCCAGGCTCTGTCAGGCCAACAAGCCTGATCTTTTTTTTTTTTTTTTTTTTGTGAATTTGAATTTTGTTCTACATTTTTGTCTTACTCTGCCCGGGACCCTGTATCGTGATCCCTGCCAGAGCAGTCAGTGGTGGTAACTGGGCACCATCTAGTTGTTCTGGGCTCAGTTTGGTGGATGCTGTGGTAGTTGTGGTCCATTATAAACTCATTTTTTAAACACATATACTTGACTATGAAAGATGCAGTTAAATCTACCCACTTATAAACCTTCTTTTTCTAATTCTCCTTTGTCTCCCTCTGCAATGCTCAAGATGAAAACAAAGGAAAAAGGAAACAATGTGCAAACCATGGGTTTTTAAAGCTAAGCGGAAAGATGACTACAAAAGGTCAGAGAGCATTGAGATTCCTTTGGCACAGTTGCTCTGTTTGTTTCCAACTTGATTTCTTCTTTGGCAGTGGAAACTGCTTTTTTATACCTTCATTTTTTTTTTTTTATCTCATTTTTGTATCACTGGCAGTTAATAAACATTTGTTGGCAGACAAACAAACGAATTAACATAAATAGACAAACAAGCACCTAAATGTTGATTTCCTTATATTCAGTAGGATTTCTTTTACAATATAATTATGTCAAGTTCACCCCATTCCTCCAAAAGAAAATAAAAGTACAGCACTACCGAAGAATTTTACCCCTGATGATCTGATTAAAACAGGACATTTAAAATTTGGTAGAAACAACTGAAGAATTTTCAGAGCATTTAAACAATTGAATTTTGGATATACTTCTCTTTTTTTAAATTTTTCCCTTATTTTATTTGATATTTAAATGACATATCTAATGTTAGTAAAAAACAAACAAAACTCTAACAGGTTCCATTTCCTAGGGGAAGATGAGAGGGGAAGGGGACAGCTTGAAATGTAGCCCAGTTCCAAATGTAACTTTCAGGCATAGTCATGTGGTGTAACGGTTAAAGCGTCTGTCTGCTAACCGGAAGGTTGGCAGTTCAGATCCACCCAGTCCCTCCTTGGAAATGCTCTGGGACAGTTTTGCTCTGTCCTATAGGGTCGCTATGAGTCAGAACTGACTTGACGGCAATGGGTTTGCTTTTTGTTTTTATCGCTATGTGTCAGAACCAACTGACGGCACACAACAGCGACATATATGTACAGTGCCGGAATTTAAAGAACGGGATATTGTCATGTGCTTAATATATCATCAGGCAACTCTAAGGTTCTAAAGCAGATCTCTAAGAAGGAAATCATCTCTTCATATATTGACAAAGCTTCAGGACTTGATGGAACCTGTATTTCAAAAAGTAAGGGTCAAAGTCTGATGAGCTGGTAAGTTCTTCCCTAAAATAGTGGGCATGAGTAAAGCAGAATTCCTAATAAAGTGATCACCTATTGTGACATCCATAACTCAACTGCAGTGTATGGCTGACAACGCATCCATCTTCCCGCCTGCACAGTTATAAGCCCAGATTTGGCAAAGTTGACTTACGGGGTGAGGGTTGAGAGGTGAGTGACGTTCTGGGTGCAGGAACTCCTGCGGACCATGGACAAGAGCTGAGTGCCAGTCTCATGTAATCACAGGTTCTCCGGTTACAGGCTGATCATCACTGATGGTCTCTATGGAGTGATTCCTAAGGTCCGGCACTGCAGAAGCAGGTAGGGAAGGAGGTTGATGGTTCTGACTTTTGTGGAGATTTTCTTGTGTAAAGAACAGGAGAGACAGCATTTGTAAGTAAAAAGGCACACAGTAAACATAGAACTCGTACAAGAAAACCTGATACATTATTGACGATCTCACCCTTCTCCCACCTTGAGGTAACACTTCACTCCCTTTTGTGTACTCTTTTCATCCCCACCTCAAAAACTTTCCTTTGGGATACACCAATTTATGGAGTATGAGAACAAAGGTGGCTGGTACTGTCCTTAAACCTGTGCTTAATGACAGAGGCATACAAGACTGATTCAGTATCCACTCTGCTTCACATTCCACGGCAGGGAATCTGCTCTCATAGACTTAGTGTGAGAGAACAGACTATTGTGGGTGTGCTGACAGGAGTTAAGTCCATGATTGATAAGTAACCAACATCTGTTAGCTTTCCTGACGTAGGATCGCTCCATAGTATACCCACTATTATTTCTTTTGGCTAGGAAAATTATTCCATATATCTAATGTAAATTCATAATACAGAACTTCTTTATTTTATTTTTTCGGTATCATCTTCCCCAAAACAAATCTCTATCGCATGACTCTACCAACTTAAAATTCAAATTCTAAACACTTTTGTATATTTTGTCCATAAAATGTGCATTTAATTTTGTATCACTTTCCCTGGAACTGCTCATATAGGATACTGATGATGAGCATGTATGTTTAGCGTTAATAGAGAGTATTTACTTTCCTTTCCAATGCTTAAACAAATGGTCACAGAGTGACAGTCAACACAAGATCAGCTGCTACAGTGTGTCTAAGAGACATCTAAGATTGCATCAAAGCTGGAACCTGGTTAGCACTTTTTGGAAGCACCTGCAGTCTGAGACAGGGTCCTACTCTCTCTGGAAGCTTCCATGGGAGCTGCAGCAACCCACTTATCTTCCTGATGGAAAATGTATCAGCATCCTTAGCAGAGGAGGATTTATTTTCTCATGGACCCACCCTACTTCTTTAGGGGATAACGGGTGGCTGTTGGATGCATGGTGTGCCCCCCTCCAGTGGACAGAGGGATGAGGCCCCCTCTTCTGTCCTCATCCCTGCAGGATGTACAATCAGGAAGTGGGCAACATCACAGCTTTCACCCCTAGGCAGCATCACCTGTCACAGTCCCCAAATATTCGGCACTCCACAGGTGCCGTGAGTCCCAGTGTGGCCTGTCCCCAGATCTCAATGGTTCATGGCATCTGTCAGAGAGCAGCCCCCGTGGACAAGGAGCACCCTCTCCACTGCCCATGGAAACTCAGCTTCTCCTGAGTGTGACCAGGGTCCCCGGGGCTGCTGCACAGATGGAGTGAAAACAAGTTAGAGTCCAGGGCCCCCAAATCAGCTGAGTCCAAGAACAACTCAGAGGCCTGGAGATGCTCAGCGGAGCATTAGAGAGCAGGATGCAGAGTGTGGGGTCCAGAGAGGGCTGAGGGATCCCAAGGGGCTCATTAGGACCTGCCTGGAGGGAGGGGGCTCTAGGGCACTAACCACCATGGCAGGTCTAGTTGGAAATGCTCTCCAGTCTCTACTCTGGTGGGGATGTGTGCTGGATTCAGAGTCTGTGCCCTCACAGGATGGGAGGAGGCCCCTCTCCAAGGCAGCTTCCCCTGGAATGTTTCTGCTTCAGCCAGGAGGGGGAGAGATTTCCTGCTTAAGATGCGCTCTTATTTATTTGTATTTCTTTCTTACGCTTCCCATAGGAGAGCCAGGAACCTCCTATCAGGCAATCGTGCAAGTGATGAACTAATGCGTTCTCCATACTGTGACCCCTGACCTGTTGGTGTTATGGTGTACACCTGGGGACCTGGGACAAGTAGTCCAGTTTTGAGAAGGCTCAGGTCCACTGTTGGAGGAAACAGACATTTAGGGAAGCAAATCACTTCTCCTGATCATATGAAATCTTATGCATAGAAGGCAATCCACGAATATTAGGGCCTTTTCTTCTTTATTTCTCTTTTCATGTTTCAGGTGAACTGCAGAAAATGTGGAAGTCAGGATACTGACCTAGAAGAATAATCTTATAAAAATATTAGTTTTAGGACATGGCTTTCTACATTCAACACTATATACACATTATTTTTCCATGTAAGTATAGAAAGATTGAGCAAAGACAATCAAAAATTAAATAAAATATTTTATGATGTCAAATATATTAAAACTTAGGAAAAGGCATTCCCTCAAAATTACACAGTTGTTATCAAGCTGACAGTTTCTAACTTGTGGACAGCTTCAACAGTGGTCAGAATGAAATATAAGCATTTAAAAAATACAAATGTATACGAAGAAAAATAAAACACGGAGAACAGTAAGATCTTACTTAAACATACTCTTAAATATTTACATTATCTGTCAGCTTGTGTAAATCAGAAGATTGTCTGCCATGAGCAAGCAGCAAACTGAAACCTGTGTAAAGAATGGTAGTAGAAAACACTTTTCTGTAATCAACACCTTAGGAACATTGTTTATAAACAGACATTTAGGATGTAAACTAGAAAAACTAGAACAAAGATGTTGTTGTTGTTGTCAGGTGCTGTCAGGTCAGTTCTGACTCATAGAGACCCTGTGTATAATAGAACGAAACATTGCCTGGTCCTGCACCATCCTCACAGTAGTTGTTATGCTTGAGCCCATTGTTGCAGCCACTATGTCAGTCCATCTCGTTGAGGGTCTTCCTCTTTTTCAGTGACCCTCTACTTTAGCAAGCAGGCTGTCCTTCTCCAGGGACTGATCCCTCCTGATAACACGTCCAATGCATGTGAGACATAGTCTAGCCATCCTTGCTTCCAAGGAGCATTCTGGTTGTACTTCTTCCAAGACAAATTTGTTCATTCTTTTGGCAGTCCGTGGTATATTCAATGTTCTTCGCCAACACCACAATTCAAAGATGTCAATTCTTCTTTGGTCTTCCTTATTCATGCATCTTTTGCATGCATATGAGGCAATTGAAAATACCATGGCTTGGGTCAGGTGTCCCTTAGTCTTCAAGGTGACATCTTTACTTTTCAACACTTTAAAGAGGTCTTTTGCAGCAGATTTTCTCAATGCAATGCATCATTTTATTTCTTGACTGCTGTTTCCATGGGTGTTGATTTTAGATCCAAGTAAAGTGAAATCCTTGACAACTTCAATCATGATGTTGTTTATTGGTCCAGTTGTGAGGATTTTTTTTCTTTATGTTGAGGTGTAATCCATACTGAAGGCTGTGGTCTTTGTTCTTCATCAGTAAGTGCTTCAAGTCCTCTTCACTTTCAGCAAGCAAGGTTGTGTCATCAACATAACGCAGGTTGCTAATGAGTTTTCCTCCAATCCTGATGCCCAGTTCTTCTTCATATAATCCAGCTTCTCGAATTATTTGTTCAGCATACAGATAGACTAAGTATGGTAAAAGGACACGACCTTAACACACACCTTTCCTGACTTTAAAACACGCAGTATCCCCTTGTTCTGTTCGAACTACTGCCTTTTGGTCTATGTACAGGTTCCTCATGAGCACAATTAAGTATTCTTTAATTCCTATTCTTTGCAATGTTATGCGTAATTTGTTATGATCCACACAGTCAAATGTTTTTGCATAGTCAATAAAACACAGGTAAACATCTTTCTGGTATTTTCTGCTTTCAGCCAGGATCCATCTGACATTAGCAATGATATCCCTCCTTCCATGTCCTCTTCTGAATCAGGCTTGAATTTCTGGAAGCTCCCTGTGGATACACTGCTGCAGCATCTTTTGAATCATCTTTGGCAAAATTTGACTTGTGTGTGATATTAACGATATTGTTTGACAACTTCCACATTCGGTTGGATCACCTTTCTTGGGAATAGGCATAAATATGGATCTCTTCCAGTCAGTTGGGCAGGTAGCTGTCTTCCAAATTTCTTGAACAAAGATAGATAATCAATAATTAAGTATAACGTTTGGGAAAGTCACACAAATTAAAAATTGGGAAAACCCTTTAAGAATATAAACATCAATATGTATAACTCAAAATTATCTAAATTCTGTTAAAATTAAACTGTAATGACTGATCTTGATAGTGTTTATGTAAACAGTAAAATGACACGTAAATAATACGAAGACGCTAACCCTAACCCTAACACAGACAACACATGGAGTGTTAATTGAAACAAAGACATTGACATTACCTCTGTCTTAGTCATCTAGTGCTGCTGTAACAGAAATACCACAAGTGGATGACTTTAACAAACAGAAGTTTATTCTCTCACAGTTTAGGGCACCAGCTCTAGGGGAAGGCTTTCTCTCTCTGCCGGTTCTTGAGGAAGGTCCTTATCATCAATCTTCCCCTGGTCTAGAAGCTTCTCAGGTTCAGAGACCCCAGGTCCAAAGGACACACTCTGCTTCTGGTGCTACTTTCTTTGTAGTATGACATCCGCCCATTTCTCTGCTTGCTTCTTTCTTTTATATCTCAAAAGAGATTTACTCAAGATACAATCTAATATTGTAGGTTGAATCCTGCCTCCTTAACATAACTGCCTCTAGTCCTGCCTCTTTAACATCATAGAGATAGGATTTACAACACATAGGAAAATCACATCAGAGACAAAATGGTGGACGATCACACAATACTGGGCATCATGGACTAGCCAGGATGACACATATTTTTGGGAGAAACAATTCAATCTGTAACAATCTGCTATCACTGGTCATTTGATTTCACCATCCATTAGTTAATTTTATGGCTAGAGCAAGCTATTCACAGATAACAATCAACATAAAGTGGATGGATTTATCCACCTCTCAATGTAAATTATCTTAAGAGATATTTTGTAAAAGAGCAGCTAATAATGGTGGGAGGAATGCCCAAGATGTGGGCGAGTGTATCTTCAGGATGACATGGCAGAAATTCAATTGGTGGAGAATCTACTTGATTGTATTTCTTGAGTAATTATTAGTCAAAAGAGCAGTAGTTCCCCTGGAATCCTGAGAAACAGGGAATGGAAGGATCAGATTTTGTTAGCGTTCATCTTAGGTTTATTTGTTTCAGCTGTTGGTGTTTCCCTCGCTGAGACACGGCTCTGTAAGACGTTCCTCTTCCTCATGCATTGTGGTCTCTGGGACCTGCTGCAGCAGGACTGCGTGCCCAGCCCTCTTACATTCAGGTGGGTCGTGCTCTTACCAAGGAGCGTGAGCAGAAGGGACTGTGCTGCTGTGCCTAGGGCTGTTGTGGATAAGAAGTGGACGTGCCTCCTTGCCCAACCTCTTCCCATTACTGGCTGACAGTGAAGTCTTTCAAGGCCTGGGGCAGTAGAGTCAGGAGATGGAAGGAGCCTGAGTCCCAGAATCTCCAGGTAGAATGTTGCCTCTCCCCACCTACATCTGTACAGGACTTTACTTGAGCAAGAGGTAAAATTCTGTTTCGTTAAATTACCGTGGTTTGAGGTTTATCTGTTACCGTTTTTCCTTGACTAATATATTGTTTAACATTATTGTGGAGAGAAAAAGGATGAGAAAGTGCTAGTGCTTCTAAAACTAAAATATCATTGGCTCCCGATACCAGTTCACATGGTAAAGAGCATCCATTTACGGCACAATATACCGACTTTTTGTTTATGTCTTGTAGCGCCTTAGAGTCTGGTGAATCAGGGTTTATTCTGTGTGTTTTTGGATTCTCATTCAATTATTTTAATTAATAACATAGTTTAACTTAGGTAAACGTAAGAAATATTGAATATTAATGTAAAAAGATGCAAAATAATATGTGTCAAGAAAGAACCACCAGTACAATTTCACACAGTCCAACAAAATTCTAAACTGCTTTTAATAATTGCTTAATTAGTTTTAGTAGCCCTGGTGGTGCAGTGGTTAAAGTGCTCAGCTGCTAATCAAAAGGTCGACAGTTCGGACTCACCAGCTGCTTCATTGGAAGATGTGGTAGTCTGCTTCCGTAAGGATTTACTGCCTTGGAAACCCTATGGGGCAGTTTTACTCTGTCCTATAAGGTCGCTATAAGTTAGAATCAACTTAGCAGCAGTGGGTTAAGTGGCTTACTTTAATTTTAGCTTTTACTAAAATATGTGAGCAGCATGTGGTGATATGTATTTAAGAATCAAAAGGACCAGAAACTTTGTGAAAAAAAATGTTAATTCCAAAATTAATGCACGTTCACCATTCACTATAGGATTTTCAAATGCAAAAATACTTACTTCTTGTCGTTTGCTCCTCTTCCTAAAGGCAACTCTGTGAATCATTTAGTGTGTGCTTCATTCCAGATCATCCCCCCATGAAAGGACATACAAACACATGCAGACACACATGTACGTCCACGTGCACCCACATACACACACATGCCTTTAAAAACTCACATAATGCTAGGAGTTTCCCCTACATAAAGGAGAAAGTATTGTATTTCTTTCTTTGTTGTTGTTGTTGTTAGGTGCCGTCCAGTCATTTCCCACTCATAGCAACCCTATGTACAAGAGAACAAAACACTACCTGGTCCTGCTCCATCCTCACAATCATTGCTATGTTTGAGTGCATGGTTGCAGCCACTGTGTCAATCCATCTCACTGAAGGGCTTTCTCTTTTACACCAACCCTCTACTTTACCAAGCATGATGTCCTCCTCCAGGGACTGGTCCCTCCTGATAATATGTCCAAAGTATGTGAGACAAAGTCTCGCCATCCTCGCTTCTAAGGAGCATTCTGGCTGTACTTCTTCCAAGACAGATTTGTTCCTTCTAGCAGTCCATGGTACATTCAATACTCTTTTCCAACATCGTAATTCAAGTGATCAAATCTTCCGTCTTCCCTATTCATTATTTAGCTTTCCCGTGCATATATTGTTGTTGTCAGGTGCCACTGAGTTGGTTCGGACTCATAGCGATCCTATGCACAACAGAACAAAACACTGCCTGGTCCTGTGCCATCCTCACAATCGTTGTTATGCTTGAGCTTATTGCTGCAGCCACTGTGTCAATGCATTTCGTTGAGGGTCTTCCTCATCTTCACTGACTTTCTACTTTACCAAGCATGATGTCCTTCTCCAGGGACTAGTCCCTCCTGATGACATGTCCAAAGTATGTGAGATGAAGTCTTGCCACCTGTCATGGATTGAACTGTGTCCCCCCAAAATATGTGTCAACTTGGCTAGGGCATGATTCCCAGTATTGTGTGATTGTCCACTATTTTGTCATCTTATGTGATTTTTCTACGTGTTGTAAATCCTACCTCTATGATATTAATGAGGCAGGATTAGAAGTAGTTTTGTTAATGGGGCAGGACTCAAACTACAAGATTAGGTTGTGTCTGAAGTCAATTTGTTTTAAGATATAAAAGAGAGAAGCAAGCAGAGAGACAGGAGGACCTCATCACCACCAAGCAAAAAAGAGCCAGAAGAGTGTGTCCTTTTGACCCGAAGTCCCTGCACTGAAAAGCTCCTAGACCAGGGGAAGATTGATGACAAGGACCTTTCCCCAGAGCCAACAGAGACAGAAAGCCTTCCACTGGAGCTGGCACCCTGAATTTGGACTTCTAGCTTCCTAAACTGTGAGAGAATAAACTTCTGTTTGTTAAAGCCATTCACTTGTATTTCTGTTATAGCAGCACTAGATGACTAAGATACCATCCTTGCTTCTAATGAGCATTCTGGCTGTACTTCTTCCAAGACAGATTTGTTCGTTCTTCTGGGAGTCCACGGTGTATTCAAAATTCTTCACCAACACCATAATTCAAAAGCATCAATTCTTCTTCAGTCTTCCTTATGCATTGTATAGCTTTCACATCCGTATGAGGCAATTGAAAACACCATGTCTTGGGTTAGGCACACTTTAATCTTTAAAGCGACATCTTTGCTTTTAACACTTTAAAGAGGTCTTTTGCAGCAGATTTGTCCAATGCAATGTGTCTTTTGATTTCTTGACTGCTGCTTCCATGGGGATTGATTGCGGATCCAAGTAAAATGAAATCCTTGACAACTTCAAACTTTTCTCCGTTTATCAGGATGTTTCTTATTGGTCCAGCTGTGAAGATTTTTGTTTTCTTTATGTTGAGGTGTAAAAGGCTGTAGCCTTTGATCTTCATCAGTAAGTGTTTCAAATCCTCTTAGCTTTAACCAAGCAAGGTTGTGTTATCTGCATATCACACACAGATTGTTAATGAATCTTCTTCTGATCCAGATGCTGCATTCTTCTTCATACACTTCAATTTCTGGGATTATTTGCTCAGCATACAGACTGAATAAGTATGGTGAAAGGATACAACCCTGAAACATCTTTTCAGATTTTAAACCATTCAGTATCCTCTTGTTCTGTTCGAACAACTGCCTCTTGGTCTATGTACATGTTCTGCATGAGCACAATCAAGTGTTCTGGAATTCCCATTCTTTGCAATATTATCTGTAGTTTATTCTGGTCCACACAGTCGAATGTCTTTGCTTTCTTTACTTAACTGTATTTGATGAGCATTTTCCAATGCAGTCCATTATAGCTCATGATTGTTATTTTTAATAGCTTTAATATAATATATGCATGAGTCAGAATTGACTTGACAGCAAGTAACAACAAAAGTAATTCCAAATTCATAAACATTAGATGATTTTTAAATATTTGCAAGGTACCTCAAGGTAAAATCATTATATACATTTCTATGTGCAGATACATATGTATATATTTCTGTAGACTAGAGTCTTAGAATTAGCATGCACATTTTAAGTGTTAAGTAGCTATTTCCAATATTTCTGTCATCCAAAATGTATGTCAGTGTATGCTTCTGTCCAAATTATGTGAGTGTGTGCTTCTCCCATATGCTACCCAACACTATATAGTGCAAACCATTTTTTGTCAATCTGCGCTCAATAAATGCAAGCTATTAATATTATTATTTACAACTGCAATACTTGGGCAGACTTAGAGATCTGGGACTCTTCGTCAATGAAAGTTATTCTTAATCTTTTCTAAGCAGGACAATGAAACTTCCTTTTTCTCAGGGTGAACAATTTCATGTGGAACTTCTTACCTCTTATTCTCCAAGATAATTTATAATTCCTAGATCAGTAACATATTCAATCATTCATTAATTTGGTGGTTACCTTTGAACTCCAGCTATGTGTAAGGCTCAAGAGTTAAAGATATTCAATTATTTTCCAAATGATCCATTTTATTTTTGTCTCTTGTGGAAAAGAAAAAAAATCCAAATACTAAGAAACTCGTAGAAAAACCAGTTGCCATGAAGTTGATTCTAAATCATGGCAACCCCATGTGTGTCAGAGTAGAATTGTGCTCCATAAGGTTTTCAATGGTTGAGTTTTCAGAAGTAGATTACCAGGCCTGTATTTTGAGGTACCTTTGGGTAGAGTCAAACTACCAATGTTTCATTTGGCATCCAAATGAGTTAGAAGTTTGCATCACCCAGGGACTCTGGAGATTAGCAGAGAGGCATAGAAATAGAACTGGAACATGCTTAATGATCTCTAGCCCAACATTTCATTTTACAGTTGAAGAACCAATGTCCAAAGGAGGTAGGTGACTTTCCAAGGTCACACAGCAAGTTAGGAGTAGAACTGGGGCAGGAACCCAGACATGCTGTACGTTGAGGACTAAACCAGATGGTGCCCAACTATCCACCTCTTCTCTTGATTCAATGTGGTTTCAAAAATCAAAAATGAACAAATAAGCAGAGAAACAGGTTAAAAAAAAAAATCAGGTGAAATTGAGCCAGAGGTCTACTCAAAGTTTATCAAGAAGGCAAGGACTATGGTCCCTTCCCTGCTGGCTAGCAAACGATCACAGCCACGAAGTCCCGAGAAACTGAATTCTACTCTTCTCTCATTTCTCCTCTTCCTCCTAAGAACCATAATTTAGCAGTGCTTACCTATACCCTTAATAGTATAAATGTGGTCTGTAGACCAGCAGTACCAGTAAGACCTGGGCCCCTGTTAAAAAGATAACCTGGACCGTCCATTCAGACCTGCTGAATCAGGATCTGTATTTTTCAAGACCCTCAGGTGATTAGTGTGCACATGAGCATCTGAGAAGCACCTGTCAACACTACCTAACAATGAGTAAACAGCAGTTCTCCAAGTTTGTGCTTGGCAGTGCCCAGTCCACATGCCAGGAACGCAGCAGGCCCATGTAGGTGAACTGGCTCCCACCCACAGAGCTCCATCCTATCATTTTCAGGAGTTATGGCACCGAATATCTCCACTCTCTTACAAGAGATAGGAGGGTTCACATCTTCCCCATGGCCACTCTGCTAGCACAGCCCATCCTGGAAGACCACAGACATTGGGTTTAGCAATGAGCACATCCTTTTGAAACGCCCATAACCTCTGCTCTACATGGCAGAAATCAATATATATCATGCTCATTTTTTTATCTTAACCACTAAAATATTTGTAATTCATCTGTGGTCACTAGCTAATTGTACATTATTAATTATCAATAGTCTCCCCATAAGAAACTTTTGCAAGAATTGAGTAAATCTGGAAAAAAAGTGACTGATGAACAATAAGATGTCTAGCATGATAGAATAATGGCTAACCGTATTACAGTTATACATTTTATGGAGTTACATATCTTTGGATAGGAGTTAGGGCAAAATGATCATTTGTTTATTTATTAAGTCAATATTTACTGAGTGACTACTGTGAAATAGACCCATTCTAGCCATTGTGAATGTAAATATCAATAAGAATGGTTCACAGTTTAGTTAAACCACCAGACCTTGGATTCTGATTCTCCCACTTGATTTTTTTTGACATTAATTAATTCTCTAAGCCTCAATCTCCCTTCTATAAATGAGGATATTCTTAGTACCTACTTCACAGCTTTGATGTGAAGATCACATCTAAAGAATTTAGCATTATATCTGCTACATAGGAAGCACTAAATCCATTTTAGATACAATTATTTGCTACTCTCCTATGTACTATAGATAAAAAGATTTTTTTAAAAAAAGTAGAAATCAGAAGATAGTTTAACACTGAAGCTTCTGTCTAAGTAGTCAAGTGAAAGGGGTTCATGAATTAGCCCAAGCAGTGCTTATGGAGTGCTGACTGCGTGCTAAGCAATGCTGGCAGTAAAATGATGGACAGTCTCCAGGCTCTGCCTTTCTGGAGCTCACTGTCTTATGTGTAACACTTAGTTTCTGTCTGAGCATTCTTGTGTACATACCACTTGAAGGACTATAACTTTTGAAAACCCAAAATGAAACCTGAGCTCGTTTGACTTGGGAAAGGTCTCTTTATAGATAAAATGCTAGAAAACATCCACTGTGATTCTCCCTAGCTGAGGAGGCACCACAACAGCCATGGCCGTCTTTTCTTTCACTGTTTTCATTTTCACCGGCCAGCTCACCCCAGAGTCCTACTCAGTCCCGGACCCTGGGAGCCACAGACCTTTCTTGCTCCCTCATCCACTTTCTTCACACGCCTTTTCAGTACCAGGCTGTGTTCTCTAGCAGATATAAGTCCTGTTCTGTCTAAAGCCCCTGTCCATCCCTTGGACTTCATGCGTCAACCTCGTGATCTATCTGCTCTTTACCCGCAGATATGCTCTAAGGAGGGCTGTTACATGGTGGTTATGACCACAGGGCCCCAGATGGCAGTGCCCTAGTTCCATCCTGGACTGGGAACTCATTAGCTGTGGGCCACAGGGCAAGTTGCTCAATCTCTCTGTGCCCCAGTTTCCATATATGTAAAGTGAGGATCACAGTTGTTGTTAAGACTCAAAGAGCCGTTATGAGGATTAAATGAGATAGTATACATAAAGTGCTTAGAATAGTGACTGGCCCACAGTCAGAGAGAGAGATGTACGGATGGAGGAAGGGAGAGAGAAAAAGTGAGATGGAAAGACAGACAGACAGGCTAACGAGTCTAGGTTCTGGGTTTTGTTGGTAGTTTTTGTTAGTTGCTGCTGAATCACCTCCAACTTGAGGCGACCTTACGTATAACAGAATAAAGCATTGCCCTATCCCACGCCACCTTCATGATCTTTTTTATACTTGAATCTATTGTTGCAGCTATTGTGTCAATCCACCTCACGAAGGGTGTCCCCTGTTTTCGTTGGCCCTCTGCTTTACCAAACGTCATCTCCTTTTTTAGCAACTGGTCATTGCTGATGACATGTTAAACGTAAGTGAGTCAAAGCCTCACCATCTTTGCTTCTAAGGAGCACTCTGGTTTTATTTCTTCCAAGACTGATTTGTTCCTTCTTCTGGCAGATCATGACACATGGAATATTCTTCACCAACACCACAGTATGAATGCATCAATTCTTCTGTCTTCCTTTTTTATTGTCCTGCTTTAGCATGCACATGAGGCAATTGGAAAGACCAGGGCTTGGGTCAGGCTCACCTTAGTCATCAAAGTGATACCTGGGTGTTAGCTGAACTCAATCAAAATCTCAATGAGAACAGCCTCTATTCTCACCTTCTGCTTTCCTCTAAAGATCCACCGCTCCTTTGGGACGCTGCCTGTAGGATTTGCTGTCCAGCACAACCAGCCTCCCATAAATGATGTCTGGTCCTCCAGGCTTCTCAGGGCACAGACCAGCTCACTGTGGCACACATTAGGCTGTGCAGAAGCTAAGGAATAGCTTAGCCTTGTCTTTATTCAATATATTGATACACTACACTGTTATAAGTCTGCCAAATATAGAGAGCTATGGAGTCAGATTGTCCAAGAAAAAGTCTGGAGTTTGGTACTTTCTTGTGTGTGCATGCACAAAATGGAGTGATAATTGGACCTTCTTCATGGATTTCAGCAGTTCAAATCCACCAGCCACTCCATGGAAACCCTATGGGGCAGTTAGCTGTACTCTGTCCTATAGAGTCACTATGAGTCAGAATCAACTCAGCAGCAACAAGTTTTTATGGATTTCTTCTGATGGTTAAATGAGGAGATTCATATAACATGACTAGCAATATGCAGTGTATGGCACTGAGGAAGTGATTGCTAGCTGTTATTATAAAAATGCATTTTGTTTTTATATTGAGTTAACTCTGCCTGGGGTTCTTCCTCTACAACAGAGTGAAGAGTTGGGTTGAGTACTTCTTAACCCCCAAGTGAAGAGCGCATATTCATTCCTACGAATAAGCCTTTTGTCCACTCTTATTGTGAAGCTGAGAAAGACTCTGGCAGCAAGTGGCCATGTTCATCACAGGGTAGAGTAGAAAATGGACTTTATAGGTAACACCGAGGGTGGCCACCTGAACATGTGGGGACTCACCCCTGACCAATGAATTTGTGACCTAGATTTAATCAGAAAAAGTCAATTCACCACCAATACTGTATAGCCAGTTAGGAATTTACACTGTTTGGTAAAATTTCCTATTTAAGAGCCAGTAAATTCTAATGAGGAAATGAGTCACCTCTGGTCTGACCCAGGTGGAAGTGCTGATGAAAACTTTTTATAGACTTGACCTATTCTCACTGAGATCAGCAATTTAATTCAGCTAAGACCCAAACTTGGAACCTACCTAGCTAGCTTGCTAGCCTCAGAAGAAAGGCCTGGTCATCTACTTCCAAAAAATCAGCCATCGAAAACCTTATGGAGCACAGTTCTACTCTGAAACACATAGGGTCACCATGAGTCAGAATCAACTCAATAGCAGCTGGTTTGGTATATATATCATGCAATAGTATCCATGCTATATGTTATTGTTGTTAGATGCTGTCCAGTTGGTTCTGACTCATAGTGCCCTATGCACAACAGAATGAAATACTGCTTGATCCTGCACCATCCTCACAATTGTTGTTATACTTGAGTCCATTGTTCTAGCCACTGTGTCAGTCCATGTCTTTGAGAGGCTTCCTCTTTTTTGCTGACCTTCTACTTTACCAAGCATGATGTCCTTTTCCAGGGACTGGGCCCTCCTGATAACCTGTCCAAAGTATGTGTGATGGAGTCTCACCACCCTTGCTTCTAAGGAGCATTCTGGCTGTATTTCTTCCAAGGCAGATTTGTTCATTCTTTTGTCAGTCCATGGTATATTCAATATTCTTCACCAACACTGTAATTCAAAGACATCAATTCATCTTCAGTCTTCCTTCTTCATTGTCCAGCTTTCACAAGCATATGAGGCAATTGAAAACACCATGGCTTCGGTCAGGCACACCTTAGTCTTCAAAGTGACGTCTTTGCTTTGTAACACTTTAAAGAGATCTTTGACAGCAGATTTGCCCAATGTAATGTGTCGTTTGATCTATACTATATATCAACTATATTTTATATACAAGTATAACATATATATTGATGTGGTTGAATGTATTATGCAAACTATATGCATTATGAAAACAATATGCGTTATGCAAGCTATATGTATTATGTAAATTATATTTATTATGCAACTATATATTATGTAAACTATATATATATGGTTGCTATGAGTTGGAGTCGACTTGACAGCAATGGGTTTGGTTTGGTTTATATATATGTATCTGTGTATGTCAACACTCAATTTTCTGGAGAATCCATAAATAATCCAGATTTTTTTTTTTTTTTCAATACCCATGATCAGCCTACTCAAGGACAGAATGTCCGGTATGGTCCCTTTGCTATCAGGTAACCAGCTGACCTACAAATTTGTAAACACCATATGGGAGTTTTTTCTTTTCCTCTCTGCTGTATGTCTTGTTTTGCCTTTGTTCTTCACTCAGCTTATTATTGATTAACTCCCTGATATGTGTCAATAATTTTCATACAAAATTTCTCAACAGCATGCAACACAACTAAGTATCTCTGACTTATCCTTTAACAGGACAAGTGCAATTCTGGGAAAAGGGACATGATACCATTGCATGGGAGGATCATGTCCCTTGGCTGTAGCATTTTTTTTTTCTACCAAATCCTGTGACATCTGTGGTGAGTGAGTTTGCATAGACACATTAGGGAGGTAGAGAGGCTGTATTCAACTTTCAGGACCCAGCAATGTGAATTAAAATAATTTTTAATCTCATAGATCCTCAACTCAATAAGCAATAAAAGGAAAAATGTATCTGATAAAATCATACCCAACAGAAAGTCAGTGAATGCAAGAAAGCTAAATATATTCCTGCAAAGGCAGAGGGAAGGCTTGCTCTTGGGTCAGTAGGGCGCACATAAGAAGAGATCAGTGAATTCTTCTGAATTCAGACTGTAATCTGGCACCAAGACTCGAGATCTGCTTGGGCTGATGACTCAGGGTCACGCCAGTCGGGAATGACTCTCTTTGCACAGTGCTCTCCACAAGGCACCCTTCACCTCTGCATTCCTCAGGCTGTAGATCAGGGGGTTCAGTCTAAGGTTGAAAATGCTGTAGAACAGGAAAAGGACCTTCTGTTGCTCCTCAGAGTGGCTGGATTTGGGGCCCATGTACATGACGATGGCACTGCCGAAGAAGAGCCCGACCACACAGAGGTGGGAGGAGCAGGTGGAGAAGACCTTTCTGCATCCCTCCCCAGACTGGATCCTCAGGATGGCAAAGAGGATGCAGGTGTAGGAGACCAGCACCAGGCAGAGGGGCCCCACCAGGATAAACACACAGGCTGCAAATATGACTACTTGGTTGAGCCGGGTGTTCGCACAGGCCAGCCTCAGGACAGACAGGATTTCACAGAAGAAGTGGTTGATCTCATGAGGCCCACAGAAGGGTAGCCTCAGGATGAGAACCACATGGACCAGGGCCAGGAGGCAGCCACATGACCAGGAAGTGATGGCTAGGGTGATGCAGAGCCTCCAGCTCACGATGGCAGAGTACCAGAGGGGGTGGCAGATGGCCACGTAGCGATCGTAGGACATCAGCACCAGGAGAAGACACTCTGTCAAAGCAAAAGTCAAAAAGAGGAAGGTTTGTGTGATGCAACCAGCAAAGGAGATGGGTGTGGTGGTACTCAGGAGGTTCACCAGCATCTGGGGCACCGTGTTGCAGGTATAGGCTATGTCGACAATGGC
Source organism: Dugong dugon (assembly GCA_030035585.1). Lineage (NCBI taxonomy): Eukaryota > Metazoa > Chordata > Mammalia > Sirenia > Dugongidae > Dugong > Dugong dugon. The sequence goes on along the minus strand of CM057468.1, from coordinate 129,359,551 downwards.
CAGGTGGGAGAGGAAGAAGTACATGGGGGTGTGCAGTCTGGGGTCCAGAAAAATGTGCCCTAGGATGGCCCCTTCCCCAGTAGAGTGAAGACATAGAACAGAGAGAAGATCCCAAAGAGAAGCAGCTGCATCCTCGGGCCAAGACAAAATCCTAGTAGGATGAACTCTGTGACTGACATCTGATTTTCCCCCATTTCCCTGTGAGAGAACCAGATAGCTCTGTGACATAATTATTACAAAACATCTCCTTTATTTATTGTCTCATGAATTTTTAATGTGTGAAAAATTATTAATAAACTCTTTAAGAACTCATTCAATTATAAATAAAGAAGACTTAGCTATTTTATTTTAAATTAAAATTAAGGTTCAGTTTGTGTAAATTCTTAATCTCACTTCAGTTTTACAGAAGTGAGCTATGTCATGAGTAACTTGGCACCTAGAGCCATTGACGCTGTGATAGACAGAAAAAAATCCAGTCAGAGTACAAAGAAAATAATCAAGAACTATGGATTGTCTTTTGGCCACATGTGTCCAAATCAGTAAAAAGATTTACGGTTAGTAAAAATAAACAGTAATAGAAGAACTTTAAAAGTGAAAGTAGCCTAGGAAAGGAAAACACTTTGACTTCAGTAGAAATCATGACTGAGCCAATTTCAGGATCTAAATCTTAACTAGAGACTCTCATGTCATGCCTTACGTGGCACCACAAGAAGCAAATCATGAATCAGCAACTTTTATGACAATGTTTTCAGTTAGGGAGTAGGAAGGATGCAGTGGGTAAGGTGTATCTCTGTCTCTATCATTTCTATTTCTAACTTCATCTTTATCTCTGTTTATACACACACATATATACACACACATACATACACACATGCCTCCACTGCACTTTGACAATTGGTCAACTGTGATTCACAGAATTATTAATTTACCCTAACAATTTTTTGAGTGCAACCTATATTGTTAAAGCAATTTGTGTTTCGTCTTGCGTCTCAGTGTTACAAGCTGGGTCCCTGTGTACACAGAATAAATGTGTTTACGTTCCCATATCCTGCCAAGGATTTGCATAGTAGATATGTGGGTGCATATGGGTGCATAGAAGCCCTGGTAGCACAGTGGTTAATAGCTCAGGCTGCTAACCAAAAGGTCAGCAGTTCGAATCCACCAGCCAATCCTTGGAAACCCTATGGGAAGTTCTACTCTGTCCTGTAGGGTCACTGTGGGTCGGAATCGACTCAACAGCAACAGATTTGATTTTGTTTTTCATATGGACATATGTGTGAAAACAATTTCAGGCTTAATTCCCCTTGCACTACCTATATAATCCTCCTTTTATTTTTTCTCAGGACTGAAAAATCCATGAATCGACAGAATAAGAAATGCCATGGTCTGGAATAAAAATAAGAAGGAAATAAACCCAACTTGCTATTAATTCAATCCTTGTTATTTGTAACATGTATTATACTTGAAAACCCAAACACAAGAAATTGCTATTTAAACAGAAAAATACTAGCTGACCTCAGTATATGGAAATAAGTAGCTTATAGAAAGAAATAAGTGACAAATTGAGAAGTAAGTTTCTTCGTCACTTAACAAATTGTAGTGTTAACGAATTTGCTATTCGATACTTAGTCTATGAATTGGTGACACGCCAAATTAATGAATCGGGCTTTGTGACTTTGGATCTTTGATCACAGCTTTCTCAATAAGCTCTGTTGAAATTCAAAATATTTTCTAGTGCAGACACTTGGCAGTGCCATTGTGAAGGCAACAGACTTGAGGCTTAGCTTCCTCCCCAGTATTAACTCTAGGAAAGGTGCTGACTTTGGCCAGTCCGGGCTCAACAGTCATCAATATCAATGGAGATGTCAGGATGTTCCCCGGGGAACTTGGATATCAGAGACAGGATGAATTCTAGAGATAAACTTGTGACAGCAACATGCAACTGGTTAAATAGTTATCTGGAGGGAGAAAGTAAGACAAAATTAGGAAACCTGTACCTCAAGAATGTGCTGAGCCCCCAAAACCCTACTCAAGGTGCTTTGGTGCAGAAAGATGGCAAGGGCATGTGATTCAGTGAACTAGATGTGGTTGTTTGCATGGGGAGCCTGTCTGGAGAGGAAAGGAAAAGGGAAGGGCGGTGTCCATGTGGAGTGTAGACATCAGATCAGAGGGACAGTGTTTGTTAGCACATCTTTAAGGATGTCCAGGGTAGGGGGAGCCTGGGCAGTTGGCCCAGGGTCCTAACAAGCCAGAAGTTCTATGTCTGCAGTCTAAATGGATGGCTTGTGTGATCAGTGATCAATAGCCTTAGCTGTGTGAGACTTCTGATTAGCTCCCCTTGCTCTGACCTCATGCTCACCAATATACCATTAAACAACAAAAAAAAAATCAAATCTGTTGCCATCAAGTCAATTCTGACTCATAGTGACCCCTATAGGTAAAGTACAACTGCCCTATAGGGTTTCCAAAGAGTGGCTGGTGGATTTGAACTGCCAACCTTTTGATTAGCAGCCGAGCTCTTAACCACTGGGCCATCAGAGCTCCAGTATACCATTAGCCAATAGTTTATCTTTTTGTGCAGCTATTTATGCAATGGAATGTGCTGGATCAGCAAAGTTCTTGGCCCATTTTTCAGTTGCATTTTGAATTGCAAATAAACAAATAAGCATTACATTGTTCTATTGTGATTGTGAATGGCACCATGCCATTCCTGAACACAATTTCTAAACCTGGATCTAAACAATGAAGATCAGACCATGGACTGAGGCATCCTCCTTGAAGTGAGACTTGAGAAAACCACCGACCACCCTCAACAGCCGCAGGTGGGACATCTATCTTCTTGCGGGCATTATCGATAAATTCTCACATCACGTGGGCAAAACACAATCTAAGCAATATGTTAAAAATGTCTCACACATGACCAGGGTTTATTTGATTTTCAGGTTAATACATATTACACGTGTTCACACCAAACAAATCTTCTAGGTTTATTTTTTATACACATAAAGCATAGGAAAATATTTGACTGTGAAAAATGCATTTAAATCCACCCACTTATAAAAGCTCTTTTCCCACTTCTCTGTTGCTTCCTTCTGTAATGCTCAAGATGAAAACATAAAGGAAAAAAGAAACACAGTGCAAAATATTTTTTTTTTTTTTAAAGCTAAACTAATAGGCAAATGAAAAAGGTCAGAGAACATTAAGATTCCTTTAGCAGAGTTGCTCGATTTATTTCAAACTTGATTTATTCTACTGCAGTGGAATAGGCTTGTTCATTTTTCTATCCCTGGAAACTTAATAAGCATCTGTTGGCTGACAAACAAGTGAATAAATGCAAATAAATGAACAAACTCCTAAATATTGATTTCCTTATATTAAATATGATTTCTTTTTAAAATATACTGTAATTATGTCAAGTTCAACCCATTCCTCCCAAGGGAAAGAAAAGTGTAGCAATTAAGAAGAATCTCACTCAAATCATCTATATTAAAACAGGATATTTAAACTTTGGTAAGAACAACTAAAGAATTTACAAAGCATTTAAACTATTAAATTTTGGATATATTTCTCTATTTTATTTATTTTTTCCTTATTTTATACTTAAATGATATATTTCATGTTGGTTAAAAACCACCAGATTAAATCTAAACAGATTACATTTTCTAAGAAGACAGAATAGGTGAAGAGGGTGGTTTGAAATATAGCCCAGTTCCAAAGGTAACTTTCAGGCATAGTCACACATATTCATTTATATTTATTCTATATGTACAATTTCAGAATTTACAAAATGGAAAAATGTTACCTGGTCAAGAAATAATCAGACAACTTTAAAGCTCTAAAGTAAATAAGAAGGAAATCATTTCTTCATCTACAAACAAAGCTTCAGAACTTGATGGAACCTGTTTTTTTTTTTTTTGGAACCTATATCTTAAAAAAAATTGTCAAAGTTTGATGGCTGGCAAGATCTTTTCTAAAATCGTGGGCATGAGTAAAGCAGAATTCCTAATAAAGTGATCATCTATTGTGACATCCATAACTCAACTGCAGCGTAGGGCTGACAACGAGTCCGTCTTCCTGCCTACATAGTTACAAGCCCAGACTTGGCAAAGTTGACTTACGGGGTGAAGGTTGAGAGGTGAGTGACGTTCCGGGTGCAGGAACTCCTTTGGACCATGGACAAGAGCTGAGTGCCAGTCTCATGTAATCACAGGCTCTCCTGTTACAGGCTGATCATCACTGATGGTCTCTATGGAGTGATTCCTATGGTCCGGCACTGCAGAAGCAGGTAGGGAAGAAGGTTGATGGTTCTGACCTTTGTGGAGATTTTATTGTGAAAAGAGCAGGAGAGACAGCAGGGATAAGTAAAAAGGTACACATTAAACATAGAAATCCTCCAAGAAAATGTAAGATATCTTTGATGAACTCACCCTTCTCCCACCTTGAGGTAACACTTCACTCACTTTTGCATGCTGTTTCCATCCCTACCTCAAAAACTTTGCTCTGGCTACAGAACAACTCACATTTACACAACTTTATGGAGTATGAGAACATAGGTGCCCCATACTGTCCTTAAACCTGTGCTTAATGACAGAGGCATGTAAGACTGATTCAGTATCCACTCTGCTTCACATTCCACGGCAGGGAATCTGCTCTCGTAGACTTAGTGCGAGAGAACAGACTATTGTGGGTGTGCTGACAGGAGATAAGTCCATGATTGATAAATAACCGATATTTGTTAGCTTTCCTGGTATAAGATCACTCGATAATATGCCCTACTGTTATTTCTTTTGGCTAGGAAAATTATTCTGTATATCTAATGTAAGTCATAATACAGAACTTCTTTATTTCTTTTTTTCAGTGTCTTCTTCCCCAAACAAGTCTCTATCACATGGATCTTTCTTCATCAATGAAAACAAAATTCAAATTCTAATAATTTGTCTGTAAAATGTCCATCTAATTTTGCATCACTTTTCCCTGGAACCACTCATATAGAATGGTAATGATGAGCATATACGTTTAGCATTAATAGAGTTTTTAATTTCCTTTCCAATGCTTAAATAAAGACTGAAGGCAGCAGAGTGACAGTTGACACAAGACCAGACACGACCTGTCTAAGAGGCATTTATGGTCACATCGAAGCATAAAACTGGTTAGCACTTTATTGGAAGGACCTACACGCTGGGACAGGGTTCCTGTTCTCTCCGGAGACTTCTGTGGGAGCCGCAGAGCCCCGCTTCTGTTCAGGATGGAAAATGTGTCAGCGTTCTCAGCAAAGGAGATTGTATTCTCTGATGGGCTCGACTTGGTTCTTTAGGACATGGAGGAGTGTCATGAGACAAGGGCGTGCCCCTCTCCACTGGGAATAGGGAAGAAGCCTTCTCTTCTCTCCTTGTCCCTGCAGGATTCACAGTCAGAAATCAGGGACAGTCACAGAGCTCACTCCAAGGCAGCATCATTTATCACAGTCCCCAAACACTTAGCATCATAGCTGTCCCCAAATCTCAGTGGTTTAGGGCATCTGCCAGGGAGCAGCCCCAGTGGACAAGGAGCATGCTCCCCTTTCCCCGCAGAATCTCAGCTTCTCTCCAGTGTGACCAGGGTCCCTGGGGCTGCAGCAGAGTTGGGGAGAAAGCAAGTTAGAGCCCAGGACCCCTAGAGTCAACCAATTCCAAGTAACAACTCAGAAGCCTGTAAATGTTGTGTGGAACATTAGGGAGCAGGGTGCAAAGTGGGTCATCCGTAGGGGGTGCGGTGTCCCTGTGGAGCTCAGGATTTCCCTGGAGAAAGGGTGCTTAGGGCACAAACGACCCATGTAGCTCTGTCCTAGAGGTGTTCTCCAATCTCTCTATTCCAAAGTGAGGAGACTCTGACTCCAGTCTCTCAAGGGAGGAATAAGAGAGAACCTTCTTCAAGGTTTCCTCTAGAAGGTTCCTGCCTCTTCTGAGAGGAGGAGGAATTTTGCTGCCTAAGAGTCTCCCATATTTGTTTGTATTTCTCTGCATTTCTATACTAGATATAGGAGAGTCAAAGTATTAATAGAAATCTCAAGTCAAACAATTGTGTAAGTAACAAACTAATTTGTTCTTTACTGCATGATCCCTGACCTGCTGGGGTTATGGTGTGTTAAAAAATAATCAAAGCTCAAAGAAAATGTAACATAAGGTTTATTCTGAGTAGTCATTCTATATGCTAGCAGGGAGATCATTTTGTTTGTAGGAACGAGTGGCTCAAAGTAGGTAGTTACAACCGTTAAAAAAACAACAACTTTGAATTAGCTAAAAACAATAATACTGTATTTAGTTGTTTTTATAATTTATTAAACAATTTGCAAATTGGAGGAGCTCTTGTGCCTTCCTACATGAAGAAATTGAAGAAGAAGAACTCCTGACGATCGGAGATTTTCCTGAAGCTTAAGTATTTCTTTTCTTAATGAATACAAGACTAAGTATTCATGGTGACCATGTACTTAATGGTTACTGTGTTAACATTAAAAAGTAGCTCCTAAAACTTTGGTCTTTTAACCATTGGTTGCTATGAGACCTACTGAAATTTAAGTGAAGGAAGCCTAGGGTCTTTTTTCATTAAATCATGACATAATGGTTTTGTTATTGACTACTCTTTTCTAGTTGGAAAAGACAAATTTACAGTGTTGCAGAGCAGTTTCTGGTATAAGAAACAAGTCAATATTTTTGCAGTTTGGGTCAGGCTTGTTTATGGTTAGTTTTTGGTTTCATGAGTAAGAAAATCACTTAAAATCAAAGTAAGATGTCTGTTACTAATTTTTTTCCTTCACAGGGTGAAACTGGGGGAATCTAGGACAGCCCCTGTTTTGAGGACACACACTTCCACTGCGGGAAGAAACACACATTTAGTGACACAAAAAAATTGCTTTTGATCATATAGTAGGCCATCCAAAAATACTGGAATCCTTCTTCCTTCCTTTTCTTTTTACGCTCCAGCTGATCTGCAGAAATGTGGAAATCAGGCAACAGACATAGAAGAGAAAAATTTAGCAGTCAATTGAAATACTATGAAAACAATAGTTTTAGGATATGGTTTTCTATATTCAACACCATATGAACATAAATTATCAAGAGTCACTTTAAGAAATAGAAATAAAAATATTTGAACTAAGACAATCAGAAATTAAATATAAAATTTTATGATGCCAAGCAAACTTAAATTCAGGAAAATGCATCACCTCAAAATTACGTCTTTTACTATATATTAAGCTGACAGAGCATTTAACTTGTAGACAGCTTGCTTCTAAAAGTGGTCAAAATAAAATAGAAATGTATACAGAGTATAAATATATTTTTAAAACAACAGAACATAACAGACAGTTCTTAATTACAATAAACATATTCTCAAATATTTACATTTTCTGCCAGTATTAGACATTTTCTCTAATCTCTGATCTTATCTCAACTTGTATTTATAATTCTTATTGTTACAGTAAATTCCTCCAGAATTCGGGCAAGATTTCCATTTGAAAGTAGAATAAGTGAAGTTTAACATAAGGATTGAGTTAAATACCTCCCAAACTAAATTATTTTTAGAAATGGTTTGCAAAATGTTGGCTTTTAAAGCTGAAATAAATATCCAACTCGAGTAAATATCTCTTCAGAAAGTCACCACAGTGATGTCATTGATGGAAAATAACAACCGTAAACATTGTTAATTGTATCAATATTGAAATCTTGAAAAATGGGGAAATAAAGAGGCTCACTTCCTTAGAGCTATGCAGCACAGCCCAAGACATCGAAACTTCATGTGACTGACAGCTGTGTTCTGATTCCTAGAGTTGTGTGACCTACTTTGTAGGATTCTAGTCTTGAAGAAGTGTCCTTCAATATTACTCAACTCCATTTGCTCTGATTTTGGGGTCCTTAAACCATATTCTTATTTTTTATTCATTCCTCAGATTTTTTAAAAAGAATCCTAGAGCAGCTTAGATAATGGTAAATATTCTCTTTTCTCTTCATTATAAAGACTGAAATTGGCATCTGGGTTAACCAAGCTTATCCTGAGAGTTTCGTGAGGGTCAGTCCGTTGTCTCCACTCCAGTCAATTCAGGTGAACAGATAGAAGTTACTTTCTGGACTGACAGAGCTGATGAGCAGACCTTATGCCCCTAAAGGTCTCGTCAAGAGAGGCTGGTGGTCTGCCCTTTCAAACTTTTCTTTCTTCTTCTTTTAACAGGACTCGTTTTGCAATGCTCAGACTGAAAAAGAAAAACTTTCATAATTATATCAGTGATTCTTAACATTTTATGAGGTCTCGTATGCTGATGTTAGGGATTTCCTTGTCATTCTCCCCTCCAGACCTCCCACACCACAAATGCGCAGAGAACTCTGCTTACTGTGAGGGATTCATCCAGCTGCTGAAGACTGTCCAGGTATTTCCTGGTACCTATAGTGGAAACTGTGGTGGCGTAGTGGTTAAAAGCGACAGCTGCTAACCAAAAAGTCGGCAGTTCTGCTCTGTCCTATAGGGTCCCTATGAGTCCGAATCTACTCAACCGCAAGGGGTTTGTTTATAGACTCCTGAAAGAGCCCTGGTGGCGCAAGTGGTTAAGTGCTTGACTGCTAAGACTACTAACCGAAAGGTTGGCGGTTCGAACCCACCAGCCTCTCGGCAGGAGAAAGATGGCGGCAGGCTGCTTCAGTAAAGATTTACAGCCTTGGAAACACTCTGGGGCAGTTTTACCCTGTCCTATAGGCTTGCTGTGAGTCAGAATGGAAGGCAATGGGTTTTACAGACTCCTGATAAGGAAGCACCTGGTCAGATAAACATTGATACTCGGACTGTGATTTCATAATCTGAGCAGCCAGGATTCCCATAGAAATGGTAAAATAGGAGAGGTTAGTATGGTTTTACTGACTCAATTAAGTATCAGCCTTTATTAAGAATTAAACATTAGCCCAGTAAAAAAGAACTCTTATCCCTTCATTGAAATAGTGGTATTTATTCTATAGTATAAAACACTTCAGTGCAATTGAATAGTTTCTCCTAATCCCCAAAAGTCAAAATTGTTCAGCAGTGTTTACCTCCTTAACTGAGGCTTAAACAGAACTTTTTCCTTCAGTTTACTCTAGGGTTTAATCTATAATCAAAACATTCCTATAACTGTGCTTAAGGGCTTTACTTATCTTCAGGTTTGATTGCATTTCAAGTAATAGATCCCTGACGATATCCAAAACAACATTTCAAATGTACAATTTGTAAAGATATTAGTTCACTTTATCCACTTTAAAAACAAAACAAACACCAGTATTATGTTCTTCTAAGTAGAAGAAAAATAACAAAAAATAAAACCTTGCCTGTGCATTTAGCCACAAAATAACTTGGAGTGTTTACGTTCTTTTACTAGCAGGAAATCTTTGCAACCGCAGGAACACCTCACTTAACTTTTTTTCTTTTGCGATTATAGTCATTCACATAAAGTTCTATATAGAGAGAGTGTCAGGAAATTCCTCTTTGTAAAGCTATCATTTTGAGGTTTGGACATTGAATGAATAAACAATGAACAGTAAATCATGCATTTTCCCTTAACTTCTTTCCCCCCTAATCTCCCAAAGATCAACTAACCCCTTGGGCATTCTATCTTTTATTTATTTCCTTTTTCATCCAGGATATTCATTATGTTTCTGTTCCTGTGAACATTCTCTTATAGAACTTCTCCCACATCTCTATGTTCTAAATACAACAGTTGAGATATCTTTTTAAAGCTCACACACTATGTAGAAACTGAGTTTTGCAAATCTTTCCACTGGCTTAAAAGTTTGAATGGAATTCTTCTTTACCGAAGAACTTTTCACAGGCTTCATCATGCTAATATGAATTGTGAGCCTTAAAATGGTACATCTAATATGCAGTAATTTCCAAACTGATTTATTTTAAATAAAGCCTGCCTGAGGGACTAGTGTTTCAAAAAAAAAAAACTTTTTGGGAGACATGAGAAGTGTACTTCTGATCCATGGATCCCAAATCCTGGTTCATGGACCAACTGTACCACAATTTGCTACTGATAATACTTGAAGACATAGACTTCTAGAATTAATCTTACATCTACTGAATCAATGTTCAGATGGTGGTGCCAGAGATATCTCTAGTTTTAATAAGCATCCCAGGTAATTCTGACACTAGTTTGGGCTTGGAACCTCTGGAGATAACAGCTTCATAGGTCGCTTTCAAATACACTGCTGTTATCTTTTCACGAAGCTCTATCTCTCCTGAGCACTCTCTTCAAGGCGTTCTTCACTTCTTTGTTCCTTAGATTATAGATCAGTGGGTTGAGCATAGGATTGAAAAGACTGTGGAACAGGAGGAGATACTTCTTCTGCTCCTTGGGTTACCGTATCTGGGTCCAACATACATGACAATGGCTGTGACATAAAAGAATCCAACCACACAGAGATGGGAGGAGCAGGTGGAGAAGGCTTTCCGGCGCCCCTCACCTGACTGGATCCTCAGGATGGCACGTAGAATATGAATGTAGGATATGACAATGGAGGAGAAGGGTCCCACCAACACAGACACTGCTCCAGCCAAGACCATGATCTCAGGCAAGTTTGAGAATAGCTATGATTTCACAGAAAAAGTGATTAACTCTCTGGGGTCCACAGAAGGGCAGTGGCAGAAGTAACACTAGATGCACCAGCGCCAGGAAGACTCCTAAAATCCAGGAAGTCACGGCCAGGGTGATACAGAGCCTCCAGCTCATGATGGCGGAGTACCGGAGAGGGTGGCAGATGGCCACGTAGCGATCATAGGACATCACCACCAGGAGAAGACACTCTGTCAAAGCAAAAGTCAAAAAGAGGAAGGTCTGTGTGATGCAGCCAGCCAAGGAGATGGGTGTGGTGGGACTCAGAAGGTTCATCAGCATCCGGGGTACCGTGTTGCAGGCATAGGACATATCAATGATAGCCAGAGGGGAGAGGAAGAAGTACATGGGGATGTGCAGTCTGGGGTCCAGAGAAATGAGCCCTAGGATGGCCCCGTTCCCCAGCAGGGTGAAGGCATAGAACAGGCAGAAGAGTCCAAAGAGGAGCATCTGAACCCTTGGGCAGAGGGGAAACCCCAGGAGAAGGAACTCTGTGACAGATGTCACATTGTCTCCTATGTCCCTATGAGAGAGGAAATTGAGTTATTGTTCAAAGGTTAAGAGAAGAGTTTAAAAACAAACTTGTGTTAACTTGTTTGGTATTTTTTTTTTTTTTGTGGGGAAGAGAAGTGTTCAGAAACACCTGCAGTGAATGTGATGTATTTTTTCATAAATGAAGACTTGATTCAGTAACCTTAAAAATAATTAAAGTATATATGCATATACACACATATGTACTTTTTGTTTTTGTTGTTCATTTTTTTATTTTGGTGAAAATAAACACACCTAAACATTGACCAAAGAAACAACTTCCACATTTACAATTCAATGACATTGCTTACATTTTCCTTGTTGTGCCACCATTGTCAATACCCTTTTCCAAACTATTCCGCCACCATTAACATAAACTCAATGCTCTCCCTCCCCCCCTGAAAAACCTCCCTCATCCCTCTCCCTCCAATTCCTGGTAACCGTTAATAATTTTTAGTTTCTATAAATTTGCTTATTTCGTTAAAGCGAGATGGTTCAGTATTTGCCCTTTGTGACTGAATTAATTCCCTCACCATGTTTTCCAGGTTCATCCCTGTTGGGGCAAGCATCAGAACTTCATTTCTCTTTACAGCTACATAATATTCCATGATGTTAATGTGTTTTACAAAGACTAAATTTTCAAATTAGATATTTTGTCACGTTAGTCTAATACAAATAAAAATACAATTTTTATTTGATTCAGTGAGTTACTCCATATCCTTCAAATAAATTTTGCTTTTCTTAGCTTATATTTATCAGAGTTATTTTCTGATATAAAAAAAAAGAACCCTAACTAATACACCTACAAATGATGTAACCCTGCAGGAGGGATACTCTCGAGCTGGAAGGTGTCATGACGAACAGATACTGTCTTAGTTATCTAATGCTGCTGTAACAGAAATACCACAGGTGGGTGACTTCAACAAACAGAAATTAATTTTCTTACAGTTTAGTAGACTAGAAGTCCAGATTCAGGGTGCCTGCTCTAGGGGAAGGCTTTCTCTCTATGTCGGCTCTGGAGGAAGGTCCTTGTCTCTTCTGCTTCTGCTTCCTGGTTTCTTGGAGATCTCCATGTGTCTTGGCATCTATCTTGCCCCATCTCTGCTCACCAGTTTGCTTATCTAATCTTTTTTATATCTCAAAGGGATTGACTCAAGACACACCCTAAAACTAATCCTCTCTCATTAACATAACAAAGACAACCTATTCCCAAATGGGATTATAACCGCAGGCGTAGAGGTTAGGATTTACAACACATATCCTGGGGGGCATAATTCAATCCAGAACAGACTCGAGAGTTAGAATCAGAGAGCACTGTTTTCCTCCTTCGGCATTGCCTCTCACCTGCTGTCTAAACTTCCTACTCCCGCATCTATCCTCACCGCTGCAACAACAGCTCACAAAATCTCTTCTTGTTCATGTTTAAAGACTTATTTTCAGCCTCAAATCTTCTCATTTTTTTTCTTACCTAGTTTTTCACAATTAATATTTAGGTGATTATTTATGTGAATGAATAGGTCTGTACGTGTCATTTAGTTAAAATGGCAAAGTAGGATCAATAAACGGAGAGAAACAGGGTGGATAACTTTATCAGGTTTTGACATGGCATTGAGGGACGCACTCTGAGATACACAGAGCTTTGGGCACCTTTTCTGCAGACCAGCAGCAGCTGGATGACTTCTGGGAGGAACAGTGCAGAGGGGTTTCTGAATTCACTGAGAGATTGTACTCAATCATCCTTCTATCTCTGTGACTCCACAATTAACACCTAAGTACAAACATGATCTTATCCTTCTTGCTTCAATTGAACCCAGCTTTTATGCAAATTCATCTTGTTCTGAAGATAGCAAGAATGGACAATAACCCTCAGTTTAAATATACATGAAATTATGCATATAATTTATAAAATTATAAATTTATGCATGTTTAAATATACATAAAATTATAAGATTGCAAAAATCTTAAACTATCTTCCCATTTGCTTTGGGGACTCGCCTATCACTGTTCCAATGCTAAGTGTCATGTCCAAGCTGGTGGAAATAAAATGATTTACAGGTGTTTATTGATTTCCTAGTATGTACCTACTGTTGTTCTGAGGGTAGAGATATCATTGAGATAATCTCAGAGCTCAGACTGGCCTCACAAGACTGCACATAAGCTATAAATAAGCACTGGCACACTTACCCACAGGACTCTGGAAATTCCTCCTTATAGATCTAAATATTTGAATTCTAACTTCATGTGTCAGCTTAAGCCCAGTATTTTATAACTAAGTGGTAGCCATTTTGTTTGTTTAATATTAAACATTATCCAGAAAGTCCCTTGTAAACACATATTTCTTCACTTTAAAAATGAGTCACTGAAAAATAGCCATTGATAAGTTTTATTCAGATTATACTACTAGCTAAAACAATCAAAGAGCAGAATTTGAGCATTAAAAGAAAGTAAAACTGTACCTTAGCATGACATGAACTGTGACAGAAAAAACTCAAAGGCAATAAAATCAATGATGCTAAAATAGATTTGACCACCAAAACTCACAAAGCCAATTAGGAAACCTGGGGTCTAGAGGTGATTGTTGCATAAGGACCATGATGAAACTTCATGCCAAAGAGGCAAACGTTTCGACAGTGTGGCTGAATTTCCTGATAAACTGGAAGCCTGCTGCTCATCTGAGAATTGCCAAGGAAGGTCTTGCTCTTCATGCTTCTTTGAGAAGGGAGGGTTTTATGAATTCATCATCTCCACAGGGCGTCTTCCCAATTGTCCTGAGGGCTCTGTGCAGGGCATAAGATAATAGGTCTCACTTGCACCAGCGTGCTCCCTGTAGAGATGGGAAGAGCCCAACCACCATTGTTCTCCTGAGATGGTAGATGGGTGGTGGTTCCTGTGTATTCCTGTTTCTGAAGGAGCCAGAGGAAAAGATATTTTATTGCTTAAGGCAAGAATAGTTTAGTTAGGAATGTCCCCCTTACTAAAAGGATATTACATATGAAAGTCAAACCCCTGGGACCACATGAATACTACAGCTGTCCAGACACATCAGTTAGTGATAGTTCCATAAACTTTTCATTATCACAGTTCCCAAACATTCTGGAGGACCTTGGGAGGTGCACATACCCATACCTGGTTGTTGCTCGGCAGTGCGATAGACGGTGTGCGCGTTCATGTTAGACACCCCCTGGGGCTGGTTCTGATACCTTCTGTGTCATTCCTCCCGGGGAATGGAGCTCTGGGAAGCAGAGGATGGCCCTCTCAGCCCTTGGTATGGATCAGGATGGATTCAAGTATTCTACCTATCAGGTAAGTATATACCTACTATTGAGGTATATACTTGGAGGAGAGCGTTCCAATTCTGTAGGGTGTTATCAACCATCTAGCACCTTAACTCTGTGTGTTTAAGTGGCCATTCCGCTGTTATATCAGCCCTGCAATTTCTGGGTAATAGAGTAAGTGTTGGGACCAGTGAATCCCTTGGCCATCTGCCCATTGTCATTTGCTTTGCTGTGAAGCCACTCTTGTAAGATACATCTGCTGGAGACAAATTTTCTTAGTTTTCTTTATCTGAGAAAGCCTTGATTTCTCCTTCAATCCTGAAGGATGTATTTGCTGTGTATACGATTGTGTGTTGACAGTTCTATTCTTTCAACACTCAGAAACTATTGTGTCCCTTCCTTCTGGCATCCATAGAGTCTGATGGAAAATCCACTGTCATTAGAATTGTTTCTCTTCATTGGTAAGGGATGCTTTTTCCTCTGGATGCTTTCAAGATTTTTCTTTGTATTTAGTTTTCAGAAGTTTAATTATGATGTGTCTTGGCATGGATTTCTTTGGCTTTGTCTTGTTTGGGGTTCCCTCCACGTTTTGTGTCTGTAGGGTTGTGTCTCTTGCCAGGTTTTGGAATTTCCATCATTAGTTCTTCGAGTTCTTTTTCAGCCCAACTTCTCTCTCCTCCCCTTCCAGTACCCCAATGCTGTCAAGGTCAGATCTTTCTTGCAGTCCCACAAGTTTTTCAGCTCCAGTTTTTTAAGCTGTATTTTTAACTTCTAAAATCGCCATTTCAGCCTTCTTTTCTCCTTCTATTTCTTTGCTGAGAATTTCTCTTTGCTGAGGGTCTCTATGTTGTCGTTGTTTCAAGAGTGTTCACTGTTGCTCTTTACCGTCTTGATAAGATAATTCCAACATCTCTGCCATCTTGGTGTTGGCATCTAGTTGTTACTTCTCATTCAGTTTGAGATCTTCCTGGTTATTGGTCTGATGAGTGACTTTTTATTGAAACTTGGACTTTATGTAATTCTGGCTCTTATTTAAATCTTCTGTTTCAGCCGGTTTTCTCTGACATGACTCTGGCAAGGAAAGTGGGAGGGGAGCTGCCTCATTATGACCAAGTGGAGATAGTATGCAGGTTCCCCATTTCACCCCTATTAACACTGAGGATGAGGGACTCCCAGTGTTTGTTGAGTGGAGGTGGGAGTTCTGGCTCCGCATGTGGTCTCCATTTACACCGCAGTGGGAGTGGTCTTGTCGCCCCTGGGTGATGGTGAAAGGCCAGACTCTCCAGCCAACAAACAAACAAACAAACAAACAAACCTGTTGCCATCAAGTGATTCCGACTCATAGTGACCCTATGAGATGGAGTAGGACTGCCGCATAGAGTTTCTAAGGAGCCCCTGGTGGATTCAAACCGCCGACCTTTTGGTTAGCAGCGGTAGCACTTAACCACTACCCCACCAGGGGACTCTCCGACAGGCTTCCTCAATGTCACCCCGTTGGGGAGGGCAAAGACTTACCTTTTAATTGCTGGTTGGAGTAGGAGATCAGGCAACCCCTGTGGTCTCCACGGACCTTGTGAGGGGGTCAGGACTCCTTATTAGACAGCGGGGGTGGATGCTCTGGCTCCTTGACCTCCTCCAGCATCATCTTAGGGGCCTTGGTTGCCTCCTTACTATCTCACGAGTGTTGAAAACCCTGGACTGCCTCTCAGCACTCCTGGTAGAAATGAGACTGGATTCATCCTTATTTGTTTCTGTGGTGTTTCCTTGGAGTAAAGTGCTTATTGTCTAAAAGTTTTATGTGCTAGTAGGCTGCCCCTTCATGCTTCTTTGGGTAGGGAAAGCATGCTTTTTTGGAGAGTTTTTTTTTTTGTTGTTGTTCCCATTGGCATTTCTGGGTTGCCAGACTCTTAAGTCCAAGACTGGAATATATGATGCAAAAAGAAAATAAACACCAGACAAGTAACCACTGTGTTGGTGAGCTTTCCTGGGGCTGAGGATGGTGGCAATGGCGTGTTACTGCTAAAGAGTACCAGGTTTCTTTTTCAGATGGCGAACATGTTTTAAAATTGATTATGGTGATGGACACACAACATTGTGAATATACTGAAAACCATTGAATTACACGTTTTAAATAGGTGGATTGTATTTGTGTGAATTATATCTCAATAAAGTTGTTAGAAAAAAAAAAGATTGCCTTTTCTCTAACAGTTGATATCAATCATGTTGATGAGGAATGTGGGGAGGTGAAAGAGTTGGCCTAATTTGTAGTAGGATTTCATATATGAAAGATCCTTAGTTACCGATTTTCACTGCCTTGTCTCTGAGGGGCAGCTCCTTTTCTCTATTTATCTCCTCACCCAGAAACAATGATTTCCTGAACTCGCTGCCTTTATTCCCGCTCACATTCATGCTCCTTCCCTGTAGCTGGTGCTGTGAATTACCAATTCTGTGACCTATGTTTTCAATATTTCAGAATTTAGTACTGAACTTTCTTTTTCTCAACAGAGATTTTGTCTGTTTTGTTTAATCCCTCTGATTTCTTTTTCTCTTTTACACTTTGCTTCTATAGACTCCTCTTCCCACTTTCCGCACCAACAGGCTTGTAGTGGCAGTAAGAGCTTTAACGGAAAAAAACCTGTTGCCATAGAGTCAATTGGTGTATATTCTTCTATCTTCAGGCAATTTCAAGTTCATGATACTCTCTGCCTTCTAGTATTAAAGTTGTGGTTTATGTATATGCTCCAGGTTAATCTTATAGTTTGGGGAGTTTTTTTTTTTTTTTTTTTGGAGGGATTCAGAGTTAAGCAGCGACCATTATCCTGGGGCTGCTTGTTGAGACTTGATTTTTTTTTTAATTTTTATTATTTCTTTTTTTTGAGACTTGATATTTTCATAAAATTGTATTTTCTTTTATTTTTGTTGCTGGTATGTAGAAGTATAATTGTGTATATTTACTTTGTATCCAACAACATTGATAAATTCACTTATTAGTTATAATAATTTGTAGATTATTTTGTATTTCCCACATATGCAATCATGTCACGCTTGAATAAAGACAATTTTGCTTCTTCCTTTCCAGTTTTTATAGTTTTAATTTTTTTCTTGCCTTTACAATACGAAGGATGTCTAGTATGCATTTGAACAGAAATGATCTTAGTGGTTATCCTTGTTATGCTCCTGGTTATGGCTGAAAGTATTCAATAATTCACCACTGAGTATGCCATTAACTGTAAGTCTTTTTTTTTTTTGTAAATATACTTTTCCTGACTAAGAAAGTCTTCTCTACTCCTAGTTTCAAGCTTGAAGAGAAGTTTTTGCTTTTCTTTTTTTTAAATCATGAATGGGGAAATGAATTTTATCAGAAAACTGTTTTACAGCTATCTAGACAAACGTATATTCTTCCTTTTTGTTAATGTACTAAATACGGTTATTGATGTTTGAATGTTAAACCAATATTGCATACATGGAATAAATTATACTTGCTTGTGATATATTATCCTTTTTATGTATCACTGAGCTCTATTTGCTACTCTTTGTTTAAGATCTTTGTATCTTCATCAAAGATGGAAATCTGTATTTTTCCTTTCCTGTAATATTCTTGTCTGATTTTCATGTCAAGAAGATGTTAACTTCAAAAAGTAATTGAGAAGTTCTATTCTCTGAAAAAATTCATGTGAAGCTGGCTAGTATTTATTTAGTACATTCTTAGAGGAATTCACCAATTAAGCCTTCTGATCCTGACATTTTCATTGAGGGAAAGTTTAAATTATGTGTTCTATTTTTATAACAATATAGGACCATTCAGATCTTTAATATTTTGTGTCAGTTTATTAAATTGTGCTTTTCAGTTAATATGTTTGTTTCATGCAAGCTTTACTCTATCTTGTGGTATTTCCTATAATTGATTAGTTAGTTTTTTGCGTAAACTTTGAATGTGTGGATATAATCTAGTTATTTTTCTGTTACCAAGTTCTAATTTAATTTCACAGTGTTGTGAGAATGTATGATCAATGATTTCAATTTTTAAAACTAATTGAGACTTACTTTATGGCCCACAGTAAAGTTTTATTTGGTGGATGTCCTTGGTGCACTTGAAAAATAATGTGTATTCTGCAGTTACTGAATGTAGTTTTCCTTATATGCCAGATCAATATGGTTAATTAGATTGTCAGTCTCTTCTACATCCTTATTATTTTTCACTCCTTACCTACTCATTCTGCCAGTTTCTGAGATACTGGAAAAACCGCAAATCAAAATTGTGGTTTTGTATACTCTTCTCAGTTTTGCAGATTTATGCTTTACAGGTTTTGTAACTACATATTGGGTGCATACCAATTTAGGATTGCTTTATCTACTTTTCTATTGGCCTTCCTTATCATTTGAAAATCCCTCTTTACCTTGCATTATACTTCTTTATTTAAAGTCTATTTTGATATTAATTTAGTCACATCAGGTTTCTTTTAGTCATTGTGTGTCTGTGGGTGTATGTGTGTCTCTATATTTAAAATGCTCTTTCTTTGTATGTAGCATACAGTTGCATTTCTCTTTATAAAATACAATTTGACAATGTTTGCTTTTGAACTTTAGTCTTCAGACTATTTACATTTAATGTAATTGTTGGAGTGATTGAGTCAAATTTATCATATTCCTCATTATTTTTTATTTGTCCAGCTGCTCATTGTTCTTTTACTACTTATTTCTTAACATTTTTTAATGAATTACATACGGTTATTCATCTATATTTGCCCTATTATTTATGCTTTTCATAGATGTTCACCTCTTCTTGCATTTTTGTTTTTCCAAATGGAATATTATTTCTTTAGCCAGAAGAATGTCCTTTAGATTTTTTTTTTTTAGTGTAGATCTTCTGGCAAGGAGTTCTCTCGGAACAAGCATATTGTATTTTTCTCAGAACAAATACATTGTACCATCATTTTTGAAGGGTCTTTTTGTTGAGTATAGAATTCTATGTTGATAGTTCTTTCTTTCAGGACTTTGAAGATGTTATTTCATTCTCTTTTGAATTCCAAGGTTTTTGGTAAGAAGCTAGCAATTATTGTAGTTCCTTTGAAAGTAATGCATCTTTTTTTTTTGGCTGAACATAATATTTTCTTACTATTTTTGGTTTTTGGCAGTATGACTAAGATATTTCCTGAGTGTGTGTATGTGTGTTTTCTGTTTAGCCTGTTTTGGTTTTGCTGAGCTTTTAAAATCTGTATTAATATTGTTTATCATTTTTGGAAAGTCCTTGGCCATTATTTCATCAAATATTTCTTCTGTCCCATTATTCCTCTTTTTTCCTTATAAGACTCCAATTACATATATTTTAGACCTTTTGACCATAGCCTACAACTCTATTTTTCTCTCTTGAGTTCTTTCAGTTCTTTTTATGTTCTCTGTGCTTTAGGTTAGATAATTTATACTGACCTGTTTTTGAATTCTTTATAACCCTGACTTCAGGCGTATCCTATCTATTGTAAAATATACCCAATAAGTTCATTATATCAGATTTGAATGCTCACTTGATTTTTTATTTTATGTAGGTTCTTATTTCTTGTTGAAACACTCCATCTTTACAGGCATTTCATCCTTTATTTCCTTTATAGTGATCACAGCTATTTTTTTAAATTTTTTTATTGTACTTTAGATGAAGGTTTACAGAACAAATAGTTTCTCATTAAACAGTCAGTACACATATTGTTTTATGACGTTCATTAACAACCCCACGACATGTCAACACTCTCCCTTCTTGACCTTGAGGAACTTTTTTTGGTGAAAATATACATAGCCAAAGTTACACCATTTCAAAAGCTTCTACATGTACAGTTCAGTGACATCGATTACATTCTTCCAGTTGTGCTGCTATTCTCACTATCCTTTTCCAAATTATTCCATCACCATTATCTTCAACTCACTGTGCCCTAGGCTTCCTATCAAACCTTTTGAGTTGCTGTTGTCAATTTGATCTCACATAGATAATTCTTTTTTTTTTTTTTTTGGTACCTTAGATGCAGGTTTCCAGAACAAATAGTTTCTCATTAAACAGTTAGTGCACATATTGCCCTATGACAATGGTTAACAACCCCATGACATGTCAACACTGTCCCTTGTCAACCTTGGGTTCCCTACCACCAGCATTCCTGTCTCCTCCTGCCTTCTAGTCCTTGTCCCTGGACTGCTGTGTCTCATTAGTTCTATTTTGTTTTATGAGGCTGTCCAATTCCTGCTGAATGGTGAACTTCGGGAGGGGCTTCACCACTGAGCTAAAAGGGGCCATACTCTTAGGGTTTCTCCAGTCTGTCAGGCCACTAAATCTGGTCCTTTTTTGTGAGTTAGAATTCTGTTCTACCTCCTTTTCTGGCTCTGTCCAGGACCCTCTATTGTGATCCCAGTCAGAACAGTCAGTGGTGGTAGCCAGGCACCATCTGGCAGTACTGGACTCAATCTGGTGGAGGCTGTGGTAGCTGTGGTCCATTAGTCCTTTGGACTAGTCTTTTCCTTATATCTTGTTCTCTTCATTCTTCCTTGTTCCCGAAGGGGTGAGACCAGTGGAGTATCCTAAATGGCTGCTCACAGGCTTTTAAGACCCCAGACGCTACTCACCAAGGTAGAATGTAGAACATTGTCTTTATAAACTGTGTTATGCCAATTGAGCTAGACGTTCCCCAGGAACATGGTCCTCACAGCCCTCTGCCCAGCAATTCAGTCCCTCAGGGAGTTTGGAAACGTCTGTGGAGCTTCCATGACCTTTTCCTTGCACAAGTTATGCTGGCTTCCCCAGTAATATGTACTGTCTTACCCTTCACCAAAGTTACCACTTATCTATTTAGTTCCCCCCACATTCTTCCCATCCCTTGTAACCAACAAAGATTGTTTCTTTTTGTGTGTAAACTTTTACATGAGTTATACAGTAGAGGTCTCATACAATATTTGTTCTTTTGTGATTGACTTATTTCACTCAGCATAATATCCTCCAGTTTTGTTCCGCTTACTCTCCTGTGCTGAGTTCCTTTTGTTTGTGGATTTTTTTTTCATTTCTTTTGTTTTTGTAGGTTTTGTTTTTACTGAGACTTTATGTTTTTCTTCTTTATTTTGATGAGTAGGTTTGTTAACTTTCTTTGTGGTTACCTTGAAATTTACCCTTATCTTCCTAGATTTGAATCAGTCTATTATTACTCGGTATCGCTTGACTTCCTCTCCATTAGAAGGTTCTGTATCTACACCGTTTATTCCCTCTTTTATTGTTCTGATGCTGTTGTCATTTACAGATTACCCTCTCTGGTTCCCTTTTGCAATTCTTTTGGTTTTGCATAGTCCTTAAGAGTTCATTTCCTAGGTTGGTATCTGGCTAGTACAATCCTGTGTCCTATATCCAGCCTGTGGTCTGATATTGTTTGTTCTCAGATTGAAGGACTTACCTTAATAAGTCTCGTAAGTTTGGTTTGGTTTTTACATAGTCCCTTAATTTCTGTTTATCTGGAAATGACCTAATTTCACCATCATATTTGAATGAGTGTTTTGCAGGATATATTATTCTTGACTGGCAATTTTTTTCTTTCAAAGTTTTATATATGCCATCCCATTGCCTTCTTGCCTGCATGGTTTCTGATGAATAATCTGAGCTTAGTCTTATTGTTTCTCCTCTGTATGTGACTTTTTATTTTTCTTGAGCTGCTCTCAGGATTCTTTGTTTGTCTTTGGTTTTAGTGAGTGTGACTGTGATATGCCTTTGTGATTTTCTTTTGGGGTCTATCCTATATGGGGTTCGTTGAGCTTCTTGGATGGTCAGCTTTTCATCTTTCATGATATTGGGGAAGTTTTCTCTCAGCAGTTCTTCAATGATCCTCGCTGTCTTCTGTTTTCTCCCCCTGTTCTGGAACTCTGATCACTCGCAGATTTTTGCTTTTGATTGTATCCCACGTAATTCTCAGGGTCTCTCCATTTTTCTTCATTCTTTTTTCTGATTTTTCCTCAAACAGAGTTGTGTCCAAAAGTGTCTTCAATTCTGCTGATCCTAGTTTCCACAATTTCAAATCTGCTCCTCAGCCCTTCTATTACACTGTCTATTTCTGAAATCTTGTTGTTTAACTTTTGGATTTATAAATATCTTTTTTGTATAATTTCTAGTTGTGAATTTATTTTGGCATATTTTTCCTGCATTATTTTCCTGAATTCTTCCATTTTTTTTTCTGTATTTTCCATGAATTTGTCTATTTTTTCTTCATTTCTGTCTGCTTTTTGCTTCAACTCTTGGATAATTCTGAGTATTAGAGATTTGAATTCCCTATCAGGTAGTTCTAGTGCCTTTTCTTCTACTGAAAAGTCATCTGGTGTTTTATTTTGGATGCCTACTTGAACCATCCTGTCCTGTTTTTGTAAATGTTTTGATATTGTCTGCTGTCTTTGGGGCAACCAGTAGTTATTTTTCTCATTTATTGATTGTAGATTTGTTTGTTTCATCCTTTTTTTTAATTTGACTACGTCTGAACAGGCAGGCTGTGTGTTCTTTGTTGTTTGCTTGTCTGTGGGCACAATACTTTTCACCTCCTTCTCCAATTGGCTGAGTCAGTCGCTCAGATACGGTACAGCAGGGCAGGTTGAGTTGAAGAGGAGTTGCTGGGATGGGTAGTTTGTGGCACTTACTACAGCCACCTGGGTGGGTCAGTAATCAGTGCAGGGGAGGTTCCTGTAGGCCATGCCTTTGCTGCTTGGTGGTGTGATTTTAAGCGCACAGTGTGGGTAGGCAGGATAGAGGGGGATGAGATTGTGATGTGTGGAGCTCAGATGGGTATGGGAGAGAGGAGAGAGGAACAGGAACCAAAAACATACAAACAAAAAAGAGTGCTAGGGGAGCTTGCCTTTGGAGTGGAGAGAAGAGAGACTATGAAATGGAGAAAAACAAAAAAGGGAAGAAGAAGAAATAAAAGAAAAGAATGAATAAATTAAAATTAGAAAGAAAAAAGAACAACAAAGCTCCCAGGGTGTGGCTACGAGGTCTGGGGAAGTTGTTCCCAGGTGTTGAAGTACAGTCTGGCTAGGAGACGTAGAGGTATTCAGTGCCAGGTATCCATGGGACAGGAAGAGAAGGAAGGTATAGAGAGACAAGAAACTGAGTAATGAAGAAAAAAATGGAAAAAGAGGGAAAAGAAAGCAAAACAAATTTTAAAAAAAGAACAAGAAAACTCCCCAAAGGAATGGAAAAAAAAAAAAAACACAAAAAAAGAAATTCTGTCTGGGATCCCTCTGGGTGTCTGCACAAACTGAAGCCGCACAGCACCAACCGGCCAGAACAGGCTTCCAACTCAAGAAAAGAAAAAGAAAACAAACAAACAGTTGAAAACAAACAAACAAACAAAAAGCCCGGGATCCCACCAGCATGGCAGCATTGACCAGGAAGCAGTTTCACCCTCGAACGGAGCTTTACAGCCCCTCAGAAGAAGCAAAGATGGCTCACTGAGCCACATATTTGAGCAAAATGGGGAGTGGTGGTGAGAGGTAAGGATGAAATCAAAAGAAGCAGAAAAAAGCCACACCAGCAGCCAACAAATGGCACTCAGGGAGTTGACCAGTGCAGACAGGTGGAATCCAAGCAGCCGGTGCTTCCTGGCCGAGAGACTGTGGCCGTGGGAAGCAGAGGAGGCCAAGTGGGGGTGAAGAAGGGTGGGGGTGGGAAAGCATATACTGCCAGTTACTGGTTGTTCTGTCTCTTGCTGGAATCTCTGTGAAGCTGCTTTCTCATACCCCCCATTTGCTGGTCTCTGATAGGAGTCCAGGATGGTAGATCTGTGCTGCATTAGCTGATAGGGGACCTCTCCAGGTATGTCTCCTCACTCTCTGTTCTCGGTCAGTTTCTTATTCCATTTGGTGCTTGGCTGAGTTCTTTATCTCTTCATTTGATGTTTAGGGTTTCAGGATTGCTGTTTTCTCTGTTTGGCTTAGTTTTTCAGATCTTTGCTGTGGAGGGACAGTGTGGTGCTTCTGCCTACAGCACCATGTTGCCAGAAGTCTGATCACAGTTATTTTTAAGTCCTTGTCTGTTAACTCCAATATCTGTATGATTTACAAGGTTGTTTCTAATCACTGATATGTCCCTTGACTGTCATCAGTTTTTTCTGCCTTTGCATGTTTAGTATTTTTTAAAAATTATTTTAGACTGAACAATATAGATAATATGCAATAGAAACCCATGAGAGTTAAGATGTTTATTTTATTTTGTTATTTTAGGGGGAAATTTAATTATTTGAAATTCACCTTGCTCCTGTCAAGGCTTGGTTTTAGGTACTTTAAGTATAAATCTATCGAATTTTTTTTCTTTACTCCTAGGAGACCACCCTTACTCACAGAGCACAGTCTTCCTCCTAAGACATGGAATTTCTAGAATTTTAGATGAGTTTCTAAGTTGTTTACCAATATTTCCCTACTCAAACTGGGCCTAAACTCCAATACTTCCCCAGGAATTTGTTAGTTCAATGTATGCCAATAGTTGTTTTCT